>JAJJWX010002058.1:5209821-6512277 GCA_023529315.1 Papaver bracteatum | reverse complement strand
TTAAACAATGACCCAAACTAAATTGTACATTTCAACATAGAAAATAATCCAAACACCAAAAAAAAAAAAAAACACAACTACAAGAGACAAAAAAGCTACATACCCAAGGAATAAATTGTACATAGAAAAAAATACACCAAAAAAAAAAAAAAAAAAAAAACAACACAACTACAAGAAAAATAAAAGCTACATAGATAACCCAAGGAATGTGTTAGTGGCATGGACATCATGAGTACATGTTTCCGATTGTCCACCAAAATTCTTCAACGAGACAACACTCCTCATATGAGGAATAATTGCAACCTTGCTTGTTTCCCACAGTCGTGTCCCCCAAATTTCCGTCCAAGTTCTGGTGAGTGCATTGTAACGCAATAAACACCCATTCTGCCACAATAAAAGGTCCTTGTTTTTTTCCAAAAGCTATCGGGTAATAGGTAGGCCACCCTTCATCCTCATCCTTTTCCAAGAAAATGCTTATCTTATGATTCCAATTCCATTCCCCTCCAGGTGCCCATGTATGAATATTTTTGTTAGAAATGGGTGCCCAGAAGTCTATCTGGGGCTGATTAATCCCCTCATCACATGCCTCATGGATGTAGTAAAATAAAAGGCGAACTCCGAACATAACCATCCCAACTGAAGGGAATTCACTCCTAAGAATATGACGTGGGGGTCGCGAATGTTGGTGAAATGTCTCAGTGTCCAAATTGAAAGAAACTATGCCACTATCCCATTGACAACAATCCTTCCAAAAAATACAACCATGTGCATACACACCTGAACTCCGAAAAATATAAGGAATCTCCCATTCTATGTTCCTCCATCCCTTCTTGTCTCCTAGAGTGTGTATTTGAAATTTACCATCCATGTGAATTCGAACTACCTTGTACTCATCGGTACGTTGATAGTATCCGAAACCCCCAATTATAGGATACCAACAAAGTACTTGATCTCGTGCAATAATTGGGATGCATAGTTGTGGCAAATGTAGGTGCTCACCAGTTTCTAGATTCATAACATATACAGGATCTTGTATGCCATGGTGTGAAACATAAAAACAAACCAGACCATTGCAAGATCCAACTATTGGGTGCAACTTAGTCAAATCTTCATGGGTTCCATCATTCGGGGCGTCGTGATTATTGGATGTTACGATCGGGTTGAAATCTTCCTCTCTGTAAAAGAGTTGAGTAACTTCTTTCCCTATTCTTGGTGTGACACCAAAAAGGAGTCCAATTCGTTTGTCCCTGAGGATAGTTTTCCACTCTTTGGAAACATATTTGCTTGCTAAAATTCTTTCTGCAGTTTGGAGGTGTTGTAGTATCTCGGTAGTTAATTTCGGAAACATATCCATCACTATTATACTGATGAAAGATTATCAAAATAAAATAAAATTAAAGCATTTAAGATTTTCTTAATATTGTAGAATGCTACAAGCAGATATGAGTAATGCTTATATAGACATCCAATACACCTGTTGGCGAATGGTTGCATCCTTGATAAGCAGGCATTATTTGAAAGGTCGCGCCTTTAATGAGCATGCAGAAAAGTAACGCATATTTGCATGTTTTATCTTTGAAAGGTCGCGTCCTTTAATGAGCAGGCAAATAAAGCATATTTGCCCGTTTTATCTCATAAGAGGTTGTAACTTAAACCTATAACTGAATTTTTATTTAAAAGCAAACAAAATCTAAAGGATAACGTTACGTCATGAAGTAGTTATCCAATGAGACATTCGAGAGTTCCTATATTTTAGGACACATAGGATTTTTATGTTTTAAGAAAAGAAACTTCTCCAATCAAAATTTCAAAGATAAATGTCTCCAAATAACCCAGAAAAAAAGAGTGCTTCCAAACCATCAAAAGGCAAGACCCCAATGACAGAGGAAGAAGTTGATAAGGAGGAGTGCTTGAAGATAAATGAAGTGATGATGAGGTTCAAATTAGCAGTATCTGAAATGGATTTGGAGAAACTAGAGAAAGCTAAGTACTATATATGCAAAGCAATAAGATTGAATAAAATGGAGAATAAAGAAGAGGTAAGGAATACGAGAGAAGAGGAAGAAGTAGGTTTGCAGAACAATAACCAAGATGATGATATGGATCTGTTGTGGAATGAGTTTTTTCATTCAAACTAAGTATATGAGGCAGAAAATGAAGAGAAAAAGAAGAGAAGCAAAGAGAAAGTAAAAGATGAAGAATGCCCAGAATAATGCTTGCAGTTGTTGAAGAAAAAGAAATAGGTATCATCAAAGTACAAAGAAAAATTGGAATTAAGAGTGTCTACTAGGAAATTGTGGACTGTTGACGACTAAATCTTTTTCATTCGTGTGCATTTTCAAGAATATCATCATTGATTTGTCTATCAATCACTTATACCCTTTGCATCTCAAATTCTCACTTCTTTTTACATTTTTCTTTTCCCCTCTTGGATTTTATTATAATGAACACATAAAAGTTTCCCTATAGATTCGAAAAATTTATAACCATAAATACAACTGGAATACATAAATGCCTCCCTATATACCAAATTGACCACCATAAAAGAAAATCCCCCTCTAAATTCGTTGGGAATATGTTTAAAGCATTAACTCCATTAAATAAAATACCAACCATTATTACCCAAAATAACTTTTAGTCCAGATAAGATACCAAAAAAAAAATAATCAAAGATGAGAAATAGTACTATTAAAAATATATATATTGAATACCAAACTACATTACTCTGATTAAAACAAAAACAAAAACACAACACTCGGAATATGTTTGTGGCATGGACATTGTCAGTACATGTTTCTGATTGTCCTCCAAAATTCCTCAACGAGACGGCACTCCTCATATGAGGAATAACTCTAACCTTTGGCCAACTTATCTCCGCAATTTCTGTCAATGTTCTGGTGAGTTCATTATAACGCGCTAAACAATGGTTGTTTTGCAATAGGACGTCGTTGTTCTTTCCCAAGGCTATTAGATTATAAGGCGGACACCATAGATTCGAAGGCTCTTCCAAGACAATGCTCCTCTTAAGTTACCAATTCCATTCTACACCGGGTGCCCGTGCATGAATATCATTATCGGAAATGGGTGCCCAAAAATCAATCCGGAGATCATAAATATCGTGAATGTTGTAAAATAAAAGGCGAACTCCAGACAAGACCATTCCAATTTTTGGAGTACTGAAACCACCATTCTCATAAATATGATGCGGGGGTGGAGAATGTACCTGAATGTCTCATTGTCCAAATTGAAAGATACTATCTGAATATTGTCATAAAAATAATGATTTATCCAAAAAAATGCAACCATGTGCGTACACACCTGAATCCCAAAAAGTAAAAGGAAAATCTCTGATGTTCCTCCATCCCCTATTGTCGCCTAGAGTGTGTACGTCCACTTTACCGTCCACTTGAATTCGAACTACTTTGTATTCACCGGTATGTTCATAATAGCCAAAACCCCCTACGACGAATCGTGGATCCCAACTAATTTGTGGCGTTGGTGTTGGATCGCATATTTGTAGCAGATGGAGGTGCTCACCCGTTGTTGGATTCATAATATAGATAGGATCTTGTATGTCATGGTGTGAAACATAAAAACACACTAAACCATTACAAGATCCAACGATTGGGTATGACATGTTTTCATCATAGGATTGGATAATATTCCAAGTACCATTGTTTCCAAATAACATCTGATAGAAATCTCCCATCATCGTGTAGTAATCTTCCTCCTCAATTTGTTCTTTGTGAAAGAGTTGCGTAACTTTTTCTTCTGTCACTTTTTGGGTGAAACCGAAAAGGAGTCCAATTCTTTTGTCTGCAAGGACATAATTCCACTCTTTGCATACACATTTGCTTGCCAAAATACCTTCTGTACTTGGGAGAAGGTGTAGTATCTCGGGAGTTATATCCCGCAACATTTCCATTACTATTACTGGTGAAATATTTTTTTTTAATATATAAGTATTTAGGATTTAGTTTTTGTTGAATGCTTATATAGACATCCAATGGATGCAATATGTGTCCCCACACAACACACCTATTGGAATTTTCATGTCTTTTGGTGTTTCAAAATCTATTCGGTTTATGTGAAGCGTAATACGAAGGTGTGAAAACCGTTACACCGTTTGGCCAATGGTCGCATCCTTAATCAGCATGCCTAATTTAAAAATCCATGATCCAAACAAGAAACATATATTTTTACGTGTTTGTGTGAGATTTATTCCAGTTTATCAACATTCTATTTATGTGTCCATTGTAAATTTAAAAATTAGGGTTATGACCAAAGTATATTAATCTTTTGAAGACAAGAAATTAGGGTTATGACCATAGTATATTAATCTTTGGGCATGGTTATAGCGCTTGGCCAGACGGAATTGTTGCGCATGGCTTTGAGTAGGTGTGAATTACCGAGGGAATTACACCAAAAATAGAAATTTGTTCAGAGAAGATTAGGCATGGAGAATCATGGAGAGAGATACTTCAGATACCTATAGATTTGGCAAGAGTGTAGCCAAGGCATGCACATTAGCGAAGAGTACATGATTATGATCTACTGTAAGATAAAGCATATACTCCATGTACTCGATCAACATGGTTGTGTTTACGCAATTTTTTCGTGCTATTTTTTCCTATTTAGATAAATCATACTATATACTAAAATCAATGTGGTGTTGTACGCGTATATGAGAATATATTTATGAATATGGAAACTGTTATATTTTGTTTATTTGGGAGTGATATGCGGAATACAACTAAATTAGGTAATTGGAGATAATGCACCTAACCTAAAAAAAATTAGGGTTTTTTCTAATACATATATATATATATATATTAGAGGTCGTACAAACCACACTAGCATAAAAGATAGATTGATATATTAGACGAAGAAAATGAGTTCCAATAAGAACAATACCGAGAGCATTAAAACAATTCCAAGGATAGTAATGGTTGTCCCTAGAAATCTAAGGATCACCATAACTATTGATGGCGTGTGTAAGGTTCCTGGCATGCCCCTGTTAGCTGAAGTTCAAGCTCATGTTGACAATCTTACTCTTCATGCTTATGCTTCTATTAAAATGGATAGTTCCCATGCTCCCATTCCTTCGAATGAGCCTCTTGGTGAAACTTTGTCTGGCACACCAGAAATACCCAGGGAGACACCTCTAGAAGAAAAGGTACTTGAAGTTCCATCACAGCCTGCTAACGCTGCAACACGAGTACCAAATGGGATGGTTTTAGTTGAGCAGATTATCAAAGAAACTTTCGAATAATGTGGTTTTTGTTTTTTAATACTGAGGATGTTGGTATTATTTTGCTTCGTTTAGTTTTAGAATGAATAATATACAAATATTGGTTCTTTAATATATGCTCGTATTCAAATTCTTTGCATGATATTTGTTTGTTAATCAATCAATTTTCATTATCTTAACTCGTCGAGTCAAATCAGTTTTCCATAATATACCTTATATATAAACATAATCCCTTATGACAGTTATCAGATTTTTGATTATGATTTAGGCACAACCAAAATGGAAGAAGTATAGCATTAATTTATGGAAAGACTGGACCACAAGGGATCTTGCCACCAATGCCAAATTTGGGTCAAGCCAACCCAATGTGACAGACATTTTAGAAACAAAAAATAATCTTCTCTATATTATTTAGCAAAACAGAAGAATAGGAGTACTGAAGAGAACTATCTTTTCGTTTGCATGTACCCAACAAGGCCGCACAAGATACTCATTATGACTACTGTCAAATGCCCATTTATTTCAGGACCGTAATAGCTACATAGATAGATCTTCTTCTTTTGCCTGCGCACAAAAAATAAGGGACTCATTGTGATTGTGTATATTACTCCCTCCGTCCCTTTTATATAGGCAGAATTTTGAATTTTGCTTGTCCTATTAGATAGGCGGATTACTATTTCCAAGATGAATATTTCCACGAATGCCCTTATTAATGGTATATAGATAATTGTGTTACTAATAGGACAAGGGGTAAAACATGAAAAAACATAAAAAATTATGAATCCAATGCACTTTTCTTAATCTAGGAGAATTGTCTTTCTCCGCCTATATATGTGGGACGGAGGGAGTAGTGGAAGTGAAATATGAGAAACTGAGGTGTAATGATGACTGGCAAAATCTACTTAGGTAGTCAAAGGTGTGAGAAGCATATGGATAGGTTGTTTTCTTTTTGTGCTTTATATCTTGTTATAAAAAAAAGTAAATTTAAAAAATATAAGTGAGAGAAGGCTATACCAACTTTTTATTATTTTTGATAAGACAAAAAGTTATTAGATCTTGTGGGGTATATAATACTGACTCATACTTTTTTTTTAGTCACACATAACAATAAGTCTCCTAAAGAACAACTACCATATGAATGTACCCTTAAATCCAAAAATCAATCATAGGAATGTTCCATTTATATACTCATAGTATTTAGTGATGGGGTTGGTATTTAGGACAGGGTCCCACTACAATATTCTACACAAATTGTTAAAGTAGAACTGATCAAAGATCAAAAAATACCACTGCAAACTGAAGTATTTATTATTGTACTAGATAATTCCTTTATTACTGGTACATTGGTTATAGTAGTATCTTTTCTTTACTACTGAGTCAACTACATTGCACTATTTTACTCCCAATTCCCAATTCACAATTCACTCTTGGACGAGCTTCTAAACCAATTTTTATTTATTTCCATGTCATGATCTTAGCAAGAATTTTTCGTCCAAATCTAAGTTTCCGGGGAGTATTTCCACAAAGACAAATTGCTTAATGGTAATTTTCCATTTTTACCGATGTGACTCTTGGACGAGCTTGTTAACCAATTTATATTTCGATTCCATGATTCTTAGCAAGTATTTATCATCCAAATCTAAATTTACGAGGAGTATCTCCACCCAGATAAATTCCTTGATTTTAATTTTCCATCCAATATTTTTATTTTTATATTACTTTTTATTTATTTTCCAAAGCCGCATACTTGTTCACTAGCCAAGTTTGCACGTGGCTAAGAGGTAAAGTGAAAACGTGTGTCACGGTAAGGAATGGAGACTGGACAATACCGCTCTTTCGTTTACAAGTCTCTCTCTAAACTAGGGTTTCAGTATTAGGGTTGAGTATCAAAAACTAAAAGTTTTAGTATCAAACTAGACAAAATGACTGCTCTTCTAGTAACTTCCTTCCAATTTCTTCTTCTTGATGGAGACAAAGAGATTGTTAGTTATTTTGGTTGCGAGGTTGTTCCTTGTTTTGAAGATGTTGATGATTATGATACTGTTGACGATGAAGAAGAGGAGGACGATGAAGAAGAGGAAGATGATGAAGAGGATGATGAGGATGATTTTGAGGATGATGAGGATGAGGATGAGGATGAGGATGATGATTTAGATGATCTAGAACACTTATTTTGGTTTGGGCTAGCGCTTGTGGATGAAGATGAAGACGATGATGTTGATGATGATGATGATTGACCATACAAAAATGTGGTCACCATTGTCGACAGCAGCAGTGAAGAAGAAGGGGATTATAACTGATCTAGCCCTCTGTTTTTATGGTTTTTCTATGCAAGAATGGTATTCAATCACATCTTGATCCATCATCTTTTGTTTAGTTAAATATTTTTTTAGTTTTTGTGTTATTAGTGTAATTTTTTTTTATGTTTAATTAGTCTGTTTGTAAAGCTGCTTGGAAGTATAATTTTTTTGAATGTTTAATATTTACGGTTGCAATATTTTGTTTAGGTTCCAAGTGCATATGTTGTTTAATTTCTTTCCATTATTCATCTGTTGGAGTATCAATCTTTTGACAAAACAGAATGAACGAGTAATGTGTTTAAGGGGGCTTGGTGTAGAGATTTGGATGTTAGGGTTAACCATGATTTTGTTGTGGCTTTGCTGTTAAAGTGATAGGATCATGAATATGATAGGGACTGTATATTGAGTCTTGTATCAGATTTGAAAAAAATAGCCAAATTTTTCATAAATTGCAATACCAAATATGACAAACTTTACCAATTGTGTGCTTACACATTAATAAAATTAGCATACTAAAAATAATGTAAAAATTTTGAATTTAGTCAATGCCGAGTGCTCAACCATAAATTTATTTGTCTTGGTGGCTTCCCATGTTCTTATTTATTGTAATCATTATACAAATGTTCACCGTAGCTTTTCTCAAATGCATCCCAAGAAGAAAAACCCTTAGGAGGAGGATCATTTTCAACATGGATCATTTTTTTATTATGAACTAATTCCCATTCTTCATCGACAAAATCTTCTAGTATATCACCAATGCTTTCCACAAAGTCATCCCATGAAGCAAAGCCTTTCGGAGGAGGAGGATCATTATTAATAAGACCATTGGTAGGAACAACACATTTCTCATCAGAACTCATCCTCTCAATTCCTTATTTCTTTTACTTACGAATGAGGTATCTAATTTTTTATTTCTAGGATCCAAATCTAGCTAAATATAGTGTTGTTTTTTTTTTCTTTCCCTATACATATCTAATATGCAAATATAAATATAGTGGGTGGGTAATGTTTAACATGAATATAACAAAGGAAAATCAAGGTGATATATGGAAATTGGGATTTTGCGGATTTTGCGAGACCGGGCAGAAAAATATTGTATTTAGGATTGTAGGATTAGACTACTGATTGTCAGTTCTACTTAGACGCCTATAATCTTGTCGTAACCCTAAAGATATCTCTAAATATCCTGACACGTTAAGCATTCATGTCAATGAGATAGATAGTACACTTGTTAAAATTAAAACTTTACATTCCTTATTTAACAAAATACTCCTTCCTTATAGAATTTCAGACACAACTTTTCCTACTACATTATTACTACAATCATAATTGATTTTTTGCAAAATTCATAGACACCAGCACTTGTTGATCATGCACGGTTTATCAGGGTTTACGTGTTTTTCATAGAGCCAGCACCTGTTGATAGGCATTATGTGATCTTTGGTGTCTTTGGAATATCTTGAACTGCAACATGGTTTGGCTCATGTCTCATGCCATATCTCAAGTCCCTCACCAACAATTAAAATAAAAAAATGGTCAAACATAAGGTCAAACAAAATAGGCCAATAAGCAAAACAAAATCAGCACACTTGTGTATATTTATTGAGTGGTACAATTTATTATTATGGTGATTATGAAGTATGAACATATCTATGTTTCAGATTTTAGGTTTATTTTTATGTTGCTGTGAATTGTACCCTGATTTGAGAATATTTTGGTGATTATGAACATCTCAGATTGTAGATTCAGACTGTAGGTGATTTAGGATTATGAACATATTTTGGTGATTATGAACATCTCAGATTGTAGATTCAGACTAGGTGTGTATATGCCTCTCCATCAAGTGAATTAGACTGGATAGAGAATAATGCTTATTTTGTTACAACATACCACGGTTGAAATCACAAAGAGAAACTGAAAGAAGACAATTGCAATTTCATTAATTAACCATTTTTACAAACACCATCACCATTACAGATCAGACCACTAATTACTAACTAGTTCCATTTACAATCAAACCATAAGCAAAAGAACTAGACACACTACCAATTCCAGTTCGACTTACACCTGCACAACCAACTCGGATGCCATCCGATAAGCAAAATTCCCATAACCTCCATAACAAGTACCAGCAAAATACCTACCACTACTACTATCGAGTTTGATCTTTGTCAACACCTTTACAAGATCAAACCTTTACAAAATAAACCTTGTGCCAAAATAAAAAAAAACACTTACCATGCATTAGAAGATGTATCATGTATTACAGAAGACTAGACCTCTCCTTCAGTTCCAACAGCAGCAGCAACTACAAGCATTAGGAAAATCTTTGTGAATTTTCATGAAGACGATCTGAAAACTTCAAGGAATGCAATCCTCCTAAGTCTTCCTCAAAATATTTTCCTAATGATCTTCATATGATCACCACTGATCATCGTCATCGTCGGTGTTAAAGCCCTCTTCTTCATATGAGAAGTCTACGCCGCTATCAATGCTAGTAGAAGCTGCAGGACCATAACCTCCATCCTCATCATCTTCATCATCTTCACAATCTTCTGATCCTTCATTTTCTTCTTGTTGAACCTCTTCTGCAATAGTATTGCCATCTACATCCATCCCTGGTATCTCATCACCGCTTGAATCCACATTCAGGGGTTCAGACATAGTACGAGCAAATATCCTGGGTTGAGCTTTCTCTGCCAAATAGAGTAGATACATTTATGCATCATCTCTCTCATGCCTTTGACTCTCTCTAGCCTCTTTTTCTGGATCATAAGATCCCTGACTACTTCTATCATCATCATCAAGTTTTAATGCTTTTCCACCTTCCTCATCACTTTCACTTTCTGTGGCACTTATTGTCTTAATCCAACGACGTTCATATCTCTCTAGCCTTTCTCTCTTCTTCCTTGCACATATTGTCTCATATTTTATGATCCAAAACTGGTACTCTTCTTCGTTCTCAATCCTTTGCCTATCAAATTCTTCTTGTCTCCTATTTTCTTCTTCCTGAATCCTCTTATTTGGAATTTCTTGTTCTAAATAAGAAATCAATCTCTCAGCCTCTTCACTTGTTAATGCATGAGTTGCTTGTTTTGCATTTTCTAATGCTAGTGATTGATTTTCAACAACATCAGGTTGGTTTGGTTCAGCCATCTCTTAATCTTCTTCTCTCTGCAAATTTTCTTTATTTTTTTGTTTTGATTAAAAAGTAATTGCATATTAGTTTCTTATCCTTTTGTAGAGAGGTTAGATTAACCATAAATGTCCATTTATGGCGCATGGTTAAACTTCTTGTCTCTTGGCAGACCACGCCTCATCAGTGTCAAGAGTCAAGACACAATTTTTCAAAATACATCATTATTAGCCGTCTCATCATCTCTTAATTGCAAACAACGTTATCTTTAAAACAAGGGGGTTTCCTAATTTGAAGGCCATAACTGTAGCATTATGGTTCACCAAGGTTCACAAGTTTGGCTCATGTATCATGCCATATCTCAAGTACCTGACCTATGGGTGGGACTTGGGTTGGTTGGGCGGGTTAGAAGGCTTACTCATCATAGATAATAATGGCTCATGATTCATGAGATAAATATAATATATATTTTCATTATTAGATTTGAAGATAATATCTAAAATTACTCTAAATAGATAATAATGTCAATTATAAAAATATTTTTATATAGCTATATCATTGTTCTTAGGGTTGGGTGGGTTGCTTGGGCTAGAAACATTTGTGCCGATGCTTGCCCAAGTTTAACTCGGGTTTATAAAATTTATGATCAAGCTTGCCCAAAGTTTTAAAATACATTTCCCATGTTCTCCTAACGATTAGGTTGGGCATGGGTTGGGTGGGTTAACCCAACCCCTATTTAGTAATTCTCTGAATCATTCCTGAATGATTTGCGAACGTATCCGAACTGACCGAATCCGAATGATACTTCCGAACTATTTGAACTCCGAACCTAGTTCTCGGATTATATGGACCTCATGAATGATTCGTGAACGTATCCGAACTGACCGTATCCTAATGATATTTCCGAACTAGAACTCCCATAGGTAACTCTCTCACCAGAGTTCTGTTGATTGGTTTTTGTTTGATTTTGTAAATACTTTATATTTAAATACAATTATTGGTAGTTGTTTAACCAGTGTTTTATGTGTTGATTTTTATTTAAAAGTCTATAAGTTTTATAATACATTTATGCGATTAAATTGTTTATTTCATGTTAAATAATCATGCTAAAATGTTTTTTTCCATCTTATAAATCATATACTAATAAAATTAGTCAAGCCAAATGATTACAGTCAGTGTAGGTGATGTTCTTGTTTATGGAATTCATGCCCATATGGGAGTTATGCAAAGAAGATTTTTATGGGATGAAATGGCAGCTATCAGTTCTCTGAAGAAGCCTTGGTTAGCCATTGGTGATTTTAATGCTATCATTTCTTTGGATGAAAAGCAAGGTGGTATAAGTCCTAGTAGAAGAGCAATGATGGATTTCTCTAATTGTTTGGATAAATGTGAACTACTTCAAGCTCCCAAATCTGGTTTGCAATATTCTTGGTCCAATTGTCAGCAAGGCAGTAACAGAATTCTATGTAATTTGGACAGAGTAGTTTTTAACCAAGATTGGCTGCAAAAGTATAATGATTGGGGTTACAAAGTGGGTTTGAGGGTAGCATCTGATCATGCTCCTCTTTTAGGTGGCTGTGCTAATATTCCGAAACCTATTAATGTGCCAAAGAAATTTCAGAAGGTATGGCTATATCATCCTCAATTTATGGAAGTGGTGAAAAACTGTTGGTCTGAAAATGTTTCAGGAGATCCAGCTTTTGTGTTTCAAAGTAAACTAAAGAAGTTAAAAAAAGTTCTTAATGATTGGAACTAGAGTGTTTTTGGTAATCTAAATGTTCAAATCAAGGAAGCTGAAATGCAAGTCTAAGAAGCAATGCTCAAGTCAGATGCTAGTCCTTTTGATACTAATTTTCTGGATACTCTTGTGGAAGCTCAAAATAATTATAATACTAAAGAAGTTCAGTTAAATACCTTGCTGAAACAAAAAGATAGAATCAGATGGGTGAAGGAAGGAGCAGCTAATACTAAGTTTTTGCACACAAGTTTGAAGATAAGACAAGGAAGAAATTTTATAAGTGAGCTTTAGGATGGTAATGGCAATATTTTAATTGACCAGGGAAAGATAGCTGAAGTTTTGGTTAAACATTATGAGGAAAAATTTACAGCCCAAAATGTTTTAATTGATGATTCCTTACTTAATGAAATTCCAGATGTTATCACTCAAGAGGACCAAGAAATGCTTGATAAACTTCCAGATGAAGAGGAAATTAGAGCCACAATTTTCAATATGGACCCAGATAGCTCTCCAGGGCCTGATGGATTTTCAGGTTGCTTCTATAGAGCTTGTTGGAACATTATTAGCAAGGAAGTAGTGCAGGCCATTCAGTTTTGCTGGAGTAGAAAATTCATTCCTAAAGGTTTGAATTCAAATTTCTTATTTTTGTTGCCTAAAACTGAAGGTGCTAAATCTTCCAATCAGTTCAGACCTATAGGGCTTAGCAATGTAAGCTATAAAATGTTTACAAAAATAATCACATCAAGATTAAGTACCTTGCTGCCAAAATTGATTTCTCCCCAACAAGCAGCTTATGTGAAGGGTAGATGCATACAAGAGCAAATACTATTAGCATCAGAGCTTGTTAATGAAATGAAGAAAAAGAGAAGGGGTGGTAATGTTGGTATGAAATTGGATATCTCACAGGCATATGACTCAGTCAGTTGGGAGTTTTTGTTTAAAGTTTTGCAGCAGTTTGGGTTCTCAAATGTTTGGTGTGATTGGTTGCATACCTTATTCAAATCAGCAAAACTTTATGTCCTTGTTAATGGTGGGCCTTGTGGTTTTTTCTCAGTAAGTAGGGGGTTGAGGCAAGGAGATCCTCTATCTCCCATTTTATTCATCATTATGGAGGAGGTTTTAAGTAGGAATTTATCTGCCATGGTTCACAAGAGAGAAATCTTTCCTATGGTCACAAGAAATAATATAAGTCCATCTCACCTTTTGTTTGCAGATGATGTTTTCATCTTCTTAAATCGTTCAAAGAAGAGCATAGAGAACTTATTAACTTTACTCAAAGGTTACCAATTTAGTTCAGGGCAATGCATAAATACAATGAAAAGCAAGTGCTTTTTGGATGGAACTTCAGAGATGAGAAAAAAACTAATATGTGAATTACTTCAAATGGAGTTAAGTGTTTTACTTGACAAATATTTAGGGGTACTTCTGTGCAATGGTAGAGTTAAATCTGATACAGTGTGGCCTATGGTGGAGTTGTTGCAGAAGAAGTTTGCATCTTGGAAAGGTAAGCTCTTATCATTTCAATAAAGATTGGTTTTAATCAAATCAGTACTTTGTAGCATTCCTTTATACAACATGGCGATATATAAATGGACATCATCAGTAATCAAAACCTGTGAAAAGATTATTAGACGATTTCTTTGGTCTGGAGATAGTGAAGCTAGGAAGAACATGATTTTGGGCTGGAAAAAAGTATGTACTCCTTTTAAGGAAGGTGGTTTGGGAATTCAGAGGTTGGAGATTGTTAATAAAGCTTTTCTTATGAAAATGTTATGGAAAATTATGATTTCTGAGCAAGACTGGGCCTTATTTTTTAAAGCTAAATATCAAGACCAGAATAATCAATGGAGTATGAAATGGAAACAATCTTCAGTAAGATCAGGTTTGTGCTGGGCATGACAATCATTACATGAAAACTTAAGATGGTATGTTGGTAATGGGAAGAGGATTTCTGTGTGGTTTGATGTATGGATTGGTGATACTGCTCTAATCAATTTATGTGGCTCTAATCAATATGTTCAAGATAATATTCACATGAAGGTGGATAATCTCATCCACAATGGAAATTGGGATGTTCCTAATGAAGTTCAAATATTTCTTGATGCTCTAAGTATGCCTGAAATTGGTGGTGAAGAAGATGAGTTGATATGGAGTGCTTCAATGTCAGGGAAGTTTTTGATGTCTACTGCAGTTGATAAAATAAGATTGAAGGAAAGGGAGGTTGGTTGGTCAAAGTACTTATGGAATTCTTATCTACACCCAGGTACTGCCAGCAATGTCTGGAAATTTCTTCATGGACTTTATATGGATGATGTTAAAAGAGTTAGTCATGGTTATGATATTGTATCCCAATGTTGTATTTGTGGAAAAGCTGAAGATAGTATGAAGCATTTGCTTTGGGAGTGTGAGTTTAGTTTGCATATTTGGAACTGGTTGGGAGCTATCTTCAATTTTTTAACTCCTAAATCTTTTGAGGAGGTCTGGCAAAGAGCAGCTCATAAAAGTCCTTTTGTTCAACAAGTTTGGATTACTGCAGCCTACAGTACTTTGAAGGAGATGTGGTTCCAAAAAAAATAGAAGATTTTTTAATAATGATAAGCCAAATATATCCTCCTTCAAATGTAGAATACTGAAGATGGTTTTTGAAGGAGGAATGATAATTACAGGGGAGAGATGGGATCAAGCTTATGATCTTCACTTAATATGATTCTTTAAGCTGGGTACCAGAAAATATAGAATTCAGACCATTATACCCTGCTATTGGTTTTCCCCTGAATTTGATTTTACTTTTTTTTGCTGTGATGGAGCCTCTCTTGGAAACCCAGGAGCAGCGGGGTTTGGAATTGTTGTCAGAAATTATGAATGTCAGGTTCTTTGTGCAGTATCTGGAGGCTTGGGTTCTGCTACTAACTACATTGCTGAAGTTTTTGCAGTTGTGGTTGCTGCTGAATTGGATGTTGAGTGGAAGCTTCAAAAAATTATCATCCAGTCAGATTCTCAAACTGTTATTAATCAGTTTCCCTGCAATCAAATTCCTTGGTTCATAAAATTGAGATGGTGCAATGCAATCAGGAAAATAGCTATTATCAAATTCAATCATTGTTTCAGAGAGGTTAATTTCTCTGCTGATTGTGCTGTCAAGAAGGGAGCAAGAATGTCAGCATGAGCAAGAAATGTTTGTATTAGCAGACCTGTATGGTTGAGTAGAGTTGAAATGGTTGAGATAGCATACTACAGATTCAGCTAAGTGGGCTTTATTGGGCCTGTTTTTGTGAATCTTTTAGTGGGTAATTTGATGGGCTGCGTTGCTTTGTACTTTTATTTCCTTCCATTTTTGTTACTATATCTTTTTAATTTCATTAATAAAATTGTGTGATTCAGCAAAAAAATAAAAATAAATAAATAAATAAAATTAGTCTCATAATAAGGTCATAATACTTATCAATTTATCATATATGTTAGCCGAATTTTAAGTGCCGAACTCACATTTATAAAACGAATATGCACGTACGTATGCCATTCCAAGCTACTGTCCGAACAACGAACCGTTGACCGGATTTTTGATCGAATCCGATCTATCCAAATCCGTATAATTCCCGTACGTATGCCGTCCCGAACTACTACCTGTACCCCTTATCTGTATAATTCCCAAAAAATGGTCAAACATAATAGGTCCCTGCACAATCTCCCTTATAAAGCATATAGTTCAACTTGTTAAAGAGCGGCCAGGATTTATTCTTGGGAAAGCTAAATCTACGGCTGTAAGATGATCAGTTTAATTAACTTTCAATAATAAATGTTCTATTAATATTTCGTAATAAATGTTTGTTTAATTAATCAAATAAATACACTTTCATTAATACAGTACATAATAAATTTATTTTATGCTAAATCAGTTGACACTAATGGTGGTTGTGATGGTGGGCGGGGGTGGTGGATCAGCGGTGGGTGTTAGTGAGAATGGTGGAGTGATGACGTTAATGATGGTGGTGGTGGAAGAAGTAGTGGTAGTGGGATGAGAAAGGTGTCCTAAGATATATAAATTAATTAGTTACCCTTGGTTTATTCTTTTTATTTGATACAGTATTCGTTTTTAAATTAGATTTTATTTAATTTTTTTAAATTAAAATAAATATTATAGGCCAGATTTTTATCGGGTCGGGACAGGAAAAACGATGAACGGTTGAGGACTATAAAGAAACCAAGCTCTGAATGTTAGATACCAAACCAGAACGCTCTGGATTCATTCTTGGGAAAGCTAAATCTACGGCCGAATGATGATTAGTTTACTTAATTTTCAATAAAAAATGTTTTATTGATATTTCATAATATTTTTTTAGCTAATCAAATAAATATATTTCATTAATACAATACATAATAAACTTATTTTATATTAAATTAACATTATTATGGAAGTTGTGGTTGATTTTTTTAATTTGAAAATAAGATGGTTATTAACACAAAAGAAATAATTGTACATGCTGACCATAATTTTTTTCCGAAAAATAACCCGAGAAAAACCCAGCGATGATAGGGATAGTAAAGGTTATCAGTTGATCCCTCTATATGTTTCACCCGGTGATTTTTTCGAGACAAATTTTCGTCCAACCTAGAAATTCTGAAAAAAACATAACAATTAAAAAATATGGGGAAAAATTGTCACTTTATATAGAGCCAACAAAAGAATGACAAGGGTTTTAAATTGACATAATTTTTTTACTTACTATGGAGGCCGTGCCGTTACGACACGGGTGAAGTTCTAGTTGTGTATATTATTTAATTTTAAATAGTTAACAAATGGACCATATCCTGAACTGTAACATGGTTTGGCTCAGACATCATGCCATATCTCGATACCCTGGTCCCTGAGTCCTGACCAACAACTAATTAATCAACTAATGTCAAACAAATCAGGTCAAACATATGTCAAGCAAATCAGGTCCCTGAAAACTTTAATCCAACAGGTACCCTAGTGGAATCTATCCTTACCCACCACTATGTCATAATGATGTGATAAACCTAGGTAAAATGGCATTGTGGTTAATTAAAATTAATAATATGATTTCAGGTGATTTTTCACGGCTGTGGTTGGAAGCTGAACAAAGCTCTCTTCTGAGAGCTTATGGCCCACCGAGATATATTTCAACCAATAGGATTTTTCCGTTATTTCACCCCTCAAAAACTACGTCCGGAAACACCACCATCCAGAAACACCACCTATTATAATTTTCTCTTTCGCCTCCTCTCTATTCCTCGCTCTTTCTTCCCCTCACCGTTACTTCTCCATTCTCTCTTTCTATTTTGCAGATTTGAAATCATGAAAGGAAGCTATTAGCGAAAGAGAAAATCAATAAAAATATTGATTCCTGCAGGTATACTATACCATAAACCCTACCTTTTTTCTCTTACTTTTTTTTTCTTTCTGAATCAATGAACCCTAACACTTTTGGTCTATTTTGCAGATACGAGTTTTCATTGATCTTGATAAACAAAGAAATCCAATCTTTTATTGGTGTTAGGACACTGGGGGAAAAACCTCTGCCAAATCAGTCGAGTTAATCAATCGAGTTCATCTTCCTAAATCTCTAAGAAAAATCTCTTTGAACATTTTGTTCCGACAAGGTAAACTCAATTAATGTTTCTCTATTCTCTTAATTTATTAACCAGGATTATAGATCATCTTGAATCAGTCTGCAGCTGTATTTTTTTTCTGTTTGCTACTCGCTTTTGGAATATTTTCTTTGTTATTGTTTCATTAATGTTTCTTTGTTGTTTTGTCACTGATTCCAATTTGTCTTATTTGTTCAAAATTTTCTACTTCGTCAAAGATTTTATGCTATAGCTGACCTATTTGGATTGTTGATGGATTGGATTGTAGATGAAGTAGTAAGTTGGTGAGGATAAAGATAATCCAGTGAACCATGATAAAGGAACTTGAATTTACTTTATACAGCTGTGTTAAGAGAACTTTAATTTTGATTTTTGAATACTCCAAGTGTATGATCATAAACCAATTTAGAGAGAGTTCATCTAGAGCATTCTCTGATAAATTCTAATAATAAGATTATAATTTTGGGTTTGGGTTCACATGGATGATTAGTTTACTTATGATTTCATTATTGAATTTTGTTAGACAGTATTAATTTTGTGACAGAAATTGTGGAATTTGGTTTAGGTTGAGTTAAATTTTGTTACTAGTGGTTTTTTTATGGATTTAGGAATTAGCTTCTGTTGCTGTAAGGAGTATAAGTTGCATTGTAGATTAAGCTGCCGTTGTTTTAGAGCCGGAAAGGAGAATCTATTGCTGTATTCTCTCGATTTTGTTTTTCTTAACTTTGCAACGGTGTTCTATCATGCTAAGCAACTGGTTTAATAGGGAAGACGACATATTTGAAACTCGGTGTTCGACGAACAACGCACGTGCAATCCACTTGCATCCTATTAGAGAACCTACTCATCCCTACCTCCACATACAAAAAATGGCATTGTTTGACTCCGCAGAAGATTTGGCAATCACCAAAGCATGGGCAGCCGAAAGTCGAGTTGTAGATCGCTCCTCGGCCGAGACCTTTTGGGCGAAGATACATAACAAATTTAGCCAAGATTATGGGAACCCGAAAAGAAGAAGTGTTCAACAAATCAGGGATAGGCACAACATCATCCTAGATGCGGTATCTAGGTTTTTTAAAATCAAACACCGGATATCGCACGCAAGCCACCATAGCTTGTCCCCTCTACAACTTGTACGTATCTTTATGGTTTATTCATCATAATACTTTTTTCAACTTATATGTAACCAAATAAGTTTGTGTGTTGTTTTTGTAGCACGAAGCCGCGAAAGCGCGCTACTTAGAGGAAAAGGGGGAAGCATTCACATTTGATGAAATTGTTTACTTCATAGTATTCATATTTTCGGAGTACCACCAGTTATGGAGTATCACCAGAACTCAATGGTGGGTGAATCGGACTTCATACTCTTATTTAGCATTGCAATCGTTTACTTCACTGCATTGCAGTTTGTGTAATCATCCTGTGGAATCCAGTAATCACCTATTCCTTGAATGTGGTTATGCTAGATCTATTTGGTTGGTTTTAAATATCAATATTTCCTTTGGTGCAGGAATTACTAGACATGAGATTAATAAATTGCTAATGGTTTCAGTTTGGACTTTTTTTTTAAGCATCAGTTTGGATTATTTGATGTTCAAAGATTTTTCAGAACATTAACTCGAAATATGACAATGTTAATAGATGGCATTAATAAACTTGTGTCTCCTGGAACTAATCTTGTTTCTTCTACATTTTGATGCTTCTTTAAGGCAGATTCATTACAAGGTGGAATAGGGCTAATAGTGAGGAATTGTGCAGGTAGCTACTTTCAGGTGCAAGGATAATGCTTCAATGGAGGAATGAAGATGGGAGTTGAAGCTAAGGAGCTGGAATGTAAGGCTATGTTTGGCAGTTTTACTACACACCCTCTAAGAACTTTAATTATGTTATCTATGAATCAGATTGTGAGGCTTTAATGAAATCCATCAATGATCAAACCTATTATGTTAATTGGGTGAATCAAGCTTTGGTTTTAGATATTAATTCTAATTGGACAGATCACACAATTAGAGCAATGTGTTTTAATTCACTTAATTCTAATTGGGGCCCTAGCTTCTTCCAGTTCTTACGATTTTATTTTTCAACTGTACAAACACGTTCTACACTTTTTACAAAGTTAGTTTTTTACTTTAGTACTGTTATAACAACTGCAGCAACACGTACTCCGCTTTTTAGCTATCATTTTGATTTATTTTCTGAATTCGGGTACGAACAAAAAAAATCTTTAGGATGGAATGAATATTAGTTGCATTGCACTCCGGTCTTTTAGAGCCGCCAAAGCAAAATATTATGCAGCAGGATAACAAGATTTGACTGAGAAAATTCTTAACATAGAAGGATCTTTACCTTCCTGTTTTACCAAATTATTTACCATATACACTTAAATATTTTGCCAATTATTTATTAGGAAAAATATTGCCAAATTTCCATTTAACCTTTGTGTTCATCTCTCTCGTCTTAAATCATTTCATGTTTCTACTCTTAAATCTTCTAACCTCCCCCTAGAAAACGAAACAAGTGGTTTACTTTGATCATCTGATTCATCTCTGGATAAACCATATATTCCCCTGTCAGTTTTGCTTTGTGGAATAATCAGTTCGACCGTATAAGTAATTATTTTCAGTACTGCTTTGTTAACTGAGATTGTAACTCTAATGATCATAGTAGGGTAAATATTGTCTTCACATGCAACTGTATGTAGGTAGCTAACCTCTGATTACTTGTATGATTCATATATGATAACTGAACTCACATTGTGATTTGTGATTACTCTTTGTGTACGTATTAGTCTTTGCAATGATATTTCGTAGTTTTATTCGGACCACAATAGCATTTTCACAAGATGTTCACAAGTTTTTTCCCCATCTAGGTATCTGAGAATTCATAATGGATCCTAGAGTAATGGATAAATCTTGGATGTATACCGATAGAACCAAACCGCGTTATCAAGATGGAGTCGATGCATTTATAAAGTTTACTACGCATACATACCAACAGGATATTGCGAATGGGAAACGGAAACCATACGACAAGAGCAAAGTTAAGTTTCTATGTCCATGTGTGAAATGTCTCAACCTCTACGCGCACAAGGCAAGTAAAGTTAAGTATCATTTATATTCTTCTGGATTCATTCAAAATTATGCGGTATGGACTAAGCACGGATAAGGAGATGAGTCATCAAGGTGGACACTTCTGGATGGTAATGGTAGTGATGGTCCGCACTCTGATGAACCAACACATGCTGCGGATACTAGAGAAATGGTTAGTGCTTTATTAGAAGACAACTTTTCAAAGGATTCTGAGAAGTTGTAACGGATACTCGAAGATGATGGGAAATCCCTATATGAAGGATGTGTCGATTTTACAAAGATATTTACAATGTGTGAACTGTTTAACCTAAAGAGCAAGCACGGAGCTTATGACAAGTTATTTAATGAACTTCTACCACTGTTAAAATTCGTGCTCACTCCAGGAAATAAGATGATGAAAAGTACATATGAAGCTAAGAATGTGATGAGAGATTTGGGTTCAGGTTACGAAAAGATACATGTATGCATCAATGAATGCATTCTCTATAGGAAGGATTACAAGGATCACATCAAGTGTCCCACCTGTGGGGAATCAAGATGGAAAGTTGACGACACCACCCACAAGGTTTATGAAAAAATTCCGGCAAAAGTCTTGTGGTATTTTCTAATTATCCCAAGACTAAAATGACTCTTTCAATCAAAGAGAATTGTCGAATATTTATTGTGGCACGACACCAGAAAGAAATAAGAGGGTGTTTTACGGCATCCGGCAGACTCACCAGCATGGAAAAATATAGATGAAAGAAAACTCGTAATTCGTGATGATCCTCAAAATCTGTGGCTAGGCATTTAGGCTGACGGGGTTGACGTAAAAAAAGGCATGCAAAAACAACACAACGTGTGGCCAATTCTGACAGTGATTTACAACCTTCCGCCAGAGTTGTGTATGAAGAGAAAGTTCACCATGCTGTCATTAATTATCGATGGGACGCCTTGTAAGGACATTGATGTTATGTTACAACCGTTTGTCGAGGATCTCAAGGAATTGTTTGAGGGAGTGCAATGTTTTGATGCGCTGAAACATGAGATGTTTACTCTACGTGCGGTTGTTTTATGGACAATAAATGATTACCCTGCTCTCGGTACACTGTATGGCTGCCCTTACCAGGGACGAGACGCCTGTAAGGTGTGTGGGAGAAATACTTACTATGTCAGGCTAAAACATTATAGAAAAGAGGTTTATACCGGGCATAGAAGATACCTACCATACGATCATCAATTCAGACATCAGAAGGGGTTCAATGAAAAAGATGAAACTGAGGAGGCTCTGGAACTTATGACCCCATCACAAATATACAATGAGGTAAAGTATATAAAGAATAAATGGGGAAAGGGACAGAAGAATATTGTGGTGGAATTCATGCAAGATAACCCTGGAAGAGGTAGAAAGATGAAGAGAATCGAAAAGACCATCGACCCAAAAAAGGGGAAAGGGAAGGAGAAGGAGACCGAAAGGCGCTACTAGAAAAAGTTCAATATATGGTTCCGGCTCCTCCCCTACTGGCGGTATCATGTTTTCCACCATTGCATAGATTTCATGCACGTCGAAAAGAATGTATACGAGAGTATCTTTGGAACATTGTTGAACAATGAATTTAAGTCGAAAGACCACCTTGCTGCTCGAATGGAAATGAAGGAGATGGGTTTTAGAGACGAGTTGCAACCTCGGGAAAATGGCAAAGGGGGATATATACTAAAGGCAGCATGTCACTCATTAAGCCCGGAGGAAAATGACAAGTTCTGTGCAACATTATCCGAGATAAAGGTTCCACAAGGGTATTGTTCAAACTTTTCAACACTGGTGAATCGAAAAGATCAAAAGCTTATCGGACTAAAATCGCATGATTATCACATGATAATGCAACATTTTTTCCCATTGCGATTAAATCAATTATGCCATAGCCAATAAGATATGCTATTATCAGGTTTTGTTTCTTTTTCAGGGCAATATCTAGCAAAGAAATCAAGGTGGCAGAGCTAGAAAAATTATAGTCGGATCTCGTTGTGACATTGTGCTTGCTCGAGAAATACTTTCCTCCATCCTTTTTCGACATAATGGTTCATTTAACTATGCATCTTACCTGGGAAGTGAAAATTTATGGTCTTGTATTCTTTCGATGGATGTATCCGTTTGAAAGGTGCATGAAGGTCATTAAAGGGCATGTGCGAAACAGAAACATACCTGGAGGAAGCATTGCTGAAGGGAACCTTGCAAAAGAGACAATTAAGGTTATCAGTGAGCACCAACAAAGCATGAATTATACAGTCGGAATTCCACTAGACAAACTCAACACATCTGACACTGGCGAAGATTCTTATTCTTTCAGGGGAAAACCAATATCAAATCCTAAGTTTCCTCGTGTTGATAAGGATCTGTTTGATAAAGCATATTTCTATGTATTGCGGAATTCTCCTGAAGTTGCTCCTTACTTTGAGTAAGTATAACTAGATCTAACCAAATAACCTCATTTTTTATTTAGTTTTTGATTTTGTGTCCAAATTTCTGTAAAGATAATAACATTAATCATTGCACTGTCCAGCCGACACCATAATTTTTTAAAGGATAAATATCTTGGTATGAGTGATATACAGCTAGATCAAAAACATCATGAAGAGTTCGTCAAATAGTTACAAAAAGTGGTAAGAGTTTGTAGAAAATGTCACTCTTGCTATGTAAATTTTGCGTTGAGACGGAGGCTAATCCTTATAATGCATTTCAGGTTGAGAGTGAGTGGGCAGACTCTAGGGAAAACTTCAATCAGGACTTAAGGTGGCTATCAATCCCACCGAATGCACAAGTAGAGACATACGAAGCATATCACATCAATGGATACCTGTTTCGCACAAAATCTCATGATGGTTCCGTTAACCAGAATAGCGGGGTTTACGTAGAGGCAACTGACACGCACATTATACAAGCAGGGATTACCCTGAATCTGGTAGATTATTATGGTGTTTTACAATAGATATGGGTGATGACATATCATTCGCTAAAAGTGCCACTTTTCAGGTGAAAATGGGTTACCAAAGCAGGGGTCTCAAAAGACAAACTTGGCTACATTTTGGTTGATCTTGATAAGTTGGGACTCCAGGATGATCCTTTCATTGTAGCCTCCCAAGCTAAGAAGGTATTTTATGTGCCAGACCAGGAAAATAAAAAAATTCTATTGTGTTAGGTGCACCTACCCAAATCTGGAAATATGATGATGATGAAGTCGACGAGGAATTCAGTGCGGTAGTTATTTGTCGGAATGAGTATAAATTTCCAAAGGTAGATAAACTTGACCTGCAAAGGAAATCCAGGGATGATTACTATCGGGACGACATTAAGGGTAGAAATGCAAGGAAAGCACCAGTACCAGCACCAACAACAGTCCATGCTTCTCAAACGACTGCATCTGAGAAACCATTTCCAAGGACTAAGCGACAAGCCAGGTGATAGAATGTAGTTGTTTGGATTTTTCTGTTAACTAGAGAATGAATGTATCGATTTTTGAAAAAAAATTGATTCTTAAATCATGGTGGGGTTTTGCATGCAGATGGGTTTTAGCAATGTTGGATGAGTTTGGATTTGGCTATACTGATTGTTGAATTAATATTCTGTCATGCTAGGATTAGTAGTAATAGTACTAGGCTTGCACATAGATTTTTTTTTGGAATTGGTCCTAAAATAGTCTTTGAATTAATCTTACTCCAGCAACATTTTATAAACTGGAGTAATACCCACAATCTTAAACAGCATTTTATATACCCTATTGATTCATTAATTCATTCATTCCTACCCATCTCTACTTAACAATCATTGGAACTTTAGAATCATTCACCAAGAACATTGCTTCTTTGTACATTCACTGTATTCAATCCATTACTACTGAAATCAAAAGAGCAAGAAAAACTGACACATTATGTTCAAACCCTTCAAACATACATCCATCACAAGTTTAATACTATTGAAAATTCAAACAACTGGAAGAACACAACTAGTTTGATTACATCTAAAGAAGGACAAATCAAACAGAATACGACTTCTAAACACCCGACAGGCTACCAGTGCCATTGCAACTTTCTTTTTACAATCAAAATTCAAAGATGCAAATTACTAATCTACCTAACATAAAAAACCGTCCGCATCAACTTTCAAAATACAAGGAAACTTACCATCTTTCGTACCAACATCAGGAAGAGTAGAAGGAATGAAAATTACCAGAAAAGCTGTTTTGCAAAAAACTTGTTGATCGTTTTCAGTATTTATGCAATACCTGCAAATCTAGCCTTTCCTGGTAACTCTGATGAGCTTACCGCACTTCATCCTCATCAGTATCCAGACCCTCTTCACCATAATCCTCGCTATCAGATGGTGCAGGAGAAGTCCCACTGGATGATGATTCATCATCACTATCATCATCACCTTCTTCCCTTTCTTCCTCACTTGACTCATCATCGAGATAAGCGATTCGACGACTCACCTTTACTGTAACAGGTTCACCCTCACTCATGGTGGGAGCAAAAATCTTGGGATTGGCAAGTTCATATTCAAATCGCCTTCTCGCCTTCTCATCATGATAATAATTCATCCTTTGCTTGTCCTCCGCAGCATCCGAATCAAGGTCACTGGTATCCACTTCCTCCACTTCATACTCATACCCTTCTGAGGCCTCAGAATCACTTTTTGTTAAACTAACATACTTTGGGGTCTTGGCCTACTTCTCAACCTTTTCTTCATCCTTCCGTTCTTGCCATTCTAAGAAATTGGGTAGCCATGCATTGTAGAGAGCCTCAAATCTCCTTTTATTCAGCTCTTGAACAACCTCTTCTGCCTCTCTTTGACGAGTTTGCTCTTGAATCCGATGATCAATTTAAGACTGTGCATCTTCTCTCAACTGCTGCAATTCCTCTATGCTCAAAGAAGGGAGAATTGACTTGGCTTGTGCAAATTCAGGTGTTACTGGTGGTACATTTGGAAGATTTTCGATGGAATTGGTTGAATTCTTGGAAGGATCATCCATACTCTCAATTTAGTTTGCTAAACCTAAACCTTTCCTCTTTTGTGAAAGATCTCTCTGAAAATGGTAATCTCTCTTCTAATTAACCCCTCAAATACCCCATTGTGCCAATTCAATTCCATTTATGTCGCTTAGTTAGCCATCATGTCACTTTGTTAACTACGCCCATTCAAAGCCATCTGTGTCCCCTTCACTCTAATAACCATCATTACCCTATGAAAACCTATATTCAACACCTAATTCCCATTAAGACTTTTACCCTCTTTGGAACTTCCATTAAGGGCGTATCTGGTGGGTCACCAAACTTTGATGAAAATCTTTAGGGTCTAATTAACTCTTTATGTTTTATGCATACTAGGCGATGGCAGCACCAGTTATTGTAACCTTCTACATGTATTAAGGTGTTACCTTGTATACACCACCTAGTATTGCATGTCACACTACATGTAGGATGTTATGTAGCAATAACACCTCTATCTTGCAAACCATGAAATTCAACACCCACTAGCTTTAGGTGTTAATCTCATCTTAAGATTACTATTGCTTAAGTATCTTATCTTATACAAGGTGATTGGTGTAACAAGGTGCTTATGTAAGGTGCTTGGTGTAACTAATGGTGCTAAGTGGATAGCCACCATATCCCATGCATATTTTTAACAGGCCACACTTTGATTTGGCGTGTTTATTAAAATGTTAAGTAGCTGAACCAGTTTAGTGTTTTCAAAACACCCTATAGACACGTCTAAAGATGGTCAGCTTGGTGGATTGATACGTTACCTAACTTCTTTGAGGTCATGCGTTCGAATATTGCGTTCGAAAGCTTTTTATTAAATTTTTTCACAAGGATGGGCTTGTTCAGAAGGATGACAGTGTCTTCTGCTACACGTTTTAAGGTAATTGGGCTTCCACTTGCCACTTCAAGCCATTATCTGACTAAAATAGTTGAGGGCAGCTGCGGTTCGGTACTGGGTTTTGAATTCGGGTCACGGGTAGCCCGCTTAGAGAGTCTGCTTTCCAAATAGCTGCCAAGTATTTGATGCCGCCTCTGAATGGCCAATAAGTTGGGGTGGCGTTCAATAGGTCTTTGCATGCATTTAGTAGGCATGTGCCTCCCCGATATCTCAACTAATTGATCTCGAGGATTGAAAAAGGATGGGTGAGATGTGCTAACTGTTGGTCTTCTCGTCCATAAGGCCTGTTTGGAAGAGATCAGTTATAATTTCCAGAAGAGATCAGTTATAATTTCCAATTCTATAACTCTTTCAACTTCCACATTCCATCTCCGCAAAATTCCTTCAGTGTTCCAATTGTTGAAGCTATGTCTAAGCGAGGTTATAATGCATATCTAAATCTGAATGATCGCCCAACCATGTCTACAAATCAGGAATCCATGGGTAGACCATAGGAAAAGAAGGCTAAGATGAATATGCAAGAAAACCAGGTATTGATTTTTGATAATCATGGAAGAATTGTTGGGTTCAAGGTGATGAAATTTAATAAAGGAGATAAAACACTTAATAGTTTTTTTGGTTTGTGAGTTTATTCATGTAAGCCGTAATGATAATCAAGTGGCAGACTTTGTTTCCAAACATGTCAGGCAGACAGTAATGCCAATATTATCTGTTGAAAACCTTAACCCAGTCTTTTGTGAGCTTCTGGCAAAAGATCACAATCCTGGCTAATAAATATAAAATTTTCTCTTTATCAAAAAAAAAAGAAGGGTGTTAAAAGTGAATTTCATAGTTGTAATTGGATTTATTAGTAACTGTGATGGTGTTATTGATTGGGATTCCCCCATTTCTCCAATTTGACAGGTAGTGGAGATAAGCAGTAGCAGCAGTGAGGAACCAAAGCCAAACATGCAAGTTGGTACTGGAGGTGTTGGATAAGTCAAAGAGGATAAGGTTGTTATGCATGATAGTGCCAGTGCTTATGCGTTGGATCCTCAACTTCCTCAACTCCAAGGGGCTGATGAAAGGTGGGTGGTGTATGACGTTCATCCTGGCAAAGGCCGGTTTGTGATTAATGAAGGTGTGGTGCTTGTAGGGGAGGAGCAGGTGGTTTGTGGTGGTGCTACACAGGGGTTCTATTTTGCACCAGTTCCAGTTGCATGCAAAGCTAATATTCGGAAGAATTACATTCATGGTCTCCCAAATGATGTGGTAGTCTTCCCCAATATCTTTATGCTGGCACCAGTGATGCGACAGATGGCGGAGGATGCTTATGATATTGAAATCTTCGGACCAAGGGAGATAACTGATTTTAATGATATTCCTGAGGATGTAGTAGTGCCTATGCCTCCTCCTAGGGGAAATTATTCTGTGCCAAGGAGGAGGGCTGCACCATATAGGAGTGGAGCTAACAAGAAGGTTGTTGGAAGTGGTGTGGGGACCTCTGGGGTTGCACCAGGAGCTTGACCAGTATTCAACCATCCCCTTCCAGATGGTAAATTAAGTATTCATGTAAATGTTTTTTTGGCTGAATATTGCATATGTTTCTCATGGATAAAAAGTTAATGCTAGTGGTGCT
Organism: Papaver bracteatum; assembly: GCA_023529315.1. NCBI lineage: Eukaryota > Viridiplantae > Streptophyta > Magnoliopsida > Ranunculales > Papaveraceae > Papaver > Papaver bracteatum. The sequence continues at coordinate 6,483,621 of JAJJWX010002058.1, read as the reverse complement.
GATTTTGGATTTGATAGTGTTGGTTTTAAAGACAATGATGTTCAATTGAATGTATATGTGGTTCTGGGTTATTGTATTATGCTTGGTTTAGTTGTTGTTGTGTTTAATTTTGGTTTTGAGCTTGATATGGTGACTATAGTAAATAGCAGGGGGAATTTGAAAGGGGGTTATGCCCAAAAGTGTTTTCTACAGAAAGTTATTTACTAAAAATGAGTTTTTTAAAAATTCCGAAAAAGGTATAATGTATACACATTATAGGTGTGGATTCTTGATATTGTGTACACAATATCAAGCAATGGGACTAAAAAAAACTAGACACCGTTGGAAATTTTCTCGTTATCATGAAGGTTTGAAATTGTTTTATGGGGTTAACAGCTAATAGTTTTATCTGGGCATTCATATGAACTACTCCAACTGGTAGCATATGCAACTTTGAAGTTATAGAGATAGAATAACATATTAGTACAGGAATGCTTGAGAGAGCAATGAAAAATCTTACCAGAAATGCAGTGTGGTAGCTGAGAGGAAATTTTGATAGCACGCAGTCTAGGAGTATGATCTTTTAGAAACCGAATTGCAGACTCCCAAGTTATTTATAGCATTTTAATGCAACGGATTACCAAAGAAATTTTGATTATAGGTGTTTAGAAGATTTGCAAAAATAGTTTTGGAGAACCCAATAACTTGCATAACATGCAAGTCAAAATCTATTCTAGAGAAATCTGGGGAATTAGTCTTGAGGGTTTTGGGTGTACTTTTTATTTAACTTTCAACTTGGCGTGTTTATTTAAATGTTGAGTAGTTCAATCAATCTAGTATTTTCAAAACACTAATCATAAACATCTAAAGATGGGCAGGTTGGTGGATTGGTACGTTATCTAAATCCTTCGAGGTCATGCGTTCGATTATAGGCGAAAGATTTTTATTAATTTTTTCAAATCGAACTTTTTAGCCACGCTATAAAACCGACGTGTCTTTAGAACGCACACTATGGACACACATATACTAGCGTGTCCAAAGAAGACCATTTTGGCCACCCTTTCAACTTGGCGTGTCTATATATCCTACACTATGGACACGATATACTGGCGTGTCTATAAATCGTACACTATAGACACACATATACCGGCGTGTCCAAAGAAGAACCTTTTGGCCACACTTTGAATTTGGTGTGTCAATAAATCATACACTATGGACACACATATACTGGCGTGTCTAATGAACCAACCTTAAAACCACACCTTAAATGGCTTGACTAACCTTTTGGACACGCCACAACTCCCTAATATGGCCATAAACTGGTCTATAAACACGCCTAATACCTAATGTGATCATAAACTGGTCTATAAACACGCCCAATCAAAAATTTGAAATTAATGTGGCTAAACGGTTGAAAATTTGACACGCTAGTAGCCCTGGCATGGCTGAAAGCACTTTTATGAACACGCCCATTGAACATGGCGTGTTTATAGGGTAGAAGTATACCCTATAGACACGCCAAAACCAAAAAGGCGTGACAGGGAAATTTATATTTGGCGTGGCTAAAGGCCATTTCTGTACTAGTGATAACTGGTATTGTTCATGAAATTTCATGCCCTCACACTCCAGAGCAGATTGGAGTTGCAGAATCCAAGTATAGGCATTTAGTGGATATTGGAAGAACTTATCTTATCCAATCTGGATTTCAAGATTCTTTTTGGGTTGAGGCTTTTCAGACAGCTAATTACACTTTTAATAGATTACCCACTAAATCATTGTCCTTCAAGTCTCCATTTGAGGTGTTGTTTAACAGAAATCCAGATTATACTTTTTTGAGGTCTTTTGGATGTATTTGCTTTCCATGGCTCAGACCATACACTAAACACAAACTTGAAGCAAGAAGCATTTCATGAATTTTTATAGGCTACAGTCCTCAACATAAGGGTTATAGGTGTCTTAATCCTAAGACTGGTAGAGTTTTTATTTCAAGGCATGTGGTGTTTGATGAATCAACTTTTCCTTTGAGAGCTGCTACTTCACTCACACCTTATATTTCCACTACTTCAAGTGTCTCTCCTCCACAATCTTCTAGTGACTTAGTTCTATTACCAACTACTACAGAGACATTATCAACTGTTGTTATTCCAAATACTTCATCTCATACTTCAGAGGTTATTCATTCTTCTAATTCAGCTATCAATGATAATGCAGCTGCATCAGTGCCTCACACTACTTTAGATTTTATCACTATTTCATCACTTTCAAGTTCTGATCAATCACCTCAGTTAATGACCACTTTACCTACAACAATTACTAATACTCATAAGATGATTACAAGAGGTAAAAACAAAATTTCCAAGAGGAAAGTGTTTTCTACTAAACATGCTCTTTCTACTACTCAGTTATCTCTTGCTCTATCTTCAACACCAACATGTTTCACTCGAGCAAATAAAATTCCAGAATGGAGAATTTCTATGGTTGATGAAGTCACTTCTCATCAGAATGCTGGTACATGGACCCTTGAAGTACCACACCCTTCTCAGAACTTAGTAGGTTGCAAGTGGGTTTTTAAGATTAAACAAAATCCAGATGGTATTATAGAGAGGTTCAAATCAAGACTAGTAGCTAAAGGGTATCATCAACAAGAAGGTTTGGACTACACTGAGATATTCAGTCCAGTTGCTAAGCCCATAACAATAAGAATTTTACTTTCTTTAGCAGTGCATTTTGACTGGCACATCTCTCAACTAGACATCAGCAATGCATTCCTTCATGGGGATCTTCAAGAAGCAGTTTTTATGGTTCAACCTCATGGCTTTGTTGATCCAGAAAGACCTCATCATGTCTGTAGACTGCACAAGTCCATATATGGCCTTAAACAGGCACCAAGAGCATGGTATGAAAAACTTCACAATGTACTTCTTTCTTATAATTTCAAATCTTCTGCAGATGATACATCATTGTTTATTCAGAAAGTAGGTACTAGAATTATCCTTATTGTAGTATATGTGGATGAAATTCTCATAACTGGGAATGATCACAACTACTATAGTGAATTCAATAACACTCTAGGGACTCACTTCCCTGTCAAGGATTTAGGTGCTTTACATTATTTCTTGGGTCTTGAAGTTAAGAGAAATTCTGCTGGTATTTTTCTCTCACAAACCAAGTATGCACTTGATCTTATTGATAGAGCAGATATGTCAGGTGCTAAACCTTGTTCCTCACCAGTTCCAGTTGGTTATAAACTTAGTGCTTCTGATGGAATCTTATTAACAAACCCTACTGAGTTCAGCTCCTTGGTTGGTGCACTATAATATCTCACATGGAAAAGACCTAAAATCATCTATGATGTTAATCAAGTCTCTCAGCATATGCAAGCACCAACTGATATTCATTTTATAGCTGCAAAGAGAATTTTGAGGTACATCAAAGGTACAATTGATTATGGTATTCTCTTCTCCAAAGGTCTTTTAGCTGTGCATGGTTTTAGTGATGCTGATTGGGCAGGTGACACCGATACTAGAAGAAGCACTTGAGGATATTGTATCTTCTTTGGTTCTAATCCAATCTCTTGGTCAAGCAGAGGTTGTATGGTTGTGTAAACTACTGAAGGACTTGCACATTTTTCTTCCTCTCCTACCTAACATTTACTGTGATAATATGAGTGTTATTTCCTTGTCCTACAATCTTGTATTTCACAGCAAGATAAAGCACCTAGCAGTGGATTTTTATTTTGTCAGAGAACTTGTCCAAGATAAGGCATGTCATGTTCATTATATTTCTACACTTCATAAAGTTGCAGACATATTCACTAAGGGACTTGTAGGGACAAGGTTTGCTTTGCTCAGAGACAAGTTGAAGGTTCCTCCTCCAACTTACCTTCAACTTGAGGGGGGATAATTGGAAGAATCCGTGTCAGCCTGTAAGTGACAGCCTATATTTTCTGTATCTAGTCACTGCTTTGCTGTCATTACTATAGGTGTCATTTTCCTATTGGTCCATTGTAACACACATCATATATGATGTCTGAAAGTTCCCTTAAATACTTGGTCTAGTGTTCAAGAGTCTGTAATGAAAAATACAATTGATTAATCAATTGCAAAACCTTCTGTTCTTTGAACCTTAGTAATTGAATAATATGTTCTACTAATTTCCTCGCTATAATATTATTAATACAAATTTAAAATGTAACTTATACTTACACCTCTTGTAGTTAAGAGTTTTAAGACTTAACCACGAAGCTGCAATCCATAATTCCGTGTTAGAGTTTTAAGACTTCACAATGAATCTGCAATACATGATTCTGTGTATAATTCCGGTTCACAACTTCAATACTACATTAAAAACTCCATATATTAATAAACTTTATATCTTAATAAAAAATCATGGTCCCAACTTGGGCCAGTTATAAATAATAATAAACTCCATATTTTAATATTAATAGATTTTTCTAGTCCCTCAATAAGGAATTTACCTCCATATATTAATATTAATATAATAGACATAATCGAAAAATTATAGATCTTGTTACATCAAAATTTAAGATAAAGAAAGGTTTTCCCTATTTCCTATCCCCATTTTCCATATTTCTCATCCTCTTCATAATTTTTAAAATCAATTTACTTTTGAGTTCTGGTTTTTTCTATGTACCACCCATAAAAGTCAAATTGATTTTACCATGACTATTACTATTTTTATTTATCTTCTTTTTCTTTGTTCATCCATTTTTTCATTAAACAAAAACAAAAGCTATCAAGTTAGAAATCCTAAATTAGATTTCAATTAATTGTTATAACACACATGTTAATTTAATAATGGAAGATTTATCGGTAAACCATTATTATTGAAGAACCTTTTACTGAAAATTTAGGAAAAATATTTCAACCCTAATTCCATTATCAATTGCAGTTGAACTACTCGTGCCATGCTAATCAAATCACACGGTTAATAATATACAATATGTCTTACTTTAATCATCAAAATAGTAACACTTGATTGAGCTAGTAGCGCATAATTCCAAAATCTACTTAACAGAAAAGTTAGTGGATGATCTAGATGGTACTGTGTATAAACCATCAAACAACATATACTCCAACGAATTGTAAGTAACACGATGCCCTAGTTTCCCTTGCCCGCCGTTTTTAATCTCTAGCCTACATGCACATCAAACTTTCTGCTTCTCTATGTTCGCTAATGCTGGTGATGAAATATGGAGACGGAAAAGAATATGTAGCAGTCGGTGGTGATGGAGACAGTAACATGATTTTTTAATTAGGGTTCTTTATCTATTAGGTTGTTGGATGATTTTATTGGTGGGTGTAAATAAAGTCAAGAGATGGTATTTAGGACATACAAAATTTTGTATGGGTGGTACTTAGGATAATTAGGGATAGAAATTAAGTGGGATGGGAAATAGGAAAAATAGGGAATGGAAATAGGGAAAACCTAAAGAAAAATATGTATCCATAGTTGTTAGAGAAAATGTTGTAATTTTTTGGATTTTTATCGCATCTTTTGATTTGCATATCCACAAGACCTCATTACTATGTTCACCTTCTTGTTGAAGCCAAAATATTTCCAAATTGTCGCATGTTTAAAGCTTCTTGTCGGGGAATTGTTTTTTGGTATACCTCCCTATATTAATAATTTTGTGAAGTCCCAAAACTATTAATATATGGAGTTTTTACTGTAATTTGTTTTCGTATAAGAGCTTAAAGGTGTTTCAATTCACAAACAAAAAATTATGGACGAGCGAGAAATCAAACTTTTTAATGATATCCCCTCTATTTTATAAAGATAAACCTTATAACCGATATTCGGTACTAATCATTATTTTTGGGTATGTACGAACTTGAACATATAAGGGGTAAAATCTGAACATGGAATGGATATAAGAAACTTTTTTTTTTCTGAATAAAATTTTTATTAGAGAAAAAGATGGTTATATTTTAAGAAAAATATTTTAACATTAGTTTTAGCATCTAGTTGATAACCTATTGCTACATATTTTAGTCAACAATGTTAATATCCCTTTTGGGATGTTTCCCTTCAGACTTGTGTATGGTAAACCGTGTCACCTACCCATTGAAATTGAGCATAAGGCATTTTCAGATATTAGACAATGCAATATATATATATATATATATATATATGGAGAGATTCTCATGATGCATATGAAATCTCACGTATTTACAAGGAAAAGACGAAGGTATTTCATGATAATATGATTTCTGGAAAATAGTTTTGAGTTAATCAGAAAGTTCTTTTGTTTAATTCTCACTTGAAATTATTTCCTGGTAAATTACATTCTCATTGGATTGGTCCTTTTGTTGCACTAACGTTTGTTCTTATAGTGCAATAGAAATCGTAGTGTACCTACCGGAAATGAGCTTAAATTGAATGGGTATCAATTGAAACCGTACTATGAGCCTTACCCACTGGAAGTTTTTGAAGAGGTCAATTTTGTTGAAGTAATCCATCTAGAGGAGTCGTAACAAGTGAGTACAGAGTCAGGTTGACGACTTTAAACCAATCGCTGCATGAGAGGCAACCCATTGGTTTAGTATTTTTTTATTTTTTTATTTTTACATAAAAAATCATATAAAGCTTTTGGTTGGTAACCTAGCGACAAGCTTGGCTCCAACACCTCTTTGAATTGCAATGCCTAATCTATAAAAAATAAAACTACCTAAGCCGCTACTAGCATCATTGCTAACTAAACAATTCTTTAGACGTTTGAAAAAAACTAGAGTATCCTCACCAAGTTCCCCTAAAGTAGAGAAATCCAGAACACCCAAACCATATCCATGTGCAACACACTTGTCCGAGTATTTATCTTTTTTATTTATCTTTTTATTTTTCGTATTTTGCATATCATATTAAAATTTTCGACCTTGTTTTACATGGGAGGGCTCAATTTATGTTAGAGCACTTCTTGGTCGAACTCGCAAGCGTTGCTATCTCAAGCTTGTTTGTCAACTTTAGTTTATCAAAACTATATATACTTAATTTTTAGTCTATTTATAGCTATGTCTCGGATTAAGATAAAATGTGTAGTTGAGCTTTAGACTTCACGACGTTGAAGAAGAAGATCTACCGAGGAGCTTTGAGGAACTTCATCAACAAAAGGCATGTGGTTACTAAAACTTATCTATCACTCAGAAGTTTATTCAATTCTATCTTCTAATGAGACTAAGTCGTATAGCTACATAGACTTTTACATTATACACATTTGATATTTCGATTCGAGTTTATCTCGCTTATCTATTACTCAAAATACGTGTTGGAAGTTTTTTTTTAGCTATGTTCATCGTATTCTTGAAGAGTTTAGTTGGAAACAATTTATTTGTTGGAAACTAAATATTAAGTCAAAAGATGATCATGTGAAAATTGCCTTGAACATCTTACATGATTTGTGTGAGACAGTCATTTGATGTTATCTCGGTAGTTTCGTATTGATCATTCGATCACTTGAAAATTCCTTGAAACTAATGGTATGCATGAGATTACCATTGTCGTCTTCTAAGGATGTTTTAATATTTGAAAATAAGAGTTTAAAACAATTATCCATGTCTGTATACAACACGGTATGCATATTCAAATTGCGAACTATATTGTGATGATTCAAGTCCGGAACTCTTGTTTGCGTACCTAGTATGCGAACGTATTTACCTGAGAAGGTCCGTAAATCTTGTTTATGTACCTAGTATGCGAACGGGTTTACCTAAGTTGGATCTGGAATAATTATTCGCGAACCGGGTTTGCGAACAGCTTGTCTAGGCCAAGGTCCGGAGCTGCTGTTCACGTACCCAGTTTGCGAACATAGTGGTTAAGTTCTAAAATTGGTAATGTATGATTCTCATACTCATGAACTAAAACATTTATGATTTAAGGAATGCAAATTCACTTTGAAAACTATGGCTTAATGTTCTTGAATTTATTCTTGTATAAGTACTTTGTACAATCACGAATCAAACCGATTTCGTTTACATTTGTTCATGGATATTTCTATGAGATAGTGAATAATTGAACAACTTTATTAGAAACACAATTAGATTCATTTGATTATCTATCATGATTGATTGATCATCATATTTGATCTAGAAGTGTTAGATGAATATGGTTAAGTCAAAAGTGTTCATATGGATAACTTCGGTTAACTGTTATTGAGCCAACCCAATATACACGTTTGGGTACGGTTACCCATATCTAAATATAAGTATACTTAATTTGTGTGTAACAAGCTAAGACCATCTAACGGTGGAGATTAATTGCTTAATTTCTAAGATGATAGGGTGTAGAATACAACATATTTATCATCTATTGTTTATGCTTTCTCTGCTATTTTTCTTGCAAATTATGTATTTTTATGTGTGTTTTTGAGTTATTAGGTACTCTGGAGCCACACGGAGGAAAAGGAGAAGAAATAATCCAAAATTGAGCAAAAAGGGCAAATATGTCATCTCAGGGAAGAACACTATCTAGAGCCCGATACTGGTTAAGGGGCAACTCTTTGGAGGAATACTAATCAAAGTCTAGTCAAGGTTAAGGGGTTACCATCTGGGTGTCCCTTATCATTTTGAGAAGGTGTAAATATCCTGGTTTGATGCATAAGCAGTGGGCATAAATATCCCAAGTTAAAACGCAACCCTAAAAACGAGAAATTTTCTCTCGTTCAAATCATTCACTCATTTGTTCATGAAACTAAAAAGGGGGCAGTAGCTATTCACTGCTGAAGACGAAATCGAGAAATTGATAGAAGATGAGTTCTGATGGTTGCTGATTAAGAAGAAGAGCAGTTTATGGGTCTGATTCAAATTGGGTTTGTGATGAATTTGAATTCAAACGGGTTTTTGGATTGAATCTGGAAAAGGCAGCATCAATATTTCGATGAAATTGATAAAGAATCAATCAGTTGAAGGGGTTTTTCCGATGAGACGAATTTTGAGGTCTCAGAAGTATGGGTTTTGAATTTGTGTTTGATCTGAGTTTTTGAAGAAGAAATCAGTAATGGTAATGGTTCTTTTTCTCTGAGATTGAATTATGAAGCAGATAGAGATGGGTTCGACTTTCTGGTGTTGTTGGTGGCCGCTGTTATAAATTATGAAGCAGATAGAGAAGGAAAGGAAGAAATGTGTAGTTCTGTGTTGGTGAGGTTATGATGGTGGTTGTCTGCTGTAAAGAAGAAAGAAATGGGTCTAGGTCGAGCATTAGAACCAATGGGTTAGAATATTGACGCTGTTGAAGTTCTAAAATCAGAGAAGGGGTATGTCTGTTGCTGCTAGAATTTATAGAGGATATGAGAAGAGGGTACTGAGTTGAATGTTGTTGCTGTTAAAACTAGCAGGAGAACGAAGCTTGAACTGAATTAGATGTATGCCTAGGATTGTCGCAGAAGATAAGAGAAGAATCGCCTGAAAACAACGGCCGGAAATGCCCTGTAATCAGCCGTAACTCGGCCGGTTTTCCACTCCAGCGAGTTGACTCGGTAGCCGACGGTGACCGATTCCGATGACCGATCCGATCCAAAAACTCAGCCGACTCAGCTGACTAAGAAGCTCACTCGCCCTTTGACTTGACTTTATGACTAATTGAGACTGTTAGTTTGACCGTTAGTCCTAACGGTGGACTGACAGAATATTCCGTCGCCGGGGGAGAATCTCAGGTGAACGGCGGTGATGGAATCCGGCCAAAAACCCAGTTTTCCGGCGAGCAAAAATACATAATTTTGTATGGGCTTCTCTCATGTGTGTGAAGACTTAGAATTGGGAATTGGATGAAAACTTGGAAGTTTTGGAGAATTGGACTAGAAATTGGAATATGGCTCAAATTGGGAAAGTGGAGTTCTTATGGAATGAGGAATCTTTTCCTACAAAGATATGGAGAGTATTGAAGCCTATAAATAAAGGAGCTCTCTACAACTTTATACACACATCTACTTTGGAGAAGGAGTTAAAGTGCACAAGGATTGGAGGAAGGAGCAACCATCATCTTTTCAATAAGTTTTTCTTTCTTCCTTTATTATTATTATTATTATTGTGTGAACTTCAAACTATGAGTAGCTAATTTTCTTATTGATTGAGGATGAATTCCTAGTTCTTAATATATGGTTTGAGTTTTGTTTCAATTCTACTTTGAAGTTTTTCATATGATTATCGATTGTTTTTGCTAATATTAATGTTTATGCTTGATTGATAGGTCGTTTGGGTGACCAACTAAATTGATTTGTTAATTGATCAAAATCTAGTGAAATTTAGGGGATAAGTAATCGTTTCTTGACTATTTACATAAGTAGAAAACACAATACCTTGCAGAGGGATTCCGTGGAGAAATTTTGTGTGAAAACAACGTTAGCAAGTAGACCTTTATCTAAAAGTTTAACTACTAATATCAACCTAATAAATTCATAAATCTTAATGCGTTTAACTAAATTATATCTTGAGTGATCTACTACTAGGTGGTTTGGTGAATAGAATCCGGTAGTCGAGAACTTCCGTGTCCAGTGATACAAGGGATTTAGGGGTTAGCACTGATCTAGCTGCTATACCTACGGATGGTGATAATCTATGAATAATAAAAAGTGGAAAAGAACATAACTTTAACCATTGTTTTGCAGCGAAGAAGGATTCCTTGATCTATTCTCTCTTATTGAATTCAACTTACACTTTTAATTACTTTGCTTATTTCTTTTGCTTTATAAATTTTAGAACCAATACCCCCCTTTTTGTGACAATTTTACAACTATAATCTCTTGCTCCTCGTGGGATCGATCTTGACTACCCTATATTACTTGTTAATTAGGTAGTAAAATATTAATTAATTTGTTGTGGTTACGACACGCATACAAATTTTGGCGCCGTTGCCGGGGAGCAACGGACGATTTTAGTTGTTTTTATTTTTTATTTTTGCTTTATTCTTGCTTTGTTAGATTCTATACCGTATCTAAATTAGTTTTGTGAACCTTGTTGTAGGTGCTATATCTTTGGTGAATGCTTAAAAATGGAAGACCGAGTCCAATACGTCTTTGATCCGGCACTCAACTAAAGGATTTCATTCGAGCGGTTAACACTCCGCTTCCTCATTCTACATCAAGTGAGTTCGCAGATTCGGACATAAAATAAGAAGCAATGGGTGATCGTACACACAAAGACCTAGCTTCTCACAAGCTCGATACACAACAATGGTGTATCCAAACTAACTCAACTTTCAAGATCAAGCCGGGGTTGATTAGAGAATTACCAAATTTTCATGGCATGGTGAATGAAGACCCAAACAAACATCTTATGGACTTCAATACCATAGTCATGGCCATGCTTCCACCGGATATTAATGCGGATGGAGCAAAGTTGAAAGCTTTTCCGTTTTCTTTGGCGGGCAATGCTAAGGAATGGTTGTACTATTTTCCTTCCGGAGGTATCACAACATGGAATGGGATGAAGAAAATTTTCCTTGAGAGATATTTTCCCGCATCGAAAGCTACTCAAATTCGTAAGGAGATTTGTGGGATAAAACAACATGTGGGAGAGTCATTATATGAATGTTGGGATCGGTACAAGAGATTGGAGGCAAGTTGTCCACACCATCAATTTAGTGATGCCATGATAATCCAATACTTCTATGAAGGTCTCCAAACAAGTGATAGATATCTTCTTGACGCCGCCGGTGGTGGTGCACTAGTGAACAAGACGGTGTCCGAAGCTACCGAGTTGATTGAAAGTATGGCGGAAAACTTGCAACAATTCTATTCAAGAGGTGATTCAATGGTTAAGTTGGTGCATGAAGTTAGTGACTCATCTCCACGATCCAATCAACGGTTAAACAACATAGAGAGGGTAGTGCAACGGTTGGCCGCGGTAATTATTCCGGATGATGAAACCGAACAAGTAAATGCTTTATATACAAATCAAAGGCCAAGGTACGATCCATACTCAAATACTTACAATCCCGGTTGGAAGGATCATCCCAACTTCAGCTATGCAAACAAGCAAGCGGCGGCTCCTAATCCATATGCGCAACAAGGTGGATTCCAACAATCACGTTTCCAACCTCAACAACAACAATTCCAACCACAACAAGTCAAGGAGCAAGATTCTTCGAATGATGACAAGTTGAATGTGATAATGCAAAGCATGCAAGGTCTCACTTCTATGTTACAACAAAACCAACATAAGACCGATTCGGAAATCAAAGCTTTGGAACAAAGGACCGGTTCGGCAATCAAGGATTTACAAACTCAAATGGGAAAATTGGCGACCGATATGAACTTAATGAAAGCTCAAACGTCCACAAAACTTCCTTCACAACCATTTGTGAACCCAAGAGAGAATGTTAATGCGGTTACTTTACGAAGTGGAAGACAAGTAGAGAGTCCAGGTCATCATGAAGAAGCTAGTGAAGAGGTATTCAAAGACAAGGAGGAAGCCGTACCAAAGGAGAATTCAACACCAACCGCCCAATCCAAGGAACCGGTTCCTAATTTTACTACTACACCTCCTTTTCCTAGTCGTTTTACTAAGTCCAAGAAGGAAGCTCAAGATAAGGCACTCATGGATATCTTCAAGAAGATAGAAATCAACATCCCCTTCATCGAGGCCATCAAGACAATGCCAAGGTATGCTAAGTTCATGAAGGAATTATGCACAAAGAAGGATAGGTTGCTTGATAATGAAATTACTAAAGTTGGCGAGAGTGTGTCGGCTATGATTTTGAAGAAGATGCTTACAAAGTGCACGGATCCCGGTGGTTTCACGGTGACAATTACTATTGGTAAGAAAAGGTTTGAACATGCTTTACTTGACTTGGGAGCTTCCATTAGTGTGATGTCGGCCGATATATATGACTCCTTGAATCTTGGACCGTTGAAAGAGACAAGAGTTATTATCCAATTAGCAAACAAGTCTAACATTTATCCAAAGGGACTTGTAGAAGACGTTCTAGTGCAAGTGAATGAGTTAATTTTTCCGGTGGATTTCTTTGTGGTGGATATGGACAACAATGAGAATCGGTCATCTACTTCTCTACTTATTGGGAGGCCATTTATGAAGACCGCAAAGACAAAGATTGATGTTGATAAGGGTACACTTACTATGGAATTCGACAAGGAAGTAATACACTTCAACATATTCGAAGCCATGCGCTACCCAAGTGATGTGCATTCCGCTTACTCCTTTGATGTGGTTAGTTCATTAGCGCAACAAATGGTGGAATTGAATCAAGAGGATGCACTTGATGTGGTGTTTCAAAAGAGCATTGAATTGGACGTCCACGGCTTGCCTAACTTGGATGTTGAAATTTCCACGGAATTGGTGGAAACGTGCGGTGCCTTAACGACATTACAAGAAGCTAAGGGTAATGTTTCACATATTTCTTTACCCGTGAATGATGAATTACTTGTACCATCTATTGTGAAGGCGCCTAAACTAGAGTTGAAGCCACTTCTGGACCATTTTAAGTATGCATTTTTGGGAGATGGAGATGAGCTTCCGGTGATTATTTCAAAGAACCTCACACCGGTACAAGAATACCGTTTTCTTAGAGTCTTGAAAAAGCACAAAACGGCTATTGGGTGGACAATTGCGGACATCAAAGGCATTAGTCCATCCATGTGCATGCATAGGATTCTAATGGAAGAGAATGTGAAGCCGGTACGTGATGCTCAACGTAGGCTTAATCCTCCCATGATGGAGGTTGTGAAGAAAGAGATACTCAAATTGCTAAGTGGGGGGTAATTTACCCAATTTCCGATAGCAAGTGGGTTAGTCCAGTACAAGTGGTGCCAAAGAAGTCCGGTGTTACGGTTGTTCGAAATCAAGACAATGAACTTATTCCTACAAGAGTTCAAACCGGTTGGAGAGTGTGCATTGACTATAGAAAACTTAATTCCGCAACCCGAAAGGATCACTTTCCTTTACCTTTCATTGATCAAATGTTGGAGCGGTTAGCGGGGCACTTGTATTAATGTGTCTTGGACAGTTATTCGGGATACAACCAAATTGTGATTGCACCGGAGGACCAAGAGAAGACCACTTTCACTTGTCCGTTTGGAACGTTTGCGTATAGACGGATGCCATTTGGTCTTTGCAATGCACCGGATACTTTCCAAAGATGCATGGTAAGTATATTCTCGGATTACGTGGAGCGCATTATCGAGGTATTTATGGACGACTTTAGTGTTTACAGCAATTCTTTTGATAGTTTTTTAGACAACCTTGAACTAGTTCTTGAACGATGCATAGACACAACCTTGTCCTTAATTGGGAGAAATGTCATTTTATGGTAAACCATGGCATAGTACTTGGTCACATTGTGTCCTCTCAAGGGCTCGAAGTGGACAAGTCAAATATATATTTAATAAGAAACTTATAATATCCCACTTCGGTGAGGGAGGTTCGTTCTTTTCTTGGACATGCAGGTTTCTATAGGCGGTTTATCAAGGATTTCTCCAAAATCTCCATGCCGATGTGCAAGTTACTACAAAAGGAGGTACCTTTTGACTTCAACAAGGAATGCAAGGATGCTTTTGACAAATTGAAGGCAATGTTGACTAGTGCGCCGATTATCAAGTCACCGGATTGGAATCTTCCATTTGAATTAACGTGTGATGCTAGTGATTATGCGGTTGGAGCCGTTTTGGGTCAAAGAGTGGACAAGTTGTCCCATGTTATATATTATGCATCTAGGACCCTCAATGATGCACAAATCAACTATTCTACCACGGAAAAGGAGTTATTGGCTATAGTGTTTGCATTGGAAAAATTTCGATCATACTTGGTGGATACAAAGGTTATTGTGTATTCCGATCATGCCGCACTTAAATACTTACTAAAGAAGAAAGAAGCTAAGCCAAGACTAATCCAGTGGATCCTATTACTACAAGAGTTCGACATAGAAATTCGAGATAAGAAAGGTGTGGAGAATACCGTTGAGGATCATCTTAGTAGACTTGTTATGTCTTACGAAGAACTTCCATTACAAGACCGCTTTCCGGACGAACAACTTTTCTCCTTGGAAGAATCAACACCTTGGTATGCGGATATAGTGAATTACTTGGTGACAAGAAAGGTACCTAATACAATGTCCAACTTCCAAAAGATGAAACTTAAGAAGATAGCGAAGCAATATATGTGGGATGAACCATACTTATGGAAATATGGCGTTGATCAAATAATACGAAGGTGCGTACCTAACTACGAATTTCAATCTATTCTCTCATTTTTTCATACTTTTGATTGTGGTGGCCATTTTGGTTCTAAACGTATAGCTCACAAAGTTCTTGAAAGTGGATTTTATTGTCCCACCTTGTTTGAAGATTCATATGTTTTTTGTAAATCGTGTGATAGATGTCAAAGAACGGGCAATCTAGGTGCTCGAAATCAAATGCCACTCACACCAATTCTCAACGTAGAGATTTTTGATGTGTGGGGAATTGATTTTATGGGCCCTTTTGTCAATTCGAATGGAAATTTTTATATACTTCTTGCCGTAGATTATGTTTCGAAATGGGTGGAGGCTAGAGCCACCAAAACTAATGATTCTCAAGTTGTTTGTGATTTTGTAAGAGAAAACATATTCACTAGGAACGACACACCAAGAGTGGTGATAAGCGATGGAGGCTCACATTTCAAGAAGTCTTTTCACGCTCTCTTCAAGAAGTACAACATAACACACAAGATTGGTACGCCTTACCATCCACAAACTAGTGGACAAGCGGAAATCTCAAACCGTGAAATCAAGTCCATTCTTGAGAAAATGGTGAATACCACAAGGAAAGATTGGAGCTTTAAGCTCAATGATGCACTTTGGGCGTATAGAACGGCGTACAAGACACCGATTGGTATATCTCCATATAGGTTGGTTTATGGAAAAGCTTGTCATCTTCCGGTTGAACTTGAACATAAGGCTTATTGGGTGATAAAGAAATTCAACATGGAGTATGATGAAGCGGGGAAACAAAGAAAGTTACAACTAAATTAGCTAGAGGAGATACGTAATGATGCTTATGAGAGTGCCCGGATTTACAAGGAAAAGACCAAGCTTTTTCATGACAAGATGATTTCTCGGAAAAGTTTTGTTGTGGGGAAAAAGTCCTTTTATTTCATCCTCGCCTTAAACTATTTCCTGGGAAATTAAGGTCCCGTTGGATTGGACCATATGTTGTTACTAATGTTTTTCCTTATGGTGCAGTTGAAATTACTAGTCTTAGAGACAACTCGGTTTCCAAAGTCAACGACCATAGATTGAAGCCATACTATGAGAACATCGCATATGTGAATGTGGATGAACTTCCATTTGAAGATTTGCTCCCTCTAAAGGAGTAATACGAAGCAAGAGCTATGTCGGGCCATCGACTTTAAAACAAACGCTAAGTGGGAGGCAACCCACCGGTTTTGTATCTCTTATCCTTTTGTCTTTATTTTCTTTTTGTTTTGGTTTGTTTATTTTTCTTGTTCCATATCATATTAAGATTTCCCACCTTGACTTTACTTGGAAGATTCAATTACATTGAGGACAATGTAAGGTTTAAGTGTGGGGGAGTGGCTAAGCATATATTTTTGCATAAATTTTTTTTTTTTTTTTTTGCATAAAAACTTCAACTTTTAGATATTTTAGAGTCACTAGCATACTTCTAGGTATGTTTACATAGAGAATTCTGACCGACATAATTGAACTTGGAAATGTTAGGGAACTACGTTCGATTTCTTATTTGTTAGAGCGTTAAATAATGGATTTAATCATGCCGGTGATGCAAATTTGGTGCAGGGAGAAGTGCGTTATTAGAGTTGCTGATCAATCATTAGTGGAGACTACCCATTTTCATATCAACCAAGGCACCGACTAGAAATTCTTCCTTTACTAAAGAGCTTCTTTTGAGTGTGTGTCACCGTACGTCAATTCCGGGTAGAATGGTGAGCTACCCAATTTCAGCACTATTTTTGATCTCTTGAGTGCTAATTTTTGTCAATCATGAGGGTGATGTCTATAGATGAAAGATTCCTTCTTGTAGTTCGATTTGCAGTTAGCACCATTCTCTCAGTTGACAACAACGGGTCCATAGAAACACCATTATCAACAAAGGAGCGACATCAAAATCTACAAGGAAAGTTGAAAAGGTTTGAGGTTTACAAGCAACGGAACAAGAAAAGAGCAAATTTCATATTTAAGTAAAGCAACATACAATGAGCATAATTCTATATCCAAGTATGAAGAGTTATTTACAAGAGCGAAGAAAAGTAAAAGGTGAGAATTATTGAAGTTTATGATTTCAAGACGATACAAGTTGTGAAGAATCAAGCGGTAAAGTACTTTTCCACGTCCATGGTTGTTTTATTTTTCACTTTGTTTTGTGTTTTGTTTCTCTTGTCTATGATAAAAAAAGAAGAAAAAAAATGAGACAAGAGAAATATCTATTATTGTTTGTTTGTTTTATTTAATAAGCCGTGGGGAAGGAAAATTCATAAGGAAGTTTCAAGCGACATGGATTTTAAGGAAAAAGGTTACAAATTGTCAAGGATTTATGAAGTTCGAAAGTTTATCATCAATAGTTGAAGTCGAAGACCAAGAAGATGAAGACGAGGAGAGGAAGATGTTTCTATTGGATTCCGTGAGAGTGGTGTTATCATAATTGGCAATCGGATGTGAAGGTAAGTAAGTAATCCCATCCTTGATAATAGTGGTTGATTTCCTTTCTTAGATATCGTTAGAAAAATGGTTTTTCAAAATGTTAAAAGATGTGGGTTTTTCAAAATTTCGGAAGTTATCCTTCCTACCATTCAACGTGTTGCAAGAATTCTCTCTTCATTCCTACCTGCACACATGTGAGACCCATAAAAAAGCCGTCTGTTTGAGTGCAATTATCATAAAACCCTTTTTAGTGAGGCAGAAGTCGAGGCGAAATGCTTATTGATCGTTTCTCAAACACGCGTTCTCTCATTATGGTGTGGTTATTTCTCACTCAACATTTAAGAATGAGAATATGTTCTTTAGTATTTCTAACTTCTTATTACTAGCATGCAGAAACTCTATGTCCTCATAACTCTTTGGATTCTTGGGACGCTAGAACGCTTTGAAGTTGTGAGTTTTAGTTTGATTTGCTCGAGGACTAGCAAAGTCTAAGTGTGGGGGAATTTGATAGGGTGTAGAATACAACCTATTTATCATCTATTGTTTATGCTTTCTCTGCTATTTTTCTTGCAAATTATCTATTTTTACGTGTGTTTTTGAGTTATTAGGTACTCTGGTGCCGCACGGAGGAAAAGGAGAAGAAATAATCCAAAATTGAGCAAAAAGTGCAAATCTGTCATCTCAGGGGAGAACACTATCTAGAGCCCGGTACTGGTTAAGGGGCAGCTCTTTGGAGGAATACTAATCAAAGTCTAGTCAAGGTTAAGGGGTTACCATCTGGGTGTCCCTTATCATTTTGAGCAGGTGTAAATATCCTAGGTTGATGCATAAACAGTGGGGCGTAAATATCCCAAGTTAAAACGCAACCCTAAAAACGAGAAATTTTCTCTCGTTCAAATCATTCACTCATTTGTTCATGAAACTAAAAAGGGGGCAGTAGCTGTTCACTGCTGAAGACGAAATCGAGAAATTGATAGAAGATGAGTTCTGATGGTTGCTGATTAAGAAGAAGAGCAGTTTATGGGTCTGATTCGAATTGGATTTGTGATGAATTTGAATTCAAACGGGTTTTCGGATTGAATCTGGAAAAGGCAGCAGCAATATTTCGATGAAATTGATAAAGAATCAATCAGTTGAAGGGGTTTTGCCGATGAGACGAATTTTGAGGTCTCAGAAGTATGGGTTTTGAAATTGTGTTTGATCTGAGTTTTTGAAGAAGAAATCAGTAATGGTAATGGTTCTTTTTCTCTGAGATTGAATTATGAAGCAGATATAGATGGGTTCGACTTTCTGGTGCTGTTGGTGGCCGCTGTTAGAAATTATGAAGCAGATAGAGAAGGAAATGAATAAATGTGTAGTTCTGTGTTAGTGAGGTTATGATGGTGGTTGTCTGCTGTAAAGAAGAAAGAAATGGGTCTAGGTCGAGCATTAGAACCAATGGGTTAGAATATTGACGTTGTTGAAGTTTTGAAATCAGAGAAGGGGTATGTCTGTTGCTGCTAGAATTTACAGAGGATATGAGAAGAGGGTACTGAGTTGAATGTTGTTTCTGTTAAAACTAGCAGGAGAACGAAGCTTGAACTGAATTAGATGTATGCCTAGGATTGTCGCAGGAAATAAGAGAAGAATGGCCTGAAAACAACGGCCGGAAATGCCCTGTAATCAGTCGTAACTCGGTCGGTTTTCTACTCCGGCGAGTTGACTCGGTAGCCGACGGTGACCGATTCAGAACGATTCCGATGACCGATCCGATCCAATAACTCAGCCGACTCAGCTGACTAAGAAGCTGACTCGCCCTTTGACTTGACTTTTTGACTAACTGAGACTGTTAGTTTGACTGTTAGCCCTAACGGTGGACTGACGGAATATTCCGTCGCCGGGGGGAGAATCTCAGGTGAACGACGGTGATGGAATCCGGCTTATTTCCGGCCAAAAACCCAGTTTTCCGGAGAGCAAAAATACAGAATTTTGTACGGGCTTCTCTCATGTGTGTGAAGACTTAGAATTGGGAATTGGATGAAAACTTGGAAGTTTTGGAGAATTGGACTAGAAATTGGAATATGGCTCAAATTGGGAAAGTGGAGTTCTTATGGAATGAGGAATCTTTTCCTACAAAGATATGGAGAGTATTGAAGCTAGGGCTGCACATGGGCGGGTATAAGCTCAAACCAACCTCGCACCCACAGACTGCGGGTTTTTTTTTCATAACCAACTCCGCACCCACTAACAGTGGGCCGGTTTTGGTACCCGCCCGCTGCGGGTAGGGCAGGTATGGGTTTAAACCCGCTAAAACCCGCAATAATCATTCATACATACACATCATGTATTGAGCCCAGATTTGATGATACTGGAGTTCATTCTTGAATTGTACTTAATCATACATTGCTTCAGATTTACGTGGATCGAGATTATATATGTGGTGTGCAAATGTTTATTGGTGTACCAGCTAAAACAAATAAGACCCTCAAGCAAATAAGATCGTCATCAACAGCTAAAACACACATACCGATCGGAAGCAAATCATTTTTTTGTTCATCTTCACAAAGAATACTACTACTTCTTCTTACGAATTCCTCTTCTACTGTCATTTTTTGAGTAATGATCTTCAAAACCCAGAAATAGTAATTAACTCTTATAAGACCCAAATCCTTGAAATTAATTCCTCTTGAAGATAATAATAAAAATAAATGAAAAAGAAACCCCAGAAATAAATTAGTCACAGAAAATGTTTTTTCTGAAAGATATTAATCTAATTTAGGTTTCGTCAAATCTAAGAAACACATAAAAGAATCTTCATCAAGTGAGTAATTATTTTGACTTCGATCATCTTCATCATCATGATTTCCTAATTTACTTACTAAATGCTTCTTTTTCTCATGCCCCAATAAACAGGAGCAGATATAATGATACCACCACCTAGTGAAACAAAGGGATTTGAAACGGTAGGATTAGTTTTATCTAATGGTATATATTTTGCGGGTTTTTCGGGCGGGCATGACCTAAAACTAACCTCGCACCCACAGACAGCGGTTTTTTTTTTCCTTAACCAACCCCGCACCCGCAACGGGCGGGTATGGACAAAAAACCCACGGGTTTAGCGGGTACGGGCGGGTTTGGGTATCGTGGGTGGGTCTTGTGCATCCATAATTGAAGCCTATAAATAAAGGAGCTCTCTACAACTTTATACACACATCTACTTTGGAGAAGGAGTTAAAGTGCACAAGGATTGGAGGAATGAGCAACCATCATCTTTTCAATAAGTTTTTCTTTCTTCCTTTATTATTATTATTATTATTGTGTGAACTTCAAACTATGAGTAGCTAATATTATTATTGATTGAGGATGAATTCCTAGTTCTTAATATATGGTTTGAGTTTTGTTTCAATTCTACTTTGAATTTTTTCATATGATTATCGATTGTATTTGCTAATATTAATGTTTATGCTTGATTGATAGGTCGTTTGGGTGGCCAACTAAATTGATTTGTTTATTGATCGAAATCTAGTGAAAGTTAGGGGATAAGTAATCGTTTCTTGACTATTTACATAAGTATAAAACACAAGACCTTGCGTAGGGATTCCGTGGAGCAATTGTGTGTGAAAACAACGTTAGCAAGTAGACCTTGATCTAAGAGTTTAACTACTAATATCAACCTAATAAATTCATAAATCTTAATGCGTTTAACTAAATTACATATTGAGTGATCTACTACTAGGTGGTTTGGTGAATAGAATCCGGTAGTCGAGAACTTCCGTGTCCGGTGATACAAGGGATTTAGGGGTTAGCACTGATCTAGCTGCTATACCTACGGTTGGTGATAATCTATGAATAATAAAAAGTGGAAAATAACATAACTTTAACCATTGTTTTGCAGCGAAGAAGGATTCCTTGATCTATTCTCTCTTATTGAATTCAACTTACACTTTTAATTACTTTGCTTATTTCTTTTGCTTTATAAATTTTAGGACCAATACCCCCCTTTTTGTGACAATTTTACAACTATAATCTCTTGCTCCTCGTGGGATCGATATTGACTACCCTATATTACTTGTTAATTAGGTAGTAAAATATTAATTAATTTGTTGTGGTTACGACACGCATACATAAGCAGATTTAGCTTGTGTAGCGCCCCCAAATCTAGCAGCTAACTAATCCAAGAGATTAACTAAAACAACCATGTATCATCTACACAACATCACTACCTGATTTCCATCAATTAATTCTCACCTACCACTCTCAACTCTCTCGTAGGCGACGAACACGAAGAAAATAAGAAGAAAGAAACGAGAGGAAGAAAGAAGAATAAGAGAAAATGATTCTCTCTGCTCAATTTGGTGAAGATATAGCTAAAGAAATTACTAGGACACCCACTTGATTTGATAAGGGAAGCCACAACGTGTCTGTGTTGCATCAATAGAAGCCACAACGTGTATGTGTTGCATCAATAGCATTTTTTTAAGAAATTATTATTTTACCCTTCATACATATATGAAGATATCTTCTTTATCCGGTATCCGAATGACACACTCGAGTAGTCCATTCCACGTAACTTTTTGAGATCTATCTAACGATACTAGTTTCATATCTAAATCGTTGTTAGATTAATTTTTATTAATTAACGTTCATGTTAAACTAATCGACTTATTATTGGGTAACACGTCTCTTGACTGGTCTAATAGCATTGACGATCTTGAGGGTCCTTACAACTTGAATCTTCAATTAGGAGTTTATCTAACGGTGAATATTAAATGCTTTGTTACTAAGCTATCTTAGATTTGATTATAAGCAACCTTGATTTGAAAGCCTATATTAGGGAGAACTCTAATAACTAAAAAACCTAATCTCGACACTTTCGTGTGTCCTAGTTTCAAACCAGAGTCAATTCTCCTTTAACCTAGGTTTTCCAAAACCATTATTAGGTTAACGACTTGAAGAATTCTTGAAGCCAGATCCAACTATTTTCTCTATAGTTGTGTATTCTAATCTTACTTGTTTTATGCTATTAAGTTTTATATTCTCTAATATTTACTCAAGCTTCGTCTCTGATAGGTAATGTATAGAAAGTAATTACAATAGTTCTTCGTCTCAGACTCTTGTGATTCCGCAATAACTTCTTTTGTTAATCAGTTAGGTTATTATTAGGTGACTAATATTTCTAGGCTTCTCTTCGGGAGTATAAGACCGGATTATTAGTTGGTTCATGTTACCTTGATCTTTGTATCAAAAGACGGAACAAAAAGAATAAAAGATAGACATATCTGTGGGAGACAGATTTGTTTATAAGTCTTCAACTTTGGGTCGTAGTAACTCTTTGTTGTGGGTGAGATCATCTAAGGGAATCAAGTACACAGACTCCGGCGTGGTTCTATAGGCGTAAGGAACACGACTATACCTTAATCGGTGTGAGACTTGGTTAGGGCTCAACTACATTCCAGTCCGAAGTTAACTTGTAGTAGGCTAGAGTCTGTAGTAGCTTAATACAATATGGTGTTCAAATTTGGACTAGCTCTCCGGGTTTTTATGCATTTTTGGTTTCCTCGGTAGCAAAACTTTTAGTGTCTGTGTTATTCCTTTTCCGTATTATATTTGTTTATATAACTGAAGTATCACAGGTTGTGTACAGTTTAATAAGTTGATAAATCCGACCTTGATTGTTGGATAAAACTTGATTGATACTTGGGCATTGGTTTTTGGTACCGTCCAAGTTATTTCTCATATCAATCAGGCTCACATATTTCTATCGGTTCGATTTGCTGATTGTATTGAGAAAAAGATAAAAGCTCTTTGATATATTTCTTGATTGAGTTTCACTTTTAAGTTGGTGCTCTCAGAATTATATTGGAGTTTAGTCCATACACATTGTGGAACGAATTATTGGGTGTGGTTGTTATACCCCCATTTTTTCAATTTACATTAAGGATAATATAAAGTTTAAGTGTGGGTGAGTGGTCAAGCATATAGAGTTCTTAAGTATCCACTTCTTAGGTAGAATATTTTCAACTTTCTTGTAAATATTTGCATAAACCTCCAACTTTTAGATATTTTAGAGCCGCATATTATACCTTTTTCTAAGTTATATACAAAGTTCTTACGGAAATAATTGAACTTAGACATATTAGAGAACAACATTCATACTTCTTATTCATTGAGAGAGTAATCATATTGGACTTAACCACTCCGATAAAAAAATATGTGCAGAAGGAAATCAACACTCTCTATGATTCATTTTAGATTATGGTTCAGAGTATTTCACGTAATTTAAGAAATGGAGAGAGATAAAATTCTTTCATCTATACCCTAGATAAAAGTCTTCAAACATTAATTGTTATTACCAAATTTAAGATAAAAACTTACAGTTCCAATTTCCAATAAAAAATATAAGGGTGTTGTTGGAAGTTTTATGGAAAAACATGAAAATCCTCAAGTATTATGGAACTAGAAATCTAAAATGGAACTAATGAAGTATTAGAGTTGTTGATCAATCATTAGTGGAGACTACCCTTAAAAAATAATAAGAGGAGAAACATACCTTCAAAATATTTTTCTGTTTAGAGTGTTTCATATACGGTTATTATGGATAGAATAGTGAGCTACCTAATCTCGCACCCCTTAAGCACTTTATAATCTCTTGAGTGCGAATTCTATTAATCATGAGAGTGATATCATAATTTCTAATCTCATTCTTGTAGTTTGATTTTCATTTAGCACATCAAACTATCATCATCAACAAGTTCATACAAAAACCATCATAATCAACAAGTGGAGCATCACAAATTTAAAGGAAGTTGAAAACGTCCAAGGTTTACAAGAAATACTACAAGGAAGAGCAAACTTTAGATTCAAAGCGAAGTAACACTACAAGGAGCAAATAACTATATCCAAGTTGAAGAATAACTACAAGGGTGACGAAAGTAAAAAGATGCAATTTTTGCAAACTTATGATATCAAGATAAATACAAGTTGTGAAGAATCAAGTGGTTAAGTCCTTTTTCCATAAACATAGTACTATTATTTTTTTAATTTGTATTTTATTTTCCTTTGTCATAAAAAAAATTGAAAAAAAACGAAAATTTAATTTAATTTTCTTATTTTTAGTATGTATGTATTTTTGTATTCATTCAGGTAGTGGGTAAAAATAAATCTATGAAGAAGTTTCAAGCAAAAAAAAATTGAGAAAAAAGAGTTATAAATGTCAAGGTTCTGCAAAGTTCAAGAGTTCATATGTAGTTGAAGCTGAAAAAGCGGGGGTCTAACAACCATACCCAATATTTCGATTAGCAATCTGTATGGACAAACTCCGAGTTACTTTACTGGAGAATCAACTAGACAGACAGACTCAATCTAGATAAAAATACCTCAAGGAGTTATTATCTCAATCTCTCAATTTGATCTATACTCAAGCAAATAGAATCTGCGAGTCTTTATCAAAGAGAGATAACATGGATGGTACCAAAGACCAATATCCAAGTATCAATCAATTTAAATCGACAACCAAAAGGTCGGATATTCTAATTGATTGAACAACGCACAACCTGTATTATTTCAATTATATAACAAAATATAATGCAGAAAAGAAATAACACAGATACCCGAATTTTGTTAACGAGGAAACCGCAAATGCAGAAAACCCCCGGGACCTAGTCCAGATTAAGCATATAATGTATTAAGCCGCTACAAACACTAGCCTACTCCAAGCTAACTTCAGTATGGACTGTAGTTGAACCCCAACCAATCTCACACTGATCCAAGGTACAGTTATGCTCCTATGCCTCTGATCCCAGAAGGATACTGTGCACTTGATTCTCATAGTTGATCCCACCCACAACCAAGGGTTTCTACGACCCAAAGTAGAAGACTTTAATAAACAAATCTATCCCACACAGAAAAGTCTACAAGGATAGATAAATTCATCTTCCACGAATGAACCTATGAGTGTTGTTCCCTCTTTTGATAAATCAAGGTGAACATGAACGAATTGATAAAACCAGAATTATATTCCCGAAGAACAGCTCAGCTTTATCAATCACCTCACAATAAACTTAATCGACGCAGCTGTTTGTAGGTGAAAATAATTTCTGTTAATTTCGGTAATTTCGAGTGTACAAGTGAGAAATAATTTAAACCCTAAACAATGTACTGCAAGGGAGTACTTGAAGTTAGAGAGATCAATATCTACAAATCCAGCCTAAACTAAGAAATGGCCGTTCTGTACTTGCTTCGGTCACAAAGTGGAGAAGAATGGGTGGGTTTTGGGGAGTGAAGCAAGGAAAGTGATGAGACCAAAATAGTTGGTTCTGGAAGAGTAGTTGTGTTACTGTGACTTGTATCAGAAAAGTGGGAAGGCTAACAAGTGGTAAGCTAGCAAGTGTTTTCTGAGTGTTGTATATTCCCGAATGAACTTGTTGCTCTGTGGAATTAGGTAAGACCTATTTATACAAGTCAGAGTGAAACATACTCTGGTCTCATTAAAGGATGGATAAATGGGTAAGTAAATGGGAGGAGGTGATAACCGCATGCATGGAATTGATGTTCCATAAAACTTTTTACGTATGGAATTTATGTTCCATAAAACCGTTAACATATGGAATTGATTGTTGAGCATTTCACCATTGACTCCCTACATTTACTGACTGCCTCACCCTTATGACACTTCTTTATGACGGGCGTAGTGTATGCCGCACGCTGTAAACCGCCAAACTAATACCCAAAGAGGATCCCCCAGTTTGTGATATGTGTTTCATGTCTCGAATGCTTTTGTGGAAAACATGTGGCACGTCGTTGTTGCCTGGAAAGTCGAGTTTGGGAGACTTGGTAGGTTGGTGACCTTCAACGGTCTATATCTTAAGAGGAAAGGTAGTCGTTGATCGTCGCACGGTTTCGTTCGTTGGTAGCCGCATGGGGAAGGCCAGCATGGTGGCGCGGCTAAGTTGTCATGACGTTTGGCATGGCCAAACTTAGGTTTTCAGGAAAAAGGTTACCATGTGTTTCCTGGTAACCTTGGATGGCTAGGATTCTCTCCTGGGGTTGAAAGGAAACCGTTGATTGTTGCACGCCTTCATTTTGGTAGCAGTGTAGGGAAGGCCAGCATGGTGGCGCGACTAGGTTGGCATGCCGTTTGGCGTGGAAAAACTTAGGGTTTCAGGCCAAAGGTTACCATGTGTTTCCTGGTAACCTTGGATGGCAAGGTTTTGCTCCTGGGGTTGAAGGACAACCGTTGATTGTTGTACGCCTTCGTTTTGGTAGCCGTGTATGGAAGGCCTGAATGGTGGCGCGGCTAGGTTGGCATGTCGTTTGGCATGGCATGGTTTGGCGTGGTCAAAATTAGATTTTTGGGCTAAAGGTTACCATGTGTTTCCTGGTAACCTTAGATGGGTTGAAGGGCAACCGTTGATTGTTGCATGCCTTCATTTTGGTAGCCGTGTAAGGAAGGCCAGCATGGTGGCACGTCTAGGCATGCCTTGGCGCAATTAGGTTTCCATGGCATGCCTTGGGGTGGTTTGGCTTGGCATATGGGGCCAAGGGTTTTCCATGGATAGCTTTGGCTAGGTGCGGTTTTGACTTGGCATGTGGGGCCAAGGGCTTGCCATGGGCACATGGCGTGACGAGCTTTGGATAGGTGCGGTTTTGGCTTGGCATGTGGGGCCAAGGGTTTTCCATGAGCACATGACGTGGCTAGATTTGGCTAGGTGCGGTTTTGGATTGGCATGTGGGGCCAAGGGTTTTAATGGGCGCATGGCGTGGCTAGCTTTGTCTAAGTGCGGTTTTGGCTTGGCATGTGGGGCCAAGGGTTTTCCATGGGCGCATGGCGTAGCTAGATTTGTCTAGGTACGGTTTGGGCTTGGCATGTGGGGCCAAGGGTTTTCCATGGGCGCATGGCGTGGCTAGCTTTGGCTAGGTACGGTTTTGGCTTGGCATGTGGGGCCAAGGGCTTTCCATGGACGCATGGCGTGGTTAGCTTTGGCTAGGTGCGGTTTTGGCTTCGCATGTGGGGCCAAGGGTTTGCCATGGGCGCATGGCGTGGCTAGCTTTGGATAGGTGCGGTTTTGGCTTGGCATGTGGGGCCAAGGGCTTTCCATGGACGCATGGCGTGGCTAGCTTTGGCTATGTGCGGTTTTGGCTTCGCATGTGGGGCCAAGGGTTTTCCATGGGCGCATGGCGTGGCTAGCTTTGGCTAGGTGCGATTTTGGCTTGGCATGTGGGGCCAAGGGTTTTCCATGGGCGCATGGCGTGGCTAGATTTGGCTAGGTACGTGAACAATCTAGGTTTTGGGCAAAAGGTCGTTTGGTAACCTTAGACAGCCAGGATTTTCTCCTGAGATAGAAGGGCAACCGTTGATTATGGCACGCCTTCGTTTTGGTAGTCGCGTAGAGAAGGCCAGCATGGTGGCGCAGCTAAGTTGGGATGGGGACATGGCGAGGTGCGTTTGGCATGGCGCATTAGGTGTGGCTGACATGGTTTTCCATTGGCACATGGTGCGGTTAACATGGTCGGCATGCTTTGGTTAGTGTGGCTGACATGGTTTGCCATTGGCACAGAGGTGCGGCTAGCATGGTTGGCATGCTTTGGTGTGGTTAGTGTGGTTGGCATGGTTTTCCATTGGCACACGTGGGAATTAAGGTTTGGCTTGTCGTAACCCTAATTGAAAAAGATACCCCGGTAATGATTTACAGACACATTAAAGATTTCAATAAATGCGCCTAGTAAATGCTTATTACTTAAATGTTGTGGCGTCACTATCTACTAGGGTTTAGGGTTTTATAATTTTAACCCTAGGCTAAAAACCACCATCAACATTAAGTCCCCTTATTTACTCGGAATGGGTGCCTTATTGCGAGGTAAGCATATGATGGTGACAAATAAGGACGGAATCGAGACGTAAATCATTGCAAGGATGGTCAGGAAAATTCGACTAACCCTTTGGATGGGTGAAGAGAATTTTGGCTTCCTGTGTGGTCGGCCCTGCGTAAGTTTTACCGGGGATGCAGACCGTGGAGTGGTGAGACAAAAGTTACCGGCTTGGTCTGGTCATACATCTCCAAGGCAAAGGGGGAAAGGTCTTGGAAGGTAAAGCAAGAAGACGGTTTGGCTCGTGGGGCCAAGGTAAGGCGCGGCTCGGTTAGGTGAGACGTGCGTGGATGATAGGGCCGCTATAGTGGAGCAGGCGGTTTGGTGTGGTGTGGCCATAGCAAGGTAAGATGTACACGGACGACTAGGCGTGGTGGGGTGAGCATGGAGGACGGTTTGGAGAGGGAAGCATGGCGTCGGCAATGGAAGCGCGGCAAGGAGGAAACACAAGTTGCTGGCAAGGCTCTGACATGGTCCACTAGCAAGGCGTTGGCATGGAAAGCGCGGATTATCCTGGGAGTAGCAAGGCTTGCTCTTGTGGGACCGATTTCCTTTCTTCATGCGTGGCTTTAACGTGGAATTCTTTCCTTATTCAAAAATATTTTTCGAGAGGTAGGTAGCATCCGCAATCCTTTCATGTGGTAGTTAATCCCGGTATGATTGGGTGTCTTCAGGGCTAGGCTTTGTAACGCGAGGCGGAGCTGCTAGCATGAACTTGGCACGAAGGGGACCAATTAGCAATGACGGGCATGGAACGGGTTTGAGACGCTCTGCAAAGCGCTTGGAAATGGATGACGCTGGTAAGGAAAACGCTTTGGAATGGAAGCGCTAGAGGTTTTAGGGTTTGACACACCGAAACCCTAATTAGCGCCCTTTACTAGAATCGATGTAGATTCCGCATACGGACTCGGATTTTGACGGTCCGCCCCTTTATCGGACACGAAACAGAATTCTCTATCTCCTATCGAGGGAATATTCAGGTTTCGAGCCTGCTTAGAAGGTGAAAACGACCCTACAGTGAAAATCAGGAGGGATGTTACGGGCCCAGGGTGGCATAGTCGCGCGCCAGTCACCTATTCCCATTCATGGAGCAAGAAAGAATATTCATTCTGTTCAAACTCTAAAAAACTTTGTCTGCATGAAAAGAGGTATCAACCCTCTTCTTCTCTTCTATTGTTCATTTGGATCCGTGTTTTCGTCTGCAGTGTCTCTCCAGTGGATTCGAAAAATTTACCAAAACTCCGATGTATTCTTGGGACAAATGGATGAAATATATGCTCGAAAACGATCACGTCAGGGATAATCTTAGAGATTGTGGTTGCGTCGTCGGTCCATCCTCGACCTTAGGTTTTTCAGTGGACCTTCTGATCGTGATGATGATGTGTTGTGTATGATTGCATGGTCGAAAATTTTTGGCGCCCCTGGATGAAATAAGGAGACGTTCCATTGCTGATGCACTGCTATCAAGTCTCCCGGGATTTTGTTCCAAGTTATATCCTTCGAACCATCTTCTGAATCTTGGACTATCATACGGAATGGGATGCGGTGAGAAGTCCCCAGTTACACTTCGGTTTGATATGATAGCATGAATGAATATGTGAATGTAACCTTCTGGCGTGCTTTTGGAGTCTTCGGTGCACATGTACGGTTTCATGTTGAGAAATTCATGCGGCTCGTAAAACCTCGACAATGATGATGTTGAAATCAGTAATAACCTGGTTGAGGGGAGTGAAAGCGTCTCATGCTGGTAGTCCCCATGCGTAACCTACTTTAATTACATCGCCTTGAATCCCCGTCTATGGGATTTGATATAATCCTATCGTACTCTTCTGGATGTGACACTGGGCTGCTCAAAAATTACATGATGAAATATTATAGATAGTGCAGGCTTGGGATCCTCCGCGGCCTCGTAAAGTGTTGAATGCGTCTTCTAAACAGAGGGGTAATGATGTTCTTGCGCTTCACCCTTGAAGAGTAAATGACCTTGTTATACGTGGGTACGGATTTTTAGTTGACTGAGTCTTCTGAGATTTGACAGTGAAGGGATTCCATGCATACCCTCAGTCCTCAATTATGGTTTACATGTTTCCATATTTGTATTGATTGCTGTTATTGTGAAGCTCTGATCGGTATCGAAAAATGAGCGGCAACATCTCTTGGTAGCGGATGTAATCAGAAGATACTATATTATCGTGGTAACGAAGTAGGTTGGTTGGAATTGTATGGGAATCCATGAAAGTAAGAGGATTGACTGGATGAGTAAGCGAGCAAGCTATCCATGATCACGAGCTTTGGCGGGCTGGATCAGAGGGCGGCCATGACTACGAAGATTGGCTGGATGCGATCATGATCCTTGAAACGGGGAGCGTGGTGGCACGAATCTTTGCAGGAAGGAGTGGTGTTGAAGCGATCGTTGAAGCAGAGCCGCTGCTGGAGAATGTTGAAGCAGAGCCACTTCTGGAGAGAATGTTGAAACGACGCCTTGTAACTCTCAGAGCCTTGACGGTTGTAGTTGCAGGAAATCTTACACTACACCCTTGATAAGAATTTGTTGTAATTAAGACATATTTGAAGATTATAAACAACACTTTATTATTTGATTCTCAGAAATGTTTACAAGAAATGGAAGAAATCAAGAATACAACCGCTCTTTAGAATTTTCTCTCTCCTCAAGACTTTCTCAACACTCAAAAATACATCATCCTCTTTCTGAATCTACTGGGTCTCTTTATATAGAATAGTTACATAGTAGATGACAGCTAATCTGTCCTTTAATTTCGGATCTGAATCGCGATATTATCGCAGTAGTTATAATATCCATTCTCGCAAGCGTTGTAACCATCGTAGGATAATCACGCTCTTCCCGTGTTTCTTTATTCGTCATCTATTACGTCATTCTTCTAATCATTCTGTGACACTCGCGAAGTGTTGTTGAAGAACTCGTGGTGATGTTCGCAGTAGTGTTGTTAATCTCGCAAGAGTAATATCATGGCGATATTCTGGTCCTACATCTTGCCTCTTCTCATGTCTTTTCTGCGAAGAAGGAAAGACTATGAGAATTAAAATGCCGCAGCTACCTAGATTTTCATCTCTTTTCTCCGACAAAGCCCTGTAAATTAGGTATGACCGCTTATAGGTGTCGAATGCTCCCCTTTTAACCGGTTAATCCTTTATTACCCGGTTACCCCTCTTCTGTCTATAAAAGAGATAACTTGTTAAGAAATATTCTTTTTCTTTTACTTCTTCGTCTTCTTCATCCCTTCTATTCTCTGTAAAATTTCCCGTCTGCAATTTTTCTTCTTTCATAGGTTCATCTGCTACTGTTCTAATGGAGTCTCAAAGGTATAAAAATTCTCTTCTGACATTATTAAATTCGATTATGCTTGTCTAAATTATGTTTATATAATTTATTTGATCTCTTCTATTTGATTTTTCATAATTCCCATACTGTGTCTTCTTTTCAGTGAAACTACTTCTAACGTGCAACCTATATCTCAAAACCCTAATCTTCTCAAAAATTCGCAACATAAACTGGCTGAAAGAAGAGGAATCGTGCGAATCATAAGGTAGTAAGAAACACTTGTTTTCTTAATAACAATATATTGCTGTAGTTGCAGGAATTCCCACAACACACCCTTATAATATCTTGATAATAATTCCTAGATCTACATATAAAATGGTAGAAAAATTTCTAAAATTATAAACGGACACCAATATTTTTTACATGGTTCGATCATTTGATCTACATCCATGGTTCTTCACTATGATTGTTATAATTTATATTTGATTTTACATTGATAATCTCCATTAATGAAGTTCTAAATGTAGTTTTTGGGAAGAAGATGATAAAGAAAAATACATTCTCTCTCCTAAAATCTCTCTGCAAAATATCTCTCTCCTCTAAAATTGTGTTCCCCCCCCCCTTTTCTATCTCCTTCTCTTCTCTTTATATAGGTATCTTCATAGTGGGTGACAGCTCACGTTCAACCTATCTTTCCCATTTTTTTAGGATTTTGGCTATGCTCCTAAACTTTCTTTTTTTAGCTTCATTTGATTTCTTCGCGATTGTGATGAAGTATTTAGCGAATTAATCATTAGTATTCTTCCTTTATCCATTGTATTGACTGTGTCCTTTGTCTTTTCTCCTCGTTGGAATCTAAATTTTCTGCTAAAATGTTGGTGTTGATTTAATCCATTTATTCGTTGACGTTGTATGTTGATAAGTTGGTGGATGCATGTTATCACAAAAGAGGAATTTCGTTAGAGCTTTTGATTCCTTCATCTGTGACTTCAATCACAAAAATCATGTTCACATTAGATGTCAAAATTATGATTAAATTCAAGATTTATAGACGTAAATTTATGATCAAAACTCTTTTGAATTCATAATATCAACTAAAAATCTACTTTTGTGAAAAACAAAGATTAATAATCTAAAATTCAAAATTTTCCAGATCCAAAAAATGAAACAAAGAATAAGAAAAGTGAGAAGAAATTTGTCCTTTTTGATGATTTGTTGACACAATTTTGCTGATATTTTCTTCATCCCCCATTTAACATATCTCCTTCTCTCTATTTGCTGTATAATCATGATCTTTTGTTGTAGTTTTCCATATTTGATCTTGAAACTTTTAGATCCAGTGAAATATAATTCTAATGATAATCAATTTCTTTGAATCTTCTTCAATCCTCCCCTTAGTCGGCGCCAAAATGTAGTTGCAGGAATTCCCACAACACACCCCTTATAATATCTTGATAATAATTCCTAGATCTACATATAAAATGGTAGTAAAATTTCTAAAATTATAAACGGACACCAAGATTTTTTACATGGTTCGATCATTTGATATACATCCATGGTTCTTCACTATGATTGTTATAATTTACATTTGATTTTACATTGATAATCTCCATTAATGAAGTTCTAAATGTAGTTTTGGGGAAGAAGATGATAAAGAAAAATACATTCTCTCTCCTAAAATCTCTCTGCAAAATATCTCTCTCCTCTAAAATTGTGTTCCCCCGCCCCTTTTCTCTCTCCTGCTCTTCTCTTTATATAGGTATTTCATAGTGGGTGACAGCTCACGTTTAACCTATCTTTCCCATTTTTTTAGGATTTTGGCTATGCTCCTTGCTGGCTCTGCTATCGTGCTCGCGAGACTCTTTTATAACCACAAAATCTTCATTTCCTGCCTTGCTCTCGCGAATTCCGGCCTTGTGCTCGTGAATATTCTCTTTGACTACAAAATCTTCATATTTTTCTTATGTTTTATGTTGTCGTTGTTTATTACGTCATTCTTTGAATTATTTTGTGGCGTTCGTGAAATGTTGTTGAAGAGTTTTCGGTGACGCTCGCAGAAGTGTCGTTAATCTCTCGTGAACATAATTATGGCGATATTCTGGTACTACATCTTGCCTCTTTTTTCTTGAATATTGATTGAAAAGTAATCTTTAATAAAAAATATGTTGTTGTAATAGTCTTTGATTTTTGTTGATGAAGGAATGAGCGAAAGAATACTGGATTTGAAAAGTATATACTTGCCTCTATTATTTTGCGAAGTTCCATATCTTTGTTAAGTAAATAATAAGTATTAACTCTTGAAGTGCTCGTGAAGTATGAAGTATCTCTGAAGAAATATAAGAAGTACTCAATCTTCAAGAAGTATCCGTTCTTTAATGAAAATCATAAGTATTGCCTCTGTTCTCGTGAAATTATTACTTCATTTTTGGTGAAAATCCTAGTCCATTTTGGAAATGATTCTTGCGAGAAGATAAAGAACATAAAATGTTTTCTTGGTAATCCATAGCAGAGAATTCCCCTTAGTCGTGTTGGTAATCTATACTTGTTTTTCTATCAGCGACAACGTTGATAGTTAAGTTGATAGCAGAGAATGAAGCAATTAAGGTCATCATGCAAAACAATTAATAATTCCTTTTCCTAGTTTTTCCACGTGCTCATTAGTGGGCCAACTAATCACACATTTCTTCTCAATCTTTAACAATTAGTGGGCCAATTCTTTAACAATTAATTAATTTAGTTTTTCTCTTGCCTCACTATCGTCAAAAATTATACACACTATCGTCAAAGAAGAAATATTGACGAGCAGAAATTGGTACATCTACTTTCCACGAGAGGATTATTTCATTACTTCGCCAAATTGGTCAGAGGAAGGAATTTGGTATTTCATTACTTTGTCAGATATTT
The DNA here is from genome assembly GCA_023529315.1 of Papaver bracteatum. NCBI lineage: Eukaryota > Viridiplantae > Streptophyta > Magnoliopsida > Ranunculales > Papaveraceae > Papaver > Papaver bracteatum. Next base: position 6,448,970 of record JAJJWX010002058.1, on the reverse strand, counting down.
GATTATTTCGCAAGTTAATTTCGCAAGAAAAGGGTTAGAATAATTGGTATGGTGCAAAAGGCAGGTCAAGAGTTCATTTTTTATTTCTTCTCAATCTATAAGCAAATCAAATACTTTGCGAGAATTGGCAGCAACAACAAATCGTCAAAAAGCTAAGTACCACTTCCTTGAATATTTTACTTACAGAAAATGAAAATTTTTGATTTATATTATCGCCAGATTTCAAAGAATATTTCTAAGATTTATAATATTTCAAAAAAATTCAAAAACTTTTGACTCAATTTACCAAAAGCGGTACAATCGCAAGATTTCAAAAAAAATATAAAAAATGAGATCATCGCAAAAGATCGCAAAAATTTTCAAAGATTTCAAAGATTACAATAAATGAAACTATCGCAAAGATTTCTAAGATTTCAAAAAAAAATTATTTCATTTCCAAAACAGCGATACCCTCGCAAGATTACAAAGATTTCAAAAGATTACAGAAAATGGAATTATCGCAAATTTTTTCAAATATTTCTAAGGTTACAGAAAACGAAATTATCGCCAAAGTTTCTAAGATTTCAAATTTCCAAAATACGCGATACAATCGCAAGATTTCAAAGATTTCTCTAGAATATTTCTTTTACAGAAAGAGAATTTTGGTTTAACAAATGCGATAAAATCGCAAGATTTCAAAGAATATTTCTAAGATTTCAAAAGATTTTAAAGAATATTTTAACTCACAGAAATGAGCAAAACAAATTTTTATCAAAGCTGCGAGTATAATCGCGAGATTATTCAAGATTATATAAAGAATTGACAGAAATGAAAGAATGAAGAAACGCGAAAATATCGCGAGAAACACGAATATAATTTCGCAGAGATTTAAAGAATGGGACAAACCTTTATGGCGTGCACCCTAGTTCGCGAATACAATTTCGTAAGAGGCACATGTAAGACCTACAAGCACGTTATAAGGGGGGTATCTCTTTACATGATTCAGCGATAAGGTTATACCGCTGCTGGAACCTGAGTCATGCAGATGTTGGGGTTAAAGAAAACCTATCCGGGAGAGAGATTTTGAATTTCCAGTTTTATAAGGTTATACCCTGGTTGGACGACCGAGGATCTCTTCCAAGAAGTGCAGAGTATGACCAAGGCGCCGAGGTACACGGTTTATCCAAGGGTGCCCGGGACGGACGAACCTACCCTTGCCATCTTTGGTAAGTCTTGGCTATGATGCACTTGGCCTGAAGAAAACCCCACTTAGGGTGCAGTCTTGTAACTATAAGCCATATAGGCATAAAGGACAAGAGGTCACGAAAACAACCGGTTGTTGGTAAATCTGGATGGGAGGAGCTAGTCTTGTATGGACGATGTTCCCTCCTTGAAGGGGCAACCAGGGGGAAGATAAGGGCGGCACCCTCCATTAGGGAGCTGATAAGTGTCTTAAGACGGAAATGTCATGGGGCTCTATGATCGCAAGATCATTTAGGCCTGTCATATTATCGCGTGACGTAAATTATACAGAGGCAAAAAGCCAAAAGATAAAAGTTAAGATGAGATCAATGGGTTTTTGCATGAAAGTGTAAAGACGTCCTGCGATTTCATCGTAAGACGGCAATGTCACGGGACTTTACTTTCGCAAGAATATTTAGACCTGTCATATTGTTGCGTGACAAATATCTTGAAGAGGCTATAATACTAAGAAATGATAAGGCAATATCAATGGGTCAATACATGCAAATGTAAAGACGTCCTGCGATTTTGTCGCAGAAAGAAAAATTGGCGAAATAAGACCTTTAACTAGGAAGGAAAAATAAGACCAATAGAATAATCTCAAACATTAATTATTTTCTTGTAAGAATGCAGGAAAGATTTGTTCATCGCAAAAGAGAAAGCAAGTACTATTCAAAATCTCTCAGAAATACTATTCAGAGTTTCTCAGAAGTATTATTCAGAGTCTCTCAAGAGGAATGTCTACAATCTCGTAGCATTATTCACAATCTCGCCACTATTCATCGACACTATTCAAAGCATTATTTCAGAATCTCGCGGAAACATTTAGAGCCTCGCAGAAACATTCAGAAATTCGCAGAAACATTCAGAAATTTTCAGACTAATTCAAAGATATTGCGGACCATTCCGGAATTTTTTGCAGGAGAAGTGATTATTTCGCAGAATATGATCATTTTGTCAAATGAGGCAGAGGAAATTCGTTTATTTAACATTTTCTCAGAGATCCTTCCTTCGTAGATAAAGAACAGAGGCAACTATGGATTACCAAGAAAATATTTTATGTTCTTTATCTTCTCGCAAGAATCATTTCCAAAATGGACTAGGATTTTCACCAAAAATGAAGTAATAATTTCACGAGAACAGAGGCAATACTTATGATTTTCATTAAAGAACGGATACTTCTTGAAGATTGAGTACTTCTTATATTTCTTCAGAGATACTTCATACTTCACGAGCACTTCAAGAGTTAATACTTCTTATTTACTTAACAAATATATGGAACTTCGCAAAAGAATAGAGGCAAGTATATACTTTTCAAATCCAGTATTCTTTCGCTCATTCCTTCATCAACAAAAATCAAAGACTATTACAACAACAGATTTTTTCTTAAAGATTACTTTTCAAGCAATATTCAAGAAAAAAGAGGCAAGATGTAGTACCAGAATATCGCCACAATTATGTTCACGAGAGATTAACGACACTTCAAGAGCGTCACCGAAAACTCTTCAACAACATTTCACGAACGCCACAAAATAATTCAAATAATGACGTAATAAACAACGACAACATAAAACATAAGAAAAATATGAAGATTTTGTAGTCAAAGAGAATATTCACGAGCACAAGGCCGGAATTCACGAGAGCAAGGCAGGAAATGAAGATTTTGTGGTTATAAAAGAGTCTCACGAGCACGATAGCAGAGCCAGCAAGGAGCATAGCCAAAATCCTAAAAAAATTGGAAAGATAGGTTGAACGTGAGGTGTCACCCACTATGAAGATACCTATATAAAAATAAGAGCAGGAGAGAGAAAAGGGGGGGGGGACACAATTTTAGAGGAGAGAGATATTTTGCAGAGAGATTTTAGGAGAGAGAATGTATTTTTCTTTATCATCTTCTTCCCCAAAACTACATTTAGAACTTCATTAATGGAGATTATCAATGTAAAATCAAATGTAAATTATAACAATCATAGTGAAGAACTATGGATGTAGATCAAATGATCGAACCATGTAAAAAATCTTGGTGTCCGTTTATAATTTTAGAAATTTTACTACCATTTTATATGTAGATCTAGGAATTATTATCAAGATATTATAAGGGGTGTGTTATGGGAATTCCTGCAACTACAATTGCTGCCTCTGTTTCTTATCTAGTTTATTATTCGCAGGATGATGAGCATGTTGTTGAACCTCGCAAGATTAAACCCATTGAATACGGAATTACTATTCCCTCATTATCTTCTTCAAAATCCACTCCTATAGCATCACAAATTGTGCCCCAACCTTTTGCTTACGAGGGTGTCATTCCCAATACTCCTGCCTCAATTAACCCTCTCATAAGTGAAACTCCCCATATTATTTCGAAATAAGTTCCTTCTTCTTCTACTGTAGTCACTTCTCAAGTTGATTCATTTTCACTTCCAAATGTTACCTTTCCAGACACTCCCCCTCGTGATGACACAAATAATTCAAACCTTCAACTCGCCATTGTTACCACTTCACCACCTACATCTCTCCCTCCTGTTAGAGAAGCTTCAATTGATGTAGACGTTGCTTTTAGAGTCTTGTCTGACATTCTGGATGAAACTAGAAAATCCTCCATTAATCCTATCAAGCGTGGAGTCTGCGAAGTTTTAAGCAAGTATTTTGGTTCTGAACAAACGGCTGCGAAGACATCTCTAGAAAACAAAATTGAAATTTTAAAAGAGAGTCTTCGGGTTAATACTTCAGAATGCAATACTCTTCAGCACAAGATTCACAACTCTTTACTGAATTGCGAGAATCTTCACAATAAGAATGAAGAACTAAAAGGTATAATTTTCCTTCTTTTATCTCTTGGTTTTTCTATTTTAGTAAATTCTCATTTTTTCTGTGCTTAATTCTCTTTTAAACCCTTGGTTATATTTAGTTGTAAATCGGACACGATTTTTGGAGAGATTCCGATTTGAGTCTATTTCCGAAGAAGATCGTGCTGAGAAAGATTCTTGGATGGACCAATATAATAGATTAGATAACCTTCATTCATATTCTATCGATAAAATAGATAATCTTACCAATGAGAATAACCAACTAATACAAAGGCAAAGTCTGTTAAATAACGAAGTTACTCGTCTTTCTTATTTGTTAACCTAAGCTAATTTTGCAATAGAAACTTTATCAGATGAAAATGAGACCTTATCTCAAGAAAAGCGCAACTTCTCGCAGCATTTAAGTATTCTTCAGAAAGTGTGAACAATCAAGAACAATCTCTATCTTCATTGAAATAAGAACTCAAAGAAGTAACTGAATCATAAATAGCTGAGAAGGATAAACTCATCCAGGGTAGGATATCTCTAAGTGTAAAGGCTAGTAAACTCAAAGAACGTTTCTCCCGATTAAAATAATCTCATTCCTTATTGGAGAAAGAAAATGCGTATCTCCTTTCTAAAGAAGAAAGTATAAAATCTCGCCTAAAGGGTATAATTGGAGATAAATTTGATGATGCCATGAACCAGTGGGAGAGTTGTTTCTTATCATTAATTCAAAACTTATCTTCGCAAAGAGAAGGTAGTCATTTTGACTGCCTTAATTGTTAACTTTTCTGTTCAAATTTCTATGCTATATTTTTGCAAGATATCTTATGAATGTTTTTCTGGCTTATCTATTTTTCTCGCAGAATCTGAGAAAAGTCTTCAAACCACCATTTCTGACTTGGTTGATAAGTTGGCTTCAGTCCGCAAAGAAAATGGTGAACTTCTAGCTAATTATGTCCAATCTCGCGATCATGCAGAAAGAAGATATGACTATCTTGAATACTACAAGAGCATGGAAATTAGGAATCGTGACAGAGGCTTCCTTCGCAAAGTTCATCTTAGTGCTGAAGTTCTCGTGAATGACATCTTAATATCCAACGCTCTCTCCCCTGTATCTGTCAATCCTCTGGAAGTAGATGATGATGAAATTCCTCTTCCCATGGCTAGTGATCTAGAGTATGTAAGTGATGAAGAAGATGTTTCTCAGGAAAATTTAGTGGATAAATAAAAATCTCCTCTTACTAAAGTAGCTACTGGCGATGGAACAACCGTTAATGAGTCATTAAATGAGGAATAAATTCAAGCTGGTCATGAGAAGAATGTTGGCGAGGCTAATAACTCTGGAAAAGATAATGCTTGAATTTTGTTTTTGCTTTCTTTTAGTTCTCTTTCTTGCGAATGATGTAACCTCTTTCAATTTTAAAACTCATTTTGGAGCTCCATTAAGTTTTTGTTCTTCTTAATACTCTACGAGAAAGATAATGATATTTTATTTATCAATTCCCATACTTGCCCCTCGTTATCTATCTTGGAATGAACAAATATCTCCTGCATCTTGGAAAAATGAAATAGTTAATGGGTAGGATTATTCTTGTGGTCTTATTTTTCCTTCCTAATTAAAGGTCTTATTTCGCCACGTTTCTTTCTGCGACAAAATCGCTGGACGTCCTTACACTCGCATGTAGAGACCCATTGATCTTGCCTTATCTCTTTTATTTTATCAATTCTCTGTGACTATATGACAGGCCTAAGTTCCTTTGCGAGAACAAAGCCCCATGACATAGCCGTCTCGCGATAAAATCGCAGGACGTCTTTACACTTTCATGTAAAAACCCATTGATCTCATCTTAACTTTTTCTTATGGCTTGTTGCCTCTATATTTGTCAAGCGACAATATGACAGGCCTAAATGTTATTGCGAACACAAAGACCCATGACATTGCCGTCTTAAGACACTTATCATCTCCCTAATGGAGGGTGCCGCCCTTACTCCCCATGGTTGCCCCTTCAAGGAGGGCACATCGTCCATACAAGACTAGATCCTCCCATCCGGTCTTAACAACAATGAGTTGTTTTCGCAGCCTCTTATCCTTTATGCCTATATGGCTTATAGTTACGAGACTTCACCCTAGGTGAGGTTTTCTTTAGGCCGAGTGCATTATAGCCAAGACTTACCAAGAATGGCCAAAGTAGGTTCGTCCATCCCGGGCATCCTTGGCTCAACCGTGTACCTCGGAGCCTTGGTCATACTCTGCACCCCTTAGAAGAGACCCTCGGTCATCCAACCAGGGTATAACCTTATATAGTTGGAAATCCAATGTATCTCTCCTGGATAGGTATCTCAAAGAGATGGACCTCAGTCTCCGTGTCTCAGGTTCTAGCAGCGGTATAACCTTATCCCTGAGCCATGCAAAGAGATACCCCCTAATATGACGTACTTTAGGTCTTACATTTTCCTCTTGCAAAATTATATTCGTGAACTAGGGTGTACGCCATAAAGGTTCGTCATGTTCTTTGTTTCTTTTGCGTATATCACAATCTTTCATTCTTTATGTAATCTTGAATAATTTTGCGAATAAACTCACAGCTGTAAAAATTTGCCCATTTCTTCTTTGTTTCATTAAAAATTTGTTATTGATAATATCTTTTTAAATATAATCTGTTCCATGGTCTACCAAGTCTTTGACCAACATATCTGCCTTCTGGGTCCACCAACCTGTATGCCCCTGTTCCAACTATCTCTTTAATGATATACGGTCCATCCCATTTTCTTGCCAACTTTCCACCACGTTCTCGCTGGTACTCTGGTGTTTCTCGAAAAACTAAATCGACTGGTTGAAACTCACGTTTTTTGACTCTCTTGTTATATTCGTGAGCCAACCTTCGCTGATAATTTTCCATATGTTGTAATGTTTTTTCTCTCTTCTCTTCTAATTCATAAAGTTCTCTTAGAATCATGCTAGCATTAAGATTCTTCTCCCAAACCTCTCTTTTTGTTGTAGGAATAACAACTTCTATTGGTAGTACTGCTTCAATACCATATCTTAAACAAAAAGGTGACATCCTAGTTTCCTCTCTACTGGTTGTGTTGTAAGCCCATATTGTATTATGTACCTATTCACACCATGCTCTATGATACCCTTCTAATTTATTTTTTAAGATGTCTGCGATTGTCTTATTAGTTGCTTCAGCCTGACCATTAGCTTGTGGGTATAAAGGAGTAGATTTTCCACATCTTATCTTAAATGTATTGAATATCAACTCTATGTTTTGTCCTTCAAATTGTTTTCCATTATCAGAAACCAATTGTGCTAGAATTCCAAATCTGCATATGATATTTTCAAATATGAATGTAAATATATCTTTATCGCGAATGTGCTGTACTGCTTTACTTCTGCCAACTTTGTGAAGTAATATGTCGCGACAATTAAGTATATTTTCTGCCCTGAACCTGGCACAAAGGGTCCCACAATATCTAAGCCCCATTTTCCAAAAGGCCACACAGTTTTTGAAGATGATAATGGTGCCCCCGGTGCATGTATCTTCTTTTCATATCACTGGCAATCTTCGCAACGCTTTGATAATTGTTTTGCATCTTCATGCATATATGGCCAATAATAGCCTTGCATTTTTGTTCTATAATCCAAAGATCTACCTCCACTATGATTACCAGCATCTCCACTATGCAACATTTTTAACACTTTTCTCCTTCTTCCCGTGTCAAACATCTAAGTAATGGCCCATTAAAATATTTTCTATACAATACTCCATCCCTTAATTCATAATTTGTTGCACGGCTCTTTAATTTGTGCGCCTCCAATCTATTTCTTAGTGTTTCACCTGTTGCCAAGTATGCGTGAAGTTTTTCTCTCCAATCTGCAATAACGTCGCTGGTTGGTTCTTCTGTGTCATTTTCTATTATCATTACATCCTCCTTTTCTTATTCTTCTTTATTAATTGAAGGTGATACAAGCGTCTGAATTCTTATGCATCTCGCAGCTGGGTTTGTCATCATACTTGATATGAACGCAAAAGCATCTGCGAGTCTGTTATGTTTTCTTGATATATGTCTCCATTTTATTTTTGGAATTCTCGCAGACAATTCTTCAACAAGTTTCTTGTATTTCTTCAGAGATGGTTCATTTGTTGTGTATTCTCCTTTTATCTGCCGAATAACCAATTGCGAGTCACTGGTAATCTTTGTGTTCTCCAACTTCATCTCTACGACGAACTTTAGAGCATGCACCACAGCTTCATATTCTGTCTCATTATTAGTGGATGTGAATTCCAAACGAAATGAAAAAGCCATTTTTTTCTCCTTCTGGCGAGATAAAGACCACTCCAATTCTATTTACTTCCCCATTTGATGATCCATCCACCAATATTTCCCACATGTTGGGTTTCTTTATTAGATCTTTTGGATATCCATGTAATTCTTCTATGTCCACCATTTTTTCCACAGCTTCATCATCTTTTAGAGGAAATTCTGCTAAAAAATCCGCTACAACTTGTGATTTTGGCGAGGATAGGACTTCATATTTGATTTCAAAGTGCCCTACTTGTACATTCCATCTCTCAACCCTGCCTGATATTTTTGAGTTCTTCATTACTGATTTAGTGGGCACCTTTGTTAATACCTTTACTTTATGTGACTGAAAACATATGCGAAGTTTAAAGGTTGCATAAACCAATGCCAGAATTAGCTTCTCAATTTTTGAATAATTTCTCTCTGCAGAATTAAATGTTTTGCTGATGTAATAAATTGGTTTTTCTACCCTTGCATCTATTCGCAGTAATATTGCGCTTAATGCGTGCGATGTTGTCGCAAGATAAATCAAGAATTCTTCTCCCGGCTCTGCTTTCTGTAAAATAGATATGTTCATTATATATTCTTTAACTCCTTGGAAAGCCTTCTCACATTCATCTGTCCACTTGAATTTTGTACCCTTCCTGAGTATATTGAAGTAATTCTTGCATTTATCTGAAGATCGCGAGATAAATCTTCCTATCGAGGCTAAGAGCCCATTCAACTTCTGTACATCTTTCACTGTTGATGGCGTTGGCATATCGCGAATTTCCTATACTTTCTCTGTATCAACTTGAATTCCTTCTTTTGATACAATATAACCTAAAAATTTCCCTGACGCTACTCCAAAAATGCATTTCTCATGATTCACCTTGATGTTAAAGAGTCGCATTTGATCAAAAATCTTCAGATCTTGCACATGGTTCTTAGCTTCTTTACTCTTTATTAACATGTCATCTACATACACCTCTAATGTTTTGTGTATCTACTTTGTGAACACCTTCTCCACCATTCTTTGATATGTTGCACCAGCATTTCGTAACCCAAAAGGCATTTTTGTGTAACAATATAATCCTCTTGGAGCAAAAAATACGGTGTGCTCTTGATCTTCTCCAGTGAGAGGAATCTGGTTATAACCTTTATACCCGTCTAATGAAGATATTCTATCATTTCCTGCTGCTGATTCAACCATTTAAGGAATATCTAGTAATGGAAAACTATCTTTAGGGCAAGCTTTGTTTAAGTCAGTAAAGTCTATACAAATTCTGATCCCCTTATTTTTTTCTTTGGAACCACTACCATATTTGCGATCCATTCCGGGTATTTTGCTTGTCTTATAATTCCAGCATCAAGCAATTTCTGTAACTCTTCTTCTATTTTTGAGTGATAAGTTGTTGCGATTTTCCTTATCCTTTGCTTGAATGGTCTCATATCTTTGTTAATTTCTAACTTATGACATGCAACTGATGGATCTACTCCAGGCATCTCATCCATACTCCACGCGAAAATATCCTTATACTCTCGCAAGAGATTTATGGTTTGTTCTTCTTCATCTGCACCCATTTTAGTTCCAATTTTCAGCATTTTAGGTTTTTCTTCACTTCCAACATTTACTTCCTTTGTTGGTTCTGCTGCGGTGTAGCTGGCCTCAGGTTCTCCCATTGGTGTTGGTGTTTCCATGACTCTCGCGGGCTCATCATCTTCTTGCGAGATCTCGCTGGGTATTCATTTTCCTTATCTTGCTCTTATCATGTAAACTTTAAATTCTTCTTCCTTATTTGCCTCTTTTGCCAATTTTCTGTGAGCTTTTCGCAGTTTTGGATGCGCTTCATAATTTCTCGCTTCAATTCGATAACACAGCTTCGCAAGATCAGTATCTTCTCTAATTTCTCCAATTCCACTTGGCATAGGAAATTTGATGCATTGATGTAATGTTGATGCTACATCCTTGATTGCATGTATCCATGGTCTCCCCAATATCATGTTATATGGTGCCTCCACATCCACCACACATAATGTTACTTTTGTTTCAATCTCTCCTAGCGGAATTTGTACCATTATTTCGAATTTAGGTTTTGTTATAGATTTTCCAAAACCATGAATGTGATAATTTGAACAAGACATCTCTTCATCCTTATATCCCATTTTTTTTTTAAATATATGATAGAATATAATATCTACAGAACTTCCTGCGCCCACCAAATTTCTATTCACGGCCCATTCTTCTGCAAATCTTGTTGATTTTTCCTTCTTTAGTCGCATAGTAGATACCGTGATTACCAATGGAGATGTATGATCCAAATTTTCTTTTGGTATTTCTGCTGCTGTGAATATGATTTCCTGCTTTTCCCAATCCTTCATAGGTGATATTTTCTCCACCGTCATAATTCTTTTTCCTTCAAAATCTCGTTTATGAATCCTTCCTCTAATATTTTCATGGAATTGGTTGATCATTGTTTTTGTTATCGTATTGCACTCCAACTTCATGTAATCCTCTTTTGCTTCAATTTTTTTTTTCAACTGCTTCACCAATTTGTTCAATCATCTTCTTAACTCGAATATTGATCTTTTTTCTTGCCTTTTCCTATAATTTTCAACTTTCAATCCCTGTTTCGGGCGCCAAAATGTAGTTGCAGGAAATCCTACACTACACCCTTGATAAGAATTTACTGTAATTAAGACATATTTAAAGATTAAAAACAACACTTTATTATTTTATTCTCAGAAATGTTTACAAGAAATGGAAGAAATCAAGAATACAACCGCTCTCTTGAATTTTCTCTCTCCTCAAGACTTTCCCAACACTCAAAAATACATCATCCTCTTTCTGAATCTACAGGGTCTCTTTATATAGAATAGTTACATAGTAGATGACAACAAATCTGTCCTTTAATTTCGGATCTGACTCGCGATATTATAGAAGTAGTTATAATATCCATTCTCGCAAGCATTGTAACCATCGCAGGATAATCACGCTCTTCCCGTGTTTCTTCATTCGTCAGCTATTATGTCATTCTTCAAATCATTCTGTGACACTCGCGAAGTGTTGTTGAAGAACTCTCGGTGTCCGCAGAAGTGTTGTTAATCTCGCAAGAGTAATATCATGGAGATATTATGGTCCTACAATGGTTACTATGTTGAAGTCAGAGGCTACGTTATGTTCTGCCAAACTCAACATCCCTCAAGTGAACGGAGGTTAGGAGTCCCCTGCTTCATCTATCGATCGTGCTTTCCAGGAGAGGTTGGGTTTGGGTACGACTTTCCTGGATGGAAACTTCTGATTTCCTGATGTAGTGCGGTTGTGGGATGAAAATATGTCTTGACGCTATGCCTTGGATAAATTTAGAATCTCACATAACTGTTTCATCATAGACTGTACGACTTTGTGGGCCAAGTTCCCATTGTGCAGGTCCTAACGGGAAGAGGGTCTTTGTGAACTCAGGAGGGTTGATGATTTCCTTTGATTTCGATTTTAGAAAAGCCGTCCCTGATCTTCACGTGTGATGAAATTGAATTGTTGATTCCCTTCTACTGGGCATTCAAGAGCAATGCGATCCCCTTCATCTATAAAGGCACGTCTTGCTGAAGTGCCTGCGCCAGATGTTGAAAGTATTCCTTTGTCAGCTTTCTCTTGGGTTGACGTGACTCTTATGGTGGCCGCTCTGTCAGTGACTTGAGGAAATAGGTATATTCTTCCGAGATATAAAAACGTATGTCTGAGACTTACGAGAAACTTTTGTCTTTCCATCAAATCAACAGTGGTAAAAGGAGGTCTGCTTCTTCCGGATATTCCAGTATCTTTCCCTGATGGTGGAGTAACAGCGTCTCTGGTGATGGTTGGATCTGTCATACTTAAAGAAACGTTGGGGTGACGGAAGCGGCTCTGGTTCTGGTGATCATAGGTGTATCGTGCAGCGATGGAGCAGTTTTGATCACGGAGTGCTGGAGCCATGGCGTTGTTTTGAAGGGTGAGGATGGCGCTGCTTTGGCTGGTTGTGGAGCGGAGAATATGGCGCTGGAAGGGCGCAAGATTTTTAGTGATGGAAGGATGCAAGATATTAGCACAGGGTGTGGTATTGTGGCTGGCAAGCATGTTTGGCAAGCGTGTCTAGTATGCGCGTCTGTGAAGCACGTCTGGCGAGTGCATCTTCTAAGCGTGTCGGGTTTACGCATCTGGCAAGAATGTATGGCATGTGCGTCTGGGAAGCAGGTATGGAGAGCGCGTCCGGTAAGCGCATCTGGTAAACGCGCCTGGGAAGCACGTCTAGCAAGTGTGTCTAGCAAGAGAGTCTGGTAAGCGCGTCTGGTTAGCGCTGGATCGGCTTGGAATGGGCGCTGGCTTGGATTTGGTACGGCGTGGACCGTTGGCTGGGCATGGACTCTGGCTTGGATTTGGTATGGCGTGGACCGTTGGCTGGGCATGGACACTGACTGTTGGCTTGGGATGGCGCTGGCTTGGCGTGGTTCAGACTTGTTCTTACGGGCCCAGTTGACTCTTCCCATACTGGATCAAACAGGAAATCCTTACCTTATTAAAATTCCAAAAAAGTGTTATGGTTATGAAGTGGATTGGATACCCTTTTTATCTCGTATCTTTGTTATCACGTCCTGGTGTAGGGGTAGCAATAAAGAGGGCAAGCATATTCCAGCTATGTACTCCAGTGTTTCTCTTTCAATTCGTTCTCTTTTTTCTTGTGTTGGTGCAAACCCTAGCCATAGGTATGCCTTCCATAAACTTGTAGATATACTTTATCATGAACAATTCCTATTCTAATATCACCGTAGTAACGTCGGATGCCTCATGAATAGTGACGGGTAATTATTATGCGAAGTAGGCACGTACGGGTAGGTGACTATATATATTTTTAAATTGAAAGGAAAACAAAGCTTCTGGTTTATGGTTTGATTTGAATTGATAGATAACTGTTATCTATGAGGGTTTTGTAATGAATTATTTAGGAATGGATTTTTTTTTGGAAATGATGTGGTCTTGGTTATGGTTGAAAGTGTTGCAGGCATCCTAGGGAAAACCATGGAACCGTGCGTTTGGTAGATGACATGGGGTGAAATATAACATGGCTATTGGATTTATCATTCCCGTGAAATCTTGAAAAATCAAACCACGTATCTTGTCTAGGTAGGACATACTTGGGTTTTTAGGTCTTTTGATGGAAAGGAAACCTTCCAGGTGTAAGACCTAGAAGCACCGCCATGATTGTGGAAAGTCCCCAGTCGTTACTGAGTTGTCTGATAACCGAGCCGTTGATCTCTGGGCGGATAATTTTGCTTCTAACCTCCGGGAAGTCCCAAATCATCCTTTGTCGTGTCATGACTGATAATTGATGTGAATCAATAATGTTGTAGAAAGTGATAAGAAAAGGTTTTCGTTCACTCGGACTTGTTGAAATCGATTTTAGGATTTAATAATAAATAAAAATAGAGAAAATATACAATTTATGTCACAAGATGAAGAGATTTACTGGGACTCGGGATTCCACCAATTCTCACATTCATGCGGTTCATCTATTAATTCCAGAAAATTAAAGCTCATAAAATAACAAACATCGACTCTAATTCTTTGCCAAGGTAGATCCTCAAAACATTAATTGTATCCCTTAAGCATAGATTATCTAAACAAAGCATAACCTATCTAATTGAATCACAACTAATTTTATCGAATCATAAATTAATTTAAAATAGTGCAAAAGTCATAAAAAGAATTAAATAATTTTACCCATGTATGAAATTCGTCTTCCTCCGTCGTCCCAGTGATGGGGTCTAGCTTATCATATTGGAAACACGCTCAAAGTATGATTTCATTGCTTAAAAAGGTGCTTACAAGGATGAAAAGTAATAAAATAGAGGTTTGCAACGGTGAATGGGTGTTACAGAACCTCGTGTTACAAATACAATGATGTTACAAAGAAAACGATAACGCCCAACTGTTGCAGAACAACAGTCACAGAGAGATGAATAAATGACAATTAAAACAACGACAGACTACAAGTGTTGTCTGTGCGTCTTCTTCCTTTCTTCTCTGCTGATGAAGAACAAGCTCACTGCACTTGATTTCTCGTGATATTTTTCTCCCCTCGCTATCCATATCTATTCTATGACTCCCCAACTCGTTTTATATTCACAACAGCACCAAAATATCTCGTAATTATTTCTCTTGATCTTCATAGTAAAGAGATATTATTCTCGGGATTATTTTCTCTTTTGTTTCCACATGTCTTACCATTTTTCATCTCAAAATACTCTTCAGTCGATAGAATCAAATCTCCAAGGATAATATCTTCCCCTAAGTAACACGTAAATCATAAAAGACACCAAAATCCTGAGATATCCTCACGTAGACAAACACTTGCCATGTTTTCTTCAAAACGATAAAATATCCTTCCTCTTTTAGTTTCAACACAATTACCACCCCTGTTTAGTAGAAAAAGGTCAGCCATGACCAAATTCCGTCATCAAATCTCACAGAATATCTTTCAAATCTTTACCAGAAATCTCGCAGCCTTGTGAAGAATATTTTCTCTGTTTCACGATATTTCATAAATTCAAGGATATTTGGTCTTTATTTTTGTTGCCCAAACACGTCATCTTCCTTGTGAATAAGGTAATAAACTCTCTTCCAAAATCCGAACTAAAATCATGCAGTTGTTAAGCACAGTTTCCCGCCAAAAAAAATATGCTTTTCATGAAGATGAAGATGGACAGCCCTTATCCAAATGCGGAGTGTGAATATAATTAGGTGATGAATAGTAAATAAGGTGCCCCTTAACCGATATTGAGAGTCTGAATAACACGTGCCCTCTGGGGGTTCCTTTAGCAGTTTTTCGAACCGAATCTTCCAAAAACGTTTATTGCCCAAAAATACCTACAAACAAGTTTATTAGTGATAAAATGAGTCCTAGCTAATGTATTTATGGGTGAAAATGCGTCGCACTTTCGTGCTCATCAAATTCCCCCACACTTACATTTTGCTAGTCCTCGAGCAAAACATAAAATTGACCCGCTACAAAGCTGGTCATATAAAAAGAGACTTAGACCCGCTACACAGCTGGTCATGACAATTTCCACATACACAAGACACATTTTTTTTAGAGACCCGCTACACAGCTGGTCATAAATGCAAGAGAAGAAAAGACCCGCTACACAGCTGGTCATAACCCGAACAATCATAATAGTTTTTTTTTTTTATTATTATTATTATTATTATTTATTTTTTTATAGACAGCACAGCTGGTCATAATAAGGAAATACATGAAAATAAACCCGCTACACAGCTGGTCATAAACCTAACAACTATAACAATCTTTTTTCTTTTCTTTTAAGACCCGATACACAGCTGGTCATAATATTTATATTTTTATTATCTTTTTAGACCCGCTCAAGAGCTGGTCACAAATCGCAAAGAAATTCCTGAAAAATAAAAATAAAAAGTTAATAATCACTCCCCCACACTTAAATATTACATTGTCCTCAATGTAATTGAGTCATCAACGTAAAAATTAGGATGTGAAATTCAAAAAAATTAAAAATTAAAAATTAAAAATTAAAAATAAACAAATAATTATACCTACTGGAATGTATAAAAATGGATCCCCATAAACTAATAACCTGAAAACTTGGGGATTAACCCAAAATATAATATTTACAAACGACAGTTTCACAATTATCTTACGAAAAAATGGGGAAACTGAAACTCTCAGAAAACAAGATTTACCCCTAAACCAAGTTTTTACTGCACATGGAAGTGCGTAAAGAACAAAATATGGGGATTTTATTGAGACCAGGGAATTATCAATTGATTCATGCGCAATATCAGGAATAGGCAAGTCCTCTGGGTACTTAGATGCAAAGTAATCCAACAACACTTTAGAAGCACACAATTCTAACCCTAAATTAGGAAACTTTTGGAAGTCTAGGGGTCTAGAAACAACCGCTAAGTCGGGTGAATAATCTTGTGAGGTAGATTCATCTATTGAATTAGGAGAATTATCCACACAATCATCCACAGGGTCATCTATATGTTCTGTTTGGAACAGAGAGTCACTACAAGACTGATCATCATCATCATCATCATTAAATAATCTTTGGCATTCTAAAATTCTCAATCTTTGTTCCAAACTAGGTGGTGTGTGTTTGTAATACTTCTCATATATAGTTTGATGTGATTCTTCACTTACCTTATGTGGAGAAGAAACACCATACCATTGCCTACGCCTATATTCAGCAAGCGTCATCTCAGATGAGGTTTCCTGATAATTTGACTTTTTACGCATATATTCCGCCAGCGTCATCGTAGGTGACATCTCCTCAGAAGAATTCATCATCCTCAAAAAGTCCCTGAAAAGAAATACAAAAAGAAACGCATAAAAAATAAAAATAAAAAATAAAATGAAAATAAAATATTGTACAAAGTAAAAATAAAAATAAACCTAAAAATTAATCTAAAAACAAATCCCCGGCAACGGCGCCAAAAATTGATGTGAATCAATAATGTTGTAGAAAGTGATAAGAAAAGGTTGTCGTTCACTCGGACAGGTTGAAATAGATTTTAGGATTTAATAAAGAAAATAATAAAAATAGAGAAAATATACAATTTATGTCACAAGATGAAGAGAGTTACTGGGACTCGGGATTCCACCAATTCTCACATTCATGCGGTTCATCTATTAATTCTGAACAATTAAAGCTCCTAAAATAACAAACATCGACTCTAATTCTTTGCCAAGGTAGATCCTCCAAACATTAATTGTATCCCCTAAGCATAGATTATCTAAACAAAGCATAACCTATCTAATTGAATCACAACTAATTTTATCGAATCATAAATTAATTTAAAATAGTGAAAAAGTCATAAAAAGAATTAAATAATTTTACCCATGTATGAAATTCGTCTTCCTCCGTCGTCCCAGTGATGGGGTCTAGCTCATCATATTGGAAACACGCTCAAAGTATGATTTCATTGCTCAAAAGGGTGCTTACAAGGATGAAAAGTAATAAAACAGAGGTTTGCAACGGTGAATGGGTGTTACAGAACCTCGTGTTACAAATACAGCGCTGTTACAAAGAAAACAATAACACCCAACTTTTGCAGAACAACAGTCGCAGAGAGATGAATAAATGACAATTAAAACAATGACAGACTACAAGTGTTATCTGTGCGTCTTCTTCATCTCTTCTCTGCTGATGAAGAACAAGCTCACTGCACTTGATTTCTCGTGCTATTTTTCTCCCCTCACTCTCCATATCTATTCTATGACTCCCCAACTCTCTTTATATGCACAACAACACCAAAATATCTCGTAATTATTGCTCTTGATCTTCACAGTAAAGAGATATTATTCTCGGGATTATTTTCTATTTTGTTTCCACATGTCTTTCCATTTTTCAGCTCAAAATACTCTTTAGTCGATAGAATCAAATCTCCAGGGATAATATCTTCCCCTAAGTAACATGTAAATCATAAAATACACCAAAATCCTGAGATATCCTCACGTAGACAAACACTTGCCCTTTTTTCTTCAAAACGATAAAATATCCTTCTTATTTTAATTTCAACACAATTACCACCCCTGTTTAGTAGAAATAGGTCATCCATGATCAAATTCCGTCAGCAAATCTCACAGTGTATCTTCCAAATCTTTACCAGAAATCTCGCAGCCTTGTGAAGAATATTTTCTCTGTTTCACGATATTTCATAAATTCAAGGATATTTGGTCTTTATTTTTGTTACCCAAACACGTCATCTTCCCTATTAATAAGGTAACAAACTCTCTCAAAGACTCTTCCAAAATCCGAACTAAAATCATGCAGTTGTTAAGAACAGTTTCCCGCAAAAAAAAAAAAGATTTTCATGAAGATGAAGATGGACAGCCCTTATCCAAATACGGAGTGTGAATAGAAATATGTGATGAATAGTAAAGAAGGTGCCCCTTATCAACTGGGCACCCCTTAGTAATTGAGGTGCCCCTTAACCTATATTGAGAGTCCGAATAACACGTGCCCTCTGGGGGTTCCTTTAGCAGTTTTTCGAACCGAATCTTCAAAAAACATTTATTGCCCAAAAATACCTACAAACAAGTTTATTAGTGATAAAATGAGTCCTAGCTAATGTATTTATGGGTGAAAATGCGTCGCACTTTCGTTCTCATCAATAATTGAGTCGTCGGGTAACTGATTCAGAGTGTATCATCTTCCTCTACCATCTTGACGTCTAGGCCGAAGAACGAGATCGACAGTCAAAAATTGACATTGTAACCGAAAGATCGAACCTCCCGCTGTGGTCGCCAATTGTTTGTAGGTGAAAATAGTTTCTGTTGATTTCGGTAATTTCGAGTGTATAGGTGAGAAACAATTTATACCCTAAATAATGTACTGCAAGGGAGTACTTTAAGTTCGAGAGATCAATCTGTACAAATCCATCCTAAACCAAGAAATGGTCGTTCTGGACTTGCTTCGGTCACAAAGTGGAGGAGCATGGGTTGTTTTTGGGAAGGGAAGCAAGGAAATTTATGAGACCAGAATAGTTAGTTCTGGAAGAGTAGTTGTGTTACTGTGACTTGTATCAGAAAAGTGGGAAGGCTAACAAGTGGTAAGCTAGCAAGTGCTTTCTGAGTGTTGTTTATTCCCGAATGAACTTGTTGTTCTGTAGAATTAGGTAAGACCTATTTATACAAGTCGGAGTGAAATGTACTCTGGTCTCATTAAGGGATGGATAAATGGGTAAGTAAATGGGAGGAAGTGATAACCGCATGCATGGAATTGATGTTCCATAAAACCGTTAATGTATGGAATTGATTGTTGAGCATTTCACCATTAACTCCCTATATTTACTGACCGCCTCACCCTTATGACACTTCCTTATGACGGGCGTAGTGTACCCTGCACGCTGTAAACTGCCAAACCAATACCCAAAGAGGATCCCCCAGTTTGTGATATGTGTTTGATGTCTCGAATATTTTTGTGGAAAACATGTGGCACGTCGTTGTTACCTGGAAGTCGAGATTGGGAGACTTGGTAGGTTGGTGACCTTCGACGGTCGAGATCTTAAGAGGAAAGGTAGCCGTTGATAGTCGCACGCTTTCGTTCGTTGGTGGACGCATGGGGAAGGCCAGCATGGTGGCGCGACTAGGTTGTCATGCCGTTTGGCATGGCATGGTTTGGCGTGGCCAAACTTAGGTTTTCGGGACAAAGGTTACCATGTGTTTCCTGGTAACCTTGGATGGCTAGGATTCGCTCCTGGGGTTGAAAGGCAACCGTTGATTATTTCACGCCTTCGTTTTGGTATCCGTGTAGGGAAGGCTAGCATGGTGGCGCGTCTAGGTTGGCATGTCATTTGGCATGGCATGGTTTGGCGTGGCCAAACTTATGTTTTCGGGCCAAAGGTTACCATGTGGGGCATTTGTGGCCAAGGGCTTGACATGGCTAGCTTTGGCTAGGTACAGTTTTGGCTTGGAATGTGGGGCCAATGGTTTTCCATGGGCGCATGGCATGGCTAGCTTTGGCTAGGTGCGTGACCAAGCTAGAGTTTTGGGAAAAGGTCGTTTGGTAACCTTAGACGGCCATGATTTGCTCCTGAGATTGAAGGGTGACCGGTGATTATTGCACGCCTTCATTTTGGTAGTCGCATAGAGAAGGCCAGCATGGTGGCGCGGCTAAGTTGGCATGGGGCCATGACGAGGTGTGTTTGGCATGGCACAGTAGGTGTGGCTGGCATGGTTTTCCATTGGCACAGGGTGCGGTTAGCATGGTCGACATGCTTTGGTTAGTGTGGCTGGCATGGTTTTCCATTGGCACATAGGTGCGACTAGCATGGTTGGCATGGTTTGGCATGGTTAGTGTGGTTGGCATGGTTTTCCATTGGCACACGTGGGAATTAGGATTTATCTTGTCGTAAATGCGCCTAGTAAATGCTTATTACTGAAATGTTGTGGCGTCACTGTCTACTAGGGTTTAGGGTTTTACGATTTTAACCCTAGGCTAAAAACCACCATCAACAGCAGCCAAGAAGATTATTGAGGAATCACAAATGAAGAGACGAAGTTTTTGTGACTAATTTTATACATTGCCTATCGGATATAGAAATCTCAAGCCAATTATTACAATTGTACTCGTACGATAGAAGATGCAAGATCAGATCACACAACTACGATAAAAGTAGTATCGATCTGGCTTCACAATCCCAATGAAGTCTTTAAGTTGTTAACCTGGTTTTAGAAGATGAAAACCAAAGGTTAAAGGAGAATCGACTCTAGCTTAGCAAAATAGTATCAAACAGAATGTGTAGGGATTAGGTTTCCCAGTTGCTAGAGTTATCCCTTATATAGTCTTTAAAATCAGGGTTTGCAATCAATATTAGCTTAGTAACAAAGAATTCAATATTCACCGTTAGATGAAAACCTGATTAGATACAAGCTAATATTTATCAAACGTTAGATCGAAAACATAGCTTGTTATACACACATGTACTGCACGTTTGTAGGCTAGTGAAAACCGTGCCCAAACTTGTACATTAGTTGGTTCAACACTAGTTAACCAAATGATAACTTTCATATCAACCATATTCTTCTTCACCAAAACTAGTCCAAATGACTCAAATGAACTAGTTAGAGAGTTTTCAATTGCTTAGATATTTATGTACTACATAAGACACAATTGAAGAAAAAAAAATGTGATTCACTCGAATTGATTCATGAACTATAAAGCCACAGTTTGCAATAACATACCTTAGTTTATTAAGATAAGTTCACAACCATCGTTTTTAGACATAACCTACTCAAGTTCGCGGACTTAAGTTCCCTGATGGAGTTCACAAACTCCAGCGGAAATTCTCGGTCGAGAACTTCCGCCAGTTCGCGGACTGAAGCTCAGGCACTTCTCCAGTTTCACTTGATCAACAAAGTTCGCAAACTTTGGTTCAAGCACCAAGGACTTATACATATATGTGTTTCCACAACAATGCTTATATCCTCCAATGGTTATACTGTCTAAACTCTCATTTCAATCATTGAAACATTCTCAGAGGGCATTATATAGTTGTTATTCACAAACTATTTTTCGTCAGAACATTTTGCAAAATGATTAAAACATAACATGACTTTCGTCACTAGGTAAAGATGAACTTGGCTAAAGTGAAAGCTTTACCAACACATATTTTGAGAAATATTTAAGCGAGATATACTAAGCTCGAAATATCATATATGTATATTCTTAGTTTATATAGTAATACGAATTTTGTCTCACGATAGGAGATAGAATAGATATACTTTTGAGTGATAGATAAGTTCAAGTCTCCACATACCTTTTAGTCGATGAAGATCCACTGGTTCCTTGAGTAGTCCTTCGTATTGTATGATGATCTCCATGGATTTCTTGATATCAACTACACTTTATATCCTAGTCCAAGACCTTATCTATAGTAGACTAAAAATCAAAGACTTTATAGTTTTGATCACTAATATTGACAAACATGATTGACATAGCAACACATGTGAGTTTGACCAAGCAATGATCTAATAATCTCCCCCTTTGTCAATTTTAGTGTCAAAACTATTAATACATATGGAATACAAAATATATAAATAAACTTTGTAGCTCCTATTCCATATGTCGTTTAATCTTCAACAATACTCGAAATCTTCGTCACTTCCAAGTAGTCCAATGATCCTAAAGGTTGTAAGTTTAGCACCATTGTTGTTGAAAATCCGTATCTATAACAATGAGAAAAGCCATGGTTCTCAATCATTGTTATACAGTGTCATAGTATCATTACACAACGTCAAAGTCCAATTGCATCACAACTTTAACAACAATACTATGGTGATACCCCCCCCCCCCCCTAGTCAATACTCCATCTCACATGGAAACCACCCCCCCTTACATAATGATCCGAAAACCATATGTATTTGTAGTGTGAATTACATATTAATTCTCCCCATTTTTGCCAATAAAATTGGCAAAGGTCCAAGAACGGGATCCTAATGAAATTTCCGTAAGAGACATTTCATGACCAAAGGTAAATGTATATCATCTTGTTTAGATGCAATCATAAAGCCGAAACTAAATGTATTCATCAAGGAGTCTATAAAGATACAAGTGAAAAAGTGGGGGTCCAACAACCACACCCAATATTTCGATTAGAAATCTGTATGGACAACTCTGAGTTACTTTCTAGATAATCAACTAGACAGTTAGACTCAATCAATAGAAAATATCTCAAGGATCTCTCAATTTGATATTTACTCAAGCAAATATAATATGCGAGTCTTTATCAAAGAGAGATAACTTGGATGGTACCAAAAACTAATATCCAAGTGTAAATCCATTTAAATCAACAACCTATAAGGTCGGATATTCTAATTGATTGAACAACGCACAACCTGCATTATTTCAATTATATAACAAAATATAACGCAGAAAAGAAATAACACAGATACCAGAATTTTGTTAACGAGGAAACCGCAAATGCAGAAAAACCCCGAGACCTAGTCCAGATTAAAAATACACTGTATTAAGCCGCTACAGACACTAGACTACTCCAAATTAACTTCGGTATGGACTTTATTTAAACCCCAACCAATCTTACACTAATCCAAGGTATAGTTATGCTCCTACCCCTCTGATACTAGCAGGATACTACACACTTGATTCCCTTAGTTGATCTCACCCACAATCAAGAGTTTCTATGACCCAAAGTCGAAGACTTTAATAAACAAATATGTATCACACAGAAAAGTCTACAAGATAGATAAATTCGTCTCCCACGAATAAACCTACGAGTTTTGTTCCGTATTTTGATAAATCAAGGTGAACAAGAACCAATCAATAAAACCAGACTTATATTCCCTAAGAACATCTCAGTTTTATGAATCACCTCACAATAGTCTTAATCATCGCAGCGAAAAAAGATGTTATGAAATCACAAACGATGACACGAAGATGTTTTTGATTACTTTTATATCTTGCCTATCAGAGATAGAAATCTCAAGAAAATTATTACAATTGTACTCGTATG
Source organism: Papaver bracteatum (assembly GCA_023529315.1). NCBI lineage: Eukaryota > Viridiplantae > Streptophyta > Magnoliopsida > Ranunculales > Papaveraceae > Papaver > Papaver bracteatum. The sequence continues at coordinate 6,425,627 of JAJJWX010002058.1, read as the reverse complement.
ATAGAAACAACAAGATCAGATCACACAACTACAAGAAAAGTAGTATCGGCCTGGCTTCACAATCCCAATAAAATCTTTAAGTCGTTAACCTGGTTTTAGAAGTAGAAAACCAAAGTTTAAAGGAGAATCGACTCTAGCTTAGCATAACTAGTATCACATAGAATGTGTGGGGATTAGGATTCCCAGTTGCTAGAGTTCTCCCTTATATAGTCTTCAAATCATGGTTTGCAATCAATGTTAGCTTAGTAACAAAGTATTAAATATTCACTGTTAGATAAAAACCTGATTAGATTCAAGATAATATTTATCAACCGTTAGATCGAAAACTTAGCTTGTCATACACACATGTAATAGACAATTTTTGGTTCGTGTAACCGTACCCAAACTTGTTCATTAGTTGGTTCGACACTAGTTAACCAAATAGTTAGCCAAATGATAACTTCCATATCAACCATATTCTTCTTCACCATAACTAGTCCAAATGACTCAAATGAACTAGTTAGAGAGTTGTTCAATTGCTTAGACCTTTATGTACTACACAAGACACAATTAAAGCAAAAACGATGTGATTCACTCGAATCGATTCATGAACTATAAAGCCACGGTTTGCAATAGCATTCCTTTAGACATAACCTACTCAAATTCGCGGACTGGGTTCGCAAACTTAAGTTCCCGGACGGAGTTTACAAACTCCAGCAGAAATTCTCGGGTTCGAAAACTACGCCAGTTCGCGGACTAGGTTCTCGGACTGAGCTTGTATGCTGAGTTCGAGGACTGAGCTCACGCACTACTCCGGTTTCACTTGATCAACAAAGTTCACAAATTTCGGTTCAAGCAATAAGGACTTATACATATATGTGTTACCACAACAATGCTTATATCCTCCAATGGTTATATTTTCTAAACTCTCGTTTCAATCATTGAAACATTCTCAGAGGGCGTTATATAGTTGTTATTCACAAACTATTTTTCGTCAGAGAGATTTCCAAAATGATTGAAACATAACATGACTTTCGTCACTAAGTAAAGATAAACTTGGATAAAGCGAAAGCTTTACCAACATATATTTCGAGAAATAGATTAGTGAGATATACTTAGCTCGAAATATCACATGTGTATAATCTTAGTCTATATAGTAATATGACTTTTGTCTCAAGATAGGAGATAAAGTAGATAGGCTTTTGAGTGATAGATAAGTTCAAGTCTCCATATACCTTTTAGTCGATGAAGATCCACTAGTTCCTTGAGTAGTCATTCGTCTTGTTTAATGATTGCCATAGCTCAACTACATTTTCTATCCTAGTCCGAGACCTTAGATATAGTAGACTAGAAATCAATACTTTATAGTTTTGATCACTAGCATTGACAAACATGCTTGAGATAGCAACGCATGCGAGTTCGACCGAGCAATGCTCTAATAATCTCCCAATTTGTCAATTTTAGTGGAAAAACTATTAATACATATGGAATACAAAAAATATATAAATAAACTTTGTAGCTCCTATTCCACATGTCTAATGTTTAACATTACTCGAAATCTTCGTCACTTCCAAGTAGTCCAATGATCCCAAAGGTTGTAAGTTTAGCATCATCGATGTTGAAAATATATAGCTATAACAATGAGAAAAGCAGTGGTTCTTAATCATTGTTATACAGTGTCATAGTATCATTACATAACGTCAACGTCCAATTCAATCACAACTTTAATAACAATGCTATGGTGATACTTCACTCCCCCTTAGTCAATACTCCATCTCACATGGAAACCACTCCCCCTTACATAATGATCCGAAAACCATATGTATTTGTAGTATGAACTACATATTAATTCCCCCCGTTTTGTCAATAAAATTAGCAAAGGTACAAGAACGGGATCCTAATGAAATTTCCGTAAGAGTTATTTCATGATCCAAGGTAAATGTATATCATCTTGTTTAGATACAATCATAAAGCCTAGGCTAAATGCATTCATCAAGGAGTTTATAAAGATACAAGATAACCCCTCTAATATTCCACATCCGCACTCCCCACAAAGATTTGGCAATTAAGCACAAGTTCAAAAGAATTCCCCCCCCATAATATGTCATTCCCAAGGGAATAACAAGAGAGACCTTAATTTCAAAAGAAAAGAAGGATTTCTTTAGACTCAACAAATTGCATAAAGTATGAATTTGGAATCCTACATGAAATATTCAATCAAATTAACCAAAGCGAACCAAGATTAATTTGACTAAATATGCTCAACACAAGTAAAATTATGGAGACTTAAAATCAATTAGATTAATGATAAGAAAACTCGTAAATAGTCTAATTGTCATACTCAACCAAACTAATTACAAAAGTAATCAATTTAATTTCCCACACTCGACATAAGAAAAATCTATGGAGTAATGACTAAGTTAAACATGAATAACCAACCCAGTCAAAGAAATGCTCAAACATAAGAACACTTATGGAGTGCTAACTAAATAATCACACAAGATGATTAATTTAGTTCAATCATGTTCAACATAAAGTACCTTACGGAACAACAACTAAGCTAATCACAAAGCAATCAACTTTTGTTGTTTTAGTGCTCAACATAAGACACTTCATGGAACAACACAATATTTACAAAAAAATTGTGGATCGGAGAATCGACCTTATACCGTAGAATAAGCAAGGATTCATTCTATCTCCATCACCATTTGCACAATGAAATACAATAGACATAATCCTTGAATCACAAAAGATTTAACCTATCTTACATTAATAATTGACAATATAGGCTTAACTTTTGTGTTTGCCAAAATTCTATTCATTCTTTCATCAATATTTGCATATCAATTCACGAACGACTTTACTTATGACAAAATATGGGACAATCAAGTTCACGGACATAAATACACATATCCATATTGCAATATATAAAACCATAAAGATTAATACTGCAATCATCATCTTCCAAACAAGTTTAGAATTTAAACCTATAAATCTAAAAACAAGAAGATGAAAACTTTGGACATATCTATGTGTAATCACAATAATGGCTATTCCAAAACACTAGTTATTCTTCTAAACAAAAGAGAAAAATAGAAGATTTACTAGGAAAACAGAAATCAAAGTTCATTAAGAACCTCGTATCTTTCAATGAAGCCATCAAAGAATGTATCGCTGATTTCCTTTATTCTCTTGACCGTAGACACACCATGTTCGTGAGTTAGAACACTAACTTTGCGATCAATCATCCGAGCAAGTTGTGTAGCTTTAGCACAGTCCATGATAAGCTTATTTTGATTCCGTATCAGAATGTTATGATTAGCAAGAATTTTGTCCTAACCATCTAGAAGTTGGTTTAGTTGCAATTGAAGATTTGCAAACTCGACCTTTGAATCGTTCTGAAAACGAGTTAAATCCTTGACAGAATCATTAATCCAGGAGTTGTGATCCTTTCTTTCAAGCATATTCTTTAGAACCAGCTCCTGGATTGACTTACGTTCCTGATTATCTTCCTCCATATCAAGACGCACAATCTCTTGAGATCTTGCTGAGTTCTCCATAAAATTTTAGGGAGAAGAAAAAATATAAAATATAATATATATGTGTTTGTGAACGAGAGTAGGAAACTCCAGTTTCGAAAATCCTACAAGCTCATGAGAGGAGGACGCGAACGTTCGCGGACTGCCAAAAAAAATAAACCTTAAGATGGATAATATACAACATACTTTAGTATTTCCCAATTAATTTCCTTGTACCTCTCAAGTTAGGAGCAAGGAAACAAATACCTGGAGTCAGGTAGTAGAGTGGAAATTAATTCCACTATGATCATCGAGAAAAGAGTTGTATATATTATCATACAGTTTGGTTTTTGTTCTCTTCGTCTTACTTCGGTTGACTTTTATCTCTGAAGGATAAGACATGACGTTCTTAACAAATCCATCAGATGAATTTCTCCGAGGACTAAGTATATGACCTCTTGCAATTGGTTCAAGAGGATCAAAATAGATAGGCATCCATTTTATAGACTTAGATTTACTAGAAACATTCTTATAAGTACAGGGAATGCTTTCCTTAGCAACACAAGAACTTATGCCAGAATGCATTTGATCCCTATAATGATTTCTAGGATAGAGATCATTTTTATAAGGTCTCTGGTTTCTTGTGGGCATGTGATTCACTGATTAGTCGACTGACTAATTGTTTTATTGACAGTGAAGAGAAGCAAATTATGAAGATTAGAAATTTGTTTCATTCTTGCAAAATAATGGATAGCATAGTGATTCTTTTTCCCACAAAAAGTACAGGTTCGTGGAGGAGAAGCAATAATTGGCACTTGTCCTAACTTCATAGCCGTATGAGAGGATTGTAAGTTATGTAAAATTTTCTTGACACAATCTTCTACTGGATAGCACTTCTTCATGTGTGTTAATTCATGAGAATTAGTTATAGAAGAATTTCTCCTTAAGATAGAGTTTTCCTTTTCCAAGGATTTACACCATTCATGGGCTAGAGTAAGAGATGCACTAAGTTTCTCTTTTTCAACACTAAGTCTGTTGAGATATGATGAATGAGTCTCGAGAAGGACACAACAATGTTATATATGTCACGTTCTCGATCAAGATACTTTTAAAATTCATCAATAAGCTGATCATGATCATTAAAATCAATAATCTCAGCTGTATTTTTTGAAATTCTGGTGAGCTCCTTTTCATCTTTTGCCAGAGTGTCACATGCCTCATGAGAGTGAGAAATGTCATCATCAAATTGAACATTCTTTCTACCTCGGGATTCAGAAGAATATACTAAGGATTAATCCTTTGAGGTGTTTCTAAGACGCTTGACATAATCAAAAGCTTTAGGAGACATTTTGGTATGCGCAAAGGAGATCTTGTCCTCAAACTCAGATTGCCACAAACACAGACTTGTAAGGTCTTGAATGTGTTTTCCTGCTCTGATACCAATTGAAAAAGCGGGGGTCTAACAACCACACCCAATATTTCTATTAGAAATCTGGATAGACAACTCCGAGTTACTTTCTATAGAATCAACTAGACAATTAGACTCAATCAACAGAAAATATCTCAAGGAGTTTATTATCTCTATCTCTTAATTTGATATTTAATTAAGAAAATATACTATGCGAGTCTTTATCAAAGAAAGATAACTTGGATGGTACCAAAGACCAATATCAAAGTGTCAATCAATTCAAATCAACAACCTATAAGGTCGGATATTCTAATTGATTGAACAACGCACAACCTGTATTATTTCAATTGTATAACAAAATATAATGTGGAAAAGAAATAACACAGACACCAGAATTTTGTTAACGAGGAAACCGCAAATGCAGAAAAACCTCGGGACCTAGTCCAGATTAAATATACACCGTATTAAGCCATTAAAGACACTAGCCTACTCCAAATTAACTTTGGTCTGGACTGTAGTTGAACCCCAATAAATCTCACACTGATCCAAGGTACAGTTATGCTCCTACGCCTCTGATCTCAGCAGGATACAGCGCACTTGATTCCCTTATTTGATCTCACCCACAACCAAGAGTTTCCACGACCCTGATGGTGGTTTTTAGCTTAGGGTTAAAATCGTAAAACCGCAGCTAGACAGTGATGTCACAAAATTTAAGTAATAATGTCTCTACTATGCACATTTATTGAACCCTTTTTAATGTGTCTACGAGAAAATTACCAGGGTATCTTTAAAAAAAAAATACTAATTAGGGTTTCGATGAGCCAAACTCTAATTCCTACACCACCGTGCCAATGATAAGCCGTACCAGCAACACCTATCGCGCCAAATGCATGCCATCCGCACTACCGTGCCAGCCACACCTACGCGCCAAAGTCATGCCAACCATGCCGGCTGCACCACTGTGCCAATGACAAGCCGTGCCAGCCACACCTACGCGCCAAAGGAATTCCAACCATGCTAGCCGCGCCACTGTACCAATGGAAAGCCGTGCCATCCACATCTCCACGCTAAGGCGTACCAACTATGCTAGTCGTCCCAACATGCCATGCATAACGCTGGCTGCCAAAACAAAGGGATGCGATAATTAACGACTACCCTTCCACCTGATATGCAGATCTTAGCCATCCAAACCTGCCAGCTAAGCTTTGGCCCAACGCCAAAATCTTAGCTTGGTCACGCCAAAATCCTAGCTTGGTCACGCCAAAACCCTAGCCTAGCCATGACAAACCCTTGGCCCCATCAATATAAGCCAAACACACCTTGCCTTGGCCCTATCCATGCTAGTCGTACCATATGCCAACGGCATGCCAAACCCTTGGCCTCACCATGACAACCCAAACGCATCTTGCCTTGGCCCTAGCCATGCTAGCCGCACCATGTGCCAAACGGCATGCCAAGCCTTTGGCCCCACCATGCAAACTTAGCCACGTCACCATGATGGCCTTCCCTATGCGTCTACCAAAATGAAGGCGTGCGATAATCAACGGTCGCCCCTCAATCCCAAGAGCAAATCCTAGCCGTCCAAGGTTACCAGAACACGCATGGTAACCTTTGGCCCGAAACCCTAGTTTTCCATACCAAACCGCGCCAACAGAATGCCAACCTTGCCGCGCCACCATACTAGCCTTCCCTATGCGGGTACCAAAACGAAGGCGTGTGAAAATCAACGGTCGCCCTTCAATCATAGGAGCAAATCTTATCCATCCAAGGTTACCAGTCAATGCATGGTAACCTTTGTCCTGAAACCCTAGTTTGGCCACACCAAACCGCGCCAAGGCATACCATGCCAACGACATGCCAAACTTGCCGCGCCACCATGCTGGCCTTCCCTATGGGGCCACCAAAATGAAAGCGTGCCACGATCAACGACTACCTTTAGTCTTGAGATGCAAAATCTCGATCGTCGAAGGTCACCAAGCTAGCAAATCTCCCAAACTCGACTTGCTAGGCAACAACAATATGCTACATGTTTTCCACAAAAACATTTGAGACATCAACACATATCATAAACTGGGGGATCCTCTTTGGGTATTGGTTTGGTGGTTTACATCGTGCAGTGTACACTACGCCCGTCATAAGGAAGTATCATAAGGGTGAGGCGGTTAGTAAATACAGGGAGTTTATGGTGAAAGGCTATTTCTTATGAAACATCAATTCCATGCGTTAACGGTTACCACCTCCTACCATTTACTCACCTATTTTTCCATTCCTTAATGAGACCAGCGTACGTTTCACTTCGACTTCTATAAATAGGTCTTACCTATTTCCGCCGAAAAACAAGTTCAGTCAGGAGAATACAACACTCAGAAAATATTTGCTATCTTTCCATTTTGTTAGCTTCCCACTTTCTCATACAAGTCGTAAAAAACAACTACTCTTACAGAAATCAATTATTCTGGTCTCACCACTTTCCTTGCTTCCCTACCCAAAACCAACCCATTCTCCTTCACTTTGTGACCAAAGCAAGTCTGGAACGGCCATTTCTTGGTTTAGGCCGGACTTATACAGATTAACCTCTCGAATCTAAAGTACTCCCTTGCAGTACATTGTTTAGGGTTTAAATTCGTTTCTCACCCACACACCCGAAATTACCGAAATCAACAGAAACCGTTTTCACCCACAAATAATTGGCAACCACAGTGGGAGGTTGATCTTTCGGTTCCAATGTCATTTTTTTACCATCGATCTCATGCTTTGACCCAGACATAAAGATGGCAGAAGAAGGCGATCCGCTCAGGGATCGACGACTCAGTTACCAGACGACCCGATTATCAGTCTTGACACGACAAAGGATGACTGGGGACTGTCTAAAGATTAAAAATGAATGATCCAACCAGGGATCGACGACTCGATTATCAGATGAAACGAATGTGGACTTTCCACGATCACAGAGGTGCTTCCCATAAAACTCGGTCTTACACCAGGAACGTTCCCTTTTCATCAGGAGACTTGAAAAATCCAGTAAGTCTTACCTAGACAAGATACATGGTTTTCTATTTCAAGTTTTCACGGTAATGATAAAACCGATAGCCATGTTATGTTTCACCCCATGTCATCTACCAACACACGGTTCCATGGTTTTCCTAAGATGTTTGCGTCACTTGCAATCATAACCAAGACAACATCATTCCCAAAACAATCCATTCCAAAATGATTCATTCCAAGAGAATAATCCAAAACCCTCAAGGTAACATTTGTTTATCAACCCAAGAAATACATGAAATCAAAATCATAAACTAGGCGTTTCATTTGCCTTTCAAAAAAAAAAAAATAGTCGCCCACCCGTACGTGCCTACTTTGCATAATAATGATTACATGTCACCATTCATGAGGTAACCAACGTTACTACAGTGATATTTGAAGAAGAATTGTTTATGATGAAGTAATTCTACAAGTTTATGAAAGGCATACCCATGGCTACGGTTTACACCAGTTCAGAAGAAAAATATTTCTACAGATTTATGGAAGGCATACCTATGGCCATGGTTTGCACCAACACAAGAAAAAAAGAAAACAAATTGAAAGAGAAACGCTGGAGTACATAGCTGGAATATGCTCGCCCACTTTATTGCTACCACGCTACCGCTAACACCCGGACGTGATAATAAAGATACGAGATAAAAAGGGGAGCCAACCCCTTTCATAAGCATAACAATTTTTGGAATTTGAATAAGGAAAGGATTTCCTGTTTGAGCTATGTATGGAAAGAGGAAACTGAGCCCATAAGAACAAGTCCGCGCCACGACAAGCCAGCTTCGTGAAAAACCAACACCCATTCCAAGCCGATCCAGCGCTAACAACTTGCATCTTTCCAGCACCAGCAGCTTGCATCCTATCCAGCACCAGCAACTTGCATCTTTCCAGCACCAGCAACTAGCATCTTTCCAGCGCCAACAACTTGCATCATTTCAAGCGCTAACCTCTTGCATCCTTCCAGCGATCAGGAATGACTTCTCCAAAATCGAAGCAAAGAAAATCAGCAACCCCCCTGAGTTCACAAAAACTCTTTTCTTGTCAGGAGATGCATGATTTCTGGGGACTTCGCCTGCAAAACCGTGAAGTCTATGATGAAACGTTTATATGAGATTATATATTTACCCAAGGTACAACGTAAAGATATATTTGCATACCTCAACGGCACTGCATCAGGAGAGCATCTGTTTCTATCCAGGAATCCGTTCCCAAACCCCAACCTCTCTTGGAAAGCACGATTGATAGACGGAACTGGGGACTCCTAACCACTGTTCGCTTGATGGATGTCCAGTTTGAAAACACACTGATTAATTGATGCAGACTCTCTGCTTTAACGTTCGCTTCAGCAGCCACTCCGCTTTAACGTTCATTCTAGCAGCCGCTCCGCTTCAGCGTTCTCTCCATAAGTTGCTCCGATATCCGAAGATAAATATTTAACGTTTTTCGCTCTATAAGTTTCAAAGTCCTCTCCAAGAACCGAATCCGCTTCAACGCCTCCTTCCCGCCAAAGCTCGTGTTCATGGAAAGTTTGCTCGCTTACGGATCCATCCAACCTACTTTGTTCCCATGATAATGTAGTCTCTTCTGATCATACCTGCTGCCGAGAATCAGTGCAGCTCGTTTGTTGATACCATCGAGAGCTTCACCAAAGCACGATAACTACAAAGATGGAAACATGTAAACCACATTTGGGGACTGAGGATCTACACAGAATCCCTTCACTGGCAAAGCTCAGAAGACACGGTCAACCAAAAGGTCATAAGTCACGACGAGGTCATTTACTCTTCAAGGGTGCAGTATAAGAATATCATCACCTCTTTGTCTAGAAGATACCTGCAACACTTTACAAGGCCGCGGTGAACCCAAGACTTCTCAGAAGAAACAACTTCAGAAACTAAAGATAAGTGCGACTGGGGGCTTCCCATAGCAGTCCATCCTGATGACCATCAAAGATTCATGAGATAACCCTAGAGATGCGGCTGAAACATTTTCTTGAAGGAAAAGAGGGAGCTACGATAAACAACAAAACTCTCTCATTCCTACCTCTTCGCTATCCAGAATATTTCGTTAATGTGCATCCCAGCAACACATCCAGAAGAGTAAAATATGCTTGTATCAAATCCTTTGGACATGGATTCAAGGAGATACAATGAAAGTAGGCTACATAAGGAGACTACCAGCACGGGATGCTTTCACCCCCCTTAACCAGGTTATTTCTGATTTTAACATCATTATTGTCGAAGTTTTACGAGCCGCATGAATTTCTAAAAACCAAGCCATACATGTGCATCGAAGACTCCAAAAGAACGCCACAGAGATACATTCACATGTTCGGATGTGCCATCGGATCTAACAGAAATATAACTGGGGAATGCTCACCGCATCCCATTCCATACGATAGTCCAAGATTCAGAAGATGGTTCAAAGGATATCTTTTGGAATAAAGTCCTCGAATACTTGATAGCAGCACGTCGGCAACAAATCGTTTCCCAACTCACCTGTTTCATCTAGTGGCTCCAGAATATTTCGACCATACAAGCATCCACAACATACTATCATCGCGATCAGAAGGTCGAGGCACTGAACAACCTAAAATCAAGGATGGACCGACAACGCAACCACATCCATCCATCCCAAGAATGCAATGGAGTTTGGTAAATTTTGGAATCCACTTGAGAGATACTGCAGACGAAAGCACGGATCCGGATGAGCAACAGAAAATAAAAGAAGGTCAATACCTCTTTCCATACAGATGGGGTTTCTATAGTTTGCACAGAATAAAGTTTCCTTCTTGCTCCATGAACGGGAATATATGACTCAGCGCGACTATGCTACCACGGGCCCGCAATATCCCTCCTGAATTATTCCTAAGTTTTATTTTCGGGTCGTTTTCACCACCTATACGATATCAGAACCTAAATATTTCCGCGAAGAGAGATATGAAAATCTTTTCCAAATAAAATGGAGGGGCGGATCGTCAAAATCCGAGTTCGTACAAGAATTCTACAACGATTCTAGTAAGGGGCACTAATTAGGGTTCGACATGCTAAACCTAATTTAGACAAAGTTGTCATTATCCCACAGAACTAAAGCAAATTTTATTTTCCCAAAGCCAGCCATCACCTTCCCACGAAACTGAAGAAAGTTGTTATCTTCCCAAAGCCGTCGTCACCTTCCTACGGAACTGAAGCATGTTGTTATCTTCCCGAAGCCAACGCTCACGCCATGTCAGGCCAATAGATCAGCGCACGTACCAAATTTACGCTAGCGGCTCCCATTCCAAGCTAACCAATGCTGACGGCTCTTTTCAAGCCAATCCAATGCTCAAGACTCCTTTCCAAGCCGTACAATACATGCGTCTCCCACTCCAAGCCGTCTGTGCATGCCTTGCCTCACCAAACCGCGCCTTACCATGACCGCATTGTGCTTAGTTGTACGTTTTATTACCGTCGCCCCATCATGACTTGACGTGCCAGCACCAACTTTCTAATCCAGCGTTATGATGTTCCCTAACACAGTCAAGATGATGCGTAGTCGGACCAAACTGGCGGTCCTCATCTCACCACTTCACGGTCTACACCACAAATAGAATCAATGCAAGACTGCTAAATGCGGGATCATGAACTCTTCTTACCTCTCGAAAAAGGTTAGTCATACTTTTCTGACCATCTTGCATGACTTACGTTTTGATCTCGTCCTTGTCTGCCACCATCATATGCTTACCTCGCAACAATTCCCTTGTTCCGAGAAAAGCAGGGGACTTAATGTTGATGGTGGTTTTTAGCCTAGGGTTAAAATCGTAAAACCCCATCCAGATAGTGATGTCACAGAATTTAAGTAATAATGTCTCTACTAGGCACATTTATGGAACCCTTTTTAATGTGTCTACGAGAAAATTACCAGGGTATCTTTTTTTTAAAAATACTAATTAGGGTTTCGATGAGCCAAACCCTAATTCCCACACCACCGTGCCAATGAAAGTCGTTCCATCCACACCTACCGCGCCAACGACATGCCAGCCACATCTCTACGCTAAGGCGTACCAACCATGCTCGTCGTCCCAACATGCCATGCACAACGCTGCCAAAACAAAGGGATGCGACAATCAACAACCACCCTTCCACCTGAGATACAGATGTTATCCGTCCAAAACCGCCAGCTAACCTTTGGCCCAACTCCAAAATCTTAGCTTGGTCACGCCAAAATCCTAGCTTGGTCACGCCAAAACCCTAGCCTGGCCATGCCAAACCCTTGGCCCCACCATGCCAAGCCAAATGCACCTTGCCTTGGCCCTAGCCATGGCATCCGCACCATGTGCCAACGGCATGCTAAACCCTTGGCCCCACCATGCCAATCCAAATGCACCTTTCCTTGGCCCTAGCCATGGTAGCCGCACCATGTGCCAAACGGCATGCCAAACCCTTGGCCCCACCATTACAAGGCAAACACACCTGTCCTTAGCCCTAGCCATGCTATCCGCACCATGTGCCAACGAAATGCCAAACCCTTGGCCCCACCATGCCAAGCCAAACACACCTTTCCTTGTCTCTAGCCATGCTAGCCGCACCAAGTGCCAAAAGACATACCAAACCCTTGGCCCCACCATGCCAAGCCAAATGCACCTTGCCTTGTCCCTATCCATGCTAGCCGCACCATGTGCCAAACGACATGCCAAGCCTTTGGCCCCACCATGCCAACCCAGCCACGCCACCATGCTGGCCTTCCCTATTTGGCTACCAAAATAAAGGCGTGCGACAATCAACGGTCTCCTCTCAATCCCAAGAGCAAATCCTAGCCGTCCAAGGTTACCAAACAATGCATGGTAACCTTTGTCCCAAAACCCTAGTTTGGCCACACCTAACCGCGCCAACGGCATGCCAACCTTGCCGTTCCACCATGATGGCCTTCCCTATGTGGCTACCAAAACAAAGGCGTGCAAAAATCAACGGTCGCCCTTCAATACCAGGAGAAAATCCTATCCGTCCAAGGTTACCAGACAATGCATGGTAACCTTTGGCTCGAAACCCTAGTTTGGCCCACCAAACTGTGCCAAGGCATACCATGCTAACGGCATGCCAACCTTGCCGCGTCACCATGCTGGCCTTCCCTATGGGGCCACCAAAACGAAAGCGTGCGGCGATCAACGACTACCTTTCGTCTTGAGATGCAAAATCTCGATCGTCGAAGGTCACCAAGCTAGCAAGTCTCCCAAAATCGAATTGCTAGGCAATAACAATATGCTACATGTTTTCCACAAAAACATTCCATACATCAACACATATCACAAACTGGGGGATCCTCTTTGGGTATTGGTTTGGCGATTTACAGCGTGCGGCGTACACTAAGCCCGTCATAAGGGTGAGGCGGTTAGTAAATACAGGGATTTTATGGTGAATTTCTCTTTTTTATGAAACATCAATTCCATGCGTTAACGGTTACCACCTCCTCCCATTTACTCACCCATTTTTCCATTCCTTAATGAGATTAGAGTACGTTTCACTTCGACTTGTATAAATATGTCTTACCTATTTCCACCGAACAACAAGTTCAGTTAGGAGAATACAACACTCAGAAAACATTTGCTAGCTTTCCATTTTGTTAGTTTCCCATTTTATCATACAAGTCGTAGAAAATAATTATTCTTCCAGAAATCAACTATTCTGGTCTTATCACTTTCCTTGCTTCCCTCCCCAAAACCAACCCATTCTCCTTCACTTTGTGACCGAAGCAAGTCTGGAACGGCCATTTCTTGGTTTAGGACGGACTTGTACAGATTGACCTCTCGAATCTAAAGTACTCCCTTGCAATATATTTTTTAGGATTTAAATTCGTTACTCACCCACACACCCGGAATTACCGAAATCAGCAAAAACCGTTTTCACCCACAAACAGACCCAAAGTCGAAGACTTTAATAAACAAATCTGTAAAACATATAGAAAAGTCTACAAGATAGATAAATTCGTCTCCTACGAATAAACCTATGAGTTTTGTTCCGTCTTTTGATAAATCAGGGTGAACATGAACCTATCATTAAAACTAGACTTATATTCCCGAAGAACAACTCAGTTTTATTAATCACCTCACAATAGTCTTAATCGACGCAGCGAAAAAAGATATTGTGGAATCACAAACGATGATATGAAGATGTTTGTGATTAATTTTATATCTTTCCTATCGGAGATAAAAATCTCAATCCAATTATTACAACTGTACTCGTACGATAGAAACATCAAGATCAGATCATACAACTACAAGAAAAGTATTATCGGTCTGGCTTTACTGTAGGATTGGAATATCGCCACAACAATACTCCTGCGATATTTACAGCGACAGCTTTGCGAGTTAATCAAAAACACATTGCGAGCGTTGCAGATGACAGAAAGAATGACGCAATGGGTGACGATAGCCAAAACACGGAAAAAGCATGATGATACTGCGAGTTTTACAAATATCTGCGAGGGTTGGTATTATAACTATTGTGATAATATCGCAAGTCAGATCCAAAATTAAAGGATAGCTTAGCTGTCATCCACTATGTAACTACCCTATATAAAGAAACCCAATAGATTTAGAGAGAGGATGATGTATTTTTGAGTGTTGAGAAAGTCTTGCAGAGAGAGAAAATTCAAGAGAGCGGTTGTATTCTTGATTTCTTCCATTTCTTGTAAACATTTCTAAGAATCAAATAAGAAAGTGATTTTTTAATCTTCAAATATGTGTTAATTACTGTAAATTCTTATCAAGGGTGTAGTATAGGTTTTCCTGCAACTGCATTTTGGCGCCCGAAACATGGATGAATTGATGATTGTTTGAAGAAAAAGGTGAAAATTGACATTGTGATTAGAAGGAATTTGGAACAATTAGTGAAGGATTTTACGCAAGTTTCAACAGTTCATTAAGATCAATGGCTAGGAGAAGAAGAAATACTTCAGAACCACCAACAACCGTAAGGAGGAGTAAAAGGCTTGCAGGTGGAGAAACAGATAAAATGGGAGAATCTTCAAGGGTAAGAAAAAGAATAAATAGAACAATGAATGATGGAGAAAATCAGATTCAACAGTTAAATCAGCAAACACCAATACAAGATAGAGATGTGGATTATGATAGAGTAAGCGTGCATACTTGGCGATCAGATTCAATAAAAGAACCAGAAGATCTACAATTAAGAGATGAAAGACAAGAGGGAAGAAACCAAGAAGTAAATGGAGGATTAATACACGGAAATGATGAAAATGAAATAGTAGAGGTTTTAAGACAAAGAATATAAGAAGAAAGGAGATTAGAGGCGGAAGAACGTACAAACTTGGCAAGGCAAAACCATAAATTGAGAATGGAGAACATAAGGTTACAAAATAGAAGATCAAGAAGCATAATGAGATCAAGTTCGAGAACAATTAGAAGTGAGATAAGATTAAGATCACATATAACAAATATTGAAGAAGAAAATCATGGTCCAAATGGAGGACGTCGCGAAAGGAGAGAAATAAGGGAAGATCATTATGTACCACAAGATGAAATTCAACCAAACAACTAAAGGCAAGAAAATGAGAAACCTCAGGCATGAAATAACCAAGATGGTGAAGAAGATCAAGAGGAAGGAAGGAGGATATTGTATGGAAGAGAAACTCTAAGAAATCAGCAGATAATTGAAAGAGAAATCGAGAGACATTATGCTGAACAAGCACGCTTATCTTACGAGAGGGAAAGATTGAGAGCAAAAGTAGAAGAGCAAGAATTTAAAGAGGTAATTCACCAGAATAATCATGAAAATCGAGAAAGAATACGTGAACATAACCGCAATAATGATAATATTAATAAAGAATACGATAGGGTGCAAATGAGAGCATAAGAAAATCGCAGAAGAGAAAATGAGAGATATAACGGTGTGCGTATTCGCGAAAGAAATGTAAGAAAAGATAGCGGAGAAATACAAGTAGAAAATAATGGAGGTGGAAATCAAAATCTCGCAACACAAGATAGGCAAGAGTGCAGGAGAAGAGAATCTGCACTGAAAAGACCAATGGAGCAAAATTCAGTTGGGAATGAACAAGTTTTAAGAGAATTAGCAGAAATGAAGGGAATTTTAAATGATAGAAGAGAAGGAGGAAGAAGACAGCTTGATGAGGCAATTGAAGAAGAAGCAAAAACTCCATTCACTCAAGCAGTACAACTAGAAGGAATACCCCCAAAATGCAACTTGCCAGCATTAACTAGTATTTTTGATGGATCTACATGTGCCATTCAACACATCAAAGCCTATGTTAGGTGTATGCTATAATGGGAGAACCATGATGTTGTGTTATGCAAATACTTTGCATCAAGCTTAATTGGCGAGGTGCTAAAATGGTTTGAGGGTTTACCCAAGAATACTATAACTTCTTTCACTCATCTACAAACCAAATTTTTGGGGGCATACATAAGTAACAATTCTGCGCGTCCAGGAATTGAAGATGTGTTCGGGTTAAAACAGAGGGTTGGCGAGAGTCTGAAGCACTTAACATTAAGGTGGAAAACAATGTGCAGTGAAATGGCTGGTAGAGTAGATGAGAGATATCTCATTTTATCTTTCATTAATGCTATGTTTGCAACCAATCTACTATATGTTCAAGTTTTCAGAGTTAAAAATACCATCACAATGACTGAGCTGCGAGAACTACAAGAAGAATACATTGCTTTAGAGGAGAAAAAAAATGAGATGGAATCATATCCAGTCACAAACACCAGCTCAATAGCGGCAAATGGAAGTTTACTTCCAAAAATGATTAATAATGTGGGGAGCACCTCGCAGTCACAACAAGAGAAAGTGGTTATTGAAAACCAGCAGAAGTTAGTAGCCATGGGAAGTCGAGATCAAGAGGAGTATGAAAGATAAAAAAATTGTTACAATCGCTGTGGAAATAATAAAATTCAAAGACTTGATTAGCCGCAAGATACTTATGGTGGTCAGAGGCAAAATAATTTCAGAGGGCAAGGGAGTCAGAGAATAATATGGGAAGAGATTAAAATGCCACCTCTGAATGCTTGCATAGAAAAAATTTGTGAGGCTATCATTTTGATGGAAAATATACCATCACCCTGGAATATGGGAAAAGAGCCACATCAAAACAATCGAAATCAAGAATTTTGTCCTTACCATCATTTTCATGGTCACTCAATAAACGATTGTAGGAATGTAAAAAGAATAATTTTGAGGATGATTGATCAGGGAAAGTTAAATCATTTTCTAATAGGACATCCGCAATCTCAGCAGTTACCACCAGCACCAGATATTCGCAGAGTGAATACTATAAAAGGAGCAGAAATATTTGTGATAGAGGTTGGAGCCAAGGCGAAGAATTTGTTTTGTAATTCCATCATACATTCATACAAGACTATTAAGGATTTCCACGACAATTTTCTGAGTAGAGTCTTCGCGAGAGACGTAGATGGAAAAAAGATAATGAATATTGCGAGAGTCTCGCCATTAGAGGAGTGGAAAAAGAAAACTATTTATTTCACTGCACAAGAAGTACCAGAGACTGGCGAGATGCATGACAACCCACTGGTGGTAAGATTAGAAATAAATCCAAAACAAGTAGAAGAAGAAGATGAAGAAAATAATAATGGTGAAACTGAGGATTCCTGGGCCATTAACAGAGTTCTAATAGATACTGGAAGTTCACTTGATATATTATTTTATCATACTTACAGAACCATGGGTGGAAAAGACGAGGATCCGATACCATCAACCTATAAGATCTATGGTTTCAACGGTACTGCCAACAAGCCCAAAGGGGAAATTACAATGCGAATTCCATTAAAGGGGTTATCTTCTAAGATTTTATTCTGCGTTGTGGATATTGAATCACCTTATAATGCCCTGATTGGCCGACCTTGGCTACATGGGATATTAGGTGTGGCGTCAACTTTCCACCAATGTATTAAATTTCCTCATCCTAATGGTGTTGGAGTAATAAAGGGAGACTGGGTTGATGGGAAGAAATGCTATGAAATTGATATGGAATCTTGCGAGGAAAGGGAAGCAAAGAGAAGAAACTGGAAACGAAACATCAAACAAAAACAAAGAGGTGATAAGTTGATGGTTGATACAATAGAGCGGCGAGAGGAAGGAACATTGCAAAATCCACATGAGATATAAACAACATATGGCGAGCGTCTCGCAGATGGAGAGAAAATAACAAAACGTAACAAAAAAACAGAAGCAGAAAGTAGTAAGTAAAAAGGTAAAATGATGAAATTTAAGAAAAGGTCTCAAAAGAATATTTCGTTTGAATGAAAAAGATGAAGCTGAAAAATTATACAAGAGTTTGGTCTAAATTTGTCCCGGCTGGGGTTTGGTACTTGGAATTCAAACTTGAGAAGAAAAAAAAAATCAATTTTTAAAATATTGAAAAAAAATTGAAAAATTGAAAAAACAATTAAAAATTTTTTTCAATTTTCAATTTTTAGTAATTTAGTAGTTTTTTTTTTAGTAATTTTCAATTACTAAATTACTAAAAATTGAAAATTGAATTTTTTTTTCAATTTTCAATTTTTTTTCAATATTTTAAAAATTGAATTTTTTTTTTACTAAAATCAAAAAGAACGTTAGACCAACCTGACAAAGTTGGTCAAAAACAAAATAACCCAAAATTATACAAGAGTTGAAATGCAAATAAAGGGAAGATCAAAGAAAAGAAATTTCATCAGAATTGCAATACTCGCAAGAGAAATTAAAGAACGGGACGAACCTTTATGGCGTACACCCTAGTTCGCGAATAAAATTTCGTAAGAGGCAAATGTAAGACCTAAAGTGCGTCATATAAGGGGGTATCTCTTTGCATGACTCAAGGATAAGGTTATACCGCTGCTGGAACCTGAATCATGGAGATGTTGGGGTTAAAGAAAACCTATCCGGGGGAGGTACCTTGGATTTCCAATTATATAAGGTTATACCCTGGTTGGACGATCGAGGATCTCTTCTAAGGAGTGCAGAGTATGACTAAGGCGCCGAGGTACACGGTTGAGCCAAGGGTTCCCGGGGCGTACAAAACAACCCTGGCCATTCTTGGCAAGTCTTGGCTATGATGCACTCGGCCCAAAGAAAACCACACTTAGGGTGCAGTCTTGTAACTATAAGCCATATAGGCATAAAGGATAAGAGGCTGCAAAAACAACTGGTTGTTGTTAAGACCGGATGGGAGGAGCTAGTCTTGTATGGCCGATGTGCCCTCCTTGAAGGGGCAACCAGGTGGAAGATAAGGGCGGCACCCTCCATTAGGGAGCTGATAAGTGTCTAAAGACGTCAATGTCATGGGGATTTATGCTCGCAAGAGAATCTAGGCCTGTCATATTGTCGCGTGACAAATATTATACAGAGGAAACAAGCCATAATAAAAAGTTAAGATGAAATCAATGGGTTTTTACATGAAAGTGTAAAGACGTCCTGCGATTTCATCGTAAGACGGCAATGTCAAGAGGCTTTGTTCTCGCAAGGGAACTTATGCTTGTCATATTATCGCAGAGAAAGTGATAAAATGCAGATAAGGCAAGATCAATGGGTTTTTACATGCAAGTGTAAGGACGTAATGCGATTTTGTCTCCAATACAAAATGTGGCAAGATAAGACCTTTAACTAGGAAGGCATAATAAGACCACAAGAAATCAAGATTGAATGACTGCGATATTGACGCAGAGATAATGAAACTTGCGGTATTAATGCAGAGATCATGAGATTTGCGACATTTACGCAGAGATCATAAAAATATGCAATTGTTACTCGCGATGTTATCGCAAAGATTGAGGAAAAAATAATTAAATATATTTTATTCACAACTAATGTCTAAACTCTACTCAATTTATTTCATATTGCAGATGAATAACAGAGGCAAGTATGGGAATGGACAGAATAATAGAATTGTTATTCATCATTATATGATAAATTCGCGTAGACATTATCATATGATACATTTACACAGATATTTAAAGATTAATAATCATGTTGATTAACTCTATTGCCGAAAAGAATTGTTTTCTGATTTATACAAATAGAAGCAAAAGAAATTTATACACTAAAGAATGTTAGAAGCTGGAGAAACTCACAACAGTATATTACAAGGAGAAAGAGATAAATATACAAATTTTACAGAGGGATTAAAAGGGAAAGACAAGACTAATTAGACCCATCATCATCTTCGCCAAATTTTTCCCCTTCTTTACCATCATCTTCACTATGTCCTCCATATTCTCCAGATTCTTTCGCCTCACTGTCGGAGATAACAAGATTTTGAGTATTCGTTGGAACTTCCTCAGTGAGGCAAGGATACAAAGAGTGAGAAATGTTATGATTGTCAAAACTCTCTTGACAGAGTCATTGCAAACACCAACAAGGATATTACTAAAACTTGAAGTAGTGATCTTTAATTGGTCCTTCAATCTTGAATATTTTTCATTGCGAGCAGCAAGAATCTTTGCGAGTTGATTCTTATCAGCTTCAAGTTCTCCAATTCTTTCAGTATATCTCTTCTCAGTTCCTGCGAGTATATAACAACAAATTGAAAATTTTGCAAAGATAAGAAGATTAATAACAAGAAATTAATGAGGAAGAACACTTAGCAACCTTCTCTTTCAGAAATCATGTCTTTAATTAAGGTCGCTTGTTCAACATGAAGACTAAAATCTACACCTAAGTTAGCTCTGGCGTTGTCAAGAATCTTTGCAGCCCAAGAAAATTCATCATCATCATTAATAAGAAGACGGGAACGGATTTTTCTTTCTCTTTCAACAAGAATCTCTTTATCGCAGATAAGTCTATCTCTTTCAAATTGAACTTCAAGAAGGGTTTTATGAAAATCCGCTAAAGTTTGAGCTCCTTGTCTAGATATACGATCTTTATCGTCTGAGAGATCACTGTTCTTGGCCCTTAAAGTTCTAATTTCGTCCTTAGAATTGTGGTTAAAGCGTTTTAATTTGTTAGCCATGTCTAAACAAGATCTATGGTCAGTTTCTAAAAGGCGTAGCTTAGACATGAGTTCATCTATGGAAAGAGAATTAATTCTATCATTGGAGGGATTATTCAAAGAGTTATTGAGAAGCTCTAAAAGAGTATCATCGTCTATTGGATTTGGAAAAGAACGAAGGAATACAGCTTCATCAGAAAGGCCGTAAACATCTGCGAAGAAGAAAAATAAGAAAAAATGCAAAGGAATACAAGATTAAAGAAAAAAGAGAGAGATTTATTACCATAAAGTTGATTGTTCGCAGCTTGGAGGCTTACGACCTTATCTTGCGAGAAAGAAAGTTCAGTTTCCAACCGCTTGATCTTTTCTTGAAGGTCAGCAGACACAGATTCCAATTTCCCACGAAGACTAGCGGAATCAGATTCCAATCCCACATTCTTCTTGCGAAGAACAGTATTCTTCTTGCGAAAAGATGCGCACCTCTTCTCCAAGTCTGAGGAAACAGCAAAGGAAGCTTTTCCAGTATGCAAGGGAACAATGTAAATTAAAACATGGCAAGGAAATGAATGCATAAATGTAGTGAAGAAGTGAAAACATACCAAAATACCAAGAGAATTTAAGAGACTGGGAGTTATTGATCTTGAGATTCCTTGGAGAGAATCATTATCAACCAATATGGGAGCATCGCAGATCTTGGAAAGAGCCTGAGATACCCCATTAAGATCTTCATTTCCATAATCATTGGCGATACCATGTGTCATATCACCAAAAAATTTAGATAACTGGGCCATGGAAGATTCATATTGGAAGGATTCCACTGCGGAAGGGATATCAACATCATCATCATCGTTGTCATTATCGGAATCATCCTTTGAAATTTCTTCATTAGATTGAGGGGTTAAAAAAGAATAGAATTGGGGTTTTCTTTTCTTTAAGGGAGGAGCACCAGATTTCTCTCTGCGAGGAACAGTAGATTTCTCTCTGGGAGGAATAGTAGATTTCTCTCTGGGAGGAATAGTAGATTTCTCCTTGCGAGAAGTATCTTTGTCTTTCCCTTTAGTTTTCACAATCTTCACAGGTTCTATTTCTTCAATAACCTGCGAACACAGATAAAGATAAGAAATAGAGGCAACAATATATTGTTGAGAATCATAATGGAATATTTCTTACTTCATCTGTGAGAGATTTAAGGGCTAAAAGGGTGTTAGGTTTCCCAGATTTCTGGTACTTAAGTTTCATCCTGTTAATCTGGAAAAATTGGAGTAGTCAGCGAGAGAATGAAAACATGAGGAAGATAATAATAATAAGTATGTAAAAAATTTGAGGGAGCATACCTCTTTATTCCTTTCAGGCCAGTTTAAAACCCATGGTTGATAATCTGCGAGATTCGCAGGCAATGCATGAGGACCGGAGATATAGGGACCCTCTAGGCATAATGGAAAAATGAACCATTTGTCATCACTGGAGTGGCGAGGGCCTTGATTATTACTCGTATTCCAATCGATATCTAACATAAGAACTTTATCTTCAACAATGTCATCCTTCTTTTGTAAGCCGACACCCCAACAAGTGATGTCCTTCTTCATAGGGATTATATCGTAATTTGCGAAGAAGTTCTCCACAGTATACTTCGCAAGAACAATAGGAATATCTTTGAACTTAGGGTTCTTTGCTTCAAGAGGGTAGAGATACTCTTTACCAGTACCGCGAGTAGCAAACTCAAGCAACAGACAAATGCAATCTCCACTCAATTGATATATGGCCCGCGAGAACTTCGTGTGGGAAAGAATTTGGTAAAATAAAGGAAGATCAGGGTTGCAAAGAGGAATAGGAAGGCCAGCTTCAAGTTGACCTAATGAGACTATGACTTTCTCGCCATTACATGGGTGATCAGAGAATAATTTAATGGAGAGTTCAGCCTTAGAGCTTTGATCAGGAATAGTGGATAAGGTAAAGCCTTTATATTTAAGTTTCTTTTGCATCTTCTCAAAGGCAAGAACATTTTTATGACCAGGAGGAGGCATCTGAGTATGGGAATGAAAATGAGATCGAAAGAAAAATAAAAAAACTATGACAGTAGCAGATGTGTAATTTACGGAAGAACAATAAATTTGTAGAGAAATTGCAGAGAGAATGAAGAAGAAAGTAAAAGGAAGAAAAGTGAAGAGTGAATAAGGTATATATATAAAGTAAAAATTCTCGAGAATATAAGTGCATTTAATGCAAAGAAAAGACGTGAATGGTTAGATCGCAGCGGTTGAAAAGGACGTGTCAAAAATTGAATGGAAGAAAAAATACGTGAAAACAGCTGGCGAAGAATACAAAAACGTGTTAGAGTAGAAGAATGCAAAAAGATAAACAGCTGCGACATTACAGAAGATTCAATTATCATGATCTTTCTTCCTTCCCAGAAAATACATGAGAAGACGCAAGATGTAGGATCGGAATATCGCCATAACAATACTCCTGCGATATTTATAGCGACAGCTTTGCGAGTTAAACAACAACACATTGTGAGCGTTGCAGATGACAGAAAGAATTACGCAATGGGTAACGATAGCCAAAACATGAAAAAAGCATGATGATACTGCGAGTTTTACAAATAACTGCGAGGGTTGGTATTATAACTAATGCGATAATATCGCAAGGCAGATCCAAAATTAAAGGATAGCTTAGCTGTCATCCACTATGTAACTACCCTATATAAAGAAACCCAGTAGATTCAGAGAGAGGATGATGTATTTTTGAGTGTTGAGAAAGTCTTGAAGAGAGAGAAAACTCAAGAGAGCGGTTGTATTCTTGATTTCTTCCATTTCTTGTAAACATTTTTGAGAAGCAAATAAGAAAGTGTTGTTTTTAATCTTTAAATATGTGTTAATTACTGTAAATTCTTATCAAGGGTGTAGTGTAGGTTTTCCTGCAACTACATTCACAATCCCTATGAAGTCTCTAAGTCGTAAACCTGGTTTTATAAGAAGAAAACCAAAGGTTAAAGGAGAATAGACTCTAGCTTAGCACAACTAGTATCACATAGAATGTGTGGGTATTAGGTTTCCCAGTTGCTAGAGTTCTCCCTTATATAGTTTTCAAATCAGGGTTTGCAATCAATGTTAGCTTAGTAACAAAGCATTCAATATTCACCGTTAGATGAAAACCTGATTAGTTTCAATCTAATATTTATCAACCGTTAGATTGAAAACTTAGCTTGTCATACACACATATACTAGACAATTTTAGGTTCGTGTAACTGTACCCAAACTTGTTCATTAGTTGGTTCGACACTAGTTAACCAAATGGTTAGCCAAATGATAACTTCCATATCAACCATATTCTTCATCATCATAACTAGTCCAAATGACTCAAATGAACTAGTTAGAGAGTTGTTCAATTACTTAGATCTTTATGTACTACACAAGACACAATTGAAGCAAACATTATGTGATTCACACGAATTGATTCATGAAATATAAAGCCACGATTTGCAATACCATCCTTAGTTTATTCAGATAAGTTCACAAATATCGTTTTTAGACATAACCTACTCAAGTTTGCGGACTTAAGTTCCCGGACGGAGTTCACAAACTCCAGCAGAAATTGTCGGGTTCGAGAACTACGCCAGTTCGTGGACTGGGTTCGTGGACTGAGCTTGTATGCTGAGTTCGCATTCAGAGCTCACACACTACTCTGGTTTCACTTGATCAACAAAGTTCTCAAACTTCGGTTCAAGCAATAAGGACTTATACATATATGTGTTACCACAACAATGCTTATATCCTCCAATGGTTATATTATCTAAACTCTCATTTCAATCATTGAAACATTCTTAGAGGGCATTATATAGTTGTTATTCACAAACTATTTTTCGTCAGAGTGATTTCCAAAATGATTGAAATATAACATGACTTTCTTCACTAGGTGAAGATGAACTTAGATAAAGCGGAAGCTTTACCAACACATATTTCGAGAGATAGGTAAGCGAGATATACTCAGCTCGAAATATCACATGTGTATAATCTTAGTCTATATAGTAATACGACTTTTGTCTTAAGATATGAGATAGAGTAGATAGACTTTTGAGTGATAGATAAGTTCAAGACTCCAAACACCTTTTAGTCGATGAAAATCCACTGGTTCTTTGAGTAGTCCTTCATCTTGTATGATGATTTCCATGGAGTACTTGAGCTCAACTACACTTTCTATCCTAGTCCGAGACCTTAGCTATAGTAGACTAGAAATCAAGAATTTATAGTTTTGATCACTAATATTGACAAACATGCTTGAGATAGCAATGCATGCGGGTTCGACCTAGCAATGCTCTAACAACAAGATAACCCCTATAATATTCCACAGCCGCACTCCCCACAAAGATTTGGCAATTATGCGCAAGTTCAAAAGAACTCCCCCCCATAAAATTTCATTCCCAAGGGATCAACAAGAGCGACCTTAATTTCGAAAAGAAAAGAAGGATTTCTTTAGACTCAACAAATCACATAGAAGTATGAATTTGGAATCCAAAAAAGAAATATTCAATTATATTAATCATAAGGAGAACCAAGATTAATTTGACTAAATATGCTCGATATAAGTAAACTTATGGAGACTTAATCAATTAGATTAATCACAAGAAAACCCGCAAATAATCTAATTGTCATACTCAACCAAACTAATTAGAAAAGTAATCAATTTAATTTTCCACACTCGACATAAGAAAAATCTATGGAGAAATGACTAAGTTAATCATGAATAACCAACCCCGTCAAAGAAATGCTCAAACATAAGATAACTTATGGAGTGCTAACTAAATAATCACACAAGATGATTAATTTAGTTCAATCATGTTCAGCATAAAGTACCTTATGGAACAACAACTAAGTTAATCACAAGGCAATCAACTTTTGTTGTTTTAGTGCTCAACATAAGACACTTCATGGAACAACACAGTATTTACACAAAAATTGGGGATCGGAGAATCAACCTTATACCGTGGAATAAGCAAGGATTCATTATATGTTTCCATCACTATTTGCACAATGACACACAATAGACATAATCCTTGTATCAAAAAACATTTTAACCTATCTTACATCAATAATTGACAATATAGGCTTAACTTTTGTGTTTTCTCAAAAGTCTATTCATTCTTTTATCAATATTTGCATATCAATTCACGAACGACTTTACTTTTGACAAAATATGGGACAATCAAGTTCACGGACGTAAACGCACATATCCCATAAAAATATTATAATATATAAAATCATAAAGATTAATACTGCAAAAATCATCTTCCAAACAAGTTTAGAATTTAAACCAATAAATCTAAAAACAAGAAGATGAAAACTTTGGATATAGCTATGTGTAATCACAATAAAGGCTATTACAAAACACTAGTTATTCTTCTAAGCAAAAAAAGAAAAATAGAAGATTTACTTGGCAATATAAAATAAAACAAAACTAAAGTGAACACAAAACCTTCATGCCGTAGTGAACTAAAGTCAAATAGATAGTTTAGGACCTTCTTGAGTCTTAAGGTCTCGGAGTTTGTGAACGACAGCATCCTCTACTCCTTTGAAGAGGAAATCCTTATTGGTAAGTCTTTAACACGGGTTTTCATGAGAACAAGGTCAGACTTAACCTTTTTCAAATATCAAAACACTTCATTGTATCAATGAGTTGCTTTTTTGTCTCCTCAAATTCTTTTAGGAAGTCTAGAACTACATCTGATGAAATATCTTCAATATCTTCTATATCCGAAAGTGAATTAGAGGATTGAGGAAGGGAATCTTCAATTTCAGTTGGTGTTCCCTTCTCTTTATCGAGTTCAAAATATACCGCCTTATCAATGAAATCTTTAGACACATCCAATGAGAATGAGGAAGAAGAAGCCATTTATAATATGAAACCTATAGTAATAAGATTAACTCAATAGGATAGGTATATATAAGAAAAAACTCGAGAGATTTAGGGTTTACGTAATAGGTTTAAAAGTAAACTCGAAATTGTACGTGTACCCGTAAGATGAGTGTTCACAAATATCAGCACGGAAACAAAACTACACTTTTATTTTTCAAAGGTAAGTTTATGCAAAGAAGAGAAAAGGACCAAAATACAAAAAAAATACTCACGAACCAGTGTTTGACTAATTATCCTTCTAAAAACGATAAGATATTAACTAGATAATTAGAGTCACGTTGTTATGGAGTATACCTATTTAATTTTCTCACAACTAGGCTTTTTGTATGCGAGATATTCAACATTGTGATTAATTCACACAAGTATGAGATTTTATCTCATTAAATGAACATTATTCCTTTTTATCCTTTTGCCTTTGACAAGTGCTCTTTTCAGAGAGGTGAGACACTGCTTGATTAGCAAATTTTTCAGAAGGACTAAGTCCATGACCTCTTGCAATTGGTTCCCGAGGATCAAAATAGTTAGGGATCCATTTTCTAGACTTAGATTTAACAGAAACATTCTTATAAGTGTAGTTGCAGGAAAACCTACACTACACCCTTGATAAGAATTTACAGTAATTAACACATATTTGAAGATTAAAAACAACACTTTCTTATTTGATTCTCAGAAATGTTTACAAGAAATGGAAGAAATCAAGAATACAACAGCTTTCTTGAATTTTCTCTCTCTTCAAGACTTTCTCAACACTCAAAAAATACATCCTCCACTTTCTGAATCTACTGGGTCTCTTTATATAGGGTAATTACATAGCGGATGACAATTAAGCTGTCATTTAATTTCTGATCTGACTTATGATATTATCGCAGTAGTTATAATGTCAATTCTCGCAAGCGTTTTAACCATCGCAGGACAATCGTGCTCTTCTCATGTTTCTTCATTCGTCAGCTATTACGTCACTCTTTAAATTATCTTGTGATACTCACAAAGTGTTGTTGAAGAGCTCGCGGTGGTGTTCGCAGAAGTGTTGTTAATCTTGCAAGAGTAATATCATAGCGATATTCTGGTCCTACATCTTGCCTCTTCTCATGTCTTTTATGCGAAGGAGGAAAAATCATGAGAAATAAAATGCCGCAGTTATTCATCGTTTCATCTTCTATAATCAACAAAACTCCATAAATTAAGTGTTACCGCATACATGTGTCGAATATTTCTCTTTTTACCGGTTAATCTTTTATTACCCGGTTACCATCCTTCTGTCTATAAAAGAGAGAACCTATCAAAGAAATATTTTTTCTTCTTTTACTTCTTCGTCTTCACCTCTTCATTCTCTGCAAATTTTTCTACCTGCAACTTTCTTCTCTGCAAATTCATCTGTTGCTGCTTCAATGGAATCTCCAAGGTATATGTTCTTCTGACGTTATTTAACTTGATCTTGCTTGTCTAAATCATATTTATTCACCTTATTTGATATTTTTTTCTTGATTCTATATAACTCTCATACTATATTTTCTTTTCAGTGGAACTACATCCAACACTCAGTTTATCGACCAAAACCCTAATCTTCTCGAAGATTCACAACAGAAACTCACTGAAAAGAAATGGAAGTCTGCGAGTCATAAGGTAGGAAGAAATATTTGTTTTCTTATTAACAATATTGTTGCCTCTGTTGCTTATCTATATTATTACTCGCAGGGTGATGAAAATGCCGTTAAACCTCGCAAGAAATATCGCAAAGCCAAGGCTCTTGAGATTGATATTACTATTCCCAAATTTTTATCTTCAAAATCTGTTTCTATTACTTCGCAGATGGAACCTCCATCATCTATTTGCGAGAATATCATTATCAATACCCCCAATGCCATTAATCCTCTAATGAATGAGACTCCCA
Organism: Papaver bracteatum; assembly: GCA_023529315.1. Classification (NCBI taxonomy): domain Eukaryota; kingdom Viridiplantae; phylum Streptophyta; class Magnoliopsida; order Ranunculales; family Papaveraceae; genus Papaver; species Papaver bracteatum. Next base: position 6,396,946 of record JAJJWX010002058.1, on the reverse strand, counting down.
AAACTGTTATGAACAAAGCTTCTCCCTCTCCTATTTTACTTTCAACCGTTACTTTTCCAGACACTCCACCTTCTGGTGATGCAACCATCGCAAATGACTCAAATCTCTAACTCTCCATCATTACCACTTCACCCTCTGCACCTCTTCCCTCATCTAAAGAAGCATCAGTAGGGGTTGATGCTGCTTTTAAAGTTTTGTCTGACATTTTAGATGATGCCAGGAAATCTTCTACTAACCCTTTCAAATATGATGTCTGCGAGACTTTAATCAAATATTTTGGTTCTGATCGAACTGCTTCGCGAGCGTCTTTAGAAAATGAAGTTGAAGCTCTAAAGAGAAGTCTCCAAGCCAAAACTTCAGAATGTGATATTCTTGATCACAAGCTTCGCAACTCTTTACTAGATTGCGAAAAACTTCGCGATAAAAACAAGGAGTTAAAAGGTATAGTTCTTCTGTCTCTGCCTATAATTTTTCTGTTCTAGTAGATTTTCATCCTTTCTGTACTCAATTTCCTTTTAAATATTTGGTTTGCCTATTTAGCTTTAAATCGGAAATAATTAATGAAGATATTTCAATTTGAGTGTGTCTCTGAAGAAGCCCGTGTTGAGAGAGATTCTTGGATGGATCAATATAATAGATTAGATAATCTTTACACATACTCGATCGATCAAATGGATAATCTTACCAATGAGAACGATCAATTAGCGCAAAGGAAAAATATGTTAAGTAGCGAAGTTACTCGCCTCTCATATTTGTTAACCCAAGCTAACTTGGCGATGGAATCTTTATCAGATGAAAATAAAACTTTATCTCAGGAGAAATGTAGCTTTTTAAACAAGATGGCAATCTCCTCGCAATAAATAAATATTCTTCAGAAAGTATGTAACGACCAAGAACAATCTCTTTGTTCATTAAAAGACGAACTCAAGGAAGTAACTGAATCTTCTGCCGCTGAGAAAGATAAACTTATCAAAGGCAGGTTAACTCTAAGTTGAAAGGCCAGTAAACTCCAAGATCAATATTCTCAATTAGAAGAATCTTACTCCTTATTAGCAAAATAAAATGCTTATCTCCTCTCCAAAGAAGAAATTATAAAATCTTGCCTGAAGGGTATAGTTGGAGATAATTTTGATGATGCCATGAACCAATGGGAGAATTGTTTCTTAACACTGATTCAAAACTTAACTTCTCAAAAAGAAGGTAGTCATTTTGACTACCTTAATTGTTAATTTTTCTATTTAATTTCTCTGTTATATCTCTTGCGATATTTTCATCTGAATATTTTCTTGTCAATTTATGTTTCTCGCAAAATCTGAAAAAAGCCTTCATTCTACCATTTCTGATTTGGCTGAAAAATTGGCTAAAGTTCGCAAAGAAAACGTAGTGCTGACCGCCAGTCTTGTTCAATCTCGCAATCGTGCAGAGAGGAGATATGACTATCTTGAATACTTCAAAAATATGAAAATTAGAAATCTTGATAAAGGTTTCCTTCGCAAGGTTCATCTTAGTGCTGAAGTTCTTGTAAATGACATTCTGATATCCCAGTCTCTCCCTCCTATATCCGTTGATCCTCTAGAAGTAGATGATGATGAAATTCCTCTTCACATTGATAATGATCTAATATATGCAAGTGGTGAAGAAGATGTCTCTCAAGAAGAAGAAAAAAGTCCTTCTAAAGAAGTAGCTACTGGTGGTGAAGCAATTACTGGTGAAAAGTTAGATGAAGAAGAAACTCAAGCTGATCGTGACGTGAAGAATATTGACAATGAGAATGAAGCTGGCGAGACCAATATTGAAGATTGAGTTTTGTTTTTGTTTTCTTTTTCCTCCTCTTTCTTGCGAGCAATGTATCTTTATGCAACTTTGGAATTCAATTTTATTTCTGTTATTTTGAATATTCTCAAGGAAGATAATGATATTTTATTTATCAACTCCCATACTTGCCCCTCATTATCTTTGTGAACTATGTTGTGAATAGTACTTGCGAAATTATGTATAGTATTGCGATATTATGAATACTTTTGCGAAATTATGAATAATCTTGTTGTGTGATTCTGAATAATGTTTCTAAGAAATTCTGAAGGATACTTGTTTCTCATTATCTCTTCTGTGATGAACAAATATTTCCTGCATTCTTAAAAGAAAATAGTTAATGTTTGGGATTATTCTGTTGGTCTTATTTTGCCTTCCTAGTTAAAGGTCTTATTTTGCTAATTTTTTGTGTCTGCGACAAAATCGCAGGACGTCTACATTTGCATGTAAAAACCCGTTGATCTTGCCTTATCCGTATTTTTTCGATTTCTCTGCGACTATATGACAAGTCTAAGCTCCCTTGCGAGAACAAAGCCTTATGACATTGCCGCCTTGCGATGAAATCGCAGGACGCCTTTACACTTTCATGTAAAAACCCATTGATCTCATCTTAACTTTTTCTCATGGCTTGTTGCCTCTGTATAATATTTGTCACGCGACAATATGATAGTCCTAAATGTTCTTGCGATCATAAAGCCCCATAACATTGTCATCTTTAGACACTTATCATCTCCCTAATGGAGGGTGCCACCCTTATCTTCCCACTGGTTTCCCCTTCAAGGAGGGCACATCGGCCATACAAGACTAGCTCCTCTCATCTGGTCTTAACAACAACCAACTATTTTCGCAGCCTCTTGTCCTTTATGCCTATATGGCGTATAGTTACAAGACTGCACCCTAAGTGGGGTTTTCTTCGGGCCGAGTGCATCATAGACAAGACTTGCCAAGAATGTCCAGGGTAGTTTCATACGCCCCGGGTACTCTTGGATCAACAGTGTACCTCGGCGCCTTGGTCATACTTTGCACTCCTTAGAAGAGACCCTCGGTCGTCCAACCAGGGTATAACCTTATACAGTTGGAAATCCAAGGTACCTCCCACGGATAGGTTTTCTTTAACCCCAACATCTCCATGACTCAGGTTCCAGCAGTGGTATAACCTTATCCCTGAGCCATGCAAAGAGATACCCCCTTATATGATGCACTTTAGGTCTTACATTTGCCTCTTGCGAAATTTTATTCGCGAACTAGGGTGTACGCCATAAAGGTTCGTCCCATTCTTCTGTCTCTACGAAATTTTATTCGCGTTTCTTGAGATATTCTCGCGTTTCTTATTTGCTCTGTTATTTGAAGAATCTCGCAATTGTGATAGAGAAAGAAAAATTTATTATCGGTTTCATCATATAATATACCAGCATCTCGCAGAATTTGTTATTGATAATATATTTTTAGATATAATCTATTCCATGGTCTATCAAGTCTTTGACCAACATCTCTACCTTCTGGATCCATTAATTTGTATGCCCCAGTTCCAACTATCTATTTAATGATATATGGTCCATCCCATTTTCTTGCTAGATTTCCACCATTTTCTCGCTGATACACTGGTTTTTCTCGCAACACTAAATCACCTGGTTAGAACTCACGTATTTTGACATGTTTGTTATACTCGCAAGCTAACCTCCGCTGATAATTTTCTATATGTTGTAAGGCTTTCTCTCTCTCTTCTCTTCTAACTCATCAAGTTTATTTAGAATCATATCTGCACTAAGATTCTTCTCCCAAACTTCTCTTTTTGTTGTAGGAATAGCAACTTCTGTTGGTAACACGGACTCAACCCCATATGTCAAACAAAAAGGTGACATTCCGGTAGCTTCCCGTCTAGTTGTATTGTAAGCCTATATTGCATTATGTACTTGTTCACACCATGCCCCGTGGTGTCCTTCTAATTTCTTCTTCAGTATATCTGCAATTGTCTTATTTTTTTCCTCTGCCTGTACGTTAGCCTGTGGATATAGTGGTGTTGATTTTCCACATTTAATCTTAAATGCATTAAGTAACAATTTGATATTCTGTCCTTCAAACTGTTTTCCATTATCAGATACCAACTGTGCAGGAATCCCAAATCTTCAAATTATATTTTCAAATATGAATGTAAAAATGTCTTTGTCACGGATGTGTTGCACTGCTTTTACTTCTCCCCATTTTGTGAAATAATCTCTAGCGACAATTAAATATCTTCTTTGTCCAGATCCTGGTACAAATGGTCCCATAATATCCAACCCCCATTTTCCAAAAGGACACACACTAGTTGAGGATGATAATGGTGCCCCTGGTGCATGTATTTTCTTTCCATATTGCTGAAAATATTCAAATCGTTTTGAAATTTGCTTCGCGTCCTCATGCATGTATGGCCAATAATAACCTTGCATTTTTATTCTGTATGCCAAAGATCTTCCCCCACTATGATTACCAACATCTCCACTATGCAACATCTTTAACACCTTTTGTCCTTCTTCCCTTGTCAAGCATCTTAGCGATGGTCCATTAAAAGATTTGCGATATAATACTCCATCTCTTAATTCATAATTTGTTGCTCGGCTTTTCAATTTATGTGTTTCCAATCTATTTCTTGGTGTCTCTCCTCTTGCCAAATATGCATGAAGTTCTGTTCGCCAATCTGCAATATTGCCTTTTGGTTCTTCTTCACCACCTTCTATCATCATCACATCTTCTTCATTTTCTTCTTCCTTATTGATTGAGGGTGATACAAGTGTATGAATTTTTATGCATCTCGCAGCTGGATTTATCATCATGCCAGATATGAAAGCAAAAGCATCTGCGAGTCTGTTATCTTTTCTTGATATATGTCTCCATTTTATTTTTGAATTCTCGCAGACAATTCTTCAAAAAGTTTCTTGTATTTCTTCAAAGATGGTTCATTCGTCGTGTATTCTCCTTTTATCTGGAGAATAACCAATTGCAAGTCACTAGTAATTCTAGCATTTTCCAACTTCATTTCTATTGCGAATTTTAACGCATGCACCACCGCTTCATACTCTGTCTCATTATTAGTGGACGTGAATTCCAGACGAAATGAAAAAGCCATTTTTTCTCCTTCTGGCGAAATAAAGACAACTCCAATTCCATTACCTTTCCCATTTGATGATCCATCCACAAATATTTCCCACATATTGGGTTCTTTTAATAGATCTTTTGGGCCTCTATGTTCTTCTTCTATGTCCATTATTTCTTCTACAACTTCATCATCTTCTAGAGGAAATTTTGCTAAAAATTCTGCTACATCTTGTGATTTCGGCGAGGATAGTATTTCGTATTCGATTTCAAAGTACCCTACTTGTGCATTCCATCTCTCAACCCTGCCTAATCTTTTTGAATTCTTCATTACTGACTCAATTGGTACCTTTGTTAATACTTTTATTTTATGTGCTTGAAAATAGATGCGAAGTTTAAAGGTTGCATAAACCAATGCCAGAATTAACTTCTCAATCTTTGAGTAATTTTTCTCTGCAGTATTAAATGTTTTGCTGATGTAATAAATTGGTTTTTCTATTCCTGCGTCCAGTCGCAGTAATACTGCACTTAACGCATGCGAAGTTGTCGCAAGGTAGATCAATAATTCTTCTCTGGGCTCTAGTTTCTGTAAGATAGATATGTTCATTAAATATTATTTAACTCCTTGAAAAGCCTTCTCACATGCATCTGTCCACTTGAATTTTGTACCCTTCTTAAGTATGTTGAAGAAATGCTTGCATTTCTCTGAAGATAGCGAGATAAATCTTCATAGCGAGGCTAAGAGCTCGTTCAACTTCTGCACATCTTTTACTGTTGCTGGTATTGGCATGTCAAAAATTGCTTGTACTTTATCTGGGTAAACTTGTATTCCTTCCTTTGACACAATGTACCCCAAAATTTTTCCTGAAGCTACTCCAAAAGTACATTTTTCGGGATTCACCTTGATGTCAAAATGTCGCATTTGATCGAAAATCTCCTTTAAGTCTTGCACATGGTTTTTAGCTTCTTTCCTTTTGACTAACATGTCATCTATATATACCTCTAATATTTTATGGATCCATTTTGCAAACACTTTTTCCACCATTCTTTGATATGTTGCACCAGCATTTCGTAAACCAAAGGGCATCTTTGTATAACAGTACAATCCTCTTGGGTAAAAGAATGCGGTGTGCTCTTGATCTTCTTCAGCGAGAGGAATCTGATTATATCCTTTATACCCATCTAATGAAGATATTCTATCATTTCCCGCTGCTGATTCGACCATTTGAGGAATATCTGGTAATGAAAAGCTATCTTTAGGACAAGCTTTGTTTAAGTCAGTAAAATCTATACAAATTCTTATCCCTTTATTCTTCTTTGGAACCACCACCATATTTTCAATCCATTCCGGGTACTTTGGCTGCCTGATAATTCCCGCATCAAGAATCTTTTGTAATTCTTCTTCTATTTGGGAATGGTAGGTTATTGCGATTTTTATTATCCTTTGTTTAAATGGTCTTACCTCCTTGTTAATTTCTAGATTATGACATGCAACTGATGGGTCTATTCCAGGCATATCATCCATATTCCATGTGAAGATGTCTTTATACTCTCGCAAGAGGTTTACTGTTCGCTCTTCTTCATCTGCGTCCATCTTCGTTCCAATTTTCAGCATCTTTAGTTCTTCTTTACTTCCAATATTTACTTCTTTTGTTGGTTCTGCTATGGTGTAGCTGGCTTCATGCTCTCCCATTGGTGTTGAGGTTTTCACAACTCTCGCGAGTTCATCTCCTTCTTGCGATATTTCTCTGGGTATTCCTTTTCCTTCTTTTGCTCTTATCATGTAAACTTTAAATTCCTCTTCTTTGTTTGTTTCTTTCTCCATTTTTCTGAGAGCTTTTCGCTGCTTTGGACGCTCTTCATAATTTCTTACTTCAGTTTGATAACACAGCTTCACAAGATCAGTATCTCCTATAATCTCTCCAATTCCATTGGGCATGGGAAATTTGATGCATTGATGCTACAACCTTGATTGCATGTATCCATGGTCTTCCCGGTGTCATGTTATACGGCGATTCCATGTCTTCCACACATAATGTTATTTGTGTTTCAATCTTTCCTAGCGGAATTCGTACCACTATTTTGCCTTTAGGTTTTGTTAAAGATTTTCCAAAACCATGAATATGATATGTTGAACAAGACATCTCTTCATCTTTGTATCCCATTTTCTTAAATACATGATAAAATATTATATCTACAGAACTTCCTGCATCCACCAAAGTTCTATTTATAGCCCATTCTTCTGCAGATCTTGTTGATTTTTCCTTCTTTATTTGTATAACGGATACCGTAATTACCAAAGGAGATGTATGATTCAAATTTTCTGCTGGTATTTCTGCTGCTGTAAATGTGATTTTCTGCTTTTCCCATTCCTTTAATGGTGATATTTTCTCCACCGTCATAATTTTCTTTCCTTCAAAATCTCATTTATGTATCTTCCCTTTAATGTTTTCATGGAATTTGTCGATCATTGTTCTTGTTACCATACCACACTCCAATTTCCTACAATTCTCTTTGGCTCTGATCATTTTTCCTTCAACTATTTCACTGATTTGTTCAATTATCTTCTTAATCTTAAACAACTCTCAACTTCTACCTCGCTTTTTCTATGATTTTTGTTAATTCAGTCCCTATTTCGGGCGCCAAAATGTAGTTGCAGGAAAACCTACACTACACCCTTGATAATAATTTACAGTAATTAACACATATTTGAAGATTAAAAACAACACTTTCTTATTTGATTCTCAGAAATGTTTACAAGAAATGGAAGAAATCAAGAATACAACCGCTCTCTTGAATTTTCTCTCTCCTCAAGACTTTCTCAACACTCAAAAAATACATCCTCCCCTTTATGAATCTACTGGGTCTCTTTATATAGGGTAATTACATAGTGGATGACAACTAAGATGTCCTTTAATTTAGGATCTGACTTGCGATATTATCGTAGTAGTTATAATGTCAATTCTCGCAAGCATTTTAACCATCACAGGAAAATCATGCTCTTCTCATGTTTCTTTATTCGTCAGCTATTACGTCACTCTTTAAATTATCTTGTGATACTCGCAAAGTGTTGTTGAAGAGCTCGCGGTGGTCTTCGCAGCAGTGTTGTTAATCTCGCAAGAGTAATATCATGGCGATATTATGGTCCTACAATAAGTACATGGAATGCTTTCTTTAGCAACACAATAATTTATGCCAGAATGCACTTGAGCCCTGATATGATTTCTAGAATAAATATCATTCTGATAAGGTTTCTGGTTTCTTGTGGGCATGTGATTCACTACATTAGTTGACTGACTATTTGTTCCATTGACAGTGAAGAGAAGCAAATTATGAAGCTTAGAAATTTGGTTCCTTCTTGCAAAACAATGGATAACATAGTAATTCTTTTTCCCCACAAAAAGTACAGTTTCGTGGAGGAGGAGCAATAATTGGCACATGTCTTTGCTTCATAGCCGTATGAGAAGATTGGAAGTTATGTAAACCTTTCTTGACACAATATTCTTTTGGAGAACATTTCTTCATGTACTATTCATGAGAATTAAATTGTCTTAAGGAGAAGATTTTTTCCTTAAGACAGAGTTTTCCTTTTCCAAGGATTTACACTATTTATGAGCTAGGGTAAGAGATGCACTTAGTTTCTATTTTTCAACACGAAGTCTGTTGAGATCTGATGAATGAGACTCGAGAAAACGTTTTTCTCTAATTGAGTTTTCCTTAACAACCTCCTCAAGAGCACTAATCTTTTCACGTTGTAGAGTAGTTTCTTGTAGAAGGTTCTCAATGTTCTTAGAGAAGGACACAACAATGTTATAGAGATCACGTTCTCGATCAAGAGACTTCTCAAATTCATAAATAGGCAGATAATGATCATTAAAATCAATAATCTCAGCTGTATTTTTTGAAATTCTGGTGAGCTCCTTTTCAGCTTTCGCCAGAGTGTCACATGCCTTACGGGAGGAAGAAATGTCAATATCAAATTGAATATTTTTTCTACCTTTAGATTCATAAGAATCAACTAAGGAATAATCCTTTGAGGTATTTCCAAGACACTTGACATAATCAAAAGCTTTAGGAGACAATTTGGTATGCGCAACAGAGATCTTGTCCTCAGACTCAGATTGCCACAAACACAGACTTGTGAGGTCTTGAACGTGTTTGCCTGCTCTAATACCAATTGAAAAAGAGGGGGTCCAATAACCACACCCAATATTTCGATTATCAGTCTGTATGGACAAACTCCGAGTTACTTTACTAGAGAATCAACTAGACAGTCAGACTCAATCTAGATAAAAATATCTCAAGGAGTTATTATCTCAATCTCTAAATTTGATTTATACTCAAGCAAATAGAATCTGCGAGTCTTTATTAAAGAGGGATAACTTGGATGGTACCAAAGACCAATATCCAAGTGTCAATCAATTTAAACCGACAACCAAAAGGTAGGATATTCTAACTGATTGAACAACGCACAACCTGTATTATTTCAATTATACTACATGACCGCTACCACGGTGGGATGGCGGACCGAAAAAATTGATGCAAAATTAAATTTTATATAATGGCTATGAAATCATTTTTCAAAAATTGTGATTAAAATGGAATTATCATTTTTCCTGAAACAGAGAGAGCAAATCATTTTATTAGTTGCAACGGAAAATTAGTTTATGCCTAAATCAAAATATGGATGCATAATATGTTATGCATCCTTAGTGGTGGTTTGTATAATGGTTATATATTTAATTTTCAAAAATTGTGCCTAAAATGATAAAATATTTCGGAATTCTTCGTAAAAACTCAAAACTTGATATTGTTGTTTGTACTCGTTGCGAAGATTTTTTTATAAAATTTCCAACGATATAAAATTTGTAAAATTCCAAGGTATGGATTTTTAGATATGTTATGTTAAAGTTTGTTTTCCATTTATACCCTTAAAAAGATAGGATACATAAGGAGTTATAGTAATTGGAATAGAAGGGAGCGGTAGTTGAGTCATTTCAAATGGGACACCAAATAAAATCCAATCCTTTTGCTTCAATTTGAAAAAAAATGTCATGAGCCACATTGACATAAATCACTATATATAAAGTCCTCTCTCGCTTCGCTCGGTCGGCCTAATAACAAAATATAATGCGGAAAATAAATAACACAGACACCAGAATTTTGTTAACGAGGAAACCGCAAATGCAGAAAAACCCCGGGACCTAGTCCATATTAAACATACATTGTATTAAGCCGCTACAGACGCTAGCCTACTCCAATCTAACTTTGGTATGGACTGTAGTTGAACCTCAATCAATCTCACACTGATCCAAGGTACAGTTATGATCATACGCCTCTGATCCCAGTATGATACTGAGCACTTGATTCCCTTAATTGATCTCACCCACAACCAAGAGTTGCTACGACCCAAAGTCGAAGACTTTAATAAACAAATCTGCCTCACACAAAAAGTCTACAATGATAGATAAATTCGTCTCCTACGAATAAACCTATGAGTTTTATTCCATCTTTTGATAAATCAAGGTGAACAAGAACCAATTGATAAAACCAGACTTATATTCCCGAAGAACATCTCATCTTTATCAATCACCTCACAATAAACTTAATCGACGCAGCGAAGAAGATTATTGAGGAATCACAAACGATGAGACGAAGTGTTTGTGACTACTTTTATATCTTGCCTATCGGAGATAGAAATCTCAAGCCAATTATTACAATTATACTCGTATGATAGAAGATGCAAGATCAGATCACACAACTATGATAAAAGTAGTATCGGCCTGGATTCACAATCCCAATGAAGTCTTTAAGTCGTTAACATGGTTTTATAAGAAGAAAACCAAAGGTTAAAGGATAATCGACTCTAGCTTAGCAAACTAGTATCACACAGAATGTGTGGGGATTAGGTTTCCTAGTTGCTAGATTTCTCTCTTATATAGTCTTTCAAATTAGGGTTTGCAATCAATATTATCTTAGTAACAAAGCATTCAATATTCATCGTTAGATAAAAACCTGATTAGATACAAGCTAATATTTATCAACCGTTAGATTGTAAACATAGCTTGTTATACACACATGTACTACACGTTTGTAGGCTTGTGAAAACCGTACCCAAACTTGTACATTAGTTGGTTCAACACTAGTTAACCAAATGATGACTTTCATATCAACCATATTCGTTTTCACGATAACTAGTCCAAATGACTCAAATGAACTAGTTAGAGAGTTGTTCAATTGCTTAGATTTTTATGTACTACACAAGACATACTTGAAGCAAAAACGATGTGATTCACTCGAATCAATTCATGAACTATAAAGCCACGGTTTGCAATAACATTCCTTAGTTTATTAAAATAAATTCATAACCATCGTTTTTTGACATAACCTACTCAAGTTCGCGGACTGGGTTCGCGGACTTAAGTCCCCGGATGGAGTTCAAAAACTCCCGCGGATATTCTCGGTCGAGAACTTCCGCCAGTTCGCGTACTGGGTTCACGGAATGAGTTCGCAGACTGAAGCTCACGCACTTCTCCGATTTCACTTGATCAACAAAGTTCGCAAACTTTGGTTCAAGCACTAAGGACTTATACATATATGTGTGTCCACAATAATGCTTATATCCTCCAATGGTTATATTGTCTAAACTCTCATTTCAATTATTGAAACATTCTCAGAGGGCGTTATATAGTTGATATTCACAAACTATTTTTCGTCAGAGCAATTTCCAAAATGATTGAAACATAACATGACTTTCGTCACTAGGTAAAGATGAACTTGGCTAAAGCGAAAGCTTTACCAACACATATTTCGAGAAATAGATAAGCGAGATATACTCAGCTCGAAATATCATATGTGTATATTCTTAGTCTATATAGTATTACGACTTTTGTCTCAAGATAGGAGATATACTTTTGAGTGATAGATAAGTTCAAGTCTCCACATACCTTTTAGTCGATGAATATCCACTGGTTCCTTGAGTAGTCCTTCATCTTGTATGATGACACCATGGATTTCTTGATCTCAACTACACTTTCTATCCTAGTCCGAGACCTTAGCTATAGTAGACTAGAAATCAAAGAATTTATAGTTTTGATCACTAATATTGACAAACATGCTTGAGATAGCAACGCATGCGAGTTCGATCGAGCAATTCTCTAACAGAATCTGAATACAAAGACGTTTCTACGGGGTGATGTGAGAGTGATGTTGATTATAGATTGAGTGGGAAGGTGAGTGAGCATTATCATTATCGCACGTTGGTTTATTTCGTTTCTTAGTGATATAAAAGAAGTTTTAGCGTCATTATTTGACGTGTACAAGTGTTCTATTTCATTCCTGCTTGCACACATGTGAGACCCAATTTTATCGTCTTACGAGTTTCAATATCATAAAATCATATTGGTGAGGCATAAATCGATGAGAAATGCTTATATATCACTCTCGCGGCTAGGCTTTTCATCATGTCATTTTTTTTCTTCATACTTAGAGATTAAGCATGAGAATAATGTTCTTTGATAACCTATTGTGTAATGAGTTAGGTCATGTACCTGATTTTGATGTGGAGGATGATGTGATATCTTATGAAGGTGAATTTACAGTGAAAATGAGTTATGAGATGCAGCTGCAGATTGATGAAGAATACCTACTTAGGAAAATTTTATGGAAGAAGAAAATACCACCTAAGGTGAGATTTGTACTTTGGGCTCATATGCATGATTCAGTTTCAACTCTCATTATGCTTAGGAACAAAGGAATCAATGTTGTTTTTGTAAGATGTAACCTTTGTCAGGTAGAAGATGAAGTGGCAAATCATCTTTATGTGAATTCTAAATATTCACATGAAGTCTGGATGCATTTTATTAAAGCTTTCAAAATGGATTGGGTAATGCCAAAAACTCTGTTGGGCATGTTTGAAGTTTGTCCTTAATGTAGATTGGGAGAAAAATGCAGAGATATTTGAGAGGTGATTCACTATGCTATTGTCTGACAGCTCTGGAAGGAAAGAAGTGGAAGATCTTTTGGTGCTATACATAAGACAGTTACTGAACTTATTTTTCTCATAAAGAAAACTATGGTGCTTTGGTTACATGACAAGCCTACTTTTAACAATGTCTCTGTAAGTTCTATCTTGTTGAATTGGGAAACAGTTCTTGACTCTTAAGAAAGTGTTGAATCATTATATGGGTTGTGCATATCCTTTTTAATTTAATACGATAACCTTCCATTTCCGAAAAAAAATTGTTCTTTGATAATTCTAACTTCTTATTATTGTGTGCAGAAACTTTATGTCCTCAAAGCTCTTTGGATGCCTGTGTTTTGGAGTATTTGAAAGTTGGAAGATTAGGTTTTTGAATATACCACTTGTAAACCCTCATGAGAATGTAAGTCGTCTGCTAGGGACACCTAGGGGTTTAAAGGATTGTTACACATGAAAAATGTAACCGTAACCTCAATGGAAGGAAGTTGTATAATTTTGATTTTGTTTTGTTTTGTTTGCTCTAGGAATATCAAAGTCTAAGTTTGGGGGAAGTTGATAGGTGTCTTAAACACCTTATTTATTATGCTTTCTTTTCTATTTCTTTTCTTTTTTTCTTATATTTTACATTTGCTTTTAAGTTTTACAGGTATTTTGGAGTTATTATAGCAAAAGAAGAAGAAATTATCCCAAAGGAAAAAAGGTTAAGATAAGGTGAAGGGGGAAACAGTTGAGTCTTAAAAGATCAGAATTACTGGAGCGCTCGAGTTCATCTACTCATCGCACTTAACCATTAAAATAAACTAAGGAGCTCTCAGGTGGCCCTTATCTATTGGTGAACGCTTATAGTTGTCATATTCTTATTACCCCAAACCCTAAAATGAGAAATTTATGTTTTTCATTCGATCTTTCCCCCTAATTATTTTGCTGATAGAGAACAACTGCTACCATTGATTTCGATAAAAAATGGAAGATTTTAAATTATTGTTGATGAAGAAGATAACGAGTTTGAGATGGAGCTGTTGTGATTTGGTATTTCAAGAGTAGTTTACGAGTTCTGAGAGAATGGCTATGTTATTTTGGGTTAGGAATGAGTTTAACCAAGAATTCATGAAACAAAAACTGAGATTCAAGGATTACATGCAATTGGAGAGTGTGTTGGCTTTGAATTCAAGTATTGTGGTTGTTGTTGAAATTGATGATGGATGAGGAAAAATTGAAAAAGAATAACAACATAACTTCCCAGTGGACAAATGCTTTCTCTCCCATATACTTCATAAAAATTCTGATAGTGAGAAAGTGAAATTTTTTGACGCCTTGTAACACGCATCATTGTCTGGCAGAAATTTTATATGGACTTTTTGGGTTAAGAAAAATCGTACCAAGAATAAAGGTTTTTGGAGCTTGAGCACTCCTCGGGATTTTTCTTGGCAGTTTTAGAGGAGATATCTACTGCTAGAGATCAAATTGGTTATATTCTTGGTGGTGATGTGAAGACTTTATTATTGCTTGATAATTGGCATCCAAATGCCAAGCAATTTGATTGGGTAGATCCTGAGATTGTTTCTCGTTGTTTTCCTAATGATAATGTCAAGGTGGATAAGTGGTGAAAACTTGAATCTCCATGTTACTTCTTCTACTCTTAATGTTGTTACTTTCCAAAAAAAAATTATGACTAAGTTTAAGGTAATGAAGAAGATATGATGACATGGAGACTTAATTAAAAAGGTCAATTTACTATGAAAGACACCTACAAAACCATTGTTATTCATGAGGATTTTGTCAGTTATTGTTTGGTACAAACTTCATATTCCTAGAAAATCCTTCATTGCTTGAGTTTTTATGCATGGAAAACTTAAAATTAGAGATAAACTCTTGAAGTGGGGTATCAATAAGCATGATAAAGATTTCTTGAGTGAGGATGGTAGTGAGTCCGAAGATTATAGTTTTCATGATTGTCCTTTTGTTGCTCTAATATAGAATGGTGTTCTTCTTAGGATGTGATATACTATAGGGTCTACTTCTTATTAGGACATTGAGATACAATGATGCATTATTATTTTGCTGGTAATGATTTAGTGAGTTCCATAAAGAAACTTGTTTTTACTTGTTTTCCCGAGAATATGATATTTTTTATTAATTGGAACGTGGAATGTTCTTTTACCCCAAAAATCTTGAAGCAATGTTGGTGGATGGGCCCAAAATATTCTTTTAAAAGAATCATCTATCGGGTTTAGTACTATACTCAGGGATAAACAAGGTAATTATGCCAACTGTGCTTATACCGGTTGTCGGTCTGTCTCTATTGCTGCACATAAACTTCAACGAGTTCAGTTGGGTTTGAAGCTTGCCGTTGAAAAGAAAATTCAAGGAATTCATGTTTGCATTGACTTTATGATAAAAAAAAATTTGTGAAAGAAAGTGGAACCTATACCACAATGGAATATTTATCATATATATAGAAAAAATATCGTACCATGTTGGATAAGTTTGATAGTGTGAAGTTCATCCATTTCTATATTGAAATCAATCGAGCTACTGATAGTCTGTTTTCCTGTACCCAGTACCAGCTTTATTAGGCTCATTCCTAGTCAGTTTAGTAATAATTTCAAGTTATATAAAAGTAAAACGGCGTATTTGAGATAGTGGTATTTGGGATTTTTTTTCTTTTGGTTTTGGGTTTACCCAACAAACTCTATCAGGAAAAAAAAAACGCCATTTACACTAAACAAATTAATCTAGTTGGCGGTCGCAACATTCAGACCATGTGAAAAGATAAGGGTACCCAAATACACCACAATCTTTAAATTATCCACATATAAGTCCTCTTACTGAAAGTGGTTGTCTATGGACAAAGTCGAGACAATACAAAAAATTGGTATTCATACTTTGTGTGATCGTCTATGGATACGAGATCGAGACAGTACACCAATCAACGTGTGATTACTTAATAATAGGTTTAGACTTAACAAAACTCTATAGAATCACTATCAAGTAATACAGAGTTAACATTTGTGTATTTTACTTTTAATTATAATAAACAATTATAATTGCGGAAATAGAAAAGTAAAAGACATAACAAGATTTTGTTAACGAGGAAACCACAAATGTATAAAAACCCCGGTACCTAGTCCATTATTGAATACTCTAAGAATTAATCCGCTATACAAAATCTAACAAACTTCGTATAGTTGAGACCAATAAACCTATAGTTCACCTAGTTTCTTCAGTATCCCTGCGCTTTCGACATTCAATGAGTTCACGCACTGGAACAATTCCTTAGGATCGTATTCCAAACAGTAAAGGAACAACAAATCTGTTTGGTAACAACTTTGTTGATTCTTTCAGATGAAGATATCTCAAGTCATAAGCAAAGGCTCGTATGTTTAACAAATAAACTCCTTTTCCTAGTTAGATCAATCTATCCAACAACCACCGAAATAGCAGAGCTTAAATTTACAATCAATCAATATAGAATTGCTTATGGGCAAAAACTGTTTCTGCTGGTTTTGGTAAATTTGGGTGTGTTGATGAGAAACGAATTTAGACCTAAACAAATGCACTTCATAGGAGTACTTTAGATTCGAGATATGAATCTGTACAATCCTGGCCTAAACCAAGAAATGGTTATTCCTGTCTTTCTTCGGTCACAAAGTAAAGGAGAAGGGTTGGTCTTAGGGAGGGAAGCAAAGAAGGTGTTGAGACCATAATGGTTAATTCTGAAGGTGTGACTATTTTATGACTTGTATCAAAATTTAGAGATGGCTTGCGGAATGTAAGCTGTCATTTCTTTGGTATTTTTCTGGATACTACGTTGTTGTTCTAACCAAAACTTGTTTTTTGTTAAAATAGGTAAAACCTATTTATACAAGTCATATTGAACGCACTTGATCTCGTAGAAAGTGGAAGTGATTGAGTGATGGATAAGTGGGGTCATGTGTAAATGCCAGGGACCATGTTCCCAATATGAAGGAAACTGGTTTGTTTACACCCACTACTTCTTGACATTTTCTTTACACCCACTACTTCTTATAATGAGTTTACACTGCACGCTGTAAAACGCCAGACCAATACCCTGATGAGCATCCCCTAGTTTGTGACATATTTGATGTCTCGAGCATTTTTGTGGAAAATGTGTAGCAGATTGCTAAACGAGTCATGTATGCAAGACTTAGCTATTCTGATTAATTGTATGCCAACTAAGTAGTAGATAGCCATGTATGGCATGTCAAAGTCAAGAGACTTGCCGCATGAAAATAACATGTGATGCTATTAGGCTTATCTTGGATGGTCGCCTAAAACTTGCCACGGGCTTGTCAATTCTGTGGCGAATTTTGATGACTGGGATTGTGTCCCATGAGAAAGGGTGGCCATTTATTATGGCCACATTCCATTGGCATATGATAATAGCAAAGTGTCGTCATATGCAGATGGTATGATGGCATATTTAACACATGCCAGTGGCATATTGGCGCCTGGCATATCCGCGACAGCTATTTTTGGAATATTGGTGTTAGACCCAAATATGGCTCCGGCAACATTGTCCCCCTGTTGCTATATCAAATTTAAGTCCTTAGGATAATTACTTGACTTGGTTGTCGTGGAAACTTTAGCTAATTTAGGGTTTGGCATATCAAAACCCTAATTAGCGCGTGTGGCATGGCCGCGGCACGGTGAAGTTTTTATGCAATCGGTGCCATGGCCACATTAAAGGAATTATGGAGGGCCATAATATGGGAATAACCACAGGCGCAAGGATGGCCACGGTTAATTATAGTATGACGTCGTTTTTAGGGTTTGTCGGGTCCCACATGGCTCGTGGCATGTTGTGGGGCCAAATTAGCGTAATTTGGGCCATAACTGGAAATTAGGGTTTCGACTAATGCCACTAAAGCAAAGCTGTGTTTTTGATTAGAATACCCTAATTAGAATTTGTTATGGCGTTGGCCACGAACATGAGGTGAGTTAGCATGTAGGCACGCTATTTATGACACGTTCGGCATGCTATTGCGCCATTATGGCACGTTTGGCATGCCAATTAGTGCATTTACGCGACATGGCATGTTTGGCATGCCTTTAACATGTGGAGCGGGATGACACATTTGGCATGTATGTTTGGCATGCCATTGGCTTGTTGGCGCGGTTTTGGAAAGCTAATTTGGCATTGTGACCATCTGGCGCAATTTTCCTATTTTAATATTGTGGCAGGTTTGGAGCGACCTAATTGGTCGATAAAAAAAGGGGTCGGCCAAGCATGGACATGGCCACACTTCCAGTGCGCGTAGAAGATTTAAAGCGACCTGATTGGTCGATGGGAAATAGGGTCGACAAGTATGGGCCCAACCACAAATCATGTGTGTGTGGCGGGTTTAAGGAGACATGATTGGTCGATGGGAAACAGGGGCCGGTCGAGGAACATGGGGTGTGGCGCCGGATAGCCTATGGCATGGCCACACCTCCCTTTGTTGTTGCTCCTATTCCGCGACTCCTTTTATTCCTTGTTCTGATTTTGGGTAGGATTTTGCACCAACTAATCCATGGAGAGTTAATTTCCTAGTTTTCCTGAGCCTAATTTCAACCGGCGAGGTCTAATATACTGCGCAGGGCGCAAAACCCTAATTTTTGCAAATTAGTCCGATTAATATCTGAATCTTGTGAATTATCACAAAATTGACTGAATTATATGTGTTGACACAGAGTTCTTTAAGTTTATTGCCAGATAGTAGTATGCTTTCCAATTGAGTATTTTTATGCAAGGACCTTAACCTTGATACTTGGAAATTCGTGCTACTCTACTGCGAGTAAACAAAAATTGTCATGCCATATACATATTAAGGGTTCAGCCGGGGAACATAGCACAAAAAACATTCAAAGAAACTTATATTAATTGAATAATATAAGCAGGGTGCCGAAATTTACAGAATATATGGGATTGTTGCTACATGCACCATTCTGGATAAATTTCATGAGAAAATATTAAGTTGCTAAATAAATGCGCCAGTGGAGAGGTTGCACACTCATCACTTTTGCATGGCTCCGTTTCTTTGCAGAGTGACGGCATATCAAATGTGAAGGTTTTATAATTTTAACCCTGAACTAAAGACCACCATCAACAAGAATGAAACAAAAAACTATAAGGTTATGCCGATCTTACATAAGTAATCAATCGAATAAATACGATTCTAGTTGGATCCCATCCGATCAAGGTTTGTGCACACCCAAATATATAAAAACCAAATCAGAAATCTTCTTTGTCTTCAAATCTTCTTTAATCTTCAATAAACACATGCACAACACCATTTGAATCCTTTGTGATCAATCATGCACAAAACGGAGTCTGTTAACAATGGATTATCACAAGACGTCTTTAGATCTACAAACAGTTCTAAAGATATCGTCGACACTTCGATCTATTTTGATTGAATCTTATATCAGAAGAGAAAATTCTCAAGAATAAACAAACTAGGTGCAATCAAAGTTCAAAAACCTTTAGTCAATCAAATCAATCGAAAACTAAAAAAACTACAATTATCCAGTTTCCCACCAACGGTACTCGTAGATCGCTTCTTGATCCCACAAAAGTCTTTAAACGAGCGGTCGTAAGAGATTTTGCCTAATTAGGGTACTTTCCCCTCCGAATAGACGGCTCCACCAAAAACAACAAAAAGATGAAATTTTCCTGGCTCTTAGGATAGTTTGTTCGAAATGCAAACTTGGGTGTTTATAGACCAAGGATGTTTGGACACCAAGGAATTTCCAAAACCAAATATTCTTAAGATATGCAATGAATTCCCAAATAGGTTTTCATAATTCCGGGAAATGCTTTGTCCAATATTTATGAAATCTCACTAGAAAATCTCCAATTAGTAAATGCACATTACCAATTTTTATTTTCCAGAGATATGCATTTAATTCCTGGTAATTAAAAGCATATAAAACTAACAACCTTAATTAAAATATTATTAATAAATTTCGTTCCAGGATCTCCTTGAGTAATTAAGGAATATCTTTGAACAATAAAAGATAAGAGTTACTGAACATGTTCAAAGTATGTCGATATCTTTTTTATTTGTAAATCATTTTTCATATTTACAATCCCGGAATCGATTATACCACACTTCCAAACAAGTTTAGAATTGGTTCATCTGTATTCCAAGAACAACTATGTGATTGATCAATATCAATTCACTAATCATGGGTTTACGGTTCTACCAAACACAAGGATCGGTTCTACCTTAATATGGTTACTGGGACTGATTACATCAGTTATCAGGATCGGTTACATCAATTACCAGGACCTGTTACCATATTTTCATGGTATTACTTGTGATCGGTTACACAAGTCACTAGGATCGGTTACACCAATTTCCAGGATCGGTTACATCAATTACTAGGACCGGTTACTCTAATTACAAGGATAGATTACACAACTATTTTGTGATCGGTTACACCAATTACTAAGATCGGTCACACCAATTACAAATATCAATCATACCATCTCAGGTGATTACTTAGGATCGGTTACACTAATAAAATTCATACCAATATATAAGTCATGAACTATGATTAGTTTTACCAGGATACATAACAAGTTATGATCGATTCTACTATCTCACATACATTGGTAATCCAAAGATATGCAATGAATAATAATACCAATAAGCCTAGCGATTTCCATTTCCATTCATAAAACAAGTTCATAAATGTACTTCCTTTAAACAAATGTAAACATTGTTTCCTAGGATGAAATCTTCACCTTTACCCATACACATAATCACAATAACATTCATACGATTATGTCGATGTCTTATATACGAAGTTCAAAAGATAAGCGTTATACTTCGTATCCTAATTCCTTAACACTATGATCATGTGATCATGTCTTAATACTAGAGTATAATCATTCACATCTTCACAATTATGTTTTCAATATAGCACAACTTGAAAGATACGTTAGGAATGAAGCAGTTCAAGTCAAAATATTACTAACCTCAAGAGGAAGGATGATGTCGTCATTGTAGCTTATTACTTCTTCACATTCTTCAAGTCTTTGAGTAATACTTGTATGTCTCATAATCCTAATCTTTCTAGTCTAACCTATACGAAGTTGTTTCTAGTACATAATCAAGCAACTCTTTAATTAAGTTTTGATTCACTAAAATATGACAACCAAACTTGACATACCAACGCTTGGTGGGTTCAACTGAGCTATGCTCTAACACTATGAATCCAACCGAGCTTTGAATTCTAATGAAAAAGTATACCCAAATTCTTCTGGTTTAAAAAAAATATTATTTTGATTCAACCTTCGAAGGAGCTTTGCGAATCTGGAAAAAACGGGTTAACTCAGTTTATGAAAATCAGTTTTTAAAATTTAATTTCTTTCTTTATGATTTTAGTTTGAATCAACATAACATTTGATCTTTCTTTGTTTTCCCTCTAATCTATTATTTTTATGATTATGTCTTTATTAGATTGACTTGTAGAGAAATCTAAAAGTCCTTAGAGATATATTTCAAATTTTGAAACTTATCACTATAATCTCCATTGTTATATTTTGCTAATGGAATTTTAATCTCTTTTGGAAGTTCTCCTTGTTGATCATTGTGTAATCTCAACTCGTGAATCCAGTCATTGTGAAATCTTCTTTTTTAATCCTCGAGTTATCACAGTCATGCTTGCTTTCCAATAGTCATATTGAATCTCCCATATCATTGTGAATCCAATAAGGTTGTTTTCGTTTATCTGATATTACTTCATCAGTTCAAATCTTGTGCATCCTAACATAATCGTAGTTCAATCATGATGATTTTTGTTCATCATATCAATATAAACCAATGGGTTGGTGTAGTCAAAACTGTAGTCAATCACCAGCTAAATTTTAGTAACAATAACATGATTTTTTTTCAAATTTCCAAAATTCAAATTCCATTCAAAATTTTCATCCCGGGTATTAAGTTAGATAATCGTTCTCTTCACTATTATAGGGAACAAATAAATCCTGACTTTTTTCGATCCTTTTATAACCCAATAATATATCCTTTCATTACTTTCAAACATTTTTATCCCAAGGAATATAAACCTTTTCTTGAGGAAAATAACCTATAGAGAAGAGATGGAAAGATTATCACGGAGTATGCAATCAACTTCAATTGGTGCTGGTCCTTCAGGAGTTTTGAGAAGATCAATAATAACTATGCAAGTTTTAAAAGATGTAGATGGATAATGGACTTATAGTTTACTGGGAAAGATCATCTTTAAGGATCCTTTAAGTCATGAAAAGGTCAAGGAGGAGGTGAGTCCCAAATGGAGGTGTTATAGAAGATTTGGGATAATATCCAAAGGTACTAATATTTTTCTCTTCAGTTTTGAAATAAAGGAAGCATATGATAGTGTTTTATCTAATGTTCCATGGTCGATGCTTGGATATCTTCTACTCCAACAGAAATATATTCCTAATATGCCTATTCTAAACAACAAATTCTTAAGTCAACTTTAGTGTGTTAAATTTAGAAATCTGAAGCAAAATGTTCAAATAAGAAGCTAGTGAAAAACATATGTCTGGATATTGGAAAGAGAGTTACATCAGAAGGAAAAAAGAGACTCCCAAAAGGACAGGTTACTGATATTGTCTATATAGAAGTTAACCTAAAGGATCCTTTGAGAAGAGGTGGATGGTTGGATACTCTATCGAGTGGAAGAGAATGGATCATCTATCACTTTGATATATAGCCATATGAAATATGTAAGGAATGCTGGGTAGTTGATCATGTTGAAGAAAACTTCAAAAAATTATCTCAAGAGAAAAAGGTGGAGGCTACGACTGAGGCAGAGTTTACTGTGTTTAGCCAAACAGAGGAACACAATTTTTGGTGGCTTATATCCTAAGTTCGGATGATACAGGTGTATTCCTACTCCTTTAGGGAACTTAGTTAACCTCACGCTAAGTTGAGGGAAGAATCCTTTTCTAGGCAGGAATCCTTGTTTAGGCAGAATTCCTAGTTAGGGAAGAGTCTTGTTTTAGGAAATACTCTTAGTTTAGGAAATAGATTCCTAATAGAAGTCCTTGGTCGGCTGAGTACGGTGAAGGTTATAAATAGAGAGCTTTGGCTAATAGCTAAAGGGAGAAGACTAGGTATAGAAAACCTAGAGAAATCTTGGAACAATACTTGTGCAAGCTTGGCAAACATTTTAAGGTTAATCCACTGTTTAGATAAGATTGTGAGCGTAACAAAAAGAGAATTGTAATCGTTTTCTTGTTCATAATCTAGAGAAGGTATTTTCTTCAAATTACTAATTGTGTCTCTGTTTTCTAAGTTTATCATCTATTATTATTCTGAATTCCGCATTTATAGTAATAGCTATCAAGATACAGAGATCAAAACGTATCAAGTTGGTACCAAGAGCAAGGTTCGTTTTTAGGGTAGATCCCTGTGGTTTATGGTTTTCACTAGATCTCTCTACATAAATCTTGGTGAGGTACTTTAGAATTTAAAAGACGTTAGGAGAACAAGGGGATCAAGGATGACAAAGTCAGATGATGAACCTAAGCATAGCGAACCACAAACTATGGAAGAAAAGATGACTACGCTACAAACTGACATGAAGTCGATTAAAACCACCCTTGAATAATTGACTGAATGTATTTGTTCTCATACACCCAATCCGAAGACGAAGAAAAATATTACACCTTCGCCTGAAGCCTCGAAAAAAGATGAATCAGAAGAAGACGATTCGGAAGAAGAAGAAGGGGAAGAAGATGAGGATGAAGAAAATAAAAGTGAGTTTCTTGAAAGTCCTACATCAACTAAACCTCATGGTAAGAATCTGAAAATTGATTTTCGTGTTGATATTCCATTATACGATGGGAGTGTCGATGTAGAAAAATTGGATGATTGGATTGAATGTCTAGAGACATATTTTTCTTTCTTTGAGGCATTGAAGCTACAAAAGCATGCTCTAACCTGGTGGAAAGATTATCAAAGACAAAACTTAGGTAAGGGAGTATTGTCATGGAAAAGATTCAAGGCAGTTGTAAGGAAGCAGTTTTATCCGGTTAGCTACCTTGAAGAAAGATGGTTCAAGTGGTACAACTTGAAGCACACTTATAACCAAACAATGCAAGAAAATACTTCAAAATTTTAGAACCAAGCTATGATTTTGGATTTAGACTTGGGAGATTATGTTATCTATATGAAATATTGTAGTTGCAGGAATTCCCACAACACACCCCTTGTAATATCTTGATATTAATTTCTAGATCTACATATAAAAATGGTAGTAAAATTGCTAAAATTATAAACGGACACCAATATTTTTTACATGGTTCGATCAATATGATCTACATCCATGATTCTTCACTATAATCGTTTAAGTTTACATTTGGTTTACATTGATAATCTCCATTAATGGAGTTCTAAATCTAGTTTTGGGGAAGAAGATGATAAAGAAAAATACATTTTCTCTCTCTAAAAATCTCTCTGCTAAAATATCTCTTTCTCTCTCTTCCAAAATTATCTCTCTCCTCAAGACTTTCTCAACTCTCAAAAAATACCTCATCCTTTCCTGAATCAATTGGATCTCTATTTATAGGAAATTACATAATGGGTGACAACTAAGCTGTCCTCTACTTTCGGATATCACTCGCGATATTATCGCAGTAGCTATAATATTCCTTCTCGCAAGTATTGTAACCATCGCCAGTTAATCATGTTCTTTTTGTGTTTCTTCCATCGTAAACTATTACGTCATTATTTTGTAACACTCGCAAAGTGTTATTGGAGAACTCGCCGTGACGCTCGCAGAAATGTTGTTAATCTCGCAAGAATATTGTTGTGGCGATATTCTGGTCTTACATCTTGCCTCTTTTTCCTTGAATATGGCTTGAAGAGCGATCTTTAAGGAAAAATAATTTGTTGTAGTAGTCTTTGATCTTTGTTGATGAAGGAACGAGCGAAAGAATACTAGACTCGAAAAGTACGTACTTGCCTCTATTCTTTTGTGAAGTTCCATATCTTTGCTAAGTAAATAAGAAGTATTAACTCTTGAAGTATTCGAAGTATGAAGTATCCTTGAAGAAGTATAATAAGTACTCAATCCTCAAAATATAAGAAGTATCCATCCTTGAATGAAAATCATAAGTATTGCCTCTGTTCATGCGAAATTATTACTTCATTTTTGGTGAAAATCCCTGTCCATTTTGGAAATGATTCTTGCCGAGAAGATAAAGAACATAAAATGTTTTCTTGGTAATCCATAGTTGCCTCTGTTCTTTATCTATGGAGGCAGAATCCTTGAAAAATGTTAAATAAACGAATTGTTTCTTTATTCTTGTCTTGCCTCTGCCTCATGCGATAAAATAATCATATTCTGCTAAATAATCACAATTCCTGCGAAATTCTGGAATAGTTTGCGAGGTGCTGAATGAGTTTGCAAATTTCTGAATGTGTCTGGAAGATTCTAAATGTATCTGCAAGTTTCTGAATGATGTTCCTGAAATATCGCCGCGAGATTGTGAATAGTGCCGTGAATAGTTCTGTGATGAATAGTTCTGCGAAATAGTGCTGCGAGATTGTAGACAATCCTCTTGAGAGACTCTGGATAGTATTTCTGAGAAATTCTGAACAATACTTCTGAGAGATTCTGAATAGTATTTCTGAGAGATTCTAAATAGTACTTGATATCTCTCTTGCGATGAACAAATCTTTCCTGCATTCTTAAAAGAAAATAATTAATGTTTGAGATTATTCTATTGGTCTTATTTTGCCTTCCTAGTTAAAGGTCTTATTTTGCCAATTTTTCTTTTGTATCTGCGACAAAATCGCAGGATATCTTCACATTTGCATGTAAAATCCCATTGATCTTGCCTTATCCACATTTTTTCAACATCTCTGCAACAATATGATAAGTTTAAGCTCCCTTGCGAGGACTACATCTTATGACATTGCCGTCTTGCGATGAAATCGTAGGACGTCTTTACACTTTCATGTAAAAACCCATTGATCTCATCTTATATTTTTCTCTTATGGCTTGTTGCCTCTGTATAATTTTCGTCACACGACAATATGGCAGGCCTAAATGTTCTTGAGATCATAAAGCCCCATGACATTGCCGTCTTTAGACACTTATCATCTCCCTAATGGAGGGTGCCGCCCTTATCTCCCCCCTGGTTACCCCTTCAAGGAGGGAACATCGTCCATACAAGACTAGCTCCTCCCATCCGGATTTTCCAACAACCAGTTTTTTTCGCAGCCTCTTGTCCTTTATGCCTATATGGCTTATAGTTACAAGACTACACCCTAAATGGGGTTTTCTTCGGCCCTAGTGCATCATAGCCAAGACTTGCCAAGGGTGGCCAGGGTAGTTTCGTACGCCCCGGGCACCCTTGACTCAACCGTGTACCTCGGCGCCTTGGTCATACTCTGCACTCCTTAGAAGAGATCCTAGGTCGTCCAACCAGGGTATAACCTTATAAAGCTGGAAATCCAAGGTCTCTCTCCTGGATAGGTTTTCTTTAACCCCAACATATGCATAACTCAGGTTCCAGCAGCGGTATAACCTTATCCCTGAGTCATGTCAAGAGATACCCCTTTATATGACGCGCTATTAGGTCCTACATTTGCCTCTTACGAAATTTTATTCGCGAACTAGGGTGCACGCCATAAAGGTTCGTCCCATTCTTATGTCTCTGCGAAATTTTATTCGCGTTTCTCGCGATATTTTCGCGTTTCTTCATTCTTTCATTTATGTCAATTATTTATATAATCTTGAATAATCTCGCGATTACACTCGCAGCTCTGATAAAAATTTGTTTTGCTCATTTCTGTGAGTTGAAATATTCTTTAAATTTTTTTGAAATCTTAGAAATATTCTTTGAAATCTTGCGATTGTATCGCATTTGTTAAACCAAAAATCTCTTTCTGTAAAAGAAATATTCTAGATAAATCTTTGAAATCTTCTTTGAAATCTTGCGATTGTATCGCGTATTTTGGAAATTTGAAATCTTAGGAATTTTTGCAATAATTTCATTTTCTGTAATCTTTGAAATCTTTGAAATTTTTTGAAATCTTTAAATTTTTGCGAAAGTATCGCTCTTGTCAATCAAATCAAAATTCTTTGAAATGTTTTGTAATCTTAGAAATTTTAGAAATCTTGCGATTATATCGCTTTTGGTAAATTAAATCAAATTTTTTGAAATCTTTTGAAATATTAGAAATCTTAGAAATGTTCTTTGAAATATTGCGATAGTATCGCTTTTTGTAATAAATCAAAAAAATTCATTTTTTGTAAGTAAAATATTCAAGGAAGTGGTACTTAGCTTTCTTGCAATTTTTTGTTGCTGCTGTTTCTCGCGAATTATATGATTTTCTTGTGAAATGAGAAGTAATGAGAAATGAACTCTTTATCTGTATCTTTCATATTCTCACAACATACCAACCGTGCTAACATCTCTTGTAAAATCATCCTCAACTATATTCTCTGCTATTATTTGCTTCTAGAATTTCTTGCTTGCTAAATTTTGATGCTGCTTTCCCATAATAAAGTTGCTTCACATGATGATATCCGCGAACTGGGTTGGGCTCGCAAGTTAATCATTTTTTCTTTGCTGGTAATGACTTAGGTGAAGTAAACATCTTGGTGAGTATCCGCGAAGTAAATGTCTGAAATGTTTAAATTTGCAAGGAATTTTTTTTTGTGTGAACGTGAAGATTCGAACTTGTGATGTTAACATTGTTCTCTTCACTGCTGACCGGTCGTTATAGCTTCTGTTTTTAGAAGAAAATCATATTGCCAACTTCTTATTACTTCTTTTCCCTATTCATCTTTACTCTTTGATTTGTTGTTTGCGATAGCTTCGCAGACATTCTGTATTCTATAGTCCCCTGGATTCTACCATATCCATGCGATGGCTTCATAGATTTGATGCTGCGATGACTTCATATATTTGAGGCTGCGATGGCTTCTTTGGTAATAATAATTTTTCTTTGGCTGTTAGGTTAAATATCTACTCATTATTTCTTTCTTCATTGCTGGCTGTTAGGTACTGCGAGATGGATGAACTGGAGCAGCATATTTTCTTTATTCTTCGCCATGAACAACTCACGCATCTCCATTATCTGTTGCTCTCTTCTTTACCTAAGCAGAATCTCGCAAAGGTTGGTGTAGTTCCAAGTCTTCGCTGTGTTTTGATGCTGTTTTTTCTTTTCTCATGAACCCTTTCAACTCGAAATTCTGTGCTGCGCACCATTACTTCATGAGTAATGTATGATGTACATTAAGCTGTTATTATTGATGAAGCATTTGGAAAACAAAATGTGAGCACCATTCTGGAAAACGGGGAGTTTGGTAGTTGGGTTCATACGGAAGAATGAGGCGTCCATGTTCTTTCCTGTTAGAGGATTGGAGTTGTTTGATGTGTAATCAATACCCTTTTCTTCCAAGGAGATCCTGACTTTCTGGCTGTCCATAGAGTACAGATGATGATATAGCTGCATGATTTTCTAAATAACCGTTCTCAAGACTCAAGAGCTGAATACGAATGACAAAGTTGGATGCCACCTGAATTCGTAAGATGAAACTGGACACCACCTGTAGATAAAAAGGTCGAACAACCAAAGACATCACACTTGTACAACTCAGAAAGGAGGCCTAAAAAGACTGAAATAAATAAAAGAAACGGAAAATAGAATTTAATTGTCAGTCTCAGTCATAGAATTCAAAATCTGCAAATATTAATCCTTCGTCAAGAGCTGGTGATAATAATCAATTAGGAGGGAGATGCGATATTATCATTTTTCCTTTGACCATGTGTTGGCAATGAAGATCGCTAGTGACGTTGAGAATGAACAAGTTCTCCTTGCACTAGCGCTTCTTTGTTGACCATCGCTGGATGCTGCGAATCTGTAGATTTCCTTGTATCTCCCCAGTCTTTTGCCTTGCTCGCTGGACTTTGTGAAGTAATATTTCTCTAAACATTTTCCTTACGATATGAGAATGAACAAGTTAAAAATCTAGACTGAAATGAATTATTTTAGTTCGCAGAGTTTAAAACACTGCAGCTCATTTTTAGTGCACATAATAAGAACAATTAACTAAGCATCCGTGTATCGCTGGACATTATGTATATTATAATATTATTTCGTCCTTAAATAAGTATCGTTGGACTTTGTATTGTGTATAAACTTCCTTGGACTGAAGTATCCATGTTCTTCTTCTCGCTGTTTGGTTGATGGCTGCGGTGGACTCATGGTCATGAAACTTTGCACCACTAAATAAACTCTCTCTCAAGTTATATACTCCATATTTGGTATGTTTGTTTGCTGGAATTTGAGCTGGTAGACTTGCTGGAACCATCGCTGATAAACTTGTTGGGACTATCGCTAATAAATTCAATCTAACTTCACTGATGGTGCAGTAAAATTTGCAAAGGTTGTAATTTCATTCCCGTTCTTAACATAAATAAATTCCTTTTGTTGATTGCCTCTATGATTTTGCTAGATTCATTTGTTGTTTAATGAGGTGAGCTTGCCTCTTCGTTGGGTGAGACTTGGCGAAGCAAAACTTGGGTTGTATATTGATTCTGCTTTTAATATATGTGAGCTGTTATTGAAGTTTGAGTTTAATATTTGTAGTTTGGCTTAATTTTTGTGTAATCTATTCATCGTTCCTTTCTTCTCCGCGTCTCTCTCTTTTCTTGTTTATCACCTCTCTTGATAAAATTACGAAATGATAACATGAAGGTAAAACGTGACAAAACAAGTTTCTGATAATGGTTTGTCTCTTCTGTGCTCTTTTTTACTGATGCTTTGCGAGCAGATCATCTTTGAAAACTTTTCATCTTATAAGCTGGTGTTGTTGTTGCGATTCTATTCGCTGATGTTGTTGGCGATTCTATTGTTGGCAGTTTTATCCGTTGTTGCAGTCATTTCATCTTATGACTGGACTATGGAAGAAGAAATGTAGTTGCAAACTGCGATGTTTCGTTTTTTTTTTTTTTTTTTTTTTGCGGGGTTGGTTGATCTTCCTGTAAGATTAATTCATTCCTTGCTGATTGTTGACAATTGAAGTGATCCCGTTGTTATTGTTAATTGTATTCTTCACAAGTGATTGGTTTCCATCATACAGTTTTCTTCGAAAATCTATATTGATGAAATTTTGCATGGAATCGCAAACGATCAGTAAATTTGGTTAGCAGTCTATAGAGCATTAAGATGAATAATTTCTCCCTACGAAGAATGAAAACTTTCAATGAAATCTTCTTAATTTTGTTCTAACGAAATGTAAATCTCTAATCAACAGAAAATCTCGAAATTTGACATTTTTAGAAATTCATTAAACAAATTTGTAAAACGAAGTTTGGTTACTACAAATTTGTAGCAAAACATTTTTATATTCAAGACTTCCACAATAAATCATATTTTTACAAAAAGCAAAGTTTGGATTTGACAAAAAGTCTATTTTTCAATTTATTTTTGAAATTCCCAGATCTGAAAAATGAAACGAAGAATAAGAAAAGTGAAAAGAAATTTGTCCTTTTTGATGATTTGTTGACACAATTTTGCTGATATTTTCTTCATCCGCCACTTAACATATCTCCTTCTCTCTATTTGATGTATAATCATGATCTTTCCTTGTAGCTTTCCATATTTGATCTTGAAACTTTTAGGTTCAGTGAAATCTAATTCTAACGATAGCCAATTTCTTTGAATCTTCTTCAATTTGACAAGTAGTCCCTGTTTCTAGCGCCAAAATGTAGTTGCAGGAATTCCCACAACACACCCCTTGTAATATCTTGATATTAATTTCTAGATCTACATATAAAAATGGTAGTAAAATTGCTAAAATTATAAACGGACACCAAGATTTTTTACATGGTTCGATCAATATGATCTACATATGATTCTTCACTATAATCGTTTAAGTTTACATTTGATTTACATTGATAATCTCCATTAATGGAGTTCTAAATCTAGTTTTGGGGAAGAAGATGATAAAGAAAAATACATTTTCTCTCTCTAAAAATCTCTCTGTTAAAATATCTATTTCTCTCTCTTCCAAAATTATCTCTCTCCTCAAGACTTTCTCAACTCTCAAAAAATACCTCATCCTTTCCTGAATCTATTGGATCTCTATTTATAGGAATTATATAATGGGTGACAGCTAAGCTGTCCTCTACTTTCGGATATCACTCGCGATATTATCGCAGTATCTATAATATTCCTTATCACAAGTATTGTAACCATCGCCAGTTAATCATGTTCTTTTTGTGTTTCTTTCATCGTCAACTATTACGTCATTATTTTGTGACACTCGCAAAGTGTTGTTAGAGAACTCGCTGTGACGCTCGCAGAAATGTTGTTAATCTCGCAAGAATATTGTTGTGGTGATATTCTGGTCCTACAAATATATTTCTGGGTTTCATGAGTATATACAGAAGGAGTTGAAGATGTTTTCGGTGGATTCTATCTCTGAAGAAAGTATAAAAGCTAATTCCATTGAAGGCATGCTTAAGAAATCTGATTCAAAGGGAAATACTAAGGTGAAATCTGGAGGTACCACTGCAAAAAGAGGTGAAAGGAGCAAAGAATAAGGGAAGTTTAGTGATAAAGAAGGTTTGACTTGTACCCATTGCAAACAAACAGGTCACGTTATCGACAAGTGTTGGGTTAAGAACCCTCATCTAAAGCCTAAAGGGTTGCATAGGAAAGAAGCCAAAAAGGAAGCACTAGTCGCTCAAACTCCAAAAGAAGTCCACAGACTAACTAAACCCAATTCAAATCTCTCTCTTATGACATGGTCAAAAAAAAGACCTTCAAAAGATGATCTTTGGGAACGACTCTTCACAGTGAAGATGCAAGTCAAAACATCACTAGTTGATGCTGTTATTGACCCGGGCAGTCAGAAGAATTTACTTTCACATTATTTGGTGCAGAAGTTAGGATTGAAGACTATCAAACATCCTAAACCATACCCTTTAGGATGGCTTCAAAAGGAAGTGGGCTTACAAGTTTCACAATAGTGCATGTTCAAATTTGCTCTAGATGAGTCATATATTGATGAAGTTACATGTGACATAGTTCCTTTGGATGTTTTTCAGGTAGTACTAGGTAGTCCTTACCCATGGGATAGAGATGCAACTCTACACAGGAGGGAAAAAAAGTACACCTTTACCAAAGATGGAGAAAGTTTTTTAATTCAGGCTATAAATTCTCCTCTAGAGGGAGCAAGCTTGATTATAGCCACTCAGGCTAAGCGGTTGGTGAATGCTAGCACAAAGTTCATTCTCCTTGTGATCCGTTCTCTTGAGGATAAACCGAGTAGAGTTTGTTTGGAAGCCTTGACTGCACAACAAAAAGGCGACCTAGAAAGGTTGAAGTTGAAATACAAGGATTTATTTTCTGATGTCACAGGGTTACCACCAAAGAGGAGTATGGAGCATGAAATTATGTTGACTGGAGAGAGTTCTCTTCCTAATGTAGGTATTTATCGTACGTCTATATAGGAATCTGATGAGATCAATAAACAAGTCCAAGAACTCCTAGAATTAGGAATGATAGTGCCAAGTGCTTCACCTTGTGGATCAGCGGTATTATTAGTACCAAAGAAATATGGAGGATGGCGTATGTGTATTGATTATAGAGCATTAAATAAGATCACTATAAATAATCGTTACCCTCTACCTAGGATAGACGACATGATGGATCAGTTGGAAAAATCTTAAGTCTTTACAAAGTTAGATTTCAAATTTGGATACCATCAAGTACTAATAATACCGCTTTTTATCCACAAACAGAAGTGGTCAACAGGACTATGGTTCACATGTTAAGGGATATAATTCCAAGCATCCTAAAACTTAGGATGAGAGTTTACCATATCTACAATTTGCATTCAATAGAGCAGTTCATAGTTCTTCGAGAAAATCTCCTTTTGAGACGTGTTATGGTTACTTACCACCTAGTCCTTTTGATCTAGTATTTTCTAGTGACACCTCAATGGGGGGAAGGAAGGAAGTGAACGTCAAAAGGCACAAAAGTTCTTGGAGAAGATATCTCAGATTCATGCAATTGTTGAAGAGCAATTAAAGAAGTCACAAGCCAAATACAAAGCAAAGCATGACAAGCATCTTGTGCCTTATAATTTCGGTGTTGGTGACTTGGTATGGTTAAAATTAGGTAAGGAACGACTGAAGGGGGAAGGTAAGAAATTGAAGCCATCAAGGTATGGACCATTTCGTATTCTCGATCAGATTGGTGACAATGCCTTTCGTCTGGATCTGCCACCTTATATAGGAATGTACTCAGTTATAAATGACGAATACTTGAAGTTGTTTGAACCACCATTAATTACTAGATGATGACGGTGACGACACTATGATCTTACCACGGGTAAAAGACTTATGGTTTGATAGAGAAGAACCACTCAAGGAAGACTGCGTATTGGAGCGAAGAGTGACTAAAACATGACAAGGAGAGAAAGAACCTTTTCTAATTGGATGTAAAGGTCAAGTTCCTAGAAAGGCCAAGTTCTTTAATAAGGAAAAGGGGGCTCTCGAGTTCCCTAACCTTCATTTTCAACTCTCACAGGAGTTCAAGTTCTTTAAAGGGGGACCCATGATACAGGTGTATCCGTACTCCTTTAGGGAACTTAGTTAACCTCAAGATAAGTTGAGGGAAGAATCCTACTCTAGGCAGGAATCCTTGTTTAGGTAGAATTCCTAGTTAGGGAAGAGTCTTGTTTTAGGAAATACTCTTAGTTTAGGAAATAGATTCCTAATAGAAGTCCTTGGTCGGCTGAGTACGATGAAGGCTATAAATATAAAGCTTTGGCTAATAGCTAAAGGGAGAAGACTAGGTATATAAAACCTAGAGAAAGCTTGGAAAAATACTTGTGCAAGCTTGGCAAACAGTTTAAGGTTAATCCACCATTTAGAGAAGATTAATTGTGAGCGTAACAAAGAGATAATTGTAATTGTTTTCTTGTTCATAATCTAGAGAAGATATTTTCTTCGAATTACTACTTATGTCTCTATTTTCTAAGTTTCTCATCTATTATTATTTTGAATTCCTCCTTTATAGTAATAGCTACCAAGGTACAGAGATCAAAACGTATCATCGAATGTTGATAGTCATATAAATGTGTTAGAGCATTGCTCGATCGAAATCACAAGCGTTGTTATCTCAAGCTTGTTTGTCAAGTTTTGTTGATCAAAACTATAAGTCTTGATTTCTAGTCTATTTATAGATATGTCTCAGATTAGGATAGAATGTGTAGTTGAGCTTTAGACTTCACGACATTCATCAATTGAAGACGAAGACTACTGAGGAGAGCTTGGAGGAACTTTATCAACAAAAGGTATGTGGAGATTAAAACTTATCTATCACTTAGAAGATTATTCTATTCTATGTCCTAATGAGACTAAGTCGTATAGACTTTTATATTATACACATTTGATATTTCGAGCTGAGTTTATCTCGCTTATCTATCTCTAAAAATATGTGTTGTAAGCTTTTTGCTTTAGCTACGTTCATCATTATTCTTGACGAGTTTAGTTGGAAACAATTTATTTATTGGAAACTAAATAATAAGTCAAAATATGATCATGAGGAAATTTTCTTGAAACATCTTACATGATTTGTGTGAGACAATCATTTAATGTCAACTTGGAAAGTTTCATATTGATCATTCAATCACTTGAAAATTACTTATAAGCTAATGGTTTGAGTGACACATCCATTGTCGTTTTCTAAGGATGTTTTAATGATTGAAATGGGAGTTTAGAACAAAAACCTTTGTATAGGTATAACACAGTATGTGTACCTAGTATGCAAACTATTTTGGTATGATTCAGGTACGGAAACCTTGTTTGCATACCTAGTATGCAAACAGTTTTAACTATTAAAGTCCGAGAACCTTGTTTGCATACCTATTATGTGAACGGTTCTACATGAGTTAGGTCCGGGACGGAAGTTTGCATACCGGTTTGTATGATTTTCATAGTCATGAACAAATAAATTTATAATTTAAGGAATGTAATATTTGAAAACCGTGGCTTAATGTTCATGAATTGATTCTTATATAAGTACTTTGTACGATTATGAATCAATCCTATTTTATTTCAGTTTGTTCATATATATTTCTATGAGATAGTGAACAATTGAACAACTCTATTAGTAGCACAATTAGATTCATATTTCATGATTGATTGATCATCATATTTTATCTGGATGCGTTACATGAATGTGGTTAAGACAAAAGTGTTCATATGGATAACTTTGGTTAACTGTTACTGGTCTAACTCAATATACACATTAGGTATGGTTACCCATATATGAATGAAGGTATATTTCATTTGTGTGTAACAATCTAAGACCATCTGACAGTACAAAGATACTGCTTTGGTTTTAAGTAAACTTAGCTTGAATCTTAAATCAGGTTTTTATCTAACAGTGAATATTGAATGCTTTGTTACAAAGTTATTTTAGCTTTAATTGTAAGCAAACCCTGATTTCAAAGACTATACAAAGGAGAACTATAGAAACTGGAAAACCTAATCCTGACACTTTCATGTGTCCTAGTTGTGACAAGATTCGATTCTCCTTTAACCTAGGTTTTTCCAAAACCATTATAGGTTAACAACTTGAAGACTTTATTTGGGATTCGTGAAGCCAGATCCAACTATTTTCTATGTAGTTGTGTGTTCTGATCTTACTTGATCTATCGTATTGAGTACTATATTCTCTAAGATTTGCTCGAGATTTATCTCCGATAAGTAAGATATAAAAAGTAATCACAAAGCTCTTCATCTCATTCTTTGTGATTCTACAATAACTTATTCTACTACCATATAGTTATGTTATTGTGAGGTGATTAATATTTCTAGGATTCTCTTCGGGAGTATAATACCTGATTATCAATTGGTTCCTGTTCACCTTGATTTATTAAAACACGAAACAAAAACTTCATAGGTACTTCTGTGGGAGACATATTTATCTATCATAATAGACTTATCTGTGGGAGACATATTTATTTATTTATAAGTCTTCGATTTTTTGTCGTAACAACTCTTAGTTATGGGTGAGATCAACTAAGGGAATCAAGTGAACAAAATCCAACGTGGTCCTAGAGGCGTAAGGAACACGGATGTACCTTAATCGATGTGAGACTTGGTTAGGGCTCAACTACATTCCAGTCCAAAGTTAACTTGTAGTAGGCTAGTAGTGTTTGTAGTGGCTTAATACAGTATGGTGTTCAAATATGGACTAGGTCCCTGGGTTTTTTCTGCATTTTCGGTTTCCTCGTTAACAAAATTTCTGGTGTCTATGTTATTTTTTTCCGCATTATACTTTTATATAATTGAAATATCACAGGTTGTGCGTAGTTCAATCAATTGGTAAATATGACCTTTGGTTGTTATATATAAATTGATTGACACTTGGACATTGTTCTTTGGTACTGTCCAAGTTATTTATCTTATCAATCAGTTTCATATATTTCTATCTGTTTGATTTGCTGATGAATTTGAGAAAAAGAGATATAACTCTTTGATATCTATCTTGGTTGAGCTCGTTTTATAAGCTGGTGCTCTCAGAATAATATTCGAGTTATTCCATATAAGAAGGGGACAATCAAACTACCAGGCGTTCCTGAAATTCATGATGTCGTATACGTTAAAGGTATGACTGCCAATCTCTTTTCTGTTAGTCAAATTTGTGACAAAGGACATAAAGTTGTCTTAAATGCGAATGGATGTGACATTGTAGACAAGACTGGAAAAGTAATTTTTTAGGGAAATCGTGATAAAAATGACTGTTATCTCTTGGATACTCAGTTTAATAATTGTTTCTATATGACTAAGGTGGAATCTACACATCTTTGGCATGAGCATTTTGGTCACATCAATTACCACATTCCAACTAAGATCATTAACAAAGAACTTGTTAGAGGTATACTTAAAATCAATGCTAATATTGATTGTGTCTGTAGTGCCTGTCAAAATGGTAAACAAACAAAAGTTTCACATAAATCATCTTGAGATATTCTCACTAAAGCTCAACTTGATTTAATTCATATGGATCTCTTTGGTCCTATTCAACAACCTACTGTTGCTGGGAAGAAGTATTCTTTAGTTTTGGTAGATGATTACACTGGGTTCACTTGGGTGGCATTTCTGGATCATAAGAATGAAGCCCTTAGTGAATTCAAGATTATTGTTAATTGAATCCAGAACGAATATGGTCGCAAGCTAAAGAAAATTAGAAGCGACCGTGGAACTGAATTCAAGGAAACTAAGGTGTTTGAATTTTGTGATAAACTGGGGATTATTCAACAATACTCACCACCCATTACTCCACAAGCAAATGGAGTTGTAAAAATGAAGAATATGAACATTCAGGAAATGGCAAGGGTAATGCTCCATAACAAAACTTACCGCTGAGGTCCAAGACCCTAAATACCCCTTATGAGTTATGGTACGGTAAGAAACCAAACTTACACTATCTCATAGTGTTTGGCAGTAAGTGTTATATTGTAAAAGATCGAGAACAGAAAGGGAAATTTGATTCCAAAAGCGATGAAGGTATCTTTCTTGGCTGTGCATCTGATAGTCGTGGTTTTCGAGTATATAATCTCAAGACCCAAGTTATGATGGAATCAATAAATATTATCATTGACGATCTGAGCAATTTTTTTCATGATGACCCTCCTGCTGAATTGCCTCTAAGGGAGACAATTGAAAAAGTCAAAGAAATCCCAGAATTAGTAGAAGTTTTTCCAACAGTTGTTGATCCTGACATTTCTAGTGAAGAGGAGAAAATCACTAGTCAGGATATTCCTGTTCAACATGAACATGAACGTGATCCACCACATCATATATGGGTTCAAAGGAATTATGATACTAAAAGTATTATTGGAGGTAAAGATTCTACAACTAAGACGAGAAAACAACTTCAAAATATTTGCAATTTTGGATGTTATCTATCACAAGTAGAACCAAAGAATATTGATGAAGCTCTTAGAGATGTATGGGAACTCGTACCTTGTCCCTCCAATATAAATATTATTGGTATCAAATGGATATTCAAGAACAAGTCAGATGAATTTGGCACCATTATCAGGAACAAAGCCAGAATTATCGCTCATGGATATTCACAGATTGAAGGTATTGATTTAGACAAAACCTTTTCTCTTGTGGCACTCCTTGAGTATATTAGATTATTATTAGCTCATGCTTGTCTTCTCAAGCGTAAGCTATTTCAAATAGACGTAAAATCCGTATTCTTAAACAAATATTTAAAGGAAGATGTCTATATGTTGCTAAACCTAAATGATTTGAAAGTTCAGAATTTCCAGATCATGTATTTAAGCTCAAAAAGGAATTACGTTGATTAAACAAGCAAATTGTTCTTGGTTCGAAAAACTAACTATTTCTCTTCTTAGGAAAGGTTTTTTGAGAGGCGAAGATGATAAAACATTGTTTACCAAATGGAGTGGGAAGGATGTGGTCATTGCTCAAGTTTATGTAGATGATATCATCCATGGATCATCATCCGAGAAACTTGCAAAATATGTTCAAGTCTCTCTTGGAAGGGAATTTGGAATGAGCAATGTTGGTGAATTAAAATTCTTTTTAGAATTACAAATTCAACAACACAAGGGTGGAATTTACTTATCTCAATAAAAATATGCTAAGTATCTTGTTACAAGGTTCGGTCTTGATAAGTCAATTCCAAAGTTGACCCCTATGCCCACCACTGGTAAACTGTACAGGGATGAGAAATGAATCAATGTACATCAAAAACTTTATCAATCTATCATTGGAAGTATTTTATATCTTAGATATATTTCTTTTAGTGTTGGTTGTTATGCTAGATTTCAGGCTAATACAAAGGAATATCATCTTGCATATGAAAAAAGGATTATGCGATACATTCAACATACTATCTGTTATGGTTTATCTTATACTTTTGATA
Source organism: Papaver bracteatum (assembly GCA_023529315.1). Lineage (NCBI taxonomy): Eukaryota > Viridiplantae > Streptophyta > Magnoliopsida > Ranunculales > Papaveraceae > Papaver > Papaver bracteatum. Next base: position 6,358,117 of record JAJJWX010002058.1, on the reverse strand, counting down.
CTAATACTGATCTTACTGCTTATTTAGATGTTGATTGGGCAGGATGTGTGGAAGACACAAAGAGTACATCCGGGGATTTGTACTATATTGGGTTGAATCTTGTGGCATGACATAGAAAGAAACAAAACTCACAATCCCTTTCAACATGCAAAGCAGAATATATTTCTGCAGGTTCGTGTTGTACTCAACTTCTATGGATGAAACAAATGCTTGTTGATTATGGAATTGACACTGGCATAATGAAGATCTTTTATGATAACTCAAGTGCGATTCACATCACTGAGAATCCTGTTAAGAACTCAAGAACTAAGCACATCGATATTAGGTATCATTTTATTAGACATCTATATGAAAATGGTATCATTATCATGGAATATGTGTCATCCGAACAACAATTGGCTAATATTCTCAGAAAACCTCTAGACACTGTAATATTTTAACACTTACGACAGTCTATTGGTGTTATTTTGGTTCATTAAATTTCTATCTTTTTATTTCCCCTGGAGTTATCTATATATTTTGGGCGATAAAAGCTTGAAGTTCCAGTGTAGCGTTATTTCAATTCCACATTTATTTTTAGTAGTTGTATTATGTTTCTGTTAGGTATCATAATGTCCAAGGAAATCCTTCTTTTCTTGTAAAAGTAAGGTCACTCTTGTTGTTCTTCCGGGAATGACATTTTTTAGGGGGGAGTTCTTAATTGAACTTGTGCTTAGTTATCAAATCTTTACGGGGAGTGCGGTTGTGGAATATTGTAGGGGTTATCTTGTATCTTTATAAACTCCTTGATAAATACACTAAGTTATGACTTTGTGAAATCACCAAAACAAAGTTGATATGTTCTATTTTAGTCATGAATTATATCTTTGAGAATTTCATTATGATCCCATAGTTTTCATACCTTTGCCAATTTATATTGACAAAAAGGGAGGGAATTATTTGGTAGTTCACGCTACATACATATGGTTTACGGATCATTATGTAAGGGGTAGTGGTTTTCATTGTGTGATGAATTATTGACTAAGGGGGAGTGATAATATCACCGTAATATTATTATCAAAGTTGTGACGCAATTGGACTTTGATGTTGTGTAATAATACTATGACACTGTATAACAATAATCGAGAACAACTGTTTTCTTATTGTCATGGCTACGGATCTTCAAAAAACAATGATGCTGAGTGGAACATGATCAGAATCACTGAAGTACTTGGAGTGGCGAAGAACCAAGAAAATCAAGCATGTTGGATGAGAAGCTACAAAGTTTATTTATTTTTTTAATCCATATGTATTGATGGTTTTGTCACTAAAATTGACAAAAGGGGAGATTGTTAGATCATTGCTCGGTCGAACTCGCAAGTGTTACTATCTCAAGCTTGTTTGTCAAGTTTAGTTGATCAACACTATAAGTCTTGATTCCTAGTCTACTTAGACTTCACGGCGTTCATCGATTGAATATGAAGATCTACTGAGGAGAGCTTAGAGGAACTTCATTCACAAAAGGTATGTGGAGACTAAAACTTATCTATCACTCAGAAGTTTATTCTATTTTATCTCCTAATGATACTAAGTCGTATATCTATATTGACTTTTATATTATACACATTTGATATTTTGAGCTGAGTTTATCTCGCTTATCTATTTCTCGAAATATGTGTTGGAAGCTTTTTGCTTTAGCTACATTCATCATTATTATTGACGAGTTTAGTTGGAAATAATTTATTTGTTGGAAAATAAATAATAAGTTAAAAGATGATCATGTGTAAATTGCCTTGCAACATCTTACATGATTTGTGTGAGACAATCATTTGATGTCAACTTGGAAAGTTTCGTATTGATCATTAGATCACTTGAAAATTGCTTATAAGCTAATGGTTTGTGTGAGACATCCATTGTCGTCTTCTAAGGATCTTTCAATGATTGAAATAGGAGTTTAGAATAGAAACCTTTGTCTGGATACAACACAGTATACATACCTAGTATGCAAACTGTTTTGGTATGATTCAGGTTCAGGAACCTTGTTTGCATACCTAGTATGCGAACGGTTTTAACTGTTAAAGTTCGGGAACCTTGTTTGCATACCTAGTATGCAAACGGTTCTACCTGAGTTAGGTATGGGACGGCTGTTTGGATACAGGTTTCCAAATGGCTGGAAAAGACCAAATTCCGGAACCTATAGTTTGCGTACCAATTTGAAAACTTAGTGGTTAAAGTTCTAAAATAGGTTAAGTCTGATTTTCATACTCATGAACAAATACATTTATAAATTAAGGAATGCAATCCGTGGCTTAATGTTCATGAATTATTTCTAATATAAGTGCTTTGTACGACTATGAATCAATCCGATTTTGTTTTAATTTTTTCATATATATATATATTTATTTATTTATTTATTTCTATGAGATAGTTAACAATTGAATAACTCTATTAGGAACACAATTATATTCATTTGATTATCTTTCATGATTGATTGATCATCATATTTGATCTAAATGTGCTAGATGAATGTGGTTAAGACAAAAGTGTTCATATCGCTAACTTCTGTTAATTGTTATTGAGCCAACTTAATATACACGTTTAGGTATGCTTACCCATATCTAATTGAAGGAATATTTCAATTGTGTGTAACAAGCTAAGACCATCTAATGGTGTAACAAGCTAAATTATGGTAACTATGTTTGCATTGACAGAATTGGTCTTGCAGGTGGTCTTCTTCTAATGTGGAAGGATGGTATTGCTTGTAATGTTCAAGAAGCTAGGGATAATATAATTCATGTTATTTATAAACTTCATCCTGCTAAACCTGATGTGTTTATTTCTTTCATGTATGGGTCTACTTACTTGGATATTAAGAGAATCCAATGGGAGACTATAAACATAATAAGTAACAATATTGGGCAACCTTGGTTAGTAATAGGTGATTTAAATGTACATCTTCCAAATGATAGTAACATGTCTACTGTCACTCTAGAAGATAGATTTATGAAAAATCATATTAATACTTGCTTCTTAATAGACTTAGGTTACCCAGGAAGAGACTATACTTGGTTTAGTAATAATCTGGGTACTGGGAATAGGAAATCTAGAATTTATTTGGCATTAGGTAACCAAGATTGGAATATTTGCTTTCCTCATGCTAAGTTATTTCATTTAGTTCAAGCTAGATCAGATCATTGTCCAATTATGATGCAAACCGAAACTGTTGTGAGATGTTTGTGGAGACCATTTAAGTTCTTTGTTATGTGGATGAAACATTCTTCTTTTAAAAGTCAGTTGAATCTTTCTTGGAAAAATGACAATGTTGGATCCCCTGGCTTTAATTTGTCTGTAAAACACCAGAGAACTAGAAAAAGACTATCCCAATGGAACAAGATAGAATTTGGAGATATTGATAGGAATATAAAATCTCTCCAGTCTCAAATATTAAAAATACAAAATGAGCTTCCATCTCCTGGCCAACATAGTAGGCTTAAGAGCATAACTAGTAAACTTGAAGAATGGTTTACCATTCAAGGTGAATTTTATAAGCAAAAGTCTGGAGATAAATTTATCATTGATATGGATAATAATACTAGGTATTTCCATACTCTTGAAATTAAAATAATGTTTAGGAAACACATATATAGTCTTTGTGATAATGATGGTGTTTGGTTAGATAAAAGAGAGGATATTGTTGACTTGCTTGTGAATCATTTCAGTGATGTTAGTAACTCATATAATATTGTTTTACCTAACAAAACGTTTGATATTATTCCAACTGTTTTGCAAGATGAAGACAATATTAGGTTGACTATAATCCCTTCAGCTGAGGAAATTCATAAAAGAGACGCCATCTTGGATTTCTCCAGGGCCTGATGGTTTTCAAGATGGATTTTACCAAGCCAATTGGGATATAGTGAGAAATGATATAGTTGTTGATGTTCATTTTTTTTTTACTCTGGTTTCATTCCTACTGAATTTAATAAAACTTATTTATCTTTAATACCCAAAACTGATATTGCTAAACATCTTGTTGACTTTAGACCAATAGGATTGTGTAATACAATTTATAAAATAATCTTTAAGATATTAGCAAATAGAATGAAACCTTATTTAAAACATATTACTTCACCCATTCAATCTTCTTTTGTTCCAGGTAGAGCTATCCACGATAATATAGTAATAGCTCATGAGATGATACATACTATGAAGCATGAGAAAGGTTTTAGTGGTACAATGGCCTTGAAATTAGATCTTTCCAAAGCCTTTAACAGACTAGAATGACCTTTCCTTTTAGGGATCTTAAAGAAAATAGGTTTTAATGAGAATTTTCGTAGGTGCATTGAAAAATGCACATCCACTACTAAGATCTCTATTCTTCTGAATGTAAGTCTTACTGAGGAGTATGGGCCTACTAGAGGCATCATACAAGGGGATCCTTTATCCCCTTATCTATTTATTATCTATGAAATATCTTTCTAGATTAATTCTAGTAGCTACTAATAATCATGTCATTTATGGAGTGAAAGAAGCTAGAAATGCTCCAGCAATCACTCACCTTTTATTTGCAGATGATATCCTCATATTTGCTAAAGTTGACATGCATTATGCAACAGGTTTTTTGAAAGTTATTGATGATTTTGGGAAATACTCCGGTCAAATGTTAAATTTTAATAAATCTAGTGTTTATTTTATTAGGAATATGAGTCATGGTGCTAAAAAAAGATCTAGCTAGAGCTTTAAATATGTATGAAATGCAAGATTCTGATACTTACCTTGGTGTTACTTCATTGTTAGGAAGAGATAAAAATAAAGGTTTCAATCCAAGTATTCACTCTTTTGGTTCTATATTGAACAACTGGAAGGAGAAAACTATGAATCAGTCAGCTAAGTCCACTATGGTAACATGTTCTTAATTCCCTTCTTACTCACAAAATGGGAAGCTTTAGAATTCCTAAGGATACTATAGCTCAGTTAAACTCTATATAAGGAAATTTATGGTGGGGTCATAAGAACAATAGAGGTCTTAATACCGGGAGAGGTCTTGGTTGTCTCGTTGTTTCGGTTTCCTATATAAAATACCGGGAATTTTCTAATTTTTATAAAGTAAAATAAAATAAAATCAATAAATAAGCAAACAAATCAAATAGAAAAGATATTGGTTAAGGATTCATCTTCATTCACTAACATGCTTTCAAAACAATAAGTAGAATTGATATTTAATCTCAACTTTTATCAAAAGCCCTAGAATATCTTGATCGCAAGAATATCCCGCTAATCTCCTTTTATCATCAACAAACACATTAAAAGATGCGAGTATGAGTTCTATCTAAAAGAACAACCTAACGGGTAAAAGCACTAATCAAGTTTAATTTCCTAGATGCATTAAGTTCTATGAAATCAGGCCAATCAAAGCAATCGAACGTGGAAAACGCACTAATTCAATTTAACAAAGGTCACGAATCACTTGTGATTATTAGGATGTATCACTACAAGCAATCTTCACAATTATGCAACTTGTATTCAAGGAATATCACTTTTTCGTATAATAAACCCTAAACTAGCAATAGATATGATTATGAGTTCTACCAATTTGCAACTTGACAAAACTAACATTCAATCATGCAACCCTATTTTCAGAGAATCGTGAACGATAAATATGAGACAAAACTAATATATTGAATCAAAGAATCATATTATGTGAAATCCAACTATTCCATAACCAATAATAAAATTAAGTACTCATATTCAAGGAGTTCATAACAAGAAGAAGAAGAAACCCTAACATGTTTCTAAACCCTAGAACAAAGTAGAAGAAAAGATATATGATTTAGAGAAAAGTCTTCTCTTTTATAAGTTTCTCAATTTCCATAAAGGATACTCCTTCCAAAATTAGGTCTAGTCTTCTCAAAGTCCATCTCCAAGTAGTCCACCAAGCCCATGTTGTGAGAAAACCCGTGTAGAAAATATGTCCCAAAACTCGTCGCCGGGAAACTGGGTTTTTGGCCGGAATACGTCACTGAAAAGTCACCACCGGCAATTGAGATTCCTCCTCTGTCGACGGAATATTCCGTCAGTCCACCGTTAGGACTAACGGTCAAACATGTCAAACCATCAGTCTTCCGTCAGTCAATTAGTCAAGGCCAATGAGCTGAGTTTGACCGAGTCAGCTAGCTAACTCGGCTGACTGGTCATAATCTTGCCATTTTGCAGGCCATCCTGCCAGGCCAGAACTGTCTCAGCCATGATGGCCAGACCTTGCCAAGCTATCTCCCTATTCCATTGCTACCAGATAAAATTATACAGCTGCAACTTCCACTTCAATCCTTTTTCATCCATTTTACCAACTTCATACTGCACACATCATAACTGCAACTGCATCTTTTTGCCACTACGCCACTTTCCTTGCTGCTCAGCTGACCATCTTAAACTCAATCATCTACAGCTCTGCGACACATACCACAAGCACTAGCTGTGCACACACAGCCTCACTTAAGTTACCATCTTGCCACAATATCAACAGCACTAGCAACTCTTATCTCAAAAGCTCACTGCCACAACCCATCTTCTTCTCATGCATGTAACAACATTCACCACAACCAGATCCCACCACCTCGAGCCACTTCTTCTGCTTATCCACTTGCAATGCACTTCAGTTCTTGCTCCTAAACTGCATCTCCTCAATTCATTTTTAGTGCAAGGCACAACCTTCCCTGACTGCAACATAGCATAACTACCACCAACAAGTGCTCCACTGATAGCAAAAGTTGCACCAGATTCTCCCTGCTACACAGCTCAAGTACTCTACCAAATCAACCAACAACTCTGATCCCATGTACAGCACCATTCTCTTCAATTGATTTCTTGCCTGAGAAATTTATCCCCATCTAAGCAGTCTTGTTCAAATCCACCAGAATCAACCCCATATTTGCATCTTCAGAAACCCCAAACCACAATTGATTTTACAATTATACATAATCCCACTCTTCAATTCCTTCAAGGCCTCTAAAATCATCTATCTCATCACCAATTCTTCTTCCAATTTCATTCTTCGAACTCAACTGCAAAACCCAATCTTCTAATTTTACAAACCTTCAAACATTTCTCCCTGAATCTGTTTTTTCTGGCTTCATCTCTGTCTCAATTTCTCAACATTAGGAAATGAAGCATCAGCCACATCTCTCCAACCACAGAACACATTGAATCTCTTGATTTTCTGAATCACACAGAAACCAAACCCATCTTGTAATTTCCTTCTTAATTTCAATTTAACCTTCATTCCCATCTCAACAGAACACACTCAGATTTAATTCAAAACCCTTCTTCTCTCGACTGTCTGCAACTCCATCTTCCCTGCAAATCCAATGAAAATCTCCACCATAAAACTGCACCCATTCTCCAATTTCTTCACTGTTGATCTAACATCAGCTAAATCATCATCTGTAACCTTTAATCTTCCTTTTCATCGATTCAGATGGCCTCAGCTGCTCGTCAGTCATTAGGTGATATAACACCACTGTTTTTTCTTCAATTTCCGGTGATAGAAGTGAATGACATGAAAACGAGAAAAGTGATTCTCGATTTAGGGTTATAAAAATGGGCCGGATTTAAACGCCCCACTATTAGACATCCCAGGATGGATAAGGGCAATCCAGAAATATTAGGCTTGTCGGTTCCGAATAACCGACAACTTAAATCTTTATTCAACTCAACTGTCAGTTCTGGGAAACTGACAGTACATTCTTTCGCTCCTTTGCTGCGCGACCTTGGCCCGTTCCAAGCATATCTCACATGTGAATTTGCCTTTATGCTCCGATTGAGTGCTTTCTTCATCTTTAGCTCCAAATGACTCCAAAACACCTATAAACTCAAAAGTAATCATAAGACACATAATTTACACGAAAACATAACAAAGAAAGCATAAATACTAGATATAAAATTAGGTGTTTATCACACCTATCAAATTCCCCCACACTTAGACTTTGCTAGTCCTCGAGAAAATCAAACAAAATAAAAATAAAAATACAACAACTCCGTGACGTCGAGGATACAGTTAATTTTAGCATAAATAACAAGCCTTTAAACTCCTAGGTGTCCCTAGTGGACGAGTTATAGTCTCGTGAAGGTTTACTAGAGATATACCTACAAAACCTATATTTCCAACTCCATCTATTTGTGACAAATCAATGAACGAATCCAAACTGACTACAGGAGGAGGTACCTTGCAAATTCAATTCATATATTAGTAAATTAAGATCTAATTAGATAGTCGAACAAGCCACAATACTCGGAAACTAACAAACCACAATCACAATGAAAAGATTAAGAAGATGAATATAGATGTAGATGTTGGCGAATGTTCACAAGTGATTGATGTTTCCCATATCTGTCTGAAGGTCACTACCAAGATGAACCTAATCCTATTGGATTGAGCTACTTGGTTTATTCTAGTGTTAACACACTGGCATATACAAGGGAACCAGAAGTGACTTTATTCAAACAAAATAATACTTTCTTTTTCTTTTCTCTTTTTCTTTTCTTTTCTTTTTCACTTTTCTTTTTTCTTTTTTTGTGACAGCATGATTAGATCTTTTGAATCAAAGTGCATGCTTCTTGTCAGCAAGTACATGATAGTTGCCTTGGATCCTGCATTCCACGCTTGTTTAGGCGACGGAGACAGGGACTACGTTTCACACATACTGCTATTCCCAAGTGTCATTTTATTCCGTTTTGGTCTAATTGGTCGGTCTTTTTTTTTTTTTTTTTTCATTTTGTTTTTAGCAACTCAATCACTCTATTTCATCCTAGCAGCAATAACACGTCGATGTTTAGTGACCCACCAAAGCACTTAGAGAACAATAGATAAATATGGAAAAATAAAAATAGAATGTGATATGGTGATATTCCGAGATATGGTAACAACTATCATGTTATTTGTGATTTCTGAGCTATGTTCCTCCCCTTTATAGTTAATTGGTTCCTCAACTCCTCCATCCAAGATGGTTCCATCCACTAATTGTGTCATCCTAAAGGCATAAGTTTCTAGATTTCAGAGTTCAAAAAGTACAATTTTTTTCTTTTTTCTATTGTTTTTTTTTTTTATGAACACAAGGGAAAACTAACAAGGCTACACAAGGGAAAACTAACAAGGCTAAAAACTCTATATGAGAACACTCCCCCACACTTAAACTTTACATTGTCCTCAATGTAAAACTTAGTCATTCAAAGTAAAGTTCAAGATGGGAAATTCATAACATGATATATATACACAATAAGAAAATAAAATGCATGATAAGAACTCATTACTCTAACTCATAGTTATTTCTGAACAATAGAGAATAAACACTAAACAAGCTATTTAGTTGGCATCTAATCCCAACTCAAAAAATATACACACCTCACCGCCAAGAAAAAATTCCATCTACTTAGAAAGGCTAGTGTTTATTCTAAATTGTTCAAAAATCTCTAAAAGTTGGAGTTTTGATATGCAAATATCCAAAATAAGAAAATAAAGATAAAAGACTTAAAAATAAAATAAAATAAAAAGATAGAGATAGAGATAGATACACAAAACCAGTGGGTTGCCTCCCATTAGCGCTTGGTTTAAAGTCGTCAGCCCGACATGCAAGTTGAATTCCCCATACACCAATAATCGGAAAAGTTGGGGATCCACCCATAGCACCTGTTTTGTAAACACTAGCTTCACACAAATATTAGTAATATAAAACATAATTGAAGCTATTAACCGATAAGAGTGTCCCCCACACTTATTCTTGTCCATACTTGGAAGTGCATAAAGAATATAAGAGTCGGGTATTTCTATGGTTTCTTGTTCACAAACCTGCATAGTATGAGAATCAAGTTTCTCTAATGGAGGATATCGAGAAACAAAGTCATTCAACAATGTTTTCGAAGCACATACATTCAAACCAATAAGAGGTAAAGGAGAAGAATCAATATGCAAAGGGTTAGACAAACCTCGCATAATCTCTTGTAGCACGGAATCCTCTTCATCCTTGAAAAATTCAAGTGAACTACTCACCTATTGTATATCATGGTCCTCTATCAAACCTTGAAACCATTCTTCATCCGTTTCTGCCTTAACCGGAGTCTCGACATAAACATCATCATTACAAACATTCACAAGTTCAATTGGGTCTTCCATAATATTGGTCATAACGGTCACATTCTCAACATACTCCTCTTCATTAGACTCAAACCATATTGAAAAATTATGAAAAACATTAGTTTCATCATCCTCATGGACCTTTTGAATAGGTGCTTGATCATTATAAAGATCAAGAGTTGAGTCAACTACACTAACGTCATCAAATATCTCCAAAGGTTGGTCCTTTTCAACACAATCATCATCGTCTTCATCTTCAGACTCACCATAATCAGAATCGTCGTCGGTTTCCCAACCTTTATCACGACGTCGGTTTCCCAACCTTTATCACGACGTCGTTTAAGGTCCATATGAATGGTCCTACTAATTTCATCGAAAAGATCTTCCGAGTAGCCATAGTCTTCCAACTTGTATAATTTCTGCGCAAGTTTTCTAAAGTTCACACGCTTACCACCATTAGCTACAATATGTTCTCTTTCCCATGACTCTTCCCTTTGAATGGGTGAATGATCATAACTACGATCCGGAGTCGGGTAAGAAGGCATATTCCAGAAATTGGTTTGTGCGACGTTCTCTCTATTATGGTCAAGTTGGTCTAGACTTTGTTGCATATCTTGCAATCCATGCATAATCTGCATACAACTCGAATAAAGCCAATTAGAAGTAGAATTATCCCACCTAGGTGCTTAACTTACATACCCACTACAAGGTTATTGTTGGTATGTATGAAAATAACCATAAGGTTCTCTAGGATATGCATCATAGCCAATAAATTGGTTTTGATTGCATTCCATAGATGGTGGGAAATTGTCATAGTGTTGATGAGGTTGAAAGCCGTATCCATTGCTCCAATATGCTCCTTCCATAGAATTGGTACCTGAAATAAGATTCTCAAACTATGTCAAAACCAGAAAATAAGAAAAACAAAAAACAAAACAAAAAACAAAAATAAGAAACCAAAAACAAGTGACAACCGTTGCCTCCCCGGCAAAGGCGCCAAAATTTTGATCGCTCTGTCATTGTCGTCAAAAATAATTTACACTTTCTTACTACTCAAAATATAAATATAGCAAGGGCAAGAAAGGATCGATCCCACAGAGAGGTCTAGGTTGTCACGTTGTTTTGGTTTCCTATATAAAATACCGGGAGTTTTCTGATTTTTATAAAGTAAAATAAAAGCAAATAAAGAAATAATCAAACAAATCAAATAGAAAAGATATTGGTTAAGGATTCATCTTCATTCACTAACATGCTTTCAAAACAATAAGTAGAATTGATATTTAATCTCAACTTTTATCAAAAGCCCTAGAATATCTTGATCGCAAGAATATCCCGCTAATCTCCTTTTGTCATCAACAAACACATTAAAAGATGCGAGTATGAGTTCTATCTAAAAGAACAACCTAACGTGTAAAAGCACTAATCAAGTTTAATTCCCTAAATGCATTAAGTTCTATGAAATCAGGCCAATCAAAGCAATCGAACGTGGAAAACGCACTAATTCAATTTAACAAAGGTCACGAATCACTTGTGATTATTAGGATGTATCACTACAAGCAATCTTCACAATTATGCTACTTGTATTCAAGGAATATCACTTTTTCGTATAATAAACCCTAAATTAGCAATAGATATGATTATGAGTTCTACCAATTTGCAACTTGACAAAACTAACATTCAATCATGCAACCCTATTTTCAGAGAATCGTGAACGATAAATATGAGACAAAACTAATATATTGAATCAAAGAATCATATTATGTGAAATCCAACTATTCCATAACCAATAATAAAATTAAGTACTCATATTCAAGGAGTTCATAACAAGAAGAAGAAGAAACCCTAACATGTTTCTAAACCCTAGAACAAAGTAGAAGAAAAGATATATGATTTAGAGAAAAGTCTTCTCTTTTATAAGTTTCTCAATTTCCATAAAGGATACTCCTTCCAAAATTAGGTCTAGTCTTCTCAAAGTCCATCTCCAAGTAGTCCACCAAGCCCATGTTGTGAGAAAACCCGTGTAGAAAATATGTCCCAAAACTCGTCGCCGGGAAACTGGGTTTTTGGCCGGAATACGTCACCTAAAAGTCACCGCCGGCAAATGAGATTCCTCCTCTGTCGACGGAATATTCCGTCAGTCCACCGTTAGGACTAACGGTCAAACAGGTCAAACCATCAGTCTTCCGTCAGTCAATTAGTCAAGGCCAATGAGCTGAGTTTGACCGAGTCAGAACCGAGTCAGCTAGCTAACTCGGCTGACTGGTCATAATCTTGCCATTTTGCAGGCCATCTTGCCAGGCCAGAACTGTCTCAGCCATGATGGCCGGACCTTGCCAAGCTATCTCCCTATTCCATTGCTACCAGATAAAATTATACAGCTGCAACTTCCACTGCCACTTCAATCCCTTTTCATCCATTTTACCAACTTCATACTGCACACAGCATAACTGCAACTGCATCTTTTTTCCACTACGCCACTTTCCTTGCTGCTCAGCTGACCATCTTAAACTCAATCATCTACAGCTCTGCGACACATACCACAAGCACTAGCTGTGCACACACAGCCTCACTTAAGTTACCGACTTGCCACAATATCAACAACACTAGCATCTCTTATCTCAAAAGCTCACTGCCAAAACCCATCTTCTTCTCATGCCTGTAACAACATTCACCACAACCAGATCCCACCACCTCGAGCCACTTCTTCTGCTTATCCACTTGCAATGCACTTCAGTTCTTGCTCCTAAAATGCATCTCCTCAATTCATTTTTAGTGCAAGGCACAACCTTCCCTGACTGCAACATAGCATAACTACCACCAACCAATGCTCCACTGATAGCAACAGTTGCACCAGATTCTCCCTACTACACAACTCATGTACTCCACCAAATCAACCAACAACTCTGAGCCCATGTACATCACCATTCTCTTTAATTGAGTTCTTGCCTGAGAAATTTATCCCCATCTAAGCAGTCTTGTTCAAATCCACTAGAATCAACCCCATATTTGAATCTTCAGAAACCCCAAACCACAATTGATTTTACAATTATACATAGTCCCACTCTTCAATTCCTTCAAGGCCTCTAAAATCATCTATCTCATCACCAATTATTCTTCCAATTTCATTCTTCGAACTCAACTGCAAAACCCAATCTTCTAATTTTACAAACCTTCAAACATTTCTCCCTGAATCTGTTTTTTCTGGCTTCATCTCTGTCTCAATTTCTCAACATTAGGAAATGAAGCATCAGCCACATCTCTCCAACCACAGAACACATTGAATCTCTTGATTTTCTGAATCACACAGAAACCAAACCCAGCTTGTAATTTCCTTCTTAATTTCAATTTCACCTTCATTCCCATCTCAACAGAAAACACTCAGATTTAATTCAAAACCCTTCTTCTCTCGACTGTATGCAACTCCATCTTCCCTGTAAATCCAATGAAACTCTCCACCATAAAACTGCACCCATTCTCCAATTTCTTCACTGTTGATCTAACATCATCTAAATCATCATCTGTAACCTTTAATCTTCCTTCTCATCGATTCAGATGGCCTCAGCTGCTCGTCAGTCATTAGGTGATATAACACCACTGCTTTTTCTTCAATTTCCGGTGAAAGAAGTGAATGACATGAAAACGAGAAAAGTGATTCTCGATTTAGGGTTATAAAGATGGGCCGGATTTAAACGCCCCACTATTAGACATCCCAGGCTGGATAAGGTCAATCCAGAAATATTAGGCTTGTCGGTTCCGAATAACCGACAACTTAAATCTTTATTCAACTCAACTGTCAGTTCTGGGAAACTTACAGTACATTCTTTCGCTCCTTTGCTGCGCGACCTTGGCCCGTTCCAAGCATAGCTCACATGTGAATTGGCCTTTATGCTCCGATTGAGTGCTTTCTTCATCTTTAGCTCCAAATGACTCCAAAACACCTATAAACTCAAAAGTAATCATAAGACACATAATTTACACGAAAACATAGCAAAGAAAGCATAAATACTAGATATACAATTAGGTGTTTATAACACCTATCAATATACCTCCAACAGGTTAAGATTGTCTTATATGGAAGCCACGCAGAAAATGAAAGTTTTCTATAAAGAATGCTTATAATACCATTAGTATTGATACTGTGAATAGCTTTACTGTCAATGATTTAATACCATGGGATGTTTAGAAAAATTTATGGAATGCTGGAGTACCACATAAGGTGCAATTATTCATCTGGAAATGCATTAAAACAATTGTTCCTGTTAGGTTTCTACTTGCTAAATACCAATATGAAATTGAGACATACTGTTGTTTCTGTATTAGTGTTGTGGAAACTCTTAACAATCTATTTTTTGATTGAAGCTATACCAGATCAGTGTGGCTTGGTATGACTGTCAATATTTTAAGTGTTTCTGAACAGTTCACATATTTTAGCAACTAGGTTATTAGTTGTATCTATAATGAGGATCAGAATATCCCTCCTATAAGTAGTGGAGATGAGAAACTTCTATACAGATTCATGTATACTTTCTGGTACATTTGGAAAGATAGATGTTCTCTCATATTTCAGAACACTAAGCCTAATCAACAATGAACTATTATCAGAATCAATCATCTTATCCAGCAGTGTGAGAAAATAATAAATAGGAACTGTGCTACTAATTCTGCTACCTTGCAGGTTAAGGAAATATGCCACCAGATAATGGTTTTGTTAAAATCAACATTGATGGTTCTTATATGCCTCTTACTGAAAAAGGAAGGTTTGGAATAATTATAAGGAATTTCGCAAGTCAATGCATAGGAGCTAAAGGAGCTCAACTGGAAGAGGAGGTCGCTGAGGAAAATGGAGCTGAATACTTTGAATGTAAAGCTTTACAGAAGGAAGTGGGATGGGTGGACGAACTGAATCTTAGCAAAGTAATTTTTGAGATAAATTGTGACAATGTAGCTAGATCCATTAATGAAGATGAGCTCCAAGTTCATTGGTTCAATCAAGGCATCTTAATGCAAGTTAAAATTAATTCAAGGATAAGAACTTTTGGTTTTGTAGGTCTGTCTATAGACTTTGTAATAAGGTAACTCATTTTCTAGCAAAAAAAAAAAAAAACTAGGGATGACAATTTAAATTTCCAGTACGAAGAAAATGTTCCCCTGATATCTCCAGCGTAGTGGAGAATGACATCTGTAATATTTTCTTCCAAACAATAAATTTTATTTAGTATGAAAAAAATAAAATTAATCAATCTTTGTAATCAAGTGAGAATGTCGACATATCTGACTAGTTTAAACGAGATGGTACTTATGTCTGACTAGTTTAAACGAGATGGTATGCTACTTATGTCTGACTAGTTTAAACGAGATGGTACTTATATACCTCATGTTAGAATACGGGCATCCAACTCAAAACCAATTGACAATGAGTGGAGAGCCCCTAAGGATTATAAACGCATGATCTTAAATTTCCCAACAATGCGGGACTAATAATCTCAACACCTCACACTGTCATACAGTCACACATTCCTTCCCTCCCACTTACAGTAACTAGATGAAATTAACCTCACATTCTATGGGAGATCAATGCTAGCGTATATTATTAGATCTAAAGCATGATTCCTCAAACATTTGCTGTATTCCAGTGCCATAATATATCATAGTACTTGATCAAGTGTGGTATCACTGGAACTGCCAAATCAATCTTTCCTGACCCGGGTAAATATCTCGAAACCTTTAACTTAACGTAACATGTTTATTAGCTCTTATTAATTAGTTCACCTACACGTAAAATCTTGATTGCGACAATGTTGTTATTCTGATTCGTCATGAAAGAACAATTTTCTCGACAAGCTTTAATATCATCCTTTGATCACGTGCACACGTGCTTTTTGAGAACCTTAATATCAAAGTAATTTAGTTACTTAGAGCAACTGCAGTCATACGACTATAACCAAAGATTAAAGGCCAAAAATTTTTGAAAATTTTGGGTTTACTCCGTGTGCGACGCTACGGGTGGGAAAACCAAATTTGGTCAGGCGCAACTTATGATTGCGCCTGAATGGGGCGCAACTAATACTTGCGCCCCATCTTATTTATTTTTTTAATTTTTTTTTGGGGCAGAACTTATGAGTTCCGCCCCATTTTCAGTTTTCAAATTTATATTTTATTTTTTCCCCGGGCGTAACTTTGAGTTACGCCCCAATCGGGCGTAACTGTGAATCGCGCCCCAATTTTTTTTTTGTTTTTTTTTTGGCTCGGGCGTAACTTGAACTTGCGCCCCATCAGGCGTAACTGGAATCTATGCCCGAGTAAAGACCAAATTTGGTCTGGTATTTGGTCTTTGGTCTAGTATTTGATCTTTACTCGCTCGATAGTGTCTGCTATTTCGATGGTATTTGGTCTTTACTCCCATGATTGTGGTTGCTCTTAGAGCAACCAGAACGGGCGACTAAACTCAAATATTTGGTAAAAGAACGAGACGTAGTGGGACATACTATCGACTAAACCCCGATTATCGACTAAATCCCAGACTATATTTGGTCTGGGACCAAGACCACACCCAAATATATAGTCGAGCGAACATATAGTTAACGCCCCACACCAGGCGAACGTATAGTTAACGCCCCACAACAGGCATGCATAAAGTTAACGCCCCACACCAGGAGTTAACTATACCTCCGCCCCATTTGTTTTTTTTTTCTTTATGGTGGGGCGGTTGTTCATAAGCTCGCCCCATGATTTGTTTGGTTTTCTCTGGGGTGGGGCGTTAACTATACCCCGCCCCATTTTTTTTTTCTTTCAATTACATGAACATGATCTCATTCCATCAGGCGAACTTATAATGTACGCTCCACCATCGGGCGAACTTATAATGCACGCTCCACTAAATTTAGTCTTCCACCGTAGTATCACAACACAGACTAAACCCAAATTTTGGTTTTTTTTTTCCTCTTTGGTCTTTGGTTATACTCGCACCACTGCAGTTGCTTTTAGAGATGCATGGCACTGTATCAAAAATAAATAAATAAATCGCGTGCTCAAGAAATTAACCAACAAAGAATCGTGTTCTTGTCTGCATTTTTTCTCGATGTCCTTGTGATAAAAACAGCTCACATATTGGAAAACTATTGGGATATAATTGTACTGATGTTGAGCAGATAACTGGTATAGAATTACGTTTTCATAAGGGTACGTAGATTGATCGAACAAATCGTTTGAAAAAAATTTGTTCCATCGGTCTGTGATATTTATCGATTAGAATAAAGTAACTGACCCTTGAAAAATGAATGGCTTACAGATATATACAGAGGGAAGTCTATAGACTTATACGATGAGGGTGGGGTTTCATTTCGACCATCAATTCATATACAGTTGGTCGAACATATATAAAATCTAGAGACACAAGATAAGGTTCTCATGAGGAAGAAAGAAAAAAAAAATTGATTTTTAGTAATTTTCTTGTTCTTATAGAAAGTTGGGTTATTGAGTTACATGAATATCAACTTATTTGATTCGAGGGCATATATTCAAAAATTTAAGTTAACTAATTAAGGAGATATCTGGAACTATCCTTTCAAACAACTTGAAACTATCTATGTAATATGTAATTAAGTTTGCGATTTAAGGAAAGAAACAATGTTAGATAAAGCACATCTGTTTGTTGGATCGGTAATGTGTGATACTTGAAACTTCTCAAACTTGATTTACAAGTGCTAGTGAATTAGAATCTACCTCATTTCAATGGCAAAAGGCCAAATCAAAATAATTTTGGTGCATACACATATTTTCAATTAGGGTTAAATGGCAAAATGTCCCAAAATCGACCCCATAGGTTTGAAAATGCCCCGGACGTCAGGCAGAAGATCAAAATGCCCCATTCTGTTAGTTTTCCCTATAATAGTCAAAATGGGGCATTTTCACTACCTTTGACTAGTCAACTATTATGTGAATTTTAATTTTTGCCCTTCGACAAAAATAACACCCGACACGTATGCTTATAACTTCATAACACGTGAGTACTGCAAACAAACGACACGTGTGCAATCTAACCTATCAACACGTGGACAACGACTGAAAATCAATTGATTGATGATTTCTTTCGTTGCACATCTCACATTCTTGCAATTAAGTAAAAATTAAAGTGAGACAGAGAAGATACTACTAAATCATAACAATGTTCTTGTTTGTGAAAATTTTGAAATTGAACTTACCATGTTCTTTTTTCTCGCTTGAGCTAGCATCCATTATGAAGAAAAAAAACAATATACTGATTTTTGGTTTTGGTTCTTCACCATTTATTAGAGTCAGGCGAGACAAAGAAAATGACCGTTATTACAACGGTCGGAATTTGTAGCCGCTGATATGAAATGATGTCACACGTGTCGCGATCCTAACTAATAGGACACAGTGGTTATTTTTTTAAAAGAAACCCAAATTTCGGTAAATGTAACCCCTACATCTCATGCCGTCCATTTTTTTGAGTTTCCACCTGTCGCAACCTCATTAATTGAGTCAAAGCAGTCACGTGAATGTCAACTACCCTGACAGAAGGGTATAAATGCCATTTTTTTCCACGTGCGGGCCACATGCTTACGCATTTGACCACTTAACTCTATGAAATCGAATACATAAAAGAATGGGGGGCTTTTTGATAAAGTACCCCTATTTTTCACATTACACTAAAAAAGTGCCCCCGTTTTATAGAAATTTGTTAAAGTACCATGTTTTATTCAAAAGGCAAATTCCATCCAGTTAAGTGCTAGGTGGCAGTTATCTTTCCAATTAAAAGTCCTATTTACCCCTGAACTACATCTCCTTGGTGGGAAGGGTAAATGATCCGACAATCCTGAAAATGGTATAACGATCCTGAACCGGGATCGACGAACCTGAAAGCGTTGTCACGATCCTTAACCGGGCTCGACGAACCTAAAAAAATGTTGTAGAAGGTCGTTTTCTTCCAACCAAAAACCCCAAAACACTTGAAATGATGAACCCTTTTTGGGAAATGATGTAACGAACCTGAAAGCGGTGTAGCGATCTTGAACCGGACTCGACGAAACTGAAAAATGATGTGTAAAATCAATGTGGCAATAATAAAGGGTAAATATGTAAAGTAAAATAGTCTTAACTAGCATTGGATGGAAAAACTAACGTGAGGGTACTTTAACAAATTTTTTAAAAACGGGGGTATTTTTTTAGTGGGTGTAGATGGTGGATTTTCGACGAAGGGTAGAGTTGTAAAACTATACTCCAGAATCGGCAATCGAATGAATATCGAGGCTCGTGTCTCTCGATTAAAGCATGAAATCTCATGCCACAAATCTCTACCGAGAAAATTTGTCTCTCAGAGTACATGAAGATGTGTAGTCTCTTAGATGAGGCCACGGCACATCTCATGAATACTGATCAATTTCAGTAATTACTCCGGATCCGGCAATCGGATGAGTATCGATACTCATGTATCTATGCATGAAAGCTTATGCTACCTCTGATAGAGAAAGTCTCTCAGAGAAGATGCAGATGTGCAGTCTCCCAGCTGAGACCACGGCACATCTCATAACCCTTTGATGGAGAAAGTCTCTCAAAGAATATGCAGATGTGTAATCTCCCAACTGAGACCACGGCACATCTCATAACCCTTTGATGGAGAAAGTATCTCAAAGAAGATGAAGATATGTAGTCTCCCAGCTGAGATCACGGCATATCTCATATTGTATAGAATCGAAAGATTGGGCGACAACGTCTTCGGGATGCGACCGGTTCCCCCGACTATGCAAAAAGTAATATGACACTCCAGCAAGTTCATATTGCTCAAACCCTCAGATGATTATTGCTCTTATACATGAAGACCTTCTAGAGTCATCAACTAATTATCTGAGATCATCTGAATATCCAGCAATATTCTACGAACCATCGTCTGAATATCCAGCAATATTCTACGAACCATTGTTTGAATATCCAGCAATATTCTATAATTATTTGTTATATTTCGTCGCTTCAATTCATGGTTCTTCCCAGCAGAATGCCACGGGTTAGTGATAAATATCCGACGAAGCAGGCATCTGAGCATCGAATAAGCCCTGATGAAAATAATGCAAGTGTAATTAGCAAATAATGCACAGACCAGCATGAACGAACAAGAAACCTATGCAAAATAGGAAGGAAAATAATAGTGAAATATTAGCAAAAGCACCAGGGGACTGGGTTCGCCAGCCGACCAGTCATGCCGTGACCAGTCCCGTGCCCAATTTTATATTTTATCACATTTTTGCTATTTTCCTGATCTCGTGAAAATCCTCTCATTCAAGCAATTTTCTTTATTTCGAAGAAATTATCTAAACCACATGGTTTTATCAAAATAATAAAATTAGGGAAAGGTAACATGGGACCGCCGGCCGGCCGGTCCCACACCTCATGTCCCCATTATTTTATTTCTCCTCAAATTATGAAAATTCCATGATTTCTTATGAATTTTCTCTAAAATCATGAAACTACCTAATTTCATGTGTCACATGATTTTATCAAAAATAATAAAATTAGGAAAAGGTGACATGGACAGCCGGCCGGCCGGACATGCCATGTCCGTGGCCGGTCCACACCTCACTTCCCCATTATTTTATTTCTCCTCAAATTATGAAAGTTCTTTGGTTTCATGAATTTTCTAAAATTACCTAATTTCATGTACTTTTATCACATGATTTTACCAAACATGATAAAATTAGAAAAAAAATACCATGGGACCGATCCCTTGAAATCTTCCTGAATTTTACTCTCGGGCTGTTTTCACCTCCCGAACGAGCTTAAAACCTAAATATTCCCTCGCTGGGAGATAGGAATTTTTTTTTCATACGGAATGGAGGGGCGGACCATCAAAATCTGAGTCTGTATGACAATTTTACGTCAATTCTACTAAAGGGCGTTAATTAGGGTTTCAGACGGTCCCACATACCTCTTGTTTTGTTATTATTTGGTATTTTGTTACATGATTTCATGAAAACACCCTGATTTCAGCAAAATATTGGTTTTCAATAAATCCCTTTGATTTCATGTAAAATTCCCTTAAAATTATAAAAATACATAAAATCACATGAAACTGGGAAAAGCACGCGGGACCGCGTGTCAGCCGTCCAGCCATGCCCTAGCCGTGGACGGTCCTGCACCTTGTAATTCCTTGTTTTATTTATTTTCCCTCATCTCATGTGTTGTTCCCGGTTTCAGCAAAACCATGGATTTTGCATATTTTCTCCAAATGTTGCTCAAACGTGCACCAGAAAATATCAAAATTCTCAGGACTGAAACACGAACATTGTGGTGACACGGGCACATCCCCTTGACCGACCAAGGGTGACCCCGAGTCTTGCAAACATCTGATCCCGCATGTTTTACTGAATTTAACCTAATTTGCTCAACTGCTCATATTAGGTTCAAACTCTTTCCAAACTATTAGAAGTTTGCTCAAACGACCATCCACTAGGTCCCGCACGCACCAGGAGCCGGTCTCATGACCTCTTGGTCGGTCCTTCACATTTTCATAATACCAGGTTTTATTATTTGTCACTCACACGAGCATTATTTCAGTAAGTGATTAAACCAGCATTTAATCATTATATCACCAACTGGTCCTCAAGAGACTTTGGTATTTTTCTGCTCATTCGAGCATCTATGCATTACATGGTGAACCCGTCATCCCATGTAACCGGTCCCATGTATCCGGTCCCGTGTTGATTTGCAATAAATCATCATTTTGGTGAAATTAGGGTTTTGAATCCAGAGCTCTACAGAAACGTGATTCTGAGCAGATTCAAACACTTTAATAATTTTATGTTGATCCCATGATCAACTTTCTTATTTATTTTGCTCGACTCAGCAGTCAGTAAATTAAATTATTATTTTATTCGGTCATGATACCAATAAATTCATCAAAGGAGCAATGCTTGCCCAAACTGGCAATATTTTCTCGAATCGGCAATATTCACTCAGGCTAGCAATATTTGCTCGAATCAAAGAATATTGGTTCAACTATCAATATTCGACAGTTCAGCAACACAATTTTCTCGTTTTAGGTTATGGTACATCGTCTCAGCAGACATACATTTAATTCATGAGTTTCAGAACATTTGCCACAACGTGTTCAACTCAGCACTACATGGACTCATCGTCCCGCAAAGTCAGCAACTGACTCCACTATCCCGAGATTTCAATCGTGTCACAATGGGGGGATACTAACTAGGGTTTTTGGTCTAGCGGTCTACGACACGTGTGTTCACCCACGATGAGAATGTGAGCAAGTCGTGTAATCAGTTGGAGGAATCATAAGAAGTAGTGTATGGAAAATTAACCAAGTCTTCGCACGATGAGTAATTGGTTTAACATGATTTACCACTTTCCCACTCTCTGATTCCATCAACTGTCACACTTCATGGGATCATGGTGTTTTCAATTCCGGCACTATAAAATGTCTCTGAATCCTGATTGAAAGAACATCATCGAAGAACATCGAAAAACCTTGAACAAGATTCGAACAATTCGAAGATCCAAACAACTTTCGCCTAAACGAGCAATTTCTCATCAAAGTTCATACAGACGATCTCGTCTACACGAACTCACATAAATCACTCTCAATCAGACAAATTTCAATCATTCAGAGAATTTTCACAATGAATTTACAACACACCTACTATCTCGGATCACCATTGATCTCACGCATTTCTCAGCTTCCCTCCTACATATCAACCCATCACTAGTCCAGAAGGGACTATAAATAACGAATGAAATCCGTTATAAAACGTGGTTTATCACGGTTTTCTTCTGTTATTCGAACCGTTATTTATTTGGCGTGACTCTTTATAAATGACGAACAGAAAACGTCATTAAGTATGACAAATAAAATTTGTGATTTTAAATCACGAATATAATTTGTTATTTAGTACCACGATTATTGTATGTTAAATATAATAACGGTAGATGTCTGCTATAAATGAGGCATTTTAATAAAAATAAAAATACTAAATTAAAAAAAAATGCTCCGTCATAATCTGGCTACCGATACAGATTCTGGTATTCAAATTTTATGTCAAATTTGGTTCATATGAAACTTATTTTGGTTCAGCTGAATCGAGAAGTGAAACAAAATTATTATTTCAAACAAAATCTGAAAATGAAAAAACTGTTAAAATTATATTTTTATTAATCAACTAAAGTAACAACCAAAAATATAGAATCTCTTAATACAATTTTAAAAATAATTTACAAAGGATAAACGACCTCAAAAAGAAAAAAGAAAAGAAAATTGAACAAGTGGGTAAGAAATTGTCCAAATGTAATTCCAGCCTTATCACCTTGAAGCTCTCTATCTATATTCCAGCTGGCTTCATTTTCCTTATTTTCGTCGCTTAAAAACTCAAGATCCCATCTCATAGCCCATCAAATGCAAAATGAACAAGTGGTGAAGTGCTCCCCCATAGCCCATTAGGTGCAAATATAAGAAACTGATCAAGTGGCTGCAATGGTTGAACATAAATAGCTAGTTAAGCACTTAGTATAGCCCTTCTGATAGGATCTCAAAGGCGAAATTTAGCGAATAAAGTCTCCATGTTGAACTCGGCCCTTTTCAAGTATACATCACCAATAGATCTGGAAATATGCAAGACGATAAAGCATCATTGGATAAAATTTCGTACAACTGCCAGAGAAGAAAAATGACATGTTGGAGCAATTATGTTTAATCATGGTCTACGAACACTAGCTGACAAGTGAGGAAAAGAAAATCAACAAAAACGGAGGAGAATCATATATGCTTTTAACTTGCAAAAGCTCAGCAATGTTTAACTTGAAAAGAAGTAACAAATGAAACTTAATGGTACCAGGCAGTTGGCTTAAAACTACAACACAACTAATAAAGCATATAACTTAAGCTCTTTTTCAATTGTTAGGCCAGGAGCCAACACTAACTTCCTTATTCTTTCCATGGGATCACACTCCTAAATTAATTACCAAGCATATTTGAAATATGTGAACTGGATATTCCATAAACAAGACCACGACTATTAAAATTCGAAAAAATTTACCAAGTTGTTTCACACTACTAATCTCATCTTAGGTTTTGTATGTGCTGCCTATGTCTGACATGCACTGCCCATGGTATTGTAAGTGTCTGTTTCAAGAATCTGCACCACACCAAATAGCATATCATCAAAATTATTAAACCACATCCATCATTTCTACAAAACTAATATGAAAATATTCAAAAGAAGTTTTGGCAGTTCGAGAAGAAGCCAAATCACTAATACTAAATCAGTTATATGTATTATGGCACTGCGCAGAGTAAAATTGATGAAATAATTAAAGAGAGAAAACTATTAAAAGGATAAAAATAGAAAATCAATAAACAGAATATAAAGACTTAGTTTGAATGATCTTCCAAGCTTCAAAAAATTATAACTGCTAGCCACAACTTCCTCATGTAAAAATTTGAACAGATAAATTTTCTAAGGTAATTAGTAAACCTTAGAGAAGTGTAGACCTTAACATCAACTCCGCCACTTCTATTTTAGAGCCTTCACATACTGGCATCTTATATAACAGAATCACCACGTTCATACACACTCTCATCAACAAGAGAGCCTTTGTTATCCCTATTCAGAATGTAAAGAACAAAACAAAACCTAGGGTTTCACTATTATGAAAATCCCTAAATTAAAGAAACCGCAATCTAAAACCAAGGGTTTCATTATAATAAAAACCCCAAAATTGATTTCCTTGAAAGAACAAATCGATGAAAACTAAAACAAAATCAAAACAGTAAACTCAAAATAAAAAGTACAGAATCGATACCTGTAAGGGTTGTAGCACTAAGTTCCTCGAATCTGCTATCGTCGGTGATTACTCATGAAAACCTCTAAGTTTTATTTCGACAAAATTGATCAAGATTAAAACAGAATGTCGAACCTTCTTGGGATGTTGCCTGTTGGAGATGTTATCCTCAACCTAAACGACCAAAAAAATAAAAATAAAAACAAAACAGATCAGCTATCGGTTAGGGATAAGAATTTATATTCAGATTCAGGGATGTTTGTTATATCGAGATATTCCACCAACTTGAGAAGTTCTGTTGTTGAGGAGAAAACACCCTTAATGGGAAAAATAGAGAATACGGAGAGAATTACATCGTTGATAATACTGAAAAAATTATTATGGGCGAAGGATACAAGGAACAAGAGAGAGATGCAAGACATAAAAATGGAAGGAGGTGCCAATGAGGTGTTCATATTAATTAGATGTTTCTAGGGTTACGACATCTAGCGGCTTAAAATTGATCATCTTCCATTCAAATCTAACGGTGAGATAATGAAGTGGTATAAAGGAAGAGAAGCTAATGAGCATGGCACCATATGAAGCTAGCCATTTTTGGGCAGGCAGACCATGGGTGTATAAAAACTTAAAATTTTTGTCGGATTTTATGTGTGATTTATAGGTAGAACAATAAATCACGCACCTAATAATTTATCACGTTTGAGAATGACGGTTTGTTTGCGTTAAATGGTGGGCCCAATTATTTTCATACTATATGACATAATTTGTTTGTAAAATTATACTCACGCAATTAATATGTCATTTAAAAACGTGATTAATAGCCCATTCTGGACTAGTGCATCATCTATTGTGACCGAATTTACTCTGGAACGGCCATTGTCTTCGTTTAGGCCGGATTACTACAGATTGATCTCTCGAATTCAAAGCACTCCCTTCTTGCAGTGCATCTGTGTGAGGTTCAACATTTTGCTCGGTTCAAGGAGTCCCCACACCGTCGGCTCTTCAATTCCGTAAAAACCAGCAAATCGTTTTTCCCCATCTACAGATTGGCGACCATAGTGGGAGATTGATCTCTCAGTTGCAATCTCTTATTTTCATAAGATGGTTGGTCTTAGGTCAGGATCAGTTACAAATCCTAACACAAATATAGCCAGCACTAGCAACAATGAGAACATCCCGGAAACTGTTGTGGTCACTAATGCTGATGGTGGTGATGTTACTCCTCCTCACATCAACACGGAAGGTCATCCTTTGTTCGGTCGACATATTGAAGAAATCAGAGGAAATCCACCACCTACCATGGATGATCTCGTCAAAACACAAGAGACTCTTGCAAAGAATCAGACGGACATGGCTGCAGCACAACAGAAATTATTGGACCATTTGAAGACTCTCACAGATAAGCTGTCAGAGAAGGCTCAAGAAAATGGAAAAGAAAAGGAGAAGTCTTCAGATGCCGCTGATCCCGAGGTAATTCCAATTCATACAGTGGATTATGACGAAGCCGACAAAGCTACAGGTGATTCGTCAACAAAGGAGTCATCAAACTTCATCACTCGTGAAGACCTGGAGCGTCTTCTGGAGAACCGTGGAAAAGGCAACACATCACACGTCCATCGTCACCAACCTCCTTATCCTGTCTCTACACAGAGGATCCCTCTTCCTAAAGGTTATATTTCTCCAACTTTTACTCTGTATGATGGAACCGGCAACGCTCAAGAACATGTTTCCCATTTCCTCGAAGCTTTGGGAGAACATGAACATAACCATGTTGTTCGGCTCAAGGAGTTTTCAAAATCATTGAAAGGAAGAGCATACACCTGGTATAACAACATTGCACCAGGGACTATCAACAACTGGGGAGAAATGATCAGCGCTTTCTACATGAAATACTTCTTCGTGTCAGAACAAGTCACTCTATCTGACCTTGGAAGGATGTCTCAGAGGGACAATGAAAATCCAAATGACTACGTGAAAAGATTCTAAGTCCAAGCCCTAGATTGTCATGACCCAAATGTCACGGAACAACAGCTAGTAGATTTGTGTGTCAATGTCATGATCCCAGTATACAGATATCTGCTGGAGAATCACCGATTCCATACTTTCCCAGAACTTCATGAAGCGGCCAAGAGATCAGCAACCACCGCACCTGCTCTATTGGATAGAGCAAAACCCATGAAAACTGAAGAGGCACGTGACACTCGAGGTGGAAGACGTCTCATAAACAAACAGTACAACCTGCAACCCTCTACAAACGTTGTTGCAGAAGGAAGCAAGCGCAAATCCGAATCCACGGACAAGCATGATGCCGCTCCTTTGAAGACACAAAATAAGGATAAATCAGAGGCGCAAGCACAGACTTCTAGCCAACGCACAAAAGCTCCTGACGACGATGCACCTGACTTTTCTCTTCCCATTGGAGAAGTACTCGAACTACTAGATGCCTGGATCCAAGATGGTGTCAGGAGGGACCCAACTGAGGAACACATGGAAAATCCTCGTTATTTCCTATTCCACCGATTCGTGAATCATCCGACAAGCAGCTGTAAAGTTTTGAAACGCATATTCCGGAAGAAGGTTGAGTTAGGAGAACTTAGTCTTGGATCCGAAGGAGTGCACAGAGACCCCCTCCCTGTCCGAACTTTCTCTATTTCCGAAGCACCGGTCAAAGAAGCAGTGCATTCATTGATGGAGCATGTATGCAAGTTGCTCTATCTGTCAAAAGTGCAAAGAGGGGACATGTTCACGGCTTTAAATCACATAATTTCCAGGAAACACTTGCTGATTCTAGATGTACCTTCTGAACCTTCATCCACTGATAAAGAAATGTATGACTGGGGACTGCTCACCACAGTGCACATTAAAGGAAATGAATTCAAAAGGGCATTTGTTGATGTTGGAACTGCTGTCAACATCATCCCTTTGAAAACTCTCGGGGGCTGCTTTGGCATTACTCGACAAGAAGCTACTCACGCTCCCATAGCAATCAGGGACCATGAAGGGATTTCCAGAGACGCATATGGCTTCATCACTCTCAAGGTTACAGAGGGTTTGGTCTGCACTGAGACCAAGTTCTACATAATCCGATAAGACCCTGGATACGACATGATCCTTAGAAGGACTTGGATCCATACTGGAAGGATAACTCTTCCTCTAGCACGATCCACCACCGACGAAGATTCTGAGTCGGAAGAAGAAGCGGAAGATGCTTCACCGTTTGAGCATCTTAAGGAAATCAAAACTCTAGTAAGGCTCACGCAAGAACCTGAAGAAAGTCCACGCACATTCGTCAGAAGGTTTCGAGCTCAGGAAAGTCTTATCCCTCCTTACGCTCCAATATTAACAATGTTCAAATATGCTACATTGATCCAGGGACTCCTCCCCCTGAACAATTCAGCAATGATTAGGAGTTACGAATGGGTAATTTCACCTCAGCAATATTATACCCAGTGGTTGGGTTCAGGGCATCTCCATGCTGATAATCCCGTCAAAAGGTTTATTACTGAAGACCTGGCTAAGCATGATAGACAGTATGCTGAATACTCTTCTCTGCATGAATGTCCATATACGCCACAACCATGGAATTAACGCAAAATATTCAAGGCGCGAACTGCAAAGCCGAAAAAATTCAAGTAAGGGGATTTAGTTCTCAAAGCAACTAAACGGGATCTCCATTCCACAAGGAGCTCTAATTGGGAAGGACCATTCATGATCGCTAAGTCCATCACTGGAGGATACTACAAACTGATCAACATGGATGGACGAACCTTACCAATAATTCACGAGAGTTGGCTCAAGGAATTTATCTAAGACTATTGGGCATTTGAGGTACTGGGCGTCTTAGCATTCATAACGTCTGGATTTGGCGTTTTAGGATTTTCTTTCATTGTATTTCAATTCCTCCAAAACGTTTGCAATACTTGCAATCAGTATTTGAATTCAGAAATTTATCAAGATTCAATTCGTATTCCTTAAAAGAAAATCTCTATCAAAATTCAAAAGAAAATCCTCAACCATCTACTAATCCAAAACCATAATATCAAAACCCAGATAAAACCTCACATCTCTCAGAAATTCATAAGTTCAAGAAATTATGGAAATGAATCAAATAAAATCAGCAAAGAAAGATTTTTGCGCCTCTGCATCCTTCAAGACATGTAAAGCCGCCTTCTCCTTGTTCAGCTCTTCAGTCAGTTTGGCAATCTTGTCTTCCTTCTCCATCACAGCATCATTGGGAAAGGGTATGTTATTTTCACATGAATCCTTAATAGCATTCATTTTCTTACGAAGCCATTTCACATTGAAGCCAAGTCTCTCAGAATTCTCCAAGTTGAACTCCCAATCAAAGAGTACATCTGGAGTTACGACATTTTTGTATCTAGTGAATATATCGCTTACAACACGCAAGAGCACACCTACCTGCATTGTTAAAGTGTAAGCACGCCCAGGATTCCTGTTGACAATTACATGGCCAAACTTCTCCCACATTTTCTTATACAAACCCACATAACCAATGGGAACGCTGAATCCACCAACTAACTCATGATATGGGAGTGAGGCATCAAATGGAAGCAACTCCTGCACTTGGATATTCATGTACAACTATACGGTTCTCAATCACTGGAGCGGCCTCTGCAATCAAAGCAATAGTTTCTTCGGTGTTTTCTGCTGGTGTCCTGGGTTCTTCTATTACTGAAGCAGCAACAATCCGGGTTTCCACGATTTCATCAACAACACTTTCATGGCCTTGAAGAGAGGATGTGGTTACCTCCTTATCAATAGCCTCAGGGTCGCTCATCTCATCATTCTGGGTTCCTTCGTTCTCGACTTCGGTATTTTGCACCTAATACGAAGATTACATGAGATTAGGATCATCCAAATATGAAGCCAAAGGAAGTCATGAACTAGAGCATACAAATGGTCAAGCATCATCAAAATCTCTTATTAAACATGCTGGATGTCAACAAATAATATGAAAGTCATAAAATCACGTTTTACAACAACTTCGCCTGAGAAGATTTTACACTGACCTATATGACGTGATTAACTGGGAGAAATTGGTGAAGAATCAAGGGTTGAGTTATATACCATTCTCTTCGTATAGAAGTTTTCTACAACATATCAAAATTTCATGATTATTGGATGAACGAGCAAGGAGATATGTCTAAAACTTTAATCAACGCGCAATCTGAAAACGTTTTGAAAGTCTCCTGGAAGTTTACTATTTTTCCTTTTTCAGGACCTGAACGTGCTCAAAAGTTAAAAATCTTCTATGACAAAGCTTGGAAATTTCGCGGGCTTTAAAATGCATATGCATACATTGAAATTCCGGTTCCAGACGAAGGATTTACGGTATTTTCACTAAAAACAGAAGCTTGAAAATTTCCTGACGACGTATTTTGCCGAAATTATGTGCATGGTCACATGGGTTTTCATTCATGCACGAATCAGCAAATTTATACTTCTATGGAGAATCTACAAGAGAAATACTTACTAGGGGATACTCCAAACCACTTAGGGGCCTGGCATTGATGGAATCATCATCGACAACTCCATTTGATCCGCAAGTTTGAGAACTCTCCATGTTTTCATTCGGTTCAGAATTTCAGGAGCTTTCCACGTCCTTATCACTCAATGAGGAAGGATATGCATCAACATACTCCTCATCCACGATAAATTCCTCATGAATACATCAACAATAGTCACTATCAAATCATCCTGAGATATATCATGGTGGTTTAATTTGAAGAAGAATACTCACATCAACTTCTTCATCGGTATTTTGTCCCTGGGTTGTTTGACCATGGGAGAAATGAAGACCATCAATAACGGATGGAGAAAAATTCTACAACCAAAATAACAAATGTTGGTCCTGGTAAAACGGGTATAAGGAGTCACAGCGTAAAAGTATCAACAACTTACCAGAAATGCAACCGGGGACTTTATGGTGTTTGGAATCAACTTGCAATTCTTGCTCCTACCTTCTCCACCATGAATAATCGCCTCTGCTTCTGAGATGTTCACTTCAATTCGGGATCTCACGGCGCGACCATCCTGCAAGAAGACATTGATGTCATGATTAAAGGCAATTATGCAAGTTATATGAAGAATACGCAAAATACATACCTAAAACTCCCCACGGAGATGTCTTTCGTTTCTCACCACCAGAAATACTTCTCAATCTTGGACGAGAAGCGCTCATCTCAGAAGAAGGAGGTTCCTTCACTAAAGGTTGGACCGCCATCACATAATTATTTAGACGCTCAAGATGCTGGTCCCAGAATTCTACGTAACCCGGAGTCACATACGTGGTTCGATCAACACAAGGGAACCAATAAGATCTTCCTACAGCATGTGTATGATCTAAACAAGTCTTAAGATGCTCCACCGATGGTTTTCTCCTCCAGAAAGTTGGAATGCATTGTTCCATACTCATATGACGAGCAGTTCTATCAATGTTATACTCCTCCACTGAAAAGTCTCCATATGTAACTGATAATAGATGACCGGGAGTGCAACTCAGCATGAAAGATATTTCGCCATCGCTCAAGTCAGCACCGGATTTCAAATACTTACTTTCTCCAGTATTGAAAGTTGTCAATTGAGAAATGTAAGGAGGAATCACCACCCAAAGACGGAAATTGAACTCAGACTCGTTATCTAACACATCAATAAGGCGCGTCTTCGACTAAGTTTTCTTTGTAGACCAGCGCATGATCCTAGTGTTTTCCTTATCATGGAAAATATGTCGAGCATCAGTAGAGTTTCGACCTTGCAAGATACTACGGGGAATGGGAGAATAATTTTCGAAACGTTCCCACATCAAAGCTTGGAGAAACATCGTATTTGTGTAGCATTCAATCTTCATAAAGCCGTTCGAAATGCTGGAGTCTATAACCAAAGAATCCAGGTTAGAATACAAGAAGCCCAGGAATAATCTACCTAACGGGAGTTGTTAACCTTGAGCTATCTTAATAGCAAAAGGGATTACAAACGTCTTCAACAAGGTCCCATCATCTTTAAACACATCTCTGGACAGCCATAAGCACAAGAAAGCGGCAATAGACAACATACCGTCGGGTTCACCAAGAGGGACGTCTCGTGGCCACATGTGTGTTAGCCAATGAGAATAATAGCCTTTACCAAAAACCTTATTGATTTTCTCCATCTCATCTGTTAAGGTTTTGGAAACTTCTTTCTCCTCTGCCGTCCAAAGTTATTCAGGAAAGTTACCTGTAATTGGAAGATGCAATAAAGCAACTACATCCTCCAAGGTGATGGTTAAATCTCCCCAACTGCATAAAAACGTGTGAATTGGGATGCACCAGCGAGCAAGAAGAGCTACAATACCTCATATGTCATGAAAGATATATAAGTCTCCAGTTGTCTGAATGGCCTTGGTAACTTGCGCCCTATCCAACATATCTCTAACACGAGGAAATCCTAACATGTGCCTGGACCATCCAGAAAATTTCTCTAAAGGTCGTCGAGAGAGCTTGAATTCGATCATTGAAGCTTGGAAAAGACCTCGTTCAAGACAAAACCGGATAGCAGCTCGGGGAGTCACCAGTTTCTTCTGAGTAACTATTCGGGGATTAATCAAAAGGAGATACACTGGGTACTTAAGACGATTTTCAGTCTCCTGGACCTCGAAGAATGCATCATTTATGTCTGGAACATTCTTGACTCTAGGTGTTTCCTCCTCTTCGCCAACAGAAGTCTCATCCATACATGTTTCTTCTCTGGATGTGTCATCATCTACACACATTTCATCTCTGGAAGCATCATGAGCTGGGGAATCAGACATCCTTGCAAAGCAGCTGTGAAATCCACAACAATGATTATGTTCAGTCGTCTGAATGAAAATTTGGCGAGATGGTGGGTTTATGCAAATGGGAATTCCAGCATTCAAAATGGTAATTCTTAACTCTTACCTCTTTCAATTTCACTAAACAACAGTGATTGCGCCCGTGAGAATTACCACACGAAATTAGTTCGTTTCTTGAAGCCTGCAGTAACGAACGAAACTTCATTAGTTCATAAAAATGATTTTCTCATAAAATCATAGACATAATTTTCATAATATGAACATACACACAACTGAAATTTGAAGTTTATAACAAGAAATTGTTTCATCATAAATAAATTGTCTAATTTCGGAGGTTACTCAAGACCCGCGTCTTGATTTTACCAAAGAACAATAATTAGTGTAACTTATTCACGTAAATTTTAAAGAATTTATTTAATAAGAACAAATCCATATGGATTACACATGTTATCATATCCCACATTATATGTCATGGTTGCACATATGTAAAAAAAAAAAAAATCTATTTTCCTTCGTCTTAGCATTTTCTCTTAAAAACGAAGGTTTATGCTAGTTTTGTGAAAGCTCACACCTCTTGTGATAAAATACTAATTCTCATGAAAGCTCATACATAAAGTTTTATCACTGGACATAAGTTTATGTGCATAAAAAAATCTATTTTCCTCGGACGAACTCTATTTTCTAAAGAGAGGTTTACTTCGGTTTTGTGAAAGCTCATAACTCCTAACATAAAATTTTGTTTCCCATGAAATCTCATAAACAAAGTTTTACCGCTGGACACAAGTCTATTTTCAAAGAAAAATCTCTCATAAATCAGGGATTTATTATTAGTTTCAAAACTAATGATTGAACGAACATACGTTTAATAAATAAGGGTTTTTCTACAAAACTCACGTAACATATACCCATGTATAAATTTTAACATGATAAAATCATGAGCAACTCATGAAATCAGCAAGTATTTGAATTTTTTTTTTTTTTTTTACCTGGACGTGGACGGAAGATCGAACGGACGGCGCCGGCGGTGGAATTCTGGCGAACTTCACCTGCTTTCTCCTGATGAAGCTTGGACGTGAGGTGAGGAAGAGGAAGATGGTGGTGGACGTGTGGAAGAAATAATAAAAAAAAAGATTAATTCCTTTTATACCTAAATTTATTTCCAAAACCTAATTCCTTAAGGATTTTCTTTTTGGGCCCGGCCCGTAATTCCTAAGCCAACCGTGGTTCCACCATCGAATCAGCGGTTCCACGTGAATTTATGTTCACTGGATGACACTATATTATGTCACTGGGGTTTCCTCTCAAATAGTGGTTTGCTCATTCAGTCGAAATCCAGTAACATCACATCTAATAGCTAAGTTCAATTTACACTTGGAAAATCACCATTCAATGCTGACTGAGGAACATGACTGTTCCTCACTAAGCAGGGGACTTAATGTAGATGGTGTATTTTCGATGAAGGGTAGAGTTGTAAAACTATACTCCAGAATCGGCAATCGAATGAATATCGAGGCTCGTGTCTCTCGATTAAAGCATGAAAGCTCATGCCACAAATCTCTGACTGAGAAGGTTGTCTCTCAGAGTACATGAAGATGTGTAGTCCCTTAGCTGAGGCCACGACACATCTCATGAATACTGAGCAATTTTAGTAATTACTCAGGATCCGGCAATCGAATGAGTATCGAGACTCATATCTCTATGCATGAAAGCTCATGCTACCTCTGATAGAGAAAGTCTCTCAAAGAAGATGCAGATGTGCAGTCTCCCAGCAGAGACAACGGCACATCTCATAACCCTTTGATGGAGAAAGTCTATCAAAGAATATGCAGATGTGTAGTCTCCCAGCTGAGACCACGGCACATCTCATAACCCTCTGATGGATAAAGTCTCTCAAAGAAGATGTAGGTGTGCAGTCTCCCAGCTGAGACCATGGCACATCTCATAACCCTTTGATGGAGAAAGTCTCTCAAAGAAGATGCAGATATGCAGTCTCCCAGCTAAGACCACGGCATATCTCATATTGTATAGAATCGAAATATTGGACGACAACGTCTTCGGGATGCGACCGGTTCTCCCCGACTATGCAAAAAGGAATATGACACTCCAGCAAGTTCATATTGCTCAAACCCTCAGATGATTATTTCTCTTATACGGGAAGCCCTTCTAGAGTCATCAATTAATTATCTGAGATCGTCTGAATATCCATCAATATTCTACGAACCATTGTATGAATATCCATCAATATTCTATGATTCTTTGTTATATTTCGTCGCTTCAATTCGTGGTTCTTCCCAGCAGAATGCCACGGGTTAGTGATAAATATCCCATGAAACAGTATCGAGCATCGAATAAGCCATGATGAAAATGGTGCAAGTGTAATTAGCAAATAATGCACAGACCAGCATGAACGAACGAGAAACCTATGCAAAATATGAAGGAAAATAATAGTGAAATATTAGCAAAAGCACCAGGGGACTGGGTTCACCAGCCGGCCAGTCATGCCGTGACCAGTCCCGTGCCCAATTTTATATTTTATCACATTTTTTCTATTTTCCTGATCTCGTGAAAATCTTCTCATTCGAGCAATTTTCTTTATTTCGAAGAAATTATCTAAACCACATGGTTTTATCAAAATAATAAAATTAGGGAAAGGTAACATGGGACCGTCGGCCGGCCGGTCATGCCCTGGCCGGTCCCACACCTCATGTCCCCATTATTTTATTTCTCCTCAAATTATGAAAATTCCATGATTTCTTATGAATTTTCTCTAAAATCATGAAACTACCTAATTTCATGTGTCACATGATTTTATCAAAAATAATAAAATTAGGAAAAGGTGACATGGACAATGGCCAGCAGTAGGACATGCCGTGGCCGTGGCCGGTCCACACCTCACTTCCCCATTATTTTATTTCTCCTAAAATTATGAAAGTTCTTTGGTTTCATGAATTTTCTAAAATTACCTAATTTTACCAAACATGATAAAATTAAAAAAAAATACCATGGGACTGATCCCTTTAAATCTTCCTGAATTTTACTCTCGGGCTGTTTTCACCTCCCGAACGAGCTTAAAACCTAAATATTCCCTCGATGGGAGATAGGAAATTATTTTTTGTACGGAATGGAGGGGCGGACCATCAAAATCCGAGTTCGTATGACAATTTTACGTCAATTCTACTAAAGGGCGTTAATTAGGGTTTCAGCCGGTCCCACGTACCTCTTGTTTTGTTATTATTTGGTATTTTGTTACATGATTTTATGAAAACTCCCTGATTTCATCAAAATATTGGTTTTCAATAAATCCCTTTGATTTCATGTAAAAATCCCTTAAAATCATAAAAATACATAAAATCACATGAAACTGGGAAAAGCACGAGGGACCGCGTGTCAGCCGGCCGGCCATGCCCTAGCCATGGCCGGTCCCGCACCTTGTAATTCCTTGTTTTATTTATTTTTCCTCATCTCATGTGTTGTTCTCGGTTTCAGCAAAACCATGGATTTTGCATATTTTCTCCAAATGTTGCTCAAACTTGCACCAGAAAATATCAAAATTCTCAGGACTGAAACAAGAACATTGTGGTGACACGGGCACATCCCCTTGACCGACCAAGGGTGACCCTGAGGCTTGCAAACAGCTGATCCCGCATGTTTTATTGACTTTAACCTAATTTGCTCAACTGCTCATATTAGGTTCAAACTCTTTCCAAACTATTAGAAGTTTGCTCAAACGACCATCCACTGGGTCCCGCACGCACCAAGAGCCGGTCTCATGACCTCTTGGTCGGTCCTTCACATTTTCATAATACCAGGTTTTATTATTTGTCGCTCACACGAGCATTATTTCAGTAAGTGAATTAAACCAGCATTTAATCATTATATCACCAACTGGTCCTCAAGAAACTTTGGTATTTTTCTGCTCATTCGAGCATCTGGGCATTACATGGTGAACTCATCATACCATGTAGCCGGTCTTGTGTTGATTTGCAATAAATCATCATTTCGGTGAAATTAGGGTTTTGAATCCAGAGCTCTAAAGAAACGTGATTCTGAGCAGATTCAAACACTTTAATAATTTTATGTTGATCCCATGATCAACATTCTTATTTATTTTGCTCGACTCAGCAGTCAGTAAATTAAATTATTATTTTATTCGGTCCTGCTACCAATAAATTCATCAAAGGAGCAATGCTTGCCCAAACTGGCAATATTTGCTCGAACCGGCAATATTCACTTAGGCTAGCAATATT
Source organism: Papaver bracteatum (assembly GCA_023529315.1). Classification (NCBI taxonomy): domain Eukaryota; kingdom Viridiplantae; phylum Streptophyta; class Magnoliopsida; order Ranunculales; family Papaveraceae; genus Papaver; species Papaver bracteatum. The sequence goes on along the minus strand of JAJJWX010002058.1, from coordinate 6,321,135 downwards.
TGTTCGAATCAAAGAATATTGGTTCAACTATCAATATTCGACAGTTCAACAACACAGTTTGCTCGTTTTAGGTTATGATACCTCGTCTCAGCAGACATACATTTAATTCATGAGTTTCAGAACATTTTCCACAACGTGTTCAACTCAGCACTACATGGACTCATCGTCCTGCAAAGTCAGCAACTGACTCCACTATCACGAGATTTCAATCGTGTCACAATGGGGGGATATTAACTAGGGTTTTTGGTCTGGCGGTCTACGGTACGTGTGTTCACCCACGATGAGAATGTGAGCAAGTCGTGTAATCATTTGGAGGAATCATCAGAAGTAGTGGATGGAAAATTAACCAAGTCTTCGCACGATGAGTAATTGGTTTAACATGATTTCCCACTTTCCCACTCTCTGATTCCATCAACTGTCACACTTCATGGGATCATGGTGTTTTCAATTCCGGCACTATAAAATGTCTCTGAATCCTGATTGAAAGAACATCATCGAAGAACATCGAAAAACCTTGAACAAGATTCGAACAATTCGAAGATTTAAGCAACTTTCTCCTAAACGAGAAATTTCTCATCAAAGTTCATACAGACGATCTCGTCTACACGAACTCACAGAAATCACTCTCAATCAGACAAATTTCAATCATTCAGAGAATTTTAACGCTGAATTTACAACACACCTACTATCTCAGATCACCATTGATCTCACGCATTTCTCAGCTTCCCTCCTACAGATCAACCCATCCTCTCTTGTGACCGAATTTACTCTGGAACGGCCATTGTCTTGGTTTAGGCCGGAGTACTACAGATTGATCTCTCGAATTCAAAGCACTTCCTTATTGCAGTGTATCTGTGTGAGGTTCAACATTTCGCTCGGTTCAAGGAGTCCCCACACGGTCGGCTCTTCAATTCCGTAAAAACCAGCAAATCGTTTTTCCCCATCTACAGTGGGTATCCAAAAAACGGGGTACTTTATTAAAATTCTCAAGAATGGGGCATGTTGATTTCATTTTGGGGCATTTTGATCTTCTGCCTAATGTACGGGGCATTTTCAAACCTATGGGGTCAATTTTGGGGCATTTTTCCAGTTAACCCTTTTCGTTATTGCACATACTTTTAGCCACAATCATGTTGTAGTCACACTTCCTTAAACGTTCCTGAAATTGTGGCGAAGATATAACCTCATTTACCCATGCCCTTCCTGATATTACGCTTAGGATAAGTTCCATGGTCCTCTAATCTAGCGGTTTACCTAGCAGTCCATGTCAGCTAGGGAAACCTCCTAAGTCCTATGGGAGTGCTAATCTAGTAGCTAGATTAGCAGTCCACGTCAGCCCAGTGTTGTTTGGTTCAGCGCTTTAAACTTCAGAAGACATATCAAATTTTGTGATTTTTGTGATCCGTGTGATTTTTGTGAGCGCTGAACGGTTCAGCGCTAAGGTCACTTTTTGAACGCTGAACCATTTAGCGTTTCAATCTCGCTGCTAGTTGAACTGCGAGCAGAGAAGTAGTGTTAACTTTTAGACCACACTTTTTTTTCTTCAGCACTTTTTGGCCAATCTAACAGCTCAATCTAGCCCATAGGAGTTAGCCTTATAGTGACCCAAGTAGCTTGCGCTTATAAAATTTGAATTTTGATTTGAATAATTAAGTCTTTTATTTTCGTATCTATAGTAACGAGACTCAAATAACCACCAACTGGCTCTGCAAATCTCGGGCTACATTTACATGGAGACTTCTAAACTCTGTAATAGTTCATATACCATTTGTGGATAATGATTTCATTATTTCCTTAAGCATATGAGAGGAAAATCAACAACATAAAAACTCAATATCATCCCTCACTCCAAAATAAAAGTAGCATTGGTGGAGCTTACCCTCTCTCATATTCGCTGGTTAGCGTAACCTCGCGCTCTTATTGGCTCTTTGAAAAACCATTCGTATTCGTTGGATGAATCAACAACCTAAAAACTCAATACCATCCCTCACTCCAGAATAAAAGTAGCACTGGTGGAGTTTACCCTCTCTCCTATTGGCTGGTTAGCGTAACCTTGCACTCTTATTGGCTCTTTGAAAAACCATTCGTATTCGTTGGATGAAATTTCGTTAAATATGATGCGTTGATCCGACAATGTGTGGTGTAGATTGGTTGGATGGATGGGACACACGCGACGGACGACCCTCATTATTTAGCTATAATTTCGTGTATTTATTGTGAAAATCCAGAAAATAAAGAAAACTACTATATTAATTTCGGACATTTATGATTAAAAAAAAAAAAAAAATCAATTCAACATATTTATGAAATAAAATAATAAGATTTATATTTTTTTGAATCTTTTATAATTTCATGTATATATTATAAAAATTCCAGAAAATAAAAACAACTACTATATTAATTTCGTACATTTATGACTTAAATAATAAAAATATCAATTCAACATATTTATGGAATAAAATAATAAGATTTATATTTTTTGAATTTTTTATAAGGAAAAAAAAACTAAAATTGCCAAAGAAAACAACTATATTAATTTCAAAAATTTATGATTAAAAAAATCAATTCAACATATTTATGGATTAAAATAATGGGATTTATATTTTTTGAATCTTTCATAATTATAAAAAATCCAGAAGAAAACAAATCAACATATTTATGGAATAAAATAATAAAATTTATATTTTTGAATCTTTTATAAGGAGAAAAAAATCTAGATATGACTATATTAGTTTTTAGTGTTAATAATAAACATCTAGAAAATCCAACCATGTTTATGCGTTAAAAACTGATAACGTCTAAAAATTATTATGTTAATTGATATTTTAAATTAATATTTAGATCTTTGGTTGGACGACCTAAAATTATTACGTATAATTACAACGAGTTTACATGATTATTTTAAAATCATATCCATCAATATTTTTTTTAAATTACTATATTAATTTTGAGTATTTATGATAAATATCCAAAAAAAAAAAAAAAAATTTACTATGTTAATTTCGAATATTTATGATAAAAATCCATAAAATTGGATAAAATATTTACGGGGTAAAAAAATAAAATTTATATGTTTTAGATTGTTTTTAAGGTACAAAATCTATGAATAATTATTAGTTTAATCTTGAAAAATCTAATATGTGATTACAAGGTACAAATCCGATAAATATAGGGTAAAACAATTAACAATATTAAAAATATATTTTTCTAAAATTAGTCCAGAGATTATTTTTCTACATCACTCATTCTATATTTATTAGAAAAAAAAATCCATGAACATAATAACTCTAATATAACTAACTAAAAATAATAATATTCTAATCTAAATATATTTTCCTAAAAGTGATCAAGAAAGAAAAAAATCATGGAATATTAAATCGCCAATATACCTAACCAAAAATAACAATATTCTATATATATAATATATACATAGTTTCTTAATTATCCAGAGGCAAAGATAAAACAAAATTGAGAAGAAAAAATCTTTTTGATTATTCTTGGTAAATATAAGACATTAATTCCAAAAGATAAAAAATTCTCTCTCTCCCTATATAAAAACGCTTGAGTGCAAATCCAAGCCCATTCTTTTTTTTGATGTTTTTGGATGTTGCTTCTTTCCTATTTTTGTCTTTTGTTAGTGAATGCTTATGATTCAATATCATCGTTTTGCAGATATAATGAAAACTTTAGTTGATTGGCATTGCTCCTTTCTTATGAAGACTGCTCGGGTAATTTTCATTTTCTTGGCTGGATTTTTCATTCAAGTCAGAATGCTGGTAGGATTTTACTCTATGGATGTTAATCGCTTTGAACTCTTCATTAATGATTTGAAATAATGAGGACAAATTGTTGTGATGATTTTCTTTTTGTCAATATTTATATCGATGAAATTACTGTATGGTAACATATGGCGCTATTTCGAGTTTATTTTAGTTGAATAGGATTGCAAATACATTTGGATGTTGATTATATGTTGTTTTTTTGGTTGCAGGTGATGGTTTCATTTGACGATCCTTATTCTGGGTTACTTTTATTAATTTAATGCACACTGAAGTTCCTAAGAAGACAGGTAGGGTTTTTTTTTTTTTTCATTTTTCATTTTTTAATTACAGTATTAGTGGATAGTAATTGTAAAATAGGGTGGTTTTTCGTTCTTTTCTTGGTACCTGCACTTTTATATATGAACAGGCACAACATTTACAACAATAAATTTGGTTTTTTTTTTCTTCCATATTCTCCTTGGGCTGACCTTTGAATTTAACATCACATATTAGTCTAAATTTATTCCAAATCTTTATATATCAATATTTTTTAAAGTAAATCCATAATCCTAGAATAAATAAATAAAATAACTTTTATGTTTTAACCTTAGAATTTCGACCAATCAAATAAATGGTAGTTATCGGCCTTTATGCATTATTTTTTCCTATATAAGGATGTTTTTTCTTTTTGCAGGCTTCTAAATACTTTATGTAAAAAAAAATGGTGGATATGGGATATTGGATGTTTCCATTGATATATGGAATGAATGAACTTGCAGTTACCGAGTTGCTATATGGCTTAGTTTGGACAAGATATGTTTTAGCTCACTAACAAATGTACTAAAAGAAATGTAACCTAAATATGTCAACTCAAGTTTTGAATTTCTTTTGTTTGTTGTTTGTTCCCGGTGTTGCATATAAACTAAAAATAACTCTTTTGAAATCACGTTCATTCTACACGGGACCTTATTGGTACTGGCTTAGAGTAAATGCTTTTTAACCAGATGACTTTTTGTGGTTTAAACATATCTAATAATTGTTGTTGTATTTGGTTTTTAGGTTTCAGATACGGGTCTAATAAGCCGGAGGGAGTTGCTAACACCTCCACCAATCCCTGTTGATATTTAATTGGAAAACCTCGCATGGCGATTGTAGATGGAGAGAAGATTGCGGGTAAGTCGAGTGCAAATAAGGGAATTTTCCAGCCAATACTTCAAAGCATTCAGACGAATTTATATATTTTATTTCTTTAAAGAATGGTTCAAAACATTTCCCCGCTGCAAATATTATTATAGATTTGGGAAGTTCTATACACGAACCCTCATTTGACCTACTTTATAATTGTTCACTACATCTTTATTTAATTATTTCTCATTAGTAACCTCTATCTTTGTTTGGGCACAAACGTTTTAGTGAGATCTATTTGTTCGATTAATACATAATATATTTGCACAAAAATTTTGGTTTCAATGTTTTAAGATAAGCAGATCCAGTTTTGGTCTTCTCTAATTCCTGAACATTTGAGTTCATTAATAAAGGAACACTTTTCTCTTTTCCTTACATTTTCTTAACCGGCCGTAGAACATATTCTTTAATTTTTAATCACAACTAATCATGTTAATAGATAATCTTTGTAGTCATTTTTTATTTTTAAAAGAAGATGGCTTACTACACAACCTGTGAGATACAAAATTAATTTTATAAGGGGTATTAATAGCTGCGGACCATGTTTAAAGTTGCAGCTATATTCCCACTTGCGGTCCACGAAACCATGGCTTATGATTGGTCTAAAAACTGTTTATATTTGGTGTCCGTTAATTTTTTTATAAAATGGGGTCTATCTCTGGTTCCAAGTTCAAAGGAAGCGCTTACCCTCCTTTTGGGTAGTTAATGAAACTCTTAGTCCTTATTGGTTGAGATTTTATTTCGTATTCTTATACCACGTTTGCAAAGTTTTTTAAAATCTCGGACCGTTGAATTTTTTAGATCGTCCAAGTTCATTCTATATAATTAAAAAATATTAATTTGAGCCGAAAAAATTTCATAATTAAAAAAAAATCTATTTTAGCCAACAAAAATATAATAAAACTAGTGATAAAAATCCTTATATTGGATTATCAAAGTTTATCAAATTTTGCCACCAATTAAAAGTAATCATATTAATAAAAGTAAAGAAAGATATATTGGAGTTTTTAGATGCATCGTGAAGGTACCGGGCACACCAAATCAAAAACTCTCATCGGACCCGGTGTGTAGTACTGGTTGTATTTCCTTGATTACATGAACAAAGATATATCAATGCGTTTCCTTAATTACATCTTCTTTGACGTGAATCACTTTATATGTTTTGCACTATTTAGAGTTAACTATATATTTTATGTCAATTTGTGTGTTTTTTAGTGTCTCTAATGTCATATATCAATACGACTATATAGTTGGTGTAGTTTTTTATTTAGTGACAAGAAGTTGGATCCTGGAAGAGTAGTTGAGTTGGCCTCTTGATTTTTAAAGCAAGTATATGATTTCTGAAGAAAGGTATATCAGTGCATCTCCAGTTGAGTTGGCCTTTTGATTTTTAAAGCAAGTATATGATTTCTGAAGAAAGATATATCAGTGCATCTCCTTGACAAGAAGCACTTCATAGGCTTTGTACGACTTAGAGTTAGCAAACTATTTAATAGTAACATATATATTTTTTTAAGTGTCTCTTATATTAAATATTGATACAACTATATAGTCATGTGATTTTTCATTTAACTATAAGGAGTTGTAGTTTGAAGGATAAGTTCAGTTGGCTGCTTGATTCTTCATGCAAGTATATGATTTCTGAAGAAATATATATTAGTACTTTTCATTGATTTTATAGTCTCCGACGGGAAGCAGTTCATATGCTTTTCACTATGTAGAGTTGACAAACTATTTTTTTATTAATATTATCCAAATATTTTTTCTCTTAATAGTGTCTCTAATACGTTGATACTACCATATATTGAGTGTGATATTTCTTTTAATTATAGAGAGTTGGAGCCTGGAAGAGCAATTGATTTGGTCTCTTATTGGTTCTTAACACAAGTATATGATTTATGAAGAAAGATATATCGGTGCATTTTCTTGATTACGTCATCTTCGACGGGAAGCACTTCATATGCTTTGCACTATTTATAGTTTGCAATACATTTAACATTGATACATATTTTAGTATCTCTTATACTCACTGTTGATATAACTATATAGTGAGTGTAATTTTTTTTTATTTTACTAAGGCGAGTTGGAGTCTGAAAAAGAAGTTGAGTTGGCTGCTTGATTCTTAACATAATTATGTAATATGGTACGTAAGGCAGATGGTGGAGTGTATAGAGGGTGAAGCACAAACATGATTTAGCCGAATTGGAAGTCCTTATTAGGATTTTAAGGTAGAATATTATAACGACTTTGTTTCTTTACTTTTAAGTTGCAATAGTTGATTAGCCAAGAAATATGTATTCTAAAATCTAGCAAGAATAATGGTAGGTGTAGTGCTACTTTGAGTAGCAAACTTCAAATCTATCCTTAGAGTACTGATATTGGCAATGCCATGAAGTTTCTGATTCCAAAGGTTGGTGTAATTTTTCAATTGTATTTTCTTTAAGAGGATTTTTTAATCTCAAAAAGTTTAAACAGTTTGTAATTGGTGATTTTAGTTCCAACATTTAATCTACTAAATGATAATTGGTGTACTGCATTTGTTAATTGGTACCCTTTCTTAAAAAGGTGCGTGTCGAAAACCCGCCTCACCAAATAGGATCAATTCTCATCATACCCGGTATGTAGCACGGGTAAAATACTAAAAAAATCTAATTACGCTTTAATATTTATAGTTAAACTATTTTGTTTTTGAGATTACTTACATTGATTTATTTTAGTTTATTTGAAGAATTGATTAATGCTTTATTCGATTGCAAGAAATTAGTTTCAAATCATGTGAGATTTTTAGAATAGAATAATATTACACATTTGATTGTTAGAAATTTACAGTTACATAGTTTAAATTGTTAATTGTCAATTCATTGGATAATAATTTTATATTAGCCTATTTGAACTCTTAGGACTTTTGCCTCACCTCCGTGAATATACCAACAATATAAAAAAACAGTCCTTCTTTACAGACCGCCCCTCCCAAACCGGGGGAAAAACCGACACTCACAGTTGTTTTTTTTTGGTGGGGTCTCGCCCTTCGGGAGACGTGCAGGGGTGGGTGTGAGGGGCGGTTTTTTTCTTGCGTTGTTTTTATCTCGGTTTGTCGAGAAATTTCGATAAAAAAAACTCCACAGTCCCGGTACGGGTTTCAAACTAGTAAAGTAAAACAACTAATTGATGATTTCATTATTAGAGCCCCATCTTTTTCCGTATGTATGGCTGGATGGTATTCTCTTTTTTTTTCTCCGAAAAGGAGGAGGACATATTAAGGTGGATCATATCCTTGACTTGATCACCATCTTGTCATTCTCTTTTTCTACATCTACAATATGTATTGCCAGAATCGGGAAATCAACATTTCTCTTAACCTGTTTGAGGTCTGTCATCTACTATTGTTGCCGGAGTACTGCAAATGATGCTAGTCAGATTTAGTTCCAATCTAAGGAGAAAACTTAACAGAAAAGTAAGAAGCAGAAAAAAGAGTGCAAGTACTACTAACTACATGGTTTGTGAAAGTAAAAAAGCATGGAGGCGTGTCAGCACTCAGCATAGCGTTTTCAAGATCTTTTTTTAAGGTGGGTAAGAGGAGGGTAAGATCGTTCTCAGTCATCAGTTAATCTGGTCGTGTCATTAGATTCCTGAATTTAAAAGTTAAAACAATTAAGTCAATACCACAATTAATTAAAAGTTGTATATATATTAATTAATGAGTTGAACAAAAGTCTACTGCAAATCCTGATACATATTGTTTTGGGATCTAAAAATTAATGGGTTACTACCTCTTTTAAGTCAAACTCACTGACGTTACGAAAGTAACCTTGATACATGCACTTCCGAAGGCATCACCGTTTCAGTAATTCTATCCGACTATCTCGTTATTTACTTGAGTAACATTACGCAGTTGATATGCGAAAGTGACTATATTGGCTCACAGATGATATACGAAAGTGACTATATTGGTTTTCCTATTGTAGTAAATCGTGGAGGCTTTGCGTATAGGATGGAATTTTTATCTATAAAAACCATCTGTGTGACCTGCATGACATTCAATAAAGTAGTTATCAAATCTGCTAAACATATGAAGTGAAATTAAACCGATCAACATATGAAGTGAACCGAAACAGATAATACGCCTCAATGCATATTGTTCAATTCTGAGTCAGCTAGGTAGAGAATATCAACATCACAAACCCATTCAATATGCAACTATCAGGAATAAGTGGAATACAGTCCATGCTTTAAACTTTACAGTTTGATTGCTATTATAGTTACCCACCATTTTTTCTTGGCAGAGATATAGAGTGTAAAAAAACAGAAAGTTTCTTGGCAGAGATACAGTGTAAAAAAAAAGAGTCAATTCTGAGGTTCTGTCCTCTGCTCTGGTAGTGATTTTGAGGTTCTGTCCTCTGCTCTGGTAGTGATTTTTTACTCCTAGAAAATGATCGAAAAATGCTAATAACGCACATTGTAAAAATTTTGGGGTATCCCCCACTTTTATACACCACTATTTTACACCCTTATGTGTCACTCCTATCCGCCGTAGATTTCATCCTCACCTTACCCCATCTAGGAAAAACAGGGGGTCCGCTTTAAAAATGAGCAATAACGCACGGACACATAGGGGTGTAAAAATTTTGGGGTATAAAAGTGGGGGATTTCTAGTTACTGCCCACTGAGTCTTGATCAGCACCCAGCTACACTGCAATTTTTAGCTTTCATTCTCTACTAGCTAGTAACCGGTCCATAAGAATATCCTTAATCCGTATACTTTTTTTCCGTACAATTTGTCAGACCCACCATACAAGTGTCATTTTGACATTGTTTTTTTCTTTCATCCTCTTGGATGCTCTCCTTATAAATCCAGGCCGGATATAGTCTCTCCAAATCCCAAGTATAGACACAGCCTTCTCCGTCTCTGTCTTCTTGGTGTCTCTCTAAATCTCACAAGCTCTCTATATATACTGCTTGTAGAGTGATCATCAAGGAGAGCTCACTGTTATATTTATTATATATCTCTTGGTGTGATTAGCTTCTAGTTTTTCTCTCTAAAACTATTAGCACCACTCCTAGCTAGTCAGTGAATGCAAATTTATTGCACATTTAGATATTATCTTATAATCAAGATATGGAGATTGGATCAGCTGCAAATCAAGAGAAGGCTGGAGTTATGTCTCTTGGTTGGTCGTGGATTATGGGTTTACCAAAGAAGTTCCAAGAGAAAGTAGTAGGAGTAGCTAAAAAAATTAAAAAGTTAGCGAAAGATGATCCAAGAATAATAACTCACTCGATCAAAGTTGGATTGGCTCTCTCTTTGGTTTCACTCTTCTACTATTTCAGACCTCTCTATGATGATTTTGGTGATGCTGCAATTTGGGCAGTCTTAACTGTCGTTGTTGTCTTCGAATTTAGTGTTGGTAAGTAAATGAACATGTTGCATGAAGATTCATGGTTATTGTCAAGTATTAATTAATTAATAACGTCCGGTACATTTTATATCAGGGGCAACATTGGGTAAAGGTATAAACAGAGGAATTGCAACATTATGTGCTGGTGCACTTGGAGTTGGAGCTCATCACTTGGCAAATTTAGCTGGAGAGGACGGAGAACCAATCCTCCTCGGAATTCTTGTTTTCATACTAGGTAACCAAACAGTTGGAATGATTTCAAAGCCTTAATTATTCTTACGTGCGATTATGCAATGTTCTTATTTTCTTTTTAATGGCAGCCGCAGTATCTACATATACACGATTTTTTCCTGGGATAAAAGCAAGATATGATTATGGGATGGTGATATTCATATTAACGTTTAGTTTGGTGACGGTATCGGGTTATAGAATTGAGAAGATCTTAGTGTTAGCTCACCAAAGACTATCGACAATTCTAATCGGAGGTTCCACGTGTGTTATCGTATCGATTTTTATATGTCCTGTCTGGGCTGGTGAAGATCTACACAAGTTGACAGCACTTAACATGGAAAAACTTGCAGATTTCTTAGAAGGTACGCGATGAAGTTAAAGAGAAATGAAAAGAATAATTAACTTTTTCTGGTATTTATTGTTTTTATTATGTGTAACAAACTAATGAAAATAAGAACAAAATCTTTACAGGATTCGGAGGAGAATATTTTGGACAGGAAAGGGTTGATGGAGAAAGTTTTGTTAAAGATGATAACAAAAAGATGTTTCATCAAGCTTATAAAAGTGTTCTTAATTCAAAAACCGCTGAAGAATCACTGGTAATTATAGATAATAGAAACATTTTTAATCACCCGTAGGAACTGACGAATGAATAAAATGGACGAAGATTTTAACTTCGGATTTTGAGTAAATTAGGCGGGCCCTTCTTTAAGTGGGCCCCACAAAATCCAATTGCACCATGGGGTCATCTGACTCATCTCATACTCATGCTCATATGCAACATGTTAGAACTTGGTAGTGTAGCTTCCGAACGCCTTGGACCACCATAAGTACAGAAGGTTGTTTATGGACCTCGAAGATGTACTACTCCGTACATGTATGCGTGGTCTTGTAGTGCTATTTTTGGAGTCCCGATTTGCATGCCATATATACAAATTCAAAAAAATCCATGCATATTGATTAAATTTTAGTTCGATAACAATTAGTACTCCCTCCGTCCCGCTATTAGATGACCTAGTTCAAGTTTACATAATTTTTAAGGCAATGAGTGGAAGGGAGTATTTTTAAGTATCTTTTACAATTATACCCTTATAGATAATAACTTATAAAATTTAGAAATGATTTATCTCTCAAATTATACCATGTATTTTCGTAAACTTTGTATAGTTGAAAAGCATTTTAAAACACCTATGTAACGAATATAAACATAGATATCAAATTATACATATTTCTTATACTATCATTAATCAATCAAATGGATAATTTTAGACATATTCCCTTCTTTAATGAAATTGGTCAACTAATAATGGGACAAAATTCTAAACTAAATAGGTCATCTAATAGTGGGACGGAGGGAGTATTTGATAAAATGCTATATCTTACAGGCAAATTTTGCAAGATGGGAACCATGCCATGGGAGTTTTGGATTTCGTCATCCATGGCAGCAATACTTGAAGATTGGAGGTTTAACTAGACAATGTGCTTACCAAATTGAAGCTCTCAATGGCTGCATCGACTCAGATATCCAAGTAATAACATTATAATCAGTTAGGATGTCAACTGTTTAGTATTTATTAACTAAAAATAATTATTTGGTTTACTAAACTTGATTATCTCTAATCAATCTTTGATAACAGGCACCAACAGAGTTCAAGAAGAAAATTCAAGAAGCATGCACAAAGATGAGCATGGACACAGGTAAGGCATTGAGAGATTTAGCACAAGGAATAAGAACAATGACAGTCCCTACTGCTGCGGAAATTCACATTGAGATCTCGAAAGCAGGAGAAGATGACCTAAAAACCACACTAAAAAGTGCCGTCCTTGAAGATATTGATGATCTGTTAGATGTCATTCCAGTGGCCACAGTGGCATCTCTGTTAGTCGAGATTATTTCATGCACTGAGAAAATTGCTGACGCTGTAAATGAACTTGCTCGGATAGTGAAATTCAAAACCATTGATCCTACAGTTACACCAGAAAAACCACACTTGCTTCATCGCGGATCTGTACAACCTGTTTGTTTCACAGATAGCCCGGAGCATCATGTCTGTGTTACAGTATTATCGGAAATTGGACAGGGTACTACAACACTGGCGGGTCTGTTTCTGGAACGCATTAATAGTGTACCTATTACTACTAGGGAAAACCAGGAACCAGTGAAGGGTGCGAGACATGGCCTGGAGGTTTAATATTACTCGTACACGCATGGGAATAGAGCAAAATTAAGAAGATAAAGCTGCACAAAAATATTTTAATGCATGGAATATATATCTATAAGTATTTATTGGTAGCAAAGTAGCTAGATATTTTTGGTATTAACTAGAGAGAGATAAATAAAAGATTGGATAGTTTTAGTGTTGGCAAAAGCGTTTAATTTGGGCAGATGTCACTGCAGTACAGTGGTAAAGTCATTGAGTGATGATACCAGTGACTTGAGTTTGAAACTCGTCAGCATCAAATTAAAAAAAATAAAAAAATGTTTAATTTGGCTATAAATACAACTGCTTTTATTTGACAAGCAAGGGGAAAATTAGATTCTTAAAAACACCATTAAGAGATGATTCACTGGGATAGGACAACGAGCAAATCTGCACATTCCCTACAATGGACATAGCAAATGGTCAAACCGAATGGAGAAAGGCTTAGATTTGAGCCTTTGCCCATCCCATCTCAAGTGAAGTCAATCGACTCAACTTGAGACAATCAGTTGAACCTTAGCCTGTCGACCGAGTCTACATCGAGACTCGGTTCAGGTTGAGGCGATCAGCCTATCCTGAGCATCCAAGGGCTCTAATTCATTTTTATAAATTTAACTATTTTCAATTATAAAATCATAATTTCTACACGGATAATTTCAAAACCTCTTTCAATCTCTAAATCAAAAAAAAATCAAAAAAAAACTAAGAAAAAGCCAGGTGAAGATGTGTTAGAACATTCCTCGATTGAAACCACCAAGCGTTGGTATGTCAAGTTTGGTTGTCATATTTTGGCTCCAAAACTTAGAAGTTGCTTGATATGATTACTAGAGTTCATGGTTCCAAAACTCAAAGCTGCTTGATTTGATTACTAGAGTCAACTTTGTTATGTTTGACTAAGAATATAAAAACGTTGAGACTCGCTCTTGTTACTCATAAAGAATCTGAAGGCGTATCGGCATCAACGAACATATAATCCTTCAGTTCGAGGTTACTAACAACAAACTTGAATTATTCCATTTGTATCATTGTTCTTTCAATTCAGTATATATTGAAAACATAATATATGAAGTAAAGTTTGTTTACTTGTCCCTAGTATCTGTGACTTGGTCATTATACTATGATCAAAGTATCAAGGAAAGATATACTAGTTGTTTCATACAACTTTTATATATGGAGTTGAAGTTTATCTATGGACTTCATGAGTCGATATAACACTAACTGGTAACTTGTAATTATTTAGTGTATTGAACATCCTGAATAATGAATTCGAATTATGAATGAATATCATTAAACATATAATCTAAGGAAGTAGACTAACGGAATTATGATTCGAAGTTGAAAGTGGGTTCAGGACCGATCCTAAGTTTAGGACCGATCTCATGACCAATCCTGGAGAGATTATTAGTGGTAAGGACCAATCCTAAGTCAGGACCGATCCTAACATAGTTTAAAACATGTTTTGAATTTTTGATATCTTTGTTGTCTTTGTGTTTCTGTAAACATCGAGATGTACACGATTTTAACTTGGAATGTTCATATGATGTCAACATGGTGATTTGAACATGTGTTAAACTCTAATATCTTAATGTTCAACTATTTTCCTTTGATACTCAAGCAAGATCCCAAAACCGAAATTCAAAGACCTTTTAGATATTTGAAAATATGTATATACTTACCATATCCCAGATGTTTGCACATTTCTAGTTACTATATTAGTAAAGTCTAATAACTTAAATCAGTAAATATATAGGTAGACCGTATCGTCATGATTTGAGCACTTGGCTTTGATGATGTCGTAGATACGTCATGAACGTTGAACTCTGTTGACATAATGTGAGCAATGAGATCTAAGATATGAGGTACAAAGAGTGATGCCAGCCGCGAGCAATTGAATAAGATGAGTACTCAGTCATAGTATGAATGACCAATGTTGGTGTCTCAAGTGATCTCATCTGAGAGGATTACTTGTAGAATATTTGCGAACCAGAACTTCAAGTGAGGTAGTCCAAGATCTTGATGCAAATGGTCTTAACGTTATATAAAGTCATGGTTAACAATGGTGTTGGTGATGGAAATGACTAACACCACAAGATAAAGCTTCTCAACATGAAGCAAGGTACTATCTAGTTCTAGTGTTGGTCAAATGAGGGATGTTTCCATTAGGAAAACGAGAAAGGTAAAAGTGTCAATGGGTTCTTGTAAGTAAGCCAATAACAGAGACATAAATATCACTGGTTTCTTAGCAGTAAGGCAGTGACATAGACATAAGTGTCGCTGGGTTCTTCACAATAAGTCAGCAACAGAGACGTGAGGCTCGCTGAGTTCTTGGACAACGATAGTATGCTCTAGCGATGAGAGGTGTTGGCGCTAGAAAATTCCAGCAGTGAGTTGTTTGCGCTGGAGATAGTAAGTTCCAGCGATGAGATATGCTGGCGCCAGCGCCGTGAGTGTATACTGACGTGATGTGTTAGTGTGAACAAGTCCCAAAAGCACTTGTACTTAGATCTCACGCGGTGAGCGCATGTGCCTTTGTTGGCAGTTCTGGCCCTTTGGCTTTTTTTTTTATCGGTAAAGAAAAGATAAATTGATCAATGGTGTTATAAGCAAGTAACCATAAAAAGAATCCAATCTTAGGAGGACATTTGAGCTTCCATATCAGATTAAAAACTGGACCAGTGAGCAAGCTATCATCATTAGCAATGATTCTATCATAAGTTGAACTTACAGAAAATTGCTTTGATTTAGTAAGAGACCATTGCAGTTCATCAGAGCTATTCATGTCAAACTTAAAGCCATTCAAATCAACAGAAAGAAGAGTGTACTCAGCTCTAGCAGCAGCATTGAGTCTTCTTGGAGTATGAAGATTCCAGTTAATGACATTTCCAACAATAGGTCCCATAGCAGCAACAGTAAAGTTTTTAGCTCTAGACACTGCATACAAATTTGGATAATAAGATTTTATAGAATGAGGATATAGCCAATTATCATCCCAGAACCTTCAAATAGCTCCATTATTGACTTTGAAGTGAATAAATTTCAAAAAGGTAGCATGATGATTCATAATTGCTCTCCACACAGATTTGCCATAAGTACATTTTGGGATTTTTGTTGCCCAGCAGACATCTCTAGATTCATATTTTTCTTCCACTAAAGTTCTCCAAAGTGCTTTATTTTCAACTGCATATCTCCAGGACCATTTGATAAGCAAAGCATGATTAACAACCTTCAAATTCTTGATGCCCAGACCACCAACCTTCTTTTTTCTTGCTAGAGCATTCCATTTCACCAAGTGCATTTTTTTCTTACCTTTATTGTCATGTCAGAGAAAATCTTTTATTATTTTTTCAATCTTCTTCAAAACTGAAGCTGGCATCTCAAAAAGAGACATGTAATAAACAGGCAAGCTTGCTAAAACACTATTGATAAGTTTAATTTTACCATCTCTTGACAATAATGGCTTTTTACCAACCTGCAAGCTTTTGAATAAAGTTTTGAATGACCTTATCCCATTTAGTAATACCTCCACATCTATCTCCCAAAGGAAGTCCAAGATAAGTAGTTGGAAGACAACCACTATAGCAACCCAAAATAGAAGAAAAGATTGCTAAATCACCTTCAAAACCCACTCCATAGATCTGACTTTTTGCAAAATTTATTTTTAAACCAGTGAGCATTTCAAAAGAAAGAAGGATGAGTCTTAGATTTTTCACCTGCTCCACATCTGCATCAAGGAAAATGAGAGTGTCATCTGCAAATTGCAGGCGACTAATGAGCATTCCATTTTGTTTTACTTGAAAGCCTGAGATGAGACCTTGTTCCTGATATTTCTTTATCATGAAGGTTAAATCTTCTCCCACCAATAAGAAAAGAAAAGGTGAAATAGGATCACCCTGCCTAATACCCTTTTTGCTTGTAAAGAAACCAGTTGCACTTCCACTGATAAGAACATAGAATTTAACAAACTCCACACAACACTTTATCCATCTTCTCCACTTGTCACCAAAGCCCATGAGCTTAAAAATTTCATCAATGAAATCCCAATTAACATGGTCAAAAGCTTTCTCAAAGTCAATTTTATAAAGGATACCAGGTTTGCCACTTCTCAGCCTTGAATCAATTAATTCATTAGCAATCAAAACTCCATCTAAGATCTGCCTCTTCTTGACAAAAGCAGTTTGATGTGGAGAAATAATATGTGGAAGAATAAGCTTAAATCTTTCAGCAAGAACCTTAGAAATGATCTTATAAACACCATGAATTAAGCTTATAGGTCTCAAATCCTTAATTTCTTCAATTGAGTCCTTATTTGGGATCAAAGCAATGAAAGTATTCTTTAACCTCCAGTCAAGAAAACCTTTATTTTGTAGCTCATTCATAACTTTGAGAAAGTCTTCTTTAATAATGCTCCAACAAATTAAGTAGAATTTGACAGGAAACCCATCAGGTCCTGGTGCTTTTAATTGTCCCAAATGTTTAATTGCTGATAAACATTCTTCCCCATCAAAATCTTTTTGGAGAGTTGCATTCATCTCATCTAAAATTTTAGAAAAATTTATGCCTTCCATTGAGATAGTTCTTGGACTTTGAGATTGAAAGATATTCTGAAAGTATGAAACAATGCCATCTTTTATCCCTGCTTCATCACTAGTCATAGTGCCATTAACCTTTATGGAACCAATAAAACTCCTTCTTCTTATATCATTAGCAAGCCTTTGGAAGTACTTAGTATTCTTCTCAAAGTCTTTAATGTGAGTTACCCTTGATCTGCTTCTCAATTTTTCAGCATTGATAAAAGTTAACTTGCAGTATTCTTGTTTCGCATTTGCTCTTTCCTCCCATTACAAGTCAGTAAGACCATTATTAGCATCCTTAGTTGCATCAAGACTCATAAAAATATATTCCAATTCCTGCAATTTGATATCCACATCACCATACTCCAGTTTGCTCCACTCTTTTAATTTGGTTTTAAGCATTTGAAATTTTTTGCAAAAGATGTATCCAACACTACCTAAAACGGAAAAAGAGAGCCACATATCTTTGACAAAGTTTAAAAAATTTGGGTGAGAAAACCAAAAATGCTCACAGCGAAATGGCGGTGGTCCATGCTTCAACCCCTGAGAAATAAGAGCAACTGGATTATGATCAGAACAAGGCCGAGCAAGAGCCTGCTGAATAACTTGAGGATAATGACATTCCCAATCTGGAGATAAAAGGATTCTATCAATTCTGCTTCTAATACTCTGAGACTGATTATTAGTCCAAGTATAGTTTGCTCCAATAAGTGGAAGATCAATTAGATGGTGCTTTGAGATGAATCTATTGAACCTAATCATACCAGAAGTAACATCCCCACCTGAAGTTCTTTCATAAGTAAATCTAATCTCATTAAAAGCCCCTCCAATAACCCATGGGTAACTCCAAAAACATCTAACTTCTTCAAATGAATTGACAGCTCTTTGCCTTTGATGGCAGCTCTTTTGCTTATGCAAATGAATTGACATTCTCTATGTGTAATTCAAGAAATTAATTTACACTTGTTACCGAGGAGCTATTCGTAGAATCATACTGAGAATAGATATAAATTAGATCATAGAATATGTAATTAGACTCTAAGTATTGGAGTTTTATACCGATACGTGACTACAATAACAGATAAGAATCCGAACATTAATATATATACCAAATAAGTTCAAGGAATTCAGTCATGGAAGTTCCGTGACTTGAGACAAGTTCAAAATTACTCAATGGGAGTCAAAATATTGATATATGAAACAAGTCTAAGGAATTATGCTATGGAATTATTGAAACTTATAATATGTTCAGAGGCTTCCCTTGTTAAAAAACCACCATCAACATACCCTTGGAAATTTGGGAGAAGAATCACACCATGACTATCCAATTCTATTTGGGTGCAATATTCAATGAAACTAACATTATTGATGCTTATTTCGGTAAGCAACAAAGATAAATGTTACATTTCTTGGTAAGGGACAAGCAGAATGATGTTGTAGCATTATAATGCCTAGATGATGCACAACTTTTTTTGAAGCGTGCATCACAAAGATCGAAGAGATGCATTAGTGACGCATCCTAGAGTACACAAAACTGGCCCGAGATGATGCTTCATCTTGTTTACTGATGCATGCTCTACGAAAAATATGGGTGTTAGAACTAACTTTCGGGCGGACAATAAATAATATTTAGTTTATTCAGTCATTTGTTTTTCTTCATCAGAAACGTCAACTCCCTTGGGAATTAAATTGTCGCGTCCTTAAATTATGCTCATGGTATAAACTTCTGTTTCTCTGGTTTATTTTATTTTTTTATTTTATTTTTCTTCTTCCGATGGCTTTTTCTCTTCCTTCTAGAATTCTTGTTTTTTTATTTATTTTATGTATGATTGACTTTCTGGTGATATTGATGCTGTATAGATAATAACATTTATTTTAGGAGTCTTCATAGGATGATTCAATTGTTGTATTTGGATAATGGTACTTCTTATTATCCTTCTTCATCTTCTCTTATTTTATTTTTTTGAAACTGAAAGAGAGACGAAACTTTTGTTTCTTGTTAATAAGATTTGTTTGTATTTAAAAAATTATTGAATCAAATCTTGTTTCTAGCGGAGCTCGATTTTTTTTTTTTTTTAGTTGATACGGCAGATCAAGTTGTCGGAGGATCTTCTGAGGTTGATGCTATGATTACTGATTTACACAACGACTTCTTTTCACTGACTGTTGTTTAGGATTTAACATTGCAGTAAATAAAATCTTCATTGGTTATCATTTATCTACTAATGTTAATATTAGTACTTCTTCTTCTCGATCTTCTGAAAAAACTCCTCCGGGTGTTATTAGTGGCATCATTGAGTCTGGTGATGATCATCTTGTGTATGTCCTCAAAGAAGTTGTTTATTTTCATCCTCCGGTTGGTGGTGTTGGTTTGGTTGATGATGCGGGTTTGGTTGGTCCTCTCGCCAGTATTATTCATGTAGATCGGTGAGTCTGTTATTGAGTTTTCTCTGACCTACCGATTTTATCATGCACTTGAGAGACTCTTTTCTCCTTTGGATGTTGGAAGGTCCACAACAGACAACCTCCAATGTACTAGTGCAGAGATGTTTTCCTTTTTTTAAAGTATCTTTGCTCCAACATTCTGGATTTTCGAGTGCTTCAATATATCTTTTCCTCGCAACTGGGTTTGGTGGTTTTTTTGTATGCTGAGTCGAGATGACTCTTCTGCTATATACTCTTATAGATCATTTTATTTTATTTTCTCTTCACATTCATCCTATCAAGCGGTCTTACTTTTAATATGGTTGCAATTTTCGGATCCTCATTTATGAATATACTCAATATCAAAGTGGTAGGAAACTGGATTTCTTTGTTGATATGTTTAATTATATGATTGTTGATGCCCATGTGGTTTATTCTCATATTGGTGCAACTTTTCGGTCGTATTTGGTGTGTGTTACTTTTCCTTTTGCGGTAATCTTCAAGGAATTAGTGAAAAATAGTGGTTAATCTGATAGACGGTGTTAGAGCATTGCTCGATCGAACTCACAAGTGTTGCTATATCAAGCTTGTATTCAAATTTAGTAGATAAAAACTATATCTTTATTTCTAGTCTATAATTAGTCAAGTCTCGGATTAGGATAAAAGTATGTAGTTGAGAATCGGACATCACTGCATTTTACCGTTTGAAGGCAAAGATCAACCGAAGCTTTTGGAGAACTTCTTCAACAAAAGGTAAATGAAGACTGAACCACCTATTTCTCATGTTATATTCAACTTTCTATCTATGAGACGTTTTCACATGACTAAATAAACTATTGCAAGCATATCAATAATTTCGATTCAAGTTTATCTTGGTAATTAGTTCTCGAA
The DNA here is from genome assembly GCA_023529315.1 of Papaver bracteatum. Classification (NCBI taxonomy): domain Eukaryota; kingdom Viridiplantae; phylum Streptophyta; class Magnoliopsida; order Ranunculales; family Papaveraceae; genus Papaver; species Papaver bracteatum. The sequence continues at coordinate 6,300,475 of JAJJWX010002058.1, read as the reverse complement.
ATATATATGACTAAGCTTAATGAACATTTTTTCATACTTGATGAATATTGGTTAAGAATAATTTATTGTTCATAATGTGAATTGTGATTCAAGATTATCATTAAAAAATAGCTTGGAACTGTGATATATATGTGTCATTAATGTTATTTAGGAATGTTTCGAATTGATTTAGAGAAAAGTATAGAACTATTGTAAATCTTGATACATGACAATATACATGTTATAGGTCCGGAATCGTAGTACATGTACCAGAGTAGCTATATATTGACAACAAATGTTTGGTACGCATACCCGGTATTCATACCATAAAAAATCTGTTGCTCGTGAACTAGGAATGGTACGCATACCCAGTATGCATACGGTAAAGAAATTGTTGGTTTTGAAACCGGAGTGGCATACATACCCAGTATGCAAACCGAAAAAGTTCTCCAAGTTATTGAACTCATTTTTGTCTTAAGGGTACACATACCCGGTACATGTACTGATGTAGTTTTTATAGTGGAAGTAAGAATTCGTTTCTCGGACTTTTTAAAGATTCGGTTTTTAGACAAAAAGATGGTGATTTTTATAAAACTTCTAAAATAATGCAAATGCTAAAAATGATTTTTGTATTCAATTAAAGGATTCTAGGAAGTCAAGATTCCATCACTACTACACATACTAAATGATTGTAACTATTCCCTATAACACTCTCCCAAAATTACACAAGACGATTTAGGACAAATAATACGTCTCGAAAAATAAATCTTTTCAAACAATTATTTTTATCAAAGAATTAACAATCTTCTTCACTGTAAAATGCTAGTCTCTAATAAGAATATATAATTCACTATTTAAGCATTATAGGGCACATGAAGAAAATCACTATCGTGACAAATCGAGAATAAAGACCAAGAGAATTGTTATAGAAAATAATCAAAACATATTAGCATACATAGTAGGACTTCCTCTATAATCCTATATGGAGATTTAGCTACTCATGGCAAGAAAAACAACAGAATAATAATAAACCATTGTCTTCATTTGATTAGAAAAGCTTACAGTACAAAGACATTCGATCGCCAAGAAGGATGATCCAAGCAAACTCTACTGGATATTGATTACAATGAATTTACTTCTTTAGCTAAGCTTACAAGCACCAACAGTTGACAAATTAATGGAAAAGTAACAGCTTCCAACCATCAACGTGAGAAGCTTCCCAAACTCGAGTAAGTGGACCAAAAACCAAAAGATCTTCCCCTTTTTATATGCAGCCTCATAATCTTCATCTGTTATCTCCCCATTTAGTGCTAAGATATTCCCTTCCTTGTATAATCAGCTTGCCATCTCCTCTTCCTAAAGATTTGCATATAATCCAATCAAATAACCATAAACTAGGAAAGTATCTTTTCATGCAGATTCCGTAAGTATCTGATGTAGACATTATCCACCATTTCATTTCATGTACAGTTGTACACCAACTCCCCATGCTTTGTGACGGACTCCATGAGCAAAATTGCTTAGAATATCCTTCAACTTTTTCATACAACTGATCAACAGTAATAATCAGTTTTGGCTTAGAATCTTTAATTTTTTTATTTTTTTTTATGAAAAATTGATATAAATTATATTAAAAGATAAAAATTACATACTAGGCAAGCGAGCGACAAGCTGTGCCGCTAGCCCTTTTTGAATAGCAAAACCTATCCTATTAAAAATAAAATCTCGTGAGCCAGGGGTCATTACATTGCTGCGCATGACTTTCTGGACCCTCTTGAGTAGTCCAACTGCTTCTGGAGCCAAATAGCCAAAAGTATCAAAAGCAAAGGGGACGAAAGCATGCCCATTGTCAACACATGCTTTCTCATGCTTCGATATCTTACCTGAGGCAGCCTTTAGCGTTGCTCGCCCGACTGTAAAGGTGACATGTCCAATTCCTACCAAAGGAGATACCCCGGTGAGGTCAACACATGTGTGTTTCCCATTAGCCCATCCAAAATATGGCACAAATGGGAAACACACATGTTCCAACAAATATGGCATTTAATTAATTGACCTTTCCATTTTTGCATGCAAAAATGTGTCTAATTGCAAGATGGCACAAATGTTCCAACAAATATAGAAAATCTATGTAACTTCCACCAGTGTTTTACTCATGCTATCACGGTCTTTGCACCCGATAATTAAGGACATTGGACTTTTTGCATTCTTGGTCCCATTGAGCACTTTTGACCTTATTATTAATTAAATATTGACAATCTGACTGTATTTGACTTCCATAATCCATGTGTCCAGAGATAAGTTGCCTGGTCCATTGAGATTAGCTTCCAATTCCTTTGTCCATTTTAGTGAAAAATACGGTTTTATTTCCAAAAATCTTCAAAGCTAAACAAAAACCATCAAATTGTACAAAATAGAAAACTATAAATTATAAATTAAGATGTAATTTATGACGTGTTCACACACTCAATAAATACCCCCAAACCTACATTTTTCTAGTCCCGAACAAAAATAAAAAACCTAACTCACTGTCGCAGGCATCGCGATTACATTTAGCGTATGCAATAAGACTTTAAACCCCTAGGTGGCCCTAGTGGCCGATTTACAATCTCGAGAGGGTTTACCAGAGGTGTACCCACAAAACCTAAACGTTCACAAGTATCCAAAGAGCTATGAGGACATAAAATTTCTCAACCTATCGCCAAGTAACTAGAATGCCAAAGAAATTAAAGGTATCCACTCAAAAGCTGAATAAAGAAAAGGGGAGACACATTCGCTATACTGCTAGATAAAGAGATATTCTCTACACAACTAGATAAACATTATGAGATGCATCCGCTTTATAGATGGATAAGATAAGGAGAGAGATAAAGATGAGAGGGACATCTGCTACACAACTGGACAAATTACGTATGATGAGTGGAACCAGTTTTAGAAAGATCTTGTGCCAGATGGAAAGCGGACTAATAAAGAAACCAATATGCATCCCTCTTTGACTCTCTCATAGTGCTCAGTAGAAACAACGTCTTCTTCGGCTTCAACTGTTGATGATAAACTCTTGAACTTCGTAGAACCTTGAAAATAAACTCTTCTCTTCGATTTCTTTCTTGAAACTTCCTTATAGATTTCTAATTCCTTATGGACTTATTGAAGAAAAAAATAAAAATGTACACAATTTTTTTTTATTACACAGTAATTACAAGACTAATATTTACATGTCCATGAGACAAGGACTTTAGCACTTGGATCTTCGCAACTTGAAATAGCTTGGTATCATGAACTTCAACAACTACATCAGTTTTATTTTCTTTGCTCTAAGTATTCAACTTTGATTTTGTATTTTTCTTTACTTTCTATTGTTGCTTATAAACTTTAAACATCTTCAACTTTCTTCATAGATTTTGATGTCGCTCCGCTTGTTGATGATGATAAGTTTCTACTGAGAGAGAGTCGTAATCCAGTAACCAAGACTACATGGGAGGTTGCTTTGTCTTTCTGGCATTTCCTTATAACTTAATTGTCTTTCCATCATGGATTGCTAGGTATATAACGATTACCCTCTAAAAGGTACATGTTCTCTCATGATTGTCAATGATCTCAATGTCTTTTTATCTAATGTCTCACTAGAATGTTATCCCCAGCAATTCGAATTTCAATCTTTTCGGTGAGAAACAGTATGAAAACTTAGCTAACTGAATACTATGTGACTCTAAATGTTGGATATTCTTGGTACAACTAAAAATTTTCTCCCTTACCCCCAAACCTAAATTGAACATAGTCCTCGATTTTCCAGATATAAATATATGAATGCATGAACAAAGAGAAATGTTGATCAAAAGAAAAGAGATGGGGAAAGATGTTACCAGGACCATGTACCACAAAGGTGGGTTGCCTCCTATAAAGCGCTAAGTTTAATGTCTTTAACCAGACATGACTGTACCTGCAGAAAACTAGTCGTGATAAACATGATCTTGTAAATTTGTATTTTCCACTTCAGGGTTGGTCAATTCGATAAATGGTTTCAACCGCTGACCATTGACTTTAAAAGTCTCTCCAGTATCATGGTTCCTAACCTCAATAACACCGTGCGAATACACGGTCTTGACGTAGAATGGGCCAATCCAACGAGATCTAAGCTTACCATGAAAAAGGTGGAGGCGAGAATTATACAAGAGAACTTTCTGTCCTGGTGTAAACGACTTTCGAAGAATCGATTTGTCGTGAAAAACTTTGGTTTTCTCCTTGTAAATTTTCGCATTTTGGTAAAAATCATTACGAATTTATTTTAACTCATTGAGCTGAAGTCTACGGTTATCACCAGCAGTAGGTAGGTCAAAGTTTAGTTGTTTAATGGCCCAATAAGCTCCATGTTATAATTCTACAGGCAAATGGCAGACCTTACCGAAGACAAGTCTATACGGAGACATCCCAAGTGGAGTCTTAAAAGCGGTTCGGTAAGCCCACAAATCTTCTATTAATCGCAAAGACCAATCCTTCCGGGTAGGGTTTACGGTCTTCTCTAAAATATGTTTAATCTTCCTATTAGACAATTCTACTTAGCCACAAGTTTGTGGGTGGTAAGGTGTATAAACCTTATAGGTAATGGAGTATTTCTTCATGAGCGTCTCAAAAGACCTGTTACGAAAATGGGAACCTCCATCACTAATGATTGCTCTAGGCATACCAAATCGAGAGAAAAAATTGTCTCCAACAAACTTGATCACGACATGGCGATCATTTGTCTTGGTATCTATTGCTTCAACCCACTTAGATACATAGTCAACAGCTAATGAGATGTAAAATTTTCCATAGGAATTGACAAAAGGGCCCATAAAATCTATACTCCACACATCAAATATTTCTATTATTAGTATAGGACTAAGTGGCATCATATTACGTCGGGTCAACTTCCCTAACTTCTGACATCTCTCACAACTTTGACAAAATAGGTGGGAGTCCTTGAACAGAGTTAGACAATAAAGAATAGATTGTAGAACCTTAGCAGCTGTTTTCTTAGAACTAAAGTGACCCCCACAAGCTCCAGAATGACAAAAAGTCATAACACTTGATATTTCGTTGTCAGGGATACAATTACGGATGATCTGATCAGGGCAGTACTTGAATAAGTATGGATCATCCCAAAAAAAAATATTTAACCTCAGACAATAATTTATCTCTATCCTGTTTAGACCAATGATCGGGCATTTGACCAGTTACCAAATAATTGACAATGTCAGCAAACCAGGGTAACTCAGAGATGGAAAATAATTGTTCATCAGGGAACGTGTCATGGATCGGTCTCTCATCATCTCTAGTCTCATCAAGGATACGTGATAAATGGTCAGCTACTATATTTTCAGACCCTTTCTTATCACGAATATCTAGAGTAAATTCTTGGAACAACAATACTCATTTAATCACCGTGGTTTAGAGTCCTTCTTTGAAAGGAGATACTTGAGTGCGGCATGATCAGAATAGATAATGACCTTAGACCCTAGGAGGTATGATCTAAATTTCTCAAAAGCAAAAATGATGGCTAACATTTATTTCTCAGTGGTTGTGTAGTTCAACTGGGCATCGTTTAGGGTCCTACTAGCATAATAAATCATATTAGGTGCTTTATCACGTCGTTGGCCAAGGACAGCACCAACCGCATAATCGGACGCAGCACACATGAGTACAAATGGGAGGTTCCAATCGGGTGGTTGGATGATAGGGGCAGAAGTCAATAATGATTTTAGCTTCTCAAAAGATGCAAAACATGCTTCATCAAATACAAAGGCAGTATATTTAGCAAGTAGGTTCGACAGGGGTAAAGCAATCTTGTTAAAATCTTTGATGAAACGACGATAAAATCCAACATGGCCAAGGAAAGATCTAACATCTGTTATATTCTTAGGTGGTCTTAATTTTAAAATTAGTTCAACATTTGCTTTATCAACTTTTATTCCCTTTGAGGACACCACATGTCCTAACAGTATTCCAGATTTAACCATAAAATGACACTTTTCCTAATTAAGGACTAAGTTCTTTTCTTTACAACGTTCTAAAACTAATGTAAGGTGGTACAAGCATTCATCGAAAGAGGATCCAAAAACCGAAAAATCGTCTATAAAGACCTCAAGAAATCTCTCAACCATGTCCGAAAAGATACTTAGCATGCAACGTTGGAATGTTGCGGGTGCATTACACAACCCAAAAGGCATACGCATGTAAGCAAAAGTACCAAATGGACATGTGAAGGTTGTTTTCTCTTGGTCCTCTCGTGCTATGGGGATTTGGTTATAACCAGAGTATCCATCTAGGAAACAATAATGTCTATGGCCATCTAATCTTTCTAACATATGGTCGATGAATGGTAGAGGAAAGTGGTCTTTCCTAGTTGCTGAGTTCAGCTTACGGTAGTCTATGCAAACTCTCCACCCGGTAGTAACACGGGTAGGGATCAATTCATTGTTCTCATTCGCAACTACTGTAATCCCAGACTTCTTTGGGACAACTTGGAAAGGACTGACCCATTTACTATCAGAAATGGGGTATATGATACCCGCATTTAATAACTTAAGCACCTCAGTGCGGACAACTTCCTTTATATTAGGATTCAAACGTATCTGCAATTCTCTTGAGGTTTTGGCACCCTATACTAGGTAGATGTGGTGCATACAATCAGCAGGACTAATTCCTTTCAAATCTGATATAGTCCACCCTATTGCAGTCTTATGCTCTCGGATAACACTGGCTAGTCTACTTTTCTGATCAGGCTCTAAGTCAGAGGAAATTATGGCAGGAAGAGTATTCACATTACCAATAAATACATATTTCAGTGTATCTGGTAGAGACTTTAATTCAAGGGTGGGGGCCTTAACTGATGATGGAAGGGGTTTATCTATGGTCGACGGAAGAGGTTCTGGTTTACGCTGCCATTTACCATAATTCATTACTGGCGCAGAATCTAACAACGCATTAACTTCTTCAAAATGACTATCCTCATCATAGTAGGCTCTAAAGTGGGCCAAGCACGCCTCTAAATTATCACTAACACTATTAGTGGTAAAGGTATTCTCAACTAGAGAATCAATCATGCATATAGACTCATAGTGTTCGGGGTCCGGTGGGGCTTGTAACGCCTTAAATACGTTTACCGATATTTTCTGATTCCTAAAGGAAAATTATACTAGGCCAGTTTGACAATGTATGACTGCATTTGCAGTGGCTATAAACGGACGACCTAGGATGATTGGGATATTGATATCTTGATTAGAGACGGGTTGAGTGTCTAAAATCACAAAGTCAACTGGATAGATAAAGTTTTCTACCTGAACCAAAACGTCTTTAATAATTCCACGTGGGATTTTGACTGACCTATCGGCTAACTGTAGTGTTATCCTAGTTGGTTTCATCTCACCTAGTCCAAGTTGTTCATATACCGAGAATGGTAAAAGATTCACACTAGCCCCAAGATCTAATAGAGCATTGTCTATCGTTTGTTTACCTATGACACATGTGACAGGATATTTAAATTTGACTGGGTACTTTTGTGAGATTATGAAACTAACTTGTTGGGTCAAAAATTCCTTCTATGGAAACTCGCGTCTCTCTTGACAGTGCACATCTCTTTTAGAAACTTGGCCATAGTTGGTACATGTTTTATTGCATCTAACAAGGGAAGGTTGATCTTAACTTGCTTCAAGATGTCTAGAATTTCAGCATATGTACTAGGTTTTTTTTTTATCAAGTCTTTGAGGAAATGGTGCAGGTGGTATGTACACTCTCTCAGGGATATCTTCCTCACTTGGACTTTTAGCACTCTCAGTCCCATTAGGGTATTTAGACGAAGTTTGGTCAACCTCAGTCTCTTTTTCAGCTAGACTTTTGTCCTTAGGTGGTTCTACCGAGTTCTCTAGAGTTTTACCACTCCTAAGGGTGATAACTGCTTTGACATGTTCATTGTGGTTAGAACTACCCGACCCATTAACATGGTTAACTCCTTTCGGATTTGGAGTCGTTTGGCTAGGAAATGTCCCATTCTCCTTATCATTTAACCGGTTTGAAAGTTAACTTATTTGAGTCTCCAAGTTGTTAATGGCTCGTTCATTATTTTGTTGGGAACGTTGACTCGTCAAGACAAAGTCATCGAACTTCTGACCAAAGTTATCAAACCTATGACTTAAAAGGTTAATATATTGGGTAGCCTCGGCATGGTTTATCACACTATGGTCAATAAAGAGCTTTAGACTTTCCTCTAGGGATGAAACCTTTTTATCAACTGGGCTCGGTTCTTGAACTTGAGCTTGGTTCCTAGAAAAATCGGGTGGTGGGTTGCTAGATGGGCCACCTTGATGGTTACCTTTAGACCACGAGAAATTAGGGTTATGTCTCCAACCAGGGTTATAGGTATTAGAGTATGGGTCAAACTTGGGTCGACCCTCATATTTAGAGTTCTACCACCATGTAGGACACTAACCTGGTCACTAGTAGTTTCAGTTGGGTAAAACATGGGGCACTGAGGTCCAATATGACTTTGATCACCACAAATGGTACATGGATAGGTTTTGGGCTCACTATTACATCTCATAGTATGGTTGGACCCTTGGTTCATCTCTAAGTCCTCTAGATGCCTAAGGATGTCAGCCCCATTATCAACTCTATTGACCCTATGGATAGGGTTCCTAGTTATTTCGAGCTCCCTCATTGAATCCCATTGACGAGTCTTTTCAGCTAACTCGACCAACTCGTCAAAATATTCATCTGGGTCTTGATGGGTAAATTCTCCACCACTTATTGTTTCTACCTGCATTCTGGTTTCACTATCAAGGCTCTCATATAATATTTGGTCCATGTGGGCTTTCTCAAAGCCATGGTGCAGGCATTGGTATAACAACTCATTAAACCTTTCTATGTAATCATATAAGCTCTCACCTAATTTCTGCTTAAAGGTTTGGATTGACTGTTGAACAGCAGCAGTCTTATGGTGTGGGTACAATTTCTTAATGAAAACCTCTACAAGGCCATCCCAGGTAGTGATTGTTTTAGAAGGAATCATATGATACCACTCACTGTCCTTCTCTTCAAGAGAGAAAGGGAACATACGTAACCTAAGAACGTCTTTGGTGACATTCGGATAACTCATAGTGTCATAAATCATCTCAAAGTCTCGGATGTGGGTATACGGGTTCTCATTCTATATCCCCCTAAACTTACGTAGCATGCCAAATGTCCCAGGTTTAATATCAAACTTAACGGTAGTGGCCGGCAAAACAACCCCAGGTTCACGTATCACTCTATATGGGTTCAAACGGTCCCTAAGGGTTTTGGTTGGCGGGAATTCACCCTCATCATTTTCATTAACCATTTCGGTAAAAATAGAAGTACCACCGGAATCTGTGTAACAGGTCGGACTCAAATTAAAAAGGTTGTTTACTACAAGTCTATCTTCTACCCATTTCCAACGTCGCATACACAAGCAATAATACTAGTGAAGCAAGAAAATCGTGCACATGCAAATGTTGGGGTTCACTAATTTAGGTAATCTTGGGTTACCTACAACAAAATATACCTACAACGAAAGACTGGTCACATGTATTGGGCTGAGGCTTATGGTGTTTCGGATGATAACGCCCATCGGGTTCACCATACTAAACCACGTGTTTTCCTAAAATCGGTGCCATACAAATAATGCAATTGGTGTGTGAGTGTTTTAATTTTTTTTAATTAAAGACATTAAAGCAAATATATACAAAAGGGAATAAAATCTAATCTAATAAAATAATAAAGAAAAGTTGGGTTTTATTACTTACCTCTTTTGGTAGGCAATTCCGCAATAAATGTAGATTATTACCTGCACAATAAAAACAAGAAAAATTACCCAAGTAAAATCAAATAAAATAAAATAAAATAAATCTAATTAAATTAAATTAAATTAAGCAAAAAAAAAAATCTAAAAAAAAAACTAAGAAATAAAATAAAAATCTAAAACCTAACCTAACCTAAAAGCAATTCCCTGGAAACGACGCCAAAAGCTGATGTAGTTTTTTACAGTGGAAGTAAGAATTCGTTTCTCGGACTTTTTAAAGATTCAGTTTTTAGACAAAAAGATGGTGATTTTTATAAAACTTCTAAAATAATGGAAATGCTAGAAATGATTTTTGCATTCAATTAAAGGAGTCTAGGATGTCAAGATTCCATCACTACTACACGTATACTAAATGATTGTAACTATTCCCTATAACACTTTCCCAAAATTACACAAGACGATTTAGGACAAATAATACGTCTCGGAAAATAAATCTTTTCAAACAATTATTTTTCTCAAAGAATTAACAATATTCTTCACTATAAAATGCTAGTCTCTAATAAGAATATATAAGTCACTATTTAAGCATTATAGGGCACATGAAGAAAATCATTATCGTGATAAATCGAGAATAAAGACCAAGAGAATTGTTATAGAAAATAATCAAAACATATTAGCATACATAGTAAGACTTCCTCTCTAATCCTAGATAGAGATTAAGCTACTCATGGCAAGAAAAACAACAGGATAATAATAAACCATTGTCTTCATTTGATTAGAAAAGCTTACAGTACAAAGACATTCGATCGCCAAGAAGGATGATCCAAGCAGACTCTACTGGATATTGTTACAATGAATTTACTTCTTTAGCTAAGCTTACAAGCACCAACAGTTGACAAATTAATGGAAAAGTAACAGCTTCCAACCATCAACGTGAGAAGCTTCCCAAACTCGAGTAAGTGGACCAAAAACCAAAAGATCCTCCCCTTTTTATATGCAGCCTCATAATCTTCATCTGTTATCTCCCCCATTTAGTGCTAAGATATTCCCTTCCTTGTATAATCAGCTTGCCATCTACTTTTCCTAAAGATTGGCATATAATCCAATCAAATAACCATAAACTAGGGAAGTATCTTTTCATGCAGATTCCGTAAGTATTTGACATTATCCACCATTTCATTTCATGTACAGTTGTACACCAGCTCCCCATGCTTTGTGACGAACTCCATGAGCAAAATTGCTTAGAATATGGCATTTAATTAATTGACCTGTCCATTTTTGCATGCAAAAACGTGTCTAATTGCAAGATGACACAAATACTCCAACAAATATGGAAACTCTATGTAACTTCCACCAGTGTTTTACTCATGGTACCACGGTCTTTGCACCCGACAATTAAGTACATTGGACTTTTTGCATTCTTGGTCCCATTGAGCACTTTTGACCTTAGTATTAATTAAATGTTGATAATGTGACTGTATTTGACTTCCTTAATCCATGTGTCCTGAGATAAGTTGCCTGACCCATTGAGATTAGCTTCCAATTCCTTTGTCCATTTTAGAGAAAAATACGGTATTTTGGTACATTGGGTTTTATTTCCAAAAATATGCAAAGCTAAACAAAAACCATCAAATTGTACAAAATAGAAAACTATAAATTATAATTAAAGATGTAATTCATGACGTGTTTACACATTCAACATGTACCATGGCAAAAACAGTCTCGAACAAGATAGAGTACACGTACTTGCCCTGTCGAATATTTTTTGATGCACAAAAATTATTTTTGCGAGACAATTGGCATTTAAATAAATCTCTAAAAATGCTATATAGACATGATTGATCACATTATAACCTGTGGTTGACTCAAACTCAAAGTCTTAAGTGTTATATGAAAATGACTAAGCTTATAGTTCAATCAGCTAGTCTTGGTTAACCGTCCATGAACAATGTATTTATACACGGTTCGGTTACGGTTCATCCTAACCAGAGTGTATATCTTGTTATGTTAATCTCACTTCAAAGATTCACCTAACGGTGGATATTATTTGCTTGGTTTCAAGCTATCTTAGCTTAAACCTAAAGCAACATATTGATAGGTGTGATAAACACCGAATTTTATATCTAGTATTTATGCTTTCTTTGCGAGTTTTAGTGTGAATTATGTATCTTATGCTTACTTTTGAGTGTATTAGGTGCTTTGGAGTCGTTTGGAGCAAAAGAAGGAGAAATTAGCCATTATGAGCTACAAAATGCTAAAAGGAGCAAACAAGTAAAGTGTTATTGATGAAGAAGGGCCAAAGACCAATTTTAACTCATTTCACTCAAGGAATTATTATCACCATCTCGAAGAGAATTCAAACGCGAAAAGAACGCAAAAAGAATGAGGTCATTCCGAGTTCGTATGAAGAAGTTATGAGCAAAATGGTGAAACCAATTTGGATTAGGTTTTCTGTTGGGCCTGCGCGAAAAGAGAAAGGAGAGATGCGTTTTGGGCTTGCTATGGACGTGAAAATTAGGGTTTTTGGTGGATTTTGAGGAGGTTAAGTATCCTAATTGGTTAAGGATATCATCTCTTTTACTACTTTTGTTTTCTAGGGTTTGTGAATATGATAGAACTTCTTCTTCTTCTTGTTATGAACTCCTTGAATATGAATACCTAATTTTATTATTGGTTATGGAATAGTTGGATTTCACAAAGCATGATTCTTTGATTCAATATATTAGTTTTGTCTCATATTTATCGTTTGCAATTTTCTGAAAATATAGTTACGTGATTTGATTGATTGTTTTGTCAAGTTGCAAATTGGTAGAACTTCTAATCACATCTATTGCTAGTTTAGGGTTTATTATACGTAAAAGTGATATTCCTTGAATACAAGTAGCATAAATATGATTATAGTTTGTAGTGATATATTCTTATGATCATATGTGAATCGTAACCTTTGTTAAATTGAATTAGTGCGCTTTACACGTTCAATTGCTTTGATTGGCCTGATTTCATAGAACTTAATGCATCTAGGGAATTAAACTTGATTAGTGCTTTTACACGTTAGGTTGTTCTCTTAGATAGAGCTCATACTCGCATCTTTTAATGTGATTGTTGATAACAAAAGGAGATTTGCGGGATATTCTTGCGATCAAGGTATCCTAGGGCTTTTGATAAAAGTTGATATTAAAAATCAATTCTAGTTATTGTTTTGAAAGCATGTTAGTGAATGAAGATGAATCCTTAACCAATATCTTTTCTATTTGATTTGTTTGCTTATTTGTTTCTTTGCTTTTATTTTATTTCTATTTTATAAAAATCAGAAAACCCCCGGTGTTATTTATATAGGAAACCGAAACAACGAGACAACCTAGACCTCTCTGTGGGATCGATCCTTTCTTGCCCTTGCTATATTTATATTTTGAGTAGTAAGAAAGTGTAATTATATTTGTGTCGCCTGACAACCGATCAAATTTTGGCGCCGTTGCCGGGGAGGCAACGGTTGTCACTTGTTTTTGGTTTCTTATTTTTGTTTTGTTTTTTTTTTAGTCTTATTTTTGTTTTCCTTATTTTCTGGTTTTTAACCTTGGTTTGAGAATCGTATTTCAAGTACCTATTATGGACGGAGCATATTGGAGCAATCAATACGGCTTTCAACCTCAACAACATGAAAACTATCACCCTTACGGGGAGTACAATCAAAACCAATCCTTTGGTTATGGTCAATACTCCACGTACCCTTTGAGTTATTCTCATACATTCCAACCTTCTTATGGTGGTTATGTAAGTGAGCAACCACAAAGAGGGGAGAATAGTTGTGCTTCTCTTAATTTTTCCTCTAGTTTGGTAGATGAGATGCAACAATTTATGGCCAGCATGGAGTCAATTTGTAGACAACCAAGCATGGAACCAGTTTTATCGACCGAATGTGCTAATAGTATGTTTAGCCCAATTTCTGATCGTAGTTATGATCATTCACCCATTCAAAGGGAAGATAATTGGCCTAGCAATACTGAGGTAAGTGATTCTACTTTGTCTATGTCGAATGAGTTTTACCAACAAATGGAATGCTATTTTCAGAACTTGGATGGATCACTCCAAGAGCTTCAACAAAGTGTTTCATATTTAAGACAAGGAATTGAAGAATACAAAGAGGACATGTACAATTCCGCGAAAGACCAAGCTTTGGGAAGTGGTATCCAATCTTATAACAGTGACGATGACTATGAAAGTACATCTCTTGAACCAATTTATGGTGACATCCCCGAGGAATCTACAATGGAGTCTCTTTGCAATCAAGGTGAAGTAGAAAAGGACCAACCTTTGGAGATATTGGATGACATTAGTGTAGTTGACTCAATCCTTTATCTTTATAATGATCAAGAACCTATTCAAAAGGTACATGAGTATGATGAAACTAGTGTTTTACAAGATTTTGCAACATGGCTTGAGTCTAATGAAGAGGAGTATGTTGAGAATGTGACCGTTATGACCAATATTATGGAAGACCCAATTGAACTTGCAAATGATTGTAATGAAGATGTTGATGCCGAGATTTTGGTTAAGGCAGAAACGGACAAATAATGGTTTCAAGGTTTGATAGAGGATCATGATATACAAGAGGTGAATAATTCACTTGAGTTTTTCAAGGATGAAGAGGATTTCGTGATAAAAGAGATTGTGCGAGGTTTGTCTAACCCTTTGCATATTGATTCTTCTCATTTACCTCTTATTGGTTTGAATGTATGTGCTTCGAGAACATTGTTGAATGATTTTGTTTATCTATATCCGCCATTAGAAACATTAGATTATCATACTATGCAGGTTTGTGAACAATAAACCGTGGAATTACCCACCTTTTATATTCTTTATGCACTTCCAAGTGTGGACAAGAATAAGTGTGGGGGAAGCTTTTATCGGTTCATAGCTTCAATTCTGTTTTCTTGTACTAATATTTGTGTGAATCTAGTGTTTGCAAAACAGGTACTATGGATGGATCCCCAAATTTTCAGATTATTGGTGTATGGGGAATGAATCTTTCAAGCCGCTAAGTCGGGCCGTCGACTTAAAAACAAGCGCTTAGTGGGAGGCAACCCACCGGTTTTGTATCTCTTATCTTTATCCTTTTGCTTTTTATTTTATTTTTGTTTCTTTTATTTTTTATTGTTTTCATATCATATTTGCATCCACATGTTTAATTTCATTAAGTCCGTAATCTATCTTAGAAGAGAATTATGATGAATACCTTTTCGTCAGAAAATTTCAGACTGCGCGTAGTTCAGTCCAGAGACCATAAATGTCAGACATTTTATCAAAACACTGTGAAATTTTGAAACCATGTAGAAAACACGTAGGTGAACAACTTTTGTGAAATGGTGTTTTTCCAAATTCCTTACCAATTTGCACAGTTTTTTCGTTTTATCTGCTATTACGTCAGAATTCAGAACTTTCGGTTTTACACATTGAGGACAATGTGCAGTTTAAGTGTGGGGGAGCATTTATATGTTTGTATAGTTTGTTTTATGCCTTTATTAAAAAAAAAAAATCAGAAAAATAGAAAAACCAAGAAAAAATGTGCTTTTTGAACTCCGAAATCTAGAAACTTGTGCCTTTAGGATGACACCATTAGTGGATGGAACCATTTTGAATGCAGGAGTTGAGGAACCAATTAACTAAAAGGGACGAACATAGCTCAGAAATCACAAATTGACATGATAGTTGTTACCATATCTCGGAATATCACCATATCACATTCTATTTTTATTTTTCCATATTTATCTATTGTTCTCTAAGTGCTTTGGTGGGTCACTAAACATCGACGTGTTATTTCTGCTAGGATGAAATAGAGTGATTGAGTTGCTAAAAAAAAAAAAGACCGACCAATTAGACCAAACGGAATTAAAGACACTTGGATAAAGCAATATGTGTGTGTTCTCCCTGTCTCCGTCGCCTAAAAAAGCGTGGAATGCAGGATCCAAGGGAACTATCGTGTAATCTGGTGACAAGAATCATGTGCTTGGATCCAGTTTGATCCAATCATGTTGTCTAAACAAAAAAGAAAAAAAAAGTATTATATTGGTTGAATAAAGTCACTCCTGGTTCCCTTGTATATGCCAGTGAGTTGATGTAGAATTAAAACCAAGTATCTCAATCCAATAGGAATAGGTTCATCTTGGCAGTGACCTTCAGACAGATATGGGAAACATCGATCACTTGTGAACATTCGCCAACATCTACATCTATATCCATCTTCTTAATCTTTTCATTGTGATTGTGGTTTGTTAGTTTCCGAGAATTGTGGCTTGTTCAACTATATAATTAGAGTTTATTTACTAATACTTGAATTGAATTTTCGAGGTACCTCCTCCTGTAGTCATTTTAGATTCGTTCATTGATTTGTCACAAATAGACGGAGTTGGAAATATAGGTTTTGTAGGTATATCTCTAGTAAACCTTCACGAGACTATAACTCGTCCACTAGGGACACCTAGGGGTTTAAAGGCTTGTTATTTATGCTAAAATTAACCGTAACCTCGACGTCACGGAGTTGTTGTATTTTAGTTTTGTTTGATTTGCTCGAAGACTAGCAAAGTCTAAGTGTGGGGGAATTTGATAGGTGTGATAAACACCTAATTTTATATCTAGTATTTATGCTTTCTTTGCGAGATTTAGTGTGAATTATGTATCTTATGCTTACTTTTGAGTGTATTAGGTGCTTTGGAGTCGTTTGGAGCAAAAGAAGGAGAAATTAGCCATTAGGAGCTACAAAATGCTAAAAGGAGCAAACAAGTAAAGTGTTATTGATGAAGAAGGGCCAAAGACCAATTTTAACTCATTTCACTCAAGGAATTCTTATCACCATCTCGAAGGGAATTCAAACGCGAAAAGAACGCAAAAAGAATGAGGTCATTCCGAGTTCGTATGAAGAAGTTATGAGCAAAATGGTGAAACCAATTTGGATTAGGTTTTCTGTTGGGCCTGCGCGAAAAGAGAAAGGAGAGATGCGTCTTGGGCTTGCTATGGACGTGAAAATTAGGGTTTTTGGTGGATTTTGAGGAGGTTAAGTATCCTAATTGGATAATGATATCATCTCTTCTACTACTTTTGTTTTCTAGGGTTTGTGAATATGATAGAACTTCTTCTTCTTCTTGTTATGAACTCCTTGAATACGAATACCTAATTTTATTATTGGTTATGGAATAGTTGGATTTCACAAAGCATGATTCTTTGATTCAATATATTAGTTTTGTCTCATATTTATCGTTTGCAATTTTCTGAAAATATAGTTACGTGATTTGATTGATTGTTTTGTCAAGTTGAAAATTGGTAGAACTTCTAATCACATCTATTTCTATTTTATGGTTTATTATACGTAAAAGTGATATTCCTTGAATACAAGTAGCATAAATATGATTATAGTTTGTAGTGATATATTCTTATGATCATATGTGAATCGTAACCTTTGTTAAATTGAATTAGTGCGCTTTCCACGTTCAATTGCTTTGATTGGCCTGATTTCATAGAACTTAATGCATCTAGGGAATTAAACTTGATTAGTGCTTTTACACGTTAGGTTGTTCTCTTAGATAGAGCTCATACTCGCATCTTTTAATGTGATTGTTGATAACAAAAGGAGATTTGCGGGATATTCTTGCGATCAAGGTATCCTAGGGCTTTTGATAAAAGTTGAGATTAAAAATCAATTCTAGTTATTGTTTTGAAAGCATGTTAGTGAATGAAGATGAATCCTTAACCAATATCTTTTCTATTTTATTTGTTTGCTTATTTCTTTCTTTGCTTTTATTTTATTTCTATTTTATAAAAATCAGAAAACCCCCGGTGTTATTTATATAGGAAACCGAAACAACGAGACAACCTATACCTCTCTGTGGGATCGATCCTTTCTTGCCCTTGCTATATTTATATTTTGAGTAGTAAGAAAGTGTAATTATATTTGTGTCGCCTGACAACCGATCACATATACTTTGAAAGTCTATATAAGGGAGAACCTCGGCAACTGGGATTTTTGAATCCCTGACACTATTCTTTGTGTGTCCTAGTTGTAAACTAGGGTCGTCCTCTCCCTCAAACCCTTTCTAGGGTTTAGAAACTAAAAAACACTTGACCCCGGGGTTCGTGAAGCCAGGTCTAACTATCTTTTATCTTGATAGTTCATGTATCCTGATCTTGTTTGATTGTTGAGTTTCTTACTCGAACAAGATAGATAAAAATTGCAAATTTCTCTTCATCCCATACTTCCACAGGTTTAATAGTTGTGAGGTGATTCAAGAAGCATAAGTCCGGATTTTGAGGTTAGATTGACTTTTTCTATTGCTATCAATTTCCAGTCTCACCTTGATCCATTGATAAGAAAAAAAATCACATATAGGCTTATTTGTGGGAGGTAGATTGGTTTAAAGTCTTCAATTGAGTTGAAGCAACTCTTAAGATGTAAAAAAGGTGAGCTAAGGGAATTATTTGCGCGAAGTCCTGCTGGGATTCAAGAGGCATACAGAGTGTGACTGTAACTGAATCACTGAGACGGTTTAATTCGGTCTCAACAACATTCCAGTCGGAAGTTAATTGGCATCAGGATAGCTAATGTCTATAGCGGTTTAATACCGTTTGGTGTTCAAGTCAGGACTAGGTCCCAGGGTTTTTCTGCATTTGCGGTTTCCTCGTTAACAAAATTTCTGGTGTCTATGTTATTTGTTTTCCACATTATATTGTTTATCTTTATAATTGTAATATCACAGGTTGTATGTAAATCAATCAAAGTAGATACATTTATCCTTGTTTGTTAAATACGACTTGATATTAATTTTTGAGATCGTCCAAGTACTCTGACACATAGTCAAGTTCACGGATTTGGTTCTGTTTACTTTCTGATTATATGTGTGAGAGGGAGATATAAGCTCTTCTGAAAAAGCGGGTCTAACAACCTCACCCAATATTTCGTTCAGGCAATCTGTATGGACAAACTCCAATATAATTCCAAGAGAATCAACTGGACATTCAGACTCAACCAATGGAAATATATCCAAGAATTGTATCTCTGTTTCACAATGTAACCAGCAAATCAAACAGACAGAAATCTGCAAGCCTGATTATTATGTGAAATAACTTGAACGGTACCAAAGACCAAATGTTCAAGTGTCAATCAATTTATATCAACAACCAAAGGTTAGATTATCTAATTGATTGAACTATGCACAACCTGTGATATTTCAATTATACATAAAATATAATGCGGAAAAGAAATAACATAGACACCATAAATTTTGTTAACGAGGAAACCGAAAATGCATAAAAACCCCGGGACCTAGTCCAGATTTGAACACTACATTGTATTAAGCCGCTACAGACACTAGCCTACTACAAGTTAACTTTGGACTGAAATATAGTTGATCCCTAACCAATCTCACACTGATTAAGGTACAGTCGCGTTCCTTATGCCTATGAATCCCAGCAAGACTCTACGCACTTGATTGCCTTAGCCGATCTCACCCATAACTAAGAGTTGTTACGACCCAAAGTCGAAGAGTTGCTAAACCAATTTGTCTCACAAAGAAAAGTCTATTGAATAGATAAATATGTCTCCCACCTAAATACCTATGAGTTTTGTTCCGTCTTTTGATAAATCAAGGTGAATAGAAACCAATTGATACACCAGACTTATATTCCCGAAGAACAACCGAGTAATATCAATCACCTCACAATAATATTAATCATATGGTAGTGAAACAAGATACTGTGGAATCACAAACGATGCGATAAAGATGTTTGTGACTACTTTTTATCTTACCTATCAGAGATTAAATCTCGATCAAATCTTAGAGAAGATAGTACTCAATCACGATAGAAAACACCAATATCAGAACACGCAACTACATAGAAAATAGTTGGGTCTGGCCTTACAATCCCAATGAAGTCTTTAATTCGTTAACTTATAATGGTTTTAGAAACACCTAGGTTAAGGGAGAATCGACTCTAGTCGCAACTAGTATCACACAGAAGGTATGTGATTAGGTTTCCCAGTTATTAGATTTCTCCCTTATATAGTCTTCAAATCAGGGTTTGCAATCAATGTTACCTTGGTAACAAAGTATTAAATATTAACTGTTAGATGAAAACCTGATTAGACTCAAGCTAATATCTTTCAACCGTTAGATCGAACTTAGTTTATTACACACAAATAAAAAGTGACTTCATTTAGATATGAGTAACCGTACCTAAACGTGTACAGCTTGTTGGCTCAACAATAGTTAACCGAAGTTAGCCATATGAACACTTTCATATCAACCTTTTTTATCTTAACACAACTAGTTCAAATGACTCTAATGAAACTAGTTATAGAGTTGTTCAATTGTTTATATTCTCATAGAAGTATACAAAATACAATTGAAGCAAAATCGATTTTGATTCACTCGAATCAATTCATGACCATTATAGCCACGGTTTGCAAAATATTGCATTCCTTATTATATATATATTAGTTCATGAACAAACCGATTTTAGAACATAAACTACTCAAGTATGCGAAATGGTACGCATACCTAAGTGGCTGGACTTAGTTTGGATTCAACATTACTCGAAATCTTCGTCACTTCCAAGTACTCCAGTGATTCTGAACGTGTTCAACTCAGCATCATAGTTGTTGAAGATTCAGAGCTATAACAATGAGAAAACATTGTCTCTCAATCATTGTTATACAGTGTCATAGTATTATTACACGGCATCAAAGTCCAATTATATCACAACTTTGACAATAATACTATGGTGATATATGTATCACTCTCCCTTAGTCAATACTTCATCTCGCAATGAAAACCACTCCCCTTACATAATGATTCATAAAACGTATGTATTTTTAGTGTGAACTACACATCGATTCTCCCCCTTTTTGTCAATGTAAATTCGCAAAGGTACGAAAACTAGTAGGATCAAATTCTCATAGAGATACTTCATGACTAAAAGAAAACATATCAACTTTGTTTAGAAGCAATCATATAGTCGAAACTAAGTGCATTCATCAAGGAGTTTATAAAGATACCTGAAAACTCCTACAATATTCCACAGCCGCACTCCCCACAAAGATTTGGAAATTAAGCACATGTTCAATTAAGAACTCTCCCCCATATAATGTCATTCAGGAAAGAACAACAAGAGCGACCCTACTTTTACAAGAAAAGAATGATTTATTTGGACATAAACAAATTACATGAAACATGAATTTGTATCCATAAAATACAATTAAATTAACCACAAGAGAACCCATGATTAATTTAATCGGAAATGCTCAACATAAGAGAACTTACGGAGCCACACGGTACTTTCACATAGAAGTGGATCAGGGAAAGTCCAATAATAAGGATTATTCAAAGATTCATTCTATTTTTTATCAATACTTGCATAAAGACACATAATAGACTTAATTTTTGCAATCAAAAGTTCATCCTATCCTCATCAATATTTGCATAATGACATAATAGGCTTAACTTTTGACATATATGGTACAATCACAGTTCACAGACGCAAACAAACATATCCCATAATTTTTTTGCAATATACAAAACCAATAAATATTAATACTGCAAAATAATCTTCCAAATAAAATTTAGAATTTAAATAAATAAATCTAAAAACATTACAAGATGAAAATCGTTGGCAATAGCTACGTGTACTCAAAATAATTGTTATTCCAAACCCTAGTTATCCTTCTTAAAACACAAGAATAAATTCTCATAAGAAGATTCCTAGACAAAAATAAAAATCAACAAGCTAAAGACAAAAAGACTCATAAACCATCAAAACCGACCATGAACTGAAATCAAAGAGCTTTTCTGGAACCCTCACGAGTCTTCAGACCTTTGAGCTTGTTATTGAAAGCATCCACTGCTTCTTCAGAGAAGATATCTTCATTAAGAAGATATTTAACATGTGTCTTCATGAGAACAAGGTCAGCGTTAACCTTTTTCAATTCAGTTCTTAACACATCGAGACCCTTCATAGTATCAACGAGCTGCAGTTTTGCTTCCTCAAAGTATTTAAGAAAATTGTGAACCACTTCAGCCGAAACCATCTCATCATTCTCAACATCTTGATGAGTATAAGCATAGTAGCATGAGATATCAAAATAATCGTCAGGATTTTGATACTTGATATCATCAACTTCTACTATGGTTTTTTTCTTCTTCCATTTAAACCCGAAACCAATACCTTTTTCAAGAAAACCTTTTGCAAAATTGCAAGATCCAGACGGTGATGCCATTCTCGACAAGAAAATAACATGGAGTACGAGTACTCAACTTAAAAGGTTTGGTATTTAATTGGTTTCTCAGGGAGTACGAGTCAGATTGCTACGTACAAACACATACTTATGAGGTCTTAAACGTGTTTGCATGTTCTGATACCAATTGAAAAAGCGGGGGTCTAACAACCTCACCCAATATTTCGTTTAAGCAATCTGTATGGACAAACTCCAATATAATCCAAGAGAATCAACTATACAGTCATACTTAATCAATGGAAATATATCTAAGAGTTGTATCACTATTTCCCAATGTAATCAGAAAATCAAACAGATAGAAATCCGCGAGCCTGATTATTATGTGAAACAACTTGAATGGTACTAAAGACCAATGTTCAAGTGTAAATCAATTTATATCAACAAACAAAGGTTGGATTATCTAATTGATTGAACTACACACAACCTGCGGAAAGGAAATAATACGGACATCATAAATTTTGTTAACGAGGAAACCGCAAATGTAGAAAAACCATGGGACCTAGTCCAAATTTTAACACCATACTGTATTAAGCCGCTACAGACACTAGCCTACTACAAGTTAACTTCATACTGGAAAGTAGTTGAGCCCTAACCAATCTCACTTATTAAGGTACAATCACGTTCCTTACGCCTCTGAATCCCAGCAGGACTCTACGCACTCGATCCCCTTAGCTGATCTAACGCACAACTAAGAGTTTCTACGACCCAAAGTCGAAGACTTGATAAACCGATCTGTCTCACACAGTTAAGTCTATTGAATAGATAAATATGTCTCCCACGGAAATACCTATGAGTTTTGTTCTGTTTTTTGATTAATCAAGGTGAATAGTAACCAATTGATACACCGGAATTATATTCCCGAAGAACAGCCTAGTAATATCAATCACCACACAATAATCTTAATCATATGGTAGCGAAACAAGATATTGTGGAATCACAAACGATGAGACGAAGATATTTGTGACTACTTTTTATCTTGCCTATCAGAGATTAAGTCTCGAGCAAATCTTAGAGAAGATAGTACTCAATCACGATAGAAAACAACAAGATCAGAAAACGCAACTACAGAGAAAATAGTTGGGTTTGGCTTCACAATCCCAATGAAGTCTTTAAGTCGTTAACCTATAATGGTTTTAGAAAAACCTAAGTTAAAGGAGAATCGACTCTAGTCGCAACTAGTATCACACACGAGGTGTGGGGATTTGGTTTCCTAATTTCTAGAGTCATCCCTTATATAGTCTTCAAATCAGTGTTTGCAATCAATGTTACCTTGGTAAAAAAAGCATTCAATATCACCGTTAGATGAAAACCTGATTAGACTCAAGATAATATCTTTCAACCATTAGACCGAACTTAGCTTGTTACACACAAATGAAAAGTGACTTCATTTAGATATGAGTAATCGTACCTAAACGTGTACACCTTATTGGCTCAACAATAATTAACCCTTTCATATCAACCTTGTTAATCTTAACACAACTACTTCAAATGACTCTAATGAAACTAGTTATTGAGTTGTTCAATTGTTTATATTATCATAGAAGTATATAAGACAAAATTGAAGCAAAATCGATTTTGATTCACTCGAATCAATTCATGAAAATTATAGCCACAGTTTGCAAAAGATATTAGTTCATGAACACACCGATTTTAGAACATAACCTACTCAAGAATGCGAACGGGTACACATACATAGGTGGCCGGACTTAGTTTGGGTTCGCCAGTATGCCAACGGGTACGCATACCTATAGACTCAGTTGATTTCCGGACTTGAACTTACGCCGGTACGCATACGGGTATGCAAACTAACCAACCAGTACGCATAAGGGTATGCATACTATGGTTCCCGGACTTGGAATAACTTGCAACAATTAGCATACAAGTACGCATACTGTGCTATATCCAATCATGGTTAAATATAACTTGATATTGATTTTTGAGATCGTCCAAGTACTCTTACACATAGTCAGGTTCACGAATTTGGTTCTGTTTACTTTCTGATTGTGTGTGTGAGAGAGGGATATAAGCTCTTCTGAAAAAGCGTGGGTCTAACAACCTCACCCAATATTTCGTTAAGGCAATCTTTATGGACAAACTCCAATATAATTTCAAGAGAATCAATTGGACAGTCAGACTCAACCAATGAAAATATATATATCCAAGAGTTGTATCTATGTTTCACAATGTAATCAGCAAATCAAACCAGAAAGAAATCCGCGAGCCTAATTATTATGTAAAATAACTTGAAGGGTACCAAATACCAATGTTCAAGTTTCAATCAATTTATATCAACAACCAAAGGTTGGATTATTTAATTGATTGAACTACGCACAACCAGTGATATTTCAATTATATAGAAAATATAATGCGGAAAAGAAATAACACAAATACCATAAATTTTATTAACGAGGAAACCGCAAATGCAGAAAAATCCCAGGACCTAGTCCAAATTTGAACACCACATTGTATTAAGCCTCTACAGACACTAGCCTACTACAAGTTAACTTCAGACTGGAATATAGTTGAGCCCTAACCAATCTCACACTGATTAATGTACATTCACGTTCCTTTTGCCTCTGAATCCCAATAAGACTCTACGCACTTGATTACCTTAGATGATCTACTACAAGTTAACTTCGGACTAGAATATAGTTGAGCTCTAACCAATCTCACACTGATTAAGGTACAGTTGTGTTATTTTTTCCTCTGAATCCCAACAAAACTCTACGCACTTGATTACCTTAGCTGATCTCACCCACAACTAAGAGTTTCTATGACCCAAAGTCGAAGACTTTATAAACCAATTTTTCTCACACGGAAAAGTATATTGAATAGATAAATCTATCTCCCACATAAATACCTATGAGTTTTGTTCCGTATTTTGATAAATCAAGGTGAATAGAAACTAATTGATACACCGAACTTATATTCCAGAAGAACAACCTAGTAATATTAATCATCTCACAATAATCTTAATCATATGGTAGTGAAACAGGATATGGTGGAATCAAAAATGATGAGATGAAGATGTTTGTGACTAATTTATATCTTGCCTATCAGAGATTTAATCTCGAGCAAATCTTAGAGAAGATAATACTCAATTACTATAGAAAACAGCAAGATCAGAACACGCAACTACAGAGAAAATAGTTGCGTCTGGCTTCACAATCCCAATGAAGTCTTTAAGTCATTAACCTGTAATGGTTTTAGAAAAACCTAGGTTAAAGGAGAATCGACTCTAGTCGTAACTAGTATCAAACATGAGGTGTGGGATTATGTTTCCGAAGTATTAGAGTTCTCCCTTATATAGTCTTCAAATCAGGGTTTGCAATCAATGTTACCTTGGTAACAAATCAATCAATATTCATTGTTGGATGAAAACCTTATTAAACTCAAGCTAATATCTTTCAACTGTTAGATCAAACTTAGCTTGTTACACACAAATAAAAAGTGACTTCATTTAGATATGAGTAACCGTACCTAAACGTGTACACCTTGTTGGCTCAACAATAGTTAACCGAAGTTAGCCATATTAAAACTTTCATATCAACCTTGTTCATCTTAACACAACTAGTTCAAATGACTCTAATGAAACTAGTTTTGGAGTTGTTCAATTGTTTATATTCTCATAAAAGTATACAAGACACAATTGAAGCAAAATCGATTTTGATTCACTCGAATAAATTCATGAATATTATAGCCACGGTTTAAAAAAAATTGCATTCCTTATTATATAAATATATTAGTTCACGAACAAACCGAATTTAGAACATAACCTACTCAAGTATGCGAACGGGTACGCATACCTAAGTGGCCGGACTTAGTTTGGATTCGCTAGTATGCGAACGGGTACGCATACCTCCAAACTTGGTTGATTTCCGGACTTGAACTTATGCCAATACGCATACGGGTATGCATACTAAGTTCCCGTACTTTCAACTAACCAACTAGTACGCATATGGGTATGCATACTAAGGTTCCCAATCTTGGAATAACTTGCAACAGTTAGCATACAAGTACGCATACTGTGCTATATCCAATCTTGGTTAATTATTCTAAACTCCCAATTTAATCATTGAAACATTCTTAGAAGACGACAATAGCTGTCTCAGACAAACTATTAGATTCAAAGCAATTTTCAAGTGATCGATAGATCTATACGAAATATTTCCGAGTCTACATCAAATGATTGTCTCACACAAAACATGTAAGATGTTACCACGAAATTTTCACATGATCATCTTTTGACTTTCGTCAAGAATATAAGATGAACTTGGTTAAAGCAAAAGCTTTCCAACACATATTTCAAGAAATATGTAAGCGAGTTAAACTCAACTCGAAATATCAATAGGGTATATTATTTATATATCCCTACTTTTCACATCCAATAAATATATCCTTATACAACAATAAATATGTCCCTACTTTTTAATAACCTTATCCATTTAAAATTATATTACCTTAATACCCTCACCCATATAATACTTTTGTTTACTTCAAAATGGAAAAAATTTCTTTCTCTACCACTTCACCAACACCACTAGCACCACCACCACCAACATTCAACTAACATTCCATCACCATTGTTCAACAACCACCACCTACCAACCGCCACCACCACCAATACTCCACTACCACTCCTTAACCACCACCACTAGTCCGTCACCGTCACCACCACTATAGTCCACCACCGTCGCCACCGCCACCACCACCACCACCACCACTGGTTCAGATTTTTTTTTATCAACAACAGTAGTTTATCCAAATAAAAATTGAACCAACAATAGAAGTTGATCCAATTTTGGATTAACAATGGTAGTTGATCCCCTAAATTGGATCAATAATGAAAGTTGATTCATGCAAATGGAGTGAACTTGGCGTGAATCGAACACGCATCATTTGACATGGAGTCAGTCATGCTACCATTGCACCACAAGTTCAACATTGGACGAAATTTACATGATTTAAACTACAAGCATGATTTAAAATACAAGCATGATTATACTTATCCAAGGAAATATTGTCAACAATAGGAGTTGAAAGGATCAACAATAGTAGTTGATCCAATAAAAAATTGGGTCAACAACAAGAGTTGATCCAATAAATGGATCAACAACCATAGTTGATCCCATAAAAAATTGGGTCAACAACAACAATTGATCCCATAAAAACATATAAACAACAAAAATTAATCATCACCTGTAGCTTCGTAAACAACAACAGCTTCATCTCCTTCATTGTAGTAACCATCAACCACCATTTATAATTCATAGTAGCAATCGCCACTATCTTCTGTGAAGCTTCAACACCAATTCGATTGCAGTAGCTTGAAATAGCTAATTTGAATCTTCGGAACAGATTCAAACAACACAAGCACCTTTACCCATCAATAACACAGCCAATGGTAAACTCCAGTTGAAAGCATCCTACTCAAAAATGAACATCTCAGTTTTCTTGTTAAATTGACCCCTGCACCTTCTTCATTCACAGCCAATTTCAATACTCTAGCCTCACCACAACCATCATTCCAAACAGAACCACCACAATCTCCATCATCAATTACATCGTTTTAACTTTCTTACATCTACATCATCAAATACAACCAGAACCATTTCAAAATCTGCATCATTAATTCCACCGATATCTCCAACATCATAAATTAAACTGAAAAATCAAGTAACAAACTTAAAATCTTCATCATCAATTTCATCATTTTTACCTGAATTTGTTATCGATCTAAAGAATAATCAAATAAAAAAATAATGGTTCGAGAAGGGAAATAAAATCAAGTACATACCATCATTGTTTCTCGTTGAACAATCACCAGATTTGAGATTTGTAGTTGAATAAAGAGGAAATCGATCTAAATCAATTCTTTAGAAGGAGGCGGTGATACTAATGGTGATAACAGGTGATGGGGGAAGTGGTGGTGGTGCTGGCATGGTGGTGGTGCGGCGAATAAGGTGGTCATTGTTTATGGAAGAGGAAGAGGAGAGAGAGTTTGGATCTGAATCTGGAAAAATGAAAGAAAAATTGGTGAGACCCATAGTATATGAGGGTAAAGTTGGTATTGATAATTAATTTGATTTCTTTTAAAGAAAGTAGGGATATAATTATTATGTGATAAGGATATTTGTATAGACCATCAAAAGTAGAGACAATAATTCAATTACCACAATATCAAATGTGTATAATCGAAGTCTATATAGCTATACGACTTTTGTCTCAAATAGGAGATAGAGTAGATAGACTTTTGATTGATAGATGAGTTCAAGTATCCGCATACTTTTGTTGATGAAGTTCCACAACCTCCCCTTATCAGTTCTTCGTCTTCAATTGATGAACGTCGTGAAGTCTAATGCTCAACTACACTTTCTATCATAATCCGAGACTTAGGTATAAGTAAATTAGAAATAAAGACTTATAGTTTTTGCAACTAAACTTGACAAACAATATTGATATAGCAACGCTTACGAGTTCGACCAAGCAATGCTCTAACAATCTCCGCATTTGTCAATTTCAGTGATAAAACTATCAATATATATGGATTACAAAATATATAAACTTCGTAGCTTCTCATCCAAATGCTTGATTTCCTTGGTTCTTCAACATTACTCGAAATCTTTGGCACTTCCAAGTACTCCAGTGATTCTGAACGCGTTCAACTCAGCATCATAGATGTTGAAGATCCATAGCTATAACAATGAGAAAACAATAGCTCTCATTCATTTTTATACAATGTCATAGTATTATTACACGGCATCAAAGTCCAATTGTATTACAACTTTGAAAACAATACTATGGTGATATGTATCACTCCCCCTTAGTCAATACTTCATCTCACAATGAAAACCACTCCCCCTTACATAATGATCCATAAAATGTATGTATTTGTAGGGTGAACTACACATCAATTCTTCCCCTTTTTGTCAATATAAATTGGCAAATGTACGAAAACTAGTGGGATCATAATGAAATTCTCATAGAGATACTTCATGACTAAAAGAAACCATATCAACTTTGTTTAGAAGCAATCATATAGTCGAAACTAAATGCATTCATCAAGGAGTTTATAAAGATACAAGACAACTCCTACAATTTTCCACAGCTGCACTCCCCACAAAGATTTGACAATTAAGCACAAGTTCAATTAAGAACTCTCCTCCATATAATGTCATTCCCGAAAGAACAACAAGAGCGGCCTTACTTTTACAAGAAAAGAAGGATTTCTTTGGACATTAACAAATTACATGAAACATGAATTTGTATCCATAAAACACAATTAAATTAACCACAAGAGAACCAATGATTAATTTAATCGGAAATACTCAACATAAGAGAACTTATAAAGCCACACAGTACTTTCACATAGAAGTGGATAAGGGAAAGTCCAATATTGAGGAATATTCAAAGATTCATTCTATTTTTTATCAATATTTGCATAAAGACATATGATAGACTTAATTTTTGCAATCAAAAGTTCATACTATCTTCATCAATATTTACATAATGACATAATAATACGCTTAAATTTTGACATATATGGGACAATCATAGTTCACAGACGCAAACACACATATCCCATAAATTTTTTGCAATATATAAAACCAATAAAGATTAATACTGCAATATCATCTTCCAAATAAACTTTAGAATTTAAATAAATAAATCTAAAAGCATTGCAAGATGAAAATCGTTGGCAATAGCTATGTGTACTCACAATAATGGCTATTCCAAACCCTAGTTATCCTTCTTAAAACACAAGAATTAATTTTCATAAGAAGTTTCCTAGACATTAAGGCCTCTAAAAAATTCTTTATCGTCCCCGAACTCCTTGTCGTCAACATCCATAAGAACATAAGATTCATGAAGAAATGAGTCAATTCCAACAAACATTCTAGACTGATGCCGAACCAAGTCCTTATGAATTTCGAGAGTCCTCAAGACAATATCCTTTATTTGTTGAATCTCCTTTCTTGTTTCCTTCAACTCTTCAAGAACCCCATAAAACTTTTGTAGATTGGAAGGAACATCTCTTGGTTTCTTCGCATTCCTCCTTTTTCTTTTTAAAGTTGAAGGTACAAAAGATTTTTTTCCCCTTCATGATTGATGGATTAACAATCATATTAATATATTTTCTATCAGAAGACATAATGTTTGGATTCTCCATACTAGTATGAGATTGTGAGAGGAATTCACAAATCAGGCTCAACAAGCAATCTTATGATAAAAAGGTTTTCAGACAAGGAAAAAAGTAATGTAGGGTTACAAAACCTTTATACTCAAAAGGAATTCACGTATGGACAACTCAATTAAGAACTCTCACCCATATAACGTCATTCCCGAAAGAACAACAAGAGCGACCTTACTTTTACAAGAAAATATGGATTTATTTGGACATTAATAAATTACATGAAACATGAATTTGTATCCATAAAACACAACTAAATTAACCACAAGAGAACCCATGATTAATTTAATCGAAAATTCTCACATAGTATTAAGCCAACTTCATACTGCCACACTAAACTGACATTCCCAAAGTATATGATGCATACTGTCTTGTTCTGCAACACATATACAACAAGCTGAGACCATCTCAAATCCGCTATTTCTCATTACTACATCATATACATACACCTCCTGCTGCAGTTTCCAGATATTTCTAGCAATGCTGGGGTGAAGAAAATTTGGCCAAATGTATTTTGGCCATGACAGAATAGCTTCTCTCCCTCTTATTTTCTCAACTGCATCAGTTGTTGAAAACTTATCATTTTTACCACCAACCCATGATATCTGATCAATCCCTCAATTTAACACTGGAAAATTATCTATAGAAATGTACTGTTGCAGTTCATCTGGCACACACCAAGTACCATCAGTTACTAAAGACTGAACTTTCATGCCCATATTGTCTCTAACATAATCTGTGTATCCTATTGAACCAATTAAAGGATTTTCACCATACCATATGTCAAACCAAATAGAAAATTTTGAACCATTTCCAACTCTCCACTTGACATCTTCTTTTAATGCATTCCGGGCCCATTTCAATCCTTTCCAAACAAAAAATTGCTTCCAATTTTCATACCATTGACCATTTTTGTCTTTAAATTTGGCTGAGAAGAATAATGCCCATTCCTCATCTGAATTTAGAATATCTGTTTGCACATCAAAAAATTTCTAAGTGAAAATTTTCACAAATCTTAGCTCAATAAATTTTTTATTCTCCCAAGAGGAAAATTTAGAGCCTAAGAGTAGCATGCAACTTGGTTGCAACAAAAAACTTTTCAAGAAATAAAACATGACAAGATTTACGAGACACAAACAATACTTAGGTACAACTTATCTGTAGATAATAGTTTAGCTATGGAAGATAAGTAAATAGCTCAACTAATCACAAAGCATATAGCCAAAAGTATACATGATTATTAGCATATCTTACTCAACAGGGTTTTTCATGAGTAAGAATTCAACCCTTGTGATTAATTAACACAAGTATGAGCCTTAAGCTCATCAAATGAATATTGTTCATGGTTAATCCTCTTTTTCCTTTTAATTTTTGGAGGAAACCCTTTTTGATGTGAAAAAATATCATAAAACTTACTATCATCAAAGTATGAGACTAAGTTTGAATCCTTACCAGAAGAAGTTTAGTTGGAGCATTTTGACATCCTTTTGATAAGATCCTTATATCCTTCAATTATCAGATTAAGGTTGTCCTTCGTAACTCCGTTGTTATTTTCAGATTATGGTACCTTTCTCACATCTTGAACATCATCTTTCATCTTAGATTGAGAAGAACTTTTCTAAAATATCGTTGAACGAATTGTATTAATACTACAATTGATTTGAACGTTTGATGAGCATATTGAACTAACTTTCTTGGAAGAATTCACAAGGCGAGTACCAAAACCGATAGGTTTAGATATCCGAATGTCAGTTACACCTTTGAGTATTAAATCTAAGGTGTGATGAAGTCGACCAAAGTAATTGTCATTCAGCTTTAGTTTCCTCTTCCATTGAACATGTCCTTTTGAATCATAAAAAAATACATACTTTCTGATCACCAGAGTATTTAGAGTGTGTAGCATTAGAAACATCGTTAGAAGACTTCTTCCTTCTGAGCGATGTGAAGTTTCCTTGATTAGGAAAAGATACAAGCATATTTTTTCAAATTGGAAGGGGTGGCAATTTAGCTTCTGGAACTAAATTTACAGTTGGATCAGAAGTAATTGGTATAGTGGACTCTTTAGAACATCCTTAAATCGAGAGTTTACTTAAAAGATGTTCAATTTTCAAGGCATCCTCTTTGAGTTTTTCCCGGAGTAAGGTTCGTGAGGAACATATCACGGCGTTTTCCTAGCGAAGAACCTATAATTGAGAGTCACGATTATTTACCATACCAATTAGCGCATTGACATTGTGTTTCAACTGACTGATTTTATCAGCCTGGATTCTAACAAGTTTTAGAATCACTGCACTCTCTTTGGATGCTTCCCTTTCTACATCAGAGTCAGACTCGTCGGTAAGGTAATCAGAGTAATACTTATCAATGCTTGTCTGTTTAGTTTGAACACAATGTTCATCTATAATCGAGATTGAAAAATCTTTCTCTTTAATAGATTTTACAGAAATAGAACTTTGGTTTCTGGTGATGCGTTTATCAGAGATATCACAACTGTCCATATAGTCATATTGCTACATACAAACACAAACTTATGAGTTCTTAAACGTGTTTTCCTGCTCTGATACTAATTGAAAAAGCGGGGGTCTAACAACCTCACCCAATATTTCATTTAGGCAATCTGTATGGAAAAACTCCAACGTAATTCTAAGAGAATCAACTAGACAGTCAGACTTAATCAATGGAAATATATCGAAGAGTTGTATCGCTGTTTCACAATGTAATCAATAAATCAAACAGATAGAAATCCGCGAGCCTGATTATTATGTGAAATAACTTGAAAAGTACCAAAGACCAATGTTCAAGTGTCAATATATTTATATCAACAACCAAAGGTTGGATTATTTATTTGACTGAACTAAACATAACCTGTGATATTTCAATTATATAGAAAATATAATACGGAAAATAAATAACACAGAAACCATAAATTTTGTTAACCAGGAAACTGCAAATGTAGAAAAACCCCGGGACCTAGTCCATATTTGAACACCACGCTGTATTAAACCACTACAGATACTAGCCTACTACAAGTTAACTTCAGACTGGAATGTAGTTGAGCCCTATATAACCAATCTCATACTGATTAAGGTACAGTCGCGTTCCTTACCCCTCTGAATCCCAGCAGGAATCTACGCACTTGATTCCCTTAGCTGATCTCACCTACCACTAAGAGTTTCTACGACTCAAAGTCAAAGACTTGATAAACCGATATGTCTCACATAGAAAAATCTATTGAATAGATAAATATGTCTCCCACAGAAATACCTATGAGTTTTTTTTTCCCGTATTTTCATAAATCAAGGTGAATAGGAACCAATAGATATACCAGACTTATATTACTGAAGAACAACCTAGTAATATTAATCACCTCACAATAATCTTAATCATATGGTAGCAAAACAAGATACTATTGAATCACAAACGATGAGACGAAGATGTTTGTACTTTTTATCTTGCCTATCAGGGATTAAATCTTGAGAAAATCTTAGAGAAGATAGTACTCAATCATAATAGAAAATAGCAAGATCAGAATACGCAACTACAGAGAAAATAACTGGACCTGGATTCACAATCCCAGTGAAGTCTTTAAGTCATTAACCTATAATGGTTTTATAAAAACCTAGGTTAAAGGAGAATCGACTCTAATCGCAACTAGTATCACACATGAGGTGTGGGGATTAGGTTTCCCAGTTGCTAGAGTTCTCCCTTATATAGTCTTCAAATCAGGGTTTGCAATCAATGTTACCTTGGTAACAAAGCATTCAATATTCACCGTTAGATGAAAACCTTATTAGACTCAAGCTAATATCTTTCAACCGTTATATTGAACATAGCTTGTTACACACAAATGAAAAGTGACTTCATTTAGAGATGAGTAAACGTACCTAAACATGTACACCTTGTTGGCTCAACAATAATTAACACTTTCATATCAACCTTGTTCATCTTAACACAACTACTGTAAATGACTCTAATGAAACTAGTTATAGATTTGTTCAATTGTTTATATTCTCATAGAAGTATACAATACATAATTGAAGAAAAATCGATTCTGATTCACTCGAATCAATTAATGAACATTATATCTACAGTTTGCAAAAGATTGCATTCTTTATTATATAAATATATTAGTTCATGAACAAAAATATTTTAGAACATAACCTACTCAAGTATGCGAACGTGTACATACCAAGTGGCCGGACTTAGTTTGGGTTCGCCAGTATGCGAACGGGTATGCATACGTCCAAACTCAATTGATTTCCAGACTTGAACTTACGCCAGTTGTATACTGGTCTGCATACTAAGTTCCTGGACTTTCAACTAACCAACCAATATGCACACGGGTATGCATAGTATGTTTCCCGGATTTGGAATAACTTGCAACAGTTAGCATACAAGTACGCATACTGTGCTATATCCAATCATGGTTAATTGTTCTAAACTCCCAATTTAATCATTGAAACATTCTTAGAAGATGACAATAACTGTCACACACAAACTATTATCTTCAAATCAATTTTCAAGTGATCTATAGATCAATACGAAACATTCTGAGTCTACATCAAATGACTGTCTCACACAAATCATGTAAGATGTTACCAGGAAATTTTCACATGATCATCTTTTTACTTTAGTCAATAATATAAGGTTAAATCAAAAGCTTACCAACACTTATTTCGAAAAATATATAAGCGAGTTAAACTCAACTCTAAATATCAAATGTTTATAATCAAAATCTATATAGCTATACGACTTTTGTCTCAAATAGGAGATAGAGTAGATAGACTTTTGAGTGATAGATGAGTTCAAGTCTCCACATACCTTTTGTTGATGAAGTTCCATAAGCCCCCCTTAGTAGTTCATCATCTTCAATCGATGAACACCTTGAAGTCTAATGCTCAACTACACTTTATATCGTAATCCGAGACTTAGCTATAAGTAGACTAGAAATCAAGACTTATAGTTCTGGCAACTAAACTTAACAAACAGGCTTGAGATATCAATGCTTGCTAGTTCAACCATGCAGGGCTCTAACACTTCATATAATTCCTTGATTAAGATTTATTAAGTTAAACCTCAGAATTATATTCGAGTTTAGTTCATATAGGATGACTAAGAAAAAGTTGGTGGTGTATTTTGGTACCCCCACGTTTTCAGTTGGTATGAGATCAGGAAAACATGCAAAGACCTAATAAGTCTGTATTTGAAGCAATCTGATTATATGGATGAATGCACTATCTCTAATAACGTATCACCAGTACATAATCAATCAGATGATTTTATTCAAATTTTGGATTCAACACCTAAGCAAACTGTCGCGCCTGAATCAATATCTAAAACCTTCATGAAATCACCTTAAGTGATGAAAAAACTGTGGATAACTGGGAAACACGCCTAAAAAAATAGTTTGATGAACTATCCGATGATAATGACTCAGATATTGATAGAGATGTAGATGAGGAAGTCTCAAGGTATGCTAAGTTGTTTGATCTTTTTATGAAAAAGAAAAAGATGACGACTTGTCTCATTAAATTTCTGACTCCTCTTTGTCGAGAAAACAAGTAATTGAGAAAGGTATTTAAAGGTTATGCTTGTAGTTATCATCTTATTTAATCCCTTCCTAAAGATCGTGAAGAATATGTTCTATCAAAGAATCAAGATGTTGGAAGAAAAACTTGCAAAATCCGAAGCAATGATTAACTCTCAACAAAGTAGTCTCGAAGAGAAAGAAAGTGCTTGTCTCGCTCGAGAAAAATTCCTTGAGGATGATTTAGCTGCTTCTCTTGATAAAATCAATATGTTGGAAAAGAACTTGAAAAAGTTCAATACTAGTTCAAACAAATTAACCACTATGCTAGGAGCAAGTAAAAATCATCGTGATACATGAGGATTAGGCTATAAGGGAATAGATACTCCAAGTATTGGCAAAGAGGTAAAATTTGTCAAGGCTAGTGATTCTTCTAAACAACAGGTTTCCCCTGATGGCAAAAGTGAAATACATACATCCGTAGTTAAGGTTTGATAGAGAAAATTATATCAACCTCCAAAGCCAATACACACGAATACAGGTAATAACATTCCTTATGTTTGTAATTATGGCTGAAATAAAGGTCATTTGCAAAGAGGATGTCATTTTCGTATAAGGAATGAGAAACTTCATGATGTTCTTGTTTGGGCATCACAAGAAGTTATCAAACCTAGATCATATATTAAGGCTAATATCCTTGACATTACGGGTTGTAACTGTCCAACCTTTAGGCAAAGGAATTAGTCTTGTGATAAACCTAAATTTGCCTTTAAACGTCATACAAAGCCTTTTCAAAATTGTAATGATTATCAAAAGGATAACTTCGTAAAGACGAAGACAAGATCTGATGCTCCAAATTAGAGAAAGACTAACTTGCAAAATAATAGTCAATCAAATTCTCTTCCGAGAAATCTTGAAGAGAATAATTGGATATGGGAAGAAGGTTCCGTTTTTTCTCAAACGCACTCAAAAGTATATACCAAAGAAAGTCAATGATGCATTGAGTGTAAAATAGAATGATCTCCTAGAAAATTTCATGACTATGGAAAAGGCGAAATCCATGATTTTGGAAGTTAATAATTTCTTGGGAAAGATAGATTTAAATATGAATGGATCTAAAAGTGGATAATCCAAAAGCGAAAACACAAGAATTGGTGGAAGACGAAACAAAATAAGCCAACAACTATAGATGGTGAAAATCCATAGATATGGAAAAGTTTGTTTCAATCACCTGAGGTGAGAAAGACATTGTTCACCGCTACACAACTTGATTGTGTTGAAAGTGCATCCTCACCAAGAAAACAAAAGAATTAGGGCGCACATATTATGTTGGGTAAGATATTGAATATTTGGTAAAGCCGTAGGATTCACGATTGGATTCATATAAAAGGTATGTCTATAAACTTGAGAAATCTTTACGATTATTTGTTTATATGCTTGATGACATGATCTATTAATATCAAAATCATTTTTGTCATTGCTATTCATACTCTTATTTTTATCTAAGTGTTTTGGTGGAAACCCGAGTATCGTCATGATTGGTTGTTTAAATATATGCTTGAAGTTCAATACCTAATATTTCAAAAGACAATAAATTTTATCTCTACCTTATTGAGCCTACGCTGCAAAGAGATGATTCCATGTTAAGAGGTTTATAATCTTTTGTTTAAATGGTTTATGACAAAAAAAATCCGTAGTGGTTGTCATATTTGTCTTCTATGCGCCTATAAAAGAGTCAACGACTCAAGGTGTACAACGTCGTTTGACTCGATGTGGGTATCAACATTTTTTATGATCTTTCTATAGTTCTCCCTACCTATGTGAATCCTTGTAAGATGAGAACATGATCCATAGGAATTTATGCATAACAAGCTAAGAAGGATATGGAATGGATAGTTTTTAATCATAATGTTGATATTTAAACTTAGGTTATGGGTAGAAATCCCAAGACATGCTAATCATATTGATTCCGGGTACATCATTCACCATTAGCTAAGAGAATAGATTGTAGGTGAAGTACTTATAATAGACAAACCAATGCGGCTAATGATCCATGTACCTTGTATATCATTCATGTCCACCTAACTTGATTTGTGTTTAAGATTCTTAAATGTTCAAGTTTGAAGAAACAAATAATGCCGATGACTTGTTGTTTTTCGTAAAATTGCAAAGAAGAAAGTTCAAGAATTTCTTGAACGTTCACAACCTTATTGGTATTGCAATATCTTATGAGATATATGTGTCCTTTACTTTATGTGAATTGAACTTATATCTCATATATGCTCAAAAGTTGAATCTATTATATTTTATGAACTAAAAATGGAACAAACTTTCTGAGAGTTTTTCGTAGTATCAATCTACTCGTGATTACACTTTTGTGTTATTACTGTACTATACACTCCGTAAGATTTTCTTATGTTGATCCATACCGATTAAAATTATATCTTTGTTCGTAACTGGCGTTGAGATTAATTTAAGTCGATGTTCAGGATACAAGTCCATGTGATTTGTTAATGTCCGACAAAATCCTTCTTTTTTATTAAAGTAAGGTCACTCATGTTGTTCTCTTGGGAATGACATCAAATGGCGTAGAGTTCTTAAATGAACTTGTGTTTAATTTCTATATCTTTATGGGGTGTGTGGCTGTGGAATTTACAAGGGATGGTTGTATCTTAAATCTCCTAGATGAGCGCTAAGAATATTTTACTATGTGGAATCATCTAAACAAAAGTTAATATGTAATCCTTTTAAGTCTTTGAAGTATCTTTTAGTTGAATTCATTACGATCCCATGATTTTCGTACCTTTGCCAAAACAAAATTGACAAAAAGGGGGAGAATTAGTTAGTAGTTTCGCATTACATACATATGGTTTACAAATTATTATGTAAGGAGGTGTGAATCAATAACTATGGGTTTCACCTATTATGCAAAAGATGTAAGTAAATTAAGGGGGTAAAACATATCACCGTAGAATTACTTCAAAGGTGTGATACAATTGAACTTTAAAAAAGATAATTGTTAGAGCATTGCTCGGTCGAATTCACATGCGTTGTTATCTCAAGCATGTTTGTCAATGTTAGTGATCAAAACTATAAAGTCTTGATTTCTAGTCTACTATGGCTAAGGTCTCGTACTAGGATAAAAAGTATAGTTGAGCTCAAGAACTCCATGGCGATCATCATACAAGATGAAGGACTACTCAAGGAACCAGTGGATATTCATCGACTAAAAGGTATGTGGAGACTTGAACTTATCTATCACTCAAAAGTCTATCTACTCTATCTCATATCTTGATACAAAAGTCATATTACTATATAGACTAAGATTATACACATGTGATATTTCGAGCTGACTATATCTCTCTTATCTATTTCTCAAAATATGTGTTGGTAAAGCTTTCTCTTTAGCCAAGTTCATCGTTACAAAGTGACGAAAGTCATGTTATGTTTCAATCATTTTGGAAATCGCTCAGACGAAAAATAATTTGTGAATAACAACTATATAACGCCATATGAGAATGTTTCAATGATTGAAATGAGAGTTTAGTCAATATAACCATTGGAGGATATAAGCATTGTTGTGGTAACACATATATGTATAAGTCCTTATTGCTTGAACCTAAGTTTGCGAACTTTGTTGATCAAGTAAAACCGGAGTAATGTGTGAGCTCAGTCCGCGAACTCATCATA
Organism: Papaver bracteatum; assembly: GCA_023529315.1. Lineage (NCBI taxonomy): Eukaryota > Viridiplantae > Streptophyta > Magnoliopsida > Ranunculales > Papaveraceae > Papaver > Papaver bracteatum. The sequence goes on along the minus strand of JAJJWX010002058.1, from coordinate 6,261,018 downwards.
CAATCTCAGTTCGCGAACCCAGTCCGCAAACTGGCGTAGTTCTCGAATCCGAGAATTTCTGCTGGAGTTTGTGAACTCCGTCCGGGAACTTAAGTCCGCGAACCCAGTCCGCTAACTTGAGTAGGTTATGTCTAAAAATGATTTTTGTGAACTTATATTAATAGACTAAGGAATGCTATTGCAAACCGTGGCTTTATAGTTCATGAATCGATTCTAGTGAATCACATCGTTTTTGCTTCAATTGTGTCTTATGTAGTACATAAAGATCTAAGCAATTGAACAACTCTCTAACTAGTTCATTTGAGTCATTTGGACTAGTTATGGTGAAGAAGAATATGGTTGATATGAAAGTTATCATTTGGCTAATCATTTGGTTAACTAGTGTTGAACCAACTAATGAACAAGTTTGGGTACGGTTACACGAACCTAAAATTTTCTAGTACATGTGTGTTTGACAACCTAAGTTTTCGATCTAACGGTTGATAAATATTAGCTTGAATCTAATCATGTTTTCATCTAACAGTGAATATTGAATGCTTTGTTACTAAGTTAATATTGATTACAAACCCTGATTTGAAGACTGTACAAGGGAGAACTCTAGAAACTTGGAAACCTAATCCCCACACATTATGTGTGATACTAGTTGTGCTAAGCTAGAGTTGATTCTCCTTTAACCTTTGGTTTTCTTCTTCTAAAACCAGGTTAACGACTTAAAGACTTCATTGGGATTATGAAGCCAGACCGATACTACTTTTATCGTAGTTGTGTGATCTGATCCTGATGTTTCTATCATACAAGTACAATTATAATAATTGGCTTGAGATTTCTATCTCCGATAGGCAAGATATAAAAGTAGTCACAAACATCTTCGTCTCAACGTTTGTGATTCCACAATATCTTTTTTCGCTGCGTCGATAAAGACTATTGTGAGGTGATTGATAAAACTGAGATGTTCTTCGGGAATATAAGTCTGGTTTTATTGATTGGTTCCTGTTCACCTTGATTTATCAAAAGACAGAACAAAACTCATAGGTTTATTTGTGGGAGACGAATTTATTTATCCTGTAGACTTTTCTGTGTGAGACAGATTTGTTTATTAAAGTATTCGACTTTGGATCGTAGCAACTCTTGATTGTGTGTGAGATCAACTAAGGGAATAAAATGCGCAGTATCCTGCTGGGATCAGAGGCGTAGGAGCATAAATGTACCTTGGATCAGTGTGAGATTGGTCGGGGTTCAACTACAGTCCAGACCGAAGTTAATTTGGAGTAGGCTAGTGTATGTAGTGGCTTAATACAGTGTATGTTTAATCTAGACTAGGTCCCAGGTTTTTTTTTGCATTTTCAGTTTCCTCGTTAACAAAATTCTGGTGTCTATGTTATTTCTTTTCCGCATTATTTTTTGTTAAATAATTGAAATAATACATGTTGTGTGTTTTTTAATCAATTAGAATATCGGACCATATTGGTTGTTAATTTAAATTGATTGACACTTGGATATTGGTCTTTGGTACCATCCAAGTTATCTATCTTTGATTAAGACTCACGAATCATATTTTCTTGAGTAAATCAAATCGAGAGATTGAGATAATAACTCCTTAAGATATTTTCTATTGATTGAGTCTAACTATCTAATTGATTCTCTAGAAAGTAACTCGGAGTTGTCCATACAGATTGCTAATCGAAATATTAGGTGTGGTTGTTAGACCCCCTATTTTTCAATTGTTACCAGAGCAGGCAAACACGTTTAAGACCTTACAAGTCTGTGTTTGTAGCGATCAGAATCTATGGACAAGAGTAATATCTCTGATAACGCAACACCAGTTCAAAGTCACTCAGGTGAGACTCAAAGTCTTGAACCTTTTGAGAAAAACTCTATCGCCTGTCCCTTGACTGAATCTATATATGACTGTGAAAATCTTTTGATGAGAAATTAGATGACCTTTCAGATAAAAGTGTCAGAAGAAGGACCGAGTATTGATGAGGAAGTCTCTCAATATATCAAGCTGTTCGACCATGCGTTGAAAGAGAAAAGGTTAACAACTTGCCTAAGTAAGTACATTGCTCCTATTTATCAAGAAAACAGAAAATTGAGAAAACTCTTTAAAGGATATGATGGTGGGTATAAAATCCTAAAGTCTATCGTTAAGGATCGTGAAGAAGATGTTAGCAAAAAAAGGTCTGAATGTGACAATCTTCTCCGAAATCTCTATGTGTTGAAATAAAGACTTGCAAATGCTGAGGCAAGATATGACTCTCAACAGAAATGTTTTAACGACAAAGAACTCAGACTTCTTACTAAATAAAAGTCATTAGAGAATAGCCTTGCAGCCGCTCGTGATAGAGTAAAATCATTAGAAGAGAATCTGAGAAGATTCAATTCTAGCTCTACGAAATTGACTTCTATGATTAGAGCATGTAAAGAACATCGTTATACACGTGGTCTGGGCTATAAAGGGATAAACGCTCCAAAAACTAGTAAGATTAATTTTGTTAAATCTATTGATAATTCTTTATGTGAAAAAAGGTTCGCAGCCTGCAATGTGCCTAAGGATGAAGGGACTTCTCCCAAATTTACTCATAAGAGAATAGTTAAGAATAATTCCTTTAACTGCTATTACTGCGGAATTAAAGGACATCATGAGCGAAAATGTCGTTTTTGTTTAAGAAATAAAAAACTTCACAACATTCTTGTATGGGTGTCTAAGGAAGTGATTAAACCTGTTTCTCATATTGTTAGAGTAAAAGGCACGTTCAATAATCAAGAAAACTATCTTGACAAGTCATCTCTTATTCGTGACTTTGGAACACAAAATATAAATCAGGGTAGAAGGAAGAACGAAAAATGGGCAACTGATAATCCTGAAAAGAGAAGAAGGCACAGGAGAAATAAAAAGAGATCAAGTTCCATGAAAGGATGTGAATCCAAGAATTCTGTTCCAGAATTCCTCCACATAAATAATCGAGTCTCAGAACTTAAGACAAGTATAAATAGACTCAAACGGGGCATCTCCAAAACATGGAAAGTTGTTAAATCAGGTACTCCTAGTCCCTATCTTAGTAAAAGTTCTTCACTTTTGTTGAGTGATTTGTCTCTACATTTCTTTAAAGTATAAAAGGGAAAAGTTAATAATGATGAGCAAAATGCTCATCCTAACACACCATGACTGTTTCCTGAAGCATCCTTCTTTTCGGGATAAGAAGGATGCCTTGCAATCTCAAGAAAGAATCTTGAGAAATCTATCAAAGGTGTTTGATCCCTTTCTTTTGATCTCATAAATTTAATTTGAGCTTCTTTTTGTTAAAGGTTGTTTTTACATTTTTGGAGAAAAGTTCTTGTTGAGCCGTCCTTTCATTGTTTGGTTGCTCCTCCACGTTTTGATCATCTATGACCACTCGTGCACGTTCACGATACCCACACGGACATTCGGTTGCCTAGGGTTTTATATGAACCTCCTTATATATGTCATTAATTGACACTTTATCTTATAGGGTTAAAAAGATTCTACTGAATTTTTTAAGCACAATGGAGAGAAGCAACAAAGATGTGATCATGAAGGAGAAGACTATCGAGTTTCATGGAGACCGTGTTTTCATAATATGTCATCAGGCTATTGATCATGAAAACAACCTACCAGTTCAGATGTCTTCAAAATTGGTAGGAAATCTTCTTCGTGGCTTTGAAGTCGTTCGTGAACAACTCGGAATAGCAACAAGGAATCTTGAGTTTCTAAATAACGAAACTAAAGAAAGCATCTGATGAACTTACTATTGTTCGATTTTTAGTTGCAAATCGGGTTTAGTTTCCCTAGTATATCTTCTATTTTTCTCTTTTGTTTAGAAGAATAACTAGTGTTTTGGAATAACAATTATTGTGATTACACATAGCTATGTCCAAAGTTTTCATCTTCTTATTTTAGATTTATTGGTTTAAATTCTAAACTTGTTTGGAAGATGATGATTGCAGTATTAATCTTTAAGATTTTATATATTGCAATATTTTAATGGGATATGTGTATTTACGTCTGTGAACTTGATTATCCCATATTTTGTCAAAAGTAAAGTCGTTCGTGAATTGATATGCACATATTGTTAAAAGAATGAATAGACTTTTGGAAAAACACAAAAGTTAAGCCTATATTGTCAATTATTGATGTAAGATAGGATAAAATCTTTTGTGATTCAAGGATTATGTCTATTGTGTGTCATTGTGCAAATGGTGATGGAAACATAGAATGAATCCCTGTGTATTCCACAGTAATTGATCTTCCCTGATCAATTTTTGTGTATTATTGTGAGACTCCGTATTGTGTCTTATGTTGAGCACTAGACAACCAAGTTGATTATTTTTATGATTAACTTAGTTGTGTTCCATAAGGTACTTTACGTCGAGTATATTGTACTAAATCAATCATCTTGTGTGATTATTTAGTTATAGCCCCGTAAGTTTTTCTCATGATTGAGCATGATTGTCTGGGTTGGTTATTTTTATGATTAACTTAGTCATTGCTCCATAAATTTTCTTATGTGAGTATAAACAATTAAATTGATTACTTGTGATTAGTTTAATTATGTTTTCCAGTTAGATTAATTATGAGTTCTCTTGTGAATAATCTAATCGAGTTATTAAGTCTCCATAAGTTTACTTGTGTTGAGCATATATAGTCAAATTAATCTTGGTTCGCTTTGGTTAATTTGATTGAATATTTCTTTTTGGATTCCAAATTCATACTTGTATGTGATTTGTTGAGTCTAAAGAAATCCTAAATTTCTTTTGAAATTAAGGTCGCTCTTGTTGTTCCCTTGGGAATGACATCTTAGGGGGGAGAGTTCTTTTGAACTGGTGCTTAATTGCCAAATCTTCGTGGGGAGTGCGGTTGTGGAATATTAGAGTGGTTATCTCGTATCTTTATAAACTCCTTGATGAATGCATATAGCCTATGATTTATGATTGCATTTAAACAAGATGATATACATTTACCTTTGGTCATGAAATGTCTCTTACGGAAATTTTATTAGGATCCCGTTCTTGTACCTTTGCCAATTTTATTGACAAAAAGGGGGAGAATTAATATGTAGTTCATACTACAAATACATATGGTTTTCGGATCATTATGTAAGGGGGAGAGGTTTTAATGTGAGATGGAGTATTGGCTAAGGGGGAGTGAATTATCACCATAGTATTATTGTTAAAGTTGTGATGCAATTGGACTTTGACGCTGTGTAATGATACTATGACACTGTATAGAAATGATTGAGAACCATTGCTTTTATTATTGTTATAGCTACAGATTTTCAACAACGATGATGCAAAACTTACAACCTTTGGGATAATTGGACTACTTGAAAGTGACGAAGATTTCGAGTAATGTTGAAGATTAGACACGTGGAATAGGAGCTACAAAGTTTATATATATATTTTTTGTATTCCATATGTATTAATAGTTTTGCCACTAAAATTGACAAAGGGGGAGATTGTTAGAGCATTTCTCGGTCTAACTCGCATGCGTTGCTATCTCAATCATGTTTTCCAATGTTAATGATCAAAAATATAAAGTCTTGATTTCTAGTCTATTATAGCTAAGGTCTCGGACTAGGATAGAAAGTGTAGTTGAGCTCAAGAACTCCATGGAGATCATCATACAAGACAAAGGACTGCTCAAGGAACCAGTGGATCTTCATCGACTAAAACGTATGTGGAAATTTAAACTTATCTATCACTCAAAAGTCTATCTACTCTATCTCCTATCTTGAGACAAAAGTCGTATTACTATATAGACTAAGATTATACACATGTGATATTTCGAGCTGAGTATATCTCTCTTATCTATTTCTCTAAATATGTGTTGGTAAAGCTCTCGCTTTAGCCAAGTTCATCTTTACCTAGTGATGAAAGTCATGTTATGTTTTAATCATTTTGGAAATCGCTCAGACGAAAAATAGTTTGTGAAAAACAACTATATAACGCCCTCTAAGAATGTTTCAATGATTGAAATGAGAGTTTAGACAATATAACCATTGGAGGATATAAGCATTGTTGTGGTAACACATATATGTATAAGTCCTTATTGCTTGAACCGAAGTTTGCGAACTTTGTTGATCAAGTAAAACCGGAGTAGTGCGTGATCTCAGTCCGCGAACTCAGCATACAAGCTCAGTCCGCGTACCCAGTCCGCGAACTGGCATAGTTTTCGAATCCGAGAATTTCTGCTGGAGTTTGTGAACTCCGTCCGGGAACTTAAGTCCGCGAACCCAGTCCGTGAACTTGAGTAGGTTATGTCTAAAAAAGATGTTTGTGAACTTATCTTAATAGACTAAGGAATGATATTGCAAACCGTGGCTTTATAGTTCATGAATCAATTCGAGTGAATCACATCGTTTTTGCTTCAATTGTGTCTTGTGTAGTACATAAAGATCTAAGCAATTGAACAACTCTCTAACTAGTTCATTTGAGTCATTTGGACTAGTTATGGTGAAGAAGAATATGGTTGATATGAAAGTTATCATTTGGCTAACCATTTGGTTAACTAGTGTTGAACCAACTAATGAACAAGTTTTGGTTCGGTTTCACGAACCTAAAATTGTCCAGTACATGTGTGTATGACAAGCTAAGTTTTCGATCTAACGGTTGATAAATATTAGTTTGAATGTAATCAGGTTTTCATTTAACGGTGAATATTGAATGCTTTGTTACTAAGCTAACATTGATTGTAAACCCTGATTTGAAAACTATATAAAGGAGAACTCTAGCAACTGGGAAACCAAATCCCCACACATTCTGTGTGATACTAGTTGTGCTAAGCCAGAGTCAATTCTCCTTTAACATTTGGTTTTATTCTTCTAAAACCAGGTTAACGACTTAAAGACTTCATTGGGATTGTGAAGACAGACTGATACTACTTTTATCGTAGTTGTGTGATATGATCTTGCTATTTCTATCGTACAAGTATAATTATAATATTTGGCTTGAGATTTGTATCTCCGATAGGCAAGATATAAAAGTAGTCACAAATATCTTCGTCTCATCGTTTGTGATTCCACAATATCTTTTTTCGTTGCGTCGATTAAGACTATTGTGAGGTGATCGATAAAAATGAGATGTTCTTCGGGAATATAAGCCTGGATTTATTGATTGGTTCCTTTTCACCTTGATTTATCAAAAGACGGAACAAAACTTATAGGTTTATTCGTGGGAGACGAATTTATCTGTCTTGTAGACTTTTCTGTGTGAGACAGATTTGTTTATTAAAGTCTTCGACTTTGGGTCGTAGCAACTCTTGGTTGTGGGTGAGATCAACTAAGAGAATCAAGTGCGCAGTATCCTGCTGGGATCAGAGGCGTAGGAGCATAAATGTACCTTGGATCAGTATGAGATTGGTTGGGGTTTAAATACAGTCCATGCCGAAGTTAATTTGGAGTAGGCTAGTGTCTGTAGCGACTTAATACAGTGTATGTTTAATCTGGACTAGGTCCCGGGATTTTTCTGCATTTGCGGTTTCCTCGTTAAAAAAATTCTGGTGTCTGTGTTATTTCTTTTCCGCATTATATTTTGTTATATAATTGAAATAATACAGGTTGTGCGTTGTTCAATCAGTTAGAATATCCGACCATATTGATTGTTGATTTAAATTGATTGACACTTGGATATTGGTCTTTGGTACCATCCAAGTTATCTCTCTTTGATTAAGACTCGCGAATTATATTTTCTTGTGTAAATCAAATCAAGAGATTGATATAATAACTCCTTGAGATATTTTCTATTGATTGAGTCTAACTGTCTAGTTGATTCTCTAGAAAGTAACCCGGAGTTGTCCATACAGATTGCTAATCTAAATATTGGGTGTGGTTGTTAGACCCCCACTTTTTCAATAATAATACTATGTTTCTGTATAACAACGATTGAGAATATATATTTTTAAAGTTGTTATCGCTACATATCTTCAACAACAACAATGCTGAGTTGAACATGTTCAATATCATTATAACTTGAAGTAACGAAAAATTCAAGGAGATGAAGAAACCAAGGAAACCAAGCATGATGTAGACAAAGAGTTTTTGAAGCTTTATTTTTTAATTCCTATGTATTGATAGTTTTTTCATTAAAACTGAAAAAGGGGGAGATTGTTAGAGCATTGCTCGGTCGAACTCACAAGTGTTGATATATCAAGCTTGTTGTCAAATTTAATTGATCAAAACTATATCTTGATTTCTAGTCTACAATTAGTCAAGTCTCGGATTAGGATATAAGTATGTAGTTGAGAATCGGATATCATTTCATTCTATTATTTAAAGGCGAAGATCAACCAAAGCTTTTGGAGAACTTCTTCAACAAAAGGTAAGTGAAGACTGAACCACCTATTTCTCAATTTATATTCATCTTTATATTTATGAGACATCGTCGCATGACTAATTAGACTATTTCAAGCATATCAAGATTTTCGGGTCAAGTTTATCTTCGTATTTATTTGTATTTCTGGTAGTGCATTGAAGACCCAAGTAAAAACAATGCTACTTGTTATCTTGCACAACCCGAGATTAAGCGAGAATAATTTGATTCCTGCGTCAAGGACCCATGAAACCATTTCTTGGCACTAAGAGAAAGAAATAAAAACTTACAGGGAAGTCTCCTTGAGAAAATATGCGACTCCCCACCACATTTCTTTGCAGCAACACAGACAATCAAAAAATAATTTGAACCACCAACCAACTGTAAGATTAGAGAATCGCAAAATCTCCATTTATGGTGATGTAGTTGATCAAAAAAGTCTCTCACAAGCAAATTACCATGATCAGTGAACATTGCCATTTTGACGATATAGTTAACGAGATAATTCCAACTTCTTTATGATATCTACCCGATAAATCGATTTCTAGACATGATCACACTAGGGAAGGGATCTTCATACTTGGAATGAGGAAAGACCGATTTCTTATGTGGTGGTTATATAGGCTAGAATAAGAAATCTTTTTACCTAAACGCTCACATACTTAATCCTTGACACTTTTTCTTCTCCTTTTAAATTTTTTATATTGCAAACTAAGAAACAGGAGATCAAACAAACTATGGAGCAATTTGACCAAACACAAAAAGAAATGAAACAAACCTGCCAATACATGAAGGTTTGTATAATGTTGCGTTGCCACCTGAATCCACAGAATTTCAAACTTTAGGTTCATGTTTGAGAGATTGAAATAGATAAGTAAGAGAATATCATTAGGAAACTCTTTGAGAATAGTGAAATGATGAAAAGAAATCCAACTCTGATCTTTGCATGCGATGTCAGTATACCAAGTGTAGTTGTGTTTGGTTCCACCCAGAGACAAGCCTAATCCAAGTACTTCCTGCTCAGAAAAAAAACTATCACCATAAGGAACCAAAGAAGACAAAACAAGCATATGGAGATAGGTTTGAAGGTGGGCCGTTGAAAAAAAAAAAAATGATAACAGTAGGTTGACATGTACAAGATATTCGTTAGTAAGTTGATACATAAAGGAATATACAAAATATTCATGCTTGGTATTGATCTGAAAGGAATATAGAAACTATGTAAGATAACCCACCAACTAGCCACATTTGTATCTTTCAAAGCTAATTGTATCACTTCCAGTTATGATTGAAAGAAAGTGAAAGACAAAATATTTCTGTTCTACTTTAAATTAATTGATTTGACTAAAAAATTGAGGTGAAAACACAATAGATGTAGAATGATTACATTATCACCTATCAAAACAAAATAATTCGAGCATAACTCATTCAACAAAAGGTCCTCCGCTCAACTCAAGTACGAGAGACAAGTTTAACGTTTAAAGATGCAATTGTTGAACAACTCAATACTAGACATGAAAAAGCACTTTTGTTTGCACATTATCAGACAAGTGGGACACATTGTTCAAAAACCAGGTCTTTCTAAGCCTATCTGTCTATATTTATCGCAGATACATAATATGAAACGAAATATATATAACTAAGCTTAATGAACATTTGTTCATACTTGATGAATTTCTATTAAGAAAAATTGATTGTTCATAATCTAAATCGTGATTCAAGATTATCATTCAAAAATTGCTTGAAATAGTGATATGTGTCATTGATGTTATTTGGGAATGTTTCGAATTGATTTAGAGAAAAGTATAAACTACGTAATTTGGATACATGACAGTATGCATACCAGTTCACATACTGAAGAAAAATGTTATAGGTCCGGAACCGTAGTACATGTGCTCAGTACACGTACCGGATTAGCTATATGTAAATAACAACTTTTTGGTACACATACCCGTATCCATACAATAAAAACTATGTTGCTCGTGAGCTAGGAATGGTAGTAAACATACCCACTATGCATACTGTAAAGGAACTGATGGTTTTGAAATAGGAGTGGTATACATACCCGGTACGTAAATTGTAAAAGTTATGTAATTTTTGAAATTGTTTTTGTCTTAAGGGTACATGTACCATGACAAAGACAGCCAGGAACAAGGTAGAGTACACGTACTTTCCCTGTGGGAATATTTTCAGATGCAAAAAAATAATATTTCTGTGAGATAATTGGCATTTGAATAAATCTTTAAAAATAATATATAGACATGATTGATCACATAATAACCTATGGTTGTGACTCTAACTCAAAGTATTAAGTGGTATATGAAAATGATTAAGCTTATAGTTCAATCAACTAGTCTTGGCTAACCATCCATCAACAATGTATTCATACACGGTTCGGTTACGGTTCATCCTAACTGGAGTATATATCTTGTTATGTTAATCTCACTTCAAAGATTCATATAACGGAGGATATTGTTTGCTTGGTTCCAAAGCTACCTTAGCTTAATCTTAAAGCAACGTATGCTTTGAAAGTCTATATCAGGGAGAACCTCAGCAACTGAGATTATCATTGTTATTATGTCCTTGAGAAACATACCGATTTCCAAATATGTGAAATGTTTGGGTAATATCATAATATTTTTTAATTAAAACTGCCCTTGTTGACCTCATACGTCTCTTATCAAGAATACAAAACAAAGTTTGGCTAACTTAACCTAGATAAGTGGCGGTTCAGATTTGTCCTCACAAGAGATAAATCCACGACTGTAATTGTTTGTCATAAGTGTGGTTGTGATTGGAATTAGAAGTGCATCTAACGGCTAAAATTTACTTCCAATATTACTAATGTTCTACTAATTCTTTATAAGAAATATTTTATTAATTTTCCATAATAAATGTCAATTATGAATGATATGTCAATCATAAATGATAGTAAATAGATTATCATTGATATATCTTGTTATGTTATACTGAACATTGTCAATATTTATATAGCTATTCTCGAGAAGAATGAGTTTGGGTGATGTAATTTGTTATAGACTACATAGTTTAATGTTTTGGTTACGTCTGGCTACTAAATGAGGGAGATAGACAAATATCATTTCAAATTATCGAAAAATATTTTTGGAAACTAAAAAAACATATCAAATAACATTTTTTTATTCTTTTGGGAAAGAGCATGTGAAAATTGATTCCGATATAATTCCATGGTTGGCTTGAGGACATAACTCGCACCGGAGCAGGAATTATTTGGGAGAATGTCAAAGTATCAAAATAGAAAGGAATTATATATTAGGTCATTTTTGGACTGCAGAATAAAAATATCTATCGGTTTTCCTTTACTTTTGTAATGATAAGAATGGTAAATTCAGGAATTAATAAATATTTTATATAATATATAAACGTCGACAAATGTATAACCAAATAAAAATCCATACCCATGTTGTTACGGCACGGGTTAAGCCCTAGTGATCTACAAAGTAAAAGGGATGCTAAGAAATTAATTGACTCTTTATTTCAGTCCCGAATATGGTTGGTCATATACTTCTTTTAGTTTTCCCCATCCCCATCTATATTAGTGATATTTTTATTGCTAAGGAAATCTAGATATGTGCGGAATTGGAACTTCAACTGATTCCATGGAGGAAACAACTCTCGAATTTTCGTATCTATACTTATCTTGGTGGTGTTTTCCAATGAGTCGAGGTGGTCCTTGAAGGAGTTATATCTTTCGTTAAACATTTTATTGAGACAACATACCGAGGAAAAGAAGAAATATTAGAGGCGATATCAGTCGAAAAGAATTTAAAATAGGAACCTATTATAGGGGATCCAAACATTTGGTTTTGAGGGCTCATAAGATGACAATATCGGGTCATCAAGCAATCAATAAAACCCCTTGTCCTAATACTTTTACTAATACCTAAAATACCATCAATTAATTAGTGTTAATGATTGATTAATAAACTAATGATCGATTAACTAAATAAAAAAGTTGTTTTGATATCAGAATTTAAATATAAAAAAATAATCAAAGATCAAAAGGTTTTGATTTTTTTTTTTTTTTGAAAAATTGAACTTACGGTTGGGAAACCTAACTGTATCTGTACCTACGGTTGGAAAACCTAACCGTAGAATGTATCTACGGTTAGGAGTACATATTTTCCCAACCGTAGAGAAATCCAGGGTAACTTACGGTTGGAAAATTCTGGATTTTTTTTGAAATTTTGAAATACGGTTGGGAGTTCATGTTTTCCTAACCGTAAGCACATCCAGAAAAAACATTGAAGATGCGGTTAGGTTTCCTAACCGTAAACAACAAATACGGTTGGGAAATACAATCGTATTAGGTTCTAAACTTAATTTCTAAATCCTAGATTCATCAAATCTAACCTAATCATGTAATAAAAAAAAAGGTGGGTTTGCGATTTTTGCTCAATTGAAACCATCAATGGTTAAAATAATCGTTGTTGAAGAATAAAAAAAATGGAAAAAGAGGTGATGAAGGAGAAGAAGAGAGGAAAGAGAAAAATGGAAAGAGATACGATTTTTTTTTTCTTCTTTTAGGTTTGAGTTATGGGTTTTAATTAGATTTAGTTTTAGTTTTTTATTTTGATTTCAATTAAGTTTAGGTTAGGTAATTATGTTAGTTTTCAAAGGGTACTTTTGTATTTGTATTGTAGAATAGGTCCCCCCTCATCTACATTTTAGGATATTTGAATCTGTAGGAGCCCTCATAACTTCAATTTGTGCAACTTGATTTCTAATCCTTAAATTTGATGATTTTCGTTACAAAGCATGTTTGTTGCAAAGTAAGAAATGGGTTTCTGTTGCTTCACCTTTAACTTGATTCTTTGAGGGAAAACTATTCAAAGTGGTATGGTTGATACTTTGCCTTAACTTGGTTCAAAATTCATGATTTGGTGTTTTTTTTTAATGGGTTTGTAAGATTTACAATACAAGCAAATACTTATTTCATACTTGGAGATTAAAGATGGTTTGAACATTTTTTAAAGTGTTGATTTTTGCCAAAACTCAATTCCCAAATTGAGTTTCAAAGATAGCCCATCACATGTTTGTGAAATTAACCTGAAATTTCTGAAAAACATAATTTATGTCCTGTTTGGTATTGACTTTTGACATATCTATCAAACTTTTTATCATTGCTTATCATTTTTATGTTAAGTGGGGACTACTCAGATTTGTAAAGAGACCAAATTTGTTGAATTCCAACTCCTATGAATTTTCTAATAGAGACTTTCAAAGCTGGAATTTTTCTGAAACATGTTCCTGCCCTGTTTTTCAAGACGGTTTTGACATAGATATAAAGCTAATTTCTTTGTACTACTATTTTTTTAATGTTAAATAGGACTTACTCATCTTTCCAATAAGACCAAATTTGCCAAAATCCAACACCAAATGAATTTTAAACGAATTTTCTATTAGAGACTTGTGAAACTGAAATTTTCTGAACATGATGGTATTGTCCTGTTTTGTCGAGAAATTTATGCATAACTATGTATCTCTTTACTTCCGCTTATCATTTTTATATTAAATAAGACTCTTTCAGTTTTCCAATGAGACATGATTTGCTGATTTCCGTTGTGTAACGAATTACGTACGAATTTTTGATTATGGGCTATCAAAACTGCATTTTCTGAAAATGTAAGTTCTGTCCTATTTTGTCGAGACATTTTGATAAATATATAAACCTTATTACCTTTCCCTATTATTTTTATTTTAAAGAGGGTGTTTTTATCTTTCCAACGAGACCAAGTTTACTGGATTTGGTTATGTAATGAATTTTCTACGAAGTTTTGATTACGACCTTCTCAGATTTTACGATTCATGTTGAGCACTCTTTCTATTTCAAAGTCTTGCAAAGTTCCATGATATAAAAATACTCTTTCCTTGCATGATTGCAGCCTGTATCACCATCCACTTTGACTAGAGATTTATTTCACCATTTATAAATAATAGTTTTCAATTTTGTTATTTGAACTGTACGCCAAACTTAATCACATGCTTATGGTTTTGAAATCTTGGTGAGTGTTGTTTTGCTATGTACGGCTAATTATGATTGAGCTATTGATTTCCAATAATTTGAGTTTGTTATATTGCATGAGGATTTGTTCACTTCCTGGATCTACAAGATTATTTATGCTCTCGAAAATGTGTTTTGGGTAAGGGTTTTGAGAATGCTGCCGACGCTTATTTTTAAGTAAGTTTTCAATTATGGATTTACAAGATTCTTTAGAACTTGGTTGGTGATGTTTCCATTAACTAAATTTGGAAACCAGAGAACTCTAATATAGGATCGTCGGGCCTTAATTGGCACCTCATCTACGGATGGCTACCCGGAAGACCATTTGTTTGATAACGGTGGATGGTATCGGACTACCCTGACGTTGTCGCTGGCCATGTAAACAGTAGAGTAAATTTATCCGAATTAAAATGAATGGCAGCTTACAAATGTTTATGAACATATGTTTTACATTTAATTCCGAATTTCGTATTGTAGTTTGATGTTTTTAGATGTTGGCATTTTATTGGTATATATTCTGGCGCACGATTATCGTTATAACCCCTACTGGGATGTGGCTCACCCCGTTTTGTTTTGTTTTCCCACAGAGTTTGGAGCTAGATCGATGTAGTAAGCTGAGAATAGATTGCGGAGTGGAGCTATGGACACAATGTGGTATATATTGTTGTCCTTGTATATATATATCATGGGCTGGGGTGTTTTAGTGTTAACGTGAAGTTAGTTTTTATTATATATTTCCTAAGTATGGATGATAAAATTTTGTACAGTTGTTGATGGTGGATTTTAGTTCAGGGCTAAAGTCGTAAAACAAATATTTTGTGCAGCCATCCTGCAGAGGATAAGGCCATTTGATAAGCGATGAATACTTCTCCGCTTTATTAATTCACCTAGAATGGAGCATGTAGCAACAATCCCCAAGTATTTTGTGAATTTTAGCATTATTTATTAATACATGAAACGCCTTGTATTTCCTGTGTTGTTCTTAGCAGAACTCTTATTGTTAGTGCGGCATGATGACTGATTGTTACTCTCAGCAGAGTAGCATGAATATCCCAAGTACCAGCAATGAGGCATGCATGAAATACCCGCAGGCTACACCATTCTCTAACGAAGAGAATCGTCTCTCGGAGTGTTGTACTAGCCCGATTGAGTATCCGGACTGACCATATCAGTCTCAGAAATGATCACAACCATCCAACTTCACCAGCATGATTGGATGGCCAAGATCGAATCCATAACCCCCAAGCAGGTATGGAGTATTCATTACCGACCCAAGGCGGGCCCCACATGGCCGATCTTCCCAAGAAGGGAGTGTGGCTTACCAATTCGTCCATCCAAAGAAGCATGGACATGAAACCTTAACTTAGGGTTCGCGGCACATTACATGTGTCGCGAAACAGGGTCAAACACCCATCTTCGCAGGCATAGATGGAGGGTGTAGATGTAGATTCAAAAGGCCCAAAGCATGTCAACACAAATACCGTGGGCCCACCTATACACATGACCAATCGGTCAAGACCAACCATGGTTGGTTATCCTAATTCGTGTGCCCAAACAAGCCATGACGCACGGCCGGTGAAACCCTAAATTAGGGTTTGTATCGATCACGAGCGTCCATCTTCTCATGCACGAATGAATGGTCCAGGATTAGACTAAACAGGTATGGTGTGCATCAACATGACCACCGTGGTCCCATATATCCCCTCACCTGATCGGCCAAGGCATACCATGACTGGTTATCCCAAATCAAACTTTCATGAGACAATGAGGTATGAGCGCCTACAACGTCATGCCGTCTACACGCATGCACAATCGGCCTGGACAAAATCATGTCCCAAGCTTAGATTCGACCAAGTTGAAGAGTAATGCTTGCGCACCTCTTCATAAACCCTAATTTCACTGACGGTTGCAGATGAGCGTCTCAAAGATCATCTCGTCCGTTCAACTTCACCTGCTTGGTTATGCAACCCTACTCAGGAGTTAATTGGTCAATGATGCATCATGATGATTACCATCCGCCACTCTACCACACCATGTGATCGGATAAAGCATGGCTCACCCATGCAGCCTCCAAACGGTCACTCGAAGTAGGCAGGGCATGATGCTCAACAGCGATGCATTACCTGCATAGAATACACACGATACTCCACAAGTATCGATTTCCTAAATAACTTAGTTATTTAACTAAGCATTACATGCTACTTTCTGTGGGTCCAATGATCCACATACTCGAGACATCAATCATGTCACAAACTGGGGGATACATACTGGGGTATTGGTCTGGTGGTTTACAGCGTGCAGCGTGCAACGCGCCATCACAAGAACATGTCAGGAAGACATGGACAGTTAGTGATGATGGGAGAAGTGGGCAAGACTAATCGTGTGACACTAACACACAACTCCACTACTCCATCACTCCACTTCCTACGAGAGACGTGAATGGGGCTCAAATGACTTGTATAAATAGGTTCTCCTCCCTATTTCCAAGACAGGAGACAACACATAAATCAAGTGTTAATACAATTGTATTCGAAACACCCAGAGCCTGTTTGCATTATTCGTAAGCCTGCTCACCTTTCTGTTACAAGTAATAAAATATCCTATACCTTCACAATCTCAACACCTTCTTCGCTTCCCTCCCTAAGATCAACCCCATCTCCTTCACTTTATGACCGAAACAAGTCTGGAACGACCATTTCTTGGTTTAGGCCAGAATTGTATAGATTGATCTCTCGAATCAAAATCACTCCCGTGCAGTGCATTTGTTTAGGGTTTAGATTCATTTCTCATTCACACACCCCAAATTACCAAAACCAGCAGAAATAGTTTTCACCCATAAATAATTGGCGACCACATTAAGTGATTAATCTCTCGGTTGCAATATCAATTTCTTCAATACCCAATCCCATTGGTTGATTTTAAAATGTTTGGTCTTAGGACTCACCTAACAATTTCAAATTCTTGTCGAAGTTCCTCCAACAAAGATGCCCCTCCTCCCAACGGTGTTTCTAATGGTGTAATAGCAAGAATACCAACATTGATAAAGTTAGCATGGGTGCAGAAGATTCACACGAAGAACATGGACCTGATCAAAGAAACGATAAATGGCATACTCGATCTCCTCATCAAGATGACATCAGAAATGAGCGGCTCCCATGTCATAGAGATTTCTATACTGGGGACTGATCCTTACAACGATCCTCCTCAAGTCAACAGTTTTACTATGAATCACAGGCCGGTGGACCAGGAAGCGACTTATCTAGTGGAAAGATTGTGCGAACTTTTACACCTCTCGAAGAATCAGCGGGCGGAGATGTTTGCTGCAATAAATCAGATAGCCTTGGACGTACAGTTAATTCCTTCGCGTCCACAAGCCTCCAGAGCACCGGAGATGTCTGTGAATAACGTTACATTTACATAAGAAAACATAATGGTAGAAGAAGGTCACAACCGGTCCCTACACGTTATTGCACGCATCAAGGATTCAGAGTTCAAGAGGTCCCTCATCGACACAAGAGCGTCTTCGAATGTGATTACCCTCAAGACACTCAGGACGGCCAAGGTTCGCCAGAACAAGATCGTACGACAGCCTACCACGATGACAGACTTTGAAGGAAACCAAACCAACGCGTACAGATATGTCAATCTGAATTTATCTGTAGGGCCCGTCCAGTCAAAGGTGAAATTTGAAGTCATAGAAAAGGATCTCGACTACCATATGATATTGGGGAGACCGTGGCTTCATGACAATAGGATTATCCCTTCGATGTATTATCAGTACCCGAAGACTATGTTGAATCAAGAAGTCGTTTGTATTCCTGCATCGTTGTATCCTTACACATCGATATGTGGAGTGGAGTTATTTGAACCAAGAGAAGCTCCGTGTTAAGTGCATATTTTGCATATATTTAGTGTCGAATCCATGCTAGTATTTGCTATATTTTCTTGCGAATTATTGTATATTACGTTTATTTTTCTCTATTTGTGTTTTGCTAGGTGAATCATCCAAAAGAAGTGAATTGGCACATATTTGTGCAATAAAAGAAGTTAGCAGCAAAGCGGACAAGGGCCAAAGACCCGGTGGAACTCGTTCGAATCTATGAGTCCTTGATATCATTTCGAAGAGGACGAAAACGCGAAGCCAATGACGAAAGAACGATGCCATTCCGATGTCATATGAGAAAGTTACGGGGAAAAGAATAATTTAAACCTGTCGATTCTCCGAAACTGACAGTTCAACTAAGTGTATCCAAGAAAATCTCAGAAGCTAAGGGCACCCAGACAAGTTACTAAGGGCAGACCCTTCATTTATAACAACGCCAGTATTGAAGACGAGTTTAGGTATTTCTATACATGGAAGTAATGAAGAATGAGAAGGAATTGGTGATGTTAACGGGATAGTGGCTGTGACGAATGGAGCTGGAGTTCGAGTTGTCGCCAGCGATTGATAGAGTTGATCGAGAGATGATGGAAAGGGCAGTAATGATGATATTCATGGGTTGATCGGTGGCTGACTTGACTGGTAGAGATGATATGGAGTTCACTGTGTTGGCTTGGCAGTGCACGATTCCTTTCACAGCAGTAATAATCGATGGGAGAGCTGGAGCATGGCCGTGGCAGGCAGAGAATAATGCAACATGGAGATGATGGTGCTGTGACAGGGATGGTCACGGAGATGATCAATGGCTGCTGCTGATATGGATGGAGAGATCTCGAGCTTTGGCAGTAGGAAGAAATGACGATGGAGCATTGACTGCGGATGAGAATAAAGCTCGAGTAAGTTGGATTAACGGCAGTGATGCAGTGGTGCTCGAGGTTTGGGAAAAGCTCAGGAAAGTGATAAACTCGGGGGTAATGGTGAAGGAGATAGTCTCGAGAGAAACCAAAACTAATGACTGTAGTTTAATGAGATGCAGGTCGAGCTCAGGAGGCAGAGAATAATGATAATGGAGAATGACAGTCATCACTAATGGCTACGAAGGTGGGTTGATGGCAAAAGAGAAGTGGAGCTGGACTATTATGGTTGGTTGCTGAGTTCGAGTTATTTAATTCCAGCACGACGGAGAAGATGAAGCTGAGGTGCTGTTGTGGTTTGGTCGACGATGGAAGAGATGAAGAACGGAGAGAAATGCACGAGTTTATCCGGTGAATAATGGAGCTGTTGCTGATAATGGAGCTCCCATTGAAGTCCGTGGTTATGAAGATGAGGTATACAGGAGCTTGAAGGCGGTTGTTACTCGGTGATGGAGAACGAGTGATGGAAGAAAATAAATGGTTATTGTTAGTGGATTCTGTTGAATGATGGATGGGTTCAGTTTGCAAGTTAGTGAACGAGAAAGAATGGAAATAATGGTGATTGCCATTGACGAGTGAAGCCAGGGATGATAGGTTGTGGTGCTCGAGATTGGTAATGAAGTGAACAATGGAATTGGCTGCTGCCATTGAGCAAGTGGAGATAGTCGCAGTGATTGGCAGAGAAGTTGCGGTTGGAAAACCCAGCCGTTGTGGAAAAGAAGAAAATTGTGAAAAATATCCAGGAGACCTGGCCGTGAAAAGAGAAGAAAAAATATACTGTCAGTTCCACGGAACTGGCAAGCTAATGCTAGATGAAATAAGAAAATGGGCTGAGCTTCTTAGCTTTATATGCGACCCATCATCTGATTATGGAATTTCTTCCATGCGGCTAGCCTTGGCCGTGTGTTGCTTTTGGAAATTTGGCTAGGTTTTGGCAACCAATTTCAACGGGGAATCGAGCACGGGTGCTTCTACTACTTGGACAGCTATAAAAGAGAATTCTTAACCTAAAAATCTCATATCTCTACACATCTCATATTATACCTTTGATCTTCATAAAATATTTTAGGGTTTACCCCTTTAGGGGGAAACCATGAAATGGTGTAACATGAGAGGCTAAATATTATTTGATTAGGATGAATTCAAAGTTCCGGGCGTGAAGATTAATTATTATTCAAATTTATTCGAAGTTTTTATCATATTATCGATTGTCTTTTCTATATATAGGGTTTATGATTGGTTTCTAGATTATTCAAGTGTACAATTGGATTAATCTTTTGATCATTCTAATGCTAGTAGAAGTTGGGAGATAAGTGTAATAGTCAAACAACTCTCTATATAAGTAGAAATCACGAGACCTTACAGAGGGATTCTGTGGAGAAATTGCAAGTGAAGACAACATCAGCAAGTGAACCTTGATCTAAGAGTTTAACTACTGGGATCAACCTAATTCACAAAGCCTAAAGCATTCAGTTGGATTACACCTTGAGTGAGCTACTACTTGGTGGTTCAGTTGAATATAATCTGATATTGGAGAGCTTCCGTATCCGTGGTATAAGGAGTTTTGGGGATAGCACTGAGCTAGTTTCTATTCTACGGTTGGTGATATATGATTCTTACGAAAGGTAAACGAGTATATTATGCAAGTCAACGTTTGGTAACGGCGAATGACTCCTAATCATCTTTTCATCTTATTGTTTATTGTTATTTTAATTATAATCAAACCAATCCCCCTTGTATTTTATTATTTTGCTGAACTAAATAACATATCAATTACACTGTTCTTCGTGGGAACGATCTCTTACTACTGCTATATTATTTATTTAATTAGTGGGAAATATATTTTGAATAATTTGTTGCACCTACGACACGCATCACTCCGCGGGAAGAACCAAACAAAGTTCATTGCATCCCACTCCCCTCGTGGGCGTCAATCAAGGAGGATGACCGAGTTGCATATCCTCACGATGCATCTTTGCTGACAAGGCGTTCTTCTTCATCCGGTGAAGCAGCGACCCATGTTCACACTAAGAGGGAGACTGATGCCCAGTTTCCCCGCCCAGTTGAATGCTACAAGAACAACGAGCCACAAGAAGAGGTGCTGGATTCTCCACGACATCTGCAAGACGGCACCAACTCCACGATTGAAGAGCTCGACGATAAGGAATCTCCTAGGCCTATCTCCATCAGCTCGACCTTGTATAGGCATTCATACAATCTCCGATCCAATCTAGTCAAACAATCTCTGAGGAAATTCAGGCACGAGATCAGGTGTTGCGCGGATTCCAAAGACTTGAACGAATGCTACCCCAAAGACGATTTTCCTCTACCTAATATCGACATGTTAGTAGATGCCACCAGCGGACACGGCATGTTATCCTTCATGGATGGATATAACGGATACAATCAGATAAGGATGTATGAGCATGACGCGAGTAAGACAGTTTTTCGAACTCCTCTCGAAAATTTTACTATACTGTAATGCCATTTGGTTTAAAAAATGCATGTTCAACATATCAACGCGCTACGACGGAAATCTTCCACGACATGATGCATAAGCAAGTTAAAGACTACATGGATGATACAATGCTCAAATCAAAATCTCGGGCGGCCCATACAAGAGTCTTACGACAAGTGTTCGAGTGCCGTGAATACAAGTTGAAGATGAATCGTTTGAAATGCGCTTTCGGCGTCTCTTCAGGAAAATTTCTGGGATTCTAGGTGACTGCTGAGGGGATCAAAGTGGACCCATCCAAGACCCAATCTATCCTTACGACTCCGCCTCCGCAAACTGTAAAGAAACTCCAGAGCTTCATGGGTAAGAAAGGAGCAAGTTTTGTTTGGACCGCACTACAACGGAAAGCGTTTCGGAAGATTCAACGAACATTTTCATCTCCAAATCATCATAAAGGGTTCGCTTATTATGTCATTCCGGAAGAAGAGCGAACCCGGGACATCTTCAGATCTACTGGAGCCAACACCTCAAGGGAGCATCCTCAAGAAGATATGCATCGTCATGTCGAGAAAGAATCCGCAGCTTGGGTGAATCACTCTGTCAGACTTAAGAGGAATGCTTCAGCGAAACAGTGAACATCCAAATGATCATGTCAAGAGGTCCCGAATTCAGGCACTAAAGGGTCACAATCCAAATGTGACCGAACAACAAGTGGAGTAATTGTGCATCAATAGGATGGTACCTGTAAATCATGCTTTGTCGAAGAGCATGTGCTTTCAGACGCCCTCTGAACTCCGTGAAGCTACTAAATGCTCAGGTTGCAACAACACCTGCCCCGCTAGAAAGAACAAGCTTGCCCGTCATAAAGAGCCTCATGATGTTCATGGAAACATACATCTCACCAACAGGCAGTGCAAGCTTCAGCCTTCTGTAAGCAGTTTCGCTGAAGCAGCAAGAGGAAGACCACCGAGATACAACCTCCTGCACGTCCAAAATCACCAACTCTGGACTCCAGTACCATATGCACGACTGCCACAATGGTGAAACAACGTCCAAGATATTCCATATCTGGATTGACGGTAGCTACGTCAATGAGAGACGCTTTCAGAATCTGTCTCCCGTAGAAGAAGTAGTTGCGTTACCAAAGGAGTATGACTGGGGACTGCTTACCACTGCACATCTCAAAGATGGTGAATTTAGAGAGATGCAAGCACGCTGTCATTATGATTCCAAGATGGCTAAAGGTGAGGATATACTCTAGAGAGTAGATGTAAAGACGACCTCGTGAACCTAGCGTGGCAATATCTATCAAGTCGAGAGCCCTGGAAACTCGCGGGCAGGGGACTGTCTCCCTCTTCTCTATTCCATGAAGAAACATCAAGAAAGCTATCGGTTCCAGCGTATCCCTCTAATAACGAGACGATCTCTACCGTTGTATGAAGAGTGCCAAGTTCGTGCAAGTTGATATCACGCCTCTTCCTGTCAGTCTCTTCTGATCACAGCTGCAACTAAGAACCGTTGTTCATTTGTTGATACCAGTGCCCGAGCTTCACAATCTGATTTTTCAAAAATAAATTTTGATGCATTGTTTTATAAGGCAAGTAAATGTATCAGGTCTGCACTAATAGCTATTAATAATGTGGGTGAATTCCAAAGAGCCTGGTATATCCCACGACTAGCGGAGGATGAAGAACATGCTGAGGCATCGACGACATATGAGGCTATATCTGAATCTGGCGAGGAGGAAGCAGATTTCAAATCTATAGTTTGGAATGAGATAGTTTGAATGTAGTCGATGCATCAGAGGGACTAAAAGGGACTATTAAGTGGACCACTAACTCTATCATAAGGGATTGTCTTGAACTTCTTAAAGTTTTTAATAAGTGGTCGGTTTCTCATGTCCCTAGAGAAACAAATAGTGTAGCTCATGAACTAGCCAAAAAAGCTAATAGTAGCACTAGTATTATTGTTTGGGAGTCTGTTATGGCTTATTGGTATTATTGTTTGAGAGTCTGGTATGCCTCATTGGTTAGAGTCTCTTATTGGAGAAAAACTATGTATTATTAGTTAAAAATCAATACTAATCCTCTTTTTCTATTAAAAAAACTAAAAATTACCATAAAAATTAAAGAAATATTCATTGTGGCAGAAAAGAGCACGCATTTGGTAAAGCCCAATCGGAAAGTGGTCAATGGTCTCGATGACGCGTTTAGAAGTCGAAATAGAAATGAGAGGAAGATTTTCTACTGCCAGGAACAAAAATCAACAACTTTAGTTAGTTAATTAAGTACGTTACGATTCATTGATTTGGTGCCTGATCACCTAACTGACGTAATTAACTAACATTAGTACTTTTGGATTTTTTTAGGTGTTATATATACAAATCGTAACATGATGTGTAAAGGGTCCTTTTTAATAATTGCTTTTTATCAATAGATCATGTTTGACAGTACTGTAATAAGTGGTGATTTTGTTTTGTTTATCAATGCACTTTCCTTCAGCCTGAGTTAAAAAGCAAACAAAGTCAGCTTCCTGGAATCATTAATAGAGGAGTCAGACCAAATTGGCAAATTAAATCTCAGTCGGTACAGAATTTTTCCTTTCCATCAGTCGGTACAGAATTTCACTTATGTAGTACTGCGTTGACTCGCATTGAGCAAATCTATGATGGAATATCCAGAGTGATGGCATGTCTACTGGATCATACACTAGCCAGTTGAACTGTTGGAGTTATCTTGTCCTCTTAAAATTATAGTACAAGCCTGACAAGAGATCATTTGCTCTCTTCTCTGAAAACTCACAATTATGAACTTGGCATGTCAAAAAATTAAACTCCCCCATTCCACGAAGGAGACTTCGAGCAGCATTGGAGTAATGGGCTACAGATATGCATATAGATAATTACAGTTCATGTTTAGTTACTTTACAGTTTTACACGTACAATACCCCCCACTAATTTTTGTCATCATCTGATAAGTTTCAAAGAAACAATGATCACCATCTCCATCATCTAGTTAATTGCCTTTCATGATTTCATCATCTTTCATCATCTTTTATCATCTTTATTTCAAGTTTCCTATAACTATTTGGCTTTCCATTTCTACAAATACAAACACCGGACAAGTGTTGCAATCTCTAATAAACAAAAGGAAAAAGGTTAAGCACTCAGTATTCATGTCCTTCCTACTTTATTTCTTCCTATAAATTCACAACGCATTCCTTCATCCTCCAACCATCTCTCTATCTTTCTCTTCTAAATTCTACTATCTCTAACATTTGCTCATCAGCTAGCCATGGATATTGAATCCGGAAACATAGACTTAAAGAGTAACAATGGTGCCGTTTCCAAACATGGGTTCTTAGTGTGCTGGTTTAAAGCTTTGAAAAAAAATGTAGCTGAATTTGCAGACAAAGTAAAGACTATAGGAAAAGATGATCCGAGAAGGATAACTCATTCGATCAAAGTTGGAATAACACTAGCATTAGTTTCTCTTCTTTACTATTTTAGTCCTGTTTATGGTGGATTCGGCTCTGCAACTATGTGGGCTATCCTAACAGTGGTAGTCGTTTTTGAATTCAGTGTTGGTGCCACTTTAGGCAAAGGGTTAAATAGAGCCATTGCTACATTTTTAGCTGGGGCTTTGGGTGTTGGTGCTCATCACTTGGCAACCCTAGCTGGTAAAGAAGGAGAACCCATTCTTCTTGGTCTCTTTGTTTTCCTACTAGGTAATTATTTCAGCTTACTGATTTACTGTAATAAGCTAGCTAGTTATATATGATTATGAAGTTTGTTCTTTCAAATTTTGATTATATTTTGCTTTTCTGTTTTTGCAGCTGCCGTAGCTTCATTTTCTAGATTCTTTCCAGGAATTAAAGCGCGGTACGACTATGGAGTGTTGATATTTATATTGACGTTTAGTTTAGTTTCTGTGTCGGGTTATCGAGAGGATAAAATTATAAGACTTGCTCTTCACAGATTCTCGACAATTATAATTGGTGGCCTTTCATGTGTGGTTATATCAATCTTTGTTTTCCCTGTATGGGCTGGTGAAGATTTGCATAAACTCATTTTTACCAACATAGAAAAACTTGGAGATTTCTTACAGGCATTTGGAGGAGAATATTTTGAGAAAGATGGGGTGATACCCAAGGATGATAAGAAAACCTTCCTACATCTTAATGGCTACAAAACTATATTGAATTCTAAGACAGCCGAAGAATCATTCGTAAGTGAAATTTTGTAGTAAACTTTTTATACTTTTCTTTATCACTTTAGTGCAGTTCTTTTTATTTCACACTGTTTGAGTAAAATAGTTGCGTTGTTTGTTTCTCTAGGCAAACTTTGCAAGTTGGGAGCCACCACACGGCGGATTTGGATACCGTCATCCATGGAAACAATATTTAAAGATTGGAATGTTAACTCGTCAATGTGCATACCGTATCGAGTCTCTTAGCAACTGCATCAATAACTCTCAAGTCCAACCATTGGAATTCAAGAAGATAGTTCAAAAGGGATGCATGGAAATGAGTATTGAATCAGGCAAGGCTTTAAAAGAATTATCAATTGCAGTTAAGACAATGAGGCATCCTGATTCTGTTTTTACACACCTGAAGAATTCGATATCTGCAGCAGATAACCTAAAATCTTCCCTGAGAACTGCTAAAATGGAGAACACAAACATTTTTGAGTTGATACCAGCAGCTAAAGTTACTACTCTACTAATCGAAATCATTGGGTGCATAAGAAACATTGTCGATTCTGTCAATGAACTTTCTCGCCAAGCAAAGTTCAAAGGTGCAGAGACCACTGCAACGTCAGTAGATAAGCCGAAACCACAATTACATCATGAAGAAACGCTAAATTCAGTTACTGTGGAGACTATTAGTCATGACAATGCAACCCATGCAATTATTACAGTATGCGCACTGTCTACAGCTCTGGAAAGTGGGATTTTAGAAGATCCCTTGATCTTATAAGGTTTGCAATATACATGATTCAGTGAAACAACGCCTGGCTTACAATGGTAATAACTTGACATCCACCACAACTGCGGGAAAGAAGTAAAGTACTTTGTATTTGTAGGCGCTTTAACTATTGTAACAGTATACGTACAGTTGTAGATAGAATGCTATGAGAACCTTAACTACCATGCCTATGAGAAATTTTTGTGGTGATCAATTATTAATATATCATGTTTCATAGTTTTTTTACTTCAGTGGGTTACATTCCGCTTTCCTATTTGTTGCTTTTGCTCGATCTGTACCAAAATTCCAAGGCGATACTGAGAATTATTTTAGGCATATCTAACCCTCAGGCCTCAGGTACACCAACACTACGAGCAAGGGTTGCTACTTTACATGGTAAGGAATCGGCCGGTTAATTCAACAGGTACTTTTTTTTAAAGCGTGACACTGAACTCGTACGTTCTTGATGGATGAAATTCGCTTGATATTATGTTGTATTTGAATCACAAACTAGACCCTAAAACTTTAATAATAATCCTTCGGGATACATTTGGGAAGGATCCCGAAAATGAGAGTTGTTTTTTTAATTTCCTTTTGTTGCTTAATCAGGCTAAATATATTTGGGAAGCACATTGAATTGTTGGATAGTACTCCAACAGCATTTTGAAAGCTCCTCGACAGTTCAATGTTCCTTTCTCTCACCCATTCACACTGATTATCGATATTCTTCTTCAAAACCCACAATTTTACTAGTTTGTCTACATGGTTCAATTCATAATAGCATAACAATCCTCCCATCTCCACCAGATTACAGAAATCCACATTCTGTGATGCGTCATTAGGGATTTTAGTGGTATACAAAGTTTCTGTGCTAAGATCAATGCTATATATAGTCTTCTTAACAGTCTTGGGTTCTTCAGTACCATCACTAATCCAATACAAAACACCATTAGAGAAAACAACTCCATTCCTTACAAAACTGAAAGGTGTATTGAAACGAAAACCAGGCTTCACAAGATTTCTCCAAGAATCCCTTCCACATTCTCCGAGTGTTAAGATCTTGCAAAAATACTTATCATCATAATCACCAAAACACACAGATTTATAATTCTCCCCCACAGGGTCATAAGCCAAACAAAATTCACAATTCCTTAGTCCTATACCATCTGGTACTGGAAGATTAACAGAACGACCCGTAATCGGGTTATAAACGATGTAATCGTAAACAGAATTACGCTTAACACATCGACAGAAATAGCAGTAAACCATTGAAAGATTGTTTATTTTCGATATTATCAACCCTATAATCGGTTTCTGGCTTAAACCTAACAATCCTTCTTTTGCTCTTATCAACATCAAATAATGATAGATAACACTTGCGAGTATTTTTATCGAATTTGTAATCAATAATACCTGGTGATGATGAGGAAGGAGAGTTCCTCCTTTGATGAAGATTAGCAAATTTCTTGTTGTTCAAGAGTAATTTGGACCATGGTTTGCAGACGCAAGTGAACCGAACCACAGACTCAAGAGGGAGTCTGGTGAGTATATCATAGATTATGATATCATGAGGAAGAACAGGACTATCTTTACGGGATTCTGGATCATTGTTGTTCATCGCGTTAGATTGGAACAGGATTTTGAAGCAAAACTAGGGTTTGATTTGATAGACAGCAGTGGAAGTGAAAGAGACCCAAATATCTCCCCTCATTTAAAACACTAAGTCATATGAGCTCCCACATCGCGCTGTGAGTGTGACACCCCTTTCAAATTAAATTAGATAAAAGCTTTGGGCATTAGTAAACCCGGTGAGGACACTTGGCGAGATTCTATTGGACAAAACATTAAAATTTGGATTACTCTCTGTTTACACCCTATATTTAACTGACCGTACACCATTCAAAAAAACGTGGGTATACAATACTTCTATAAGCTTTTGTGCCTAAATAATTCATTACACTTCGTTTACACAGAATCTTAACTGTACGTTAATTGATGCCGTTGGTGTGGACACCACCTACGTCAACAACTAGACCTAAAGCTAACGGAGTACGAAGAGAGTTTTATTCTCTTCTTCTTCTTCTCTTTCTTCTGACGTGACAATCTAACTAAGAAACCCCTACAGGGACACACAGAAAATAGAAAAGCTATGTTTAATGGCGATGGGCTGCCTCCATCTCTCTCCTTTTCCCTTCTATGTTCTCCTTCTATCTCTTTCTCTCTCACGATTTCGTTAATCTTATTTTTCTTTTTTCGTGATTCAATAAGTTGATGTTCTTGAAACCCTAATTAGGGTCTCTCTCTCACTAATTATGACTTTCATGGTTTAATTGTTCTTTTTTATATTTCAGGTTACGAGTTTGTTTATTTCAGGTTTTCGTGAGTCATGGTATGTTCAAAATCGAGAGAAGATTTCGTGTTCAAGGCAAACCTGGAAGCAGGGTTTCATTCTATTGATAGAGATATGACTTCAATTGAGCTGTTACCAAGGTTTTTACACAATCTTTTGCAAACCCGTCCTTCAATTAATCTTCCTTCTTCTTCAAATCAACAGCGGGATTGATGTTAAGAGAATTTTGATTTTAATGATTTTATTTTCTATTGATTTAATTGTAAGAGATTTTATTTTATTTTATTTGATGTTGGGTTCTCTATTTGCAGGTTATGTACACCAGCCATGGTGAATCTAATCTTAATTTCAATCCACACCAAGGTAATACTGTTTTTTTTTTCTCATTTTTTGTTTAGGTTTTTAGGGTCTGTTTGTTATTTGCAACTGCTCTTTTTCATGTTTTAAAATTTAACCCGAGAATTGTTCTAGAGAATTAAGTAGATTTCATGAATTTTGCGTTTTTGGTCTTCACACCTTTTTGTGACTCATTACAAGATTTGAGTACTTCAAAGAATAGTAGATTGGGTACATGATTAACAACCATTATATGTCATAGATTCTACTGGCTTTAATGCTTTAAGCCTTTTGCTCATCCTGGCCTTCTAAGGGAACTAAGTAACTCACTGTAAAACTATAGTTCTTAAATATGTTTAGTGGATTTGTTATCTTTTAAGCGGCATCTGGGTTATATTATTACTTATGTTAGGTTGGAGCAATTTTATAGGTCCAGGCGCTATCTTTTAAATGTGTCGAAGAATCGACGACATACGCACAAGATAACCAGAGTCATTACTAAAGCTCAATTGTCACAAGATTTTTAAAAGTATTGATGGCCATGTGAATATTACTCAAATTTCAAAAGTCAAACCTCTATGAAAGTTAAATCTGTTTTACTTTCATCTCATGCCAGTATATATAGTCAGTATATTTCAAGCATATATATACAGAGTGTGTTGGAAAGAGGGTTCTGCCGTACGCATATTTCAAGCATATATATACAGAGGGTGTTGGAAAGAGGGTTCTGCCGTACGCATCGTTTCTTTTTTGACTTAAGTCGTACGCATCATTGTTACTAAAGGAAAGAAATTTAGAAGCTAAATTAATATAAATGCTCACTTTCTTATGGAACTGGTTATATGTGTATTGTTTCTATCTTGGAAAAGAAAAGAAACAGGTGCGCGAGGCAGAAGCAATGACTACAAAAAATAAGTATACATGCAGCACGAACTAAGTGCTTATGCACGCTAACACCCCAAAAATGACTACACTAGAGATGCTACTGGGTTGGAGATGTTCATAGGACATAAAATTACGAGGAGTATGAAAGGTTTATCTGTTTGCAGGTGAATAACCTATAACCTTTGCAATCCATTGTATTCTTTTATCCTTCTTTGTAATCCATCCACCTATAACCTTTGCGATTACCTTCCTTCATGCCCAAGATTAAATGGTGATGTATATAAATGTTTGATGTGATAGTAGATTTGGATTTTTGCTAAAAATGAATAATTTGCAGAGATGGAGATTTGGAATGGATTAGAAATCAACAGTAATATAGTATCTCCTCACAACCAAAATGGATACAAGGTGTTTGTAGAAAGTTCTGAGAGATAAATTCCCTTGGCCGTGAAAACATGGTTCTGATGTGCAAGTAATAAAGATGTGAGAAATTCGTCACGATTCTTACACATCACACAACTCCCATTAGTTTTCGTTATGCGCTATTACATAAACTTTGCTTGATAGGTTAATTTCGCTTCTTATTTTTTATGATGCAGATGTTTCCTACTGGTGATAGGCATTGTCCAATTCTTAAATGCAAAGTTTGCAAGTTAGTTAGTAGAAGAAAGATATTTTTCTTATTCCCTTGCGGTTGCGGATTCTATGTGTCAAAAAACTTTAAAAGGTAGTGTAGAGTACATTAAAAATATAGGAATCAATTATTATTAAGCTCTAATTCGTTGGAGGAATAATTTCATTGCAAGAATGAGGTATGGGTATCTGTGATGTTTCAATTCTTATCTGCACTAAAGCCCACTATACCTTCCAGTTGGTCTGATCAGTATCTTATCGTGTTCATAATTCTTGTATTTTCAGGGAAATTATTGTACTAGGATGACGAAAAGTTCACCACAACATGGGAGTGTTACTTTATAGACTGTGCTGCGGGGTTTAAAACACACACACTGGGAGTCTATCAGGTAATCTGGACTCTATAAGATTTTTCATTTGTGAAGTAGTTGGCCATGTTGTTTGCACACATTGTGTCAGGCTGTCGAGTTCCCTGCCTTGGAACCTCTCTTACTTGAAATATAGGCTAAAGGAGGTTCATTTAATCAACATTCACAGGTGAAAATGCATCGCGGCAGGGAGATGCGAAGTTGCGCGACACCAAATCAAAAATGCATCTCGCCTCGCCACACCAAATCAAAAACGAATCTCGCCTTGCCACACCAAATCAAATTCAAACACGGCTAGGCGAAGCCGAGCTTCACCAAATCAAATCGGGACGACGCAAGGCGAGCCACACCAAATCAAAAATGCATGACGGAGCGAGGTGAAACCACATCACACCAAATCAATAATATGGTTAATTGAAAATGATACCCGATGCATAGAAAAAGGAATAGAAAGTAATGAGAAAGCAAGGGAGAATGGTCCTTGAGATCAAACACACCTTTCTTTTCTTATCTTTTTAGATTTGATTATTTTTAAGACACAAATTTGGCAAGTAAGAAGATATTTATTTTTTATTATGTTATGCAACAATGATTTTCTTATGTTATTAAATTTTTCTTTTTTTGAATTAAGTTTTTTTAATATGCTTTGAATTAAGATATTCATGCATAACACCGTAGCTTTAGGACCATTATTCTTAGGGTTAATGATGTCAAAGATTGAAGAAGTGAACTGCTGCTATGGTTATTCTGGATTCTTTGCCAGGGTATGATTGTCTTTTAGTTGTGGTATTTTGGTTGAGTTTTAGCAGCAGGACGGACCATGAGTTTGACTATGTTTTTCAGGGAGTTGTGATCGTGATTGAAGAGTTCTGACTTAATGAAGAAGCAAGTTTTTATACGGGAATAGTGACATTACTTTCATATCTCACATATAAGTTTCAGCTGTGGAGAAGTTCTGCCAGTAATCATAAACAAAAACAACCATAGCACCAAACAAAAATATGGTGGATGGTTTGGAGAGCCGCCCGGTGCGTAGCATGGGTACAAAATCTAGTATGAGCTCCCACATCGCGCGGTGAGTGTGACACCCCCTTTAAATTAAATTAGATAAAAGCTTTGGGCATTAGTAAACCCGGTGAGGACACTTGACGAGATTCTATTGGACAAAACATTAAAATTTGGATTACTCTCTGTTTACACCCTATATTTAACTGACCGTTTATAACACCATTCAAAAAAACGTGGGTATACAATACTTTTATAAGCTTTTGTGTCTAAATAATTCATTACACTTCGTTTACACAGAATCTTAACTGTACGTTAATTGACGCCGTTGGTGTGGACACCACCTACGTCAACAACTAGACCTAAAACTAACGGAGTACGAAGAGAGTTTTATTCTCTTCTTCTTCTTCTCTTTCTTCTGCCGTGACAATCTAACTAAGAAACCCCTACAGGGACACACAGAAAATAGAAAAGCTCTGTTTAATGGCGATGGGCTGCCTCCATCTCTCTCCTTTTCCCTTCTATGTTCTCCTTCTATCTCTTTCTCTCTCACGATTTCGTTAATCTTATTTTTCTTTTTTCGTGATTCAATAAGTTGATGTTCTTGAAACCCTAATTAGGGTCTCTCTCTCACTAATTATGACTTTCATGGTTTAATTGTTTTTTTTTTTATATTTCAGGTTACGAGTTTGTTTATTTCAGGTTTTCGTGAGTCATGGTATGTTCAAAATCGAGAGAAGATTTCGTGTTCAAGGCAAACCTGGAAGTAGGGTTTCATTCTATTGATAGAGATATGACTTCAATTGAGCTGTTACCAAGGTTTTTACACAATCTTTTGCAAACCCGTCCTTCAATTAATCTTCCTTCTTCTTCAATTTCATTTCCAAGTAAGTTTTTTTTTACTCATCAATTTGCTCAGATTCTTCTACTTCAGTTGGTGTAATTTTCGGTGGTTTTGATGTCTGAATCTGTACGATTGATGAAATTGAGAGTGAGTTTTTGATGCTGAGTTTATTCCATATTTGATTTAAGTTACTTTCTTTGATACGAATTTGATTTTCCTTCATTATATGCTTCCCTATATTTATAGATACAAATAGGAAAAATTGTGTATATACGGATTTGATTTTCCTCATATTAGGGTTCTGTTTCGTTGATATCTTATAATTAACTCTCTGCTTTGATTGTTTTGAATTTGATTCAGGGTTATCATGACAGCAGCGCTTGCATAAGTTTGTCTTCACCAGCATTTTAATCCCTGTCTACAAAGCCAATGCCATAAAAAGCAGATATGGAACGTATATATGTTCTTAATTAAGAGAATGGTCTGCTGAAAGCCACACTACGTTGAATTGTGAGATTTTCTTTCTCTAATCAACACCGATTTCCATTTTCTTTATTGGTCATTTTCACAATTTCTTTGAATATATATATGATCAGTTTGTATGTTGTACTGTATTAGTGATAACACAAAATCAAAGTGACGGATTGTTCAATTGTCAAGCATTTAAGCATCATGGGTTACAACAGAAAAATAAAATTTCTTTATTAACCCAAGATTGATAGACGTGTTGAATTTTGGGGATATGGTAATAGGTTCCATTTTGATTGTGATCAGAAAATGTTAGGATAATAGGCTACTACAGATTTTGTTAAGAGTAATGGAATCTATCGAATCCGATGTTTATGCCAATGAGATTATTGTTATTTTGTTTGGGTCTTTAGAAAGATGAATCTCCATGTAGAAATGACTATCTTTGTGCCTAATATAGGGTTTAGAAAGAATGCAGAGAGTTGGAGAATGATTCTAAGACTGGAAATTCTTTACATTTTTGTAATCATCCTATACAGCAAGGCTACTCCATCAAATAGATACACTTTGCCACTTTATAATAACAACTGAGGTTTATGTTACAGGGATTGCCAGTGAAGATTTGGAAGAGCTTTCCAAGAACATAATATGCATCTGAATTTGGATAGGGAAACACCTAACCATATTAAGTATTTGCGAGGTATTACCCTGTTCTTATGTCTCTAGAACTATTTTTGTGATCAATGATTTTTAATACTGGAAATTCTATTTTGTGTTTATATTAACATGATGATTTAGATGACTTACTGATTTGATTGAATTGTGGTACCTTTTGGATTACAAACGCTTCCACTTATAAACATAGGTCTATTATCTCGATGTCCCTGGCTAAAAATGGGAAAAACATAGGATAATTATCTCAATGTCCCTGACTAAAACAATGGTTTTTGTACCCTCCACAGCTGCACCATTTGTACATATAGGTGGTTGCAAGAAATTTTTCCGGAGAAGAATGGTCTCAAAAGATAACAGTTAGGATCACAGATATGAAGTAGAAGGTATCTATTTTTCCATAATTCAACAACTACTACAAGTACATGAAATGTGAATTAGACTTGACATTTAGATTCATTGCTATTGACACACAAAATTCTGATGCAGTGGCAGGAACAAATAGCTCAAGTTGAAAATGAATTAAAGGATTGAAAAAGGGAACGATTGGATTTAGAAGAAATAGATCATAAAATTTATCTAAAAGATTGAATAAGAAATAGATCATAAAATTTATCTAAAAGATTGAATATTTTTTCTGGATTGAACATATTAAGAAGACCGCAGGTTGCCATTAGTGCCACTGTAAGTTTTCTTCCCTATCATGGGCAAAAATTAAAGTGATTTTCTCTGATACAACTTCTCAAAACATTTATTTGGATTGTATAACTTGGGCAGTAATTGGCCATTGTATAAGCCAAAAAGCTCCAACCTATTATATTGTATCTAACCATAAATTGAATCTTCTGATATATCTCTTCTAAAATCCCATGATTCAGTTCAATCTCCAGCTCCTCCAATATTTAATGCCTAATGGATTTTTTTTCAACATTGCATGAATGAAGATCATCTAAGTACTTGTCAAATTTGTGATGTTCTCAGCCCATCATAAGCTTTTACGTGTCACATTCATGTAGATTTGCAGACTTGGACCACTAGCTGGACAATGGTGCAAGTAAGACGCCTGCTAACCACCGAGCCATCCAAATGTGCATCTCTTATTACACCTCAATTTTATCTTCATAATTAAATTTAAAATTTAAATTTGTAAAAAATATGGTTAACCAAATCAAAAATCCTAAATGACGAGGTGAGGCGAAACAGAGTCACACCAAATAAAAAATGCATTGGGATAGGGCGAGGTATAGCCGAGCTACACCAAATCAAATCGGGACGGGGTAAGGCGAGGCGACGCGAAGCTTTACCAAACCTAAAATATGGATAAAAGCCCAAATCAAAAATGCATTGGGATAGGGCGAGGCTTAGCCGAGCCATACCAAATGAAATCGGGACGGGAAGCCGAATTTTACTAAACCAAAATATGGTTAAAAGAAAAAGATGCCCGATGCGTAGCACGGGCTAAAAATCTAGTGGATGAATACAATGCTATCAAATAGTGGACCCAGAACCGATTTATATTGTGCAACAGTGCTTCTTTCCTTTTTCTCCCATCCCGTTATGGGGTGTTAAGGGCCGTGTAAGGTGGTAACGGCCTTTATTACGACATGCGTTACAAAGTTCTGATACACAGTGGTACGTTACAACGGTTATAACCATTACGAGGGATTGTGGCCACGTGGTGGACGCATCATTCCTGCGATACACATTGGTAAATTACAACGGTTATAACCATTAAATATTTTTTTTGCTTAATAATAATTTGTATTGATTTTCAAAAATGGGATACAAAGTTTACCACTGATTTGTATTAAATATTTTTTTTGCTTAATATTAATTTGTATTGATTTAGAAAAGAAAAAAAAAAGTTACAAAGTTTGTTAAAAAATAAAGCAAAAACAGAAAGGAGAGCTTACATGCAAGCAATCCATATGTCATTTTCAACTAATATCAGGGTTTTCCATTTGAATCATAAAAGAAGTTCTACATAGGAAGATTTTCTTTTCACCTCTAGCCAATAGAGTACCCATTTTTGCAAGACCATTTGTAGAGAAATTGATTTCTCTGCACATACCAAGGGATTTTATCCACCTTGTCTGCACATACCAAGGGATTTTATCTGTTGAAAATGAGCTTATGACTGCTTGGGAATCTGTTCTGATACATAACTTGAAAAACCCTTTGCTTATAGCCCATTCACAAGCATTTATAATTGCAAAAACTTCTGCCATGAAATTTGTTGCAATTCCCATTCCACCTGCAACAACAATTAGAACAGCACCATTTGAATTTCTTCCCACAAAACCATATCCATCCTCTCCGGGATTATTTCTAGCAGCTCCATCACAACATAATAATACTTGATCACCTATGGGAAAGGTAAAGAAGCATATGTTTCACTTTCCTGCATTTCATACCAAAGGTTTTTAAGATTTGAAGATCCTCCATTGTGTTCCACATATAGCCCTTCATTCTGACTTCATATTCCCTAGTATATTGCATTATTCTCTGCTTCAGAGCCACTTCATTTGGCTGTATATAATCAAACATTTCTTTATTTCTCATGAAACATAATTCTTTCATAGTAATGAAGGAAGCATTTGTCCATATTTCTTTAACAGCTGGGCTTTTGGATTTTGATTGGATAAATATTTCATCAATTGATAAAGGATTGAAGAAAGAAAACATAACCCCAAACCATTTCCAAATACTCTCACTGAAATTACAATACCACAATATATGTTATGTAGTTTCTTCAGATTGTTTACAAAATGGGCATCTTGATGCAAGTTTGAAACCCTTCTTCTTCATGTTCTCATCTGTGTTCCAAACTCCTCTGAGTATCTTCCACAAGTTACTTGAAATATTTGGATGAAATATGTTTCTCCGGATCTTTTTTGTCTAATGAATTTCAGGAAATTTCTTCCTTATACGGTTTACAGTAGATGCTATTGTAAACCAAGGTAGTTAATATCGCGTATCGGTCTCGTATCAGCCGGATCCGATACACCTATACAAAAGATATTTCCGTTTTTTTATCGGTGATACATCATTAAAATTAAAATTTCAAATATTTATAAGACCATAGAAAAAATAATAAGAATCATACACGTATCTCAAATTTTTAAAATATAATGTGGAAAAATCTTACGCGTTGTGACTGTTGTCCAATTTTTTTGGTAAAATCTTTCTACAATCACAAATACAACTACGTAGTCAATAACAACCGCTCAAATTCCCATCTATCTTCTGTCGTCCACCGAAAAACCCAAGCCCATTCAAATTCCTCCTCGAGTATGGTGTCCATCTTATATCCTAGTATAGTCATTGATTTTATATCAAGAGTACAAAACAAAGCTAGACTAAGTTTGCATGTGTTAGTGGTGGTCAGGATTTGTCCTTGTCAAAGATAAATCAAGGCTGTGGTTCTCCTGAACACCCCCTACAACTCGCACGCATGGCATTAATTTCAATATTATGAATGAAAAATGAATACTCAAGTCAAGATATGGAATTTCAAAAATTATAACGGGGAGGTTCGAACTCGTGACTTATTGTGTCATAAGAGTGGCCTCTAACCAGTGTTCCACCTTGGTTGGAATTGATAGAAAAGATAAATCAACAGTGGTGGTTTGTTCAACTTAAATACCATAATTGCTTTATTAATTATTAGTGTTTCACTAATTGCACATAATAAACAATCTATTCATTATAAAGCTTTTTATTAATTAGTGTTTCACTAATTGCTCATAATAAATGACTAATCATTTTTTAATTATAAATATTTTCTTAATTAATTATAATTTTTATTTCTATTAATAAGTAATTTTGATAAATAATATCAATAGCCATTTTCTGCGACAATGAGTAGTAGAAGAGGTGGAGGCCGAAAGATTAATGGTGGTTAAGGGCGGAGCCATGCAAAATTATATTTATTTTTGTTCTTTTATCGTAAAATGGGATACAAAGTCCATTTTTCACATGTATCCAACTTGCCAAGAATTTTTTCTCCCTCTCTCCTCAAAATCCTGGTTCCGCCCCTAGTTTGTGGTGGAAGAAGTAGTGACGGTGAATGCTGGTGAGTAGTGATGGACAATATTAATTGTATGTTGTCGTTACAACATCGATAACATCGTAGTGTGGAAGATGTGGTTAGTTGTTTTTAACACTTTGGATAAAGGAAGGTACCATATATTTCAGGGATGATATCATACAAGACAATATTTTCATGATCGTAGTTAGATCACCAAAATGGTACCCCTGTTATCTTTGGTACTATATCGTATAAATCATGATTTTTTAATGTTAAAATAAAATTGATTGCAATACAAAAAGGAATGTATACACAGAAGAAAAAAAATGAAACTAATCAATTGACGAAATTTTGTTCAATCTAAACCTCATACATGGCATTTGTGATTGAAAAATAGAATTGCGTCCAACAACCTACATGGGATGGGCGGCAGTGGTGGAGTCAAAAATTGACATTGAGGAGGCCTATTTTAAAAAAAAAACATGTAAACTTTGGTGGACTAAACCATAAATATAAATGGACAAAGTACTATTTATAAAATAAACTAAAAAAATTATGTAGTTATTGAAAAATTAAGGGGTTAGAGCCAGGTTAGTCAACCCTTGGCTCCGCCACTAGGTGGCGGTGGATAAAAAAAGTGGATTCATATGGTTTTATGGTGGTGGCGGGTATTGGTGAACAAAAACATATTATGCTAATTTATTAACGCCACAAAATGTGTAACGTTATATTATAAAGTATAAAACGTGGTTGATCATTCTAATATTAAAGTAAACTCGATAAAACACATGTCCATTTTAAAAAATTGGTGCAATCAATTGCCATGTTATGTAATAACTAAACGAACGACACGAATCAAGATCAGAACATATGAAATTATTTATTATCGATTTGTTTATGTAAAGAGTGGTCAGGATTTGTCCTTGGCAAAAATAAATTTTCCGCTGGGTTTGTTCAACTTAACCATTTTTAAATGTTTTATTAATTAGTGTCTCATTGATTGTTCATAATGATTAATTAAATTTCTTTTATAAATGTCCCTTTAATAATCTAACATAAATACATAATTTTATTAATAAATAATTTTACTAAAAACTATATTAATTCTAATGGTGGTAGTGGAAGTAGGGTTAGTATAAGCGGTGGCGGGTGTTTGTGAATGGTGGAGGCGGTAACATTACTATTGGTGGAAGAAATAGTGGCGGTTTTATGGTGGTGGATGTTGGTAATAGTAGTGTATAATAACAGTTTTTGCTTTTTAGTGAGTTTTATTGACCAAGTAAAAAAATAATCTTCACAAAACATGCAACATTGTATTGTGAAAGATGTAATTGGTTGTTTTTAGCACGATTGATAAGAACAAAAACCAAATATTTCGAGGATGATACCGGAACGTATAAGACAATATGATCATGACTGTTCGATCACCAGTATTATATAAAGGCAATTGGTGTAC
Organism: Papaver bracteatum; assembly: GCA_023529315.1. Taxonomy (NCBI): domain Eukaryota; kingdom Viridiplantae; phylum Streptophyta; class Magnoliopsida; order Ranunculales; family Papaveraceae; genus Papaver; species Papaver bracteatum. Next base: position 6,221,389 of record JAJJWX010002058.1, on the reverse strand, counting down.
CCGCGTAAGAGAACATTATCATCACAAGTACTATTACATTTTTTTTCCCTGAAAGACCATCAATGTCGAGTTGTTTCGCGACAACTACCTACAATGACAACAACTTTCACTCAATTCCCGATATAAAACCTTATTGACCAAGAAAATGTATTTGCATTCTAAAATATTTGTTTGAAAATTATGTGTGTTCATCAAAATCATCATAAAAAACTCTAAATCATAAATCTAAATTTCGCTTCCGATGTTTATAGAATATTTTTTATATTTTACATTCTCAAATCATGCGACCTCTTGATGACAAATCAACAATATCAAATTACAGATCAATATGTATAGGTTTCATTCACTAGGTTAGAAGGTAGAGTAGATCACACAAAGAAGAACATGACTGAGAATACTTCAATAATTTGGTCAAGACATAAGGTCAAAATTTTAAGATTAACTTTCTATAGGACTAATTAGATCGGCTTCGATAGGAGCTGACTAAAATATGCATTAATAATAATTTTCACGTAAGACAATTGCAAAACATAGTTTGACTAACTTTGCCTATGTAAAGAGTGGTCAAGATTTGTCCTTCCTCAGTTGCTATGTTATGTGAGAAGAATGTGATATCTAAGATTGAGGTATAATTCAAATCTATTAGATTCATACCATTTACAACTGGATGCCTTGAAAAAAATTTACGTGTTGTTATTACTATTACAGGTAAGGGATACATTGACCACACTTGCGCAAATAGATCACATCGTAAATGATTGGTATTGCATGTACTTTCTAGAATGCAATGTGGAATTTGAGGAAACAAGGCACCAGAAGCAGTGTCCGGGGTATTTTGGATATAGTAACTTAGACCCGATGTAATACTTATGTTCTTTTTTTTTTTAGTTTTTCCACAATTTATTTATTTAAGAAAAATGAACATTGCAAATACATAACATCAACAAAAATTAGACAGATTGCGTTTGACAATAATGGCTATTGATGGTCCGAAAATGGCAAAAGAAAGGAATTTTTTGTAGAAGAATTGTTGAGATATACAATGGATTACTTGATACGAATAAAAGAGGTATAAAAATTTTGATTCTTAAATCACATAAAGTTCACAGTAGAAGATGACATCAAGTTTAAAGTTAGTAACAAACATAATATGGCTAACTAAAATGTTAAAAACAAACAAGATATATAAACTTAGAAATCCGTGGGACTTGAAGAGGCCAATTTTGAAAACTACAATCTTAGAAAGCAACGATCCACAATACCATAATTTTTTTATATAAATATTCAACGTAGAATATGTCAACTTTTGGTAAAGGATCTATTGACAACCTATTAATTTCAAATAGGATTAAGGAGTACAATATGTGTTCAAGGTTCTTTATGAGATAATATGTCGCCAGATTGTATTACAAGTGAGGGTAGGAACATACGGAAGTGACAAAATGTCCAAGACTTATGAAGTTACCAAAGCCTTCGTTAAGATGAATTGCTGGGCACAATACTTTGTTGAAGATTTAATGGCAGAGGTTCGCATATATACAATACCTTCAAAAGGTAATGGGTACACATATTAAACATTGTCATCTATGGGTGTTGAAAAATTACAGGAAAATCATGTCATATTGGATAGTTTGTATCATTCGTTCGATGCAAAAAATAGTATTCTTTGCCTATTTGGAGGATCAACAACATGACCATGATAGATGAGTCAGCTGGAGCGAAATAGGAGCATGTGGAGACTTTTATGGACGATATTGATTAGTTGATTTCACTCAGATGAGCGCTGCTGACGACATATTTCCAAAAAAATATTTAAACTTCCATGTTCATGTAGAGCATTATCTCATTATAAGCAATGAACCTAAAAAAAAAAGTGTCTGGAAGTTAAGATTATATTTCTTTCGTTTGAGCAAATCTCTGGCCGTAAAATATTAAAGGAAAAAACAAATAAAAAAGAAATAAAAATCCCAACTATTTTTATGACAAACACATATTAAATCACAAGGAGTTGATAAGTATTCGGGACACAAATTATACGATATATTAAAAATGAACCAACATCATGGCCCATGCCGTTACGTCACGGGTTAAGGGCTAGTCTTAAATATATTAGGGTTTTTTATATTCTCTAATTGACATTGTACTTATCTGTAAATACTAGATGCATGTTGCTCAGAAAACTTATTCACTTTATTTGGTGGTGATTTTGATAATTGATTATACTTGATGGTGCCTAGTTTTCCCTTCATAGAATTCATCTTTACCACATATAATACTGGAATGCCTAATTTTCCCTTCATAGGTTTCATCTTAACCAAAGATGATACTGGAACCGATATTATCGGTGTATAGGTAAAACCGATATATCTGTCTGTACCGGCCCGTATGAACATTTTTATCGTTCCATCTTTGTATCGCCGATATTTTCGATATCGTATAAGTATTTTCCGATACCCGATAAAAACCCGTAATATCGACATGTACAACCGATATTGACTACCTTGTTGTAAACTCGCCAGTTTTTTACCAAATCCATATTTTTCTGTCCTTTTTTCCATCCACCATTGGTAACTCATTTATATCAATCAGAGATGATAATTCAGCAGGAATAACCCATTCATTATTTCTTAGTAGATGTTGTACCTTAAGAACAGGATTCTGTAACATAAAAATATTATCAGAGAATAGAGTTTTAAGAGGCTCACTTGTGATCCATATATCCTCCCATATTGAGATGTTTTCACCATTTCCAACAATCCATCTTGAGTTTGAAAAAACATCATTCAAAACCCATTTATTCCCAGGCCATACAGAAGACTTCTTATAGTATTTTATCCACGATCCATTTTTATCTTGAAATTTAGCTTGATTTTTTTTTGACCATTCATCATCTCCATTCTGAATTTTCCAAGCCAATTTCATAAGAAGTGATTTATTAATGTCTTCAAGATTCCTTAAACCCAAACCTCCTTCTGAAAATGGTGCATTAACGTCTTCCCATTTAACTGTTAAAATCTTTTTCTTTGAAGGATCTCCAGACCAAAGAAATTTTCTAATAATTCTATCACATTCAAGTAGCACTTTTCTAGACCATTTGTATACTGACATGGTATAAATTGGCATACTACATAAAACATGCTTCACAGAATGAGTTTTTATTGAAAGGATTACATCTTCCCCATCCAACCAGGCATTTTACTCTGTATTTTATCCACACATCCCCAAACATGGCTTGTTTTTATTCTTCCAGGTACCAGGTTAACACCAACATATTTATCTGGGAAATGCGACAACGGCATACCACATAAATTAGCTATTTGCATCTTTCTATTGTCAGAAGTACCCCCTACAAAGCATTTACTCTTCTCCAAGCTTACAATCTATCCAAAAGATACTTGATAGTCTTTCAAAATATTTAGAAGCTTTGTTATATTTCTTATATCTCCATTACAGAATAAGAAAATGTCATCAACAAAAATTATATGAGTTGGGTGAATACCATTTCTATTCACCATTGGAATCAGTTTTCTCTCTGCAACTAAAGATAAAATTCTTCTACTTAAAATTTCCTGAGCAATCACAAATAAAATAGGTGATAAGGGATCACCTTGCTTCAAACCTATGCCAATAGAAAAAAAACCTGCAGGACCACCATTCACCATCACAGATATTCTAGTAGATTGGAATAATACCTTGAGCCATTGGATGAATTGAGAAGAGAAACCAAATATTAGCATAGCTTAAAATAAGAATTCCCAACTAATGGAATCATATTCCTGTGTTATGTTCAATTTCAAACCCACATTTCCACCTCTTATATGTATCTCCAACTCATTGATTAATTCAGATGCTAACACAATTTGATGGTGAATATTTATCCCTTTGATGAAAGCTCCTTGCTGAGGGGAAACTACCTTTTCCACCACTTCACTCATTCTAAAAGTAATTAGCTTTGTTATTACCTTAAAGCAGAAATTACTCAATCCAATAGGCCTAAATTGATTAGCTTTCTTAGCACCATGAACTTTTGGGATTAAGGTAAGAAAATTTGTATTCATGCCTTTAGGAATAAAACCTCTACTCCAGCAGTACTGAATTGCAGAGATGAATTCCTTGCCAATTATATGCCATGTACTTCTATAAAACCAACCAGAAAAATCATCTGGACCAGGTGCACTATCTGGATCCATCTCAAATACTGCTTTTTTAATTGCTTCATTACTTAGAGTAGAATTAAGCTTCATATTATCTTCATCATTTATAACTTGAGGAATGCCTGTAAATATATTTTCAGCAAATGTACATCCTGTTTTTTTAATTTATTTTCAAAATGCTCCACTAAAGTTCTGGATATATCTTGTTGAGAAGATACTATACTACCATCTGAATTTTCTAATTCTGTGATTGCATTATGAGCTTGTCTTATCTAAATAGAAGTATGAAAAAAAAATTGTATTAGAGGCACCCTCCTTCATCCAGTGAACTCTAGCTTTTTGTTGAGCAATTTCTTTACTTTTTTGTAATAGAAGTTCATGTTTCCCTCTTGCAGTAACAAGTTTATTAAGGAAATCAATATCTTCTGGAGTTCTATCAGAAATTAGAGCAGCTTGTACTACTTCTTTTTCTGCATTTTCCAACTGGATTCTACCATCACCAAAGATATTCCAATTCCCAGCTTTTATAACTCCCTTCAAATACTTAACTTTATTCAAAAAAATGAAAGCAGGGTTTCTAGTTACCTCCATCTCCCATGTGTCTTGTATTAATTTCAGAAAGTCAGGGTGACTAAGCCATACTTTTAAAGATTTAAAAGGAGCATTTGCAGGTTTTGGCATGATTGCATTTGCTCCTAAAAGAAAACTATGATCTGAAGTCCCTCTTGCACCCACTTTATAACTCCAACCAGGATATCTGTCAAGCAATTTAGTATTAAACACTACTCTATCCAGATTACAGACAATTCTCTAGGAATCTGCTCTATTATTACACCAAGAAAATTCTATACCAGATTTAGGAGCTTGCATTAACTCACAAGCATGGAGACAATTATTAAAATCATTCATAGAAATTGTTAAAGGACTTCTTCCCCCTTTTTTATCCCCAGCATACATAATTGTATTGAAATCCCCAATGACTAACCAAGGTTTTCCAAAAGAACTTAAGAGTTCCAATTCCTCCCGGAGCTCTCTTCTGTCGATAGTTAGACAAGAAGCATGAATTCCTATTACCAATGAACCTCCAATATCAACAGTTATAGCTTGAGAAGAAATGGATACAACTGAAGGTGTTGTAATACTTGAACTCCAAAACATCCAAATGTTACCTTTCTTAGTTGAAGTTGAATTATGAATTAATTTATAGTGCATATTAGGTAAATTCAATCTTTTGCAAAAATCTGAACATACTCTTACTTTTGTCTCAGTAATGAAAACTAAAGAAGGACAAAAACAATGGATAGGCGGTGATTAAAATTTTAATCATTAATTAATTATCCTTTAATAAAATTTTAAAAAATTGTAACAACATGAATATGAAGTGATTAAATACAACCCACGATTTAGCTATATGCAAAGAAAATTCAAAATCAAATATTTGTAATGGAAAAATTTGGTTTAGTCCATTTGTAGTCGGGACTATATTTGTTTGGTTCATTTGGTTCATAATTATTCGAAAATATCAAAAATGACCAAAATATCATTTCTTAACTGTTAACGGCTGAAATATCAGAAACCGTATATCTTCCCCTCATTTATTCCTATCATATCTAGAAACGTTATCACTTCTGTTTCAGATTAAGCAAGAAAAACCTAAATATACTCAATCAACTAATCAAAACCCTCAAATTCTTTCAGAAACAACCACAATCGACTAATACATAATCAATATCATCAAAACAATCAGCCAGAAAACTTCGACAGAAATCCTAAATGACAAAATCAAAGAGGAATCGCAATCAAAAGCATACAAAAACAAGAAAATAGTTGTAGTTCAAGAAGAACCAACTGTGCAAACAACATCGGAGCAAGATCTTGAAGTAATCGAAGGTACGATGCCAAAAATAACCATAACATAATCTCAGATCTAGTACTGAAAAGTTAATTTTTATCTTTAAATGCATGTTCATTGTGTTTATGTTGATGTTCATCCTATGGAGATAGAGTACATCCTCTTTGATGAACTTTGTACTTTATAGTTTTTTCTTGTAGGAATTCATTATGTTTTGTGAACTATCATGTGATAGTTGTGCTTATGGAGATGGAGTTTATCCTCTTTGGTGAACTATGTACTTTCTAGTTGTTCTCTTGTAAGATTTCATCATGTTTTGTGAACTATCAGGTGATAGTCGTTCTTATGGAGATTTTGTTCGTCATCTTTAGTGAACTCTGTACTTTCTAATTATTTTCTTGTAGGAGTTCATCCTGTCTTGTGAATTATCATGTGATGGTCGTGCTTATAGAGATGTAGTTCATCCTCTTTAGTGAACTATGTACTTTCTAATTATTTTCTTGTAGGAATTCACCATGTTTTGTGAACTATCAGGTGATGTCGTGCCTATGGAGGCCTAGTTCATCCTCTTTGGTGAACTTTCTACTTTCTAGTTGTTTTTTTAATAGGAGTTTATCCTTTCTTGCGAACTATCGGGGGATAGTCGTGCTTATTGAGATGGAGTTCATCCTTTTTAGTGAACTCTGGACTTTCTAGTTATTTTCTTGTAGGAGTTCATCATGTTTTATGAACTATCAATTTTTGGTCATTCTTATGTAGATATAGTTTATTTTATTTAGTGAACTCTGGAATTTATAGTTATTTTCTTATAGGAGTTCATAATGTTTGGTGAATTCACATGCGTTGGTCATGCTTATGTATATGAAGTTCACTACTTTTGATGAAACTCTAAACTTCTTAGTTGTTTTCTTATATGAGTTCATTATGTTTGATGAGCTATCATTTGTTGGGCATGCTTATGTAGATGGATTTCATTCTGTTTGATGAAAATTTTAATTTTCTAGTTGTTTTCTTATACTCCCCCCATCCCTAAATAGATGACCTAGTTCAAGTTTACACAAATTTTAAGGAAAGGAGGAGATACGGGTATTTTTAATTTATTTTTTTACAATTATACACTTATTGATAATTGGTAGGCTCGGAAAGATACCTACTATTGTGTATACTGCAAGTGCACAGTGTCGACAAGCAACACAGGGCAAGCACAGGTCGAACCACAGAGACTTGGAGAGTGTAGAAGTTGATTCTAAATCCTTACTTAGAACTGTTTCAGAGAGTAACCAAAAGGGGTTTGCTTTTGTCGATACGACGAGATATTGGCAAAGACTTAAACAGAAAGTAATTTGAATTAAAATACGCAATTAAATCAAGGTGTAAACACTGAGAATATGTATACTAGGGTATTCAAATCCACCACTAACTTATGATATGCATTCAACTTGTAATATTATTCTTGTCCTTACAGTGATTCAAGTCTACCGTATATCTAAGGTGTTTCTCCAATGGATAATTTAATCACAACTAAAGTATTTCTCCAAAGCATTAACTGTCTAATTAAAGCACAACTAATCTGAGGATCAATATTTGGTTAAGCATGAGTTGTAGCATAATCAACATAGAGATATTCTAACTACAATGGATACATGGCATACATTGTGAGAGCAAGATGTTGACAAACTTGGATTAAATTATATCTTTAAACAATTCTAAACTTTCAAGAACAAGATACAAGATATGAATACATACCAATGAGTTACTATTCATTTAAACCCTAGCAAATGAAACTAGAACATGAAGAACATTACAACAAAACTGAAATTTGATAAACTAACATGAACAAGCTATTCTTGGATGAGTTTTCAACATAACAACCCTCTCTATTTATACACAAAAATTCTCTTACACTTGGGATCCGAATTTCACTGTAGCAACCACTCAACAATTAAACAAAACATGTTTTCTTAATTGATGGATATAATGGAATACAATGGGGGTGAGGTGGATGTTTTGGAAAGAATCCAATGGGGTGAGGTGGATGTTTTGGAAAGAATCCAATGGGGGTGAGGTGGAAATGGATTTGGGTCTTGGGTTTTGGATCATGGGTTGTTTAATCCCATGAATTTGTAAACAGGTTGCCACTGATGCGCGAGCGTGTTGCAACGCTTCCAACTTTCTTCTCTTTTGTCTTCTCAATTCTTCCAAGCTTTATTTAGTACTTAAAAACACAAAATTAATTAATACAAATATTTATTCTTGAAGATGGTAAGAATGCAGAATTTGGGATAATATATGACTTTGAAGCGCGAAAGATGAGTTAAGTGCCAATGAAAAGGTGTATGAATATGCAATATTTGGCACTCATCAAATACCCCCAAACCTGAATTTTACTTGTCCTCAAGTGAAACAGAAATCCAGAAATCCTAACTATACCACTGTCGCTGGTCTCTCGAATGCATTTAGCGTATGCATCAAGCCTTTAAACCCCTAGGTGTCCCTAGTGGACGAGTTGTAGTCTCGTGAGGGCCTACCAAAGATGTACCCACAAAACCTTCTCCAATTTCAGAGCATCCATAGAAATGTCTTCGTCTTCGGTCTTCAACTGTAGATGATGAACTTCAGAATTTCGTAGAACCATGAAAATTTGTAACCAATATATTTTTTTTAAGACCCGCTACACAGCTGATCATCAATTTTTTTTTATTTTTTAATTTAGTGACCCGCTACACAGCTGGTCATCAGATAACACACTACAAAAGACCCGCTACACAACTGGTCATAAAAAATGCAAAAGATTACAAAAGATCCTACAAAAGACCCGCTACACAGCTGGTCTTGACAAAGACAACCAAAAATAAAATGCAAAAGACTATAAAAGACCCTATAAAAGACCCGCTCCACAGCTGGTCATAAAAAAAATGCAAAAGACTACAAAAAAAACTACAAAAGACCCGCTACATAGCTGGTCTTGACAAAGACAACCAAAAATAAAATGCAAAAGACTATAAAAGACCCTATAAAAGACCCGCTCCACAGCTGGTCATAAAAGACACAAAAAAAATTGCAATACTCCCCCAAACCTAAATCTAACATTGTCCTCAATGTTTCAAAAGATAACAGAAACAACAAAACATGAGAACAAAACAGATTCAAAGGAAAGAGATTACCAGATGCCAAAAAGGGTGGTGCTAACCATAATTGAATGAATGCTTTGAAAGCAAATAATATGAGCGCAAGACAAAATGTTTGGTTAGCACACAAATATATCAACAAGATTCAAAATTTTACCTACTAGATTATACAATGATGACTCACCATGTACCAACAATCTAAAAAGTTGAGGATCAACCCAAAAGACGTAGTGCGGAAAAATCAACAGCCTTACACAATTATAACAGGACAGCAATGCAAGTGAGACTGCATATGTGAATGAGTTACCCCCAAACCTAGATTTTTCAATAGATATATTTTTGGGTACAAAATCTAACAATTTTAGGGGTGCACCATGCACAAGATCTAGTTCAAAGTGGATTTTGTCAGGGATGGATGGAGAGACATGAGTGAACTCTAATTGTGGCTCATCAAAGGTATTATATTTAACTGCAAAATAGTCCAAGAGGACTTGAGAGGCACACAGTTCCAATCCTAGATTAGGTACACTTAGAAAAGTAGGTTTAACAATAACTTTACAAACCAAATCTAGGTTGGGTGCAATATTACCAGTTTGTGACATGGGCAGGGAGGTAGGCACATCATTATTAGGCACATCTATAACTCCTAAATCATTTGCCAGTGTCGCAGCATGCTCACATTCATAGAACAATCCATCAAGACCCAAATAAGTATCATGCTCATCCAAAGTTTTATTCTCATGCATAGACAAATCCAAAGAGACATCACAATGTGACCCAGGCAGAGAATCAGACACGTCAATTATGTTGTATGCATAAGATCATTAGTGTTGACAGGAGATTCAACATTACCTATGTAAGACATAAGTACAACATCATTCTCATGCTCATAAAACAAATCAATAAGCCCCAGTTCACAATCATCCCCTAGAACTTCAGTTTCATGCATAGGAATATCACAAGAAACTTCACACTGTGACTTAGACAGAGAATCAGACACATCAAAGTTATTTTCATGTATAGTATCATTAGTGTCTACAGAAGATTCAAAATTTTCTAAGTCACAAACAAGTTGTGTAGCATGCTCTATTTCACAGGACAACTGCACATGCTCAAGATTAGTAACCACATCACATGTAAATGGAACATTAGAAGAAACTTCATCCATTAAGGTCGAGGAAGATAAGCCTAATGTCTCTGAACCCAAAGGTTCGACAATATTTTCAGTAAAAACATATTCTTCTAACATAACATAATCATCATCATCATCATAGAAATGCATTTCCTTATTTAAAATCGTAGTATTTCTAGTCCCTTCATTTAAAATAGGTTCATATGCAATATCAACTGCACAAGTAAGACTAGGCATACTATTTTCACATTTTATTTCATTAGGACAAACAAATATTTCATCCTGAAATTCCTCATTTCCTACATTTTGTAAATGAATCAAATTCATTTTTAAAAATGCATTAAGTTGTCCAATGGAAGGAGAGTCTTCAACAGTAGGAAATTCATAATCAATGCTATATGGTTTATCATGCAATACACTCCTAGCATTATTTTGTTCGAAGCTTCTGAGATTTTCCTCCACATATTGAGAAGTACAAAATTGTTCAAATTCCCACTGTGGTGGATGATACATGTGTGCATGGTCATTAGGGTCTATAAAATACTGATCGCAACCTTCGAAAGGTTGATTATGGTCCCAATGACTATCAGCTTTGTAATCTGTTGGAATTTCATATTTTGGATTTTCATGATATTCTCTAGATTGCCTAAAATCATGCAAAATATAGCAATTCTCATCAGGATGGCCTAAGCCTCCACATAAGGTACAAGCATAGATTTCAGATTGCATTTCTAAAGCTGTGATTTTAGCTTCTAACTGATCCAAAAATGATGACCGTGAGGGTTGGGCACTGTCAAGATGTTCATTTTCACCCTGTGGTGGATGATACATGTTTGAATAGTTATTAGGGTCCATGTATTGATGCTCAGGATTGTGAAAATGTCCATAAAAATCCCTATAACTATTGACATCATGGTATGTTGGAGGCTCATAATATGAAGCATGCCTGTAAGCAAGCTCTCTAATGAATTTGTTTTCATCCTCACCTGCAGACCAAAATCCTGACATGATCTCTAACTAGCACTAGGCTTGTTGCAGAGATTGGGAGGTACACACTGAAAACAGACCAATATTTTTTTCATTATTTGTTTTTGTTTTTTGTTTTTTTTTTTTGTTTTTTGTTTTTTTTTTTTGTTTTTTGTTTTTTGTTTTTTGTTTTTTGTTTTTTGTTTTTTGTTTTTTTTTGTTTTTTTTTTCAAGCCCGTTCTCTAATGACCTCGGGCATACATTAGAAAAACAAAATAAAAGAAGAAATAAACGGAAGGGAAGTTCTATGAAATCGCAAACAAGGATGACTCCACCACATTAAACCTACTGATTTCTAGCAAACAAAAAGCATGATGGCTCCACTTAGATTGTTTTCTAGACCAGCTTCTAATCCTTCGAAAGGGAATTCGTTACAATCTGAGTAAACCTCTCTGGAATCAATCTGAGTTTAAGTAAATTGAATAGAGGCGAGGGAAGCTGCTAGAGCTTTGATACCCAATACCTCACCGTATTACAAGGCGGCGCAGTCACGCATTCAATTTACAGAAACCGTCATGAACTTCGAAGTATGCTTAGAGAGTAACCAATGTTTTTCGAACGACTCTCCTACTAAGCTCGTTACCTTATAGGTCTCGTTTTATTTCAAATTTTAATGCTTAGGTTCACGTTAGGTATTGTTTTCCTAAGGCGGGCAAGAAGAGAACAGTGATGAAATCCGAACTCTTATCTTGTATGGCCAGTCCTTGCCCTTTACTAGGAAAATAAAACAGTCGTATTCAATTCCTCAACATATATGCAAACGAAGGAATACAGTAACTCGCTAACAAGGGATTCGCGAGTGTTTCGAAAAACTTACCTCCCGTTCCAGACAGGGGATGAACCGTTGTTGTCGACTCGGGCCACGACTCCTATGTCATGAACGAACCCGAGGGGCCGAGGTGATATTGTAATCACCGTCCTTCTCTGCAAACAGTTGAAATTTAATAATACCCTTCCGTAGGGTTTAAAAATAAAAATAGAATGTCCAAGTCCAAAGTCCAAAATAAAGTGCAAAAGAAAAAGAAAATTACAAGAGTAGAGGAATCCTAATACAATAAAATAAAATCTTTTTTTTTATTAAAATAAAAACTTCTTCCGCTTTCTTTCGCTTCCTTTCCTTCGCCTTTACATCAGCTACTCAGGCACCTGTTGAGCTCAAAAGAGGTAGTTAGGGTTTCGAAGTTTTAAAGCAAAAAAAAAAAAAGAAAAAAAAGTGTAAAATTGACTGTGAACAGTAATATGTGAACAGTTCCAGGAGATGAAAAATGAATAGTGAAGGAGATGAAAAATGAACTACACCACTACCGAGTCCCCGGCAATGGCGCCAAAAACTTGGTAGGCTCGGAAAGATACCTACTATTGTGTATACTGCAAGTGCACAGTGTCGACAAGCAACACAGGGCAAGCACAGGTCGAACCACAGAGACTTGGAGAGTGTAGAAGTTGATTCTAAATCCTTACTTAGAACTGTTTCAGAGAGTAACCAAAAAGGGTTTGCTTTTGTCGATACGACGAGATATTGGCAAAGACTTAAACAGAAAGTAATTTGAATTAAAATACGCAATTAAATCAAGGTGTAAACACTGAGAATATGTATACTAGGGTATTCAAATCCACCACTAACTTATGATATGCATTCAACTTGTAATATTATTCTTGTCCTTACAGCAGATTCAAGTCTACCGTATATCTAAGGTGTTTCTCCAATGGATAATTTAATCACAACTAAAGTATTTCTCCAAAGCATTAACTGTCTAATTAAAGCACAACTAATCTGAGGATCAATATTTGGTTAAGCATGAGTTGTAGCATAATCAACATAGAGATATTCTAACTACAATGGATACATGGCATACATTGTGAGAGCAAGATGTTGACAAACTTGGATTAAATTATATCTTTAAACAATTCTAAACTTTCAAGAACAAGATACAAGATATGAATACATACCAATGAGTTACGGCTTCATTTAAACCCTAGCAAATGAAACTAGAACATGAAGAACATTACAACAAAACTGAAATTTGATAAACTAACATGAACAAGCTATTCTTGGATGAGTTTTCAACACAACAACCCTCTCTATTTATACACAAAAATTCTCTTACACTTGGGATCCGAATTTCACTGTAGCAACCACTCAACAATTAAACAAAACATGTTTTCTTAATTGATGGATATAATGGAATACAATGGGTGTGAGGTGGATGTTTTGGAAAGAATCCAATGGGGTGAGGTGGATGTTTTGGAAAGAATCCAATGGGGGTGAAGTGGAAATGGATTTGGGTCTTGGGTTTTGGATCATGGGTTGTTTAATCCCATGAATTTATAAACAGGTTGCCACTGATGCGCAAGCGGGTTGCAACGCTTCCAACTTTCTTCTCTTTTGTCTTCTCAATTCTTCCAAGCTTTATTTAGTACTTAAAAACACAAAATTAATTAATACAAATATTTATTCTTGAAGATGGTAAGAATGCAGAATTTGGGATAATATATGACTTTGAAGCGCGAAAGATGAGTTAAGTGCCAATGAAAAGGTGTATGAATATGCAATATTTGGCACTCATCAATAATAATTAGTAAAACTTGGAAATAATTTATCTCTCAGACTATACCAAAGATATTTGTAAAGGTTATACCATTGGAAAGCATTATAAAACACCTATGTAATTAATATAAACATGGCTATCAAATTATACATATTGCTTATACTAAAAATAATCAATTACAAGTCATCTGTTAATGGGACAAAATTTAAAAATGAATAGGTCATATACATAGGGACGAAGGGATGTATGAGTTCATTCTATCTGATGAACTATCAGTTGTTCGGCATGCTTATGTAGAGGGAGTTAATTCCGTTTGATGATACTCTTAACTTTTTAGGTGTTGGACTTCATTATGTTCAATGGAATTTTAAGAGTTGAAATTTTCTTATAAATAGATTTTCATTGTGTATGCTTTCACAAATGGTTTTTGTACAGAGTTCATAATAATAATAATTACTGTTTTCCTTTATCTAAGCAGATGAGGATGGAAATAAAGATAGTAAAAACATAAAGTTCATGGATAGCTTTGCTGCTTTCATTTCACTTGCTAAGAGTATTAGAGATCATAAAGAAGTAGAATCTTTAAATGCTAAGCAGATTGCGCTTGATTATTAAAAAAAAATTAAAAATTCTAGTAGACATTATTGTGAGCTCAAAGTGGAGTAAGACAGTGAAATCTTGTCAAGTTATAATGGACACACACACATTAATTCCTGGGAAAGAGTGTGTATTTCAATTATCTTTGAGGGCACAATATGTTAGATCAATGCTCGGTTGAACCCAGAATTTTTGTGATCTGAAGCTTGTTGTCAATGTTAGATGATCAAAACTATATCTTGATTTCTAGTCTAGTCTCAAACTAGGTTAGCATTTGGTAGTTGATTATCAGACATCACCCTCGAAGACTGAATATCGACGAAGATATTTGGAGAACTTTTGTGTCAGGTATGTGAAGAGTGAACCATTATATTTTACTCAATATCTTACCATTAAATATGTTGAGACTATGTTGTGCGACTTCTAGTAGATTTACAAAGAAGAAATTTTGAGTCAAGTTTATCTTGTTAAAATTCTCGGAATACGATTCTAGCAAAAATGTTCAACGATCCTTAAGAATATTAGTTCGAAACAATTTATTGTTATTAATTTGTGGATCAATTGAAAATTTCCCATGCAAATAATTTTATCACTTGGGAATGTTTCAAACATCATAAGAGAGAAATTCATAACTTCTAATATTTCTTCTCAGGGTAAGTCGGTGAACCATTTAGCAAACCATAGATATCTGAGTTTCAGAAATGCATAGGAGGTTAGCGAACCAGTTCGTAAACCGCAAGTTCAGATTGGGACAGTTCACGAACCCGTTTCACGAACGCTGTAGAACTAAATTTTTATGTGGTATTAAAAGGCTAGCAGTTGGCGAACCCGGTTCATGAACCGTGTCAAACTGAGTTTGGGAGTCTTTTAGGATTGGGGAACCTTGTTCATGAATTGTATCGGTGTTTTGGTAATTTGGGGTGTGTGGATGAGAAGTGAATCTAAACCCTAAAAAAATTCACTGCGCGGTGAGTGCTTTTGATTCGAGAGATCAATCTATACAATTCTGGCATAAACCAAGAAATGGTCGTTCCAGACTTGTTTCGGTCACAAAGTGAAGGAGATGGGGTTGATCTTAGTGGGAAGCGAAGAAGGTGTTGAGATTGTGAAGGTGTAGGATTGATTATGACTTGTAACAGAAAGGTGATCAGGCTTACGATTAATGCAAGAAGGCTCTGGGTGTTTGAATACGGTTGTTTTAACACTTAGTGTTGTTTCTGTTCTGTGTGTTGTGGAAATAGGGCGAAGAACCTATTTATACAAGTCACTTGAGCCTTATTCACGTCTCTCATGGGAAGTGGAGTAAGTGAAATGATAGATTAGTGGAGTTGCGTGTTAGTGTTACACGACCGGTCATGCCCACTTCTCCCATCATCACTAACTGTCCATGTCTTCCTGACACGTTCTTGTGATGGTGCGTTGCACGCTGCATGCTGTAAACCGCCAGACCAATACCCTAGTATGTATGCCCCAGTTTGTGACATGATTGATGTCTCGAGTGTGTGGATCGTGGGACCCACAAAAGGTAGCATGTAGTGCTAGTTAAATAACTAAGTTATTTAGGAAGTCGATACTTGTAAAGTATCGTGTGTATTCTATGCATGTTATGCATCGAATGTATTCAGCATGTATGAAGCATCGATGTTGAGCATCGTTCCTTTCCTACTTCGAGTGACCGTTTGGAGGATGCATGGGAAAGCCATGCCTTAGCCGGTCACATTATGTGGAAGAGTGGCAGACAGTGATCACGGTGATACCTCACTTGTCACCTAATTCCCATTCTATGCTACTCGTCCATGCTAGCGAAGTTGGACGGATGAGATAGCTTGCGACCCTAATCTGCGATCGTTGGATTAGGGTTTAAGAGCGCACAAGTACCCTCTTTCAGCTTGGTCGAATCCAAGCAAGGGAGGCGTTTCACGGAGGACCGACCAAGCATATGTGTAGATGGCATGCTGGTGTCCATGTTCATGCTTTACTTTCCCACGAAAGTTTGATCTAGGCCACTCGAATTTACCGGTGAAGTTAAGTGGTTGAGATCGATTTGCAGCAGAAATCCTATGTCGCAAAGGATTCCTAAAGCGCGCGATATGCCATCTTCAAGGCACGCATTTCAAGGCATTCGGCCATGGTTGGCCTTGGTCGATCAGTCATGCGTGTAGATGGGCCAATGGTGATCATGTTGACATGCTCGGGACCTTTTAAATCTACATCTACACCCTCCATCTAAGCTTGCGAATATGAACGCTCGTGATCGATTTGCGACACATGTAACATGTCGCAAAACTCTAATTAGGGTTTCGTATAGTTCACGCCCATGTAACTTCACCCGATAGGTTTTGCATGTTATGCTTCTCTCTTGGGGAGAACGATCGTGTAGGGCCCACATTGGGCAGGCGGTGAACATGTTGGTACCTGTTACATGGCCATAGGTTTGATATAAGCCATCCAAACATGCCGGTGAAGTTGGATGGTTGTGACCAAAATACGACACATAACCCTTTAAAGCATCACGTCAGCTTTGTTTTGAGTAAACGTTTGTTACTCTAAGGATTTTCTCGTGGGAAGGTTGGTCAGGTAAGTATGAAGGGGGGCCGCCGGTGTGCAAGACAAGCTTGTCTGACCGGCCATAGGATGATCCACGCCGTCCGATTGCGCCGGCGAAGTTGGACGGACGTGGTTGATTTTAAGACTGCTGATAGCAGTCTTGCTCGTTCACGCTTCCTTCAAGCTGCTTCATGACCATCCTCCTTTAGGCTGGTGTTTGGTGGATTTTGGGATATGCGATATATGTTCGACCGATCAGGGCATAAACGGGCCCGCTGGTGGTCATTGTGGTGATAGCCTGCTCCTGCTAGGTTCGTCTAGGATGGTTAAAACATGCGTCCAACTTGCGTGGTCGTGATTGTTTCTGAGACTGATATGGACAGTCTGGATGCTCAATCGGGCTAGTATAACACACCGAGAGTTTTCATCCTGTATGTGCATTTCGTGCATGCCTCATTGTTGGTACTTTGATATTCATGCTACTCTGCTGCGAGTAACAATCAGTCATCATGCCGCACCAAACGAGATTTATACTAGGAACAACACAGGAAATACAAGGCGTTTAATGTATTAATCAATAATGCTAAAATTCACAGAATATTTGGGGGATGGTTGCTACATGCTCCATTCTAGGTGAATTAATGAAGCGAAGAAGTATTTATCACTTATAAAATAATCTCATCCTCTGCAGGATGGTCACACAAATATTGGTTTTAAAATTTTAGCCCTGAACTAAAATCCACCATCAACATTAAGTCCCCTGCCTAGCGTATAATGGTTACACTATTGTGGGGTAGGCATGAGATGGTGACATATATAACATAAGAGGGCGAGGTGAGGGGAACTTACCCGGAAAGCCTTAATCGTCCACTATTAACTGTGCATGTGAACATGTTGCTGCAAGCATGGAGTCCTGGGTGGGACCGGTTTCCTTCCGTGGGTGTTTGAAACAAAATAGGAATCCAATCAAAAGAGGAATCCTTGTCCTATTGGGATTCTTCCAAATTTTGTTTATAAAAGGGGTCGACCCGCTTTCTTTTCTCACGTTTTTTTTTGTGCTCGGACTTGCTCCCCTGCTCACGATCCTAAATTGATGGATGTCCGGACGTGTTGCTATCGCTGGACGCGTTGCTTCCACTGCCCGTACGTCGCCGGACTTCCACCGCCATTGTTCACTCGTCAGGTAAGTGCTCCGTCATCCCTCTTTTTTTTTTGACGCCAAACCTAGTCTTAGGTAAACTTCTTTCATTCCTTGAGGAAGTCATTCTTGGCTTGAATTTCGTAGACACGACTCTCATGAGTATAGAAAGATCGTGTTATAATACGCGTGAATGAATACGGGATCGTTATGCATGTTTGATTAAATGTGGGTCCCATCCTTCTCAAACATCGACCTTATGTCCATCTTGTGGCTTTGACCACTACCGCTTCATGGTCTTGAATGGTCCCACTTGCTGAAGTGGCCCAATGCCTGCATGATTTGGTGACGTGACTTAATACTGTCTTTGTTTGAAGCTAATACCATCCTTGCCCGCTTTGTTCGAACATGGGCCCTCTCGTAGTCGGTCAGGATTAAGTCCCCAGGATAGATTTTGGCATGCTTCTTGGACTGGATTCATTTCTTCTCATTGCACGACGATTGCCTTCAAATATCCGATAAATATCCACTGATTGTTATCCCGTGTTTGTGGCCTTTACAGGCGGTAGGTGAAGACTCTTCTTTTCTCTGGGATCTTGTTAACTCCTGAAGTATAAAGAAAAATATGGGTCTCCCCGTATTGGAGAATTGTTTCTTTCTTTATTCAGGTATTGCTCCACTTTCATTGTATAACTTGATCTCCCGGGTGATGACCTTTGTTAACATAATCGTAGATCCTTTTTGCAGAATGGAGGCGGCTGGCAAGGACTACTCTGGTATCTCTCCTGAAAGAAGCTTCGAAATGAATACACCTGAGACTGATGGTCCGTTCGAGGAGGTGATGGCTAAAATTGATATTCCGCTTCTTGAAGCTGATCGCGCTATACGGGGCATGCCAATTCTGTACCTTCGTGTTGCTCGAGAACGCGTTCATGATCTTCTGACTTTAATCGACAGGGAAGGAAAATGGAGGATTGAGGAAGCGTCGCAACCACCGGTAAGCGCAAGAGCTGAGAGATTTGATGCACGGCTGAAAAGGCGAAGAGTTGAACATGAACAGCCTCCACGGGAAGACATGGGTGATTATCCGATCCGTGATAGTGTGATCATTCTTGATTCTGATACGGACGAACCAGAGCTCCCAAAAGTCGTCGGCACGATCTCCAATGTTGCAGCGTCTATTGAGGAAGATATGGAAGCTGCCCCTACTGGGGACATTGTGGAGAATGTAGTTGCAGAAATACCTGAAGTGGAGGCTGAGGCAGACCCGGAGGAATAAATAGTAGCGGCACGTGATGACATCGAGGCAGACTTCAATGGTGGAGAGGACACGGTTGAATTTCTTGATGACCGAATCTTCCTGTTAATTCTCTTTTCTTCTTTGTATTTTTGTGACCTTGTGAACGCCTTTATCCTTGTACTCAGTGGCGGCTGAGTTCAAGGTTTATCTTATTTTTATTTACTTGTTTGGACAAATTTCTTATTTTTGAGGTAAATCCTTTATTAAGACTGCATCATAGTGGTTGTGCCTTCATATGATTGTATATGATTCTTGTGAGAAGAGAAGTAATGCCATAATAAAATACCACGGACCTGTCCGCAATCTCCTGCATAAGCTCGTCTGGGACATCCTGATGTAAGCTGGGACAAACTATTCAAGATGCTTTGCATTGCATGCATTCTATTCCTCCAACTTTCCCGAAAGGTGTGAAGTGTTTTTAGGGTTCTCTGGTTTAATCTGATGGATAATGATGACTCTGGTCGAACCTGGGTCTTTGTGTCATGCCCAGGGGTAAATTTTTAAGAAAATAATACTTTAATTGAGAAATCGAAACCCTAATGATTATGAATGCAAGTATTGCAATCATTTTTTGAAGGAATTACAAAATATAAAGGAAAGGGAAATTGTTGGAGGAACACTGGAGGAACCATTCCGGAGAATGCTGAAGAGGAAGAGTATCACAACGTCTCTAGGTATGGTAGGGTTTAAGCCATCGTGAGTGGATCGTCACTCCCTCCATCTTGTCAGCATTGATGATCTTTCAGTAGCCGCCTAGGATGACATCTTCTACCAAATATGACTCATCTTCCTTTGTCACCGATAAATCAGATTGGTTAGTCATTTTCACCGCCACATTTCCAAATTGAAACGTGGTCCTCTTTGCTACCATATCTCCAATTTGAAACGGATTTGTACTTGACACATTATCTTGTTGTCTCTGACTGCTTCCAATCTCTTAGCAAAACGTTTTAAAGGACCATCACCCCACTCGCACCTCTTATTGGAGGTTAGGTTGTTGATTGAAACAAGTCCCCAGGACTCAGTAGGAAGAGGCTTTACTGTTTATAAAGAGGGTTGTTCGATGAGACTTACATGGGTTCGGAACCTTTTAAGGTATGAATTCAAGCTTTCTCTAGGAAGTTGCGTCACACTTGCAAGGTGTCGATACGGTAAAAAACAATCTTCAGGGATTGAGGGTTTGCTGGAGATTCTTTCATGTACTGAAACCGGAAAAGGACACACTCTTAGTGCTGCTTTGTTGTCGTGTATCCACGGACGCCCCAGGATTATGCCGTAATTCGGACACTCTTGCACTATGTAAAATTTAGCATGCGTTAGAGTATTACCGATTTTAACTTCGAGGTCAATGTACCCATAGGCATTTCTGAATTCTCCTTCTGAACTCCTAATGACGGTTGGGCTGCAAGTAGCTGATTGTTTTGAAATCCTTGCGATCGTCAGAGTTTTAACGGTGATGATGTTGAACTCAGAGGTTGGGTCAATCAACTGCGGTCGAATTTGACATCCTTCAAATGAGTGATGTTTAGGAGTCCCCAGTCCCCTTTGCTGGTCGTGTCCTCAAAGAAAGACTGTGACCTCGAGACTGCTTCCTTTTCCAAATACAGACGCTTTCCTGACACAACATGATTTAGGGCTGTGAACATGTCTTGACGTTGTCCTTTTGAGAGATACAAGATTTCACACAAACACTTCATCATAGTCTGTACAGTCTTGAGGACATAATCCCCTGAGATCATGCATCTTCTAATGGGAAGAGGATCCCTGTGAATGCCCTCGTTTCTTAATTGGAGTTCTCCTACTTCCACCTTTTCTCTGAAGATTTGTTTCAACTTGTTGCAATCTTTGGTCGGGTGATGGACAAACCTATGGTAGTGGCAGTATTTGGGATTTGTCATTTCGTCCTCTGTCGGTGGGAGTCTGATAGGTGGTAGCTTGATCTCTTCTTCTTGAATCCATGCTTCCAGGAGTTCTATCACTTCATTCATGATAAAGGGGAAGTTTGGAACCGTATCTCCGGACTCTTGTACAGGAGCTTTGTCCGCTTTCTTTCGAGATGGAGTCATATGTGCTGATGCTATACGCTTGGGAGGTTATTCTATTACCGATGCTTTACTCTTTCCTCATTCGCTCACCATGCTCACAGAAGGACCTGTATTATATTTCTTACTGATGAGGCGCCTGCTTCCTCGGTTTTCATGCTATCTTCTTTCAGAACGATTTTTGTTCTTTCCAACAATGCTGGAGCTATCGTAGCGGAGCGTTTAGCGGCTTCATGAAGCACCAAAAATGTTTGGAAGCCTAGATTCTCTAACAGAGCATGGTATATGGGAATCATTTCGTTGATGCATAGCTCCACCAGCTGTTGTTCGGTGACATTCGAATCATGACAATCTAACGGTTGAGTCCTAAACCTTTTGATGAAGTCGTTCGGATGCTCATTATTCCGTTGAAATATTCTTACCAAATCTGAAAATATGACCTGCTCTGACATGAAGAAATACTTTTTGTAGAAGGCGTCGACCATCTCACTCCAATTTGATATACTGTTAGGTGCGATACTGTTGTACCAAGTGTATGCTCTTCCGGTAAGTGTCTTCAAGAACTCTTTCAGGCGGAGAACATGATTGTATTCGTGTTCTCTTAAAGATTCAAAAAATCGAGATACATGCTCACGAGCATTACCAATACCGTCATAAAGGGAAAATTGAGGAGAGACATAGCCCCTTGGGACATGAATTCATTGTACATCTTGAGGGTATGGAGGCTGGTGTTGGTGCATGTCCGCCATATTTCCTTTGCTCCGGATTCGTAGGAGTCGCTCCAGGTCTTCACGTGTAATAAAGTTGGATGGTTGGACTCTTTCCCTTGGGCGTTCAGGAGTGTCACGAGTTTCCTCATCCATGCGGGTATGCTCCATTGAAGTGCCTACCCCGGGTGCATCGAACACGTTCCTCATTGGATCCAGGGGCTGTCGTGGCCCCTGCGACAATCGTTTGGTTAGGGTTTTGAGAAAAGTAAGTACCACTTTATGGGTCACATCCATATCTGTTTTGGCTCTAGCAAGAACTTCATGTCTTTCCATCAAGTCCACCATAGTGATAGAGGGTTGTCCTCCTCTTGTTCCTCCAGCCCCTCGTCCTGATGGAGGAGTGGCGGTTGCCCTGGTGATGACTGGAGGCGTTGTACTTGAAGAAATGTCGGGATTCACAGATACTCTGGCTCTGGTGATAGAAGGTGTCACGCCTACTGGAATATCCACCGCTCCGCTGGTGTTAATGGTAGAGGAGATGGGTCCACGAGATGCGTTGGTCACATTCTACACGACAGCTCCACTGACAGGGACAGTAATACCAAGAGTGTTGTCGGCGCTGATTCCATCGGAATTGATCGCTGATCCTAACCTAAGTTCTACCATCTTGAAATGAATTGATGATTGAATTGATCCTAAGATCTACCCCCTTGAAATTTTGGAAATCGAACCGGGTATTGAAGAGATGAAATTGAGAATTGGAAATTGATATTGTAACCAAGAGATTAATCTCCCACTGTGGTTTCCAATTGTTTATGGGTGAAAACTACTTCTGCTGGTTTTGGTAATTTGGGGTGAATGGATGAGAAGTGAATCTAAACCCTAAATAAATGCATTGCGCGGTGAGTGCTTTTGATTCGAGAGATAAATCTATACAATTCTTTCCTTAACCAAGAAATGGAAGTTCCAGACTTGTTTCGGTCACAAAGTGAAGGAGATAGGGTTGATCTTAGGGGGGGAAGCGAAGAAGGTGTTGAGATTGTGAAGGTGTAGGCTTTCTTATGACTTGTAACAGAAAGGTGAGCAGGCTTACGATTAATAAAAGCAGGCTCTGGGTGTTTGAATACGGTTGTATTAACACTTTGTGTTGTTTTTGTTCTGTGTGTTGTGTAAATAGGGCGGAGAACCTATTTATACAAGTCACTTGAGCCTTATTCACGTCTCTCGTGGGGAGTGGAGGAAGTGGAGTGATGGAGTAGTGGAGTTGTGTGTTAGTGTTACATGAACGGTCTTGCCCACTTATCCCATCATCACTAACCGTCCATGTCTTCCTGACACGTTCTTTTGATGGCGCGTTGCACACTGCATGCTGTAAACCGTCAGACCAATACCCCAGTATGTATCCCCCAGTTTGTGACATGATTGATGTCTCGAGTGTGTGGATCGTGGGACCCACAGAAGGTAGCATGTAATGCTACTTAAATAACTAAGTTATTTAGGAAGTCGATATTTGTAAAGTATCGTGTGTATTCTATACATGTCGCAAAACCCTAATTAGGGTTTCATATACTTCATGCCCATGTAACTTCATCCGATCGGTTTTGCATGTTATGCTTCTCTCTTGGGGAGAACGATCGTGTAGGGCCCACATTGGGCAGGCAGTGAATATGTTGGTACCTGTTCCATGGCCATAGGTTTGATCTAATCCATCCAAACATGCCGGTGAAGTTGGATGGTTGTGACCAAAATGCGACACATAACCCTTTAAAGCATCACGTCATCCTTGTTTTGAGTAAACGTTTGTTTCTCTAAGGCTTTGCTCGTGAGAAGGTCGGTCAGGTCAGTATGAAGGGCGGCCGCCTGTGTGCAAGACAAGCTTGTCCCACCGTCCATAGGATGATCCTCGCCGTCCGATCACGCCGGCGAAGTTAGACGGCCGTGGATAATTTTAAGACTGCTGATAGCAGTCTTGCTCGTTCACGCTTCCTTCAAGCTGCTTCACGACCATCTTCCTTTAGGCTGGCGTTTGGTGGCTTTTGGGAGATGCGATATATTTTCGACCGATTAGGGCATAAACGGGCCCGCTGGTGGTCATTGTGGTGATAGCCTGCTTCTGTTAGGTTCGTCTAGGATGGTTAAAACATGCGGCCAACTTGCGTGGTCGTGATTTTTTCTGAGACTGCTATGGATATTCTGGATGCTCAATCGGGATAGTATAACACACCGAGATTTTACATCCTGTATGGGAATTTCGTGCATGCCTCATTGTTGGTACTTGGATATTCATGCTACTCTGCTGCGAGTAACAATCAGTCATCATGCCGCACCAAACGAGGGTTCTACTAGGAACATCACAGGAAATACAAGGCGTTTAATGCATTAATCAATAATGCTAAAATTCACAGAATATTCGGGGGATGGTTGCTACATGCTACATTCTAGGTGAATTAATGAAGTGAAGAAGTATTCATCACTTATAAAATAATCTCATCCTCTGCAGGATGGTCACACAAATATTAGTTTTACAATTTTATCCCTGAACTAAAATACACCATCTACAATTATAAGCAACCCTCGGTCTTGAAAATTTATAAACATAGATTTTCTTTACCTTGGAAATTCAATCCATGACACTTTATGTCCAATTTTTGCTAGAGTCGTCCTATATGAATCTATGTTTCATTTGAGAAACATAATTAGGTTTACGACTGAAAGAATTTGTTTTGGGGATTCATAAAGCCAGGTCCATCTATCTTTACCTTGATAGTCCATGTATCCTGATCTTTCTTCTTATTTTATTTATCGAGGTTTTCATAATCTCTTTCAGGCAAGATAGATAGAAATCGCAAAGTTCTCTTCGTCTCATACTTTGTGAATCCTTCAAGATAGATATCAGAAAATTGATCTAAATTGATAATTTGAAGATTGTCCTTGAGAAGTGGTAAAAAAATATAAGCTTCTCATATAAATGAGAGTAAGTGTTCCGGATTGTGAGGTTTTTCAACCTTTTCTATTGCAAACAGATTTCCAAGCTTTAATCTTTGATATGATTATCTTTAGAAGCAAATTGGTATTAAAAGTCTTCATTAGGCTGAAGCAACTCTTAGGTTGTAAAGGACGTCAAGAGATGAGGTCACTTAGCTAAGGGAATCACTTGCATAGAACCTTGCGAGGTTCAAGAGACGTAAAGAGGGAAATTATAAATGAATCGATTGGAGGATGGATTCGGTCTCAACTACATTCCATACCAAAGTCTAATAGTAGTCTTGTGTCTGTAGCATCTTAATACAGTTTGGTGTTCAAATCTGGACGAGGTCCCGGGGTTTTCTGCAGTTGCGATTTCCTCGTTAACTAAACTTCTGGTGTCTTGTATTTTTTATTTTTCGCATGAAATTATTTATATTTATAATTTTGTTTACACAAGTTGTACGTATTCAATCTAAGTATATACGTTCATCTAATTGTGATCGATTATGAGACTCGTTTCTTGTAGAATTCGCATCGTGAAAGATAAACAATAAGTTTTATTAGTTGGAAGAATTCCGATTAGATTATTTGGATACGACAAGATTGACCTTGGATATTTATTTTTGAGATCCTCCAAGTACTCTTCTTAACAATCAGGTTCATGGACTCCTTTTCTATATACATACTGATTGAGAAGAGTTCGAGATATAAACTCTATATACTTATTGTCAAGGATCATTAAGTTGGTCTACTTGAGTTTTCCGAACAATAAAGTTGGTGGTGTATTTGGTACAGCTACGTTTTTTCAACACACGTCCTATCATTTTTAGCTAAAGAGTTCTCATTAATGTTTGGCATTATGTGTGTCCAAGACAAATGAGGAATAAAAGTTACATTGTTATACTCTAGAAGTATAACGAACTATATACTAGGAAAGTTTTACATAATATACCAATTTATTCCACCCACAAAGAAATATTATGACATATGAAATCGAAAATTGAGAGAAAAGATCATTCGGTTGGTTAAGTCTAAAACGCAAAATGATGATCTTGTTACAACAATTTCTTATTGTCAATTGTTTTTCTTATTACTGGTGATGGAGGTTCCATCTAGCGCAAATACATAGGGTTCCTAGAGTCCGTAGGTAGAATCTCTTATCCGCATGTGATTGACAAGCATATCATGGAAAGTGTTGGAAAACGGTCTACTGAAGGATGTTACGTGTATTGTCATTAGTGAGATGAAATTTTCTTATATATGATATATCGTATATTTTTTGTTATATGCTTGGTTCTGATAACTAACTAGTATACTTTTTTTTTTACACATTTGGTTTGCTGAGCATTCAAAGTAATCAAAACCCAAGTGGAAAGTGCAAGAAACAGAAGACGACAACCTCTACAGGCCCATCTTTGCAAGGTAGAGAATCAACAACATCTGCAAATACTTCAATTGAATATTTCTCAATTTGGAGAGGTAACAAACTACTTTAGCATTTTCTTATGTAAAAAATAGTTTTCACTTTGTGTAATGAATCATGTGCTAGTCATGCTTATGGGAGATAGGGTTCATTCTTTTAGATGAATCATGAACTTCCTAGTTATTTTCCTATAGAATTTCGTGTGTTGGTCATTCCCATGTAGATGGAGTTCATCCTCTTTGATGAATTGTAAACTTTCAAGTTATTATCTTAGAGGATTTCATCGTGTTTAGGGAACTATCATGTGTTGATCATTCCCATATAGATGGAGTTCATTATTTTGGATGAACTCTAAAATTTCTAGTTGTTTTCTTACAGTAGTTCATTATGTTTGATGAACTCCAAAAATGTTACCCTGAGATTTCATTTTTGTATATATATGCAGCTGTCACGAAATTTCATGGAGAAATACATTGTAATTGAGTACTGAATAATGAACCAAGTAAGGAAGTAGACAAAAGTTGAGTTGCTTGAAAAAGAATACAATGATATGGCTATTCAGATATAAAATCTGAAAGTTAAACATGTTGAAGAGTTGGAAGAACTGAAAGTGAAACATGCTGCAGAGATTGAAGAAATAAAACTGGACCATGACGAGCGGATATCAAATCTTGATATTAGAAAACAAGAGCTAGAATCTTTACTTGCAAAAATGACAATTTCGAAGTCTTTTTTTACCAGAAAGATTGAGAAACTTATTCGAAGTTTACAACTATATTTCTGAAGTTTATAACATTCTGCAAATGGAAAATAACAATGTAATGTGATTCAATACATAAAAAAATTTGGCGACAGAATTCTTACAACTTGCTTTCGGCACAAAGTACAAAAATGCATTGTTGGGTGATGAAATTAACAATAAAGTGAATGCTGAAAATCAAGGTGAAAATCACGGTTTTGAAAATCGCACGATTCGCTTTATTTTCTTTGAAATCGATTCAAATCGTATAATTGAATCATTGTGCCACTAAATCGTGTAGTCAACTATATTTGACTATGATTCTTGACTAAATTCTCAAGTCAATATATGGATTTTCAAAAATGATAACGGGGAGGTTCGAACTCATGACCTCTGAGTCATGAGTGTAGCCTCTAACCAGTGTTCCACCTTGTTCTTTTTTATGTTTAACCAACTTCACTAGTATATATTGGATCAAAGACCAAAATTCTTTAAAATAATAAATATAGTTGGAAATAAATAATAGCAATATCTGGATAATCGATATAACATTAAGTTATTTTTTAACAGTACATGAATTTAAAATTTATACGGTAGTACATCAAGGTTAAAATATCAAATATTATAAATTGATGTAAATCCAATTTGGATTACATGTGTTGATAAAATAAATAAATATTAATAAACAAAAATAAAATAAAACAAATTTTGATGGTTAATTATTTAAAATACTGTGAACTATTATACATTTTACGAAGTAAACTTATAAGACCTACACCAGTTACAATAAAAGTTTAAAGACAAATAAATCTTAACAAATTAATACTTAATTGATCGTAATAAGTTTGCACTTAGTTAATCCAACACTGGGGAATAGTGAGGTTGGTAATTCTGATGTGTTCGGGTGATACTTGTTAGGTAGTAGGCATTGTCAGGCGTCGCGAACCTAGACAGGGCGATTGCATTCTTGTATCACTAGGCATTGAAGGGAGACTTGCTTCTATTAGTGAAATGATAGATCCCAATTTTTAATTAGAAACTTTATTATAAAATATTTTCTAAAATACTTAGAACCAGTAAGTTATTGAAATAAGAATTAGTATAGAGAATTTAAAATCTAAAATTCATAGATTCCATTATAAAGATTCGTGTAAGAAACTTAGACTTCCCTCTTGGATATAACTTAAATCAACTAATTAAACCTAGAGCTACAAATTTTAAATTTTAGTTGTAGATCCATATAGGTTTGTGCTATGTTTTATGTTGTTTGCGCTTAGACAAGAGATGGAAGTATTCTTTAAGGTGGGGAGTTTTCAAGACTAGAAGGAAGTTTGATTTTCGAGGACGAAAATGTATAAGGTGGGGAGAATGTAAGGACCCTCAAGCTCGTCAACGCTATTAGACTAGTCAAGAGACGTATTAGCCGCTAATAACTCGATTAGTTTAACATGGATGTTAATTAATAGAAATTAATCTAACAATGATCTAGATACAAAACTAGTACCATTAGATATAAATCAAAAAGTTATGCGAAACGGACTACTCGAGCGTGTCATTCGGACATCGGACGAAGAAAATATCATCATATTAGTAAGGAAGGAAAATTAGCCTTTTTACACTCCGACCTGGCTGCCCTTATCGTATCTCGGGTGTCTTTAGCAATTCTCGCCGACATTATCCCCACAACCGATCGAGAAGATTAATCTTATTTCTTTTCTTTTCTTTCTTTTTCTTATTCTTCTTTCTTCTTCTCTCGTCTTCTTCTTCTCTGTTCTTCTTCACCTTCTTTCTGTCGGTTTTATTTTCATTGGATTGAACTCGAGTCTTCCGAGATTAGTTCATACAAAGCTTGTAGTTGTTGATCTAAGGAAGAAGGTGAGATTCTGTGGTTGATTGAGCTCGGGAAGGAGAAGTTTGAGTGTTGTTATGAAAATAGAACTAGGGTTCCGGTGTGAACTGTTGTTTGAGTTAGGAATTGAGGAATTAAAGTTGGGTTTTGATTGATTTGAAGATTTAGATAGAAGTATTGAGTATGAATCTGAGAATCGAAGATTGGAAAGCAGAATTAGGGTTTCTGGTTTTGGGTTAAAATTCAAATAAAGAACTAGAAGATGAAATTGAAGGTTCGAGTGGCAGATTAGAGATGGGTTTGTGTTGATTTAGCAGTTGTAGCTGTTGTTGATGAAGAATCGGTGAATTAGGATTATATTTTGTTCTTCCCCAAATTAAGAACTAGGGTTTCGTAAGAAGTTCAAAGAGGAATTTGATGATAAAAATGATGTTATCAAAGGATGATTAGGGATGGGTTTATCCTGAATTAGAGTTTGAAGACGAAATCAGGCAATTGGTGATGATTAATGATGAAGATCCAAAGAAGAAGATTACTGAGAGTTGTATGAGGAAATTGAGATGATTTTTGAGTCAGGTCAGAGTAAAGAGAAATCTAATTCAATTGCTTGAGTTAGATTGATTTGAGGTAATCATTATTTTCAATTGAATTAGTAAAGTTATATGTCCTGTTAATGAATTTATGAATTATGAATGTTTAGGGTGTATCTTGAACTACACAGAATAAAGAAGATGTAGGGATTGAATTGTGTTTTAGAATTGTTATTGAGATGAATGGCAGGGAAGAATATTTGTTGGCTTGTGGTGAAGATCATGTGTGTGTTACTGGTGTTATTGCACAAATGGATTCTGGTGATATGGTTGTTGCTGTAGAACTGGTGTTGGAGGTGGAAGTATTAGTGAAACGCAATTGTAATTTGTGGTAGTGATTATGAATGTATGATCTGGACAAGGGAATTGGAGTTAGTAATGGAACTGAGTTTGAGCAGATGGATTGGTTGAATCTGCAGGGAATTGAATATGGAAGTTGTAGGTGGGTATAGTTGATAAGTTCAGAGTTTAACAGGGGCTAGTAGACTTGAACTGGTAGTGCTAATATAATGAGTAGAGTGATTGTAGCCCTGGAATTCTTGTGGCAAGGCTTGCAACTTCTCGTTGCAGGAAAGTTGAGTTTATTTTTTGTATATCAATTTTGAAAGGTGTCATGGAATGAATGTTCATATGATGATATGCATTATAGTTGTGATCTACTAGAACTAAATTGATAAGGAGTGGAAGTTGTTTTAATTTAATGAATTGTACTTGCTGTGTATGATGATGCTTTAGACCTGCTCCCGATCAATTAATGAAGTTGAAGTTGGTCTACATGTTGTTTGACCTAACCTTGACTGTTGACTGGAATGAGATGTTATGTAACTGACTTATGGTCCTAGACTTCTTCTACAAAGTTGAAGTTGCAATAAGTTGGTAAATCTTTAGATACATAAGGAGATGTGAAGAACCTTAGATGGGCTTAAGATATATAATAAAAGGGTATAAAAACGAATGTTAGGACTATTAGTTGTTAGTTTTTGGGCTAGGTTGTTTCGTAGTAGTGGATGTAGGGTTATGGATGGTATGGTGGAGGCTTGCATCTGCCACCTGAAGGTAATGCTGAATTTGTAATTGAGAATGTGTTTTGAAGTTGTTTTAATTTAATGAATTGTACTTTGGTTTATGAGTTTCAGATCTTGTCAGATGATTAGTGTCAATCTAGTTATAAAACAAATGAATATTTTATATGTGGAAGTTTATTGTGCAACAAGGGATTTAGACAGCTGTTAGTCATCCCAATGGTAGACAATAGGAATAGCGTGCCGGTTAGTGAACTAGATTGGTTTAGAACTAGGTTGAGTTGAGTTAATCACTAAAAGCTATCAATTTAAAATATTTAATTGATTGAATTTGTTTGTTTGAAATAAATAATAGCAATATCTGGATAATCGATATAACATTAAGTTATTTTTTAACAGTACATGAATTTAAAATTTATACGGTAGTACATCAAGGTTAAAATATCAAATATTATAAATTGATGTGAATCGAATTTGGATTACTTGTGTTGATAAAATAAATAAATATTAATAAACAAAAATAAAATAAAACAAATTTTGATGGTTAATTATTTAAAATACTGTGAACTATTATACATTTTACGAAGTAAACTTATAAGACCTACACCAGTTACAATAAAAGTTTAAAGACAAATAAATCTTAACAAATTAATACTTAATTGATCGTAGTAAGTTTGCACTTAGTTAATCCAGCACTGGGGAATAGTGAGGTTGGTAATTCTGATGTGTTCAGGTGATACTTGTTAGGTAGTAGGCATTTTCAGGCGTCGCGAACCTAGACAGGGCGACTGCATTCTTGTATCACTAGGCATTGAAGGGAGACTTGCTTCTATTAGTGAAATGATAGATCCCAATTTTTAATTAGAAACTTTATTATAAAATATTTCCTAAAATACTTAGAACCAGTAAGTTATTGAAATAAGAATTAGTATAGAGGATTTAAAATCTAAAATTCATAGATTCCATTATAAAGATTCGTGTAAGAAACTTAGACTTCCCTCTTGGATATAACTTAAATCAGCGTAACTAAACCTAGAGCTACAAATTTTAAATTTTAGTTGTAGATCCATATAGGTTTGTGCTATGTTTTATGTTGTTTGCGCTTAGACAAGAGATGGAAGTATGCTTTAAGGTGGGGAGTTTTCAAGACTAGAAGGCAGTTTGATTTTCGAGGACGAAAATGTATAAGGTGGGGAGAATGTAAGGACCCTCAATCTCGTCAACGCTATTAGACTAGTCAAGAGACGTATTAGCCGCTAATAACTCGATTAGTTTAACATGGACGTTAATTAATAGGAATTAATCTAACAACGATCTAGATACAAAACTAGTACCATTATATATAAATCAAAAAGTTATGCAAAACGGACTACTCGAGCGTGTCATTCGGACATCGGACGAAGAAAATATCATCATATTAGTAAGGAAGGAAAATTAGACTTTTTACACTCCGACCTGGCTGCCCTTATCGTATCTCGGGTGTCTTTAGCAATTCTCGCCGGCATTATCCCTACAACCAATCGAGAAGATTAATCTTATTTCTTTTCTTTTCTTTCTTTTTCTTATTCTTCTTTCTTCTTCTCTCGTCTTCTTCTTCTCTGTTCTTCTTCACCTTCTTTCTATCGGTTTTATTTTCATTGGATTGAACTCGAGTCTTCCGAGATTAGTTCATACAAAGCTTGTAGTTGTTGATCTAAGGAAGAAGGTGAGATTCTGTGGTTGATTGAGCTCGGGAAGGAGAAGTTTGAGTGCTGTTATGAAAATAGAACTAGGGTTCCGGTGTGAACTGTTGTTTGAGTTAGGAATTGAGGAATTAAAGTTGGGTTTTGATTGATTTGAAGATTTAGATAGAAGTATTGAGTATGAATTTGAGAATTGAAGATTGGAAAGCAGAATTAGGGTTTCTGGTTTTGGGTTAAAATTCAAATAAAGAACTAGAAGATGAAATTGAAGGTTCGATTGGCAGATTAGAGATGGGTTTGTGTTGATTTAGCAGTTGTAGCTGTTTTTGATGAAGAATCGGTGAATTAGGATTATATTTTGTTCTTCCCCAAATTAAGAACTAGGGTTTCGTAAGAAGTTCAAAGAGGAATTTGATGATAAAAGTGATGTTATCAAAGGATGATTAGGGATGGGTTTATCCTGAATTAGAGTTTGAAGACGAAATCAGGCAATTGGTGATGATTAATGATGAAGATCCAAAGAAGAAGATTACTGAGAGTTGTATGAAGAAATTGAGATGATTTTTGAGTCAGGTCAGAGTAAAGAGAAATCTAATTCAATTGCTTGAGTTAGATTGATTTTAGGTAATCATTCTTTTCAATTGAATTAGTAAAGTTATATGCCCTGTTAATGAATTTATCAATTATGAATGTTTAGGGTGTTGTTGATGGTGGATTTCTATTTAAAGGCTAAAATTGTAAAAAGCCAATTTTTGTAAGATGACGTCCTGCAAAGGATAAAGCCTTCAGGTGATGAATATTTCTCTCCATGATAATTCATTGGAGCATGTGCAACCATCCCTGAGAATTAAAACCTACCCAGAGCATGTAGCAACCATCCCGATTTTCTGTAGGTTTGCAGCATTACAATTAATTCCCTACTCAAAGCCTTGTGTTCGACATGCAAACACCCGTAGGATACCTGACGGCGGGTTATATTAGCCCCGTTGAACGCATGCAAGACTACCCATGTTAGTCTCACCTGCTGAAAACAAACTCAAAAATTGATCTCATACGTCCAACTTCGCAGGCATGGTTGGACGGCCTAGATCACGCGCGGGACCGAGTAGTGCACACGCACATGCTCACCGCCGGTCTACCTTCCTAATGGTGCAAACAGATTCACCATAGGATCCATGGGCGTCGAGATGCGCTAGCATGAAGCTGCGGCTCACAAACCCTAAAATTAGGGTTTGCTTACAGGTTGCGACCAAGCAACTTTGGGCATGCACGCACTAACGATTTCGAAGCACAACTGCTTGGCCGACGACGCCTGTGTACTCACCATGAGACCGGCTACATGACCATATAATCGTCCATGTTCGGTTGCACACCATCTATCTCGAAATTCGTGCCCAAAGGAAGCATACGAGATCCCTTCTAATCTCGTCCATCCTTCATCGCAGGCTAGAACGGGCGACCCAGATTGCTCAGATTGACTTCCAGATGGCATGGACGTGTAGAGTAGCGTCCCACCTATATGCAGGGACAATCGGCCACTACATGCACGCCTCCCAAGTCATAAACCCGTTAGGGTGAAAGAGGAAGCTCGCAAGCCTTCCAAACCCTAATCCAACGGTTATTCCTCCATCAATCTCATCCGTCCAAGTTCGCATGCTTGGATGAATAGCCTAGGAAGGGAGTTAGGTGGCAAACAAGGTATCACCGTGATCACCATCCTCCACACTTCCCCATGGCATAACCGTCCAAGGTGGGTCTCGCTCATGCGACCTCCGAACAACGCCTGAACATAGCTAGTTGAGTCACTTCAACTTGCAATCTTTTCATCAAGGTTGTGTAGGCTTCAAATATGTTAAGCATATTTAATGCACTGCATGCATACAATATGCGCCTACAAACAACTTGATTATTTTACCTAGCACCGTTTGATACCTTATGTGGGTCCCACAACTCACTCGAGACGTTAATCACGTCACAACTGGGGGATAAAAACTGGGGTATTGGTCTGGCGGTTTACAACGTGCAACACGCCATCACAAGATCGTGTCAGGGAAACATGGGCGGTTAGCGATGATAGGAGAAGTGGGCAAGCAACCTTGTGACACTAACACATAACTCCACTTCCTCCATCACTCCACTTCCTCCACTTTCCCACGAGAGACGTGATGAAGGATTATCGACTTGTATAAATAGGTTCTCCTCCCTATTTCCAACACTGAAAAAACCAAGTGTTAATACTATCGTATTCAACACCCAGATCCTGACTGCAACATTTGCTAGCCTGCTCAAACTTCTGTTAACAAGTCATCAAATAGCCTTCACCTTCTTCGCTTCCCTCCCTAAGATCAACCTCACATCGTTCACCTGTGACCGAAACAAATCTGGAACGGACGTGTCTTCGGTTTAGGCCAGAATTGTACAGATTATCTCTCGAATCAAAAGTGCTCATCGTGCAGCACATTTGTTGAAGGTTTAAATTCACTTCTCATCCACACACACCCAAAATTACCTAAACCTGCGGAAGTAGTTTTCTCCCACAAACAATTGGCAACCACAGTGGGAGGTTAATCTCTCGGTTACAAAACTCGAATCTTTAAAGTCTGACAGTTTTTATTCGACTTTGGAGGGGCAGATCTTACATTTGATTCGATTTTCAGTTCACTCTTCACCAAATCCCAGAAATTCATCCTGAGATATACTCCCGTTCGTTAAATCCTTCAGAAGACATGGATAATCCAAGTGTCATCGAAAATGTGACCAGGATGCTGGAAGATGTCCTGGAAAATCAAGCAGGTATTGCTAGAAGGCAGAGTGAAACCTTCCGTCTCTTGAACGACATATCGGCTCAGTAACAGGAGGGCTCTGCAAGCAGCTACCCAGGAAATATCACTAATGACGCAAGAAATTCGGAAGGTTAGGTTTTCAGAAGAACTGGCGGAACACATGGCCCAAGAGAGCCCAGAGACGAACAATACCTTTCACCTGGAAATGGGAGCTCGAGACGGATCGACCAGCATGAAGAATTATGACGCTTGCCGGATAAAAAATAGAGAACCAACTTCATACGAAGCCTTTTTAGAAGATTTATACCTCAAGGCTCTTGCCAAATCTCAGAATAATGCCCAACCCATGATGACTCTTCATCCAGGAGAAGAAACACTGGAGGAAGGCGAAATCAATCAGAGAGCATATGAACGTAGGAGCTTGCAGCCTTCAAATCACCAGCACAACAACAATACCATCGCCAGCGCAACGTCCTCCATGTTTCAGCAGAATCACCCGACCAAGAGGGTCGCGGATGCGGTAACACGTGACAACGCCTCAATTCCGTCTCCAAAGCGTGCTTCACACCGAGACCCAATGGAAGAGTCACGACACGTGCCGACGCAGGAAAGTTTAGACTCAAGAGGTCCACGATTCCCGTTTCCCATAAGGAAGATTGTGGAGTTGTTGGAGACATGGGTACGTGATGGAGAAGTACAACTGCCGCCTGTGTGGCGTCCGCCCACCGATCAAGAGACAGCCAACCCGAGATATTGTCATTACCATCGATTTCTCCATCACCCCACCAGAAAGTGCCACACATTGAAACACATTGTCCACGATAAGATAAATTCATAGAAACAACCTTTCCCCTCAAAAAATTAGCATGCGCTCTTTGGGGAGAAAGTATTTGGGAGTGTTCATTCTCATACACGGATTTTGAAAGACAAGTAAGTTCCAGCAAACGTTACTATAAGATAGTTATATATCCTGCTGGGGACTTGGCATCCTATATATATGAACAGGATACTCAATGAGCAGGCACCATACATGCTCTCCCCCCCTCACCTTTCCCTTTCACACTGCGTTTTCAATTTCACATGACATGTATGATCACTCATAATATAAGATTCAGATTCTATTTTAGAATAATCTTTTCCAAGAGTCAAACATTCATAAAAGCATGTCGTAAATAAACCAGTCCAAGATTCAATCACCCATCAATTCAAAACCTAAAACCAAATTTTGTGAAAGGAAATCCTCACAATCACTCGAAAAGCATCTAAAGAGAAAACACAAGTAGACGGCATGAATACTTCAGGGAAAGTCTTTCAGCAACACCTCATTCTTCTGAGCAAGAGCAGCTTCCATCTTCCGGAGAACGGCTTGTTGCAATTTCAACTCCTCGGCCAACCTACCCACCTTTTGTTTCTGACGAACGACGCACTCAGTGGAAGGCACCATATCTTGCTTCTTTTGAATCTCCTGAATTGCACAAAACCCTTTGAAGAACCAAGGAGCATTGAAGTCATACTGCGCAAACACATCCAAGTGGCACTTCCAGTCTTACATCACGTCTTCAGAAACATCATGACCAATTGCAACGCTCATCTCCTGAATAGCGGGTAAGGCCTCCTGAACGCGATTGACCAAAGCAAGACGACTCATCAGCTTCGTGGTGGTGGCAATATGACCATATTTCTTCCATATTTTGGTATACAACTCCTCAAACTGAGCCGGCACGCTGAACCCTCTAACCAACACATGATCAGGACGTGGATTATCAAAGGGAAGGTCGAACATAGCACCGGGAACGACTGTTGGCGACAACATCTCTTTAGAAGGAACCATCGCAGCTGATGTCCCTTCCAGACTCCTCGGAGTGCTGGTCCGGATTGCTGACACGGCCTCATCTACAAGCTCACTAAAACTACTGATCTGGAAGGCATTCTCTTCAATAGAGCTTGCACCACCTTCATCGTTATCTATGACAGGATCAGTGTAGCCAGACTTCTCTGCATGAGGATCAGTGTTTCCAGAATGCTCTACATGAAGGTCATTGTTATCAGACTCATCAGTATGAAGATTTCCAGACTTCCCGTTGCCTCCACGCTCCTCATTGTAAACTCGAGCCAGTACATCAAAGGAATTTTCTTCAGGAATCCCCTGATCACCAACAAGGATTAATAAAAGCTTCTCATGAAAGTCGAAACTGGAAATCAAGCATAAAGAATTCAGAATACCTGCATATTGGAAGAGTTGAGAATTACTGGGCTACATGCTCGCTTCTTTTTCTTGGACTTGAGATTACAGTCGGTGGCGTTAACCCTGCCTCGTTTGCCTAGAAGGTATTTCAATCGCCTATGACCAACCAAGACGTCATCAAGAGGTTTACCACGAAGGTCAGTTGCCATTTCACTAGCAAATGATTTAAAAAGCAGCAGTTGCCCCCTCCAAAAATCTTTGTAACCAGAAGTAGCTACCGGCTTTCTCCCTAGGGAAGGAAAAGGAAGTTTCAGCTCCGGCGAGAAAACATCAACGTCAAGGCATGATGACTTAAGTTCTTCTGAAGGCGTTGCGGGACGACGAAATGGGACACCTTGATCAAAACCAATTTGGCGAGCAGCTTTATCAATATTATATGGAATGATGCTTAGCCTGTCATAATAAAAATAAGGAACATATCCTAGTATACAGCTCCGCAGGAAAACAACTTCTTCAGGGCTCATATCTCCCCCCTCAGGCGGCATCTCAATGACAGGGACGATGGTGGAAGGATGAACCGGCCCCCAAGGACGAAAGTCTATGACACTCACACTATCGAGCAAATATACAAGCCTTACCCCAACTTTTGGATGTCTATTCTGCCAATGGAGTATTCTTGAACCACCATACAAGCTGGGGACTGAGGTTGTAGGAATGGGAGCATAATCCTTAAAGTGTTCCCACAAAAGCACTTGAAGAAAGGTGACGTGCACATATGTATCCACCTTCATGTACCCGTTGGAAATATACATCTCCTCCACTAAAGAATTCATGTGACCATACAACGAGCCAAGGAATAACGAAGCCAATGGGAGAGTTATACCTTTGCCTAGCTTAATGGCGAACATGATGATCTTCCTTCTAATAGTTTTCGTTCCTGAGCCGTCATCAAGAATATCTCTGTACAACCACAAGGACAAGAATGCAGCTGCGCTAAGATCATCATTACCTTGCATGGAGGACCATTCACCTACCCACCATGTGTATAAACATTTCGGCTTCTTGTCCAGCTGGTCATATTCGTTCAGTTTCTGAATTATAGCCTGGTGGATGGCATCTTCATCATCGCCAGAAAGTTTGCAATTAAAACTGCCAGCGACAGGAAGACTCATTAATGTAGACACGCTCTCAAGAGTAATAGTCATTTCACCCCATGTGCATAAAGCTGTATTTGTAGAAGGACCCCATCGAGAAGCAAAAGCAACCAAACCTGGGATGTCCTTCTTAACATGGAGAATTGCGGACGCCCTGACAGCATCAAGAATTCGCGCCCTGGTCAAGTTGTCTTTAATCCTTGCGTTACCCAACATACGCCACATCCATCCTTCGTATGATCTAAGTGGAGTCTGACAAATTTTAAAGTCAATAGGGGAAGGTGGATATTCTTTCTTTTGGAGACAAAACCTCATCACGCCTACTAAAGACGACGAGTGACCCTCATCACTTTTTGTACAGGTAATAAGGCATATTTTATGATTGGGATGCTTCCTGATGTTCGGAAAATACTTGGTAATCATTTCATCATCTATATTTGGCATATCTCTGAAAGGGTCGACACCTCCCTTCACAACATTATCCTCCGCGTTCATCATTTGAGCAACTGCAATAAGATTGGAAGTGTCAGCATGTTTCCAAGGAGTCGTACGGCAATAAAAGATTCTTGTGATTCCCAACTTCGCTGTTAGGCACCTAATACGGAGATTACATGGGATTTGGATGGTTCAAGCGTCTTCCAAACAAACTCAGTTGAGGGAAATTTACACTACCCCGTGTTCGATTACGAACTGGGAGCAATGGGTATGGAATCTAGTGTTATGTTATGTTCCATTCTCTTCATATGGAAGTTACCTACAACATATCAAAATTTCACGACAATCGGATAAAAGAGCAAGGAGGGGTGGCCAAAACATCTGAAAACACGCAACCTGAAAAAATTCTGAAAACCTCCTGGAAGTTTACTATTTCGCGGTTTTTATCCCCTAAACACGCTCAAAATTCAAAAAGCTTCTTTGCTAAAACTTGGAAATTTTCTGGGCTTGAGGATACATATGCGGACCGTCAAAATCCGAGTTTGTATGAGGATTCTACAGCAATTTCGATAAACGCAAGCACAAGAGTACCTCAAAATCACGCAGACGGGCACTAAAGTTTGCATACGCATCCCTAAAACTAAGCCAACATGTCAACATATTTTCTACAGTTGGTTATCATGTCTACAAGTTCAGGGAAGTGGTTCTATCAAGCTACAACCTGGGTTTTGACATGCAAGGATAAAGGGAACGAGCAACATGTTTATGCTTTCTTTTACTACGCAATCCTGTCAGGCGGTAAAGGAATCAATTATGGTATGTTTTGTTGCACCTACAATCCTCTCAAAGTGCAAAAGAAACTCTACCTAAATAATTAGGGTTTGCAAAAAAAAAAAAAAAAAAAAATTTGCACGTACCTGATTAACGGCACCGGCGGCAACAAATCCGGCAGCAACGGCGATGGCGGCAGCACGAGCAGAGAGCTGGACGTTCACAAAAAAAAAAAAAAAATCGTGAAACGAAAAAGGGTTCTCCCTTTTATAGGAAAAAATTTGAAGAATTCTAATTAGAAAAGGATTCCTTTTTGCTTCCAAAAACCAAGAAGGGAAACCGGCCCACCCAAGGTTTCATGCCTGCGATGGTGCGTTCACATGGACAATCACTAGCGGCTGTCTTCCAAGGTTAGTTACCTTTATTTATTTTACGTATATTTGTCACTATCTCATGCCTACCCTGCAACAGTGTAATCATTACATGCTAGGCATGGGACTTTTAATGTTGATGGTGGATTTCTATTTAAAGGCTAAAATTGTAAAAAGCCAATTTTTGTAAGCTGACTTCCTGCAAAGGATAAAGCCTTCAGGTGATGAATATTTCTCGCCATGATAATTCATTGGAGCATGTGCAACCATACCTGAGAATTAAAACCTACCCAGAGCATGTAGCAACCATCCCGATTTTCTGTAGGTTTGCAGCATTACAATTAATTCCCTACTCAAAGCCTTGTGTTCGACATGCAAACACCCGTAGGCTACCTGACGGCGGGTTATATTAGCCCCGTTGAACGCATGCAAGACTACCCATGTTAGTCTCACCTGCTGAAAACAAACTCAAAAATAGATCTCATCCGTCCAACTTCGCAGGCATGGTTGGACGGCCTAGATCATGCGTGGGACCGAGTAGCGCGCACGAACATGCTCACCGCCGGTCTACCTTCCTAATGGTGCAAACGTCTTCACCATAGGATCCATGGGCCTCGAGATGCGCTAGCATGAAGCTGCGGCTCACAAACCCTAAAATTAGGGTTTGCTTACAGGTTGCGACCAAGAAACTTTGGGCATGCGCGCACTAACGATTTCGAAGCACAACTGCTGGCCGACGACGCCTGTGTACTCACCATGAGACCGGCTACATGACCAGCCAATCGGCCACGGTCGGTTGCACACCAGCCATCTCAAAATTCGTGCCCAAAGGCAGCATGCGAGATCCCTTCTAATCTCGGCCATCCTTCATTGCAGGCTATAACGGGCGACCCAGATTGCTCCGATTGACTTACAGCTAGCGTGGACGTGTAGAGTAGCGTCCCACCTACATGCAGGGACAATCGTCCACTCCATGCACGCCTCCTAAGGCATAAAACCGTTAAGGTGAAAGAGGAAGCTCGCAAGCCTTCCAAACCCTAATCCAACGGTTATTCCTCCATCAATCTCATCCGTCCAAGTTCGCATGCTTGGATGAATAGCCTAGGAAGGAGTTAGGTGGCAAACAAGGTATCACCGTGATCACCATCCTCCACACTTCCCCATGGCATAACCGGCCAAGGTGGGTCCCGCTCATGCGACCTCCAAACAACGCCTGAACATAGCTAGTTGAGTCACTTCAACTTGCAATCTTTTCATCAAGGTTGTGTTGGCTTCAAATATGTTAAGCATATTTAATGCACCGCATGCATACAATATGCGCCTACAAACAACTTGATTATTTTACCTAGCACCGTTTGCTATATTATGTGGGTCCCACGACTCACTCGAGACGTTAATCACGTCACAACTGGGGGATACAAACTGGGGTATTGGTCTGGCGGTTTACAGCGTGCAGCGTGAAACACGCCATCACAAGATCGTGTCAGGGAAACATGGGTGGTTAGAGATGATATGAGAAGTGGGCAAGCAACCGTGTGACACTAACACACAACTCCACTTCCTCCATCACTCCACTTCCTCCACTTTCCCACGAGAGACGTGATGAAGGCTTATCGACTTGTATAAATAGGTTCTCCTCCCTATTTCCAACACAGAAAAAACCAAGTGTTAATATCATAGTATTCAACACCCAGAGCCTGGCTGCAACATTTTCTATCCTGCTCAACCTTCTGTTAACAAGTCATCAAATAGACTTCACCTTCATACTCTCAACACCTTATTCGCTTCCTTCCCTAAGATCAACCTCACATCCTTCACCTGTGACCGAAACAAATCTGGAACGGCCGTGTCTTCGGTTTAGGCCAAAATTGTACAGATTATCTCTCGAATCAAAAGTGCTCATCGTGCAGCACATTTGTTTAAGGTTTAAATTCACTTCTCATCCACACACACCCAAAATTACCTAAACCTGCGGAAGTAGTTTTCTCCCACAAATAGGTGTATCTTGAACTACACAGAATAAAGAAGATGTAGGGATTGAATTGTGTTTTAGAATTGTTATTGAGATGAATGGAAGGGAAGAATATTTGTTGGCTTGTGGTGAAGAGCATGTGTATGTTACTGGTTTTATTGCACAAATGGAGTCTGGTGATATGGTTGTTGCTGTAGAACTGGTGTTGGAGGTGGAAGTATTAGTGAAACGCAATTGTAATTTGTGGTAGTGATTATGAATGTATGATCTGGACAAGGGAATTGGAGTTAGTAATGGAACTGAGTTTGAGAAGATGGATTAGTTGAATCTGCATGGAATTGAATATGGAAGTTGTAGGTGGGTATAGTTGATAAGTTCAGAGTTTAACAGGGGCTAGTAGACTTGAACTGGTAGTGCTAATATAATGAGTAAAGTGATTGTAGCCCTAGAATTCTTGTGGCAAGGCTTAAAACTTATGGTTGTAGGTAAGTTGAGTTTATTTTTTGTATATCAATTTTGAAAGATGTCATGGAATGAATGTTCATATGAAGATATGCATTATAGTTGTGATCTACTAGTTATAAATTGATAAGGAGTGGGTTGTGCTTGATGTGTATGATGATGCTGGCTACATGAAGTTGAAGTTGGTCTACATGTTGTGCTGGAATGAGATGTTATGTAACTGAAGTGAAGTTGCAATAAGTACAGGAGCTGAAGTTCGTGTTAGTGTTTGGGCTAGGTTGTTTCGTAGTAGTGGATGTAGGGTTATGGATGGTCTGGTGGAGGCTTGCATCTGCCACACCAAGGTAATCTTTGAATTTGTAATTGAGAATGTGTTTTGAAGTTGTTTTAATTTAATGAATTGTACTTTGGTTTATGAGTTTCAGTCAGTAGTGTATTAGTGTCAATCTAGTTATAAAATAGAGTGGAAGTTTATTGTGCAACAAGGGATTTAGACATGTTAGTCATCCCAGTCAGTGTCTGACTTAGCTGACTCAGTTAATCTGACTGAGTCGAATCAGTATTGACTCACTGAGTTCCTGTCTTGAACCAGTTGACCGATTTAGACTTGACCATTGACCCTGGACTTTGACCTAACCTTGACTCTGTTGACTTACGTTTACTATTAGTTGACCTTTGACCGTTAGTTGACTCTGTTGGGCCATATTTTGTGTAACGGTATTTTTAGTGGACTTGCGCTTAGGGAAATTTTCTTAATTAAATATTTTGGACCACTTATGGTCCGAATTGACCTATGACTTCTTCTACAAAGTTGTAGATACTCATAAGACTTAGTTATTGGACTAGAGAACCAACCCAATGAATTGGTAAATCTTTAGATACGCAAGAGATGGAATATGAAGATGTGAATAACCTTAGATGGGCTTAAGATATATAATAAAAGGGTATAAAAACGTAAATGGGCTTAGGACTATTAGTTAGAATTGTATAATTCTTGTGTGAGCCATTTTGGCTAGAATCTTAGAATTCTTGTGTGATTATCAGTTAATTATTAACAAAGATCGATTCAAAGGATGAACCAGTGGATCGTGGATCGCGAGGTAGGCGTGGCTTGTCATCAAAAGGTGTGGGAATGCATTTAACTCTTTGTATTCATTATTTTTGCTTTTATAAAAGTTTATGCTTAACAAACTCATGCATTGTCTGTTCTTGCATTCCATGCTTTGTTTAAAATGCATTATGTTAATCCAGTTGGTTCTGTGAATCTTTCCACGATGTGGAAAGGACTTGTAATGTGTTGTCAATATGAATTGTTACGGGAAATGAGAATTTCCACTTGTGGTATATAGGATTCGCTCCTTCACATTTATACCTACTTTAATTCAGCTTTTATTGTTTAGAGTATTGGTCACCATGGTCTTGGTGGCATCCATAGCTATTAGGTGTGAATTGTCGGGTAGGGATTTACATCCATATTATACATTGTTTGAAGAAGGAGTTTGTCCATATACATGTATGATTATTTCAGTGACTTAGTCACTGTTTAATGTTTTCGGAAAAACATGTATTGTTTTCCAAATCTTTCCTATGATTACTTAGAAGGTTAAATGTTAATTATTCCCACTTCAGTTTCTGTGACAGATCAAGGTTGAGCAACGAAAGCTTCACGGGTTGACTTCCCTAGTTGATTAACTTCTGTTATATTTATTATGTTGTATATTTTATTTGTAAACTAAATGAATATTTTATATGTATCATTGGAGAGGATTTCTTGTATATATATTTCTGAGCGGGTTAGTTTTGGGTTAAGTTTTTTTGTAGCAGATTTCTTAATTGAATGCTTAAGTGTATGTTTTATATTTTAGTGTCTCTTTATTTAGTTAATTAATTGGATTAGTCTGCTGCTAGCTTAGGGGGGCGCTACATATAACACCTAAGAAACCCTAAAGCAAGT
This sequence comes from Papaver bracteatum, assembly GCA_023529315.1. Taxonomy (NCBI): domain Eukaryota; kingdom Viridiplantae; phylum Streptophyta; class Magnoliopsida; order Ranunculales; family Papaveraceae; genus Papaver; species Papaver bracteatum. The sequence continues at coordinate 6,176,855 of JAJJWX010002058.1, read as the reverse complement.
TGTAGAGAGACACAGAATTATTGCAAGAGGCAGAAGATCGCATGGAAGCCACTTGGAGAATATTTCATCAGCGGATCATACTACACTGAATATAACCTGAAATCTTAGGAGAGATTAAGATCCCCATATTCAAATTAAAATTGGATAGGGAAGAACCAGTAGTACCAAAAACAAGAGCTTCAATACTCCTCCTACACCTACTAACAAGGAGAACAAACATGATGAAAATCTAGATAAATAAAAAATAAAAATAAAGTTGAGGAGAAAGAGAGGAAGAATGTACCTAAACAAAGAAAGAATTAAGATAAAAAAAACCCCTCTGCAAGAAAGATGAGAAGAGGAAATAAACAAGAAAATCCTCCAACAGGGAAGTGATGAGTGCCAAATATTGCATATTTCTATATCTTTTTGTTGGCATTTATCTCATATTTTGTGCGTTCATATCAATCTTATCCCAGATTATGTAATTTCATTGTTTCCAAGTATAGTTACTTTTACTAATTATTTTGGTTTTTTAGATAGTAAATAAAACCTGGATGCTTAAAGGAGCAAAAAAGAGCAGAAAATTGGTGGCGAAAGGCATGAAGAAAATGATGCGCTAGAAGGCAGTGAGAAGCACAGAAGAAACATAACGCAAAATTTGTATACTCTTGATCCAATTATAACTCATATATCTATTATATGAGTTATAACTGGAATCGAACCCAAAACAGATTTTGAACAAGGAAATTGTACCTTATGTTTTTGATGCATCCTTTTCTTGTTATGAGTACGATGCTTAATCAAAAGTTTACCAGAGAAATACTTTGTACTTGATTTTGACAAAGAAGGATTATGTGTCCGATTACCAGAGTCTCTTTTTGAGAGAATTTTTTCAAAATTTTGATGTACGTTGACGAAGTCATGTTTAGGCTTTTTTTTACCTTTCTTACTTTGACTCATGTCTTATAGGTTGGATCGCACCAAACACAGATTGTTAGATCTTTTCGTATTTGCTTGCTCTGATACCAATTAAAATTACGAGGGTACCCAAATACACCAATTTTTTTCGTTTCTACCTATAATTCTGATACCAAAAATGATCGTCTATAGACAAAGTTGAGAGAATATAACAACAAGGTATTCACTTGATAATAGTTATGGTCCAAAACTGATTTACTATAAGATCAATATCAAGTGATTAGGATTCAACGTACAAGTGTTATTTACTTTATAATAATATAAAACAATTATAATGCGGAAGTAAAGTAAATGACACAATAATATTTTGTTAACGAGGAAACTGCAAATGCAGAAAAACCCCGGAACCTAGTCCAATTTTGAATACTCTCAGAATTAAGCCACTATACAAAGAACAAATCCAACTTCGTATAGTTGAGACCAAATAATCTACCCCTAGTTACTTAGTTCCCTTAGTATACCTGTGTCAACAACCGTTTGGTCACGCACGTGAATCCCAAGACATAAAATCACTATCTTGAGTTGCTTTATCGATGTAAAGTCTTAAGAACTCAACTATTTTTGATCGTCTTCCAAACAGTAAAGGAACAAAGTTGTTTGGTAATCCAATAATATTTTGATAAAAAGATTCGTTGAGTTTGACAAAGGCTCTTCCGTATAAACTTGTAAACTCCTTTGTGGGATATGATCAATCCAAATTGGTAACTTAGATTCAGATTCAAAATTATCAGATTCCGATATTGAAGAATACCACCAAATGATAGTTGCCGATCTAAACAAATATATGATTAAATCTATCAAAGATAAATCAGATCTAAGTCAGATCCCAGCCGATCAAGAAATGTACACAAATCACAAGATATGAAAAACCAATAAGAAGAATCTTCTTATCTTCAAATCTTGAATTGCCTTCGTATGTACGTGTACATCACAAACTTGAATCCACTTATGATCGATCACACACAGAATGGAGTCTGTTAACAATGGATGATCATAAGTTTTCTTTAGATCTAAAAACAGTTATGAAAATCCCGTCAATACTTTGATCTAGCTTGAATTACCCTTATGTCAGAAGAGAAGGCTCTTAAGAATAATAAAACTAGTTGCAATCAAAGTTTCATCAAATGTTATCCAATCAAATCAATAATCGAAAACTAAAATAACAACGCAATGATCTAGTTTCCCACCAACGGTACTCGTAAGAGATTTCACCTAATTAGGGTACTTTCCTCTCCGGATAGACAACTCCACCTGAAACAACATGAATGATGTTTGCCTGACTCTTAGGATAGTTTGTAAGAATGCAAACTCAACTATTTATAGACCAGGTTGTTTGGATAACAAGAAAATTTCAAAACCAAAAATATTCTCAAGATATTTAATAAGTACCTAATTTCGATTTTCATATTTCAACTAATATCCAACCTGTAATTCCGAAATCTCTTATTAGAAAATATCTAATATTAGTTTAGGACTCAACTAATATAACTTTCCAAGAGATATATTTTGATTTGCTGGAAAATCAAAGCATTTAATCGAAAATCTTAATTCAAAGATTCTCAATATTTTGGATTTGGATCACCTTGAGTATCAAGGAATATCTATGGACAATAAAAGATAAAAATTATATTCATGTCCAAACTATATCGACATATAGAACTTTCCTATTTTGCAAACCCTAATTCCAAACTCAGAGAAAACCGTAAAGTATTATAGAGAATCGGTTTTTCTCTTGGGACGGGTTCTACCATGACTCCTACTATGGGTTAAGATCGGTTCTACCAAGTCTCTAAATATAGGTAGGGATCAGTTCTACCATGACTTCCAGCAAAACCTAAGATCGTTTCTACCATGATTCCCAATATAGGTAGGATCGGTTCTACTAAGACTCTCAACAATAGTTAAGATCGGTTCCACCATGTATCCCATTATAGGCAAGGATCGGTTCTACAAAGACTCTCAACATAAGTTAAGATCGGTTCCACCGTATACCCCAAACTTGGTAAAGATCGGTTCTACCATAACTCTATAAGTCAAGATCGGTTTTACCAAAGTTTTTACCTATGTTAAATTGGTCATCCAATAAATATTCAATGAAAGCCGGACCAAAACGCCTATTAATTTCCTTTTGATTACGAAACAAGCTTCATATATGTACTTCCTCTAAACATATATAATCAAACATAGTTTCATAGAATGAAATCACACCTATATCCAATACACAATAAAGTAACGAGTTACATAGATTATGCCGATGTCACATTTACGAAGTTCAAAAGATAAACATTATACTTCATAATAAAATATTCATCCTTGACACTTTGATCATAATAAAATGACCAAGTCTAATACTACAAAATTAAATATAACTTTGCATGTTATGTTTTCAATCTTAAACGACTTGAAAGCAACGATAATAATGAAAAAACGTTAAGTCAGTATCACTATACCTCAAGCGGAAGGATGATGTCTTTACTATAGTCGATATGTCTTCACGATTTTTGGATCTTTAAGGTAATACTTATATGTCTTAACATTCCTATAATTTCTAGTCTAACCTAAACGAAGTTGACTCTAGTACATTCAATCAAGCAACTTTAATTGACCTTTGATACAAAAATATGACAACCAACCTTGACATACCAACGCTTGGTGGGTTCAACCGAGCAATGCTTTAACATATATAGGTATTCTCTATATCCGTACCGCCCCAATTCATATGGATAATGAGGTATGTATGGTTAGTTTATTAGGAACATGGCAGTGACTGGGTTTGGCATATCTGCCTCATTTCCATCCAGTTGGATCGAACCTGGAAGGATCTTCTGTATAAGGAAAAAAAACATTTTGAGGAATTTTTTTTTATCCTAGTTTCTTAAATGGAGTGTTATTCTAATACGGAGACTAACCTTCAAAATAAATGATTTATCATGTATGCTAAAATAATTGATTCTTCCATCTCTATTAAAAAAGGCATGTTGGTAGCTGAATTTGGATCAGAAATGATCATGGTAAAGATATGGTTAAGGGTGGTATTAGGAACGCATTTCAAGATGAGCCAAATGTTCCAGTCGAGGATGTTTGCATCTGTGATATGATAACAACAAAAGATAAGTTATTGAGAAGGGGCATAGATGTTTCTAATTTATGTTGTTTTTGTGACGAAAATGATGAATCTTGAGAGAACTTGTAATAATATCATTGATAAAAGAGATGATTACAAAGATATTCTTACAAAGCCTTAAATAGGTAATGACTAAGACACAAAACAATTATGACAAGTCAAGTCATGTTGACTTCTACTGACTTGTCACACAAACATTTCACACACATACAATAGTGTCTATTACATCCCCTTCAATGTGATACTGGTAGACAAATTATCAAATTGAAACTTTGACAGTAAAACAAAGTAGAAGTTTGTGAATAAAAACAAACCAAAAAGAAAAATTGAACAACAAATAGAACTAATCATCTACTGGAGTAAGCTGAAAATAAGTAGATGTTGAAGTAGTTGATGTTGTAGAAGTAAAAGTATTGCCAGTAGTTGATGCGGTAATCTTGAAAAAGTTGGATAGCACGGTCCCTTAGTGTATAAATCTTCCAGTTGGTCTTGAGAAGCAATATGTTGGAGCTGTAAAAATCCGTCATCAACCAACTCTCTGATAGTATGATACTTGATCTCTATATGTTTTGCCCTAGCATGAAAAACTGGATTAGTTGCCAAGGATGATGCACTAGTAGTATCACATAGAAGTAAAGAAGGTCCATCCAAAGTAATATGTAAGTCATCCAAAATATAAGAAAGCCATTTCAACTCAGTGGAAGCAACAAATAAACACTTATATTTAGCCTCTGCTACAGATTTTGACACAGTTGGTTTCTTTTTAGAAGACCAGGAAACAAGATTATTTCCAAGAAAAACTGCATATCCAGAATTAGTGTCAGAGCACTGCTAGGTCGAACTTGCAAGCGTTGCTATCTCAAGTTTGTTTGTCAAGTTTAGTTGTCAAAACTATAAGTCTTGATTTCTAGTCTACTTATAGCTATGTCTCGGATTAGCATAGAATGTGTAGAAGAGCTTTAGACTTTACGGCGTTCATCGATTGAAAACAAAGATCTACTAAGGGGAGCTTGGAGGAACTTCATCAACAAAAGGTATGTGGAGACTTCAACTCATCTATCACTCAGAAGTCTATTATATTCTATCTCCTATTGAGACTAAGTCGTATAGTTATATAGACTTTATATTATACACATTTGACATTTCGAGCTGAGTTAACTCACTTATAACTTTCTCAAAATATGTGTTGGAAAGATTTTTTATTTAACTACATTCATCATTATTCTTGACGAAAGTCAAAAGATGATCATGTGAAAATCACCTGGTAACATATTACATGATTTGTGTGAGACGATCATTTGATGTAGACTCGGAATGTTTTTTATTGATCATTAGTTCGTTTGAAAATTGATTATAAGCTAATAGTTTGTGTGAGACAACTACTGTCATTTTCTAAGAATGTTTCAATGATTAAAATGGAGTCTAGAACAATTAATCATTATCCGGTTATAACACAGTATGCATACCCGTATGCAAACTATTATAAGAAATATTCAGGTCCGGGAATCGAGTATGCATACACGTATGAGAACGGTTTTAACTGTCAAAGTCCGAGAACTAAGTTTGCGTACCCGTTTCCAAACTTATTCACCTGAGTTTGGTCCGGAAAAATAGTATGCATGCTCGTTTGCGAACTGTCGGATGTGACCAATATCTGGATATTAAGTTTGCGTATCCGTTTGCAAACTTATGTGGTTAAGTTCTAAAATCGGTTAAGTAGGATTTCATACTCATGAACAAATACATTTATATATTAAGGAATGCAATCTTTGCAAACCGTGGCTAAATGTTCATGAACTGATTCTTTTGAATCAATCCGATTTTGCTTCAATTGTGTCTTGTATACTTCTATGGGAATATAAACAATTGAACAACTCTATGAGTAACACAATTATATTCATTTGAGTATCATTTGATCTAGAAGTGTTAAGATGAGCATGGCTAACACAAAAGTGTTTATATGGCTAACTTCGGTTAACTATTATTGAGCCAACTCAATATACACGTTTAGGTACGGTTACCCATATCTAAATAAAGGTATATTTCATTTGAGTGTAACAAGATAAGACCATATAACGGTATAAACTTAGTTTGAATCTTAAATCATTTTTTTCATCTAACGGTGAATATTGATTGCCTTGTCACAAAGTTATCAAACCCTGATTTGAAGAATATACAAGGGATAACTCTAGCAATTGGGAAATTTAATCCCCATACCTTCTGTGTGATACAAGTTGCGACTAGAGTCGATTCTCCTTTAACCTAGGTTTTTCTTAAAAACATTATATGTTAACGACTTAAAGACTTCATCGGGATTCTGAATCCAGACCCAACTATTTTCTCTGTAGTTGCATGTTCTGATCTTACTTGTTATATCGTATTTAGTACTATCTTATCTAAGATTTTCTCGAGATTTATCTCCAATAGGTAAGATATAAAAAGTAATCACAAAGCTCTTTGTCTCATTCTTTGTGATTCCATAATAACTTTTTCTACTACCGTATAATTAAGTTATTATGAGGTGATAGATATTTCTAGGATGTTCTTCGTGAATATAAGACCGGATTATCAGTTGGTTCATGTTCACCTTGATTTATCAAAAGACGGAACCAAAACTTTGTAGGTATATCTGTGGGAGACAGATTTATCTATCAGAATAGACTATTCTATGGAAATCAGATTTGTTTATAAAGTCTTCGACTTTGTGTCGTAACAACTCTTAGTTGTGGGTGAGATCAGTTAAGGTAATCAAGTGTGTAGAGTCCTGCTGGGATACAGAGACGTAAGGAACGCCTTACCTTAATCAGTATGAAATTGGTTAGGGCTCAACTACATTCCAGTCTGAAGTTAACTTGTAGTAGGATAGAGTCTGTAGCGGCTTAATACAGTGTAGTGTTCAAATCTATACTAGGTCCAGGGGTTTTTCTGCATTTGCAGTTTCCTCGTTAACAAAACTTTTGGTATCTGTGTTATTTATTTTCTGCATTATATTTGTTTATATAATTGAAATATCACAGGTTATGCATAGTTCAATTAATTGGTAAATTTGGTTGTTGATTGAAATTGATTGACAATTGAGCATTGATCTTTTGTATAGTTCAAGTTGTTTCTCATAATAATCAGGCTCGCAGATTCCGATCTGTTTGATTTGCTGATTACATTGAGAAACAGAGATATAACTCTTGGATGCATTTTCCTTGATTGAGTCTGAATGTCTAGTTGATTCTCTTGGAATTATATTGGAGTTAGTCCATACATATTGCCTAACGAAATATTGGGTGTGGTTGTTAGACCTCCGCTTTTTCAATTAGATCTCATAGTATCTATACATTCATCCCAATTAGAATATGTACATGCTCTTAAACTAGACAAACTTCCCTTTGTCAGTGTAATACCCATACCAATAGTTCCTTTTAGATATCTTAAAATCATCTTTACAAGTTGTAAATGCATGTCTGTAGGGGAATGCATAAATTGAGAAACATAATTAACCCCAAAATAAATGTCAGGCCTTGTAACAGTCAAATATTGTTGTGCTCCTACAACTCTAAAAATCCACGTAAAATGCATTACTTACGTCTAACTGTCTGACCTGCCAGTTGTATTTAAGTGCCATACACAATACAACTCTAACAGTAGTATACTTAACCACTGGACTAAATGTTTCATTAAAATCTATACCATCCTGTTGATCATAAAATTTTCCAACCAGTCTAGATTTAAATCTATCTATAATATCATTTGCCTTCTTTTTGATTTTATAGACCCATTTTGATCCTAAAATATTCATACGTGGCTCAGGTGCCACATAATCCCATGTGCCATTATTCCCAAAAGTTGTATACTCATCCTTCATAGACACTTGCCACTTAGGATCTTTAATGTCATTCTTAAAAGTTTTTGGCTCAACTACAGTAGTTAACAAAGATGCATAGGATGGAGAAATAGAATGCTTGACTGATAAATGAGACATATAATCAGGAAACTGCTTAGATTTTGAAATACCCTTCTGAGCTCTTGTAATCATTATACTAGAAGAACATGGGACTTAGAAGATGGTACAATTGTAGGTAGTAGAACATCTGGATTTGAATCAGATGCAGATTGTGAAAAATAGAACTGGGATTCATCAAATATTACATGTCTTGAAATATAAGACTTCTTTGTAATTGGATTATAACAATTATAGCCTTTATGTAATGTGTTGTAACCAAGAAAAACACATTTTACAAAATTGGGTGAAAATTTATCTGCTCTTGAATGAGCAAGATGAGGTTAGAAGACAATGCCAAATACTTTTAAAAAGGAGTAATCAGGAGTGTGACCAAACATCACCTCAAAAGGAGACTTAAAATGCAGAACAAAGATACCGTGAGAAAACTTGTAATATTATTGATAAAAGAGATGATTACAAAGATATTCTTACAAAGCCTTAAATAGGTAATAATTAAGACACAAAACAATTATGACAAGTCAAGTCATGTCGACTTCTACCGACTTGTCACACAAACATTTCACACACACAATAATGTCTAATAATTCTAGCTCACATTGTTCAATGATATCGGAGGACCCGGAAAATTTGGGATTACTTTGTTAAACGATGTATTTCTCGGTGGACTTATAAGAAAAATATCACCACAAATGTGAAATCTCGGAAGTTTGACCGAGAGACGAAAGACTTGCTAGAATATGGAATAATATCCTGGTTGCAAATATGATATTGCATATGGAGGGAGCGAAATGCAAGAGTAAACAATTGTTTTCTTTTTCTAGTAAGCCTGTTAAACTACAAGCGTTCTTTTGGGACGAATCAAACATAGGACATTAGGTCTAATGACGAATATGGTAATACCATTATGAGACTCTTTATTCGCGTCTTAGTAACTTGTTTTTATTGTCTTGGGTTTTCGAATTCCCCTTTGGATCCCTTTTATTTTTTGTTTCCGATTGTATTCGTCGGGTTGAGATACCTCTCTTAGTCTTAAATACCTTTTTTTTCCCAGTGAATTTTCTCTTTGATCTGTCATCAAAAAATCGCTCAAATGGAATGGCTATTACTCCCTGGTTTACCACGTACAGGTTTCTTTTCATTTGATCACGTAGTTCATACAATTGTGTATGTAAAGAAAATGCTATTTTTTTCTTTTCGAAATCACACCACAGGGAGTTCCAGGAATACGCATTGCACATGCATATCGAGAAGTAAATTTCAAGGAAGATGTGATGGCCAATAGGGGTTGTGCTCTTAGTAGGGTTATCCATGATAGTTACATGAATAGGCTAGGTTTCCTTAAATCTATTGAGGATCCTGATAAAAGCTATTTCCATTTCAAGTAACTTTCGTTTTTTTCTTTTTGGGCTCATCCCTTCGGAATAATGCGCTTAGCTTTTTAACTTTCTTTTGCTTCTAATAAATTTAGACTTAACCAAAAAAATACTACTGAAAAGGTCGCTCTCCTTGATGTTATTGTTGCCCAAGCATGTGTAAAGTGGAGTTTTGATAGAACAATATAAGGTGTAATACAGCTGGTACGGTTACGGTAGTACCCAAATTTAACACAAATGCTGAGTTGAGTGTAGCACTATCTTACCGAGCTAATTTTGTTGATTACCTGGCATTAAGTAACTAAACAGTGGGTGGACAGTTGATATCGTGTTATAATTACCATTTACTTTGGTGCTCTGAGCCTGTGAGTCATTCTAAATATCGTTTTCAGATACCAACGAAAGCCATACTCGCCACAGCAGTGGATTCATTACAAACAAGAAATACTATCTCCGTTTCAGGAAAAGTGTTACTTTTACTTTTTCAATTTAACATATTTTTAGGCTAAAATGAAAAAGTAAAATTAAAACTTTTCCTGAAATGGAGAGAGTGTTTTTTTTTTTTTTTTTGTATTATAAAATAAAGGGTCCTGAAAGCATACACATGGGTCAAATATAACATTTATGCATTTCCTTTCCTTCCTATAAAATTTCATCCCTACCAGATCTCTGATCACCCAAATTCTCATTCCTCTCATCACATTCAAGTTTTCTCGCTCTACCTTACTTTGCACAGACTCTTCCCTTAGTTATACGACTCATACTCTTGTTAATCAATGGATATTGATGAATCAGCAGTCAGAAAGAGTGGTGGATTCTTGAGACGCGGGTGGTGGTGGCTTAAGGCAGCGCCGGATAGATTCATAGACAATGTAGTTGAATTCGCAGACAAGGTAGAGAAGCTTGGAAAGGATGACCCAAGAAGGATTATTCACTCTACCAAGGTGGGATTAACACTCTCACTGATTTCTCTTCTGTACTACTTCAGACCAATCTATGGTGGCTTTGGTTCCTCTACTATGTGAGCTATCTTAACAGTGGTAGTTGTTTTCGAATATAGTGTTGGTAAGTTCAGCAAAACCCTGTAAAATGTATTAATGATCTGAGAATCACCGAATGATCATGATCGTCTGGCGTGTTGGCTTATAATAACTAGAAATACTAATGTATCTTTTTGTAGGGGCTACGCTGGGTAAAGGATTTAACCGAGCATTAGCAACATTTGTAGCCGGTGCCTTAGGATTTGGCGCTCATCACTTGGCAACTCTAGCCGGAGACAAAGGGCAGCCTGTAATTCTTTGGTTCTCTATCTTCCTACTAGGTAAGGACATACTTTATGAGCAAAAATGGAGTTTTTTATTCTCCGAATATGATTTCCTAATGAATTGATAATTTATTTATTTTTAGCGGCCGTGGCATCGTTTGCCCGTTTCTTTCCGGGAGTGAAAGCGAGATATGATTATGGGGTGCTGATATTTATACTAACATTTTGTTTAGTATCAGTATCCGGTTATCAAGAAGATGAGATCTTAGAAATTGCTCACAAAAGGGTATCAACAATCATTATAGGTTGCTTAACGTGTGTGATCATGTCCATTTTTGTGTTCCCTGTATGGGCTGGTCATGACTTTCACAAAATGATTGCTCGCAACATAGAAAAACAAGCAGATTTCTTACAAGGTTTGTGATTATTCTGTTGATTATCTTGATAATTAACTTGGTAATAGTTGCATTTATTAGTTCGTTAATTGATCTTAATTACCAAAATAATAATTACTATGCAGGATTCGGAGAACTATATTTCGGAACAAAGGGGGATACTGATATGGATATGTCATGGCTTCATGGATATAAAAGTGTTTTGCATTCTAAGACAGCTGAAGAAGCAATGGTGAGGAATATATCTGTATTAGTGTTCATCTCTGGCTACATATTTCATTACCATTTGATTTACACAAAAGCTTGTTAAGTGCCCACCATTTCAAATGATTCGACCACCTAATTTGCAATAAATCTAATGTGCCGATAACCTAATAATGAACTAATGTTTTTCATGTGAAGACTGTACGAGTAGACTCATGCATATGAATTTTGTCAAAGTGCTTTCAGATTCCCTTTTGTTCTTATGTTTATTTTTCTATTTTTTGAGAATTTTGTTTTGTTCGCCGTCAATTAATTTCGAAAATAGAATATTTTGATCGCTATCTACACTCTCTGAAGTAAACCTTGGGTTCTGAAAGATATGTTTTTCTTGATACAATTTATATTGTAGGCAAATTTTGCTAGATGGGAGCCGCCTCATGGAAAATTCAGATTTGGTCACCCATGGAAGCAATATTTAAAAGTCTGGCGAAATGACTCGGCAATGTGCATACAGGTTGGAAGCATTAAGCAACTGCATCACCTCTGGAATGAAAGTATGTTGGCGCATATCTCTGATTTTCTCGTATCACACTATTTTCTTGATTGGTATCATTAATGGTGATTAGTGCTTAATTTGGTGTATATGATCGTCTACTCTCTAGTACTTGCGTCATTTCAATTTTCAGGGGCCATTGTATTAGCTTGATATCTACTTAACCGATTTGTGCTATCCGCGTGCAGGAACCATCAGAGTTCAAGGAGATAATCGCAGTCATGCATGGAAATATGTTTTGAGTCAGCCAACGCTTTGCAGGAAATTTCCTTGGCAGTTAAGAAAATGACATACCCATTTACAGTTTCCACGCATATCACGAATGCAAAAACTGCTGATGATGATCTGCGCGCCGCCTTAGAAGCCATTACATTGGAAAACACTAACATCTTGGAGGATGTCATGCCAGCAGCCTCTGTCACTTCTCTACTAATTGAGGTTATTGAATGTACGGAAAACATTGCAGAGTCAGTGAAGGAGCTTGCTTGCTTAGCGAAGTTTGAAGGTGCAGATCTCGCCATGTCACCAGAGAAACCAATACGAAGATTGCTCCGCAGAGGAAATATAAAACGACATCATATCGAAAATGATTCAACCCATGCTTTAATTACTGCTTATGCTACTTCAGCTATGGTGGAATGAAAAGCATATTCTGAATTTGACCTGTATGTTGTTCTCAGAAACCGGCAAATGAAAAAGCACGTTTTGAGTTGCTTACTTGCACGCCTAGTTTTTACATGAACTCCATTCAAGCGTTATACTAATACATACTCTGTTAGTTATAAATTCAAAAGCTTCCCACGGATTACGTCGGTAAGAGCTAATTTCATTGTATGGCGTAAAAGTAACAATGTGATACAACCTCACATAACAAATCGACGAACAAAACAAGTTCGAACTAGAGCTATGACAGAACTCAAGGAGTCCTAGTTAGGCATTTAGGAATCAATTCCTCACTCCGCCAGCGACAGAAACCCAAGTATCCTTTACCAAAGCCTTAACAAACTCTCCAAGAACAATATACTCCTTCATAGCTCTTTCGTCGACACCAGATTTTAACAATTGAGGCCAAAACAGCCATAAACCAGTAGCCATCACGAATCCAACTACCAGAGGTCTGGAGACCAACGGGTGCAACTGCAATCTATCACCCAAAGACTTCTTGAGAGCTATCTCAGCAACCAGACATAGCCCATGTAATGCAAAAAACCACATGACCTCCCAAGTAGGCCATGCACGACTATGATAAAAGAACATCAGTTCATGCATGATCCCCGATGCAAGAAAAGTAAAAAGTATGGCAAGAACTAGACCCATCTTCTTGCCGAAAATGCGAGTGCAAATTGGGCGTATTGGTTCGTATATGGTCGACCGAAGAATACCTGCAACCATTAGATTCCATCTATTTCCCCAAAAATCTTGCAATGAAGTTGATAAGTACGGCTCATTGAATTGCGGCTCTAATTCTAAGCCTAGTAAAAATTTAACCATTTCTGCAACTATGACTAGTGTGATTTCTAACATAAAATACATATGAAAACAATACAGAAATAAAATGAAATTTGGGTGTAAATATTCCTTATGATCATATACACGCAATAGCAAAGCTACTAATATAATTTTTATAGCATAACTTAGGTAATTATTCCATGATGATTTAGTGTTTATTTTATGGAGGTTTTTTTGTTTGACTTTGATGGGAAAACAAGCTATGGAGATGAAATTTATGAAAGATAAAGATGGATCTGAGTACAAAGGGCCATGGTCAAATGATAAAAGAAGAAGCTTGAAATTAGCAAGCCAAGATATGAACAAAGCAGTGTTACCACCAAGATGAGGGGAAGATAGATAAAGTGGTAAATAGAGAAAGATTGAAATTACTGGAAGTACTGAAAATAGTCTTAAGAACCCTTTAGGGATGGTTTTAGATACGAAATAACAATAAGTCAGTGATGAAAATATTGTAATCCATACCTTAACAAAGCTCTTGATCTCACTGTCTTCCATTGATATCTCTTTCTTTTTTCTTGTTTGACCTCTTGTTCTTGATGATCTTAGTCCTCTAGCTTTTTAGTTCCTGACTTTTTCCTTTTAATGAAAGGATTAGTTATTGTTATTTTCATGTGTTCCAAGTGAATTTTTTATTATTATTTTCATGTGTTGTAGTTGTTTAATTGGGCCGACCGAGCGAAGCGAGGGAGGACCTTATTTGGTGACTTTGTGTCAATGTGAAGCGTGACATTTTTTTTCAATTGACAAAAAAGATTGGATTTGGTGTAACAAAAAAGGACGTAGGTGTAAATTTTTTAAAGAAGGGGAAGTAGATATAAAAGGAGCAAAGGGCTAAAAAAAATTTATTATTATTTTCATGTGTTGTAGTTGTTTAATTGGGCCGACCGAGCGAAGCGAGGGAGGACCTTATATGGTGACTTTGTGTCAATGTGAAGCGTGACATTTTTTTTCAATTGGACAAAAAAAATTGGATTTGGTGTAACAAAAAAGGACGTATGTGTAAATTTTTTAAAGAAGGGGAACTAGATATAAAAGGAGCAAAGGGCTAAAATATTACACATTTCATGAAAAGGTGCAACCATAGTCCAACTCTTTAAAAACCAAACAACCATGTGCTTATCCAACTCAGTCCAACTCACCCACTGACCCGTCCAACTCAATACCTAATCTACCCTTCCCTAGTCAGTTTAGTGCGACCGTACCCAATTTATTTTATATGACACTCTTAGTTTCGTACCCAATTTATGTTATAAGACTATCTTTGTTATTTACCCAATTTATTTTATTTACACCGACAAACACATTGCCCATTGTAATTTATGCGGCCTTGTTAGTGAGGTATACAGTCTATCTCTGAATTCCGCTGTCGTCGTAGTACTCTCAAAATCTTATCGGACCAACCAATTGAGCTTTCCATCGAACACAACATCTGAACCAAGCTGCTTTCTAGCCACCACCGACTGCACAGCTCATCTCGGTTCACAACCATGCTTTCTGCCACCACACAGAACCCATCGAACTCATGGCCTTCACTTTGCTTTGTTGCATGGAGTCTCAACTAAACCCACTTTTTGTCCTTGATGCAACAAAAGCACTTCAATCATCTCATGCATCTTCATGGAGCCAACACACAACGATTTCACTTCTTGCAACCTCCATTTTATGCGCTACATCCCATATTCACCATCGTAGTTGTTTCCATAAGTACACCGACTCATCAAACCCATAAGATTCATTCCCAAACTGACCTCAGCACCAGCTTTTTACTTTCCATCCGCCTAGCACCAGCTGCAACTTACACCCATCATTCTAGGAAACATGCAGTAACATCTCATAGACGAGAGACATCGCAAACCCATCTATATAAACCAAAAACATTTAACCACAGACGCCAGTTTTCGTCCATTCAAAACAACAGCTCAAGTAGTTTGGTTGCTGCGAATTATTTCTCTAACACAACCCAAGTGAACCAATTCATCGTACCCAACCAACACCACCAGCTCTGCCATCTTCACTTCATCGCCAGTTAGATTTGAAGCCATCCAAGCACCCAATCTTCTCAAGCTCAGGCCACCGTCACCAGCAACCCACTGATCCATTTTTGTTGTTGCTGCTCTAACGAACTCGAAAGAAGAATTCGAGCCAACCAGCAACGGACTGAGTTCAGTTAACACAACTCCTCCATCTTCTATTGCGTCTCCTTAACACGCAACTCAAATCCATGGAAGCAACACATACAATCTTCTATCTTTGCCACCAAACCCCAAAAGTTCCATCTGTATAAACCAAAATACAATCAATCGAGGGAGATATGAAATACGCCTTTCCGTGATGGTTGCAAGAAATATGAGCCAAACAACCGTCATATGTCCTATACTCCACATTTGACTATGATCGCCCAATACCAATTAATCTCAACTGTTGGAACATAAAATGAGCAAAATTACTAATTAATAAGACTATTACTTGATTAACTTGACTGTCACTACACCATTTTAAGGATATAGCAACATACAATAGATGTTGCTAAACGGGGTCGCAATGGGACTTCGTTGTTGCTAAACACGGTGTCGCAATTTTTAGCAACGGCATAAGCTTCGTTGCCAATCTTGGTCAGCAACGGATATTTCTATTAGCAACAATAGCCTGTTGTTGCTAATATGTTGCTAATTACAGAATACCACTACGTAACCAGATATTGTTGGTTCTGGTTCTCATCTTGACTAGTTTTGGTTCTAAGTTAGCAACTTGAGCCTGATGTTGCTAATCTTTTGCAACCTCAAAAAAAAGGTCAAGTCCCATTCTATTGACCTAGTCAAAATTCATTACCCCAAATTTCCCAGTTCCCCATATTCAACATCCAAACATATATACAAATTACAATGGCAATACAAAAGTGATACAAATGTAGTTGAGAATCACCACTAGATAATATTATCATAAAAGAAAGGATTCTTCAATTGATACAAATGTACACAAGTAAATTTATGAATGTTGTGACTGCCATACAATATTCGATCTATGATACAAATGTACACAAGTAAACTTATGTATGTTGAGATTGACATACAATATTGGATCTATGTTGATGTTTATAAACGGATGGGTAACCTAGTTTCTGTCGACAGAGGCATTGAAAAACATGGAATATAAGACTAAATATCACTCGACTCCACTAGCTTAACCAATCTCATCAAAAAAGATTCAACTGCTACTAAAATATCACCCAGTACTGCTTTTTGACTTAAGCCCAAATACCTGCATAATAACCAACTTGTTGTATCAGTACTGATTTCACAAACAAAATACTAAACCCTAGAGTTTGTATAATCTGCAGATACAATTGAAAACCATGTAAAGCAAATATCAACAAACTCTGCTATAAGTGAACTAAATGGAGATGTATGTAGAAGCAAATCCAAACCAAATATTTAAGAGAACATCATGTGAGAGGGCGTAGAGAACTCCTTCTTACACTACTCTACTATAAGTGAACTGAAATTGAGATGTATGGTTGTAGGACTTAGAACTCCATTTCAGTTCACTTATCAAAATGTAGTAAGAATAACTAGGAACCTTGATAATACGGTTAGTTCAGAGAGACAAGTGTGAGAATAAGAGAACAATAATACACTCCTAAAATCCAACCTCAATACCATACAATCGCACAAGAAAAATATGTCATGTTCAAAATTGTTTACCTAATCCAAAGGAATAGCTAGAATCGAAGGGTTTGGTGTGAATACCATACCAAAAACTATGATACATGACAGTCAAGGCCAAAACGAAAAAGAAGAACAAAATGGCACATACCTGTGCCAATAATCCATCTCCTAATGCAGTCTTCTCTGCAGATTCCTTATGTGTAGCCTTACTCCAAGGACTGTAATTCCAAAATAAAAGTAATATTAGGATTCATATGAGAGTGACCACAATACGAATATTCTCAAAAGCACAGTCAAATAAAGATTGATTCATAAAATATATTTCAATTAACTTGTTCTGTTTTCTTAGCTTATTTCTTTTGCTCATGTGCACATGCGCAATTATGAAAAATTAGTAAGACTACTGATAATATACTTGCAAGCAACAAATGATCTTAGGCTACGGGCCAGTTTGTAGAAATGACGGTTTTGCATAAATGTGTAAGCATATAAACATATTGTGAAATCATAACGATGCGGGAAAAAAAAAGCTAGTTTTAAAATATCACCTTTCTGGTGGAGTTGAAAAAAGTTCTAAGTTCAAGTAGGTCGTAATGCGCCACCCTAGTAGACAAGGTGCAGGGGTGCAGAGCTGACACTCCGATATTCCCAACACATTTCATCAAGAAGATTAGTATGCATATAAAAACAGACGACAGATAAGTTCTAACTATTCAATTATACTGGGAGTCATGGACAAGAAATCGGTCCAAGTGTAGCGCCTTAGTTCTAGTTTGAATCAATGGGGAACAAGAATTAAATGCCTGTCATACAAATGGGATGCATCTTCCTACGTAGAAAGAGTCCCCAAGTGGATTCTTTTCTTGTCCACCTTGATTGCTGCTTTCCATTTCATATTCTTGTAATACACACCTCTCAGCAAGTATGTCCCATGAGCATCTTTCTACGTTTGATACCTTGGACTAGATATTAATAAAGTTTTGTTAGTGGAAAGATTATAGAATATTTAAATAGTCATTGGATTATACAATGGTGTCTGCAAAGCTTCTTTTTGGTTATACTAAAAATATGTAGGAGAGTCATAAATTAATGGTACAACGCTCGATAGATGCATGAATTCCGAATAGGCCAGTGTCAAGTGTAGATACTGCTGAATGTAGAAAATGAGTGAATCTGGTGATACTTCGTTTAGATTTCAAAGGTCTGTTTAGATTACAAATAATTAAGAGTTGCATCAGAATCCATGTGAAAAAATTGGCTATCGTTAATAAATAAACAACAACATACTGATAATGCTTCAGAGAAACTATGATACACCAGAAACATACAAGGCAACACTTACACTGCCGTGAGTGCATCACTTTCCCGAGCCACCAGCTGAAAAGGATCCGCCTCGTCCCATTAAAAACTGTAGAAAGATGGGCAGATTAAGATCTTTAAAGGATAAAGCAACGAGATACATGTGAGGAAAATGTATAACTAAGCCAAAAGGAAATATTTATTCAGTTAATCAGTAATAATGTGAAAGTCCCAATACAAAATACGGAACCTGAAGTACAGTAGCATCCATGGAATCCTTCTCGTTAAGATAACCCCCGAGAAATTCAATTGCAATGGAAACATGAGTTACCAGTCATCATATAAGGAAAATAAAGAACTGGTCAAGAACACACCAGTGAAGCAGCCGCAATACGGGAATCACCTCCTACATATTTAGCATCGTAGGAGGTATAGGCTGTGTACTTGGTGTTCAAATAGGATCACCTGCAGGTTAATTTAACCCTTTATAATTTAGACATACAAGTTCACACGATCTCAAAGTAAACTAACGATATAAAATCATTAACACATACTTCAGGGTAAACACCGATACAGTGATCCAAAAAATGCCCTGCAATGAAATTACGCCATTTCAATACAGGTCTACTCTCAGATAATGTTTCTCCGCTTAGTCCAGAGCCACAGCCTAAAAACAAAACACACAGTATAGAATCAAAAACTAATTCCACATTTCAGCCGTCTACTAATAAAATCACAAATTTAAGTATCAAAACATGAACTTACCAATATCAAGGAGCAGCCGCGGAATATCTTCCCCGGGCAACGCAAGCTCTATTACTCTCTCAGAAAGATTTTCCTTTACACCATAAAATCGACTAGAATTAGTAAACGAAATCAAACTATTTTACTAGAAATGCTAAAAATATGTTGAGGAATTATGATTATTAAACCTGAATTTGAGTGATACAAGAAGAAGAGGTATGTTTCCTAGCTTCATGACAGTTTTGTGCACCAAAGCTGAAGGGTACTTCTGCTTGTTAGTCTTGATAGTATCCAGAACAACACCTGAATCTTTTCCTGCTTGAATTGAAATAGTCTTTGCAGTAACTAACCCTACAATACACCAAATTACCACCAACATCAACAAATCATTAGGAAAAACCCTAAAATCTAAATAATGGAATCGAAAAAAAACCCAAATCATAATTCAAAAGTACAAGACCATCTGTTTTTTTTCTTACCAAAGCGTTTGAAGGTGTTAACATTGTAGAGATTGTTAGGTTCTCTACTGAACTGAACCATTTGATTTCTATTTCCAAAATTTTTGACGAGGAACGCCTTATTCCTCTTCACGATCTCTCAAATCAAAAACCCTAAAAATTTAGGGATTTCACACAAATCAGATTCAAACAAACTCGGAATCAAAAATCAAACATATATAGGGATAAAATCAAGCGAGACACTTTATTATACTTACAAGGAAATGAGAAGTTTAAGGCCTTTCTTCTTATCTATGCTGCTGCTCTTTAGAGTTTTTGGAGACTACAAAATAGAGACTGAACCCTAAATTAACTTTTGTATGTAAACCTCGAAACCTTAAGGAGAAAAACAAATAGGTAACAAAAACTATAATCTAAGAATATCTCGAGCAAAGGAAGAAGACACTGATACAACCTTGCAGCTGGAAATACACCCATCAGCTGATTGAATGGTTTGAATGGTGAACCTAATTCAAAGCTTATCTGTAGCTGTCCAAGATCCTTGATATTAGAGACAAATATAAAAGACGAAGCTTGCTAAATGAAATTCAAAATCCAGCATAAGATGCCATACCAAATATCCAAAAAAACACTCTTATGTAATATAATGTAATTTCACTTACTCCTCAATTACGCAAGTAACGATCATAATCTGATCCAATAGCTTCGGTATCCTCACAATTCGACCACCTCTTTCATCCTCAATTACGCAAGTAACGATCATAATCTGGGCCAATAACATGGCAATTCATTACCATGTGAATTATCTACCAATCATCACAACACAAAAATTAAAAAACTAGACCAACTCATCAATCCATACACAGATCTCCATGAACAATGTTATAAAATCTTAAAATACACAGAAATAATTAACCCCCAGTCTACAAAAACACTAAGTATCAGGGCAAGTATATGAGCTCCAATAAGATACAAGATGAATCATGCAAAAATAAGAATAAATGCTAACCAATTCTATTTCTAACAAAAACATAATCCAAAATCTAACTTATCATGATTTCTTAGTTCTTTACCAAAATCTAACAAAAACAGAAACCCTAAATCTCACAAACCCTAAATCGGAAAAATTGGACCCAAATCAAAAAACTAGAACAAAGAGATGACCTTATTACCTGATTATCAGATTGATGCTTCCAAATCTCACATATGACCTAAAAGCTCGGATCGATGCTTCCAACTACAATATAAATTCAAAATGAAATCCATTAGCAAACATAAACCTAAACCCAACATACACACAGAACAAAACGATTATTACATGTGTTGATCGAACTAGGGTTGCTGTGGTTCAATCGATTTTGTGATAGGGTATCTGAAGATGAATTTGATGAATTTATAAGAAGAAGTCAGTTGAAGAAGGGTTTGATTTTGAATCTAAGATGGGGTATTGAGAACTGAAGAGTCTGATGGTGGTCCTATGATCGATCTGGTTTAAAGGGTTTGGAGTTGTTGCTTAACTAGGGTTCTTCAGAGCTGCAGCTCGAAGAAGAAAGAGAATGAAAAAAAAAATATGGTTGAGAAAACTCTAAGGATGGAAAGATAAGGCTGAAGGGTGGAAAAAAAAGAAGAGGGCTTGACCAAACTTTGACTTGGGCGTAAACATAGGTCAAAGTGTTCCCGACCACACGCGTGCTTCGCATGCATGAACAACTAGCGGTTGCTAATAGCAACTGAAAATTCACGGTTGCGAAATTAGAAACAGCACCCCGCCGTTGCGAAATATTAGCAACGGAAATTTCGCAACGACACTAGTGTTGTTGCTACTCTGGGTTGCTAAAACCTTAAAATGGTGTAGTGTGTACTGCAAGAAGTTTGGATGTAATAATACGTGGAAAAGAATCAGAGAAGAGGAAAACAAAGATCACTTACAATGTTGTTTTCGGGTTTCTTTCAATAGAATCCCTGTAGGAGGACATGCAAAACATTGCAGGCTGCAAAGATATAGATCATCAGTGCATGCATCCCCATCCATTCGAAAACTAGAGTTGGTTTTTTAAACCCAAATACATCAACCAGCGGGAGAACAAAATCAATTTCGGTAAGAAAGATGAGAGATCTGAGTATCATTTGTTTTTAATTTAATAAAATGTACATAATCCTCCTGCACCTATGTAATATAAGAATCCAAAACATAACTCTAACTTCTCATTAACAATAATCTCTCAATCCTTCATCTTTGAATTTCAGAAATCCTAAAACAGATTCTTAATCCTCTATTTTCCAATTCGAATCCAAAACATAACTCTAACTTATATGGATACCCAACAAATTTTATAGGACCACTCCACCATTCTACCCAACAAATTTATACTAACCTAACTAGGGTTAATGACCTAACCCGACCAGGGAGGGTGGGTTAGGAATAAATCGGTAAAACTGAACTCACCAAATCAGCCGAGTCTGAAACGCATATTGTTGTTACCTTTTTAAAGAGTTTATCCCTGCCCGGACCTTTCCACGAAATAGGAAA
Organism: Papaver bracteatum; assembly: GCA_023529315.1. NCBI lineage: Eukaryota > Viridiplantae > Streptophyta > Magnoliopsida > Ranunculales > Papaveraceae > Papaver > Papaver bracteatum. The sequence continues at coordinate 6,154,819 of JAJJWX010002058.1, read as the reverse complement.
TTTCGTTGCCCTTTGCTCATATAAAACCCAAATTTTATTATAATTTCTTATTCTTTAAGGGTATAATTGGTAACCAAACTTTAAAATAACATATCTAAAAATCCGTGACTTGGAATTTTACAAATTTTATCTCGTTGGAAAGCTAATAAAAAAACCTATCCAACGAGCATAAACAACAATATCAAATTTAGAGTTTTTACGAAAAAATCGGAGGGATTTATCATTTTAGGCACAATTTTGAAAATAAATGTATATCCTTTATGCACAAAGGATACATAATACTTTATGTAACCATATTTTGGTTTATTCATCAACTAATTTTCCTTTGCAACTAATAAAACGATGTACTCTTCCCATTTCAAGAAAGTGATACTTTCACTTTAGGCACAAATTTTCTTTTACAGTCCAATTGCAGCAGTGTTTCTTTTTTCTTCGGTCGGCCCTCCCCACCGTGGCAACGGTCATCTAGTCATATAATAAGGAATTAGAGACTATAGACTATTTTAACAAATGATTGATTATACACATAAACCTAGTACCTGGTCAAAAATTAATAGTTTGCTTTGTCCAACACAACTTTTTGGGGTCACGTATATACACTTGTGGTTCAGATACTAAGAACACGTTTGGATATTAGAAGCCGAAGTGTTTCTGCTTTTTCAGAAATAAAAATAAAAAAGTAGGTTTTTTCGTTTCTAAATATCGTTATGATATTTTATACCCAAACTAACTTGCCATTTAAAGTCAAAAAGTTACTTCTGAATGTGTATCCAAACGTGCTTTAAGTTATGAAATATTATGGGGTGGTTTTTCAACAAAAAGACTTAACAATATAAGATGATTGATACAAGCTCTGCTCCATCGCTGTGACATAAGCATAATCTAAATTATTCTGTAAATAATCATGACTAAAATTATAGCTCCAAAAACCAAAGACAGAAAAAGTAAAACATTCAAGAAACCGAGTTATTTACACCACTGACTGCTACTTACAGAGTTCACGAAGTCCTACATAAAGCTCTGATAACATATCAAAGAGATCATCAATTTGCAAACAAAACAAAATACATAACCTTTCAATACCTAAAACATCCTGAAACTTTCCAACAAGGATATCAACAAAAAGATGCAACCATCCAACATCAATAATAAAAATTGTTCCTAAGAACGTTAAACTCCATCCACATTAAACAACAATTATTTACCACCACATTACTTTGAAGAAGGTACATAAAGACATGTTCAAAAAAAAAAACTTGTTAATCATCATTAAACTTTATTCAAAATCTAACAACCTTGGTCTCTCTGATACCCCCGAGGAGATTCATAATAATAATCCCCATCGTAGTGCAGGCTCAAGAATAACAAGGACTTAGTTACATGGGAAATAAAACCCCATCTCATGGAAGTGAGAACCAAACCAGCTTGGCTTTAATTAGAGAAAATATTCCAAAATATATTCCTCGCGTGATCTTAGTCAATACATGCACAAATTTATGAGCAAGCTAAACCGATATTAGTGCATACTCAAGAAAAACAAGAACCTAGTGCCACATGCAACGAAACTCCATCTCAGGGCAGTGAGAACCAAACCATCTTGGCTTTGATTAGAGGAGTTGTTTTAAAACATTACTCGTATGGTCTTAGTCAATCTTGCACAACTTTACGAGTAAAATAAGTAGATATTAGCGCGGGCTCCATAATAGCAAGGACCCCTCCTTGTCATAATACAAGCAAAAATCCTTGCCATAATACAAGCAAAATCCTTATGTCAGCAAGTACATATCTTGCAACTATGATACAATCATAAAGCCTCATTCATATTCAATTTCGGAAAACTCATCCCGCAATACCAAATGAAACCTTATTCGCAAGCATACTACTATGTATCTTCAACAAGTAAGCTTGGGGCTGTCTGAGTAAAATTCCGGAACAAATGATCTAACATAGTCTTCTTAGCCTATCAACAATCTAAGGATTAAGAAGAGGCGAAGTTTGTACCATGTAATTGCTACACTGGAAATGGGCCTAACAACTTTTAAGCCCAATAGATCTTACCTAATTAAGAAAACCCAATTTTTTCCCAAAAAGTGACTATATATATTGTATTTACAAGGTAAGTTGAACCTGTCTATTATACAAACCTAAAGATATAAAAGAATTTGGTTGTTAACTAGTTTATATTCATAGTTAAAGCCTAATTATCTTAAAATGTATGATGAATTTGATTAGCTACTAGTACATATATATTACATTATCCAGACTCATGATACAAATTTAACTATACATGAGATAAGGATGGACCTGGAGAGCATCTTGTCCAGGTACATAGTCAAAATGAATCCAAATGGATATTTTACTAGATACCTATCATCTACATCCTTAAAATAAAAGAGGAATTCCAAATGGAAAGACACACATTTTCTAATCCTTTTGTCTCCACAAAAACCTGCAAAGTGCTCTTACTCATTGAGGCATCAGAATGTCCTTTCAGGTAACCCACCCACCACCCAACTTTCATCTACTTGAAATACCAAAGTTAATGAAGAGTTGATTCTTCGAGTAAATGGAATTTCCGCATCCATGAGTAACGACTAACGAGGAAAACTACTCAATATACAACAATTCATATTTCATAAGGCTGTCAATGGTTCCGGGTCCTCCCGGATACCATTGGACCAAGATCCGGACCGTACTTGTAATAGTCAGATTCGATTCCTAAATTTGTGGACCCAAAACCGAACTCGTTAAAAATCTCGAGCAACCGTTGGGTATTAAGAACATTATAAAAAAAAATCTCAAAAATTGAATATCTTTCCTTTTTTTTTTTTTGAATCAAAATTATTTTTGTTAAAATTTATTACTAATGTACTAAATAAAGATTAAATGTAATAAAAAAGTGAAAAATGAAAAAAAAAATCAAAGCCAAAACTAACAAAATACTTTTTATTTTGCTAAATAAATAAATAAAATAATGAATAACTGGGTATCTGAATTCCCAGGGGTACCCGACATGTATTACCCGTTAGGACCCGTTAAGATTCGGGTCCAATCAGTTAATTACCCGTTGGGTCCTAAGTTTTTAACGAGTCCAACTTTAGGACCTGGAACCGGAGCCGAATCTACCGGTTCCGCGTAATGGGTACCCACTGACAACCTTAATTTTTTGTCATCAGGTATGAATCTAAAAGAATATTCTTGAAGAATTTTATTTTCAACTACGTATCTCAAGGAGCGTTGTAAGAATATTTTTGCTACAACATCATTTGGCGCCACCGTGGGGTTGAGAAGTGTTAGAGCACTGCTCGGTCGAACTCGCATGCGTTGCTATCTCAAGCATGTTTGTCAATGTTTGTGATCAAAACTATAAGTCTTGATTTCTAGTCTACTATAGCTAAGTCTCGGACTAGGATAGAAAGTGTAGTTGAGCTCAAGAACTCCATGGAAATCATCATACTAGACGAATAACTACTCAATGAACTGGTGGAACTTCATTGACTAAAAGGTATGTGGAGACTTGAACTTATCTATCACTCAAAAGTCTATCTACTCTATCTCCTATCTTGAGAGTCGTTTTGCTATATAGACTTCGATTATACATATTTGTTATTTCGAGCCGAGTTTATCTCGCCTATCTATCTCTCGAAATACTTGTTGGTAAGCTTTCGCTTTGGCCAAGTTCATCTTTACCTAGTGACGAAAGTCATGTTATATGTTTCAATCACTTTGAAAATGGCTTTGACGATAAATAGTTTGTGAATAACAATGATATAAAGTCCTCTAAGAATGTTTCAATGATTGAAATGAGAGTTTAGATTATATAACCATTATTGGATATAAGCATTGTGTGGTAACACATATATGTATAAGTCCTTATTACTTGAACCAAAGTATGCATACTTTGTTGATCAATAAAATCGGAACAAGAGCTGTGAACTCAGTCCGCGAACTGGCGGAGGTTCTCATCCAGAGAAAATCTGCTGGAGTTTGAGAACTCCTTCCGGGAACTTAAGTCCGCGAACTAAGTCCGCGTACTTGAGTTGGTTATATTTAAAGACGATTCTTTGTGAACTTATATTTATATTAAGTAAGGAATACAATTTGAAAACCGTGGATATAAAGTTCATGAATCGATTCTAGTGAATCAAATTGTTTTTGATTCAATTGTGTCTTGTATACTTGTATAAGATTTATACAATTGAACAACTCTCTAACTAGTTCATTTGAGTCATTTGAACTAGTTATGGTGAAGAAGAATATGGTTGATATGAAAGTGCTCATATGGCTAGCCATTTGGTTAAATATTTTTTAACCAACAAATGTACATGTTTGGGTATGGTTACACATACCTAAAATCGTGCATTTCATTTGTGTGTAACATGCGAAGTTTTCGATCCAACGGTTGAAAGATATTAGCTTGAATCTAATCAGGGTTTCATCTAACGGTGAATATTGAATGCTTTGTTACTAAGCTAACATTGATTGCAAACTTTGATTTGAAAGACTATATAAGGGAGAACTCTAGCAACTGGGAAACCTAATCCCCACACCTCCTGTGTGATACTAGTTGTAGAATCTAGAGTCGATTCTCCTTTAACATTAGGTTTTTTATCAAAGAGTTATATCTCTCTTTCACGATTCAATTCTTACTCAAGCAAATAGAAATCTTCGAGTCTAATTGAATACAAGAGAAATCACTTGAAAGGTACCAAAGACCAATGTACAAGTATCAATCAATTTCAATCAACAACCAAAGGTCGGATTTCCAATTGATTGATTCAAACGCACAACCTTTGATATTTTAATTATATAACAAAATATAATGCGGAATAAAAATAACACAAACACCAGAATTTTGTTAACGAGGAAAACGCAAATGCAGAAAAACCCCAGGACCTAGTCCAGATTGAACATCACACTCTATTAAGCCGCTACAGACACTAGCCTACTACAAACTAACTTCGGTCTGGACTGTAATTGAAACCTAATTAATATCACACTGATTCAAGGTATAGTTGTGCTCCTTACGTCTCTGATCCCTGCAGGATACTACACACTTAATTCCCTTAGCTAATCTCACCCACAACTAAGATTAGCTACGACCCAAAGCCAAAGACTTTAATTAAAAAAATATGTATCACACAGAAAAGTCTATGGAATAGATAAATCTGTCTCCCACAGAAATACCTACAAGTTTTGGTCCGTATTTTGATAAATCAAGGTGAACATGAACCAATTGATAACCCGGACTTATATTCCCGAAGAACATCCTAGTATTATCAATAACCTCATAATAATCTTAATCGACGCGACGAAAGAAGATATTGTGGAATCACAAACGATGAGATGAAGATGTTTGTGACTACTTTTATATCTAGCCTATCGGATATATAAATCTCAAGCCAATCATTACGATTGTATCAAAACGATAGAATCAGCAAGATCATATCACACAACTACGAGAAAATAGTATCAGTCTGGCTTCACAATCCCAATGAATTCTTTAAGTTGTTAACCTAGTTTTCAAGAAGAAACCTACGGTTAAAGGAGAGTCAACTCTAGATAATACAATTAGTATCACACGGAAGGTGTGAGGATTAGGTTTCCCAAGTTCTAAAGTTCTCTCTTATATAGTCTACCAAATCAGGGTTTGCAATCAATGTTAGCTTGGTAACAAAGCATTCAATATTCACCGTTAGATGAAAACCTGATTAGATTCAAGCTAATATCTTTAAACCGTTGGATCGAAAACTTAGCTTGTTACACACAAATGAAATGAACGATTTTAGGTTCGTGTAACCGTACCCAAATATGTACATTTGTTGGTTCAACAATATGTTAGAGCATAGCTCGGTTCAACCCACCAAGCGTTGGTATGTCAAGTTTGGTTGTCATATTTTAGTGAGCCAAAACTCATTTAAGAGTCGCTTGATTTAAATATACTAGAGTCAACTTCGTATAGGTTAGATTGAAAGTATTAGGGTGACACATTACTTTTAGAGCATTTCTCGGTCGAACTCGCATGCGTTGTTATCTCAAGCATGTTTGTCAATGTTAGTGATCAAAACTATAAAGTCTTGATTCCTAGTCTAATATATCTAAGGTTTCGGACTAGGATAGAAAGTGTAGTTGAGCTCAAGAACTCCATGGCGATCATTATACAAGACGAAGGACTACTCAAGGAACCAGTAGATCTTCATCGACTAAAAGATATGTGGAAACTTGAACTTATCTATCAATCAAAAGTATATCTACTCTATCTCTTATCTTGAGACAAAAGTCGTATTACTATATAGACTAAGATTATACACATATGTCATTTCGAGATGAGTATATCTCGCTTATCTATTTCTCGAAATATGTGTTGGTAAAGCTTTTGCTTTAGCCAAGTTCATCTTTACCTAGTGACGAAAGTCATGTTATGTTTCAATCATTTTGGAAATCACTCTAACGAAAAATAGTTTGTGAATAACAACTATATAACGCCCTCTAAGAATGTTTCAATGATTGAAATGAGAGTTTAGACAATATAACCATTGGAGGATATAAATATTGTTGTGGTAACACATATATGTATAAGTCCTTATTGCTTGAACCGAAGTTTTCGAACTTTGTTGATCAAGTGAAACCGGAACGTGAGACGTCAACTCAGTCCGCGAACTGGCGTAGTTCTCGAACCCGAGAATTTCTATTGGAGTTGTAGCTCAGTTTCAGTCCGCAAAGTCAGTCCGCGAACTGACGGAAGTTCTTGACCCGAGAATTTCGGTTGGAGTTTGTAAACTCCAACTGGTTAACTTGAGTCCGCGAACCCAGTCCACGAACTTGAGTTGGTTATGTCTAAAAATGATGTTTGTGAACTTATCTTAATAAACTAAGGAATGCTATTGCAAACTGTGGCTTTATAGTTCATGAATCGATTCGAGTGAATCGCATCATTTTTGCTTCAATTATGTCTAGTGTAGTACATGAGATCTCATAGAAATTGATCAACTCTCTAAATAGTTCATTTGAGTCATTTGGACTAGTTATGGTGAAGAAGAATATGGTTGATATGAAAGTTATCATTTGGCTAACCATTTGGTTAACTAGTGTTGAACCAACTAATGTACAAGTTTGGGTACGGTTACACAAACCCAAAATTGTCAAGTACATGTGTATATAACAATCTATGTTTTTGATCTAACGGTTGATAAATATTAGCTTGTATCCAATCGGGTTTTCATATAACATTGAATATTGAATGCTTTGTTACCAAGCTAACATTGATTGCAAACCCTGATTTGAAAGACTATAAAAGGGAGAACATTAGCAACTGGGAAACCTAATCCCCACACATTCTGTGTGATACTATTTTGCTAAGCTAGAGTCGATTCTCCTTTAACCTTTGGTTTTTTTCTGCTAAAACCAGGTTAACGACTTAAAGACTTCATTGGGATTGTGAAGCCAGGCCGATACTAATTTTATTGTAGTTGTGTGATCTGATCTTGATGTTTCTATCGTACGAGTACAATTGTAATAATTGACTTGAGATTTCTATATCCGATAGGAAAGATATAAAAGTAATCACAAACATCTTCGTCCAATCGTTTGTGGTTCCAAAATATCTTTTTTCGTTGCGTCGATTAAGACTATTGTGAGGTGATTGATAAAACTGAGATGTTCTTCGGGAATATAAGTCTGGTTTTATTGATTGGTTCCTGTTCACCTTGATTTATCAAAAGACGGAACAAAACTCATATGTTTATTCGTGGGAGACGAATTTATCTATTTTTTAGACTTTTCTGTGTGAGACAGATTTGTTTATTAAAGTCTTCGACTTTGGGTCATAGCAACTCTTGGTTACGGGTGAGATCATCTAAGAGAATCAAGTGCGCAGTATCCTGCTGGGATCAGAGGCGTAGGAACATAATTGTACCAGTATTGCGAAGACTTGAAGAAGTACGGAGCCACAACCACAACATCATCCTTCCACTTGAGATTAGTGATATTTTACTTGAACTGTTTCATTTCCTAACGTATCTTTCAAGTCGTGCATATTGAAAACAAAAAACTGCGAAGCATGAACACTCTAGATAGACATAGTATTAAGGAATACAATATGAAGTTTCTTGCTTAACCATTAAAATTTGTATATAAGACATTATTGTGATTATGTATGGGTATGAGGTGAGGATTTCATCCTAGGGAACAATGTTTACATGTGTTTTAAGGAAGTAACTTGCATGACATGTGTTGTGAACCGAAAAGGAAATCGCCATGCGTTATTTGGATTGTTCTTCATTGCAAATCTTATGAACGACCAATATGTGTGATTAGTATAACCGCTCATGACTTGTTTGTGTTTTTGGTAAAACTATTCACATGAGGCCTGACTTATGTATTGGTATGACTTTTATTAGTGAAATAGATCTTAAGTAATCACCTGGGGTATGATCGTGTTTGTGAGTGTCTAACCAAATTTGGGAAATGGGAACCGATCCTATGAAGAGGTGCAGTACATCAAAAGGGGGAACCGATCCTTGTATGAGGTGCATCAAGGTTTATAGAAGAAAGGGGAACCGATCCTATGAACATGTGCAACACATTTTTAGGCAAGGGGGAACCGATCCTATGGACATGTGCAGTGCATACAAGTTAGATACCAAATATATGTGGGGAACCGATTCTAGTACCTAGTCAGCCGTATCTTTGGTAAGCTAGTGTGACTATGCACAATACTCACATGGAGGTAGAACCGAAACTTGGTTTGGTAGAACCATACACCCATGGCTTGTGATTGAGTGGTACTTGATCAATTACATAGTTCTTGAAAGTCAGATGAACAAATTCTAAACATGTTTAAAAGTATGGTAAATCGGTTTCAAGTGAGCAAGTATGAAAGAAGACTTGCAATAGTAAGATGTCGACACACTTTGAACATGCGCATTAATGTGTATTCTTTTATTGTTCAAATATATTCCTTAACAGCTAAGAAGGAAGTAAATCCCAAGATCGAATTTAAATAAGTTAAGAATCTTTTAATTAAGGTTTTTCATTATATATGGAAAATAAGAATTAGTAATGTGCATTTGCTAGTTAAAGTTTTTCCAAGGAGATTTCGGTCATTATTTTTGGACAGTGCATTCACAGGAATTATGAAAACCGAATTTGGGTTAATATGGAAAAATACCTTGAGAATATTTTCGGTTTTGGAAATTCCTTGGTGTCCAAACTTCCTTATCTATAAATACTTTGAGTTTGCATTTCTAGCAAACTAATCCTTCGTGACAGTAAACTTCCTTTGTTGTACTGTTACTGGTGAATCCGCCTATCGGAGAGGAGAGTAATCTAATTAGGTGAAATATCTTACGGCCGCTCAATTTAAAGTCTTCTTTGGGATTGAGAAGCTCTAGCACGACCCGTTGGTGGGAAACTATCGCGGTTTATCTTTAGTTTTCGTATTGATTTGATTGACTAACGGTGGTTGAACTTTGATTGCACCTAGTTTGTTTATGCTTGAGAATATTCTCTTTTGATATAAGATTCACTCAAACTAGTTCAAGGTTTCGACAAGGATCTTTAGGCTGTTGTTAGATCTAATGACGATCTTGTGATAATCCTTTGTTAACAGACTCCGTTCTGTGTGTGATTGATCACAAGAAATTCAAGTAGTTATGTGCAGGTGTTTATTGAATATCTAAGAATATTTGAAGACAAAGAAGAGATAGAAGATTTATGACTTGGTTTTATAATCTTTGGTGTGCACAATACTTGTTTGGGTAACAGAGGATCCAATTAATAATCGGTTTATCCTTGTGGATTGGATTAATTAATTGATAAGATCGGAATCAACACAATTCTTTGGATTAAGAGTGTTGATTGCAAAATATTACCAATTTCCTTTTGGTTATTGAACATAAGATAGATCTTGGAACCTGGAAAAGGAGTTTATGTTAAGATAAACAAAAGAGACTTTGCACAACTCATATCACTTGGTTGAAGAGAGTTGATACCAAACAGATTTGTTGTTCCTTTACTGTTTGGAATATGAACCAAAGGAATTGGTCCAAGTACGTGACTTTTTTACAGGTTGGAGGCGTGGGAATACAGACAGAATTAGGTGAGCTATAGGTTGAGTTGCTTTGTCTCAACTATACGAAGTTGGTTTATTTTTTATAACGGCTTAATCCTAAGAGTATTCAATTCTGGACAAGGTCCCGGGGTTTTTCTTCATTTGAAGTTTCCTCATTAACAAAACCTTGCTGTGTCATTTACTTTATATTTCCACATTATAATTGTTTTATTATAATTAAAGTAAATTGCACAGATATTAATTCATATTTACTTGATACGTGAATCCTATTGTGTTTGGTTAAGTCTTAACCTTTGTATCAAGTAAACATACTTTGTTGTTATATTGTCTCGATCTCGTATCCATAGACGATCACACGAAGTGTGAACCGATTAGTTGTATTGTCTCGACTCAGTCCATAGACAATCATTTACGGAGAAAGGACTTATTGGAAGGAAAAGTTTTTATCTTGAGGTATATTTGGGTACCCTCGCCTTTTCAATTGGTTTCAGAGCAGGAAAACACGAAAAGATCTAACAATATGTGTTTGGTGCGATCCATCCTATAAGAATTGAATCCATGTATGATTTAGTTAATGTTAAGCAAGAAGATGATATACTTCATAAAGGATATTTGTTTTCAAACTCTGATAAACAGCCTTGTACTGTTAGTTCACTAGTTGAACACAACTCAGAAAATATTAACCATGATGAGTTAATAAGAAAACAAATGGTTCTGACGAACAAGTCATATTCAGATAACAGTGATGAGATTAAAATTTTCAGAAAGCTTGATGTAAAGTATAATCTAAAGGATAATGTATATTATTCATCTGCTGAAAAAGTCATCAGAGAATTCTTGATTCATGAAGATGCTGAATCTAAAGGACTTGAATTTGTTCAAGCCAAAAGAGGTATATTAGTTAAAACAAGGATATGTGATTCTAATCTCCAGAATCTCTTAACTAATATACAAGTTCATGATTCTAATAGTCTAGCCACCTGTAAGAATCAAGATGAATGCATTTTAAGGGTTAATCCTTTGACTTGTATCTAGTCAACATTGCCTGACAATGATTATCCCTCAAACAGAGATACAGATCAACTCATGCATACAAAAACAAAGGATTTCAAATCTTGTTGTTCTGTTGTTGATCTAAGCAAGAGTTCTGATTATTTCACAACTCGCAAAACTTTAAGTCACGCTTGTGTTCTGGTTCATAGAACTGATCATTCTGTTATATCAGATCAACTTAGATGTGACTTTGTGAAAGAAGTTTATTCTTGGAGAAATTTGAAAGAGAAAGATATTAAGAAATATCATGATTCCATGAATTAAGAGCTTTCACTAGCTCACACCAACAAATGATGTTGGGATTCGGAATTTCCCCAGGAAGCGCTCTTTTCAAATAAAAAGAGGGAAGTTCTTAAAAGGAGCACAAGAAAATAAAGATAGTTTAATCCTATTCTGGAGTGTATTTCTTCTCTTGGATTATCTATGAGTAATATTCAAATATTACTTTTGTCAGAACTCTTAGGACAAGTTTGGAAATTTTACTATTGTTTCCGAAAGTATATATGTGTATTTTCACAAATAAATATGCCGTATTTAGGTATCTCATTCTTGGAAACCAAGTTTGAATTCTTTTATAAGACATCTTTTGGACTGATTTCTCTGTGTCCTGTTCACGGTCAAAAATGGGTGGAAATACCATTGATATTGAATCTCAACTTCGAAAACTTGAAATTTTTCCTGTTGAGTTTATGTGCTACTTCTCTGATGAACATAAAAATAATCATATTTCTTTCGAGCTTATGCTTATGTTAATGAGAGACTTTGAAGTCGCTCGAGAGATTTTGGAATCTGCAGTAGCGAATGAGAAACTACTTGAGTCAAATCTCTTGAAGTCAATTGTGGAATTGAATCTGCTGAAACATAAACTCAATCATCTGATAGAAAAGACGAGACTCAAGAATCAAAACACTGAAGAAAATTCAGTAAACAACAAGAGAACCACTAGAGATTAAGTTATATATGATGTAATACTTAATCTAGAATAGTAGATATCAATTTTTGATTTCTTTCATTGATTGTATAAGTCTATTATAAATAAAAACTATTATGAATAAAGTTATTTGATTTATAATTTTCTTGTGATAGTTTATTGATTTACATAGCCGGTACTTTAATGCTTTATTTATTTGCTATGTATGTTTATGGGATGTTTGATTTCGGTTTTATTACCTTGATATTTGATCTCATAATATGTTGTGAACACTTATGGTTTGGGTGAATTTTTGATTTAGCAGGATTAAGTTCTAGCCCATGTTGGTAGGCTTTATCAAAGGATCATGAGGGGTTCATGTAGAAATAATAATATGTTGAATCGATTTTGGTTAGTATAAAAGCATATGTGTTTCGACGGTTTTCAACTTTTGCTTGCAATTGTTAAAACCTATTTTCAACCTTTCTCTGGTAAAGGTTGGTTGTTGTTATTCTTTTGTTTTTTGCATAAGGATGACAACATAATGGTATTTCGATATCAATTCTCCCTGGAAGAAGAAGATGTGATCATATTGGAGAAGTTGGATGCAAAATTGAGGTAACAATCTTGTTAGTTAATTATTTTCCTGTTTTAAGAAAAGCCTATTTTTATTTGATATATATATTGCTTTTGCTTAAACGAAATTGTCGGTACAATTGATGTGTTTATTCTATTATGTATGCGTGGATGTTTGTGTGATTCAATTGTTTCCGGTTAAGTAAAACTATTGTTATCTTGCTTTGTTGTGTGATATCAATCGTTTAGGCTTACGAAAGTTTGGTACAATTGCGGTGCTTTAATGTCTATGTTATTTCAATTGCTTCCAATTAAGTATAACAATTGTTATTTTTCTTTATTGTATGGTATCAATTGTTTAGGCTTACAAAATTTCGGTGCTATAGTGGAACTTTAATGATATATGTTGTTTCAATTGCTTCCGGTTGAGGTGACTAATTATGCAAGTTGATTTATTAGTTTTGTATGAATTATTTATGGCTTAACGAATGAATAAGGGATGAGTTGTTTAGTCCAATTCAATTTCGGATAATCTAAGCTAAGTTAATTCTAGTCTTAGTTAGACTTATCAAAGTGGAGGTTTCGGTTATTCAAGTCTAGCCAAATGCCTAAATAAGGAAATGCTAGTTAAATAACCTAGTATTTGGCTTGTTTAAAATCTAAAGGTCTAAGTTATATGGATAATTAGAACCTGATGAGAAAAATAAAGTTTATCTTTGTTTTGGTCTTATCGAATGAAGTGGTTGTCTTTATACAATCGGTTTAGAAAAGGAACTAAGTTGCTTAGTTGATTCTTGGTTTGCTAAACTAGTTGGGAAAATTGCTTCGGGCAATTATTTCCATGATAATATATCAAAACGTTATTACTTTGTAGTTTAGGTTTTGATATTGGTTATGAAAAATGGTATGTGGAACCCTCGTGCTTGATTCAACAGGTTGCAAGTCTATTTTTGAGATTTGTAAGATCCTTTTCGTGTTGTCCTTTATTTTTTCGTTTCTTTGTCATTTTTGTAACAAAAAGGGGGAGAAATATATGGAGTAAACAGGTGATGCTGATATCAATTTTATGTTGATTGGTGTCACTAGGGAAGAGGAAAATGGTGCTTGAACGTTTATCTAACGAATGAGGAAAAACACAGACTAAGGGGAGTAACATATCGTATGATTGGGATAACAAAGACGTGCAGATTGAAAATCTACCTATCTCACCTTTAGGGGGAGTATGAGCTTTGTTATTATAATGTCAACAACGGAATTTTAAGGATTGAATTAATGCAGGTTATGTGCTGTTGATTTCAGGAATCAAGCGTATGTGTAATGAATTATTGTAATTTGTTTATCCATATGATTGTAAGAGTTTTGTCACTAAAATTGACAAAGGGGGGAGATTGTTAGAGCATAGATCAGTTGAACCCACCAAGCGTTGGTATGTCAAGTTTGGTTGTCATATTTTAGTGAGACAAAACTCATTTAAGAGTCGCTTGATTTAAATGTACTAGAGTTAACTTCGTATAGGTTAGCTTGAAAGTATTAGGGTGAGACATTATAAGTATTACGAAGACTTGAAGAAGTGAAGAAGTACGGAGATACAACCACAACATCATCCTTCCACTTGAGGTTAGTGATATTTTACTTGAACTGTTTCATTCCCTAACCTATATTTCAAGTCGTGCATATTGTAAACACAAAACTGCGAAGGATGAACACTCTAGATAGACATAGTATTAAGGAAGACAATATGAAGTTTCTTGCTTTACCATTAAACTTTGTATATAACACATCAACATAATCGTCTGAATGCTATTGTGATTATGTATGGGTATGAGGTGAGGATTTCATCCTAGGGAACAATGTTTACGTGTGTTCTAAGGAAGTAAGTTCATGATATGTGTTGTGAACCGAAAAGGAAATCTCCATGCATTATTGGGACTGTTCTTCATTGCAAATCTTATGAACGACCAATATGTATGATTAGTATAACCGCTCATGAGTTGTTTGTGTTCTTGGTACAACTATTCACATGAGGCATGACTTATGTATTGGTATGACTTTTATCAGTAAAATCAATCTTAAGTAATCACCTGGGGTATGATCGTGTTTGTGTGTGTCTAAACAAATTTGGGAAAGGGGAACCGATCCTATGAAGAGGTGCAGTACATCACAAGGGGGAACCAATCCTTGTATGAGGTGCATCAAGGTTTATAGAAGAAAGGGGAACCGATCCTATGAACATGTGCAACGCGTTTTTAGGAAAGGGGGAACCGATCCTATGGACATGTGCAGTGCATACAAGTTAGATTCCAAATATATGTGGGGAACCGATCCTAGTACCTAGTCAGCCATATCTTTGGTAAGCTAGTGTGACTATGCATAGTACTCACATGGAGGTAGAACCGAAACTTGTTTTGGTAGAAACGTACACCCATGGCTTGTGATTGAGTGGTACTTGATCAATCACATAGTTCTTGAAAGTCAGATGATCCAATTCTATACTTGTTTGGAAGTGTGGTAAATCGGTTTCAAGTGAGCAAGTATGAAAAAGGACTTGCAAGAGTAAGATGTCGACACACTTTGAACACGCGCATTAATGTGTATTATTTTATTGTTTAAATATATTCCTTAACAGCTAAGAAGGAAGTAAATCCCAAGATCGAATTTAAATAAGTTAAGAATATTTTAATTAAGGTCTTTAATTATCTATGGAAACTAAGAATTAGTAATGTGCATTTGCTAGTTAAAGATTTTCCAAGGAGATTTTGATCATTATTTTTGATTTTTGTTAGAGGGAGAGCAAAAATGGATTTGAGGAGTACAAAAACCATAATTGACTCATTAACTAGGTCCAGTTTTATAAATTCGCACGAATCGTACAAAGTTACCCTCGTTGACAACACAAATACTTCACACCCTTGGTATCAAATGAATCAAACTACCCATCTCTCCTTATGGTCTCTTCTTCTTATCACCTGCAACATCTGTTTGGATCACGAAGAAAAAAAAATGTATCAAGAAAAATTCTTTGATCATCTATTAAGAAACTGATTCCAAGTAGCTTGAAAAACTTGTTCAGAACTATTGATCATTGAATGATCATCGTTTGATTATGATCAAAACTTTCGAATCGTTAGATATTGGGCTTAGATATTAAGACAAGAATAGATGAGAGAAGTAGTATTTGGTGATGAATATGTTAATGATAATAGAGATTCTGTATTTTTTCCACTTGGATGATAATTAGAAAATCAATCTTGCTTTTCATCAAGGAGGAGGAAGAACTCTTAAAGGTACAGATGAAGTCGAACTTGGAGAGTTTAATTAATCCAAATATTTGACCTCTTTATTCGTCTGCTTCAGGTATGATCAAGTTGATCGTATCATAATTTTGAACCTAAGTATCATCATTTCAAAAATTGAATAACCATTTATGTTCGCTGGGATTGTTCGTTAAACCTTATAAGCTATTACGAAACAGGTTTAATGAAAGTTTGAGGACACAGGTAGGTAGGAACCGGAAGAGTAAGGGTAACTACATCCGACTTATAAATATATATAAAACTGGAATTAGTTAACTAGTCAACCCCGTTTTTTGCACTCCTCGAATCTGTTTTTGCTCTCCCTCTAACAAAAATCTTATTTTTGGACAGTGCATTCACAGGAATTATGAAAACCGAATTTGGGTTAATATGGAAAAATATCTTGAGAATATTTTTGGTTTTGGAAATTCCTTGGTGTCCAAACGTCCTTGTCTATAAATACTTTGAGTTTGCATTTTTAGTAAACTAATCCTTCGTGATAGTAAACTTCCTCTGTTGTACTGTTACTGGTGAAGCCGCCTATCAGAGAGGAGAGTAATCTAATTTGGTGAAATCTCTTACGGCCGCTCAATTTAAAGTCTTCTTTGGAATTGAGAAGCTCTAGCGCGACCTATTGGTGGGAAACTAGATATTGCGGTTTATCTTTAGTTTTCGTATTGATTTGATTAACTAACGGCGGTTAAACTTTGATTGCACCTAGTTTGTTTATGGTTGAGAATCTTCTCTTCTGATATAAGATTCACTCAAATTAGTTCAAGGTTTCGACATGTATCTTTAGACTCTTGTTAGATCTAAAGACAATGTTGTGATAATCAATTGTTAACATACTCTGTTATGTGTGTGATTGATCACAAGAGATTGAACTAGTTGTGTGCAGGTGTTTATTTAAGATCTAATAAGATTTGAAGACAAAGAATAGATATATAATTTCTAACTTGGTTTTACAATATTTTGTGTGCATAATACTTGTTGGGGTAACAGAGGATCCAATTAATAATCGGTTTATCCTTATGGTAGATTGGATTGATTAATTGAGGAAGATCGGCATCAACACATATCACTTGGTTGAAGAGTGTTGTTGGATTAATCTTAACTATTTATTTTGGGAATTTGAACATAAGATAGATCTTGGAACCTGGCAAAGGATTTATGTTAAGATAAAACAAGGGAACCTTTACGCAACTCATATCACTTGGTTGAAGAGAGTTGATACCAAAAAAATTTGTTGTTCCTTTACTGTTCGGAATGCGAACCAAACGAATTGGTCCAAGTACGTGACTTGTTTACAGGTTGGAGGCGTGGGAATACATACGGAACTAGGTGAACTATATGTTTAATTGCTTGGTATCAACTATACGAAGCTGTCTTATTTTGTATAGCGGCTTAATCCTGAGAGTATTCAATTCTAGACAAGGTCCCGGGGTTTTTTGCATTTGCGTTTTCCTCGTTAACAAAATATTGATGTGTCATTTACTTTATATTTCCGCATTATAATTGTCTTATTATAATTAAAGTAAATTGCACAAACGTTAATTCCTATTTACTTGATACGTGAATCCTATTGTATTCGGTTAAGTCCGAACCTTTGTATCAAGTAAACTTACTCCGTTATTGTATTGTCTCGATCTCGTATCCATAGACGATCACACAAAGTGTGAACCGATTAGTTGTATTGTGTCAACTCAGTCCATAGATAATCACTTTCGGAGAAAGGACTTATAGGAAGGAAAAGTTTTTAGCTTGTGGTATATTTTGGTACCCTCGTCTTTTCACAATAGCTAACCAAATGGTTAGCCATATGAGCACTTTCATATCAACCATATTCTTCTTCACCATAACTAGTTGAAATGACTCAAATGAACTAGTTAGAGAGTTGTTTGCAAGGAAATCTTATGTAACTACACAAGATACAATCGAAGCAAAAACGATTTGATTCACTCGAATCAGTTCATGAACTTTATAGCCACGGTTTGCATTTAGCATTCCTTAGTTAATATAAATAAGTTCACAAACAATCGTCTTTAAATATAGCCAACTTAAGTTCGCAGACTTAGTTCGCGGACTTAAGTTCCCAGAAGGAGTTATCAAACTCCAGCAGATTTTCTCGGGTCGAGAACTTCCGCCTGGGTTCACGGACTGAGTTCACGGCTCTTGTTCCATTTCTCTTGATCAACAAAGTTATCAAACTTCGGTTCAAGGAAAAAGTACTTATACATATATGTGTTGCCGCACAATGCTTATATCCACCATTGGTTATATAATCTAAACTCTCATTTCAATCATTGAAACAATCTTAGAGGACGTTATATAGTTGTTATTCACAAATAATTTTTCGGCAAAGCAATTTTCAAAGTGATTGAAACATAACATGACTTTCGTCACTAGGTAAAGATGAACTTGGAAAAAGAGAAAGCTTACTAACATATATTTCGAGAAATAGATAGGCGACATAAACTCGGATCGAAATAGCAAATGTGTATAATCAAAGTCTATATAGAAAAATGACTTTTGTCTCAAAATAGGAGATAGAATAGATAGACTTTTGAGTGATAGATAAATTAAAGTCTCCACATACCTTTTAGTCGATGAAGATCCACCAGTTCCTTGAGTAGTCCTTCATCTTGTATGATGATTGTCATGGAGTTCTTGAGATCAACTACACTATCTATCCTAGTCCGAGACTTAGCTATAGCATACTAGAAATCAAGACTTATAGTTTTGATCACTAACATTGACAAACATGCTTGAGATATCAACGCATGCGAGTTCCACCTAGCAATGCTCTAACAATATCCCCCTTTGTCAATTTTAGTGACAAAACTATCAATACATATGGAACACAAAAATAAATGAATTAACTTTTGTAGCTCCTATTCCATATGCCTAATCTTCAACATTACTCGAAATATTCGTCACTTCCAAGTACTCCAATGATCCCAAAGGTTTTAAGTTCAGCATCATCATTGTTGAAAATCCGTAGCTATAACAACGAGAAAACAAGGGTTCTCAATCATTGTTATACAGTGTCATAGTATCATTATATAGTATCAAAGTTCCATTGTATCACAACTTTGACAACAATAATATGGTGATATGTATCACTCCCCCTTAGTCAATACTCCATCTCACATGGAAACCACTCCCCCTTACATATTAATTCTCCCCCTTTTTGTCAATAAAATTGGCAAAGGTACGAAAACGGGATCCTAATTAAATTTGCGAAAGAGATATTTCGTGACCAAAAGAAAGCTCATATCATCTTATTTAGATGCAATTATATAGCCGAAGCTAAATGCATTCATCAAGGAGTTTATAAAAATACAAGATAACCCCTATAATATTCCACAGCCGCACTCCCCACAAAGATTTTGCAATTAAGCACAAGTGCAATTAAGAAGTCTCCCTCATAATATGTCATTACCGAAAGAATAACAAGAGAGCGACCTTAATTTCAAAAGAAAAGAAGGATTTCTTTGGACATAACAAATCACAAACAAGTATGAATTTGAATCCAAAATACTAAATTAAATTAACCACAAGAGAACCCATGATTAATTTAATAGGAAATGCTCAACATAAGTGAACTTATGGAGACTCATAAATACTAAATTAGATTAATCACAAGAGATCCCATAATTAATCTAATCAGAATACACAACCAAATTAACCACAAAAAGTAATCAATAATTGGTCATGCTCGACATAAGAGAACTTACAGAGCAACAACTAAACAACCAAACAATATGATTAATTTAGTTGAACATGCTCGACATAAAGTACCTCACGGAGCAACAACTTAGCCAAAAAATAACGCAGTAGATAGAGCTCAACATAAGACACCTTATGGAACAAAACTATATATACACAAATTGTGGATCGGAGGTCGACCTAATTCTGTGGAATAAGAAAGGATTCATTCTATTTTCCATCACCATTTGCACAATGACATACAATAGACATAATCCTTGAAAACAATAGATTTTAACCTATCTTCCATCAAAAATTGACATAATAGGCTTAACTTTTGTATTTGCCAAAAGTCCATTCCTTATTTTATCAACACATGCATATCGACATATAAAGGACTTAACTTTTGACAAGGTATGGGACAATCACAGTTCACGGACGCAAACACACATATCCCATAACAAATTGCAATATATAAAACCATAAATATTAATACTGCAAAAATCATCTTCCAAACATTTTTAGAATTTAAACCAATAAATCTAAAAAAATGAAGATGAAAAATTTGGACATAGCTATGTATAATCACAATAATGGTTATTCCAAACTCTAGTTATTCTTCTAAACAAAATAAGAAAATAGAAGATTTACTAGGCATTAAGACCTTTGAAGAATTATTTATCGTCCCTGAACTCCTTGTCGTCAACAACCATTGGGGAATAAGGTTCATGAAAATAGGAGTTAATATCAATAAACCTTCTTGAATGATGTCAAACCAGGGCCTTCTAAATCCCATGAGTCTTAAACACAAAATCCTTTATTTGATGAATCTCCTTTTGCATATCCTTCAACACTTCAAGAACATCAGAAAATTCCTGAGATTTTGAAGGAACAACTCTAGGCTTCCTCACAGTCCTTCTTTTTCTTTTCAATGTCGGAGATAACGGAGATTTATCTTTTTTCTTCATGATTGATGGATTGACAATCATATTAACATCCTTTCCATCAGAAGACATGGTACTTGGAGCATCCATAGGCGTATGGGTTTGTGAGAGGAAATCACAATCTCAAAAAGTGGTCTTGATATAAAAAGAAGTTTCAAGGAAGGAAAAAAGGAATGTAGGGTTAACCTTTAACAGGTTTGTGCACGCACAATTCTGAACCCTAAAGAGAGTAGAATAGTCGAGAATAACCCTTTATTGATAGACAGAGATTCCAAAAACTAAGAAAATAAGAGAACAAACTTTTCCTAAAGACCGAGAGATATATAATCTTGTCTCTTTTGATCAGGCACATGAGACAAGATTTTCAGATCAACACAATCAAGTTGCGTTGCGGTGAACAACAATTTGTCCACCATTTTCCTCTTGAGAGGAATCCACAGACCTCTGTCTAACAAAAAAACTTGATCATACTTTCTTCTCTAATGGTCTTGGTCCATCCTTAGAAACTAACTTCTTAGACAAAGATAAACTCCTACATACCTCAGCGGTCTTCTGAGCAAGATTAAGCTTATTTGCTAATTGATTTGCTCTTCGTTGAATTTTGTTGACGTGCCTCAATTGGTGTTTGTACTTGTAACACTTTAAAAGTTCATGACCCTTTAGAGAACAATATGAGCACGTCAAACTAGGATAAAAATCAGGCTTCTGAGATGTGCAAGCATCTAGACACATGGTGGAACCTGAAACATA
Organism: Papaver bracteatum; assembly: GCA_023529315.1. Classification (NCBI taxonomy): domain Eukaryota; kingdom Viridiplantae; phylum Streptophyta; class Magnoliopsida; order Ranunculales; family Papaveraceae; genus Papaver; species Papaver bracteatum. The sequence goes on along the minus strand of JAJJWX010002058.1, from coordinate 6,133,513 downwards.
AAATATAGAGTTTCCAAAGAATGAGTCAATTTTTTCTTCCATATTAACTGGGTTTTCTTGTGAATGAATATCAAGATTGATGTATGTATTGCTACAATTATCAAAATCAATATTTTCACCAAGAAGTGCAACACTTGTGTAGATGGTGGATTTTCGACAAAGGATAAAATTATAAAACTATACTCCAGATTCGGCAACCGGATGAGTATTGAGGCTCATGTCTCTCATTAAAGCATGAAAGCTCATGCCATAAATCTCTGATTGAGAAGGATGTCTCTCATATTACGTATAGATATGTAGTCTCTAAGATGAAACCACGGCACATCTCATGAAAACTGAGCAATTTAAGTAATTACTCCGTATCCGACAATCAGATGAGTATTGAGACTCATGTCTCTAAGCATGAAAGATCATGTCATAAACCTCTGATGGAGAAAGTCTCTTAGAGAAGATGCATATGTGTAGTCTCCCATCTGAGACCATGGCACATCTCATAGTGTATAGAATCGAAAGATTGGGCGGCTCCTAGACAACATGCCTGCTAGTATAGAGCGACAACGTCTTCGGGATGCAACTAGGTTTTCCATGACTATACAAGGGGAATATGACACTCCAGCAAGTTCATATTTCTCAACCCTCATATAATTAATGCTCCTAGATAGGAAGCCCTTATAGTATAGATCCATCAATTAATTATCTTTAATCGTCTGAATATCTAGAAATATTCTACGAGCCATCAGTTAATCGCCTGAATATCCAGCTGTAGTTGCAGGATTTCCCACACTACACCCTTGTCAAGAATCTATGAAAACTAAGTCATAATTGTGGATGAACAACAACACTTTTATTAATTCACTTTCAAGAAGATTTACAAGAAATATCAAAACTAAGAAGTACAACTTTCTTTATGGAGTTTCTCTCTCCTCAAAATTCTCTCAGCTTTCAAAAGTACATCATCCTCTTCTGGATTTAGTCGAACCCTTTATATAGGAAAATACATAGTGGAAGACAACTAAGATTTCCCCATAATTCGGATCCACTATGCGATCTCATCGCCATAACTTTAGTCTTCACCATCGCCAACTTTATAACCATCGTGAAGCAGACTTATTCTTCATATATCTTTAATCGTTAACCGTTATATCACTCTTTTGTGACACTCGCCAAATGTTGTTGAATAATCTTGCGATGTTCTCGTCAAAGTGTTGTTAATACTTGTAGAAATATTTGGGTTTCTCGCAGAAGTGTCGTTTCCATCGTGAGAATATCGTTGTGGCGATATTATGGTCCTACATCTTGCCTCTTCTCATGTCTTTTCTGCGAAGAAGATAAGATATGAGAACTTTCAACTCTTCATGATGCTCGCAGCTTCTTTCTTTACAAGTTTTCTTCTCGACAAACCTCCGTTTATTTAGTTTAATCGCCTACACGTGTTGTAGCTCTTCTTTAACACGTGTCCTATTAATGGGTCATACTGCTCTTGTCTATAAAAGGTGGAGCCGAGATACGAAAATAATTTTCTCTTTTTACTTCTTCATCTTCTTTATCTGCTTATTTCTCTTTTTGTCTGCAACTTTTCTTTATCTTCATATTCACCTGCTACTGTTTTAATGGAAACGCCAAGGTATGTATTTTGATTATACCATCTTATTTGAATTATTTTTTACTACTTTTGCTCTTTGATCTTCTTGATTTAATTATAATCTTCGTCATATTTTCCTTTAGTGGAGCTATACCTACCTCCCATTCTGAAACTCCAAACCCTAATTCCCTCAAGAAGCTTGTTGAGAAGAGGAGGAAGAAGGATTATGCGAATGATAAGGTAGTAAGAAACACATTTTATCTTAATAACAATATTGTTGCCTCTGTTTCTTATCTAAATTATTATTTGCAGAATGACGAGAACATCGCTAGACCTCATAAAAAATCTCGTCGCAATAAAACTATTGAAGATGATATCATTATTCCTGAGTTATCATCTAAGAGAGCTATCATCACGCCTTTACAATCTAATCCTCCTTATTTTGTCTGCGAGAACCTCGCTATCAATACCCCCAATCCTTCAGAGAATTTGACAAATTAAATCCCTACAAATGTTGTGGCTGAAACTCCTTCTAGTCCAATATTACCCTCAACCGTCACTTTCCCAAAAACTCCTCCTTCTCATAACGCATCCATCGCAGATGATTCAAATCGTCAACTTGCTATCATTACCACTTCATCCTCTGCATCTCTTCCTCCATCAAATGAAACCTTTGCTGGAGTTGATATTGCTTTTAAAATTTTATCTAATATTTTAGATAACGCTAGAAAATCTTCCACTGATTCTCTTCAATATGAAGCTTGCGATACTTTACTCAAATATTTTGGTTCTGATAATTATGCCTCGCGAGTATCTTTGGAATATGAAGTTGAAGCTCTAAGAAAAGGCCTTCAAGTTAAAACTTCTGAGTGTAACACTCTGAATCATATGCTTCGCAATTCTTCACTTGAGTGCGAGAATCTTCTCAGACATAATGACGAGTTGAAAGGTATAGTTTTCCTTCCTCTATCTTTTTGTCTCTCCATTCTAATAACTCCCCGTCTCCCCTTTTTTTTTTACACTCCATTCCTTTTAAATGTTTGGTTTATTTATTTAGCTTCAAATCGGAATCGATTAGTGAGGATATTTAAATTAGAATCAATCGCTGAAGAAGCTCGCGCTGAAAAAATGTCTTGGATGGACCAACATAATAGATTAGATAATATTTATACTTACTCAATTGATCACATAAATAATCTTACTCATGAGAATAATCAATTGTCTCAAAACCAAAATTTGTTGTGTAGCGAAGTTGCTCGCCTTACATATTTTTTATTTAAGACTGATTTGGTGATGAAATCTTTATCAGATGAGAATAAAACTTTATCCCAAGAGAAAAATAATTTTTCAAGTTTGATGGCGGCTTCCTCGCGACAATTAGATAATCTTCAAAGAATTTGTGATAATCAAGAGCGATCTCTTCGTTCCGTTAAATATGAACTCAAGGAATTAACTGAATCATATGCTGCTGAGAAGGATAAAATTATCAAGGGTAGATTAACTCTTAGTTTAAAGGCTAGTGAACTTAAAGATCAGTATTCTCAGTTAGAGGAATCTCTCTCTTTACTAGTAAAAGAAAATCTTTATCTTCGCACCAAAGAAGAAAACATGAAATCTCGTCTAAAGAGTATGGTTGGCGATAAATTTGACGATGCTAAGAATCAGTGGGAGAATTGTTTCTTTTCATTAATCCAAAACTTAACCTCTCAAAAAGAAGGTAGTCAATTGACTGCCTCAATTGTTAATTTTTCTGATAAATTCCTATGTTTTACTTCTCGTGAGCTCTTCATTTGAATATTTCCTTGTCATTTTTGTTATTCGCAAAATCTGAAAGAAGCCATCTTGCTACTATTACTGCCCTTACTGAGAAATTAGATAAGGTTCGCAAAGAAAACAAGACTCTCATTTCCGATTGCTTGGACGTTCGCGATAAAGCAGAAAGAAGGCTTGATTATCTTGAGTACTTCAAGAATATGGAGATTAGAAACCGTGATAGAGGTTTTCTTCGCAAAGTTCATCTCTCTGTTGAAGTTATGTTGAATAAGATTCTGATCTCCCATTCTCTCCCTCCTGAATCTATTCTCCCTTTAGAAGTTGAGGATGACGAAATTCCCATTCCTATGGATAAAGATTTAGAAGATACACCCACTGAAGGAGAAGAAGGAGCTGAAGAAGATAATCCAGAAGAAGACGAAGGCTCTCCTAGAGAAGAAGAAATTCACAAAGGAAAGGATGCTAGCGATACTGAAAAGAATGATGGCGATACTGATAAATCTGCTGGTGAGAATGATAAATCTTCTGGCGAGAATAACAAATCTGACGAGAAGAATACTGACGAGCCTGTCATCAAGAAGTTTGAGTTTCATTTTTGCTTTCTCTTCCTGCCTCTTTTTTCGCGAGGAATGTAACTTGGATGACTTTTTAAATTTTTCATGTTGTCTGTGTTGAATCTTCTCAAGGAATATATTAAGATTTTATTTGCTCATTCCTCTTCTTGCCCTCTAATATTTTTCTTGAGATGGTGAATTATATGATGTTGAAAAGATATTTTCTGAAGTAATCTGTCTCCTGCGATGAATATATTTTTCCTGCATTCTCAAATAAAATAATTAATGTTCAATATTAATCTGTTGGTCTTATTATGCCTTCCTAGTTAAAGGTCTTATTTTGCCAACCTTTAATATTTTTCTGCGACAAGATCGCAGGACGTCTTTACATTTATATGTATTGACCCATTGATCTTGTCTTATCAATACTTTTCAATATCTCTGCGACAATATGACAAGTCTAGATTCTCTCGCGAAAACAAAGCCTCGTGACATTGCCGTCTTGCGATGAAATCGCAGGACGTCTTTACACTTTCATGCAAAAACCCATTGATCTCATCTTAACATTTTCTCTTTAGGCTTTTTGCCTTTGTATAATTTTAGTCACGCGACAATATGACAGGCCTAAATTATCTTGCGATCATGAAGCCCCATGACATTGCCGTCTTAAGACACTTATCAGCTCCCTAATGGAGGGTGTCGCCCTTATCTTCCCCCTGGTTTCCCCTTCAAGGAGGGCACATCGGCCATACAAGACTAGCTCCCCCCATCCGGATTTGCCAACAACCAGTTGTGTTCGCAGCCTCTTGTCCTTTATGCCTATATGGCTTATAGTTACAAGACTGCACCCTAAGTGGGGTTTTCTTCAGGCCAAGTGCATTGTAGCCAAGACTTACCAAGGATGGCAAGAGAGTTTCCTACGCTCCGGGCACCCTTGGCTCAACCGTGTACCTAGGCACCTTGGTCATACTCTGCACTTCTTGGAAGAGATTGTCGGTCGCCCAACCAGGGTATAACCTTATATAGTTGGAAATCCAAGATCTCTCTCCCGGATAGGTTTTCTTTAACCCCAACATTTGGATGACTCAGGTTCCAGCAGCGGTATAACCTTATCGCTGAGTCATGTCAAGAGATACCCCCTCATATGACGCGCTATTAGGTATTATATTTGCCTCTTATGAAATTTTATTCGCGAACTAGGGTGCACGCCATAAAGGTTCGTCCCATTCTTTTAATCTCTGCGAAATTTTATTCGCCGTTCTTGCGATGATGTTCGCATAAATTGTGATAGAGAAAGAAGAATTTTTTAACTGTTTTATCTTACATTAGTATTTCTTATCTCACAGAAATTGCTACTGATAATACCTTTTCAGAAACAATCTATTCCATGGTCTATCAAGTCTTTGCCCAACATCTCTTCCCTCTGGATCCATTAATTTGTATGCTCCATTTCCAATTATCTCTTTAATGATGTATGGTCCATCCCATTTTCTCACTAATTTTCCACCACTTTCCTGCTGATATCTTGGTGTTTCTCGCAAAACTAGATCGCCAGGCTGGAATTGACGTTTCTTGACTCGTTTGTTGTACTCGCGAGCTAATCTTCGCTGATAATTTTCCATATGTTGTAGAGTTTTTTCTATCTTTTCTTCTAGTTCATCTAACTTATGTAAAATCATGCCAGCACTTAGATTTTTCTCCCATGCCTCTCTTTTTGTTGTAGGGATAGCAACTTCTGTTGGTAAGACAGCTTCAACTCCATATGTTAAACAAAAAGGTGACATTCCAGTTGCTTCTCGTCTAGTTGTATTATATGCCCATATTGCATTATGCACTTTCTCGCACCATGATTTGTGATAACCTTCTAACTTCTTTTTTAAGATGTCTGCGATTGTCTTATTAGTTTCCTCAGCATGACCATTTGCTTGCGGGTATAAAGGAGTAGATTTTCCACATTTTATCTTAAATGCATTGAGTAACAATTCTATATTTTGTCCCTCAAATTGCTTTCCATTATCAGATATTAATTGTGCTGGAATTCCAAATCTGCAGATTATATTTTCAAAGATGAATGTAAAAATATCTTTATCGCGAATATGTTGTACTGCCTTTACTTCTCCCCATTTTGTGAAATAATCTGTTGCAACAATCAGATATCTTCTCTGTCCAGACCCAGGTACAAATGGTCCCACAATATCCAATCCCCATTTTCCAAATGGTCATACGCTTGATGAAGATGATAATGGTGCTCCTGGTGCATGTATCTTTTTCCCAAATCGCTGACAATCTTCACAACGCCTTGAGAGTTGCTTTGCATCCTCATGCATATATGGCCAATAATAACCATGCATCTTTGTTTTATATGCTAAAGATCTACCCCCGATGTGATTAACAGCATCACCACTATGCAACATTTTTAGCACCTTTTGCCATTCTTCTCTCGTCAAACATCTTAGCGATGGTCCACTAAAAGATCTGCGATATAATACCCCATCTCTTAATTCATAATTGGTTGCTCTACTTTTTAATTTATGTGCTTCTAATCGATTTATAGGGATTTCTCCTCTCGCCAAATAAGAATGAAGATCTGCTCGCCAATCTGTAGCATTATTCCCTATTTCTTCCTCGCTAGGTTCTACCATCATTACATCTACCTCTTCTTCCTCTTTGTTTATTGTCGGTTGTAAAAGTGTTTGAATTTTTATGCATCTCGCAAGTGGGTTCGTCATCATACTTGATATGAAAGCAAAAGCATCTGCAAGTCTATTATCTTTCCTTGATATGTGTCTCCATTTTATTTTTGGAATCCTCGCAGACAATTCTTCAACAAGTTTTTTGTACTTCTTCAAAGATGGTTCATTTGTAGTATACTCTCCCTTTATCTGGCGAATAACCAATTGTGAATCACTGGTAATTATAGCATTTTCCAACTTCATTTCTATCGCAAACTTTAATGCATGGATTACGGCTTCATATTCTGTCTCATTATTAGTGGATGCAAATTCTAATCGAAATGAAAAAGCTGTTTTTTCTCCTTCTAGTGAAATGAAAACAACTCCAATCCCATTTCCTTCTCCATTTGACGATCCATCCACTAATATTTCCCATCTGTCAGGTTCTGTTAATAGCTCTTTTGGGTCCCCATGTTCTTCATCTATATCCATCATTTCTTCTACAACTTCGTCATCCTCTAAAGGAAATTCAGCTAAGAAATCTGCGATAACTTGTGATTTTGGCGATGATAGAATTTCATATTGAATATCAAAGTGCCCTACTTGCGCATTCCATCTCTCAACTCTGCCTGATCTTTTTGAATTTTTCATCACCGATTCAATTGGCACTCTCGTTAACACTTTGACCTTATGCGCTTGGAAGTAAATTCGAATCTTAAAAGTTGCGTGTACCAATGCTAGAATTAGTTTCTCAATCTTCGAATAATTTCTCTCTGCTGAATTAAATGTTTTGTTGATATAATAAATTGGCTTTTCCACCCCCGCATCTACTCGCAGTAACACGACACTTAGCGCGTATGTGGTTGTCGCAAGATAGATCAATAGCTCTTCTCCTGGTTCAGCCTTTTGTAAAATAGATATGTTCATCAGTTGTTCTTTAATTCCTTGAAAAACCTTTTCACACTCATCTGTCCATTTAAATTTTGTTCCCTTCTTGAGTATATCGAAAAATTGTTTGCACTTGTCTGATGATCGCGAAATAAACCTTCCCAAAGAGGCTAAGAGTCCATTTAGTTTTTGCACATCTTTAATTGTCGCTGGTGTTGGCATATCGCGAACTGCTTGTACCTTTTCTGGATCAACTTGTATTCCTTCCTTTGATACAATATAACCCAAAAATTTCCCTGATGCTACTCCAAAAGTACACTTTTCTGGGTTCACTTTGATGTTGAATTGTCGCATTTGATCTAAAATCTCTTTCAAATCCTGTACATGATTTTTAGCTTCTTTGCTTTTAATCAACATGTCATCCACGTACACTTCTAATGTTTTATGTATCCATTTTGCGAACACTTTCTCCACCATTCTTTGGTATGTTGCACCAGCATTTCGTAAGCCAAAAGGCATCTTTGTATAGCAATATAACCCTCTTGGAGCAAAAAATGATGTATGCTCTTGATCTTCTTCTGTGAGGGGAATTTGATTATATCCTTTATATCCGTCTAATGAAGATATTCTATCATTTCCCGCTGCTGATTCAACCATTTGTGGAATATCTGGTAATGGAAAACTATCTTTAGGACAAGCTTTGTTTAAATCAATAAAGTCTATGCAAATTCTTATCCCTTTATTTTTCTTTGGGACCACCACCATATTTGCAATCCAATATGGATATTTTTCTTGCCTTATAATTCCTGCATCAAGCATTTTCTGTAGTTCTTCTTCTATTTGAGAATGGTATGTTGTTGCAATTTTTCCGATTCTTTGTTTAAATGGTCTCACATCTTTGTTGATCTCTAATTTATGACATGCTACTGAAGGGTCTATCCCTGGCATCTCATCCATACTCCATGCGAAGATGTCTTTGTATTCTCGCAAGAGATTTATTGTTCTTTCTTCTTCATCTTCCTCCATTTTGGTCCCAATTTTCAGTATTTTAGGCTCTTCTTCACTTCCAATATTTATTTTCTTTGTTGGCTCTGCTGCGGTGTAACTAGCTTCAGGTTCTCCCATTGGTGTTGGAGTTTTCATTTCTCTCGCGAATTCATCTTCTTCTCGCGAAACTTCACTTGGTATCCCTTTTCCTTCTTTTTCCCTTATCATGTAAATTTTATATTCCTCTTCATTCTTTGCTTCTCTGTTCAATTTTCTGTGAGCTTTTCGCAGCTTTGGACGTTCTTCACAATTTCTTATTTCAATTTGGTAGCACAATCTCGCGAAATTCACATCTCCTCTAATTTCTCCAATTCCACTAGGCATAGGAAATTTAATACATTGATGTAATGTTGACGCCACAGCCTTGATTGCATGTATCCACGGTCTTCCAAGTATCATATTGTACGACGATTCCACGTCTTCCACACATAATGATATTTGTGTTTCAATTTCTCCTAGTGGAATTCGCACCATTATCTCGCCTTTAGGTTTTGTTATAGACTTTCCAAATCCATGAAAATAATATGTGGAATGAGAAATTTCTTCATCCTTATATCCCATCTTCTTGAAGGTATGATAAAATATCATGTCTACAGAACTTCCTGTGTCTACTAAAGTTCTATTCATAGCCCATTCTTCTTCAGATTTTATCGATTTCTCCTTTATCATTGGTATAGTGGTTACTGTGACCACCAATGGAGATGTATGACTTAAATCTTCTTCTGGTATTTCTGCTGCTGTAAACGTGATTTCTTGTTTTTCCCAATCTTTCAATGATGATATCTTCTCCACTGTCACAATCTTCCTTCCTTCAAAATCCCGTTTATGTATCCTTCCCTTGATATTTTCATGAAATCTATCAATCATTTCTTTTGTTATTACATCACCTTTCAATTTTCTACAATCCTTTTTGATTCTGATCATTCTTCCTTCAATTTTCTCACCGATTTACTTAATGATTTCCTTAATCTTGAACAATTTTCATCTTCTTCTTCGCTTTTTCTTCTATTTTCGTTAATTCAATCCCTGTTTCGGGCGCCAAAATGTAGTTGCAGGATTTCCCACACTACACCCTTGTCAAGAATCTATGAAAACTAAGTCATAATTGTGGATAAACAACAACACTTTTATTAATTCACTTTCAGGAAGATTTACAAGAAATATCAAAACTCAGAAGTACAACTTTCTTTCTGGAGTTTCTCTCTCCTCAAAATTCTCTCAGCTTTCAAAAGTACATCATCCTCTTATGGATTTAGTCGAACCCTTTATATAGGAAAATACATAGTGGAAGACAGCTAAGATTTCCCCTTAATTCGGATCTACTCTGCAATCTCATCGCCATAACTTTAGTCTTCACCATCGCCAACTTTATAACCATCGTGAAGCAGACTTATTCTTCATATATCTTTAATCGTTAACCGTTATATCACTCTTTTGTGACACTCGCCAAATGTTATTGAAGAATCTTGCAACGTTCTCGTCAAAGTGTTGTTAATACTTGTAGAAATATTTGGGTTTCTCGCAGAAGTGTCGATTCCATCGCGAGAATATCGTTGTGGCGATATTTTGGTCCTACAACAGCAATATTCTATGATTCTTTGTTATATTTCGTCACTTCAATTCGTGGTTCTTCCCAGCAGAACTCCACGGGTTAGTGATAAATATTTAACAAAACAGGCAGCCGAGCATCGAATAAGCCCTGACGAAAATGGTGCAAGTATACTTAGCAAATAATGCACAGACCGGCATTTTGAATGCGCAAACGAGCATTTCAAAAATACGAATGAACGATGAACCTATGCAAAATAGAAAGAAAAAATAATTAAAAAAATATATTAGCAAAGGCGCTAGGGGACTGGGCTCACCAGCAGGCAGGTCATGCCGTGACCAGTCCCGCGCCAGATTTTATATTTTATCATATTTTATTATTTTTCTCTAATCTCACGAAAATTCTCCCGTTCGAGCGAATCTCTCTTATTGCAAAGAAATTATCCAAACTCATGATTCTATCAAAAATAATAAAATTAGGGAAAGGTGTTGCGGGACCGAGCACCAGACGGCCGGCCATGCATTGGTCATGGCCGGTCCCACACCTCACGTCCCATTGTTTTATTATTTCTCTCAAATTATGAAAATTCCTTGATTTCATGAATTTTCCCTAAAACCATGAAAATTACCTAATTTTATGTATTTTCTCTAAAATTATAGAAAATATTTAAAAATTAGGGAAAACTTGTGGGACCGGGATCTAGCCGGCCGGCCACGCCCTAGTCGATCCCACACACCTATTATTTTATTATTATTTGGTGTTATGTTTCCTGGTTTCATGAAAACTCCCTGATTTCAACAAAATATCTTGGTTTTCAACAAATCCCTTTGATTTTATGAAAATTCTCTAAAATCATCAAAATTTAATAAAATTGGGAAGAGTGGCTTGGGACCCGCGCCCATTGGCCGGCCGTCCATGCCCCGGTCATTGCCGGTCCCACATTCCCATTCCCTATTTTTTATTAATTTGTTTTCTCTCATCTCATGGAAGTTCCCTAATTTCATCAAAACTCTCCAGTTTCATGGAATTTCCCTCAAATCAGAGAAAATACATAAAATTACATAAAAGTGGGAAATATATGGGACCGTACTTTTCAGCCGTCCGTCCATGCCCTAGCCGTGGACAGTCCCACACCTTGCAATTCCCTGTTTTATTTGTTTTCCCTCATCTCATGTATTTTTCCCAATTTCAGTAAAACCATGGATTTTGCATATTTTCTCCAGATGTTGCTCAAACGTGCACCAGAAAATATCAAAATTCTCATGACTGAAGCGCGGACATCATGGTGACACGGGAACATCCCCTTGACCGACCAAGGGTGACCCTGAGGCTTGAAAATAGCTGGTCCCGCATGTTTTAATGATTTTAACCTATTTTGCTCAATTACTCATATTAGGTTCAAACTCCTTCCAAACAATTGGAAGTTTGCTCAAACGACCATCCATTGGTCCCGCTGCAACCAAGATCCGGTCCCATGACCTCTTGGTCGATCCCTCATTTTTCCCATAAGTCAGGTTTTAGTATTTGTCGCTCATACGAGCATTATCTCAATAAATGATTAAACCAGCATTTAATCATTCTTTCACCAACTGGTCCTCAAGAGACTTTGGTATTTTTGCTCATTCGAGCATTTGGGCATTATATGGTGAACCCATCATCCCATATAGGCAGTCCCATGTGTTGATTTGCAATAAATCGTCATTTCGGTAAAATTAGGGTTTTGAATCCAGAGCTCTGCAGAAACGTGATTCTGAGCAGATTCAAATACTCTGATAATTTTATGTTGATTCCATGATCAACATTTTTATTTATTTTTCTTGACCCAGCAGTCAGTAACTTAAATTAATGTTTTATTTGGTCATGCTACCAACAATTCGTCAAACGAGCAATATTTGCTCAAACCAGCAATATTTGCTCAAATTAAAGAATATTGGTTTAACTATCAAATATTTGACAATTCAGCAACACAGTTTGATCTGCAAAAATACCTCGTCTCAGCAAGCACATTAAATTCATGAGTTTTAGAACATTTTGAAATTATGTTCAACTCAGCAACACATGGACTCATCGCCCCATAAAGTCAGCAACTGACTCCACAATCACGAGATTTCAATCGTGTCACATGGGGGGATATTAACTAGGGTTTTGGTCTGGCGGTCTACGACACGTGTGTTAACCCATGATGAAAATGTGAGCAAGTCGTGCAATCAGTTGGAAGAATCAACAAAGTAGTGGGTGGAAAATTAACCAAGTCTCCGCACGATGAGTTATTGGTTTTAACACGATTTCCCATTTCCTCACTCTCTGATTCCAGCAACTGTCACACTTCATGAGATCATGGTTTTTTCAACTCCGGCATTATAAAATGTATTTGAATCCTGATTGAAAGAAAAATATTCGAATATTCGTCTAGTATTTCTCATCAAAGTTCATACAAACAATCTTTCATCTACACGAACTAAGAGAAATCACTCTCAATTGAGAAAAATTCAATCATTCAGAAGCATTCTTACGCTGAATTCACAACACACCTACAATATCAGATCATCATTGATCTTATGTATATCTCAGCTTCCCTCCCACAGATCAACACATCCTCTCTTGTGACCGAATTGACTCTGGAACAACCATTGTTCTTGGTTTAGTCCAGGGTCTTACATATTGATCTCTCAAACTTAAAGCACTCCCTTCTTGTAGTGCATATGTGTGTGGTTCAACATTTCACTCGGTTCAGGGATTCTCCACACGGTCGACTCTTCACTTCCGTAAAACCCAGCAAATCGTTTTTCCCCATCTACAGATTGGCGACCATGGTGGGAGATTAATCTCTCGGTTGCAATATCAAGCTTTCACAAGATGGTTGATCTTAGGTCACGCGCAATTGCAGATCCTAACGCAAATAATACTAGTACTAGCAACACTAACGATGATATTCCATAAATTATTCCTTCTTCCGACAATGGCGGTGACGTTTCTCCGCCTAGGAATCATTCACTCTTTGTCCGGAATCCCGAAGAAATCAGAGAAAATCCGCCTACTATAGGCGATCTCATGAAGGTGCAGGAAACTCTTGTTAAGAATCAGACTAACATGGATGTTATACAGAAGGAGTTGTGTAATTATCTCAAAAATCTTACTGACAAGATGTCAGAAAAGACTCAAGGAAATGGAAAAGAAAATGAGACATCTCCAGATGCTGATCCTGAAGTAGTTCCAATTCATACAGTGGATGGAAACGAAGTCCGCAAAGCTGCAGACGATACATCAGCAAAGGAATCATCAAATTTCATTACTCGGGAAGATTTGGAACACATCTTGGAGAACCGTGGAAAAGACAAGACATCACATGTCCATCGTCACCAGCCTCCGTACCCTTCTGCTACGTAAAGGATTATGTAGTTGCAGGTTTTCCTACAACACACCCCTTATCATATCTTGATATTAATTTCTAGATCTACATATAAAATGGTAGTAAAATTGCTAGAATTGTAAATGGACACCAAGAATTTTTACATGGTTCGATCAATTTGATCTACATACATGATTCTTCACTATAATTCTTTAAGTTTACATTTGATTTTCATTAATAATCTCCATTAACGTAGTTCTAAATTTAGTTTTGGGGAAGAAGATGATAAAGAAAAATACATTCTCTCTCCTAAAATCTCTCTGCAAAATATCTCTCTCTTCTCAAATTGTTTTCCCCTTTCTATCTCCTGCTCTTCTCTTTATATAGGTGTTTACATAAAGGATGAAAACTCACACTTCCCCTATCCGAGGATCTCTTGCTATGTGATCGCAAGATGTGCTCGCAGAATTTCTCTTCAACTACAAAATCTTCATTTCTTTCCTTGCTCTCACGATCTCCCGCCTTGTGCTTGCGAGCATTCTCTCTAACTACAGAATCTTCACATCTTTCTCATGTTTTAGGCTGTCGTTGTTTATTATGTCATTCTTTAAACTTCTTTGTGACGCTCGCGAAATGTTGTTGAAGAGTTTTCGGTGACGCTCGCAGAAGTGTCGTTAATCTCTCGTGAATATAATTGTGACGATATTCTGGTCCTACATCTTGCCTCTTTTTTCTTGAATATTGCTTAAAAAGTAATCTTTAAGAAAAAAAATTCGTTGTTGTAGTAGTCTTTGAACTTTGTTGATGAAGGAACGAGTGAAAGAATACTAGACTCGAAAAGTACGTACTTGCCTCTATTCTTTTTTGAAGTTCCATATCTTTGCTAAGTAAATAAGAAATATTAACTCTTGAAGTATTCGAAGTATGAAGTATCCTTGAAGAAATATAAGAAGTACTCAATCCTCAAAATATAAGAAGTATCCGTCCTTGAATGAAAATCATAAATATTGCCTCTGTTCATGCGAAATTATTACTTCATTTTTGGTGGAAATCCCTGTCCATTTTGGAAATGATTCTTGCTGAGAAGATAAAGAACATAAAGTGTTTTCTTGGTAATCCATAGTTGTCTCTGTTTTTTATCTATGAAGGTAGAATCCTTGAGAAAATGTTAAATGAACTAATTGCCTCTGCCTCATTCGATAAAATAATCATATTCTGCGAAATAATCACATTTCTTGCGAAATTATGGAATAGTCTGTGAGGTGCTGAATGAGTTTGCAAGTTTCTGAATGTGTCTGCAAGATTCTAAATGTATCAGCGATTTTTCTGAATAACCCTGCGAAATTATGAATAGTGTTCATGAAATAGTACTGTGAATAGTGTCGCAAATAGTGCCGCGAGATGATGAATAGTGTTGTGAACTGATGAATAGTGTTTCGAGATTGTAGATAATCCTCTTGAGAGACTCTGAATAATACTTCTGAAAAATTCTGAACAATACTTCTGGGAGATTCTGAATAGTATTATCTTTCTCTCTTGCGATGAACAAATATGTCCTGCATTCTTAAAAGAAAATAATTAATGTTTGAGATTATTCTATTGGTCTTATTTTTCCTTCCTAGTTAAAGGTCTTATTTTGCCAATTTTTCTTTTTGCGAAAAAATCGCGGGACGTCTTTACATTTGCATGTAAAAACACATTGATCTTGCCTTATCTTTATTCTTTTGATTGTATTGCGACAATATGACAAGTCTAAGTTCCCTCGCGAGATCAAAGCCTCATGACATTGCCGTCTTGCGATAAAATCGCAGGACGTCTTTACACTTTCATGTAAAAACCCATTGATATCATCTTATCTTTTTTCTCTTACTGCTTGTTGCCTCTGTATAATTTTCGTCACGCGACAATATGACATGCCTAAATGTTCTTGCGATCATAAAGCCCCATGACATTGTCGTCTTAAGACACTTATCAGCTCCCTAATGGAGGGTGTCGCCCTTATCTTCCCCCTGGTTGCCCCTTCAAGGAGGGCACATCGGCCATACAATACTAGCTCCTCCCATCCAGATTTGCCAACAACCAGTTGTTTTTTTCAGCCTCTTGTCCTTTATGCCTATATGGCTTATAGTTACAAGACTGCACCCTAAGTGGGGTTTTCTTCAGGCCAAGTGCATCATATCCAAGACTTACCAAGAATGGCCAGGGTAGGTTCATCCGTCCCGGGCACTCTTGGATCAAACGTGTACCTCGACGCCTTGGTCATACTCTGCACTTCTTAGAAGAGATTCTTAGTCGTCCAACCAGGGTATAACCTTATATAGTTGGAAATCCAAGATCCCTCTCCTGGATAGGTTTTCTTTAACCCCAACATCTGCATAACTCAGGTTCCAGCAGCGGTATAACCTTATCCCTGAGTCATGTCAAGAGATACCCCCTTATATGACGCGCTATTAGGTCTTACATTTGCCTCTTGCGAAATTTTATTCACGAACTAGGGTGCACTCCATAAAGGTTCGTCCCATTCTATTAATCTCTGCGAAATTTTATTCGCGTTTCTTCATTCTTTCATTTCTGTCAATTCTTTATATAATCTTGAATAATCTCGCGATTACACTCGCAACTCTGATAAAAATTTGTTTTGCTCATTTCTGTGAGTTCTTCTTTCATTTCTGTCATTTCTTCTTTCATTCTCATAACACCATATTTGAAGTAAATATTCTTTAAAATCTTTTGAAATCTTATAAATATTCTTTGAAATCTTGCGATTGTATCGCATTGTTAAATCAAAAATCTTTTTCTGTATAAGAAATATTCTAGAGAAACCTGTGAAATCTTGCGATTGTATCACTCTTTGTAAATCTTAAAATTTTGAAATTTTAGAAATTTTTGCGATAATTTCGTTTTATGTAATCTTGGAAATCTTTGAAAATTTTGGAGATCTGTATATTTTTTGCGATGATTTCATTTTTTGTAATCTTTTGAAATTTTTGAAATCTTGCGATTGTATGGCAAATAGAATATTTTTTGTAAATTAAATCAAAAATCTTAGAAATGTTAGAAATCTTCTATGAAATCTTGCGATTGCCTCGCTTCTAGTAAATTATTATTATTATTTATTTATTTTTTGAAATATTAGAAATCTTAGAAATTTTCTTTGAAATCTTGCGATTGCCTCGCTTAAATATTTTTTTTTATTTTTTGTAAGTAAAATATTCAAGGAAGTGGTACTTAGCTTTTTATATGATTTTCTGTTGCTGCCGTTTCTCGCGAAGTATATGGTTTTCTTGCGAGATGAGAAACAATGAGAAATGAACTCTTGCCATGCCTCTTGCACCATACCAATTGTTCTAACCCTCTCTTGCGAAATTCTCGTCAACTTTTTTCATTCTTGGCGAGATAATCACCAACTCTTTTCTTTGCCTTGCAAAAAATTCTTTGCGAGGAGGGAGATTCAAATCCAAGTCTTCTAGTTTGCATACTCCCTCTCTAACTGTTTGGGATACTTGTTGCTTGCGAAAGAAAGGCCTAGTTCTGATATATTATTCCATTTCTTCGCTCCATGAAGTTCAAAAATAAGTAAAAGAAAAAGTATGCTTGGCGAGGGACTCGAACCTGCGATACTGAACTTCTTAACTTCGCTATTGACCATTTGTGCTAGCTTATGTTTGCGATAGAAAGTTATACTATCGTCATCTTACTATTATTATCCTCTCGTCAGGCAACTTTAGAAAAATCGTGAAAAAATATTGCTGCGGTGAGACTCGATCACGTGATCTGCTACTTGCATTCATGCCTTCCAACCAATTGTGCTAGTTCTCTTGCTTGCGAGATTTATCTTTGAAATAATCAAAGGCTAACTTGCAAATCTCGCTGAATAAAAATAAACTTGCGAGGAGCAAGAATTGATCCCGCGACCTTAAACTTGTATGCTTCTGGTTTTACCAACTGTACTGTCTTCAACTTGTGAAAGAGTGGCGAGATTCATGTGACTTATTCTTTTTAGTTGTCCTTTGTATAAGCTCTCTTTGGCCCTTCATATTCTCTTTTCTAGCCATGATATTTTATCTTTCTTTCTTGCGAGAGTTCATTCCCTGCGAGCAATCACTATGAGTAATGCAAGTTTTATATCAACTTCATAAAATTGAAAACAAGGATAATCATCAATTTTATTTTATTTTTAAAATCGCATAACTTGAAAAGTATGTTTTTTTTTTTGAAATTAGAAAAGAGAAGAGATTTTGTCCTGTAGAATTATTTGTTGGTGTAACTTCATTTGATTTCTTCGCGATTGTTGATGGAGTACTTGGTGAATAAATCATTAGTCTTCTTCTTTTATCCACTGTGCTGTCTTTTTCCTTTATGCTTTTTCCTCCGTTGGAATCTAAATTTTCTAGTTAAAATGATGGTGTTGGTTTAATCCATTTATTCGCTGACGTTGTATGTTGATAAGTTGGTGGATGTATCTTATCGCAAAAGAGAAATTTCACTGGATCTTTTGATTCCTTCATCTTTGACTTCAATCATAAAAATCATGTTCACATTAGTTGTCAAAATTATGATTAAATTCAAGGTTTATGGACGTAAATTTATGATCAAAACTCTTTTGAATTCAAAATATCAACTAAACATCAATTTTTGTGAAAAACAAAGATTAATAATCTAAAATTCAAAATCTTCCAGATCCATACTATGAACATATAATTTAATAAGATAAGAAAGAATTTGTCATGTTTGAACAATTAATTGATCCAAATTCATTAGATTTCTCCCTGCGAAGAATGAAAACTTTCTTACGAAATGTAAATCTCTAATCAACAGAAAATCTCGAAATTTGACATTTTTAGAGATTCATTAAACAGATTTGTAAAACGAGGTTTGGTTACTACAAATTCGTAACAAAAAAAATTTTAGATTCAAGACTTCCTCAATAAATCAAATTTCTACAAAAAGAAAAGTTTTGGTTTTATAAAAAATCTACTTTCCAGTTTTTGTTTTGCAATTCTCAGATCCGAAAAATAAAACAAAGAATAAGAAAAGTGAGAAGAAATTTGTCTTTTTTGATGATTTGTTGACATAATTTTTGCTACTCTTTTCTTCAGCTGCCTATTAATATATCTCCTTCTCTCTATTTGTTATATAATCATGAGTTTTCGTTGTAGCTTCCATATTTGATCTTGAAGTTTTTAAATCCAGTGAGATCCAATTCTAATGATAGCCAATTTCTTTGAATCTTCTTCAATTTGACAAGTAGGTAGTGTTTCTAGCGCCAAAATGTAGTTGCAGGTTTTCCTACAACACACCCCTTATCATATCTTGATATTAATTTCTAGATCTACATATAAAATGGTAGTAAAATTGCTAGAATTGTAAACTGACACCAAGATTTTTTACATGGTTCGATCAATTTGATCTACATCCATGATTCTTCACTATAATTGTTTAAGTTTACATTTGATTTACATTAATAATCTCCATTAAAGGAGTTCTAAATTTAGTTTTGGGGAAGAAGATGATAAATAAAAATACATTATCTCTCCTAAAATCTCTCTGCAAAATATCTCTCTCTTCTCAAATTGTTTCCCCCCTTTCTCTCTCCTGCTCTTCTCTTTATATAGGTGTTTACATAAAGGATGACAATTCACACTTCCCCTATCCGAGGATCTCTTGTTATGTGCTCGCAGGATTTCTCTTCAACTAAAAAATCTTCATTTCTTGCCTTGATCTCACGAGCTCCCGCATTTTGCTTGGGAGCATTCTCTCTAACTACAAAATCTTCACATCTTTCTCATGTGTTTAGGCTGTCGTTGTTTATTACGTCATTCTTTAAACTTCTTTGTGACGCTCGCGAAATGTTGTTGAAGAGTTTTCGGTGACGCTCGCAGAAGTGTCGTTAATCTCCCGTGAATATAATTGTGGCGATATTCTGGTCCTACAAATTCCTCTTCCAAAAGGTTATACCTCTCCAACCTTCACTTTTATTATGGAACAGGCAATGCTCGGGAACATGTTTCTCGGTTCCTGGAAGCCTTGGGTGAACATGAACATAACCATGTTGTTCGCCTCAAAGAATTTTCAAAATCCTTGAAAGGCAGGGCATATACCTGGTACAATAACATTGCACCAGGAAATATTGACAATTTGGGAGAAATGATTGACGCCTTCTACAAAAAATACTTCTTTGTGTCAGAGAAAATTACTCTCTCTAATATTGGAAGAATGTTTCGGAGGAAAAATGAACATCCCAATGACTACGTGAAAAGATTCAGAGTCCAGTCCCTGGACTGTCATGATCCAAATGTCACGGAGCAGCAACTGGTAGACTTGTGTATCAACGGCATGATCCCGGTCTACAGAGCTTTATTGGAAAATCTTCCTTTCCAGACCTTCTCAGAGCTTCATGAAGCGGCGAAGAGATCGGCAACTACTGCGCCCGCTTTACTGGAAAGAACAAAAGCTACAAAGGCTGAAGAACCGCGAGACACTCGAGGTAGCAGACATTTGATCAAGAAGTAGTAAAACCTCCAATCTTCCACAAACACTGTTGCATAAGGGAACAAACGGAAATCCAAACCGTCACACAAGCATACCTCATCTCCTTCAAAATCACAAAGGAAGGATAAGCATGATTCACAATCCTCTGACCAACGCACAAGAGTTCATGATCGAGAAGCACCTGATTTTACTTTTTCCATTGAAGAGGTGATCGAACTCCTAGATGTCTGGGTCCAAGATGGTGCAATCAAGTTTCCATATGTTAAGAAAGAACCAGACATGGAAATTCCTCGTTACTGCCGCTTCCACAGGTTCATCAATCATCCCACAAGTGACTTCAGGGTTTTGAAGCACATTTTCAAAGAGAAGGTTAATCCACAATAGCTTCAACTTGGGACTAAAGGAGTACACAAGAATCCTCATCTCCCAGTCAGAACCTTTACACTCCTTGAACAACCTATCAAAGAGGTAGTTCAATCCTTGGTCGAACGTGAATTGCGTTATCTGTCGAAGGCACAAAGGAGAGACAGATTCACAGTACTGAACCACATCGTATCAAGAAGTTTATTTCGAAAATACTTCTTAAGCCTCCAGCCACAAACCAAGAGATGCACGACTGGGGACTGCTTTCTACCGTCAATCTCAGAAGAAGCGAATTTGGAAGAACGTTGATCGATGCTGACACCGCCATCAACAACATTCCACTGAAAACCATCGGATCCACATGCATCACTCGACAAGAAGATACTCATGATCCATATCAATTAGAGACCTTGAAGGAGCGCTCATAAATACTTATGGCTACATCATTTTCAAAGTGAACATAAGTTCAACCTGGACAGAAACCAAGTTTCCCATAATCAGGAAGATCCAGGATATGACATGTTCTTCAGACAAGCATGTATCCACGATGAAAAGATGTGGTACTTTGAGGAATTTCAAACTTTGACAAGGTTGAAGAAATAACCTGCAAAAGATGCATATACATTCATCAAGAGGTTCCACACTCAGGAAAGTCTCAGTCCATGTCTATGTCATTTATTTCCCCACATGCTATCCTAGCATGGGGAATTAGTTATGCTAGCAACTCTACAAGACTTTATGATTGGTAGCTTCACCACATTAGTATTTTACCAAGTGGTTGAATCTGAAGTTTCTCCGAATCAAGCACTGAAACATTCATTACTGACATACAAACATGGAAAAAAACACTTTGGGCGGTTTGATATGATCTTAATAATTTTGTAGTAAATAGGTTGTCGTTCACTCGGACGTTGTTGAGAATAAATTTAAAGGTTTAAAAAAATAAATAAACAAAGGCGAAAGTTACTAGGCCTAGGATTCCCGCATTCATATCAATAGGTTCAATTATTTATTCTTCAGCAATTATCGCTCAATAAATAAAACAACGTGGACTCTTATTTTAGCCAAGGTAGATTCTCAAAATATTATTTATAAATCGTAAGCATGGGACATCAAACATCTAAGCAAGCATGACCCATTTAATAAAATGATAACTAATTTTTTCAAATCATAATTCTATTTTAATTAATGCAAAAGTCATATAGAAAAATAAAATAAATTCACCCATGTATGAAGTTCGGCTTCCTCCATCGACCCAGTGATGGGGTTTAGCTTCTCATGATGAAAACACACTCAAGATTCATTTTCATTGCTCAAATGGTGTTTACAAAGAAGAGAAAAGGAGAAAATCAAATTAAACCGGGAATTTTCAACGTTTATAAGCGTTGCAACCCCACTGTTACAAAGAATAATTGTAAACTATCGCAGGAAACAGTCTTATCTCTTAAGCATAAACGACAGCTGTTTTACGACTGTATTTGTAAGTCTTTTCTTCGTGTTCTTCAAAATTTTCTTACTTTGTATCCTCCCCCAATCACTCGATATCCTTCTATGAGTCCCGTAAACCCTTTTTATAGTCAACAATACCAAGAAATCTCGCTCAATCACTCCCATAAATCTTCTATTACTCGACAGTAAATAAAAATATTATCCGGATATTTTCTTCCCTTTCTTGCCTCATCCATGCATCTGCAGTTGTCCAAACTTCCTTATTTATCTCATTCATGCTCCAAATTACAGATAAACTTCTCCAAACACGTTCATTACATGTTTCAAACTCGCTGTAACTCAAATGGAACCCATGAACACTCGTGTCCTCTGTTTGCTTCAATCCAACGATGCAGCCCAAGTTTGTCGAAACAAACAACTTGAATGATTGTATAGACAACGAATTTGTAGGTGCATATGTCTTGTTTATCTCGCCTATCTATTTCTCGAAATATATGTTGGTAATATTTCACTTTGGCCAAGTTCATCTTTACCTAGTGATGAAAGATACGAATCTCTATAAATGGTCTGTATTTTACTGAGGAGAGAATCCCTATAGATACCGAGGAGAGAATCCTTATAGCGCCAGAAATGGAAAATTTGAAAACTTTGTTGAATCCGACTAGGACTAGTCGTCCCTCATGTATTAGGTTAGCTGAAACAGAAGCAAATTATGAACTTAGACCTGGGACCTTACAGATTCTCCCAATCTTTTTAGGGAAATAAAATGAAAACCCCTATTTCCATGTTAGGGACTTTGAGGAAATTTGTAGTACCTTAAATATTAGAAACCTTGATGATGATTCTTTGAAACTTAGGTTATTCCCTTTTTCCCTGAAAGATAAAGCTAGTCCGAAGTTAGGGCTCAACTACATTCCAGACCGAATTTAACTTGCAGTAGGCTAGTGTCCGTATTTGCGGTTTCCTCGTTAACAAAATTTCTGGTGTCTTCGTTATTTATTTTTCGCATTATATTTGTTTATATAATAACTGAAATATCACTGGTTAACTTCCAGTCTTGTCCGAAAGATACGAATCTCTATAAATGCATGGATGAGGTATGTGTTGGTAAGCTTTCACTTTGGCAAGAAAAGGGAGAAAATATGTGTTGGTAAGCTTTCATAGACAATGTATCCATGCATCTGCAGGTGTCTTGTTTATCTCGCCTATCTATTTCTCGAAATATATGTTGGTAAGATTTCACTTTGGCCAAGTTCATCTTTACCTAGTGACGAAAGATACGAATCTCTATAAATGGTCCGTCTTTTACTGAGGAGAGAATCCCTATAGATGTTGAGGAGAGAATCCCTATAGCGCCAAAAATGGAAACTTTGAAAACTTTATTGAATCCGACTAGGACTAGTCATCCCTCATGTATTAGGTTAGCTGAAACAGAAGCAAATTATGAACTTAGACCTGGGACCTTACAGATTCTTCCAATTTTTTTAGGGAAAGAAAATGAAAACCCATATTTCCATGTTAGGGACTTTGAGGAAATTTGTAGTACCTTAAAGATTAGAAACCTTGATGATAATTCTTTGAAAATAAGGTTATTCCCTTTTTCCCTGAAAGATAAAGCTAGTCCGAAGTTAGGGCTCAACTACATTCCAGACCAAAGTTAACTTGCAGTAGGCTAGTGTCCGTATTTGCGGTTTCCTCGTTAACAAAATTTCTGGTGTCTGTGTTATTTCTTTTCCGCATTATATTTGTTTATATAATAATTAAAACATGTTTATATAATACACAAACCAGTGAATTGGTTAGGCTCAACTACATTCCAGTCCGAAGTTAACTTGCAGTAGGCTAGTGTCTGTATTTGCGGTTTCCTCGTTAACAAAGTTTTTGGTGTCTGTGTTATTTCTTTTTCGCATTATATTTGTTTATATAATAATTGAAATATCATTGGTTGTGCCTAGTTCAAACAATTAAATAATCAAACCTTTGGTTGTTGATATAAATTGATTGACACTTGAACATTGGTCTTTGGTACTGTTCAAGTTGTTTCTTATAATAATCAGGCTCACGGATTCTATCTGTTTGATTTGATGATTACACCGAGATATGGAGATACAACTCTTGGATATATTTCCATTGATTGAGTATGAATGTCTAGTTAATTCTCTTGGAATTATATCGGAGTTTGTCCATACGGATTGCCTAAACGAACTATTGAGTGTGGTTGTTAGACCCCCAGTTTTTCAGCTTGAACTTGGATTCTATGTACATAAAAAGATATTTTCTATTGCACCGAAAGTAACTTCTGGATAAATTAGCATTTAGTTCGGAATATCAAAACTAACATATATGCAAAAAAAAAAAATCACAAATTTGTGGCCCCCTATGGTTTTGGGACCCTAGGTCGTCTCCTAGAGCGTCTATGCTCAACAACATCCTTGATCGCTCCCATATGCAAGTGACAATTTATTAAATACCCCTATTATAGAGGCCCAACACAAATACCCTTATACAACAATATAAATACCCCTATCATTTAAATACCTTATCCACTAAAATATAGATTACCTTAATACCCTCACTTAAAATATTATTTTCCATTTAAAAATCTTATCCATTAAAAAATAAATTTTTTTATTATTTCATTTCACCATCACCACCACTCCGCCGCCGCCGCCGCCACCGCCGCCACCACCACCAATGTTGTTGCGCCGCCGCCACCGTCGTCGCTGCCGCCGCCGCCATTAATATTAGGCGTCAACAACTGAAAATATTTGTTGACCCATAAAATCAAAAGTACAAAAATATTTGTCAAATTTGGTTTTTGATACCATTTTTCTATTGTTGATACACAAACCTTGGTTGTTGATACCATTATTCTATTGTTGATACACAAATATTGGTTGTTGATACCATTTTTCTATTGTTGATACAGATACACTGGTTGTTGACTCCCTAAACTAAGGTCGATTTCTATTGTTAATACACAAACATTTGTTGTTAACTCCTAACACTAAGGTCGATTTATATTGTTGATATACAAATATTGGTTGTTGATACCATTTTTCTATTGTTGATACACAAACCTTGGTTGTTGATACCATTTTTCTATTGTTGATACACAAACCTTGGTTGTTGACTCCCTAAACTAAGGTCAATTTCTATTGTTGATACAAAAACACTGGTTGTTGATTCCATTTTTCCATTATTGATACACTAACATTGGTTGTTGATACCATTTTTCTATTGTTGATACACAAACCTTGGTTGTTGATACCATTTTTCTATTGTTGATACACAAACATTTGTTGTTGACTCCTAACACTAAGATCAAATTCTATTGTTGATACACAAATATTGGTTGTTTGATACCATTTTTCTATTGTTGATACAAAGACATTGGTTGTTGACTCCCTAAACTAAGGTCAATTTCTATTGTTGATACACAAATATTTGTTGTTGATCCCTAAACTAAGGTCAATTTCCATTGTTGATACACAAATATACTAAAAGTAGTGAACCTAACGTGAATCGAACACGCATCTTCTGACTAGAGTCAGTTGTGATACCATTACACCATAGGTTCATCTATTAGTATACAAGTAAACAGGAGTGGAGGAGTGGACTCACTATTATAGCTTCAAGAAGGAGTGGACTCACTATCACAAGTAGTTAATTACTACGTCACCACCACGAGTAGCACTAACCTTTGATTTCATGGATGTGAGTCCAGTATTCCTTCACCAGTTGCCCAAACAACGATCCTTCTTTCGCGATCAACTTCTTTGGTTCATCGTACTCCACAATTTTCCCTATAGAACAATAAAAAAACAGTATTGTTGATCAGTTTTAAGCAAATAACAAATCTGATTCCATAATTAGTGTTATCTCATTTCCATACATGAACGAAATCGATAGGATTTTCCGGAAGAGGGTAATCCCATTTGATGCTAATGGTATCCATTGAAAAGAAAATTCACTTGACAAGAGTGTATAAAACCCACCATCACTTATACCGAGCACCATTGTACTGTCCATAACCGTAGGTATCCTGTGAGCCACGGTGATAACAGTACATTTTTCGAATTCCATCCTTATGGTTTTCTGGAGAATGTAATATGTTTCACTGTCGATTGAATCAGTAGCTTCATCAAGCACCAATATCTGGCTCCTCCTAAGTAGAGCTTTCCCCAGACAGAACAATTGCCGTTGTCCCATGCTCCAGTTTACACCATCTTGTTGAACTATAAAACTTCTCAACAATCATAAACTGAATCCAAGAAAAACCGAAAAATTGAAAGAAAACTAAAGCAAAGAAATGAAAGAAAACTAAAGCAAAGAAATTGAAAGAAAACTAAAGCAAAGAAATGAAAGAGAGTGATATTTTGCTAGCTAAGCTTCACTGTATACCTGAACTATCTAAACCCTTTTCTTTCTCTTACACTAATCCATAGACATCAATTCAAGGGTATCGAAATTGAAATCGGAATTTGTATCAGTTTTGTTGTATATAGATACTAACCTACACGTTTAAGCAGAACAAGAGGAAGCATAACAAAAATGACAGTGAATAGAAGCATAACAAAAATGATACTTTCAAATTCTTAATAGCTTCACTGGTGACTCAGTTATCATCCATTTCAAAGAGGAAGCATACATACAAAATGAATAAACTAACAAATAATATTATGATAACAAGTGACTCTAATGAATATCATAAGATGGCTAGACGACATGTAGTCACTCACATGTTGGTATCCGGTGCTCAGAGACGACATCGTCCACACAGAGACATCATGATAGATAATGTAGTGCATCGCTTACATTCCCTTGAAAAGGAAAATCCTATGGACCAACCTGTAAACTTCAGACGAATACTCCAAACTAAAATCTTTGGTATAGTTGTAATTTAATAGTCGTAGCGTTGAAACAAGTTAGCTACTTTTCTTTTTCAATTCAGTGTATCAAAATTTAATAGTCGTAACGTGATCCCTGAATGCATTGATTCATTACTTCCACTTCCACAAAGAACATCCCATGCATTCAAATTCATTCTGAAAATCAAATTAAACCCATAATAAAATGAAACCCAAAATTGAAATACTGATTGATAAAGTTGGAATTAGATTGATTACCGATAGTGATGAGAACTAATTAGATTGATTACTGATAATACTTATCGTCTCGATGCATACAATTAAGATCCAACATAGTTATCATCGATTTAGGTTCTTCAATCCAAACCCAATTCATATCGAAATGAATTCAATAATTTTGATGCTCAAGATTAGGTTTTAGGATTTAGTTTATGGTTGATTCATCACTGGATTTAAGTTTTGAAGTTTAAAATCGATCTAAATCGATTATTTAGGAGGTAGTGGTGCCGCTGGTAGTGGAGGTGGTACTGGAACTGGTGGTGGGATTAGTGATGGTGGTTCTGGAGCGGAGGTTTCGGCGGTGAAGATGGTGGTGGTGGGAGCAATGAAAAAGAAGAAGAAGAGGATACGAAGAATAAGACGAGGAAGAAGATCTGTTTTGTTTTGATGATGGATAGAAGGGTAAATTTAGAATAGTTAAAAACCTTAATGGACCCCTGATGGGCTTAGGAATGGAGAGGGGTATTTTTATTGTAGGATAAGGGTAGTTTTGAAGACCCATCAAAAGGGAGGGTATTTATATAATTCCCACTTTCATTATTTTCTTCTTAATATTTCTTCCGCTTTCATTTGTCGAAGTACTCTTTTTGCTTCCGCTTGTTGAGGTATTCTCATTGCTTCCACTCATCGAGGTATTCCTTCTGCTAGCGCCTATTGTGCTATCAATAACCGGTCATAATTTTGATTTTACGATAGTGTGATGGATTCTGCATCGGTGAGTTGGAAATTAATTTTTCATTGCAATATTACTTGGTTCAGAGGCTTTCCTTTCAATTGATCCATGTGTCCAATCGTGACCATTTCGTACTCGTCATTCTTGACATCCCTCATGTGAATGTCTTTCCCGCTGGTAAGGAGTGATACTTACAAGATATTACCCATAGGTGGTCTCTTATCCAGTGAGTCTTTCAGTAGTCTGTTTTCTTTCTATAACATTTACAATCCTTCACGTAGACTCATATCTAAGGTTGTTGGTCCGGTCATAGCTATTCACTTGCACATTACGCGAGGCTAAACGAAAGCCTCTATTGGCAAAGGAGTATAGAAGCGTTGAGTTTAACATGTTTTTCTAGTATTGATCACAATATCTTGGGGATCTGTTCAGACTGACACCTTCATTTAAAGGGGGAATTGTACTACGTACCCCAAAATTTCTTTTATTATCTCGTAGGGATAAGTACTTATAGAAGTACATCCTAGTGCTATCCTTTTCTGGTGAAGTTTCAACTCCTTCTCGAAGTGGGTGATCAACATCATTCTAAATATTTCGTACTTGCATTTTCATTTTCGTTTCATTAGTCCTAATTTCTTATGATGCATCCATGGATCTTGAATGATTTTCCTGAAGATTGCTTCTTCAAAAAGCGGGGGTACAACAACCTCACCCAATGTTTTGATTAGCAATTTGTATGGACAAACTCCAATATACTTTCAATAGAATCAACTAGACTCAATCTTAATAAAGTATATCAAAGAGTTCTAATATCTCTATTTGACAATATAGTAAGCAAATCGAACAGATAGAAATCCGTGAGCTTATTATGTGAAATAACTTGAACGGTACCAAATGCCAATGTTCAAGTGTCAATCAATGTAAATCAACAACCAAAGGTTGGATATTCTAATTGATTGATCTTAACGCACAACATGTGATATTTCAATTATATAACAAAATATAATGCAGAAAAGAAATAACACAGACACCAGAAGTTAACGAGGAAACCGCAAATGCAAAAAAAACCCAGGTACCTAGTCCATATTGAACACACACTGTATTAAGCTGCTATAGACACAAGCTTACTATAAACTAACTTCGGTCTAGACTATAGTTAAACCCCAATCAATCTCATATTGATCCAAGGTATAGTTGCGCTCCTTACATCTCTGATCCCAGCAGTGTTAGAACATTGCTCGGTCGAACTCGCATGCGTTGCTATCTCAAGCATGTTTGTCAATGTTAGTGATCAAAACTATAAGTCTTGATTTCTAGTCTACTATAGATAAGTCTCAGACTAGGATAGAAAGTGTAGTTGAGCTCAAGAACTCCATGGCAATCATCATCCAAGACGAATGACTACTCAAGGAACTAGTGGATCTTCATCGACTAAAAGGTATATGGAGACTTGAAATTATCTATCACTCAAAATTCTATCTACTCTATCTCCTATTTTGAGACAAAAGTCGTTTTTCTATATAGACTTTGATTATACACATTAGCTATTTCAAGCCTAGTTTTATCTCGCCTATCTATTTCTCGAAATATGTGTTGGTAAGCTTTCACTTTGGACAAGTTCATCTTTACCTAGTGACGAAAGATACGAATCTCTATAGATGACGAAAGATACAAATCTCTATAAATGGTCATGTTATGTTTCAATTACTTTGAAAATTTCTTTGACGAAAAATGGTTTGTGAATAACAACTATATAACGTCCTCTAAGAATGTTTCAATATTTGAAATGAGAGTTTAGATTATATAACCAATAGTGGATATAATCATTGTGTGGAAACACATTTATGTATAAGTCCTTTTTCCTAGAACCGAAGTTTGTGAACTTTGTTGATCAAGATAACCGGAACAAGAGCCGTAAACTCAGTCCGCGAATCCAGTCTGCGAACTGGAGGAAGTTCTCGACCTGAGAAAATCTGCTGGAGTTTGAGAAATCATTCTGGGAACTTAAGTCTGAGAACTAAGTCTGCGAACTTAAGTTGGTTATATCTAAAGATGATTATTTGTGAACTTATTTATGTTAACTAAGGAATGCTAAATGCAAACCGTGGCTATAAAGTTCATGAACCAATTTGAGTGAATCAAATCGTTTTTGCTTCAATTGTGTCTTGTGTAGTTACGTAATATTTCCTTGCAATTGAACAAATCTCTAACTAGTTCATTTGAGTCATTTGAACTAGTTATGGTGAAGAAGAATATGGTTGATATGAAAGTGCTCATATGGGTAACCATTTGGTTAACTATTGTTGAACCAACAAATGTACATGTTTGGGTACGGTTACACAAACCTAAAATCGTGCATTTCATTTGTGTGTAACAAGGTAAGTTTTCGATCCAACTGTTGAAAGATATTAGCTTGAATATAATCAGGTTTTCATCTAATGGTGAATATTGAATACTTTGTTACCAAGCTAACATTGATTGCTAACCCTGATTTGAAAGAATATATAAGATATAACTCTAACAACTGGGAAACCTAATCCCCACACCTTTCGTGTGATACTAGTTGTATTATCTAGAGTTGATTCTCCTTTAACCATAGGTTTCTTCTTGAAAACCAGGTTAACGACATAAAGACTTCATTGGGATTGTGAAGCCAGAACGATACTACTTTCTCGTAATTATGTGATCTGATCTTGCTGATTCTATCATTTTGAGTACAATCGTAATGATTGGCTTGAGATTTATATCTCTGATAGGCTAGATAGAAAAGTAGTCACAAACATCTTTGTCTCATCATTTTTGATTCCACAATATCTTCTTTCGCCGCGTCGATTAATATTATTGTGAGGTGGTTGATAATACTAGGCTGTTCTTCAGGAATATAAGTCTGAGTTATCGATTGGTTCCTATTCACCTTGATTTATCAAAAAAGGAACAAAACTTGTAGGTATTTTTGTGGGAGAAAGATTTATCTATTTCATAGACTTTTCTGTGTGATACAGATTTGTTTATTAAAGTCTTCGACTTTAGGTCATAGCAACTCTTAGTTGTGGGTGAGATCAACTAAGGGAATCAAGTGTGTAGTATCCTGCTAGGATCAGAGATGTAAGGAGCGCTACTGTACCTTGAATCTGTGTGAGATTGATTGTTTCAACTACAGTCCAGACCGAAGTTATTTTGTAGTAGGCTAGTGTTTGTAGCGGCTTAATACAGTGTGGTGTTCAATATGGACTAGGTCCCTGGGTTTTACTGTATTTGCAGTTTCCTCGTTAATAAAATTCTAGTGTCTGTGTTATTTCTATCCTGCATTATATTTTGTTATATAATTGAAATATCACAGGTTGTGCGTTTGAATCAATCAATTGGAAATCCGACCTTTGGTTGTTGTTTTAAATGTATTAGTTCATTAACAAACCGATTTTAGAACATAACACATTCAAGTATGCGAACGGATACGCATACCTAAGTAGTCGGACATGGTCTAGGTTCGCCAATATGAGAACGGGTATGCATACTGTCGTACACCACCAAAATCAGTTGAATTCCCGGACTTGGACTTACGCCAGTACGCATACGGGTATGCACACTATGTTCCCGGACTTGGAATAACTGGCAACAGTTAGCATACAACTACGCACACTGTGTTATATACAATCATGGTTAATTGTTCTGAACTCCCATTTCAACCATTGAAACTTTCTTAGAAGACGACAATAGTTGTCTCACACAAACTATTAGATTCAAAGAAATTTTCAAGTGATCAAATGATAAATACGAAACATTCCGAGTCTACACCAAATGACTATCTCACACAAATCATATAAGATGTTACCAGGAAATTTTCACATGATCATCTTTTGAGTTCGTCAAGAATATAAGATGAACTTGGTTAAAGTGAAAGCTTACCAACACATATCTCGAGAATTATGTAAGCGAGTTAAACTCAGCTCGAAATTTAAAATGTGTATAATTGAAGTCTTACTATACGACTTTTATCTCAAATAGGAGATAAAGTAGATAGACTTTTGAGTGATAGATGAGTTCACGTCTCCACATACCTTTTGTTGATGAAGTTCCACAAGATCCCCTTAGTAGTTCTTCGTCTTTAATCGATGAACGCCGTGAAGTATAAAAATACACATTTTATCCTAATCCGAGACTTAGATATAAGTAGACAAGAAATCAAGACTTATAGTTTTGGAACTAAACTTGACAAACAAGATTGAGATAACAACGCTTAGAGTTCGACCGAGCAGTTCTCTAACACAAGCCTAATAGAGATTATTTTTCTATTTGACATTTCTATCACTGTGATTTTACAAATTTTCCTAGAGCTCCCAAATGATTTGCAGCGGTTCTGAGGGATCGTCGTGGGTGCCGTATATGAGAGTAATCTTCAACATATCTCGTTATGGATGCATTACTATAATGCCATATAAAAGAATGACACACATGTGAGGATGGTTATAATGAACAATAACATATCAATGTGACATAAACATCAATTGGGACGTCAACTATTGTACAATTAGCGTAATCAATTCGGATGCGCTCTTTTATCATATCGCCTCAATTCCATGAATTGGAATTTCCTAATTTTCGTGTGATTTTGAATATGAACCTGATTTACTCGAATATGTTTGTATATTTTCTACTTTATTTTAATAATTCTACAATTTTACTATGTGTACTAATTTCACTACAATCTCCACTTTAATTTATTCAATTTGGTTTGTTTGCCGCCTCCATCGCGAAGACTGTCATCTAGGGCTATCAACGACACTTAACGAAACGGATAGTGGCTTAGCCGCTACAGTTACGTTAAGAATTAACTGATATCCAATACCCGTTAAGTTCCAACAGAAATATGAAATTCAATTTCGATTCCGTTACGTTGGAGTTATCGGGTATCATATATGTTTCCGATAAGTTTCGGTATCTGACAGAACATGGAGATAAAAGTTTTTTCGGCACAAATTCATCTAAAAACAACCAAGTTATCAGTTCTAAATCCTTTCCACAAAAAATAAAAACATACAGATGTTCCAAATGGACCAAATTGCATGTTCAGATCATGTTCTTGCAAAATAAAAAACAAATAAACTTCATGTTCTTACAAAAGAAAAAACAAAGAAACTCCATGTGTTGCAGTCTGTAGTGTAACTTCCAACTGCAAATGCATTCCTCCTTAGTCCTTCCTGAATCCTTACTTTTTACTCCTTAATCCTTGATTAACATCTACGTTTTCAAATAAAATCAAAAGTGTTAGTTTAATTGGCAATGGCAGTGCAATAAATATAAAAGGAAATGAAAGAAAAAGAGAAAAGGAAAGTTACCAACTTACCAGTAATACCCCTATCACTGTCACTGAGACTGATATCTGGCAGCCAATCACCCTAGAAAAGCAATGCTTGAACAAGTTCTAAAGCCAATGAACTCATGTGAGATGTGAGAACCCTACCACCAATACTGAACATTGATTCTGATGCTACACTTGTCACTGGAACAGCCAATACATCTCTAGAAATATTTGAGAGAGTTGGGAACTTAGGAGCATGATTCTTCCACCAACTCAAGATATCAAACCCCAATTCTTCAGTGGATGTGCCTTTAGGAAGAACTTGTTCCTCTAAGTGTATCTCCATATCTGACTTCTGAACCTCAAACATATTGTTTAATTTCCATCATAAAATCATCATAACCAAATTCATTTGTTGTTGTTGTAGCTGCAGAAATCCCAAATCCAGCTGAACTAATTCCATTATCAAAATAATATGGAGTTTTAATGATAGTTTCATAAGAACAGAAAAGAGCATTGAGTGAACTTTGAAATTTGTTATAGTGAGTTTGATAGTTGGGCATACTCTCTTCAAAACAAACTCCACCCATCTATCCTTATACCTAGGATGTAAAATAACTCAAATGCCCATCAAAGTGTTACTTTCTTTCCAGTAGCTATCAAATTTTGACCTCATATTCTTCCCCATGTCTCTGATATACTCATGCTCACTTAATTCGCATCCCTTAATGCATTTATTAACTTCTTACACCCCACTATAATACAAATTTATTGTGGGATACTTAATCCCAGCAAATTTGGTTGAAATCATATCAAATAATTCCAAACATTCACATACATATATGTATTCCTTGTTGCCACTCCTAAGAATTTGGAAGTATAGTGAAGTCATTAACCAAATCAGCTAGCCTAATAAAAGCTTGTCTCAAAGCAATTGCATCCTTAAACATCTTGAAAGTGGAGTTCCACCTGGTATCCACATCTAAACCAACAGAGCTTCCAGCAGGAAGCTTAACTTGGGAATAGCACATTCAAATCTCTTTTTTCTAGCATGACTTGACTTGACATATTTCACAAACTCTGTAATTGCATCTATAAATTGAGCAACTACTTTTATTCCGCATAATGAAATTAAATGCAATACATGATTGCTACACCTCATTTATTTAAATTCCCATTAAGAATTAGATAATCTTTGATATCAAGCCATGACTTCATACTTACCATCATAACTTCATTGGATCTAGCATTGTCAACAGCTACAACAAAATTTTTACTATCTATGTTCTAATCTAGAGCTATTGATTTCACTACAGATGCTATAACGTCTCCAGTATGTGGTGATGGCACTAAAATGTATGCCAGAATTTTCTTAATCAGTTCCCAGACATCATTTATGTAATGCATTGTCACACAACAATAACCATCTTTTGTATGCTTACATGTCCATATATCTGTTGTTAAACTACATTTAGATGTTATCGTGTCAAATTGTTCTTGTAATTACAGTTTGAACTCAACTATTAGTTTCATGATATCATCCCTAACTGTATTCCTTGTTTAAAGCTTAGCAGCAGGATTTGGAGACTTAACAAACTCTCTAAAATATGGATGCTCAACTATAGTGATTGGATAACCATGTTTAGCAATCATCTTGGCAACAAGTACCCTAGTAACATCTGCATTACTATTTCCAATTAGCTAACTTAGTTTGTGCATTACCTATTTTGATTGAAGTAATCTTTCTTTGTCCACGCTTATTCTCTGGCCTTTCTCTGCAGGTAGCTAAATAGGACTTCAAGCGGCTGGTTCCTTAGTTACTTGGTGCTTCAAATCTCCTCCTACAATGATTGCATTCGGCTATAAGTATCCCAACCTCCTTCCCATTTGGTAATTTCTTCTTTCCAACTATCATTTCAAAATCAATCCATACATCAGACCTTTGTGAACGTAGTTTCTTATTTTCTTCAGATACAACTGGGTCTTCCTCTGCTTCTACTTTTACTTCTTCTCTGGGAAGAATCGCAGGTGTTGAATTAATTCTTGAACCTTGAACACCTATGTGTTCTGGTAATTATATATGATGCCACTGAAAGTGAGTGATTGATTGATGGACCAACATGGTATGATGCTCTTTCGCTTTGGGACATGATTAATTTCACAAATCTGTAATTGAGATGCCCTAAATTGAAAATTGAGTTTTTAAGATCGAAATTGAACTAAAAGATCGAAAAAAAAAAAAACCTAGTTTAATCACGCATGACTGGAATAGAGAAGAAGATGATTTTACACTGAATTGAGAAGATAATGAGTTTTCTGCGAAGGGTATAGGCTAGGTATAGGAATTTGCATGTGTAGTACACACGTAATCGGATATAAAGGCAACGGAAACTCGTTACGTTAACACAAAAATATCCGATACGTTATCGGAACCGGATATCGGTGAACCGTCATACGGATATTAACGTATTGGCTTCCAGATATTCGAAAACGGCTATCGGATATCCATTAATAGCCCTAGAGTCATCTTTTTTTTTTAATATATAACCAATATGGTGCAAGTAGTCATTAATGCAGTCATGGAGCGGCAATATAGAACGCTTAGGTGTCTCTAATATTCTCGATTATCATATGTTTTGGGGTAGACGCACATTATAACGCGTCATTTCAACTATAGATTTTTACTTTCATCGGACAAATTTAGCAGGGGCGAAGTATTTCGTCGATAATTCCTCATAGGTTCCCAACTCTACTTCTTCGAAACAGAAAGTGAGTGTGTAGCTGATGAAGCACTGAAACCAGCATCAATCAAAATCCAAATTGTAGTATAGTACTACACTTCTACTTCTACTTCTACTAGAGGGACTTGACATGATGAGTACTAATGGAATACAGTTCATGGTTTACACTTTCACAGTGTCCACTTAGTGATCATAGCTTGTTTTCACTCCCTAGTCTCTAGTACTGTCTATAGAGAAGTAATAAATGACCTGCAAATTTGGTTATTTTATAGTGATTGTTCGTATGGTAGCCAAGTGGGTATCCTACTTTTTTTACCTTTTTTACAGTGTGAATTGTTTTTTTCAGTTTCCAAGTTAGTCAGCTTACTTTGAGCACTTTTGATTAGTTACCTTAAAAAGAAAATCTAACCTTTGGCTTCTCATTTTACCAAAATTTTTGAGGATGGTAGCCATGAACATGCGTGTTATAACAAAAGTACCCCCATAAATAGCCCGTAGTTAATAGTGTCATTGGTGTAACAAAATTAAGCCTAAATCCTAATCACTTTTTCATACTTCTTCCCTATAAATTTAGAGAATTATTCACCATTATCCTTCACACACACCTCTCCTTATTTTACCTTTTCTTCAAGTTGATGAGAAGAGAAGATAAAAGAAGAAAATAAGTGTTTACTTGAAATATTTTGCTTATTTAGTTTTATTTTTCTACTCACAAAGTTCAGGGAAACTGAACTTCCTTAACTCATCTTGTTTGTAATAATGGAAAAGACTGAATCAGCAAAATATGAAGAGAAACTTGGGTGTTTCTATAGTGGGAAACAATGGATTAAGGCATTGCCTCTGCGAGCTTTCAATAATGTTGCCGAGTTTGGAAACAAAGTGAAAAAGCTTGGAAAAGATGACCCAAGAAGAGTTACTCACTCTATCAAGGTGGGATTAGCTCTCTCGCTAGTTTCACTCCTCTTCTACTTCAGACCTCTTTATGGAGGCTTTGGTGCCTCAACTATGTGGGCGGTTTTAACTGTGGTAGTCGTTTTTGAATTTAGTGTTGGTAAGTTACCGAATATCATCCGAGTATATATTGATAGTGTTGCCCTACTTTATTCTAGTTGATTGATGTGGCATGTTGTTGGTCTTACGGTACCATTGGTCTTAACTGAAATGAGTTTGAATAATGCATGTTGCAGGTGCTACTTTGGGTAAAGGCATAAATAGAGGCATAGCAACATTACTAGCTGGTGTTTTAGGAGTGGGAGCTCATCACTTAGCAACACTTGCTGGTGATATAGGAGAGCCAATATTACTTTGTGTATTCGTCTTCTTGCTTGGTAATATTAGTTTCATTTGGCTTTCCATATGTATATATTTGTGCATATATTGGAATCTAACAAATGAAAATTGTGGGTTATTTGCAGCTGCAGCGTCATCGTTTTCACGGTTCTTTCCAACGATTAAGGCTAGATATGATTATGGAGTATTAATATTTATATTAACATTTAGCCTGGTGTCTGTATCTGGTTATAGAGTTGAAAAGATCATAGAACTTGCCCATCAAAGATTATCAACAATAGTAGTTGGTAGTTGTACGTGTATTCTCATATCTATATTTGTATGCCCGGTGTGGGCTGGCAAAGATCTTCACAATCTGATTTCTCTGAACATCGAAAAGCTTGGTGACTTCTTACAAGGATTTGAAGAGGAATACTTTGGAAAAGATGAGAATGAAGAAAATGTTTTGCTTTCTCAGAGTAAGAAGCCCCTTTGCGGATACAAAAGTGTCTTGAATTCTATGACTGCTGAAGAATCACTGGTGAGAAAATCTTATGACATCCACTCACAAAGAAATTGCTTCCACTGGCTTATAGATTTGGTGATATATGGAAATTCTGAATTGTGCAGGCAAATTTTGCTAAATGGGAACCACCACACGGGCGTTTCAGGTTTCGTCATCCATGGAATCAGTATTTGAAAATTGGAGCCATAACTCGTCAATGTGCATCTCAGATGGAAGCTCTTAATGGTTGCATCAATTCTGAAATCCAAGTAATATGGCATACCACCACATCTAGTTAGATTTTTTTATTCAAAGTCAACCATATCTGACCAAAGTTCATGTACGCTAATTACAGGCATCATCACAGGAATTCAAGAAGAAAATACAAGAAACGTGTGCAAAGATGACTTTTGAATCTAGCAAAGCTTTGATGGAGTTATCTTCCTCAATCAAAACAATGACGCATCCGCAGTTTGTCATTGCCCACTTGAAGACCTCGAGAATCGCAGCAGAAGACCTGAAAATGGCCCTGAAAGAAGCTAAACTGGAGAAAACTGAATTATTGCAGATCATACCAACTACAACAGTCATTTCTCTGCTAATTGAGATAATCACATACATTGAAAGAATTTCGGAATCAGTTCATGAACTTTCTCGTTCGGCAAAATTTAGAGGTGTGGCAGATTCTACTGCTATAGTGCCGGTTTCTGATGGCGAGGATTCCGTCCCACATGTTGTTCTGACAGTACATGAAATTACATTACCATAAGATAATAATTCTCCAGATGTTAAGATGCATAATATAGTTTAAGCATGTGCGTGTGCAAATGTACTCTTATATATATATTATATATATATACTAACTTATTATATATCCTCCGGTACTTATCATGTTGTATGGATTATGTATGTGAGTTTAACTTCACTGTAGTGTTAGTTAACAATGGTTATTATTAGCTTCTGGATTGTAAGTTAGTCCCATTCAGGTTATAGGGTTAATCACAAATCTGACACAAAACTTTAATCATTTTCACGAAAAACTTTATCCCAGTGATTTACATGATGAAAACTGAAGACAATACAGAAAACAAGAAGCTCGGCCAAACGGTGCACCTTATTCGCATGTCCAACCC
Organism: Papaver bracteatum; assembly: GCA_023529315.1. Lineage (NCBI taxonomy): Eukaryota > Viridiplantae > Streptophyta > Magnoliopsida > Ranunculales > Papaveraceae > Papaver > Papaver bracteatum. The sequence continues at coordinate 6,095,025 of JAJJWX010002058.1, read as the reverse complement.
CTAGAAGCATCTTAATACTTCCAGCAAAAGGCACATTCTGGGAAGAAGGCAAAACCATCATCAGTAATGATCAATACACACTAGACAACAAAACTTGAAGGTAACAAAAGTACGTACGTATAATAATATGGAGGTGGAGAATGGAGATTTGAGTTGTTTCCCACTTGAATCCCTTGTCCGTATTAGGTAGTTTGCGTCACCATTGTGCTTCATATGCCGGAATTAGGAATTTCGTTTTAGAGCCACTAACTAATACTCTTCCACTTATCAGTGTGGAAACTATTATCTGATTATAAGCAACTGTAGTCGATAGCGTCATTTAAGTTTCTAACATATTGATATGACAAAGAAATTTCTTCCACCTTTGGCTATGCACTCACACTTTTCCACCAAATTACGTCTCATATGTTTTAATCTACTCTATTAAGGCTGCTTTTTCCAAAATTAATCCGATAAGAGAGCTTCCATATATATCCTCTCAATATAACTTCTAGTTCATATGCCAAACACTAATCAGAGACAATTATGGTATCTAGTATCTAGCTATCACTTTAGTGACTTAATCCAAACAACCACAAGGTAAGATTAGCTAAAAGTACATAATGCACAAAGTGTACTAGTCAAGTGGGTTTTCCCTAAAGAAGATTATTGCATTATCTGTTATTTACTTAAATAGTGATTGACAGTAACAACTTGTTAATAAGAAGATGAAAATGAATGACAAGAACAAAAGATGATTATGATCATACTAGAGCTAGCATTGGTAATGGATAGTTCAGCTTCAATCCCAGCTGTACTGGATTTGGTACTTGTATTCTCTATTTGAATCGAATGTTAGGTCTTGTGGCACTCTTTTGCTTTTGTTTCTTGTCATTGTCTAATTTACTCCATTTTTATGGTATAGATTACCAGCGTGAGAATGGGTAGTGTCACTCCTTCAAAATGAAGTAGTGACTACGAATTTGAGCTAATTTGGCCTTACTATGGGTCTTTCAACCTTCCTTCACTCCATACACTCCTTTCGGTGAAGGAGTGTGTTAACACAACGTGACTCAAACACGGTAGTCTTTGTTTATTTGGAAGTCTTTGTATGTTAGGAAACTATGTTTAGTTAGGTAAGTTAATAGCTTAAGCTTCACGTCAGTTTATACATATATATATGTGTCGAATTTGTTTGTATTGAAGTTAAGAAAACTAAATAAAAAGAAGTTCTATTTTGTTCGTCTTCTTTCCTCTCTTCTTCTCAGTTAAACATCTTTCTTCTCTTCAAACTAAAACCTAGTAGTTCTAACTTGGTATCAGCTAGGGTTAGGTCCTCCAAAATTCATGTCTACCGAACCTTCAACTTCCTCTTCTACCAACGGTGTTTTAATGTCTACTACTGCCTCTTCACTGTCTTCAATTATGGCCTCCGTACAATTTTCTCAACCCCATCATATCATTACTGTTAAATTAGATGAGAACAACTATTCTTTATGGAAAGCTAAGTTTTTGCCGTATCTTCAAGGTTACGATCTCGATGGTTATGTTACTGGTACGAAACCCTACCCAGCACCTCATGTTGATGATGCAGCTCCTACTCCGGCTTTTCTTTCATGGACAAAACAGGATAAAATTCTAGTAAGTTGGTTGTTCTCCTCTCTTACACATTCTGTTTTTCGGCATGTTCATCGTCTTACAACTTCCAAAGCTATCTGGGACTCTCTTGAAGCTCAAAATACTTTTAAATCTGATGCACAAATTCATCATCTTCACTGTGAGCTCCGTTCTCTTAAAAAAGGGTCAAAAACCATGCGAGAATATATCAGTTATGCTCGTGACTTGGTGGATAGTCTTGCTGCTGCCGATACAACAGTTACCGACAAAGAATTTCGTCACTGTCTTCTCGCCGATCTTGACAGTTCGTATAATGCTATCGTTACATCCTTGACAACCACGATGAGTTCTCTAACCGTGGAAGATTTTATCACTTTTCTTCTAACTTTTGAGTTACGTATAGAGCATCAAGATAAAGAATTACATAATCAGCCTGTAGCAAATGTTGCTGCTAATTATCGTGGAGTTTTGTCAGGACCATCTCGTTTCTCCAGTCCTGTCCCAACACAATTTGTATCTTCCAGGCCCAGTAACGCAGCAAACAGTCATGGAGCGACTAGCCCATCTCGGCCCAGTAATGCAATGAATATCAGATCCTCTAATTTTTCGAACAACAGCTCTCGTTTTTCCACTTCTTCGTCACAGCAACAAACCAAGATTCCCTGTCAGCTTTGTGACCGCCCAAATCATGAAGCATCGGACTGTTGGAACCGCTTTGATCGAATCTTTCTTCCTCCTCGACGTCAACCACCGGCTTCCGCTCCTCGTGCTTATAGTGCTCAAACTGGTTTATTTCCAACTCCTCCTTGGACTCCTGACAGTGGTGCTACGGATCATATAACAAATAATCTTTCTCGTCTTTAATTTTCAACCGAGTATACTGGTCCTGATCAAATTAAGATGGGTAATGGATCTTCTATTCCAATTTCTAATGTTGGTTCTTATTTTTTGGGAACTCCCAATCGTAAGTTGCAACTTCGTAACATTCTCTATACACCTCAAATATCTCATAATCTTTTGTCAGTCTCTCGTTTTACTACTGATAATAATGTCTTATTTGAATTTCATCCAAATTTTTGTCTTGTGAAGGATCGATGTACCGGGATGGTTCTTCTTCGCGGCAGTAGGAGGGGTGGTCTCTATCAACTTGATGCTTCGTTTAAATCTCCTAGAGCTTGCATAGGAGAACGTGCTACCTTACAAGATTGGCACTCTAGATTGGGACATCCAATGATGCGTACAGTTCGTAAAGTCGTCTCTTAGTTTTCACTTCCGGTTTCTAGTCAAACTATTAAGTTTTGTTCATCTTGTCATGAGTCATAAGTTACCTTTCAATCCTAGTAAAACTATTTATTTGAATCCATTAGGTTTAATTGTCTCCGATGTATGGGGACCTTCTCATGTTTTATCTAATGAAGGATACAGATATTATATCATATTTATTGATGCATTTATTCGGTTTACTTGGATGTTTCCTATGTCTCAAAAATCTGATGTCTTTTCTATATTCTTTCTGTTTCAAAAGCATGTTGAAAATCTTTTTAATCGAAAAATTAAGATTTTTCAATCTGATAATGCACTTGAGTATCGCAAACTTACTCCGCATCTTCAGCAACTTGGTATTTTTCATCGATTTTCATGTCCACATACTTCTGAACAAAATGGTTTAGTCGAACGTCGTCATCGTCATATCCGTGAAACTGGTCTCACAATTCTTAACAAGGCTTCTGTACCATCCTCATATTGGTATGATTCTTTTTATACTGCTTGTTATTAAATGAACCGTGTTCCTTCCACTTTTATCCATAATTCTTCTCCGTATGCAGTCTTTTTATACTGCTTGTTATTTAATGAACCGTGTTCCTTCCACTTCTATCCATAATTCTTCTCCGTATGCAGCTCTTTTTGGTGTTCCACCAGATTACACTCTTCTTCGTGTTTTTGGTTGTTTGTGTTATCCGCACATGCGACCATATAGGTCTCACAAAATGGAACCCCTTTCATCTCCTTATGTTTTTATTGGATGTAGTCCATCTCAAAAAGGTTACAGATGTCTTCACATTCCTACAGGACGGATATATGTTAGTCATCATGTTGTTTTTGATGAGACCACTTTCCCCTTTGTATCCGCATCATCGCCTTCTCCGGCATCGATCTCTTCACAGGTAACAATTCCCCATTTCCTGAATTTATCTTTACTACCGGTATTACCTACTCGTTTCAATGCTCGGATAGACCGTCCAAATCCTACTGTGTCTCTTGATGACACTACCAGAATTGTCCGCTCCATCAGAAATTCCTCTTATGCGCACCCGACAGCATCTGCGCCTTCTTTCTTTGAGAAACCGACAGCACCTGCTTCTACAAATGACCAACTTCAAATGACAGCACCTGCTCATGTTTCCATCATTGGTCAGCTACAGCCGATAACATCTACACCTACTTCTAATCATCTACAGTTTCCAACTTTTGTTCCAATCATGTCTACGCCAGTATCTGCGACAGCACATGAGACAGCACATGCACCCACGTCAACTTCTGTCTCCACATCAACTTCTGTTCCAACCACGTCTCTGCAAATATCTCAGACCGCACCGGTACCCACTGCAACGTCTAGTTCCGCTCCAACTATGGAATACACAGAACCTACGACAACACCTGTTCTCACTACACACCCAATGGTGAATACGGCTAAAGATGGCATTTTTAAACCAAATTCAAAATATGCCCTGGTATGTGATTTCATTCTTGAACCAACTTGTATTTCCCAGGCTCATAAAGATCCACAGTGGCGTACATCATCCGATGACGAGATCAATTCATTGATTCGCAATGGTACGTGGTCATTAGTTCCATATGATCCTTCTATGAATGTTATTGGATGTAAGTGGGTATTTCGTATCAAACATAATCCTGATGGTACAATTGCATGGTACAAATCTCGCTTGGTTGCAAAGGGTTACAATCAACAAGAAGGAATTGATTACTCTGAAAAGTTTAGTCCGGTTGTTAAACCATGTACTATATGTATTATTCTTACATTGGCTTTATCTTCCAATTAGCTTATTCATCAACTTGATGTGCAAAATGCTTTTTTGCATGATGAACTTCAAGAAGAGGTGTATATGAAACATCCACCGGGCTATGTAGATTCTCGTTTTCCTACACATATTTGCAAGTCACATCGTTCTCTCTACGGACTCAAGCAAGCTCCTCGTGCATGGTACCATAGACTTAGTACTTTTTTGCTACAAATTGGCTTTGTTACTTCTAAATGTGATTCGTCTCTATTCATCTACAATGGTACTTATGGTACTATTTATTTGTTGGTCTACGTGGATGATATTATAGTTACTGGCTCCAGTACTCCAGGTATCAATTCTATTCTCACCCGTTTACAACAAGAATTTGCAATTAAAGATCTTGGTTCCTTATCTTATTTTCTTGGCATTGAGGCAATTCGTACTTCTTCGGGGTTGTTTCTTTCTCAACAATGTTATGCTCATGATCTTCTTATTCGAGCGAAAATGGATGGAGTCAAACCAATTCATACCCCACTTAGTACTTCTGGAAACATTTCCTTTGATCGTAGCACCTTATTGACTGATGCTACTGAATACCGTAGTATTGTTGGCGCTTTCCAATATTTGACATTTACTCGACCATATCTTGCATATGTTGTCAATAAAGTTTGTCAGTTTATGCATGCTCCTACTGAGTTTCACTGGAGTCTAGTTAAGCGCATACTTCGTTATCTCAAGAATACTTCTACATTTGGTGTACTTCTTCGGCCATCACCTTCTTTACAGTTATCCTTCAGTGCTTATACTGATTCTGATTGGGCTGGTTCTCTCGACGATCGTCGTTCTACTAGTGGATATTATGTTTATTTGGGTGGAAATATTGTCTCCTGGAGTGCTCATAAATATAAAACGGTATCTCGTTCTAGTACTGAAGCAGAATATCGGGTACTTTCCATTGCAACTGCAGAAATTATGTGGATTCAGTCACTCATTTCGGAACTTCGAATATCTACTTTTTCTCCTCCTATTTTATGGTGTGACAATCTTGGTGCAACTTATCTTGTTGTTAATCCTATCTTTCATGCACGAACGAAGCACATTGAAATATAATATCATTTTGTTCGTGATCAAGTGGCTTCCAAACTTCTTGACGTTCGTTTTATATCATCTAAAGATCAGATTGCGAACATATTCACAAAACCGCTTTCTAAAGACAGGTTTTCTCTTTTGCGCTTCAAGCTAACGGTTCAGGATAACCCGTTACGCTTGCGGGAGGGTGTTCACACAACGTGACTCAAACACGGTAGTCTTTGTTTATTTGGAAGTCTTTGTATGTTAGGAAACTATGTTTAGTTAGGTAAGTTAATAGCTTAAGCTTCACGTCAGTTTATACATATATATATGTGTCGAATCTGTTTGTATTGAAGTTAAGAAAACTAAATAAAAAGAAGTTCTATTTTGTTCGTCTTCTTTCCTCTCTTCTTCTCAATTAAACATCTTTCTTCTCTTCAAACTAAAACCTAGTAGTTCTAACTGAGTGGTTAGAAAATGGACATTAGAAGGCATATTATTAGTCATTTGAAAAAAAATAGATAGTACATGGCACACTATCAGCAGTTTCAAGTTAAAACATTAAAGTCTAATATTTTAACTATTAAAATATAATATTTGAAAACTTTTGGGAGGCAAAAGTCTTATGGACGGCTCACTATATCGTGCTCTCCAAAGAAAATGTTCGAACGACATACAAAGTGTCGTGTGAAGATGCATATTTTTCGTATTAGGATTATACTTACGAAAATATGTACTTACACAAGATAAAATTGGTTTATTGTTTACTGGTTTAATTCTATCTGCCGACTCGATACGATTATCGATTATCAATCTTCGTTTGTCGATCCTTTAGTTCTAGGTTCAATTGGTGATTATCGAATTATCTCTGGGTCGGTGATCACAACATGGAAGGAGAGAGATTCAAATAAAAGATAATTTATATTATTGAGTTAGACTGAATCATACGTCCTAGGTTACAAAGTGAGCCTTTGAGGGATTATATACAGTTGGTTTAGGGTGTGACTCACGCTAAAAATGCTAATACATAGGGACCACTTCTGTCTAACTGGTGGTGATGTCATGATCCATTCAAACTTCAACTCGTTAGTTGTATCATCCCTCGACCTTTGGTAAATGGATGTTTGCTGTGCAAAAAGGATGCTGAATCTAATCAGCACATTTTCCTTCATTGTGAAACCACAAGGCTAGTTTGGAATTATTTTCTGAACTTCTATAATTTAAGTTGGGTTTTCCAAGCTTCAGTAAGGAACACAATTTGGGAATGGAGGAAAAAGAAGACAAAAAATTATAACCCAGTTCGTCAACAAATATGGGATATCTTCCCTTTCGCAATTTGGTGGGCTATCTGGATCGAGAGGAATGCACGTATGTTTAATGGGAAGTACAAACACCTTGACTCTATAATTGACAGTGTAAAGGTGTTTGTGTATAATTGGTGTGTGGGTATGGATATTTTTTAGGATTACTCTCTGGATTTAGTTTTGCATAATTGGGATGCAATCATGAGATAGATGTAATTTTGGTTTCTTAAAAGCTCTTTTAATTGAGCTTTTCTTTTGTTTTCTCTTTCAATCTACCACTCTCTTGGTGGTGAATTGATTTCTTCTTTAATATATTGCCCTTTTTGAGTCAAAAAAAAATCCATCTTATTCTTATTTGAAAAACTACAACTTACAAAAACCGTAACCAACCCGAAATAAATAAAGAATCAAAGAAAAGAAAAGAAAAAAACGATAGACAAAACACAATAGAAGTGAACAAAAACCCTAATCTGAGAAAAAAAATGAAAGTTTGCAAAAGTCAATGCCGCCAAAAAATGGCCTTTCCTCCCTCTTGACTTTTCTCTTTACATAAGGGGAGGTTGTTTCAAATTTGACTGCATCTTAGTTTCATGCTTTTGCCTAATTTACATGGATTGTTTGATTAACTAATATGCTTGCTAGTATCATTAGGGTAGACTAGGATAGGCTGCATCAGGTTAATTTTATTTGATTTTTGTTGAAGACATATATGGTGTGCGCTCTCACTTTAAACATCATTGCACGGGTTAAGAAATTGAGATATCATAAATGGATATTGTGTGCCAAATTGGCTCCTATGTGGAAAATACCCCACATTAAACGGGGAATTTTTAACTATATTGCTTCTCTTCGTCAAATTCCTATAGAAATCACCTAACTCAAAAATTTAATCAACCAGGTGGATGGGAAAAGTGCAACTTCCACTATGGTAAAAGTATTGGGCGGTTCATCAAGAATTGTACGGCTTCTATAAACCCACTGGCGGATACTATGAAACCACGGACGAAGTTAATCCGCTGGTGGGAAAAGTTCACCCGCCAATGGCTATATTTTCAACAGTTAAAAACGATCATACTTTTACCACTATAAACTACCAATATCTTCAAACATCCCACTCACACCAAAATTCACTTCTCTTGAATTTTCTTTACTAATCTATTTCAAACTTTTAGTTTATTGTGTAATATTTTTCAAGTGAAATGTCTGAAAAGGCTATAAAACTTTTTTGTGATGCAAAACTTGAAGTTGTTGTTTCTAAGATATGTGGAAGTTTTAAAAAGATTGAAAATAGTAAAAGGGGAGTGCAAGTTTTAGAATTTAATCCAAGAAAATGTTTTGCTAAAAAGCAAAGAAAAGCTCCGGTTTTGAAAGTCAACAACAAAAAATTCAAAAACAAGAGGGAAACAGTTCGTGAGCGCGTTGAGTTGAAGATATGTCAAATGAAGATAAACAGGAGGCCAAAGATTGTACTTGAGTTTTATTGAAGTTGTTAGTTAGTTCTTATTATTAACTAAGTTTATATCTTGTAAAAGAAGTGGCAGTAATATTAATTAAATGAAAATATTTAGACCTTAAAATAGATTTCCATTTTATACTAAGCGATATTTATTACCTTTAGACATACATATGTAGTAATTGATTTCAACAATAACATCAAACTACTTCAAATCCAACGACCTGAACCTTATAGAGTTCATAGCATTCAAAATGCTTAAACTCTCTTCTGTTTTCTTCAATAAACTTTGATTGAGCCATAGTTTTCTGAAAAACAGATAAACAACAAGTTATGTCAATTACGATTTTGATTAAATTATGATGTAGTTGCTCAATAAAATCAAACTACATCAATTACTAGGATACTGAAGGGGTTATGGGTGGCGGTAATCAATAATATTTGGCTAATATGGGAAATCAATTAAGGTTTAAATTTGTGGTAACTTCATTTGAGCAAGCAACATCTAAGATGAAGGTATTAACTAAGGAATCATGTGGACTTAACAAGGGTCATATGAGAAATAAAATGGAGGATATGCTCATTCTCAGGTTCTTTAAGGTGAATGAAAGAGATGTTAAAGCTCCTAAAATTATTGAGATAAAATGGCAATTTCCGCTTTATGGTTGGTTCAAAATTAACGATGATGGTTTTTCGTTGGGGAATCTTGAGCTAGATGGATGTGGCGTGGTATTTTGGAATAGTAATTGTGTACTAGTAACGGTGTGGATAACTCTGTTTCTGCTGAATTTTAGGGAGCCATTTTTTCATTTAGAATGGCTTGTTCCAGAGGCATGAGATGTATTTGGTTTGAACGTGGTTCCATGCATGTCATTGGTGCTTTATCTGATCATTTTTTGGTGCCGTATAATTTAGTTGTTCATTGGGATAACTGTTTGAAGTTTTTATCGACAATTCAGTTCAGGTACTCTCATATCTATAGAGAGGGTAATGTTGTAGCGGATTACTGGATAAGTAGGGAGCATTTGCAGGCTCACAATGGTGGAATGAGCCACCGCATTTTATGCGGTCGGTTGTTTGTAGTCTAGTCCCCCTTTTTATTTTTGTCTTTTATTCTTCGGTTTTAGCCTAGTCCCCTCATTCTTTTTGTTTGCCTTTTTAATAAATGCTCCTAGAGAGCTTTGTTGTTTGTGGGTGGGTAGGGTGGTGGTGGTGGGGTGGGGTGGGGGGGGGGGGGTGAAGTTGTTGAAGGGATTGAATCCGTTGAGCTTTCTAAGAATGTTGAAACAAGCTTGGAAGGCAAAAGGTCTTCCATGAGATACTGCCAGCATCATGTTGTATTACCACAACAAATTACAACAGAAATTGAAGGTTTATTCTCAAATCACAAGGATAAGAGCCTGGTTATTATTGTAAAAGATGAAGAACAAAAATTATATTTCATAACAATAATGATAATGCTTGCCCAATCCTACGCCTCACAGACATATTTAAGACAACACACTATTGGACCCAGATAGTACACCTGTCGGCATCTGACTGGTGACTTAATTGACCAACTAAACAACTCTAAATGATTAACAGAAGATAAATGATGCCCTTACTACACACAGGTACTCAATACTTTACTAGGGGGCACCCAGTTACATAACAATTCCATCCCCTCTGCAAAATCCTTGTCCTCAAGGATTAAAATCTGGAAAGTTGGCATGGACATTGGCAGAGTCTTCCCAAGTTTCATTCTCTGCAGAAGCATTGGTCCATTGGATGATCATATGATCAACCTGTCTACCTTTCCTTTAAATAGTTCCTGAGTCCAAAATTGCCGCAGGATGGAGAACAATCTGGCCTTCATGATCAACAACTGGAAGAGATGGAGAGGGAGTATGGTTGGTTTCAATCTTCTTCTTGAGTTGAGACACATGGAAAACATGGTGTATCTTTGAGCTGAGAGGTAATTGTAATTTATAAGCAACAGCTCCAATATTCTGTAGAATTGCAAAAGGACCATAGTATTTGGCAGATAACTTGACATTCTTCCTCAGGGCAATAGAGGACTGTCTGTAAGGGTGTAATTTCAAATATACTATGTCACCAATAACAAATGTTCTATCTACCCTCTTGGTATCAGCATATAATTTCATTCTTTCCTGTGGTTTATGGAGATTTTCTCTTAAAAGATTGAGAACTTCATCTCTTTTTTGGAGATATTCTTCAACAGCAACAACAGAGGTAGTAACAGTAGAATGAAAAGCAAAGTGTGGGGGGATCATACCTATATAAGGCTTTAAAGGGGATCATCTTGAGGTTGGTGTGGAAGTTAGAGTTGTACCACCATTCTGCTAGTGGTAACAATTTGCACCAATTCTTAGGCTTGTGGCTGGACATGCACCTGAGATAAGTCTCCAAGCAAGCATTAACCCTCTCTGGTTGGCCATCAGTATGGGGGTGATATGCAGTACTGAGGTTCAAGTTGGTGCCCAAAGCCTTAAATAATTCCTGCCAAAATAAGCTAGTGAAGACTTTATCTCTGTCAGAGACAATGGAGGTTGGTAGCCCATGAAGTTTGACCACTTAAGTGAGAAATTCTTTTGCCACAGAGATAGTTTTATATGGGTGAAGTAGAGGAATGAAATGACTATACTTATTCAGTCTATCTACTACCACAAGGATGACATTCTTCATGTCACTAAGTGGCAATCCTTCAACGAAATCCATGGAGATACCTTTCCATGGTTGAGATGGTATTGGTAGTGGTTGGAGGAGACCTGCAGGGTTTTTATGTTCACCTTTATGTATTTGGCAGATGTCACAGTTGGAGACAAAAAGGTATATATCTTCTCTTAGTTTTGGCCAGAAGAAGTAAGCTTTAGATCATATGTAGGTAGCATGTATGCCAGAGTGACCACCTACAGCTGAAGAGTGCATAGAGGATAGGATAGTAGTTCTTATGGTAGAAGAAGATCCCACATAAATTCTCTGTTTGTATCTCAGAACACCCTCCTGGTAAGAAAAATGAACTGCAGCTGAAGGATTAATTAAGAGCTTAGATATAAGTTGTTGTGCTTTAGAATCACCATCATAGCTGGAAATAACATCTTAAGCCCAAAGGGGTTGAGTGACAGTGATGGAGAAGCATGAAGCTGATAGGTGTGGTCTTCTTGATAAAGCATCAGCAGTTTTATTTTCAACCCCTTTCTTGTATCTGACTTCATAATCAAAACCCAGTAGTTTAATGACCCATTTTTGTTGTACCACAGTAGAAATCTTTTGTTCAAGAATGTATTTGATGCTCTGGTGGTCTGTCTGAATGATGAAATAGTGTCCTTGTAAATAGTGTCTCCACCTTGTAACAGCTTGAGCAATGGAAAGCATTTCCTTTTCATAAGTAGATAAAGCAAAATCCCTTGGGCCTAGAGGTTGGCTGAAGAAAGAAATTGGTTTCCCTTGTTGCATGAGAACTGCTCCAATGCCATTCTCACAAGCATCAGCTTCTAACACAAACTATTTAGTGAAGTCAGGGAGTGCCAAAACAGGGGTGTGTGTCATAGATGATTTGAGGTTGTTGAAAGATGTAGTAGCTGCAGGGGACCAGGTGAATGCATTTTTTTAGGAGCTCAGTAAGAGGTATGTTGAGGACACCATAGCCTTGAAAACACTTCCTGTAATACCCTGTGAGGCCTAAAAATCCTCTTAATTCCTTGATGGTGGTGGGTATAGGCCATTCATTCATACTACTGATCTTGGATGGGTCAGCTTTAACTCCATATGCATTGATGATGTGTCCCAAAAACTCAAGTTTAGGTTGAGAAAAATAGCATTTAGAGAGTTTAGCAAAGAGCTGGTGCTGCCTGAGGATATCTAAAGTGATTTGCATATGTAGAAGATGGTCCTCCAAGATGGAACTATAAATCAATATATCATCAAAAAAAACTAAGATAAATTTTCTCAAATGAGCTTGGAAAATGTCATTCATCAAGGCTTGTAATGTAGATGGAGCCTTTTTAAGGACAAAAGGAATCACTTTGTATTCATAATGGCCCTGGTGTGTTCTAAAGGCAGTCTTGAAAATGTCAGCCAAAGCAACCCTAATTTTGTGATACCCAGACCTGAGATCAATTTTGGTGAACCATTTGGCACCATGAAGTTCATCAAGTAACTCATCAATGATTGGGATGGGAAATTTGTCCTTGACAGTGATATAGTTAAGCTTTTTATAGTCTACACAAAACCTCCATGTGTTGTCATTTTTCTTGACCAAGAGAATAGGTGCTACAAATGGGCTGTGGCTGGGTTGAATGATGCCAGAAGCAAGCATATCCTTCACTATGTCTTCCACCACAGCTTTCTGAATGTATGGGCATTTATAGGGTCTCATGGAAATGGGTGCAGAATCTGGTTTGAGTGGAATAGTATGATCTAAGCTCCTTTGAGGGGGTAATGTGGATGGTTCCGAAAAAACATCAGTATATTGTTGTAAAAGTGTAGAAATCTGAGGTGGGATGGGTTGTAACATGGGCTGAGTGGAGACAGAAAATAGTTGGCCAATGACACCATGAGTGTGTTTATGGAAAAAATTCTTAAGTGCAGTACCACTCATGTGAAGTAAGGTGGATTTTTGTTGGCTACCTGATAGAGTGTTTTTCTTACCCTTGTGTTTAAAATAAATACTGAGCTTGGAAAAGTTAAAGAGAACATCACCCAATTGTTTAAGACATTCAGCACCTAGGACCATATCACAGCCACCTAGTGGAAGAAGTCTCAGTGGAGCACAAAAGTTGTAACCCTGCATAGACCATTGCAATTTGGGGCAGATACCAGAGCTGACTGTTTTTTACCCATTAGCCACGGTGACTAGTAAGTATGTCGTAGGAGCAAGTTCACACTGCAAAGCCTTAGCTAAATCACAGTCAAGAAAACTATGAGTGCTCCCTGTATCAATCAAAATAGAAATACTTTTATTGTTAAGAATATCAGGAATTCTGATAGTTTCACCACTAGTGTGTCATGTGACAACATGAAGTGATATTTCCATGTCAGAGTTCATTGGGGAAGGAGGTTCCTCGGCTAAATGTTCAATTAGAAGCTCTTCAGGTTCTCCTGGTAAAGAAGTATCCACCATAAACAATTGTTGAGTAGAAAAAACATGGCCAGGTTTGTAGAACTCATCACAATTATAGCAAAGACCTTGCTCTCTGCGCTTGCGAGCTTGTTCATGTGTGAGTCTCTTAATAGGTGGGGTGTGAGAGTGCATAGAGTTAGGTGGTGGTGGGGGTTTGGAGGTGGAAGGATGTGTATAAATAGGCTTGGGAGGAAAATTATTTGCAGTAGATTGTCTGGAATGAAAATTGTTTGCAAAGGACCTGGGGTTGGGTTTATGAAGTTGTTGTCGATGCAAAACAGTTTGTTCTTCCATATTAGCAAGAGAGTAAGCACGCAAAAGTGTAGTAGGGTGAAACATAAGCATAGAATTTTGAATGTCGGCCTTTAAGCCCCCAATAAAACTGTTAATGAAATATTTTTCAGGCAAATCAGGGTGTAATTGAAGTAGAAGAGACTTATAATGTTCAAATTCTTCAAAGAATGCATCTACTGTAGTTCGATGAGCGAGCTTATTAAAATTTCCAACAATATTCTCATTGGCTGGATTTTCAAATCGTACACAAGCTTGGTGGCTTAATTCAAACCAAGATACGATAGATCTAAACGATTGTAAGTTTAAAAGACAAGTTTCAGTCTTACCATCAAGATGGATTGATGCCATTTTCACCTTCTGTAGTTCATTCGTGATATTGTGGAGATGGAAATAATGGTTGCACTTCTGAATCCAGGAGTGGGGGTTTTCACCATCAAATCGAGGAAAATCGAGTTTGGGTAGACGTTGATGGGAAAAAATTTCTTTATCTTCATGATGTTGTCGACGATGTGAATATTCGGTGCGATCTGAATCAATTTCTTTAGAAATCTTCTGAGAAAAAAAATTTTCGATAAAAGTCTCCATATGAGATTTGAATTCTGTAACCGTATCCTCCATCTGAAGTTTGAAGTCATCCTTAGTTATTATTTTGTCGACTTTATCATTTAATGACTTGATTTGTAGCTACTGAGAATCATATTTATCCTGTAAATCTTTGCAAGTTGGATTACCGCTTCCTCCCATGATAACAAGGATCAAAACGGCTCTGATGCCAATTGTTGTGTTACCACAACAAATTACAACAGAAATTGAAGGTTTATTCTTAAATCACAAGGATAAGAGCTTGGTTATTACTGTGAAAGATGAAGACCAACAATTGTATTCCATAACAATAATGATAATGCCTGCCCAATCCTACGCTTCACAGACATATTTAAGAGAACACACTATTGGACCCAGATAGTACACCTGTCGGCATGACTGGTGACTTCATTGACCAACTAAACAACTCTAAATGATTAACATAATATAAATGGTGACCCTACTACACACAGGTACTCAATACTTTACTAGGGGGCACCCATTTACATAACACATCGCTAGTGTTCTTGGTTCCACTTCATCTATAACTTCGTCGTTCAGTTTATTTTTGTGATTTTCAACTAATTGACCTAGGAATTTCGATACTTCCCGACTAATTATACTAAAATGATGCCACAATCCTTCAGCCTCACGATTAAACCGGTTTCTTATTTCTGTGACGAACACTTTTTAAATTTTCTCCCAAAAAAACAGTCTTGACGCAGATTCAGTCTCATCAATATTATCGTTTGTTTGCTGAACAAAGGCTCTACAAATATCTAAATCCTCTTCTAGAGTGAATCTGGAACCGCGAACTCTAGGAGACACTCTGGGAGGCATTTTTTAATATGATTTTTGAGTGAGGAATAGAGGTGTAGAATTTGTGAATTTGTAATTGAAATGAAGAGTAATTATAAGGTTGAAAAATTTTAACCGTTGGATGATGAGAGTTTCTAGCCATTCAAATATAGTCGTTGGCATTTGATGTTTACCCATTGGAGGATTAACATTACCCGCCAATGGGTAAACTCAATCCGCTCGGTTTTATTTCACCCGTTGGCGTATTTTCTTGGTCCGCGCGGTTTAAAATCAAACGCACGGCTGTTGTTGGTCCATAGTCAACAAACTCATAAAATTGTTGGTTTTTCCACCCGTTTTTCATGTTTGTTGATTCCATAGTAGGAGAAAAATGAACAAAATTCATGTTTGTTGAGTCTATAGAAACTGTCCTAATACCCCTTGTTTACGAGTCTTGGGATTGTTTTGGTCAACAAAAGGTATTATTTGTGGAACTTCCCTATTTGGTTAGGGATTTTTAATGTTCCACTTCAATTGTGGAACGAGCTAGGGTTGAGTTCAATTACAAGTTTTATTGGAAAACCCTTGTATATGGATGAATACACTTTGAACAAAACAAGTCTTGCTTATGCAAGAGTATGTGTTGAAATTAGTTTGGATTTCTCTTATCCAAGTCAAATACCCTTATACATTGATGGTGCTTTTGTGATGAGTTTACCCGTTGAGTACCAATGAAGGCCTCCAAGATGTGAGATTTGCTCTTCTTTTGGTCATTGTACAAAGAATTGTGTTGTGAAAGGGATGAATAGAAAATCTCAGTGGGTACCAAGAAAATTCAACAAGGAAATCATACTGAGAGGGCTGAGAAATATGATTGTTTTGGAACCAAACCACACTGGAATCAACCGAACTTACGTGAATTTGGGAGTTATTCAAACGATCGATTTGGCAACAGTGGTAGCGGGTAGAGAACCTATTTGCGGAGTCTATGGTAGATAAAAATGATAGTAATGACTCCAGGGATCTAAATATTGAGATAGGATCCACACATGAAACAAATAAAATGGATGTGACTACAGATGAAGTTATTGGAAGGAGGCGAAAAGGGACCATAACTACTTCAAATACAACTCCAGCAGAAATGGTTTCAAGTTCAACAAAAGAGGTTACAGGGACAAGTAGAAAGGGAAAAATGTCTTCAACTCAATTGATAGTTGTAGTAATGGGAAAGTTGATAGTACGGTGGATAATCAAGGGGACTGAACAGTAGTTGAAAGGAAGAAAAACTCTCCTCATAAGAAGGGCAAGCTTCAAGAATCACCTAAAAATAATCCTTTTATGGTGTAGTGATTTCATTGTAGAAAGCAAATTTCCAATCAATAGAAACATGGTGGGGTGCAATAGAGTTTCATCCACAGTTTCTGGGGATACTAAAGCTCCGATTACAAATGAAGAATTAGAGAAGGAAAGGGTTTCTAATAATCTTAAATTCGTGTCCTGTGAAGATAAGAGAAGAGAAAGAGAACTTAATAGGATCAAATGGAATGAAATTCCTACCAAGGATAATAAGTAGATGTTGGGAAGGGGTCAAAGATCTCAAGTTAAGAAGAAAGAAAAATCTTCTTAGTCTTATTAGTATTTCTGCTTCAGTATTTTAGTTTGTTCTCTTGGTGTGATTAGATGTGTGTGGAGTTTGGCTTGATTGTCGTCTATTGTTTTATATTTGCTTTGTGGTGCTGCTAGCCAGCTTGTATTAGACTAGGCTTTTTAGTCTCTCATTTTGTATCTCCTAGGGGTCCTCTCATATTGTCTTCTTTTTTCTTTTTTAATAAAATATTAATCTTTAAATAGAGAAAAAAAAATGCAGTGGATTATGGAGAAGAAGATAAAGAGACATAGAAGGAGAGCGGTTTCTTATTGATATATGTAACCCTATTTCATATCTATAGTATCATTTATATACAATAGGAATAGAACCCTAGATATTATATTGGGCTTCAAATCCGTGGGCTAAAGCCTTACAACACTCCCCCTTGTGCGGTCCAATAAAACTCCATATGCAGTACTTCACATACAATGCTTCAGATGTAGGTCTTCAAATGTAGTTCTCTCCTTGATGACTTTTGTGTCTAAGATAATTGCTCCATTAAAACTTTGACACGGAAAAACCCAGTGGGACAAAACTTGGTACATCTTTTCACATGTTGTCTCGTACTTTACATGTAGTTCATAACATGCAATACGATCTTCAAAGGTCGGTGATCGGTTTTCAATCGTCAAAAATAATTCACTTTCTTACTCAACAAAATATGAATGAAGTATAAAGTAAGGAAGAGTTCGTATCCACGGAGAGCCGATTGTAGTTATCAATTTCTAGTTTCTTAGTAACCAAGATGGGGGATTTCTGATTTTTGTAAAATAAAAATAAATTAAAAGCAAAGTAAAATAGTTGGAAGTAATCAATAGAGAAAGATATTGGTCAAGGAATTCATCTTAAATCTTAGACATGTTCTTGCATATATGATTAGAATTACGATTTAATCTCTTTTATTATAAAAAGCCTAGAAAATCAAAAGAGCAAGATAATCAGAAAATTTCCTAAGTTCATCAACACACACATTAGAGCTGCGTATGTGAATTCTACCTAAAGAATAACCTAACACCTTGCGCTAATCAAGTTCAATTCCCAGGAGCATTAAGTTTTGGAAATAGGCTAATCAATGCAATTGTCATACATTGCGCATAACAATTCGGACAATGGTCAAACTCTACATATGATTATAAGAGTGTATCACTACAAACTATAATCATATCATGCTACTTGTATTTGGGGTTATCGCCGATGAAAAACCTAAAATAGCTATGGACAAGATGCAAGTTCAATTAATTGGCCACTTAACTAACCAAACATCTAAATCCTATCACAATACATCAATCATGTGATTATTAAAAGCAGTAGAGATTTGAACGAAAACAAAGAGAGAAAACTAATACATTAATCAAGCACAAGTTTTAGAAATAGGACTACATACTTAACCAATAATATTAAATTTAGCTACTCATAGCTATGGAGTTTATCATAATCAAAATCAATAATCAAATAAAGGAGATGAATAATAAATACGAAAGCAAACCCTAGTTGTAGTTTCAGCGGCTATCTCCAGAACTCCAAGAAAAATACCCCCTATCAAAGTTGTAGAAGCCTCCTTTTATAATATATCCTTTGCTTTCCAAAAATAGGTCTAGTCTTCAAAGCCCAACACCAAAAAGTCCACCAAGCCCATTAAATCCATGTGTGAAAATAAACCAGTAAAAATCTCTGCCAAAAGTAGTCGTCGGAAAACTGGTGTCACCGGACGGAATCCGGCACCGGACCGGAGCTCAGGTGACCGGCCAAAAGAGTCATTCGATCAGGTCAACTCAGTCAGCACCACTGAATCAAACTGGGTCGGATGAATCATATCAGAGTCAGCTATTAACCAACTATGATGACTATCTGAGTTATTATGGTCTAAGCCATCTTGCGCAGGCAGTACCCAATGCTGCGCAGTAGTTGCGATTCACAGCTTCAGTTCAGCCATAATGGCCCCATTAGCTCATATGTCCTGCAATAAAATTGCTTCAACCACCAGAGCCACAACCATTCAGCCACCCGCTATGACTATACTTCTCCACTCTGCCATCACTGCTGACTTCTTTCCTGTCAAGCCAAGAACCAACACAATTCCTACAGGACTAGCTTTCTGTAACTTCTTTACAACAGCTGCAATTATATATTCTTAGCATCTCAAACACATTCCATTTGAACTTCACTTCGTCTGCAAAACCCATTGGAAGCAACTACCACCATATATCCATTCAATCACAGCATTCAATTGTACCACTATCAGTTACTCTTCTTGTCTAGCTCCAAATCTACATACCCATGACAGTCAACCATAGGAACATCATCTCCAGTTCATATTTTAGTAACAGCTGCATTCACTGGCATCTGCATTTGACATAGCCATGTACCCTAGACATTCATCTACATTCATCCATCCAGTACCAATTCCATGTCCTATTCCCTGCAATGCAACTTCTCCACTAGAACTTCATCTCCAGTAACTCATATTGACCTTTTGTAGCTTCTGTAATTCAACCACAGCCCCCAATTTCAACTACACCTGCAATTTTCTCTGGATCCATCGTCTAAGACTGCGGCCATTCTTGACCTGTGAAACCTAAAACATTCATCTAGCCTTTATTAGCTCAGCTACATCTTCTTAGCACCAGCTGCAATTGCATAATCCCCTGCATTCTAGACTTTCAGAAACACCCACAACTCTATCGGCAACAATCTCAACTTCATTACCTGGTTAGCAGCTGAACATCATCTTAAACAAGTTGTAATATCCCTTAGCAGGAAGCCACGAAAGCATGGTAGCGGCACGCATCTTTGCACCCTGCCTGTTTTAGCATCACCATCAATCACCCATACTTCAGCTACAACCTCATACATCCTTCACCTCAACTCTACTGCAACACCGCGTAGTTGCATAAACAAGCATCGCAGTACCGACCAATCCAGTTGAGAGTCATAACCAACCAACACCAACTGTAATTCCAGCCTTGCCTGCAATTCATTTAACTCTCAGCTCAACACATACCAAGCCACCACTGCAACTTCAGTATCACCTCAGGGA
Source organism: Papaver bracteatum (assembly GCA_023529315.1). Taxonomy (NCBI): domain Eukaryota; kingdom Viridiplantae; phylum Streptophyta; class Magnoliopsida; order Ranunculales; family Papaveraceae; genus Papaver; species Papaver bracteatum. The sequence continues at coordinate 6,075,097 of JAJJWX010002058.1, read as the reverse complement.
GCAGCACCAGACTTCTATCTCCATGACTCTTCTCATTGTCGCCTTCTGCATTTTAGCTCAAAGCTCAACACTATTTCATCTCTGCAATCTCAGTTGCATACCATCAGTGCCTGAGCATTGCAGATTCTTTCTCTGCAAGTTCATACAATCACCTCCTGCAATACCATCCGAATCTGCAGCTACTCAGTTTAAACTCAACCCAACACTTATGCTTTACCAGCTTCAAAACACCCCCATTTGAATCAAACCCATACAACCATTTCATGGCAGTAACTCAGGTACAAACCCATATCTCGGATCTCCTTTTTCACAACTCAGAACCTCCATCAATTGCTGAAATCGAACCCAGCTTCAAATCCCTATCTCGACCATTGGGAGACAACCAAAACAGTGAATTTAACTTCAACCTATTACAATCTTCATTACAGAGTTTCACTTTCTCGATCTTCAAATCGCAATTTCAACATTTCAAACCCTAATTACTCTTTCATGAATTAGTAAAACTTCATTGCTCCTCTGTAATTTCTCGATCTCCCTGCTAACTCATCTTCCTTTCTCAGTTTCAACCAAGATCCGTTCTTCATAATCCCAATTCAAATCTCAAACTCAGCAGGGTCTTCTCACATCATCAGTTCATCACTGATTTTCTTACACAGCAGTCCCTTCTCAAATTCAGAACAATGTAATGACAATGATTGCATGAGAGAGAGAATTCTCGATTTAGGGTTGTGTAGGCCAGTGGATATTACCACCCTTGTGAGGTAGATAAGGGCCAACCTCAAATAATTTGGCATGTCAGTTATGCGGAACTGACAGTTCAAATTTCCGCTCCACTGCACAACCTTCGTTGGTTCCGAACATAGCTCGCCTGTGAACTGGCACTTGCTCCTTTTCACTCCAAACGAACGCTTTTTTCGCTTTCAATAGCTGTCTCTTCCTTCTCAGATTCACTTCTACCCTTCAATATCTTTTCATCACTAAAGTTGTCATGCTTTTCAGACAAAATTCGCATCACTAAAGCCGACATACTTTTCATACAGAGATGAAGAAATAAAAGCAAATAATGAGAAATAGTTCGCCTCCAACACCAGTTGCACTTGGAATGAACTTTTGCCCTATTTCTTCTCCTTTTGATCCAAATGACTCCAAAGTACCTAAATACTCAAAAACAAAACATAAGATACATATTTTACAAGAAAACTAGTAGAGAAAGCATAAACAATAGATAAATAATAAGGTGTTTTAGACACCTATCAGATTCCCCCACACTTAGACTTTGCTAGTCCTCGAGCAAATCAAACAAAATAATTATAAAGAATACATACAACTCCGTCTCGTCGAGGCTACGGTCACTTTAAGCATAAATAAAAAGCCTTTAAACCCATAGGTGTCCCTAGTGGACGAGTTTTAGTCTCGTGAAGGTTTACAAGAGGTCTGCCTACAAAACCTATATTTCCAACTCCGTCTATTTGTGACAAATCAATGAACGAATCCAAAATGACTACAGGGGGAGGTACCTTGCAAATTTAATTCATATATTAGTAAATAAACTCTAATTAGATAGTCGAACAAGCCACAATACTAGGAAACTAACAAGCCACAATCACAATGAAAAGATTAAGAAGATGGATATAGATGTAGATGTTGGCGAATGTTCACAAGTGATCGATGTTTCCCATATCTGTCTGAAGGTCACTGCTAAGATGAACCTATGCCTATTGGATTGAGCTACTTGGTTTGAATTCTACATCAACTCACTGGCATATACAAGGGAACCAGAAGTGACTTTATTCAACCAAAATAATACTTTCTTTTTCTTTTCACTTTTTCACTTTTTTTTTCTTTTTTCCTTTTTTTTTAAACAACATGATTGGATCACTGGATCCAAGCGCATGATTCTTGTCAGTAGATTACACGATAATTCCCTTGGATCCTGCATTCCACGCTTGTTTAGGCGACGGAGACAGGGAGAACACACACATATTGCTTTATCCAAGTGTCTTTTATTCCGTTTGGTCTAATTGGTCGGTCTCTTTTTTTTTCTTTTTTTTTTCTTCTAGTAACTCAATCACTCTATTTCATCCTAGCAATAATAACAACTCGATTTTTAGTGACCCACCAAAGCACTTAGAGAATAATAGATAAATATGGAAAAATAAAAAGAATGTGATATGGTGATATTCCGAGATATGGTAACAACTATCATGTTATTTGTGATTTCTGAGCTATATTTGTCCCTTTTAGTTAATTGGTTCCTCAATTCCTGCAATCAAAATGGTTCCATCCACTCATGGTGTCATCCTAAAGGCACAATTTTCTAGATTTCGGAGTTCAAAAAGCACAAATTTTTTTCTTGGTTTTTCTATTTTTCTGATTTTTTTTTTTAAAGTATAAAACAAACATAAAGAAACTATGCAAACATATAAATGCTCCCCCACACTTAAACTTTACATTGTCCTCAATGTAAAATTGAATCGTCCAAAGAAAGTTCAAGGTGGGAAATTCCGCAAATGATATGCAAAAACAAAGAAAATAAATATAAAAGCAAATGCATAAAAATAAAAAGAGAAAGAGAAAGATACAAAACCGGTGGGTTGCCTCCCACTTAGCGCTTGGTTTAAAGTCGTCAGCCCGACGTTCTCCTTGTTTGCTAAGACTCCTCCAGAGGAAGCACTTCCACAAGGTTCACTCCTTCCACAACTTCCGAAGAGAAGTTCTCATAATATGGTTTCAACCGGTGCCCATTCACTTTAAGTTCATTTCATGTAGCCAAACTACGAATTTCAACTGCACCATGAGAAAACACATTAGTCACAACAAAAGGTCCAATCCATCGTGACCTTAGTTTACCGGGAAATAATTGCAAACGAGAATTGAACAAAAGCACTTTCTGCCCAATGCAAAATTGTTTCTTTGTAATCATATTATCATGAAATGCCTTCGTCTTTTCCTTGTAAATCCGTGAGCTTTCAAATGCATCATTGTGAATCTCTTCCAACTCTTGGAGTTGCAACTTCCTTTGCTTTACAGCACCATCCAACTCCATATTGCATTGCTTAATAGCCCAAAATGCCTTATGCTCAATTTCAACGGGTAAGTGACAAGGTTTACCGTAAGAAAGCCTAAAGGGAGACATCCCAATAGGTGTCGTGTATGCGGTTCTATACGCCCACAAAGAGTCATTGAGTCTCATACTCCAATATTTCCTTGTTGGATTCACCGTCTTCTCTAGAATGGATTTTACCTCTCGGTTCGACACCTCGGCTTGTCCATTTGTTTGTGGATGGTATGGTGTTGCAATCCTATGAGACACATTGTAATTCCTTAACAAGCCTTGCAAAAACCTGTTGTTGAAATGTGAACCCCCATCGCTAATTATAGCCTTTGGAATTCCAAACCTTGCAAAAATATTTGCTTGCACAAAATCTGAAACAACTTTAGAATCATTAGTTGGGGTGGCCTTAGCTTCCACCCATTTCGAGACATAATCCACAGCAAGCAAGATATAATAATTTCCATTAGAATTGACAAAAGGACCCATAAAATCAATTCCCCAAACATCAAAGACTTCAACAAATTGAATAATAGTTTGTGGCATTTGATTTCGAGCACCTAGATTGCCGGTTCTTTGGCACCTATCACATGTAATACAAAATGCATGCGCATCCTTAAACAAAGTCGGCCAATATAAACCATATTATAGTACCTTGAGAGTGGTTCTCTTGCTCCCAAAGTGTCCTCCACATGCATATGATTGGCAAAAAGACAAGATAGAGTTAAATTCGGATTCGGGAACACACCTTCGTATTACTTGGTCACTACAATGTTTCCATAAGTATGGATCATCCCATATATATTGGTTTCCTAACTTCTTAAGTTTGTCCCTCTCAGCACGAGACAAGTTCTTTGGGATTTGTTTAGAAACTAAGTAATTAACAATATCAGCGTACCATGGTTCTCCAAAGGCAATTGAGAATAGTTGCTCATCCGGGAAACTTTCACGCAATGGGATAGCTTCCTTGTCCACAACAAGACGGCTCAATTGATCCGCAACGGTGTTCTCAATTCCTCTCTTGTCTTTAATTTCAATATCAAACTCTTGTAAGAGTAAAATCCATCGTTTGAGCCTCGGTTTGCCTCTTTCTTTGTAAGCAAGTACCTAAGTGCTGCATGGTCAGAAAAGACAACAACTTTTGTACCAATTAGATAAGAGCGAAACTTCTCCAAAGCAAAAACAATAGCTAATAACTCTTTTTCAGTGGTTGTGTAGTTTTGTTGGGCCTCATTTAACGTTCTAGAAGCATAACAAATAGCATGAGGTATCTTCCCCACACGCTTCCCAAGCACCGCACCAACCGCATAATCACTTGCATCACACATGAGCTCAAAAGGCTTGCTCCAATCCGGTGGTTTAATGATAGGGGATGAAATCAAAAGTTCTTTCAAACGATTGAATGCCGCCACACACTTCTCATCAAAGTTAAAAACCACATCTTTTTGCAATAAGTTGCAAAGTGGTGATGCTATCTTGGAAAAATCCTTGATGAATCTACGATAGAAACCTACATGACCAAGGAAAGAACGTATCTCCCTCACCGTAGTGGGAGGGGTTAGAGCACAAATAAGGTCTCTTAGATTTATCAACTTCCAAGCCTTTAGAAGATATAATATGGCCTAAAACTATGCCATGAGTTACCATGAAATGGCACTTCTCCTAATTCAGCACAAGATTTGTTTCAACACATCGTTCAAGGATTAGTTACAAATTGTTCAAACAAAGGTCAAATGAATCACCAAAGACACTAAAGTCATCCATGAACACTTCAGTTATGTTTTCAACATATTCTGAAAAGATACTTACCATACACCTTTGAAAGGTAGCTGGAGAATCGCACAAGCCAAAAGGCATCCTTCTATAAGCAAAAGTACCAAAAGGACAAGTGAATGTGGTTTTTTCTTGATCCTCCGGCGCTATCACAATCTGATTATAACCTGAATAGCCATCAAGAAAGCAATAATAAGCGTGTCCAGCTAAACGTTCAAGTATTTGATCAATAAAAGGCAATGGAAAATGATCCTTCCTAGTGGTGGCATTCAATTTTCTATAATCTATACAAACCCTCCAACCGGTTTGCACACGAGTTGGGACAAGTTCATTCTTATCATTCTCCACCACCGTCACGCCTGATTTCTTTGGTACAACTTGTATCGGGCTTACCCACTTACTGTCGGATATGGGGTAGATAACACCCACTTCCAAAAGCTTGAGTATCTCCTTTTTCACAACTTCCATCATGGGAGGGTTCAAACGACGTTGAGCTTCCCTTGTAGGATTTGCATCGTCCTCCAAACGGATCTTGTGCATGCAAACGGCAGGGCTTATACCCTTGATATCAGCGATTGTCCATCCTATGGACGTCTTGTGCTTCCTTAGCACCCTTAGAAGTTTTTGCTTCTGTAATTCACTAAGCTCGTTAGAAACAATCACAGGTAACTCTTCATTGTCACCCAAGTACAAGTACTTTAAATGACTAGGAAGAGGTTTCAATTATAACTTTGGAGATTTAATAATTGAAGGTGCAAGCTTTTCATCATTGCAAGGTAAAGAAACATATGAAACATTTTTAAGTGCAGATTTTTCCGGTAATGAGTTAAGAGAACCAATGGTTTCCTTAATCTCATCATCGTACTCCAAACCGTTATCAATAGGTGTAGTGAGCACGGTTTCCAAAGAATCAGCGTCATTCAACTCAAACATTTGTTGCGCCAATGTGTCCAACACATCAACGGAGAAACAAGAGTGGACATCACTAGGATATCTCATCGTCTCGAAAATGTTGAAACGTATTATTTCTCCATCAAACTCCATAGTCAGCGTTCCCTTGTCAACATCAATAATGGTTTTAGCCGTTTTCATGAAGGGACGCCCAAGTAGCAATGGAAGAGACGAGTCCGGTGAACCTTCATCCATCTCCAAGACACAAAAATCATCTGGAAATACTAGTTGATTAACCTGCACAAGAACATCCTCAACAATACCCATTGGGTAAACATTAGAGCGACCGGCTAATTGCAACACAATTCCAGCCTTTTTAATTAATAGGACCAAGATCAAGTGAGTTATACATAGATGTAGGCATAACATTAACGGATGCAACTAAATCCAACATAGCTTTATTAAATGTAGTGGTACCAATTATGACGGGAATGTCAAAGCTACCCGGGTCCTTGCATTTCAGTGGGAGTTTGTGTTGTAAGATTGCCGAAGCATTCTCCCCCACACTTAGAACTTCATTACCTTTGAGCCTTTTCTTATTGGTACACAAGTCCTTCAACACCTTTGCATACTTTGGAACTTGCTTGATTTCATCTATGAGTGGTATGTTCACATGAATCTTCTTGAGAACGTCTAAAATCTCCTTTTCTAGTGCCTCCTTCTTGGAAATTGCAAATCTGCGAGGAAAAGGTAAAGGAGGAACATAAGTAGAAACCGGAGTTTTAGAGTTAGAAATAGGTACCTCAGAAGTTTGGGGAGAATCCTCATTCTTCTCCTCCAAAACAGGTTCCTTTGGTGTTTCCACCTTGCCCGAATCAGCAACTTCGGGTTGCACAAGTGTTGTACCACTTCTCAACGTAATTGCATTGACACCCTCTTTTGGGTTGATAGGTTGAGAAGGGAGTTTCCCACCAATTTGTGCCTTCACTTGGTTCAACTCAGTTGTCATGGAACCCATTTGTGCCTACAAATCCTTTATCGCACTCTTAGTCTCTTGTTGGCTGTCTTTAAACATAGAAGAAATGCCTTGCATCATTGTTTGAAGCTTTGTATCGATATCGGAGCCTTGATTTTGCATTGATTGTTGTGGTTGCTGAAATTGTTGACGCGGCTGGAATTGTTGTTGTTGAGGTTGAAATCCACCCGAATTGTTGAAAGTAGGTTGTTGAACCGCTCCTTGCTTGTTCACATAGCTAAAATTGGGGTGATCTCTCCATCCCGGATTGTAAGTGTTGGAATAAGGATCATACCATCTTTGCTGACTTGGAAAGACCATGTTAGCTTGTTCATTGGATTCTTCATACCCTTGATGAGAACTTGGGATCACCGCAGCTGAAACTTGTTGTAGCATTGCTGAGATGTTACCCATTTGTTGACGAAGTTCCTCCACCTCGCTCACTTCATTGACTCTCCTAAGAAGCACATCCGAACCATGACTCAAGAATTGTTGGGAGTTTGCTTCCATGTTTTCAATCAACTCTCTAGCTTGTGCCACCGTCTTGTTCACTAGTGCACCACCACCCGCGGCATCAATAAGATTCATATCGCTTGATTGGAGACCTTCATAGAAGTATTGAATAATCATAGCGTCTCTAAATTGATGATGAGGACATCTTGCTACCAATCTCTTGTATCGTTCCCAACATTCATATAAGGATTCTCCCACATTTTGCTTCATCCCGCAAATATCCTTGCGAATTTGAGTAGCCTTAGACGCAGGAAAATATCTCTCTAGAAAGAGTTTCTTCAACCCATTCCATGTTGTGACACTTCCTGGAGGCAAATAATATAACCAATACTTAGCACTATCCATTAAAGAGAAACGAAAAAATTTCAACATAGCACCATCGGGCTCCATATTCGCTGGAAGCATCGCCGTGACAATGGTGTGGAAGTCCATAAGATGCTTGTTTGGATCTTCATTCACCATGCCATGGAACTTTGGTAATTCTCTAAGCAATCCCGACTTTATCTCAAAAGTAGAGTCGGTTTGAATACAACCTCGCTGTGTATCCAACTTGTGCGAAGCCAAGTCCTTGAGTGTATGATTTGCAGCGTCACCCATTGCTTCTTCTTCTCCTCCTTCTTCTTCAAAAGGAATCTCGTGTTCTACTCCTTCTCCTTCTTGCTGAATAGCTTCGTGTTCTACTTCCAAGTTTTTTCCTTCCGTTGTGCCTTGCCTTGGTTGGAGTATTGTGCCTTTCCGAGTAGATATCCCGCACCTTGGATAATTCCAATCTTTAGAAGCCAGGGATTAGGTACCTGAAACACAATTCTCACAAACAAGTGAGAAACAAGACAAGAAACGAAAAGCAAGTATGCAAGCAGAAAAATAAAAAGAAACTAAAAACTTAATAACTATCCGAATGCCTCCCCGGCAACGGCGCCAAAATTTGATCGGTTGTCAATCGTCAAAAATAATTCACTTTCTTACTCAACAAAATATAAATAAAGTATAAAGTAAGGAAGAGTTCATATCCATAGAGAGGCGATTGTAGTTATCAATTTCTAGTTTCTTAGTAACCAAGATGGGGGATTTCTGATTTTTGTAAAATAAAAATAAATTAAAAGAAAAGTAAATAGTTGGAAGTAATCAATAGAGAAAGATATTGGTCAAGGAATTCATATTCAATCTTAGACATGTGCTTGCATATATGATTAGAATTACGATTTAATCTCTTTTATTATCAAAAGCCTAGAAAATCAAGAGAGAAAGATAATCTGAAAATTTCCTAAGTTCATCAACACACACATTAGAGCTGCGTATGTGAATTCTACCTAAATAATAACCTAACGCCTTGCGCTAATCAAGTTCAATTCCCAGGAGCATTAAGTTTTGGAAATAGGCTAATCAATGCAATTGTCATACATTGCGCATAACAATTCGGACAATGGTCAAACTCTACATATGATTATAAGAGTCTACAAACTATAATCATATCATGCTACTTGTATTTGGGGTTATCGCTCGATGAAAAACCCTAAAATATCTATGGACAAGATGCAAGTTCAATTAATTGGCCACTTAACTAACCAAACATCTAAATCCTATCACAATACATCAATCATGTGATTATTAAAAGCAGTAGAGATTTGAACGAAAACAAAGAGAGAAAACTAATACATTAATCAAGCACAAGTTTTAGAAATAGGACTACATCCTTAACCAATAATATTAAATTTAGCTACTCATAGCTATGGAGTTCATCATAATCAAAATCAATAATCAAATAAAGGAGATGAATATTAAATACGAAAGCAAACCCTAGTTATAGTTTCAGCGGCTATCTCCAGAACTCCAAGAAAAATACCCCATATCAAAGTTGTAGAAGCCTCCTTTTATAATATATCCTTTTCTTTCCAAAAATAGGTCTAGTCTTCAAAGCCCAACACCAAAAAGTCCACCAAGCCCATTAAATCCATGTGTGAAAATAACCCAGTAAAAATCTCTGCCAAAAGTAGTCGTCGGAAAACTGGTGTCACCGGACCGGAGCTCAGGTGACCGGCAAAAATAGTCAGTCTATCAGGTCAACTCAGTCAGCACCACTGAATCAAACTGGGTCGGATGAATCATATCAGAGTCAGCTATTAACCAACTATGCTGACTATCTGAGTTATTATGGCCTAAGCCATCTTACGCAGGCAGTACCCAATGCTGCACAGTAGTTGCGATTCACAACTTCAGTTCAGCCATAATGGCCCCATTAGCTCATATGTCCTGTAATAAAATTGCTTCAACCACCATAGACACAACCATTCAGTCACCCGCTATGACTATACTTCTCCACTATGCCATCACTGCTGACTTCTTTCCTGTCAAGCCAAGAACCAACACAATTCCTACAGGACTAGCTTTCTGTAACTTCTTTACAACAGCTGCAATTATATATTCTTAGCATCTCAAACACATTCCATTTGAACTTCACTTCGTCTGCAAAACCCATTGGCAACAACTACTACCACCATATATCCATTCAATCACAGCATTCAATTGTACCACTATCAGTTACTCTTCTTGTCTAGCTCCAAATCTACATACCCATGACAGTCAACCATAGGAACATCATCTCCAGTTCATATTTCAGTAACAGCTGCATTCACTGGCATCTGCATTTGACATAGCCCTGTACCCTAGACATTCATCTACATTCATCCATCCAGTACCAATTTCATGTCCTATTCCCTGCAATGCAACTTCTCCACTAGAACTGCATCTCCAGTAACTCATATTAACCTTTTGTAGCTTCTGTAATTCAACCACAGCCCCCAATTTCAACTACACCTGCAATTTTCTTTGCGTCCAGCATCTAAGACTGCGGCCATTCTTGACCTGTGAAACCTAAAACATTCATCTAGCCTTTATTAGCTCAGCTACATCTTCTTAGCACCAGCTGCAATTTCATAATCCCCTGCATTCTAGACTTTCAGAAACATCCACAACTCTATCGGCAACAATATCAACTTCAGTCCCTGCTTAGCAGCTGAGCATCATCTTAAACAAGCTGTAATATCCCTTAGCAGGAAGCCACGAAAGCATGGTAGCGGCACGCGTCTTTGCACCCTACATGTTTTAGCATCACCATCAAGCACCCATACTTCAGCTACAACCTCATACATTCTTCACCTCAACTCTACTGCAACACCGCGTAGTTGCATAAACAAGCATCGCAGCACCGACCACTCCAGTTGAGAGTCATAACCAACCAACACCAACTGTAATGCCAGCCTTACCTGCAATTCATTTAACTCTCAGCTCAACACATACCAAGCCACCACTGCAACTTCAGTATCACCTCAGGGAGCAGCACCAGACTTATATCTCCATGACTCTTCTCACTGTCTCCTTCTGCATTTTAGCTCAAAGCTCAACACATACCAAGACACCACTGCAACTTCAGTATCACCTCAGGGAGCAGCACCAGACTTCTATATCCATGACTCTTCTCACTGTCGCCTTCTGCATTTTAGCTCAAAGCTCAACACTATTTCAGCTCTGCAATCTCAGCTGCATACCATCATTTCCTGAGCATTGCAGATTCTTTCTCTGCAAGTTCATACAATCACCTCCTGCAATACCATCTGAATCTGCATCTACTCAGTTTAAACTCAACCCAACACTTATGCTTTACCATCTTCAAAACACCCCCATTTGAATCAAACCCATACAAACATTTCATGGCAGTAACTCAGGTACAAACCCATATCTCGGATCTCCTTTTTCACAACTCAGAACCTCCATCAATTGCTGAAATCGAACCCAGCTTCAAATCCCTATCTCGACCATTGGGAGACAACCAAAACAGTGAATTTAACTTCAACCTATTACAATCTTCATTACAGAGTTTCACTTTATCGATCTTCAAATCGCAATTTCAACATTTCAAACCTTAATTACTCTTTCATGAATTAGTAAAACTTCATTGCTCCTCTGTAATTTCTCGATCTCCCTGCTAACTCATCTTTCTTTCTCAGTTTCAACCAAGACCCGTTCTTCATAATACCAATTCAAATCTCAAACTCAGCAGGGTCTTCTCACATCATCAGTTCATCACTGATTTTCTTACACAGCAGTCCCTTCTCAAATTCAGAACAATGTAATGACAATGATTTCCTGAGAGAGAGAACTCTCGATTTAGGGTTGTGTAGGACAGTGGATATTTCCACCCTTGTGAGGTAGATAAGGGCCAACCTCAAATAATTTGGCATGTCAGTTATGCGGAACTGACAGTTCAAATTTCCGCTCCACTGCACAACCTTCGTTGGTTCCGAACATAGCTCGCCTGTGAACTGGCACTTGCTCATTTTCACTCCAAACGAACGCTTTTTTCTCTTTTAATAGCTGTCTCTTCCTTCTCAGATTCACTTCTACCCTTCAATATCTTTTCATCACTAAAGTTGTCATGCTTTTCAGACAAAATTCGCATCACTAAAGCCGACATACTTTTCAGACAGAGATGAAGAAATAAAAGCAAATAATGAGAAATAGTTCGCCTCCAACACCAGTTGCACTTGGAATGAACTTTTTCCCTATTTCTTCTCCTTTTGATACAAATGACTCCAAAGTACCTAAATACTCAAAAACAAAACATAAGATACATATTTTACAAGAAAACTAGCAGAGAAAGCATAAACAATAGATAAATAATAAGGTGTTTTAGACACCTATCAGTCGGCGAGTCTAAGTTAATTGCCTCGTTAAAACTTCGTCAGGGAAACCCAAAGGGAAAAAACCTGAACTAAAGGAAAAGAGTACAATATTACGCAAACGTAGATCATAGTTAGACTCGAATATGTTGCCTCATTAAAACCTTGACAAGGAAAACCCAGTGGGACAAAATCTTGACGAAGGGAAGTACAACGTGATAGATGCAAGTAAAGGTTATTTGTTGAAGATGATCACTTTGATTCGTTGAAGTTGACTAGTTGCTTCACAACTCCTAAGGAAGAAAATCCTTATATGAAAGACAATAGTCTTAGCTGGGAAATTACATTCCCAGTGTTTGTTGTTTTCTCATTAAAAACCTTGCCGAGTAACAAAACCATGTGGGAAAAAGTAACCTCGGTGAAGGAAAATAGTTCGACACACCATTAGATGCTCCCCCTGATGTCATACAATTTTCATTAGTCTAATGCAGTCAAAAGGAGTTTGTCACAATGTACCTTGGTGACTTGAAATCTTATAAGGCCATGTTGTTGATTCTGGAAGTTACGTTGCTTAACAGACTATTGTGTTTCATTTCTTTGATTCAGATATTTTCAGTAATATCAACGTGATTTTTATGTCTTCAATGTTCAACACACTTGATGTTTTATTTTAGTGTTGTCTCGCTAAAAACCGTGTCGAGTAACAAAACCCTTTGGGAAACTATTCTCGATCGAAGGGATAAAGAGTACAACACAACTTCAATTTTGAAGTAAAATATGTCGACATCATATCCTTGGATCCTCCCCCTGATGTCGGCATCTCCCCCTGATTACTTTCAGAGTTGTTCCAGATAGTTCCTTTAGTAATGTATTTTTCAAAACTGAATATTGGTAATGACTTAGAAAATAGGCTACCATATCTCCCCATGATTACTTTTGTTGGAGAAGAGATTATTGTTCCTCATAATCAACAACTTTTGGATTGCACTTTCATTAGCATTCCTTTTTATGTCTTTGTAGGTATAAAACAAATTTATGTCAATGGTTACTTTTAAGTACATGATTACATTCACTATACCATTCAAATGACGTTGCATTGGCGCGGAGCTATATCTAGCTAACAAGTTCCCTAAGGATGTAAAAATTTAATCGAGTACATTATTATACTAAGTACAACAATGCGTCTATTGTACTTAGATAAGGGAATTTCATCTCCCAACACATCTTCGTCATATTCTTTTAGACTAAATGGTTACTTACTTACATTTGAACCTCGACTAATCATGGGAGTGCTATCAGGATGCATGTCTTTGTTAAATTGCATGACAACTTTAGACATATGCAAACTGGTGGAATCATATACCACAAGCTCAGTATTCGATCGAGCTTTCCCTAGATTTTTCATCTCAAATTCGGATTTTAAATAGCTTTTAAGGTCTCTTATTACATCAAGAGTACACATCATGTATGTACCATCAACATAAATAGCTACAATTCCAAATCAGGAACTTTCTTATGAATACGCAAGGAAAAATAACTTACTTGTTTATCCCCTCCAAATCAAATAGCCACTTAGACGAGTATACCACATCCGCCTGATTGCTTGAATCTATAAGTGAGCATTCTATCTAACTGTAAACGCACTCTGTGGTTTAGATTCATTTGATTTGGGAAACAAAAGTCTATCAAGTACTTTTGGAAATATCTTCTATTTCTTGATTCTTTCAGAGTCACGTAACAACCACATACATATGTTGCATTTCAAGTCCTTTTGAAATTACCAATCTAACTAAGTAGCGGAACTCTATAACGTTCACTACAAGAGAACAATTCCAGGGCTTTGTGAGAAACCTCGCGCCACAAGGAGAGTCTTTGTACTTTAAGACTACTTTATTCTCATTATTCTTTATGACAAATTAGTTATTTATGCCCAATGGGCTTTACACTTGGTTGGTTAGCACTACCACACCAAATACCTGTATATTTGCTAAAGAACTAAGTTCTACCTGGATTGTGTAGGCCAAATATGCTATTTATTTGAAATTAATCAAAATAAAGCATGGTTCGATCTTATTGTGATCTACTTCCGGAGCAACTATTTATGGATTATATCATCACTGTGCACGCATGATCCTTCTTGTGACGCCCCAAGTACTAAACCTGCTTAGCTAATATGATTACAAACTAATTGAAGCATAAAATCTAGATTAATGATCTTAAGATTATCAATTAAATATGCTAATCCCTAAGGCAAACCCATACACTCCGATATTATATAAATGAAGATCTCTAAATTGATATGAATATAATAATGTGTTGTTTTATAGATTAACAAAATATACATATACAAAAGCTATGCAACATCTCTAATACGATACAAGCTTTAAGCTATGAAACGGTTATCTTCGAGTGCACCTTTTCTTCTGATTACTGAAAAATGAAGTGGGAACGAGTGAGCACATCATCCCAAAAGGGTGCTCAATGAAAACATATAACTCTCTAGTAATCACTAACATGCTTCATAGTTCTAAAAGAATATAAATTAAAATAAACAAGAAGAAACTAATCATTCATCTATTAAAGCATCATGAAGCAAGTGTCACTCTAACCTCGCCAAACTCATTGGAGAAGACGAAGCAAGAGCAACCCTAATCAACAATAATAACATCGTCAACACAGAGTGCCCATACAAACCATGATTCTGAATATTACTATCAAGATCAGAAAGTTAGACAAACAAGTATAATATGAACACGAGTAATTCCCCAAATTAAAATAGTATATATAATAGCGAAACGGGGAAGAAGCCGCCATACTATATATTATTTATATACTATCGAAATGGGGAAGAATCCTCCCTACTAATATATTGAAACGGGGAAAAAGCCTCCATACTAATATATTGAAACGGGGAAGAATCCTCCCTACTAAGTAATATTAAAACGGGGAACGGGGAAGAAGCCGCCCTACTTAACTTAGCAAAGAGCCGTGGGGAATCACAGACACTCCTTGCGGGAAAATCATTCAACGCATATCACACGCACATCAAGACACATACAAGCATTTACATAGATAGTAAAACACACAAACATGCCAAAAGTAACAAAGACTCATCATGCTCGCATATAGAAAGAATGCACCTGATTTGATGACAAGCCATGCCTATCTCTAGATCCTCAATCCACTGGTTCATCCTTTGAATCGATCATTGTTAATAAAGATTAAATGTTAATCACACAAACACTCTTAGGAATTAGCCAAAAGGATCACACAAGACTCATAACATAATCTCATATATTTCTCTAGTTATAAGCTAAGTGAATTATCTAATGGTTCTTAGCCCATTTATGGTTCTACACCCTTTTCATTATCTATCTTTAACTAAAGGCTAATTCAGGAACCATCTTTTGGGGACTTCCCAATAAATGTGGGGGACTACCCATAAGTTTTTGGGGAGGATATTAGAAGTAATATTTGGTCACCCCTTATAAAAGAAATTTATACCCACTTTACCCTTGATGATAAACTTAGTTAGTGATTAGAGATTAGTTAAAAACTGATTAGTGATTAGTATTTTATAAGTTGGATTGTTTTGTTTTTAACATTTTTTTTGAGAGATAAGAAGAAGAAGGAAATAGGAAGAAGAATATGGGTGAACCCAAAAAAATTTTTTTGAGTTTAATAATTATGATATGAGTGATTCATGTGATGATACCTTAGATCTTTTTCTTTAAGAGCCACAACAAGAGTATGATGGTTTGGGTACTCATGGATACTTCAAATTTAGTTAATGGTGCTTGAATTGGCCTAAACATTCCTAAAAATGAACAATTTACAAATTGATTTCCGCTTGGTTAACAAAGTTCACCTACAACATTTGAAGAACAGGTTACCGAACTTATCTGCAAGTGTAATTTGGTTAATCTTTCTAAAAACACAAGTAGCCAAACTCATCTTTAATGGAGTTTTTTGTTTCATAGAAAAGTTCGGTTAGGAAAAAAAAATTATGACGTAACCGAACTAAAAGTTCGGCTGGGAATTTTTTTTTAAAAAAGTTGCGACGTAACCGAACTCAATATATAGGTTTTTAGAGAAAAGTTCGGTTAGGAGAAAAAAAAATTGCGACGTAACTGAACTCAATATATAGGTTTTTCAGAGTAAAGTTCGGTTAGGAGAAAAAATTGCGGTGTTACCGAATTTTTTGCGACGTAACCGAACTTTTTGTGACATAACCGAATATTTTTTGCAACGTAACCGAACATTTTGTGACGTAATCGATTTTTTTTGCGACGTAACCGAACTTTTTGCGACGTAACCGAACTTTTTACAACGTAACCGAACTTTTTGTGACGTAACCGAACTTTTCTCTGGAAAAAAGAATAACCTCCATTAAAAGTTGAGTTCAGCTAGTTCGACAAAGTTTTTCACATAATTCCTAGCCGAACTTCTCTCTGCAACTTACATTTTCAACTCATTTTAATGATTACTTCTCATTTTTGCAACCAAAAACGAATGACAAGTAATGGGTTTGTTATAATTTTGATTTTGATTTTGATTTTGTTAATGATTAAAATTAAGCTATATATAGAGGTGGTTGTGGTGGTGGTTCGAGGTGGTCGGTGGTGGTGAGCGGCGGGTGTGATGGGAGGAGGTGGTTATATATATAGGTGGTGGTGATGGGAGGAGGTGGTAATATATATATATATATATATATAGGTTAAGGGTAAGTTAGTCATTTCCACATTTTAGGACACCCCTTATAATATAGGGTGGACATTTGTATCACTGGGTAGTCCCCAAATTTATTGGGTAGTCCCCAAAAGATGGTTCTAATTCAGACTATGAGAGTCCAACTATAATAGTGGGAAAACTAGGCCCAAGTCCAAGTACACTAAACTCGGCCCATTAACACAAGGTCTGGCCCGACTGGTGCAACTAACGGTCACTGACGGTCAGAGGGTCTATTAACAGTCAACGTCCGAGGATAGGTCAACAGTCAAGTCAAAGGTCAGAGTCAATGGTCTACTGGTCCAGGTCAAGTCAACGGATTAGCTCGGTCAAGGTCCACTGAGTCGAACTGATTCAACTCATTCAGATACACTAAGTCAGCCGAGCTGACTGCCTGACTAACATGCCATTGCATAGGCCAAAGCCTTTGCACGGCCAAGAGGGACTGTTGCACCATCATGGTGCCACACCAACACCCAACACAAAACAAAAACTCAATTACAACCTCTTCTCCTTTACTATTTCAATAACAATTTAAATGACATCTAAACTCTCATAACTCTATTCTCTGAACCAAGATTCAAAACAACACTCTCTTTATCTCTTCAATATCCACACTTCAAACATTCATGCAAACACCACTCTAACATGTCTTCATTTTACCAATTCTCAATAACAGTCACTTAATCCCAACACTTGCAACTTATTTTCACTGCCACCAGCAAAACAATACCCTTCTCATCTTACTTGTACAAATGCACCCAATCCTCAAATGTAAGACTATTCTTCTTACTGAAGTTCAATTGCACCTCCAAGTCATCACAACTGCAGTTCAATCCAACATACTCACTTCAGTTACTGCATGCACAATAACCACTAACAGAACCCATAGTTCATCTTATATCTTCCATACAGATAAATACACAACACTTCAGCTTCAGCTTCATTCCCATCTTAGTTTCTTCCATGCTCTGCATACACTATACTGTCATTCTTAACTGTGATAACTTCCACCATTTTCCAGAATCAACTCACATGCCCTTATGCCTCTACTAGCTCCATCAGTTACGGTTGCAACTCCACATAAATACTTCTTGGTCCTGCAACTCCAACTTCATTTTCAATCTTGATGCACCAGTTCATACATCTCTCAACTCATCTCTTTAATCTTCAATCCAAACACACTGCAATCCAACCTGAACCACTGCCACTTACCATTTCAGTTCCAGCTGTAGTGTCTCAGCTTCAAACACTATTATCACTAAGCTCTATAACTTCCTCCCCTGCCATTCACAGAACACCGAATTCATCTTCATCCTTTGTAGTTCAACTCAGCTATAACCTTCGATCTCCACTAACTCCATTTCCTATATTTTTCAACACAACCAAACACCATTCATTCAACTGCCTTGATCCTTCATGAGATTCCAAAACTCCAGTTACTGAAGTCCAACAAATCAACCTCTTTCACCTGAGTCTAAAATTTCCACCACAGACTCAAATCCGAAACACACAACCCTAATTAGTATAAACCCTAATTTCTAATTTCAGTCTAGTTTAGGGAAGAATAATTCAAGTGAAATCAAAATTAAAACTCATGCAATCATCTTCAGCACAAATAAAAACAAACCCACCTAATAATCTATCAAAGGATAGCAAATTCGTAAAACAAATTTCAATAAATTCGAAACCCTCAAACAAATCTCAGATTTACCTTCTTTGTGAACTCTGAATACAGTAAGCGTATCATCACCACCTTTATCAGATAACCCTTGACCATTCCTTACTTCACTCGATCTCAAAAGTCTCGATTTCAATTTCTAAAATCACCAATAGCTGTAGAACAGAGAAGAAGGAAAGAAAGAAGAAGAAAGAGAAAGAACGAGTGAAAATGAATTTATCTTTGAAACGTGATGGTGATAAGGCCGAAGAGATTTCGCATATTCAGAGATTTCGCATATTGAGGCACTCAGAAAATTGATAAGGGCAGCCAAACGGTTTATCAAGGAAATGATAGTTTTCCCCTTCATACTAATCCATTAATATCTTCTACGTCCGGTATCCGATTGACATGTTTGAGTAAACCATTTCGCATAAAATTTCGAGATCTATCTAGTGGTACTAATTTCGTAAAAAGATCATTGTTATATTAATTTCTTATAATTAAAATCTACGTTAACTAATCGAGTCATTAGCAGCAAATCATCTCTTGACTAGTCTAATAGCGTTGACGAGCTTGAGGGTCCTTACACTTCTATTGACTCATGTGCATTCTCATAATCCGTTAAGATTTCATTGTTCTCTAGAATCATTTAAAACTTCGGAGTGTCCTCTAGTTTGATTCATGGACATATTCAGAGATAATCTTATGAGATGATTTCTGATGATATAAATAAGTTGTGCCTTACTCATCTATTTCCTTTCTAGGTGAGAATTGATCGAACCTGGTGGTCTCTTGATAGGTGTCTAAAACACCTTATTATTTATCTATTGTTTATTCTTTCTCTGCTAGTTTTCTTGTAAATTATGTATCTTATGTTTTGTTTTTGAGTATTTAGGTACTTTGGAGTCATTTGGATCAAAAGAAGAGGAAACATGGCAAAAGCGTTGGAGGCGGATTGTGTCTCATTATTTGCTTTTATTTCTACATCTCTGTCTGAAAAGTATGTCCGCTTTAGTGATGCAAATTATGTCTGAAAATCACGACAACTTTAGTGATGACTCTCATTGAAGAAAGAAGTGGATCTGAGAAGTAAAGGCGGCTGCTGTTGGTGAAAGAATTCGAAAAGAGCGGAAGCATCATCCACAGGTGAGAGTCCATTTGGAGCGTAAAGGGAAGAAAAGATCATTTCACAGGCAATTACTATTGGGAGCCGAGCTAAGGCTAAGGGGCTGGAAACTTCGGCTAGCCCTTATCAGAACTAACCACCTATTAAAGGCACCCAAACTGGGGGTGGTTCTTATTGGTGGGTGTATCATCATACCCTTCCACCTCATAACCCTAAATTCGAGAGGTATGTCTCTCATTTATCCCTTCACCCGAAATTAAGAGCAGCTGTGACTGCAAGTGATTCCGAGAGATCGAGAGAAAGAAGCAAATCGAAAAAATCAGAGAAGAAACTGAAGCAATTGTTAGTCGATGATGTGGGCTTTTGATGGAATTTAGGATCTGAAACATTAGGGTTCGAAATTAAATAGCTTGGTTCTGAACTTCTAATGGCAGTGAAGATTGAATCGAATTCGTGAAAAGAGATGGGTTTTGTCAATTTCGAGTTAGTAGAGATGTCGTTGCTGCAATCGAAGCAATTGATGACCAGTGATGCTATGTTACAGGGGTTTGAATCGATTAGGGTTGTTGGTTTAAAAGACGATGGTGACGCTGCAGTAATGATGGGTGTTCGATTCTGAGATTGAAGAAGATAGAGTCATTGAATGGGTCGATGGGTCTCAGCATTTGGTTGAATCAGAACTGAATGAAGAAGAGTACCAAATGAATTAGATGTTTGTGTGTTCTTAACAGGTCAATAAAAATGGCCTGGTTTGGCCTGAGAATCGACCAGAAACAAGAGGTACCCTGCTGAAATTTTCCTCCGATGATTCGACCCGGCGATTCGTTGAACCTAATTCAGTAACTCAACTGAATAAGACCAGTTAGCCGAGTAAGACGCTGACTCGGTGTCTGACTCCTTCTCCATTTGACCAGGTTGACTAACAAAAGACCGTTAGGTCAGCCGTTACCTTTAACGGTGGACTGATAGAATATCCTGTCAACTGCGACAACATCTCAGGTTACCAGCGGAAACTTTCCGGCGCCGGATTCCAGCCAAAAACCCAGTTTTCCGACGACCACTTTTGGGACATATTTTCTATATGGGTTTCTCTTACTCGTGGGCCGGGTGAATTTCCAACTAATGGACTTTGAAGACAAAACCTAATTTTGGAAGGAGAAAAAGCTACAAAAATAAAAGTTCTACTAACTTTTGAATATAACGTTTTTATTCTATTCTTGGAGCTTTTGCAGAGAACTACTTCTAGGGTTTGCTTTCTTTTATGTTTCATTTTATTTCTTTGAATATTATGATGATGAACTCTATGAATATGTGTAGCTAAATACAATTATTGGTTATGGGATAAAAGTTGATTTCTTCAAGCATGTTGTTTGATTCTATGAATTAGTTTTGTCTCAATTTTATCGTTTGTGATTCATTATTTTTATTATCATATGATTTGAATGCTAGTTTGGTTGAGTCCGAAATCAATTGGATTTGTTTTCATCTCTATAGCTATATTAGGGTTTTCAATACGTAAAAGTTGTTATCTCTGATTTCTAGTAGCATCTTGTGGTTAATACTTGTAGTGATACATCTTTTTAATCGCATATGAATCATAACCTTTGTTAAAACGAATTAGTGCTTTTAGACGTTTGTTTGCATTGATTAGTCTTATTTCATAGAACTTATTGCTCTTAGGGATTTAAATCTAATTGTGCTTTTACACTTTAGGTTGCTTTTTAAGAAGATTTCACAATAGCATCTTTTAATGTTGTTTGTGATAAAATCAGGAAATAAACGGGATACTCTTGCGATCAAGATATCCTAGGACTTTTGATAATTGAGAGATTAAATACCAATTCTAATCATAGATGAAAAATGCATGCTTGTGAATGATATTATCCCTTAACCAATATCTTCTCCTTATTGATTATTCCAATTATTTGCTTCGCTTTATTTTATTTTATTTTATTACTTTGATAAAAACAAAAACACATCTTGGGTTATTTGGTTACATAAGAATCTGAAAATTGTATAACAACAATCGCCTCTCTATGGATACGAACTCTTTCTTATCGAATACTATATTTATATTTAGTTGAGTGAGGAAGTGAAATTATTTTTGACGCATACGACACGCATCATCTCTCCATCTTCCTTTATGGATCCATGGCCTCAACTACACTTCCACCAAGTGTAGTTTCAACACCTTAGTCTATGGTGTACCCCATACTGAGGATTTCTAACCTTGCAGGAATATTTGCAGCTGGTATATGTGATTTTGTCACTTTAGCGACATCAGTATACATTCTGAAAATCGATTATTCTTTGTCACTTCACATTCACATTTGTGGAGTACAAGAATCAATATGAGACACAGTGGGAACACACCACGAAAATTTCTGTCGTTCCCTTAGAAAATACGTTTTCTTATCTCCCCTTAACGATTGGAAGACTGTCTTATTAAAATGAAAACCTGCATATCTAGCAGTAAGAGATCTCCTGCCAAAGGTTTTGAAAATGCGGATAATTATTGGGAACACATTTCCAACATAACTACTTAGCATTTTTGAAGACCCATCATAGTACGATGTGGAATCGTAATGGCACATGTATAGTGCAACCAAAATTGCGTAAGAACACGAATGTCAGTCTTAAATCCAGTGACCAACTGGTACGCAAAAAAAAAGGTTGACTAATATTGGGGTCTAAAAACGAATTAAGTAGAGATGCGCGTAATATTGCATATCCCCAAAGCAATAAAATGTTGGTTAGTACGCATAACCTATTCCTTAGACACCATATGTAACCTTTGATGTTAGCCTCTGCGAGACTATTGGGTATAAGATGCTCTATATTGATCTTATTAAGCATACAATATTCATCAAGTCCTTTTGATGTGCACTCGCTAGCATTTAAAACGAGTGGTGAGCCTTACATGTAAAATATGTGCTAGTAGTTTCTCAAACGCAAATTTCTTGGGAACTATAACTATTCCAAAATGTCAAAACATTTACCAGTCCATAAGTCATTTTAATGGTCCGCATTCTGCATGAATATTTTTCTAAATTTCACCTTGTTTTCTTTGTAATATGGATTATTTACCATTTGCATCTTAGGATGGTCTCAATCCTCTTTTACTGAAGACTTTGTGAAATGAGTGATATGCTTTCGTACTTAAAAGCATAATGTGAGGTGGGAGGGAGTTGTGCATCTAGTACTTTAGAGATATATGTCGTTACTTTGCACTCTGTCAATCTTTTTCCCGTTGTCTCGACCACTCAAACATGGTGATGTACGTATAAGTCCATTCAAAACGAAATATCATGTCACAACCAAAGTTCATTTATGGTTATGTCAAAGTATATATGAGTCAATTTCCAACATTTCATCGTCGGAGTCAATATGGATTCAATTATCCAAATACTATAGTGATTTACATTCCACTAGATGGACTCATTAGTTTCTCTAAGATATATGTCCTTCCAAATATATTAGAGACTATAAAAGATGCAATCAATTAAATTCTCATCATTGTGAGTTTCCATATGATATCCACTTGCATGGGTCTCTTTGGAATTTAACAAGGTGATTAGCTCTCGGTACATATAGAGCTTTTGTGACTTTTAATCTTTGTTCCATCTTGGAAACAAATTTTTGAGCAGTGTTGCGCTCGATGATCCAATCCTCTTAGTCACATTATAAGGAAATAGTTCAACAAGTAGTGAAAATTCCTTAAGCTAGTGGAAGAAAAACAACTATGAGTTAGACATTTAGGTCTTGAGAGTTTTAATAAGTGGTGTGGCCTTATGACGTAATAAAAGTGGGATTCAATTCAAGTACTTTAGATTGAATATCAATGCTTATACAACAGAAGGGTTCGGTGTGTCACGCAACCGCTGAGACACATTCATTTTTCTAACTAGTGGCTGAGATCTTCCTTCCTCCTCTCAGTATCATCCGAGCATCATTGATCCAACGGTTGATCCTTTCATTTACCCCCACTCACGTCTCCACCAGAAACCCATTTATTTCCTTATTTCCTCTTCCCCAATTAATCTTCTATAACGCTTTTCAGATCTTAAGCTAAGAAAAATTCGACGGTCTCCACTACAACCATCAAGTTAAAGATCGCTCTAAAAATCCTCTGATATGCCATTAATGGGTAATCCATACATAATCTCTTCAACAATTGGTCACCCACTTTTGGCAGACGATAACAACATCATTCACAATTTTGGAAGTTTGGTTTCTCAACTCTTATACTTCAGAATATAATTGAAAATTTCATTGGTTTTTTTTTTTTGGCTTTTTTTTTTTGGCTTTTTTTATTTATTTATTGTTGTTACAATTTTCCTATAGGTTAATGAGGATTGTGAATCTTCAAACCCATGTGTTAGATTTTATTTTCTTCTTTTGGTGCGATTCAGTTTTTGGTCTAAGCCATGGAGAAGGAAACCATGGGTACTCAACCTAGGATTCAAAGATTTGAAGTTCATAAAATTAGAGCCTTTCACTCCCTCTTTATCTTTCTGAAAGAGGTTTTTTTTTTTTATTACAATATTTTTTTTGCATGAAATCAAACCGCTGCATAATCGGAAAATGAATTGGTAAGATGCGTTTTTCTTATCTGCTCATTATTTTTCAGATTTTTTTCCCTTCTAAATTTGTTTTTTTTTATATTATTAGTCTAAAAATTCGTAAATGTAAGCTTGGTTAAAGAATTTTATGAGCTGTGAACTGAAAGTTGATGTTGGTAAATTATTTTTCAAGTAAATTAGTGTTTGGGTCCTAGATTTTGGTATCTCTTTGTGTTTGGGTCCTAAGTTTGTCCGTTTTAGTATTTGGGTCGTTGACCCGTTAGTCAACTACATCACTTGGTCAATCCGTTAAAATCACTTGGTCAATCCGTTAGTCAACTATATCTCCATTAAAAAGAAAGCAGCTACGCTTCAAATTTATCAATTTCACTCGCTATAAACCCTAAGGAAGGTAAGCTACAGAATCCGAAGACTCAAAGTTAGATTTTTAAGCATTGCGTGCTTGATTCTTAAAAAGTGGATTATTGTTCTCAAACTGGATTTTGGGATCTTCTCAAATTTGAGATGATGGCTGCTGCGATGATGAGATATTGGTAGGGGAGGTGGTTGCAGCGGTGAGGTAGAGGAAGCTCTGTAATGGCTAGATGCAAGAGGAAAAATCAGAAGTCGAACCCTTACAACCACCAGATCAATTAAGTCAACGATCTGAAAATGATATGAAAGTTTATAATGGTTCTCACCTAAAAATTTGTTCCCGTAGGAAGTAGGTTGATGGCTTTAGGGCGAAGAATTGGGGAATATTAGGAGTCGGAATTTGTGGCTAAACTTGGGTTTAAATTGGTTAAATTGGAGCATAGTTTGTGTGTATTTTCGCACCATTGCTCTGTAATTAGAAGACAATCGGAGATGAAGAAAAAAAGAAGGGTAAAAGTAAGTGATTTAATATTTTAGGTTAAATTAAGGCACTTATTTTTTAAGTTTTTGTTTGTTTGAAGATGTGTTAGTGGTGTAATTAGTGGTAGTGAGTTGAATTTGTTTAAAGTTCAACTGAACGATGCGAGTATATTGTATTCCGTTTTTTTATTTTTTTTCCCATTTCCATTAGTTCTAAGGAGAGATTTGATTGTGCTGATAAAATATTTGATTATTTTGTGGTTTTTTCATTTTTATCACACTGGCGGTTTCTTTTTAATGGAATTTTGCTAACGGACGTTATTTATTTTAACGGATTGACCAATCAAGCTAGTTGACTAACTGGTCAACGACCCAAACACTAAAACGGACAAATTTAGGACCCAAACACTAATTAACTCTTATTTTTCCTCACTCCTGAAATTTTTATTGCTGAACTTCTCTGTAGACTTTTACAATTGTTGTTTACGCTAATGGTTGCAGCAATTAGGCTTAAGTAACCTGACTATATTATGAACAAATACAATTCCCAATTAGAATTTGTTATTATGATTCAAAGTTTTGTTTATCACCATTTCCAAATGGTTTTCAATTTATGTTTTGTCAAGCACCGCAAATTTATAACAGAGGTTGAAATGGTTTCTTCTTCTTCATTTCCTTGACAAGAAACCGTGTACACATTAAATGTAGTTTGTCTGCAATACTGGGATTTCTTTTATTTAGTATTCGCCACTTCACCGGCGTTTGAAAACAGGAACACACAACTCTGTGGTTTTTATAGTTAGTTACCCGTTAAGACAATTAGGAAAACATGTCGAGAATGCTTGAGTTTCTCCTTCTTATCTAGCTTCGAATAAATTGAAAAGTCTCCGCAACGAAATTGAGGGATTTTTTGCTGGAAGCTTTGTTGGTAGTGTAAATGTAAACTATCTAATTAATTGTCTGCATTAGATTGTTCAACTGCTTGACATGCATGGATACTACTATTTTTGATTATGGAATATATATACTGCTAAATGTACCTCTTTTTTAATATATATAGGACTTATGCTCAGAGAAAAGACGAATTTTTATGCAGAAGCTAGTAATACCATCGTTTAAGTGTGATTTTTTTGCATATCCAGGACATCCACGTCCATATTCATTTGGCGAGACAAACTTACTGCATATCCAGACGCTAGACGGATCCATATATATATATATATATAAGTAGGTTAGCAAAGAAGTACGACAGGGATCAAGTCATGGTTAATATATCATGGGAGTACTTTTGGTTTTGCATTCTAATCAGCAGTAACAATATGAATTATTACAAACTCACTATTAGTATCTCAGTATATCTGACATTAGGGAAATATGCATTCTTCAGGGAGACGATAATTGATAATGCACTTTCTTATCGACCAAATACACATTACACGAACAACTAATCGGTGGCCACACCTATGAAATTGTGAGTTTGCTTCTCAATCCCATTTTCTGTCCTTCACAGTTTAATTTACCCATTAGTTAACCGTGATGAGTGTAAAGTAGATTAAGAATTTGATCTTTATTTGATTCTTACTATTTATTAGTAATAAGGTATGTGATCATATTTTTGTCATGCATGGCTACAACGCTGCAAGTTTGAATGGACCTATAAAACGTATGTGATCATTTTTTGAGTAAGTCCATTTGCTTTTTGCTGACTCATTTATAACCAGTATCCAGTCTTTTTATAGGTATTGGCGTACTCGAGTCCCACAAGGATTTCCCCTCTTTCCCTTATTGTGTGCTTAGGAGAAGTCTTTTAGTTATGTTATGTCAAACGGAACATGCAACATATACCAGAAGTAACAAGTTTGCACGGTGGAGATGCACGTACATGAGTACATATTTTCACTACTTATTGGTCCCCTAAATCTCCACAATAATCTGTCTTCTGATAGTTGATCATTAATGTACCTATTATATGCTTAGTTGATTTATTTCCCCAGTTTAGGTCGTCTCCAATTTTCTGTATGAAACCAATATAGAGCCCGCTAATCCAGCTACCTCATTTACTAGAATCATGCCCTTCTCATTGCAACTATTTTATTAAGAGTATTGAATTGTCACATTTTATTATGTATGATGTATGACATATCATGTATCTACTGAGTACTGACGTTCTCTTGGTTTTGTGGTCACTTTCCCAAGTGTCGGGATAGTTTTGAGTGTCATGAGGAAATATGATTGGATCTACAAAAGAAGTGAGAAGTGATACAACAAGTGATAATCTGTCTCTGCGATCACCACTTAAAAGTCATTTCAGTTGCCATACGTTAATCATCCAGCTAGGGGAAATGTTAAGTTTTCAGCCACGCCACACACTGTCCTTATTTTCTCGGTTCCTTTTTATCCTCCTCCTAAATTTATCTGTATATCTTCTCTATGCAAGCAGATAATTTTGACTCCTTATTAGCGACCAACATAAGGTAAGTAGCCATGCTGTACCAACCAAGACAAAAAAGAGAGAAGTAAATAACAATCAGTGGGAGGCAATATAAACGGGTCAACCATTGGATCGGAACGGTTAGGGGCGTATCCAATCAATCATGTCACATTACTTCATGTGGTTATACCCATATCAGTTCTAGGGGTCAAAAACATATCGCTGGCAAATCATCACTTTTTTCTTCTTTATTATTATTTTATTCCTCCGTTTAGTGTGTTTTAAATTATTGGGCATGAAAAAGATGGAGATAGAGCAATTGAAGGATCAAACAGTCTCTGATGTACGAGAGAGAGGAGAAATCCCAGTATGAGAGAGTGTACGCATCAAAGATTACAGCAAACAAAACCATGAGAACAACAAGGTAAGATATTAACAGAATATATATTTAAAAATAAGATATATAAATATCATGCCCAAGTGAATAAAAAAGAAAGCAGTATCATTTATAGGGAGTACATCGAATAGGCAAAGAAGGTTACATTCCACGGTAGCAACAAGGTACATAAATCGGCATGAGGCATACCCAATCTAATCTGAGAGAAACTTTAGTTCGAAGCCCGTGAGGTGTTTTGAGAGCAAAATGGAGAGAAGAGAGGGAGGAAAATGGCGATGAGATCAATTATGAAAAGATTTCTCGACTTTTTTGACCTTTAGTTCCAACAAACTCCACCATCACCCACACTACCAATGACTACGCCTTCTAGAAATTGAACACATAAATTTTCATTAAAAAAAACACACAACTGTGTGACTTGGGCGATACAAACCAGAGGATAACAGAAAAAAGAAGTCAGACGTGGTGCGACAGCAAAGCACCCCAGGATATAACGATGTGAAATAGCTCGTGCCGGTACGGCACGGGTGATTCCCTAGTATATTACTCCCTCCGTTCCAATTTACTTGACGTTGTAGAAATATTCACGGAGATTAAGAAATATCAGAGAGAGTAAAATCTTTCCAATTCTACCCATATTAATTCTTTCTTAAAGATTTAAATGACCTAGTTTTTAGTTTCCAAATTCTAGGAAAGTTATCAATCCCATAGTAATTTACTTGGGATATGCTATCAAATTCTCCATCATTTTGGAACATAATAAAAGATTATAGGAGATTAAAAAATTAGAGTACTGATTACAATAAAAATTAATGATAGTGTGTGATTTCGAAGCAAGGGAAAATCAGTGAGAATATAGGAAAAATACTAAAACTATCATCTATTTTGGAACACAGAAAAACCCTTAAAACATGGAGGGAGTAATATATTACGTTTCACCCAATATATCTCAAGTGCTTTAGAGAATTTATGTCTCGTGATTTCATTCCATAGGTGCAGATATTGGATCTAGTTCAACTGAATAAGATAGTGAATTGGCCCGGAAAAGTTCTTGTCGCCATTAAAGTTGAAGTGAAAATCGGTTGCTATTATGATGCATACATTACATTGTGTATACCAACATCTGTGACCAGGTGTATTTCCAACTCTTTCATTTATGATGGGATCTAGAGTTACATTTAGCTTCGTCCCATATTCAGTTGATACATGTACTTTGGTGTCATCAGTACTAGGGAAATAAATACATCTTTGTCTCATGATATACTAGGGCTTAACCCTTCTTATCATTACAAAAGTAATGGAAAACCTAATAGATATTTTTATTCTTCACTCCACAAATCCTTTCTAGCATTTTCCGCATCGACATTCTCCCATACTATGCCCAAGGTAGTCAATATCGGTTGTATAGGCCGATATTAAAGGTTTTTATAGGATATAGGAAAAAATCTATACGATATTGAAAATATCGGCGATACGAAGGAGAAACGATAAAAACGCGTGTATCGTCATGTACGGACCGATATATCGGTTTCACTTGTACACTGATAAAATAGGTTTCACTTGTACAATGATATATCACTAATGTATTTTGTATTTTGATTATGATTTCTTGAACTTTTAGTTCAAGAAAGTAACCCACTAATTTTGGTAACTTCATATATGATTATGGTGGATGTAATTACTGTAAATGTGATGTTGATGGGCTAACATAATTCAATATTTGGTTTCGTTGGTGATAATATAAGCCTCTAATTAACTACCTTTTATTTTGTAAGGTTGAAGTATGTTTACTACAATTATTATTTTCTATTATGGTTATATCCATATATTTTTTTGTTTGATAAATAATAAATATTTAAAAAATCCTAATGATGTATCGCCTATAAAAACAGATATTATCATTTGTATAGGTGTATAGGACCCGACCGATACGATACCGATACACGATATTAACTACCTTGACTATGCCTCTCCTTTCTCGAGTTATATCCTCATGCCATCCATGATATTATATCGGAATTAATTTTTATATATTTTGTCCCCAAAAAAAAATATTATTTGATATGTTTTTTAGTTTACAAAGATATCCTTTGAAATGGTATTACCTTTCTGCATCTTCCTTATTTTAGTGAAGGATGTTTGGATCTTCGTAGACTATGGAACCTACTATGGGCCCGACCGAACAGCAGCGATGTTGTCCCTACTTGACCACCTTAGGATAAGAGGTGTGCGGTTTTAATCTAAAAGACTTCGGTGTTACGTAAGGATATGCCCAAGCTTATTAATCTCCACATGTACTCCTCTTTATTCCATGTGGGACTATCCCTAGCTATACTTATGTAGTTTATCGCACCACATACTACAACAATCTCCACCTTGGCGAGATTAAACCACTTCACCAGTCCAATCAGACTTCACCATATGTATATGATATCCATCGATCATGATTATTGTCATTATGCTCCCAGGAATCCTACTCCACCTCGAGTTAATCAGAATGCAAACACTAACTCCACCTTGAGAATTTCCTTGCCCACCTAGAACCCTGCTCCACTTGAGAGTTAATTTGTGAGACACTAACTCCACCTTGAGCACCATTTTCAACCTTGAGAATTTCCTTTCCGATCTAGAACCCTGCTCCATCGAGTTAATGGGTAAGACACTAACTCCACCCTGAGCGCCAGTTCAACTTTGTGCCTTGCTTGTTCCACCTTGAGTCTGACTCCACTTGAGACCTAAACCGGGTGACATCCACAACCACTTCTACGTTCGAACATTAAACCTAACCATGGGCTCTGATACCAATTGTTAGGATCTTCACGGACCATCGGACACTACTCAGGGCCCGACCACATAACCCCGGACCCCACTTGACCACCTTGGAAATAAGAAGTGTGGATATTTTTAACTAAAAGCCCTCGGTGCTATGTATGGAGATTCCCAAGCTTATTAAGAGCCACATGTATTCCTCTTTATTCCATGAGATAGTATCCCTAGCTATACATATATGGTTTATCGCGCCACATACTTCAACAATTGAGCGGAACCAAAACATTAAACCATGTAAGCTGTAAAAACATTAAAACACCTGAACTCATTCGTCTGAAAAATAAATGTGTAGATATTAACAGTGTTATGTTCCTTGTTGCTTTTTCCCCCTTTAAGAATAGTCTGAAAAGAATAAAACTCATAATTGACTCAAAATATCATCTTGAATGTTCTTATTATTTCAATGATATAATGAAAAGTTAATTCATTCACTTAAGCTATTATATTTTAAAATGTTTAGTCATTTCTGATGGCAACAATTTTACTCACATACGATGTAGTTCTAGTTTTTCAAAATTCCAGATATATTATGTACGTAATTTAATTTGGCAGGAAGAGTTCACCGAATGGAATATAGGTAATGGATTGTCCTTTAGTAATATTATGGCCTTTTCAACATAGTTGGATCCACAATTGGTCAAAAGCACTACATTTATCCGTTCTCTGGCGAGATTAATCTAGGGATGGGCTACCTCCCAAAAAAATGTTGATGGATGACCGCATCAGTGTCAGTTGAAAATTCCGCACTTTCGGATAACCGCAATGACAAAGTGGGGACAGTATTGGCGGAGGATCAGTTCGTTACAAATGGTATTAGAGTCGACCACGGGTTACCTATCGAGGGTGAAAGAGTATGCTTGAAGGATTGTGTCGGGAAAGGGTCGCATTTTTAAATAGTTCTAGCTTTAGTTTATAATTTGCAACCATTTAATTGTTTTTTTTACAGAGCTCAGCACAGTATCGTACATCGGAAACCATTCAATTACTTTTTTTACCTAATTCGGCATAGTAACGTACATCGGAAAAGCACTTTTGTAAAGCTCGCATCAATACCAAACTAATCCTAAGTATTAGCTAATAAAAATATATTTATTATCGACATTAGTAGAATAATTTATATATTATCATTTTTAATTTGACATTAAATAAAATATTGTCATGGCAAATTAATAGGGTATTTATTATGAAGAACTATGGAAAATGACATGATAAATTTTATCCTTTAGATGCATTTCTAAGCCCAATCACAACCATCACTTATGACAAACGATTACACCCCTAGATTTATCTCTTGTGAGGACAAATCTGAACCGCCACTTACATAGGCAAAGTTAGCCAAACTGTGCTTCATACTCTTGATATGTCCCTTTTCACATGCTTTATATGAGTCATTACGTCTAACCCTTATTACTTCGGGGTTCTTTTCGTTTTCAATTTTACTACATTTAGCTTAATTTGAGAAATTTATTTATCTAAATAGGCCAAGAGAATCTCACTACACATGTCAACCTACTTTAGGTTGAGTAGATTACTAAAGATAGTTATCTTGTTGTCATATTTCAACATATACTTGTTCGTTAGTATCATGGATGAAGTAGAGAAATGAAAATTTTCTGACTCATATCATCTTTTGTGAGTTCTTCCACAAAATTTGGAATACATGTGATTTTATTTGCAACGTATCTTTTGATGAAAATGCCGACTCTTAATAGTCGAGCCAGTGGATTGCATCCCACAGAACATTTCAAATTTGGGAAGAAAATATCAAGTATGTAATAATGGCACTCAAGTACTTGTAAACCCTAAATAAATACATTGGAATTGAGTTGGTACAACCAATTTAACAAAATACACCATTCAACTATAGCCAATATCATATTCAAGAGAACAAATAGCAATTATAAAACATATTGATAAACATTGTGAAGTCATTCATACATATCCATAGGAAATAAAGAATATCAACCCTAGCATCATATCACGCAGATCATTTTTTTTTCTTCTTTTTTTCTTTCTGTCAAACGGAACATAAACAGATAAACATATCATTTAGATTCATAAAATTTAGGCATACCGTTTAAAGTCTTAATGAATCTGATTGAAAGAAGATCGATAAAACTATAGAACCGCTTATAAATATTGAGCTTCCTGAGGTACACGAATTCTTCTTTTTTTAATAGATAAAAGTTCCTAAGAACCAAATTACATGGTACTGCTAGTTATGGACTCCAGATGATAAGTGCATATTGCACATATATTTAGTGTTGATTTTATGCTAGTATTTGTTGGTTTTCTTGCAGATTATTGTGTGTTACGCTTGTTTTATCTTATTTGTGTGTTATTAGGTGAATAATCCAAAAAGAAGTGAATTTGAGCTCAGTTGTGCAACAAAAAGAAGCTAGCCAAGAGTGAAGGAGGGCCAAAGACCAAATGTAACTCTTTCAAATACAAGATTTATACTTTTCATTGTGTAGACGACGAGAAGGCGAAGCCAACGGCGAAATAACGGAGTCATTCGGAGTTCGTATGGAGAAGTTATGGGCAAAACGAGAAATTAATCTTGTCAGTTCCGGAGAACTGACAGTTAAACAAATATTGCTAAGAGGCACCCTCACTATACGATAAGGGGCACCTTCCTGTTAAGGGGTACCCTGTTTCAAGGGAACTACTA
This sequence comes from Papaver bracteatum, assembly GCA_023529315.1. Taxonomy (NCBI): domain Eukaryota; kingdom Viridiplantae; phylum Streptophyta; class Magnoliopsida; order Ranunculales; family Papaveraceae; genus Papaver; species Papaver bracteatum. The sequence goes on along the minus strand of JAJJWX010002058.1, from coordinate 6,041,915 downwards.
AAGGAAGGCCAGTCAACTGCTAAGGGGGCGACCACCTTCTTCCTCATACCCGTCGGCCTTCTATCTCCGGTTCACCCGAGATTGTCTGATGGATTTTTATGCCACAGTAATGGTTGTTGTTGCCGGTGATTCGCTTGGACAGTAAGGATGAGAAGATGGCTCGGTGATGGTGATCGAGCCAATGATAACAATGCTACCATTATCGGGTTGTGAACCAAGTTCAGGAGATGATGGCATGGGACGATGTTCATGGCAGCAATGAACAAAGAATGATGCTGCCGGTGATTGAGTTCATGAAGACGAGGATCTTGAAGCTTGAGTAGGACGTATGGTTTGCTGCCAACAATGGAGAACTCGAGTTCACAGGGCATGGCATGCATGGCCGGAAGGAGAACCCGAGTGGTTGCTGCCATCAATGGTGAAACCAGTTGAAGAACAAACGGGGTTTCTAGGCTGAGGTTTGAAGGTTCACGGGAAATGGAAGAACTCGAGCATGGAGCTCCGGCTTGAGAGTCCATGGTGATGGTAGTAATTTACGAACAGGGAATAAGAGCAATGATGAGAGTTCATGGTGTTGCCTGAGATGAGAAGATAATGGTGAAGAGAAGAATAGCCAGGCAGTGGTTGTTGTTACGATGTTCGGTTGGGAGAAGATGCAGCTCGGGTTGTGTCATGGCCGTGAGCGATGAAGTTCGGAGCTCGGTTTTGGCTAGCTGCTGATGAACTGAGAGTTTCGCCAGCAGAGGAGCATAGCAGAGAACAAAAGATGGAGAGCTCGAGCCAGGGAGTTGAAAGGATATTCGATGGTGTTGCTGCCATTATTCATGGAGCTTGGAGCTCGAGAAGTTTTGTTGTGGGAACATGGCTCTTGATAATGCTGTTGTTCATTACCTCCATTGACGGAAATGTTTGCCGGAACAATGATGAACTCGTGATACTTTTGGTTGATACGGGTGGAGCTTGATGTTGTCGAGATGACAGTTTGACCGGGACAATGTCGTGAGCACTTGGATGCTGTTCGAGCAGCAGTGATGAAGAATGAACGAAGGAAAAACAAGTGGCTGCTGCCATTATTGACTGAAGCTAGAAAACGTGTGATACCGACACACCTAACACGCCACACAAAGGAAAGCAAAGGCAGAAAAGACGGAGAGGCAATGATGAAGACGAGCTCAAGAAATGGTTTGCTGCATGCATGGTCGAAAGAAGAACTCAACAATGGCTGCTCAAGATTATACGGCGCTGAAGAATGCCAACAGAGATGATGGCATGCATGCATACAAAGAAGCATGGGAGTATGGGACCATTCAACTCCCACATGCGCATGCGTTGAGGGAAAAGAAGGTGAAATGTTTGGGAAAAGAAGGTGAAATGTTTGACACGGTAACATGGGTTGGCAGAAAACACAAAGAAAGAAAAAAAGAAATACCACGGCCATCAATTCTAGTCGCCCAGCACATGCGCCAAAAGAGAAATGAAGAAAAAGTGACAGTCCATCAGATGCATGCGGGGCATCAAATTGTCGGGCAACTCTCCTATAAATAGATTATCAATACTCCTCCCAAGACACACCAAGACTTCCGTCTTCTCTCATCCTTCTTCTCTTTTTTGCTCTAGTTAGCTTTAGTTTTTAGCTATATTTTAATTCTACTTCTTTATTTACTTATTTGCTAGTATTTTAAATTATGAGTAACTAAAACTCTCTTTGATTAAGGGCAATTTCGAAGCCCGAAATATGAATCTATATTTGATATGAAATAACTTATTCTATTGCATTTATTTATGTTATTGATTGATTTTCTACTATGCTATTATTGTTTATGGATTATTTGTTAAGGGTTTAAGTTCGAAATTAAATCATTAATTCTTAATCTATTTGCTAGTTTAGATTTTCTTCGACCCGTAATTGTCTAGAAATATAAACGCAAGTAGCAATATATGGGTAATGATGATGGGACTTTGTTAAGTGCCCGTATGTAGAAATCAACACTAGTAGGTGATTCATGCCTTTGAGTTCATCACTAGGAGCAACCTTATCTCACAAAACTTAGAGCATTTGTTTAAGTCACACCTAGTAAGCGTACCTCTAGGAAACTTGGCAAGTAGGAACCGGTAGTCGAGCGCTTCCGTATCCGGTGAGCTTAGGAGATAATAACGGAATAGTTGAGCGTACTAATTATTCTAGGGTTGTTAGTAACATGATAATGCAAAGAACTTGGCTATATATCAATTTGGTTTGTATTCCGTGGTCTAGAATGAACCTTTAATCAATTCCATCTCATTTTTGAATACAATTTACAATTTTCAGATTTTCTACAACACAATCATCTTTGCTAAGAATATTTGCTTAACAACTAGAAACTTCATACCTCCCTTGGGACGATAGTTCTTACATTATACTACTTGCTAGTGTAAAAAGTAGAGAAATATTATTTTTGCGAGTTCGACGCCTCGTCACCAGATTACTAGTCCAGTTTGGAAACACATGAGTCTCCTCATAGTTAGATAAGATTAAATCTCATGTGATAAAAGTATTAAGTAGTTTAAATTGTTTCCATGCCAATATTTTGTAGAAATACTACCTGTGCTAATCATAGCCAGGTTTACAGACAAAGAATTTGCAGATCTGTTTGTGCTAATAAGGTTACTAATTTCGAAGATTTTGTTTTTGATTGCAGCCCCCGTGAATCTCTGACCAATACTCTCTGCACGCCTTCCTCTCACCATCTTGATAACTTCTCCTGAATCCGACTCAAACTCAATCTTGCTTCTTAATTTCACTGCCCAGTTGAACGCATGTTGAGCTACTCTCCAAAATATGCCTATCAAGTCCTCCTGTTTCAGTTAAAATTTATACTTTTATCAAGAACTTAGAGCCCTTGATAATGTTTTCGGAGATATACGAGCATAGTGGTGTTGCTCGTATAGAGCTCCTAGAACTCTAGTAGTGAGGGTGGAAGCAAGGACTTTGTAACTTGAACCTTGTATTGATTGATTCTTGATTGCTTTTTTTACAAATGAATACAACATGCCTATTTATAGGCTACAAAAAGAAGAAGAGAACTATGCCTATGGAGGCTAACAACTATTCCTATGGAGGCTAAAAACTATGCATATGGAGGCTAACAACTATGCCTATGGAGGCTTCCACCAAACCAACTACTAGACAATCTAGTATTCTTATTTGATTTGTCTAACTCTAGAACACTCATTTTACACATGTTAATTGTCTAACATTGACTCTAGACATCCTAGATATTTCTAGGTTAGTTTAGATAGATGTGAACACTTGACTAAGTTGGTGTTGAATATTCAACACTCCCCCTCAACACCTACTTTCCAACTTCCCTTTATCGTAGACGTTTCGGTCCCCTTCATAGTTTAAGGATGTTTCGGTCCTCTTCATAGTTTAAGGACGTTTCAGTCCTCTTCGGAAGTTTAGGGACATTTCGGTCCTCTTCGGAAGTTTAGGGACATTTCGGTCCTCTTCGTAGTTTTAGAACATACGGGTTCCATCGTAGTTTAGGGACATTGCGGTCCTCTTCGTAGTTTTAGAACATACGGGTTCCATCGTAGTTTAGGGACATTGCGGTCCTCTTCGTAGTTTTAGAACATACGGGTTCCATCGTAGTTTAGGGACATTGCGGTCCTCTTCGTATCAGTAAAATACTTCTTGTACTCTTTAGACAACTCATAGGATTTTCACCCACTTTTGTTGTTCTCTATCTCATCACCACTTGGTGATTGCTTCCGTTTCTTCACAACATTTTTATTGTTTCTTCTTCTATTCATCTTTGTTCCAGTCACGCTTTTGTTCGAAAACTGTAACACTTCTTTGGTTATCCAGATTCTCTCACAATCTTTCATTTCGTCAAGCTTCTGCCACAAGCTCTAACTATTTTTCTTCTTGTTATTTGATGTTACAAATTTGCCACTTTATCCAAATTTGCCACATTTCTGAATTCGTAACATATTTGCCACGCTATGACATAATTGTCACACTTTGGTTTGTACGTATTTAAACAAACACCTGTAAACCCATTTAGACTTCATTTGGACATTACAAATTAGGTAATTCCAACACTCCCCCGTAATTTGTAATAGCTCTGTTTTTCTTTTTGATATTCACCCAATCTCCGTTTGCGGCTCTTATCTCCTCATGCTTGCTTCGCTCGCAGTAAACTCTTTATGTTTGCCGCCACGTACCGCCGTTTTTTTTTATTATTATTATTTTTTTTTTGTTCTTCTTCTTATCACGAGTAATCTGTTGCTCTTACCCTCAATATTCTTTTTTTTTTCTTCCCGATTTTAGGAAACAACCACTTATTGTTCTTACCCTCAAACCCTTCTCTGATCACTTATTAGGAAGTGACCCTTTCTTCTTCTCTTTTATCTTGTTTTTTTTTTTTTTTCATGGAGACCCCTTTTTTTTTCTTCATGGAGACCCCATTTCTTCTCTTTTAGTATTTCTTGCTCATTTAGTATGTCTCCTAACTTTTGCGTGCAAGCCTCTACAAATTCAACATTTTTGAAATGTCGATATTACAAAAGCTTTGTCTTGTAGTAGCAGTAGTTTTTTCTTCTTCCAGTGGATACATGTCCACCGGCTTCGTGTCACAAGTAGAAACTTGATGTTGTCGTGACAAACATGGCTTTCTTGCCATTTTTTTTTCTCTCAAAACCGAGTAGGTCGTCTCATTGAGGCTCTCTTCCCACAATATGAGGAGGCGATCATTTGAAGCTCTCTTCCCTCAATATATGGAGGCATTCGTTGTTGACGTTTTCATGATATCGGCTTCTAAACTTTTGAACGATTGTGGAGGCAATCCTTGGTGCACTCTTCCCACAATTGTCTTTAGAATTTTGTAAACAATTTGAGGAGGAAAATTATTGCTCTCTTCCCTCAAACTTGTCTTCTGGTCACTTATCAAAAAGTGATTTCTTTTTTTCTTCTCTACTTTTCTTTTTCCACATGGAGGCGTTTTTGCTCCTGTGAAGGTAGGATTTTTTTTTTTTTTTTTTTTTGACAGTTGAAATGGTTGAAATCTTCTTAGTGGTGTTTGCATCTTCTCCTTCTTAAACTTCATATCTTCTCAACTCGAAAGCTTTGAAACCCATCAATTCGTAGCGGAAACTTTTACGCCCATTTCGGATCAAACCTTGCTCTGATACCAAGTTAAAATTTATACTTTTATCAAGAACTTAGAACCCTTGATAATGTTTTCGGAGATATACGAGCATAGTGGTGTTGCTCGTATAGAGCTCCTAGAACTCTAGTAGTGAGGGTGGAAGCAAGGACTTTGTAACTTGAACCTTGTATTGATTGATTCTTGATTGCTTTTTTTACAAATGAATACAACATGCCTATTTATAGGCTACAAAAAGAAGAAGAGAACTATGCCTATGGAGGCTAACAACTATGCCTATGGAGGCTAACAACTATGCATATGGAGGCTAACAACTATGCCTATGGAGGCTTCCACCAAAACAACTACTAGACAATCTAGTATTCTTATTTGATTTGTCTAACTCTAGAACACTCATTTTACACATGTTAATTGTCTAACATTGACTCTAGACATCCTAGATATTTCTAGGTTAGTTTAGATAGATGTGAACACTTGACTAAGTTGATGTTGAATATTCAACAATTTCACCCCAATTCCCCTAGCTTCTCTGCAATAACATGTATAGTCAGAAAGAATGAGAGCTATGCCTAAAATTCTTGTATTGTTGTTATAAACAAAGGCTATATTTATCTTTATTGAAAATAAAACCGGAGGTAGCCACTGTATCCTAAATTATATTATTTTGTTTTTCGCTTGTTGTTTAGTGTAAGCTATATGCATCGGATTGTCACCGTCCTTCGCATTGACATCAAGTTGAGCATTTATGAAGTGAAGTATGTTTCTAGCTGTTTGTTCATGAGAGGTCTTGATTTTATTGAACACGACATTGCATCTTTCTTTCCGTATATGCCATAGCACAATGGAACAAATTTCCTTCCAGCTTAAGTTATCATGCTTATTGCTAGGAGGATCAAATAGGTCAGTTAACCAACCATGAAAATTATTGAAATTTTTATAGATAAAACTGAATTTAAATTTCAAAGCTTGCCAAACCTGGATCACAAAATGGCAATAGATAAACAAGTGGGTGAGAGACTCCCTTTGACAATTGCATATCTTACAAGTGTCTTCAATGTAGTTTAGATGTCTGCCTACTCTTTCTCCAGTCGGAAGTATTGAATATGCGGCCTTCCAAATAAACATTTGCACCGACAGAGAATTTTTCAGCCTCCAGATTGCTCTCCAATTTTCCGCTCCTCCTATTATTGGTTCCTTGTTGTCAATTAGTTCCTTGTAAAGGGATTTTACTGAGAATTCACCATCTTTGGTTAAAGTCCATGTCACACTGTCTTCTTGATGAGGATTTATTTTAACTTTTCTTATTTTGGCCGCTACATTAGGATGAAAATAAGTTACAAGCTTAGTTTCATTCCATGTGTTGCCATTTAAAATAATCTCAGAAACCATCTCAATACTATCATTGTAGTTTGTTGGTTTTGTAATGGGTAGAATAATCTCTGGGATCCAATTATCACTCCAAATGTGGACTTTGTCTCCTTTCCCTATTTTCCATCTCCCAAATTTTTGTATATATTTTAGCTATCCCAGATAGGATTCCTTTACATATCCAAGAATCCTTTTCTTTTGAAATAGTAGACATGTGCATTATATCATGGTTTTCAAAATATTTGGCTTGCATGACCTTGGTTGTAAGAGAATCTGGTTGTTTTATCATTTTCCACCCCATTTTTGAGATTATGGCGGAATTGAACTTCTCCATATTCATAAACCCAAGCCCCCCATTCATTTTTATGCCTCCATATAGAATTCCAAGCATTAAGATATAATCCTTTGGAAGTAGCATCATCCTTCCCCCAAAAGAAGTCCTTTTGAATTTTGTTTAATTCCTCAATAACATTTTTGGTATTTTGAACGTTCCCATCTGGTAAACAGCCATAGTGGAAGTTACTGCTTTGATCATAACAACTTTTCCAGGAAGGTTTAAAGTTATTCCTTTCCAACCAGCAAATCTTGACTTCATTTTGTCAATAATTGGATGAAAGGCCTTTACTTTAGACTTATTAGTAAAAAGCGGAGACCCTAGAGATTTGTTCCACTCCCATGATATGGATGATTGACTCTTGTTGAGATTTAGGGGTATTCTTGCTAGGAAAAATCCCAGATTTATCGAAGTTTATCATTTGGCCAGAGCACTTACTGAACTCCTCAAAGATCTTAATAATGTTATTTGTTTCATAATTTGTAGCCTTACAAAAGACTATGCAGTCGTCTGTGAATAAAAAATGGCTAACAGGTGGTGCTTTCTTAACCACCCTGATACCATTTATCTTCCCTTCGTGTTCAGCATTCATCAAAGTTCTAGAGAGAACTTCCATACATAAGATGAAAAGATAAGGGGATAGAGGATCCCCTTGTCTTATTCCCCTAGTAGGTATGAATCGTTCACAAGGAACCCCATTTAACATGATAGACAAATTTGTGGTGGAAATACACTGTAATATCATATTACACCAAGTGGGAGCAAACCCCATTTGCTTGAGTATAGCCATTAAAAATGGTCATTCAACTTTGTCAAAAGCCTTGGACATATCAATTTTGATACCCATCCAACCTTGATTGTCTTTTCCAACTCTCATGTTATGGATAATTTCATGAGCCACCATGGTATTATCATTGATTTACCTTCCGGGGATGAAAGGCGATTGATATGGGGAAATTATTTTATTCAAGAGAGGATTTATTCTCTGAGCAATTATCTTAGCTATGAGTTTATAAGTTGTATTGCAAAGTGCAATAGGTCTATACTCAACAGGGGAAATAGGAGTTTGAACCTTAGGTATAAGAGAAATAAATGTGGAATTCATCTCTTCTAACATAAAACCAGTGGTGAAAAAATTCTGTACCATCATGATGAGATCAGTTCCTATGGTTTCCCAATTATCTTGAAAGAAATTTGGTGGGAAACCATTAGGACCAGGTGATTTTCCTCCTTCCATAGAAAAAGAGTGTTTTTAATATCCAAAGGACTAGGGATAGCCAGTAAGGAGTTGTTCTCCTCATTGGTTATGACCCTAGGTATGAGAGCAATCATATCAGTATCAAGAATAGGGTTCGAAGTTGTTGCAATTTTAAAGAAGTGTTCATTGAAGCACTTTGCAATAGATATTTTGTCCTTTAGCCAACACCCATGTTCGTCCCTAATAGCCTCAACTTTATTCCTTCGGTATCTAGTTCTAGCTGAATTATGAAAGAAAGAAGTATTTCTATCTCCAAGTCTTATTATATTATTCATGTTTTTTGTTTTCCAATAATCTTCTTCAATATCTTTTCAATGTTGAAGAGAAATCTCAAGCCTTTTTATGGTTAAAGGGCATCTATCAATGGAACGAGACTTTTCTTCAATACTTTTTTTGATTTTATGTATATTGGTTTTGATGTTTCCAAAAGTTTTCTTATTCCATAATACAAGTTCTTTTTTCACAGACTTAAGATTTTTAGCGAAGGAAAAACTAGAGGAGCCATGTGGAATGGAACTCTAAGATTTACTAATTAGTCTTTTGCAATCCGGGTGAGCCATCCACCCTCCAAAATACTTAAACGGATATGCACCATCATTCCAAAGGGGATTAGTCTTGAGAATAATGGGACAATGATCGGAACCTCTAGTAACCAGATGGAAAATGGCAGATGTTGGGAAATGATCTATGCAGGCTCCATTGCAGAGATCCCTATCTAGTCTTTCCTCAACTCTATTGTGATCCAATCTTTGGTTACACCAAGTGTATGGGTACCCAGTAAACCCAAGTTCCTGGAGACCCATATTAGAAATAAGAGAGGTGAAATAAGAAGCATCATTTCTGTCAAAAGGAATTCTGCCACTTTTTTCATTTTGAGACAAAACGACATTTAGATCCCCAAGCACCAACCATGGAATATTGACATTATTAGCCATATGGCTAATCCATTTCTAAGAATCAATTTTCCTATCATAAGGGCTACCATGAAAAGCAGTAATCATATAATTCATGTTGAGATGCATATCTGTTACTATTGCATTTATCTGATTGTGCTTCCAGCTATCAATGTGAATTTTTATGTTATGTTTCCAAATAATAGCCATACCCCCTGCCAACTCTCTAGGAGGAACAAGCCAATAATGTTGCACATTTGCATTTCTTAGTATTCTATGCATATTATCATTTTGTTGCTTTGTTTCAATTAAACATAGAATATCAGGATTTTCACAGTTTAGGAGATCTTTCAGGTAGTCTTGTATATGTTTCTAACCCAATCCCTGGCAATTCCATCTTAGGATTTTGACAAACTCCCAGAAGTAGGAAATTATTGGGTACACTTTCTTTTTGTTTGTATGATTTATCCACCAGAGTCTTAGTTTTAGACTCTTGTTAGTTTGAATGTGTATATACTTACTAATGGTGTCTTTGATAGAAAAAAAAATAAGGAGGGATAGAATTTTGTTACCTCCTGAGATGTATCTGTCTTTCTATTTAGATCGCCTCTGTTAAAAATAATTATGCCATTTCCAGCTGCTTCATCTTTTTTTATCTGACCAATTTTCCTAACCATTTGTGTAATAGTTGTCCTGCAGTTTATTAGAGAACCATGTATTTCTCTAGTAGTAGGGGTGTTGTTGTTGAGATTGGTTTTAATCATGGAGATTAAAGTAGTTTTCCCGAGAACAATACCACTCGATAACCATTTTCTTCTCCCTCTACATATGTTGCTATCAAATCTTGTACAAATCCCCAATCTTTTTCCGTCCATAGCAGCAACCGATTCTTTTTTACCCTTGCAGTACCAGTTTCTGAATTTTTTGCCTATCAATATCAATTTTGAGAATTTCGACATATTAACAAACAGGTAACCGTCAATAAGAACCCGAAAAAGCAAAATGATAGCAAACGGAAGAAATCAAGAAATAAACCTAGTGAATGATAAAGAACAGGAGAGGAATTCAGCAATAAAGGCTTACTGAATTAAAAATCAAACGACAGAATCCAGAGCACAAGACAAAAGAGTATCAGGAGAAAAAAACGAATCACCGGAGCAGAAAACTCCAAATAAGAATCACCGGTCAGGAATCCCTTAATAATAATCTCAGGAAAAAAGAATCCGATAGCAAATTAGAACCCAACACAATTTAATTGGAAACAGATTATATATCTATGAAACACAAAGGCGTCTTCTATAATCGGTAATGGAAACGGGTCTTAGTGTCTTGGAGTCTATGTATCTTCTCTGTGTCTTAGAAAACATATGAAACTTCGGTGTCTTTGTAACATAACGGTCTTCAGTGGCTATTTATCTGAGTTCCGGTTTAATTCTGATCAAAAGTTGTCGTCGTTGGAGTTTAACGGGAATAAAACGGTAACAAAACGGTCAGATTTCACCATAGCATTTGATTTCCTAGCAGAAAGTTAACTGAGATTGAAAATAGAGAGAGAAGAGAGAGAGGATTTTTGCTTCTAGTCTCGGTTTGATTTTGAGGTACACGAATTCACTAACAATTTTCTTTCTCTTTCTTTTCGTTCTTCGCGACAGCGGTTGAGCTCATGTTGATAACGTTTTGCATTGAATTATGGAGAAGAAGATAAAGAGACATAGAAGGAGAGGGATTTCTTATTGATATATGTAACCCTATTACATATCTATAGTATCCTTTATATACAATAGGAATATAACCCTAGCTATTATATTGGGCTTCACATCCGTGGGCTAAATCCCTACAACAACAAAAAAGTACTCCCTTCGTCCCTATTATATAGGCGGAGTTTAGAAATTTTATAATCCCATTAGATAGGCGGAGCTCCAGTTTCAAAGTCATTTTTTCCACATATGCCCCTACTAATGATGCATGAGTATCATACAATTTAGTTTACATGTGAGATAAATAAAATAATACTCCCTCCGTCCCCAATATATAGGCGGAGAAGGTGAAATCTCTTCAATTAAGAAATTGTTTGGGTTTCATAAATTTTCATGTTTTTTCTAGTTTTTACCATTTGTCTTATTATCACTACAATTTCCCATGCAACATAAATATGGGTATATATGTCAAAAATCTTCTTGGAATTGGAATTCCGCCTATATAGTGGGACTAGAAAAATCTCATATTTCGCCTATGTAATAGGGACGGAGGGAGTATTTGCATTGGAACAAGGGAAGGATAAATTAGGAAAGTAAGAGGAAATTTAAGAAAACTAAGAATTTTCTTATTCTAAGATAATACTACTTCTCCGCCTATATAATAGGGACGGAGGGAGTATTATTTATGGAACCTGTTCACTATTTTAGACTATACATATATTTTGAGGCATGTTTTCTTTTATTTTTTTCAATAAAATCTTAACCTTCGAATAAAATAAAAAAAAATATTATTTATTGAACCCTTCACCATTTTAGTCTTGTACATATATTTTGAATTTTAAAAACATAAGATTAGTTGAGCTATCTGGTTTGACTAACTACCAAAATCAGTCGAACACCTTTGAAAACTTTAAACCATATTCGTCATGTCGTATCATCTATTATCTTTCCTATATATATATATATATATATATATATATATAAAGCCAACTCCCCGTACTGTAGGGGAGTGAAGCTGCAAATAAAATGGACTATTTTGTCCCTATTTTAATTTATCATAAATACACAATTGACATATTTTGTGAGGGCGTAATAGTAAATGGAGATATAAATTCTTAGTATTACATATTTACACCTGTCAATGTATTTCAAATGTACATTTGTATAAAAACATAAGGACGTTCCAGTAATTAAAGGTTATTAAAAAGGAATCAAGTTTATAATTCTTACAAGATTATGATTAGACCAGAAAATTCTCAAGTTCATCTTTTCTTCATCAACAGACCATCCCCAATTTTTAAAAATAACATCTTTATATTGGATCAATCGAAGCCTTCCGCATCTCCTTTTACAGATTGGATTACTAACCCCTCCTTCAAAAATAACATCAAGTGATCAATTATCTAATTTTATTTTGTGCGCAGATAGATCTGACTACGATTACAGAAGTGGAGTTGTACAGAAAGAAAATAGATCACGACTACAGAAGAGGAGGGAGGACAAACAAAAAAGATGAAGAAGGTGATGGAAGTGTGTAGCAGAGGGAGGACAAAGAAGAAAAATAAGATGGGTATTAAGTTTAGGTTTAGGGTTATTGGATCAATCAATGGGCAGGATCAAACGGAAGTAAAACACACGGCTAAGATAAATTCAGATATGTTATAGCACGTGCGGTGCACGTGCAGTGCATTCTTGCCTATTCATATCTATAAAGCCAACTCCCCTTATTGTAGGGGAGTGAAGCTGCAAAAAAACTTGGACTATTTTGTCCCTATTTTAATTTATCATAAATACACAATAGACATATTTGTGAGGGCGTAATAGTAAATGGAGATACAAATTCTTAGTATTACATATTTACCCATGTCAATGTATTTCAAATGTACATTTGTATAAAAACATAAGGACGTTCCAGTAATTCAAGGCTATTAAAAAGGAATCAAGTTTATAATTGTTACAAGATTATGATTAGACCAGAAAATTCTCAAGTTCATCTTCTCTTCATCAACAGACCATCCCCGATTTTTAAAAATAACATCTTTATATCCTTGCTAAATTGGGGCATATAGGTTTTAATTGGGGCCTATAGGTTTTTCCTTTTCACACCCCAAATTACTCTAAGCACCCAAATCAAGGTTTTTAAACTCGTACGAGTTACGAGTTGACTCGTACGATTCGCGTCATTTCATCTCAAATCGAGTTGAATCGTGTCTCTGACTCGAAAACACACAAAATCGCATTTTTTGACTTTTCCTGATCGTTGACCAAGTCAACCTGTTCGTTTCCACTGAAAATTTAGAAATTAATGTTAGTAAAAACTTTAAAGTTGGAGAGATTCGAACCAGAACCCTCGAGCATGTGCGCACGAAACCTTCACCACCAAACCATCTTGATTGTTGGTGATTATTATGAACGTATTTTTAATTTATAAGATAAAAAGTCAAAGTTTTACCAACCATTTCATTTAGTTCATTAATATTTATAAGCATACATATTAAAATATAGCGATTCAGTAATTAACTATGAATCTACGTTTCACGATTCAATATACGATTCGATTCATCAAAATCAAAAAACAATTCACGATTCGATTTACGATTTAAAAACCTTGACCCAAATCTCATAAAAAATACTAATTTACCCCCACATTAATTTCTAAAACACACCCATATAAATTCTAATCTTTCCTATTTTCAGTAAATTCTAAATCAAAAAAACCTAAACCTAAAAAATCTTTCCATTTCTATCATAAACTTTCCAAATTCTCAAAACCCTAATCAATTTTTTTTTAATCCTCTACTCCGACGATCTTCGATCCAACTAAGAAGAAGGTAAATCTCCATCAACCCATCTTCTTATGTTATTGATTTACATCTTTAAATCAACGTTTTTTGACAAATCAAAATTCTGATTACACCCAGAATCGGTTTTTATTGACCTATCGAATAAACTGATTCTGTGTTTTGTTTTGTCCATGAAGAGCATGCACAATAATCGGTTTATATGATGATTAACATCAAAAGATTCTGGCTTAGAAATAAAAATAAAAATGCATCACCAGAATCGGTTTATATATGTAATATGTATAATCTGATTACTATAACCTCTTCGGCTTCCTTTCCACAATCGGATTTTATACATGTACCACATAAATCGATTCTTGTTGTCTCAACAGAATCGGTTTACCTGTACTTATATATGTACCGATTGTTGACTTGATTTTTTTTTATTTTTTTTTTGTGTAGAATGGACTTCACACACCTTCCATTTTATAATAGAGAAGTAACCTTGGAGGATGCCCTGACGAAACCACAAAGAGTTCCCGAGAGAAGCCTATATAAGTTTGCTTTCGGAGCTAAGACCAATCTTGAACAAGCGTCGGCATTGATTGATAAGATGGCACTGGAAGAGCTTGTTGAGGTCATTAGGTTCGCTCGGATGAGGTGAAACCTTATTTCATCCAAGAGGGATCACCACCAGGAATTGTAAGGTATGGTTGAAGAAATGGTTGAAGCTACTGCAATGGTCAAGTCATGTTTTGGTGGTGTTGTAGTCGCTCTCGATCTTGGTCTTTGGTGATGTTGTTCATGCTGCAAATGCTCCCGGTGCTCCTTAAGTTTTTAAGTTTAACTTTTGAATTATAAAACTTTCCATTTATAAGACTTGTTGTTGTTTTTGGTTTAAAGTCTTTTGGGATGGTTTAGATATGTAATATAGATGATCTTTTTGGTTTTAAGTCTTTTGGCACATAATGTTTAAATTGTTTCTAGCATGCCATGCCAACAATCGGTCTACTCGGTATGCCAAAGTAAACCGATTGTTCAAGCCATTTTTCCTGGATGTTTTTGCAATCCATAATCGGATTACATGTTGAAATATATAAACCGATTGTGGTCGATTAAAATTCAAAATCTAGCAGATATTTAGTTGGTTTACTTTTGTCGAAATAAATACCGATTCCTTTTGGCATATAAACACAATCGGATTTTATAGTCCTTCTAAAAGACCGATTACTTCAAATTATTACACGTTTTTCAAAAAAAATAGTCATTTGGGACTTTATCTATAAATATAGACCCCACCCTTGGACCCCATTTGCCCCAAAATTGATCATTTTATCCCCCTCCCTACATATACTCCACAACTACTCATCTCATACATATACATACAAGAAATGGCATCATTTGATTCAAATGAAGATTTGGCAATCACCAAAGCTTGGTATGCGGAAAATCGACTTAGACGGCAATCCTCCGAAAGGGAGGATTCCACAACCTTTTGGGCTAGGGTACATAACAAATTTAGCGGCAAGTTTGGGAATCTCAATGCAAGAAGTGTTCAACAAGTCCGTGAGAGGCACCTAGTAATCGGAAATGCGATACTTTCTTTTTTGGCTCTCCAACCTCGTATTTTTAACACTCGGCCCTTCACCTTGTCCATTGCAGAATTTATAAGCAATTTTGTGGTTTCTTTTACGTAACCCATGTTGTTTTATCTTCCAATGAAACACCACTAACAAATGTAAGTTTATTTTTGTGATTTTGTAGCATGAAATCGTGAAAGCGCGCTACTTGGAGGAAAAGGGGGAAGCATTCGCTTTTGATGCAAGCTATCACTTCTTGGCAAAAAGAATCCTGGAGGATAACCCGGAATACTTGGATGATGTGTCGTCTTCCGGGGAAGGAAGATTGATGGCTTTAGAAGTTTTTGTATAGGTTTTGTGGGTAGACCTCTATGTAAACCCTCACGAGACTATAACTCGTCCAGTAGGGTCGCCTAAGGGTTTAAAGGCTTGATGCATGTGCTAAATACATCCTACAATAATAATGCGATGAATGAAAATTGGTAATGAAAGGAAACAATCGGTTTATATATGTCATAAGCAAAATCCAATTTTAATAATCGGATTATAAAACATATCAAAGTAAACCGATTCTGAATGTACTCTGGTAATTCTAAATACCAATCCAGAATCGGTTTACAAGTTAATGAACGTAAACCGATTATGTGTAATTTTTACGAAAAAAAATCAAAATGTTGATGCTTTGATGAAATCTCTAACATTAGTTAATCTCACATCCAAAACAAAATTAACCACTAATATGATTAATTAGTGTTAATTAATCAGGGGTAAAATAGGTAGTTTTATAATTATTTTTATAAGGGGTGGTGTGAAGTGATTTTTAGTGACCTTTTTTGTCATCTAGCTATATGCCCCAATTAAGTGGTATAGGCCCCAATTTAGGAAGGCTTTATATTGGATCAATCGAAGCCTTCCGCATCTCCTTTTACAGATTGGATTACTAACCCCTCCTTCAAAAGTAACATCAAATGATCAATTATCTAATTTTATTTTGTGCGCAGATAGAACTGACTACGATTACAGAAGTGGAGTTGTACAGAAAGAAAATAGATCATGACTACAGAAGAGGAGGGAGGACAAACAAAAAGGATAAAGAAGGTGATGGAAGTGTGTAGCAGAGGAGGAGAAAGAAGAAAAATAAGATAGGTATTAAGTTTAGGTTTAAGGTTATTGTATCAATCAATGGGCATGATCAAACGGAAGTAAAACACACGGCTAAGATAAATTCAGATATGTTATAGCACGTGCGGTGCATTCTTTCTTTTATATATATACTAGCCCCTAACCCGTGCCGTAACGGCACGGGCCATAATGTTGGTTCATTTTTAATATATCGTATAATTTGTGTCCCGAATACTTATCAACTCCTTATGATTTAATATGTGTTTGTCATAAAAATAGTTGAGATTTTCCTCTCATTTTTTCTTTGTTTTTTCCTTTAATATTTTACCGTCGGAGATTTTCTCAAACTAAAGAAATATAATCTTAACTTCCAAACACTTTTTTATTTAGGTTCATTGCTTAAAATGAGATAATGCTCTACATGAACATGGAAGTTTAAATATTTTTTTGGAAATATGTCGTCAACAACGCTCATCTCAGTGAAATTAACTAATCAATATCGTCCATAAAAGTCTCCCACATGCTCTTATTTCGCTCCAGCTGACTCATTTATCATGATCATATTGTCGATCCTCCAAATAGGCAGAGAATAGTATTTTTTTTTTGCATCGAACGAATGACACAAACTATTAGATGACGATGTTTAAAATGTGTACCCATTACCTTTTCGAGGGGATTGTATATATGCGAACCTCTGCCATTAAATCTTCTACAAATTATTGTGCCCATCAATTCGTCTTAACGAAGTCTTTGGTAACTTCAAAAGTCTTGGACATTTTGTCACTTCCTTATGTTCCTACCTTTCACTTGGAATACAATCTGGCGATACATTACCCCATAAAGAACCTTGAACACATATTGTACTCCCTGATCCTATTTCAAATTAATAGGTTGTCAATAGATCCTTTACCAAAACTTGACATATTCTACGTTGAATATTTGTTAAAAAAAATTATGGTATTGTGGATCGTTGCTTTCTAATATTGTAGTTTTCAAAATTTGCCTCTTCAAGTCCCTCGGCTTTCTAAGTTTATATATCTTGTATTTTTTAACATTTTAGTTAGCCGTATTATGTTTGTTACTAACTTTAAACTTGATGTCATCTTCTACTGTGAACTTTATATGATTTCAGAATCGAAATAGTTATACCTCTTTCATTCGTATCAAGTAATCCGTTGTATATCCCAACAATTCTTCTACAATAATTCCTTTCTTTTTCCGTTTCCGGACCATCAGTAGCCATTATTGTCAAACGTAATTTGTCTAATTTTTGTTGATGTTATGTATTTGCAATGTTAATTTTTATTAAATAAATAGATTGTGGAAAAGCTAAAAAAAAAAAAAACATAAGTATTACATCGGATCTAAGTTACTATATCCAAAATACTCCGGACACTGCTTCTGGTGCCTTGTTTCCTCAAATTCCTAGTTGCATTCTAGACAGTACTTGCAACATCAATCATTTGCGAAGTGAGTTATTTGCGCAAGTGTGGTCAATGTAAATGTATCCCTTGCCTGTAATAATAATAACAACACGTCAATTTTTTTCAAGGCATCCAGTTGTAAATGGCATGAATCTAATAGATTTGAATTATACCTCAATCTTAGATATCACCTTCTTCTCACATAACATAGCAATTGAGGAAGGACAAATCTTGACCACTCTTTACATAGGCAGAGTTAGCCAAACTATGTTTTGTAATTGTCTTACGTGAAAATTATTATTAATCCATATTTTAGTCAGCTCCTATCGAAGACGATCTAATTAGTCCTATAGAAAGTTAATATTAAATTTTTGACCTTATCTCTTGACCAAATTATTGAAGTATTCTCAGTCATGTTTTGCATTGTGTGATCTACCCATCTGTGTCTACTCTACCTTCTAACCCAGCAAATGAAACCTACACATATTGATCCGTAATTTGATATTGTTGATTTGTCATCAAGAGGTCGCATGATTTGAAAATGTAAAATATAAAAAATATTCTATAAACTTCGGAGGCGAAATTTAGATTTATGATTTAAAGTTTTTTATGATGATTTTGATGAACAAACATAATTTTCAAACAAATATTTTAGAATGCAAATACATTTTCCCGGTCAATAAGTTTTTATATCGGGAATTGAGTGAAAGTTTTTATCTTTGTAGGTAGTTGTCGTGAAACAACTCGGCATTGATGGTCTTTCAGGAAAAATAATGTAATAGTACTTGAAAGAGCGATAATGTTCTCTTACACTGGTACACCAATTGCCTTTGCGTAATACGGGTTATCGAACAATCATGATCATATTGTCTTATAGGTTCTGGTATCATCCTCGAAATATTTGGATTTTGTCCTTATCAATCGTGCTAAAAAAAATCGATTACATCTTTCACAATATAATGTTGCATGTTTTGTGAAGGTTCTTTTTTTTACTTGGTCAATAAAACTCACTAAAAAGCAAAAAACTATTATTATACACTACTATTACCAACACCCACCACCATAAAAACCATCCATCGCCACTATTTCTTCCACCAATAGTAATGTTACCGCTTCCACCATTCACAAACACCCGCCACCACTTATACTAACACTACTTCCACTACCACCATTATAATTAATATAGTTTTTAGTAAAATTATTTATTAATAAAATTATGTATTTATGTTAAACTATTAAAGGGACATTTATAATAGAAATTTAGTTAATCATTATGAACAATCAATGAGACACTAATAATAAAACGTTTAAAAATGGTTAAGTTGAACAAACCCCAGCGGTAAATTTATCTTTGCCAAGGACAAATCCTGACCACTCTTTACAAGAAAAAATCGATAATAAATAATTTCATATGTTCTGATCTTGATTCGTATCGTTCGTTTAGTTATTACATAACATTGCAATTGATTGCACCAATTTTTCAAAATGGACATGTGTTTTATCGAGTTTATTTTAACATTAGAATGATCAACCACGTTTTATACTTTTATAATATAACATTACACATTTTGTGGCATTATGAAATTAGCATAATATGTTTTTGTTCACCAATACCCACCACCACCATAAAACCATCTGAATCCACTTTTTTTATCCACCACCACCTAGTGGCGGAGCCAAGGGTTGACTAACCTGGCTCTAACCCTTTAAATTTTTAATAACTACATAATTTTTTTAGTTTATTTTATAAATAGTACTTTGTCCATATTATTTATGGTTTAGTCCACCAAAGTTTACATGTTTCTTTAAAAAAAAAAATAGGCCTCCTCAATGTCAATTTTTGACTCCACCACTGCCACCATCATTGCCGCCCATCCCATGTAGGTTGTTGGACGCAATTCTAATTTTCAATCACAAATGCCATGTATGAGGTTTAGATTGAGCAAAATTTCGTCAATTGATTAGTTTCATTTTTTTTTTCCGTACATATATATTCTTTTTTTGTATTGCAATCAATTTTATTTTAACATTAAAAAATCATGATTTATACGATATAGTACCAAAGATAACAGGGGTACCATTTGGGTGATCCAACTACGATCATGAAAATATTGTCTTGTATGATATCATCCCTGAAATATATGGTACCTTCATTTATCAAAAGTGCTAAAAACAACCAACCACATCTTTCACACTACGATGTTATCGATGTTGTAACGAAAACATAAAATTAATATTGTCCATCACCACTCACCAGCATTCACCGTCACTACTTATTCCACCACAACCCAGGGGCGGAGCCAGGATTTTGAGGATAGATGGAGAAAAAATTCTTGGCAAGTTGGATACATGTGAAAAATTGACTTTTTATCCAATTTTACGATAAAAGAACAAAATAAATATAATTGTTCTTGGCTCCGCCCTTAACCACCACTAATCTTTCGGCCTCCATCTCTTCTACTACTCATTGTCACAGAAAATTTCTATTGATATTATTTATCAAAATTACTTATTAATAGAAATAAATATTATAATTAATTAAGAAAACATTTATAATTAAAAAATAATTAGTGATTTATTATGAGCAATTAGTGAAACACTAATTAATGAAACACTTTATAATGAATGAATACATTATCTATCATGTGAAATTAGTGAGACACTAATTAATAAAGCAATTATGGTATTTAAGTTGAACAAAGCACCACTGTTGATTTATCTTTTATATCAATTCCAACCAAGGTGGAACACTGGTTAGAGGCCACTCTTATGACACAATAGGTCATGGGTTCGAACCTCCCCGTTATGATTTTTAAAGTTCCATATCTCATTTTTCATTCATAATATTGTAATGAACGCCACATGTGCGAGATGTAGGGGTGGTCTGAGGAACCACAACCCTTGGTTTATCTCTGCAAGGACAAATCCTGACCACCACTAACAAAGGCTAACTTGTCCAAACCTTGTTTTATACTAATGATATATATACATATATATATATATATATTCTTACTATATAAAGCCAACCCCCTTACTGTTGGGGGTGAAGCTGTAAATTATATTTGCCCACTTTACCCTTGATTTTTCTTATTGAAAGTTATGTTCTAAAATTAAAATAGGGTCAGTTCTGTAATATTAGTTGCATTTCTGGACAAAACTAATTGATGCTTAGCTATAGCCTCCTGTACACGTGAAAAAAGAGGTACGGGAGACGTGTTTGTATCTAATTGAAACGGAGGTGTGGACTTAAATATTAGCTATGGATTTAAGCACGTGCAGACGCACGTGCCCAACACTATTTTACTATATAAAGGGAACTCTCCCTGCTACAGTTACATGAAGCTGTAAATTTTGAACTTCCCATTGTGCCCTTAAATTTTTTCTTATTTAAAACCAGTTAAGAAATAAAATTGGGGTCTGTTATGTAATTTGAATTTAAAGATTTTACACTTTGCACTAAATGTAGACCAGACAAAACTAATTTACACTTCTACACGACTACACGTGAAAGAAGAGATATGGGACTCGCGTAAAGTTGGATAGTGATGTGTTCGTCTCTGAGTGGCTACCATAAAATGGAGGCAACGATGATTCTATACGCTTATGTGCAACTTTATTAAATCACTCCCACTTTCTAGATGTTTATTAGCCATGGATATAAGCACGTGCGTAGTATTGATTAAGAATTCTTATTCAAAGAGGGTTGAATATACCTCACGAGTCTTTCTACTTGACTGGGCATTGGGGGATTCCATCTTGCAGAATTCAAAAGCTTGAACTTTTGAGATTTGGGGCACATTTATATGGGCTTCCGAGGTCTTTGAAGAGAAGGTTAAGAACACGGCATTTGAGGCGCGAGAAATAGTGGAGAAGAATAAAGCTACAGCTTTGGTCAAGGACACGCTTTGTTGTAGAATGTTTGCGGAATTTCAGCCAATGAGATGATTTTCATTTGAACTTTCCAGGAGATTGCTAATCACCATCCCTTGCTCATCATGTAATGCAATCGTTTATTACTGCAGTGAGTTTCGCTTTTATGCGCTGCATTGTTTAGCTCATTAATTGAATGTTTTGAAGCAATTGATGCCCTTGAAGCTTGTAATGATACTACTTATGTTTGAGAAGATGAATCTGTTTCTTTTGATGCCTTGCTTAGGACATGACTATTTTCCTATACTCCCGGGTTGCTATCTAGTTGGAGAACCCACAAAATGGAGTTAAACACTGATAAAAAAAAAAATGCTGCCAGGATAATAGATTTCTTTATATCGAACAAATAATTATACATAGAACATCAGAAAATAATAATTATACACATAAAAAAGAGGGTGCTACCAAAACAGGAACTGCTGATTATTTACCAACCATATATGGGATTTTCTACGTGAGGCGGTAACAGATGTAAATCCTCACAATGCTGCTTGCTAAAATCTTGTGTTCCTGGTATTGCTCCCGTCGCCAACCTCAGGATTTCACTACCTGTAAGGCAGAAGTGAGCAAAGGCCAGTCCACCATCTACCATCTCATTAAGATTAGGCAACGATACTGATTTCATAATATTTCTGTTTGTTTTGCTTGATTTTCTGTTGTTCGTCTCACCAAACTTTAAGATCCTATCTAGTTCAGAGTATTCCATGAACCTCTGGGTTGCTGCCTCCCACGAAAGGTTGTATCTCTGCTCCGCTGTGAGAGGCTGAGGCTCATTACCAAGTGCTTCTCTGACTTTGGCCACAAAATCTTCTGAGGATTTGTATGTCAAGCAGTTGGGAAATGACCTAAAGAACTCATTTGATGGGTGATCAGCACAAATCACAAATTTTCCCATGGCAAGTGCTTCAGCTGTTGCCGTGCAGAGAACATCGCTTACACTAGGGTTTATAAACACCTTGTAACTGCATGAATTCAACAAACGAATAAACAAAACTAAGCAACTGCTCAAGAGTTAGCTGCGGAAAAAAAAAAAATTATTACTCACCCATGAAGTGAATCATCTGCATGATCTCTTCCCTTTAGAAAGTTAAGGTTCAGCTCCAGTTTCTTTGCTGAAGATTGGACTTCATGAGCATCCTCTCCATTACCATACACATCCAACTTAAAACCTTCTAGATCGTTCTTGTGCTTAGACAGCAAATCAATCAATTCTCTGTACCCTTTTGCCCACACCATTTTCCCTAAGAAATATGCTCCCTTTGGAAATGCTTGTTGCCCACTCCCCCTTTCTTCAGCAACCCTTTCCCCAACCTTTAAGAATTTGGGGTTCACACCATGCACATTACATATGACTGATTTTGGAAGATCTTGGGTCGCAGCAGAAAGACGTAGAACCTGCATAAAGATATCCCTCTCTTAAGTTCACCATCTAATAGATAAAGGGCTGGGGTAGCACAGTGTAAATCAGGTGATGAGGGTATTACAATAGATAACCCAACACACCTTGTCACAATACGCTCGGGTCACCCAACTGTTTATGTGCTTTACAAGAAAGGCTTGAAGAGCTCCATTCTTCTCCCTCTTAATATACTCCAGGTAATTCGTATGGACAACACCAACAACATGGTTAAATTTATCAGTCCAACGCCTACCATGATGGTACCAGTTAAGGTGTTCTGGCTCTTCCAGTATTGCAATATCAGCTTCTTTCGAGGAAATAAACTGTGAGGTATCCCCAGCTGGTAGAATACTGCGCCTTTCCTTAGAAAACTGAAACCAAGGAAGGTATTCGTAAGACAAACAACCAGAAAGGTTGTATAATAAACAGTGCCAAATAAATCATTTAAAAATTACTTTTCCAGGGTAGAAAGATATTTTGAAATCTGCTTTGAAGCCGACCCTTTCCTCCAGCCAGTTTCGTATATAAATTTCCTGTTCTTCTGGTGAACTAAAAGTGAGATTGTTCGGATAAACTAGTTCTTGATCTGATTTGCATAGCCATGGTACCAGCAGGGTTACATTTTGTTGAGCGGAATTGGCCAAATATGCGGCTCGAAACAGAGGATTTACTGCAGTACCAGTCATCCAAGGAAGACTGGCTGTTGTAACTATTGCAAAATGCCTTTTCCCATCTTTTGATTCAGGCTTTGCAGAGTCATTCCACAGGCCACCTTCGTAACAATGTCCAGTACTACGTACGACACTGGCTATCCTTAGATCCAGTTCATCGTTAAAATTCTCATTTTCAATCAAGGCTGAATTATCTGATGGTAAGGAACGCAGAAGAAGCTGGCTCCTATATTTGCTACAGAACTTTTCAACTAACTTGTGGCATATATCTGCAACAGTTGAGAAAACTTATTAGAAGCAACCCGCTGGTAATATATTCACACATTGAAATGGTACCTACACAGCAATGCCAGGAAACAACTACAGCTTCCACACAGTTTGAGGAGCAACTGTTGTCTACTTGACCACTTAAACGGTCTCAAGACATGATATAAATGTTTCAATTTACAAAATACAAGCATCCTACTGCAATAATAGACTTCACACAATAAAATGATATGCCTTTAACTGAAGGCAATACTGATTACCTTGTTTGAAACCAAGTTGATCAAAAACGGGTCCCGACTGCTTAACCAAATAAGCCAAAAGTTCTGGTACATCCAGCGGCGGCACTTCCTATAACAGAGAGATGGACAGCTTAGTAGGTGTTTAGCTACATACACTTACGAAATTTCGAATCAAATTCTTGGAATCACATGTAAATCATTTCATAAAAAAACATATCTGCTTGTTAAGCAGGTCTTATTCGGTAAACTTCCAAACTCACTAGTGACCTATTGTGAAGTATCTGGTGGGCCAAATCAACTGAACATTGTATGTGCCCAATGGGTGGTTTAAGTCTTCAAGTGTGTGGTCACTGTGGTACCACTTATGCTAGCTTAAGTTTACATAGCCAGCACAGTGCTCAGTCTCTGGCCTCTACAAAAGTTGACATGGGAGGAGGTAGTGAAAAGAGACTTGAAGGAATGGAGGATATCAAAAGAGACGGCATTAGACAGGGGCGCATGGTAATCCATGATCCACATACCTGAACAACATAAGAAAGATGGTTTATGATTTGAGTTCCATTTCTAGCCTACCCCAACATGTTTGGGACTAAAGGCTTAGTTGTTGTTGTTGTTGAAAGGATTTCAAAAGTCAATAATAGTCAAAATTGTAATTCTTTAAAAATAACATAGCCTACTAAGCAAATGATTTTTAAGTTTCACTAGGGGTAAAGCACACCTCACTGTGACGGGTATGAAATAAATAGTTTGACCACTCTTATATCCCAATGCACCAAATCAAGATTTACTAGGTTTAGCACGAGAAGATAAATGATTAAACTAGATAGAGGGTGCTAGCATCATTATTAGGATGAGCTTTTGAAGGCACAACTTCCACGATGGGTCTAACAACATATACACACAAGTTGATTGACTTGAGAATATAAGCCAAGAGGCAGCATCTAATGGTAGAGATGTTTAGCTTTAAAATTTGACAATGTGGAGACAGTGCGTCCTAAAAGCAAATTAGAAAGCACTCGAGAGAAAATACACAAGTACTCCAAATCAAGAAAATTACTATAGAGATTACACACACATAAATAGGGTGGAAAGACCAACCTTGGAATCTTGCGGCTCCTTGCACAGTGCTTTCTACAAGATATAAAAGTGAAGGAGTAAGAAAATAAACTTGATTCAAACTATTTAACTGTTATATTCATATAAAACCAAGTCTGTATCTTTTAAAAGCTAGGAAGTAATAAAAAATGATTGTCTTGAGATTTAAGGATTTACTATATCCACTCAAATTGAACTTAATAAGCTGGATAACTATTTGGATGAATAGCAGAAGGGAAGATGCAGGATAATCAGATTCTGAGTCTAAAGGGTTAATTAGTCACCCTAAAGCAACGGTTCTTGATCGCAGGATCCAACAGTTACCCAAAAGTCCTACAATGAAACCGTGGAAAACAACCCTACAGCCATAACCTACTACAGGTAGTAGCTTATCAAACAAAGAAAACTCTAGTACCAAAACGAAACTAATGCAATCCCCTTACATCTTCAATGTAATCTACCTAGCCTTACAAATTGAAGTTCAGTGACTAAAATCATACAGGTTCATCAAACAAACACATACCAGGAGTAAGCATCCATATGAAACACTTCAAATTCGAAGAAAACAAAAGCAATGATTCAGATAAACTATCAAAAAACTCCAACTAAATCTAAATAAATAAAATTCAAAACATACCAAGCTTGTCTTAACTTTCTCCACAAACTCACTATTCTTGAAAGTCTCAAAAATCTCAGATGAAGAACTCTTTTGTTCCAATTCCCTGAATCTTGTTTTTAACGCCTTTATAGGTTGCCATTCACTGTGATTCCCGTCTTCTTCTTCCCCTTTCCATTCTGACCAAAACTCATCTAATTTCAAATTCCTCCCCCTCCATAACCTTTGCTTTTCATCAAATTCCGCAATCTTTTCCGAATCCCCAACTTCAGCTAACATAGCATTTCTTATAGCAGACAAATCAAGTTTAATTCTAGCTCTAGGGCTCCACTTCTCCAATACTTTCTTGCTAAAATCAGGTGATGAATAAACTCTACGGAATTCCGAAAACTTTGGTTGTAATTTCTTAACGAAATCAATCTCAGTTGTCGTAGAAGATGATTTGATGGCGGGAACTGAGAAAGTAGTCGCAGAGTTAAGAAAATTCTCGAGTTCTTTATCAAATGAAGTAGCTAAATTCTTGAATGTATTCGCCCTTGTTTTCATTAACTGAAAATCCGCATCTGCTGAATCTCTTACTTCTCTCCATCCTTTTGATATAAAAGATAAAGCCTTCTCTGCTGTAACCACAGAAGTTTCTGCCTTGGACGAAGCAGCTCGAGTTTCGATACCAAAATTCATCCTCTTCTGTAAAAATTAGGGTTTCAAATTTAGGGATTTTCCCCAAATTTTCTTATCCTTCCCACCTGTGTGGGAGTTTTGATTGTTTGGAAAACCAAAGAGATATAGAGGAGGGATAAGAGAACATCTTGAGCGATGGATTAAACGGTTAGATTTGTATTTATTGTATTGCAAAAGGGGTCCGTGTTTCTCATGAACCACATAAAATGTTAGATTTGTATTTATTGTATTGCAGAAGGGGTCCGTGTTTCTCATGAACCACATAAAATGGAAATTTCAGCATCCACGTAGGATGCTTTTAGTTGATGACATGACTTGGCATGCTGATGTGGCGAGGTGTTATTGATTAAAGTGAATTTCCTAGGAGGGGCAGATGCTGAGATTTGATTGGCTGTGAAGTTTTTGGCTGTGAATTAGCGGAGGGAATTGCCCGACTTCTTCTAGTGATTACGGGAGAGCTCGTTGCTGTTGTTGGACCGCTTTCTGTGGGGCAACTATGTCGGTCAAAGTTTTAATTGAAGCTCCATCGTCCGTGATCGTGTATGACTGTGACTGAGGTGGCTATTCTTCTGACCCACCTTGTTCTTGTTCGTGGTGTTTGATTCCAAGAAGAAATGATAGTGGATCTTACAGAGGGTTTAAAGTATATGCGGTTTAGGTTCCAAGTGATCCCACACGGTACAGCTACAAGGTCAAGATTACAAGGCGCATGTATTACGTCATGAGCCTCATCGCCAATCCACATTTCATGATGTATGTATTGATTTACTCGCCTTAGTTACTACGTTAAATCCTTGATCGATGAATTACACAATATGCATCAAGTACACTTAGGGCAATCCGTATGGCAATGTACAAATTAAATTTTTTGTTGTGTCAGGTGGATGGCCAAACATGTATTTTCACTATGAGAAAAGAATTGGGCGGTTGATCATCAAACGTGAGATCAAAGAACAATCGCCAGCGTTTGTAGCTCAAACTCGGCGTTGGAATCAAAACCGCAAGCATTTGAAGCTTAAACGCGGCGTGATTTCTATGCACGTTGGCGATTGTAGAAAAAACGCCATCTACTATTTCTTTGAAAATTCGAAATTCAATTTTTACCTCTATAAATTACCATCATCTTCAAACAATTCACTCACACCAAAATTCGCTTCTCTTGAATTTTCTCTTCTAAATCTATTTTAATTTTTTAGTTTATTGTTGGTGAAATGGCTGAAAAGGCGATTACATTTTTTTGGGATGCAAAACTTGAAGCTGTTGTTTCTAAGATATGTGAGAGTTTTAAAAAGATTGAAAATTGTAAGAGGGAATTGCAAGTTTTTGAAGTTACTCCAAGAAAATGTTCCGCTAAAAGGCAAAGAAGAGCTCCTGTTTTGAAAGTTAACAATAAAAAAATCAAAAACAAAGGAGAATATGTCAAAAGAGCGCGTTGAATGGAAGATACATCAAATGAAGATAAACAGGAGGCCAAAGCTTTTACTTGATTTTTATTGAAGTTGTTTAGTACTTTTTATTATTGTCTAAGTTTATATCTTGTAAAAGAATTGGTGGTAATATCAATGGATGAAAATATTTTGATTTTAAAATAGATTTCCACTTTAGATTACGCGAAATTTATTACAATTTAAACTTGCAAATAACATCAAACTACATTTTAATAAACCACAACAAAAACATTAAACTACATCAAATCCAGCGACATTCTCTTTATAGAGTTCATAGCATTCAAAATGCCTAAAGTCTCTTATTGTTTCTTCAGTAAACTTGGTCTGAGCGATGGTTTTCTGTAAAACAAATAAACAACAAGTTCAGATATTTATGATGCAGTTAATCAGTGAGGACAAAGGTAAGATACTCACCAGTTCTTCGTTGCATAATCCAGAATTGTTACGGTGAACCATCCACAAAACTTCTATATAATGTTTGACTTCCTTAGTGATAAATGCAATTCTTAGTTCTAAGCTCTTACTGTTTCGTATGGTTTCATTCTGCAATGCTACAAAATGTCCCAATACTCTTTCCCAGAAATAGTCAATGTTCATTGGACTCATCATACGATGTAACCAACATCGAACAAGAGTAACATCTTCTACCATTGTAAAGATCAGGAGAGGCATTTGAGTGAAGTATATGTGTGCTTGAGATGGACCATCTTTTAGAATTCTAAAACATGCTTCGTAACGAAAAGGTTTACCGTGAGCTTCCTCCCAATTATCAAGAGCTGTTTGGATCACTTCATCTTCAGTTACACCGATGAACTTTTCTAGATCAATTTCCATTACTAGAGCAAGAAATTGCTAGACTGCAAGCCTAATAGATTGAAAACGAGCATGCAATCGACCAGCATCTTGGTTTCCTGGGTTCCCCGTCAGTGAGACGAACATTGTAAAAACGTCTTGAAAGCCCATACCAATGATTACCATATGAAAAAAAAATATGATTTGCATATAGTTATATCCTCTTCTTCAGTAAACTTGGGACCACGATTTCTAACATACATTTTTGCAGAGTGGGAGAGATTAAGAGTTTTAGGGAAAAAAATAAGAAGAAGAAGATGTGAATTTGCGGATAGAAAGAATGGAATTTATAGGGTGAGAAAAAAAATTGATCCTTTGGAAATTTAGTCATTGGCGTTTGTAGTAAAACTGTGCAGCTTTACTAAAACTGCCAGTTTGAATTACCAACGCCTATTTTTTTTGTTATAAATACATCACTAGGTTTTATTCTCAACCAAACCAACAGAGGTTTGTCCATTATGTTTCATGGATAACCATATTCTTATGCAATGCCCTTGGATGTATTCGAAGTGTCCGCGAGAAGGTTGTTCACGCATCAGAATGGTGATTGAATCACAACCGGAAAATCTCAGGTATTTGAAATGTCAAAATCCCAACTGTCCAGAGGAACCACATATGCTAGATGATTCTATGAAGATTAAATAAGAATAAGAAAAGATTGCAACACTCCAAAAACTTCAAAGTTAAAGCCAAATTGAAGAAGGAGTTATTACACTGCAAGCACTGTGGATATGGAGATCACGAATACAAACATTGTCCACAGAAAATCAGTGGATGCTCAAATCCCGGTTGCAAGACTTTTATGCATAAGCCAAATTTAATTCTTTAATTTTTATAATTAAATTCATGTAAGATATTTAGTCGTTGGCGGTTTAGGGAAAAAGACGACGCTTTAACCAAAGTCGTTGGCGTTCTATGGAACAACGGGTGGTTTTGTGACAAATGCCAGCATTTTTGGCTAAAACCCCAGCGATTGTGGCACGATCGCCTGTCCTTCAATCGAGTGCGCCTATTCTTCCATATCACTCAACAAACCAACAAATTTGTTTGTTTGTCCATCCGTTTTTCATGTTTGTTGAGTCCATATGAACAAATCCTTATTTTGTTGAGTCCATAGGAACTACTCTTATGAAGAAGAGGGTATTGGTTTCGGAGCTTCCCGTATTGATTCACATGGTTGATTCTCTTGGAACTCATTTTGTCTTGCTCCCACCATGAGATGAACAAAATTGAAAAATGAATAGCCAAACCATAAAAGTTTGGCTTCCCTTAAATGTAGTCCACGCATTTATTAATTATAACTCAAAATATTCATGTTATAATGAAAAATCCGTTGTAGGGCTTATAACCCGTAGATGTGCGGCCCAAAACAGCCTAGTTTAATTGGGGGCAATCGATTTAAAATGGGGGCCTTGATATTTTATTTACACCCGAAATTTAGCAAGGGAGTATTTATCTGATTGTGAAAATATTGTTTTACCCTTGACTAATTTTTCTTGTTCTTCAAATAACGACTCTAGATTAACGACCCTTCAAAGATGTAGATGCATTTTACTACAAACTACATCCAAAGGATATAAATCTTCTACTCATGCAAGTGAAAGTAAGAACTTAACAATAGACACAAGGATATACGTGGTTCGGTATGATTACCTACGTCCACGGGGGTGAAAGGATGAATCTTATTACTTCAAGGTGTTACAATGGTGTCACTCTCCAAGTTGAACTCTCTTCCTTACAAGATGAACTAGTTCCCAACTCTCTTTCTCTCTAGTGCGATTTCAAGTCTCTCTCTCTCCAAATTACCATCTCCCTCTCTTGGATACAAGTTATTCTATTTATAGGGGAGACTACATACAACCAAACTATGGTGTTGGTCACAATATATCTATCTTGAAGTCCTGTGTCTGTCCCGCTCGTATCGTCTCTCCTTCTGTAAATATGGGCGATGTAATTTGGTTTCTTAGCAGTCTCTTATCCGAGCCGATCCTTTTATGTGTTCTCTTGGTGCGATGTCGCCCTTCCAATCCTGTCGCCGATATGGCACGTATCTTCTTATCCCTTTGACTAACGCTCCTTGTTTGACCAAATACGTCTCGTCTGTCAGCTTTGTCAGAGGTCTGGAGTCAAGTCTTATCCGACAACTGTAGAGTGGTCATGTCCGACCCACGTGGTTCCTTAATCCTCGCGCCTGCCAGCCTCTATCCCATGCTTCTCGCTTCTTCATCCTTGGGTACATCATAGCTTAATATGTTGCCACCTAGCCCTGTGGATAATCAACACCTATAAAAGACAATAACGACTATTTAGAGTCGTCACTGAAACAGTCGAAACATTAACGACTGTTTAGAGTCGTCACTGAAACAATAACGACCGTTTGAAGTCGTCATATACAAAATAAAAACAATAACGACTCTTTCAAAGGATCGTCAGGGAATTTATTATGTATATGACGACTCCAAATTGTCCTACATTTCATTTCCGCATTAATGACTCTTCGAAGAAGAATAACGACTCTTTTATAGGAAATAACGAATGTTTAGAGTCGTCACTGTACACTTCAATACCATGACGATTTTTCATACAAATCTGGGCCAAAAAAAAATTGCAAACAAAAAATTTGATTTTTTTTTTAACTCTAATTAAGTAAGATTATCACTAATTATTTATTTAGGGGCATTTTAGACATTGAGAAGAAAAAAAATATAAAGGGAGACCCAAATCAGGGTGGGATGACCTTTTTTTGTCATAGTGGAGGCCACAATTAAAATCCTTGGCCCCCAATTAAACTAGTCAAAATAGATATCCTTCGGTTTTCTCATCTCTAAGTATATACATGTAACATATAGAACTCTAATCAATATAAAATCCTTCTCTCCTCTTTTCTTATCTTTTATACTACAAAACGATTTCAGTCACGAGCTCAACTGCGATTTCTCTTTCTTTCTTTTCGAGGATTATTATCAAATCGTATAGCAAGAAGATTGTATTTGTCAATTCGTACTTATGTTTCTTTCTCAAGTGCAGTCCGTACCCTAAAAGGTATACCTAAACCAGCACCTATTAAGTTTTGTTTCTTTTAGCAACATCATGATTTGTTAATGTCTGATTGGGCGAAAATGCTCTAGGGACCCGGTTTTATACCCCACTATATGTCAAGTTTGTATTGGTCCATTTTTAAAAACGATCTCCTTGTTTTTCCAAGCGGGGCAGGGTGAAAAAGAAATCAACGATACATGTTAGTGACACGTAGTGCGGTAAAAGGATGGGGTATAGAAGCGGGGCTCCCTGGCACTTTCGCTGATCGGGTATGGCTTTCTCTGTTTGGGTATGACTTGAACGGTTATGTTTGATTTGATCACTATTAATAATTGATTATTGAAATCATCATTTCTTGTCTTATATAAACAATAATTTGAATCTATTTACTTTTAACATCTCGATTATCGGGATATATTAAGGTATCTATTTTATTCACCGTGTAATTGAGAATGAGATGCTCTTTTATTATCACATGATTGATTGACAAAAGTAGGTCTGTTACTTTTTGTTTTTATTTCCTTTTAGAATTGGGAATACGTTAAAAGAAAGAAGAAAAAAAATAACTGCTCCAGCTATTTGCACCCCTGCTTTCATGCTTCCTTTACGTTATTTTATGAGCCATAATTGGGAATATTTTATTAATTGGGAGATATAGTTACAGGATAAAATTGGTATCCTAATAACAATTTTGGGTGACCACCTATGTAATTAATTTTTTAATTCCTAATTTAGCCCCCACTAATCAGGATTAGTGATTAATTAAAATTAGTAAAATGTTAAGTATTTGGGGGATAAATTAGTGTGTATTTATTTTTATTTGAATTTGTGTGGGTTAGTTGAGAGTGAAGGACGGAAAAAAAATTTTGAGTGAATTTTTTTTTTTTGAAAATAGAAGATGATTGTGACGAGGGAATTGTTGCTAAGAGGTTGAAAATTTGATTTTTTTTCTTTGAATCCACCATTGTTGCAGATGAAAAAGCTCGGTGCCGGCATGGTATTCAACAAAAATACCATGCCGGCATTTGTCGGAATTTTTCAAAAATTGTTTGCCACTATCCGGGGGGTTCAGGGGACAAAATTTTTCAGGTTTTGATCTTCAAAACCTATTTTTTCTGGTTTTAATCAGTCTACTTCCGGCACAATTATCTGATTTTCGAGCATGCCGGAACTACTTCCGACATGGTTTTTGCTTAAATTTCTATGCCGGGACATGATGAAAAGTATCCAGAAACTTGTTTATTTTTTTCAATTGACTACCGGCATGGAAAGATTTATATCGAGCATGCCGGAACTCAGTACCGGCGTGGTATTTATCCTAAATAACCATGCCAGAACTCAGTACCGGCGTGGTCTTCATCCTAAATTACCATGCCGGAACTCAGTACCGGCATGGTCTTCATCACTTCCGGCGTGGTCTTCATCACTTTCGGCGTGGTCTTAAAAAAAAAAAGTGAGGAGCCAGCAGAGAAGGAATGGTTGAAGAACGATGAAGAAAAAAAAATCGAAAACCTAAACCTAAAGGACTGCCGGAACTAATGTTAGGATTGGGGGATATACGTTTTGGTTTTTGATTTTAATGTTTTAGGGGAAAGGGTATAACAGACTTTTCATAAAGTTTTTTAACTAACCAAAGGGTATTTTAGTACTTTCATATCAATTGGTCACCCCTTAGCCGAAATCATGGGGTGGGGGAAGTAATCAATATCCCCCAATTAGTTTCCATATCCCCCAATTGCGTGTTCTATTTTATCTATTCCTATCTATAAAAAGCCAACTCCCCTTACTGTAGGGGAGTGAAGCTGCAAAAAAATTGGACTATTTTGTCCCTATTTTAATTTATCTTAAATACACAATAGACATATTTGTGAGGGCGTAATAGTAAATGGAGATACAAATTCTTAGTATTACATATTTACCCCTGTTAATGTATTTCAAATGTACATTTGTATAAAAACATAAGGACGTTCCAGTAATTCAAGGCTATTAAAAAGGAATCAAGTTTATAATTCTTACAAGATTATGATTAGACCAGAAAATTCTCAAGTTCATCTTCTCTTCATCAACAAACCATCCCCAATTTTTAAAAATAACATCTTTATATTGGATCAATCGAAGCCTTCCGCATCTCCTTTTACAGATTGGATTACTAACCCCTCCTTCAAAAGTAACATCAAGTGATCAATTATCTAATTTTATTTCGTGCGCAGATAGATCTGACTACGATTACAGAAGTGGAGTTGTACAAAAAGAAAATAGATCAAGACTACAGAAGAGGAGGGAGGACAAACAAAAAGGATGAAGAAGGTGATAAAAGTGTGTAGCAGAGGGAGGAGAAAGAAGAAAAATAAGATGGGTATTAAGTTTAGGGTTATTGTATCAATCAATGGGAAGGATCAAACGGAAGTAAAACACACGGGTAAGATAAATTCAGGTATGTTATAGCACATGCGGTGCACGTGCATTGCATTCTTGTTGTATTATAATGTATTGATGTCCTTAGATGTTATGGCTAGATCTTATTTGATGATGTTATGTTATATTATTTTTTTCTCCCTCTTTCTCCCTATTTTTGATTTCATTTTTGGAATCTGTCTTGTTTTGTGATTTCAATTTTGGGTTCTGCCTTATATTACAATTAATTAGGGTCCCCAATTAAGCGGTGTAATTTATGGAGCGAAGCTCTAAGATATTACACATTCCACCAAAAGGTACGAATATAGTTGGATTCGTTGAAAACTATACAACCATGTGCGTGCTGAGAATTCGATGGATCGGTCGAGTGAGTTACTCGCATTTTTACCAGTTTAACCTCCCTTGTCAAGTTAGGTTAGAGTATATGTGTTAAGCTATGGTTTGAACTTTCCCATAAAATCCACCTTTCCAAGATGGGGTTTTCATAGAGGAAGAATTGATGTTCCGGATGAATTTCGATTCTTGAATTATAAGAGATGGCTTTAACTATCTCCAATTGATGATCGATCGCCTACGACTGTTATTGTTTTAATTTCATATCATTGTAACTATCTGAAGTAGAGAATAATCAGTATACCAATGGTGAGTTAAAATTACACTTTCTTCTTTATTTAATGCAATCGGTTCTTGATATCACTTAGCATCTCTTCAAGAAAGGTTTGATTTTTGATTTTTTTTGTATTTGTTTTTCATTATGAATTAGGTTAAAGGGACATATTATTGTATGGGTTTATTTCAAAATTGATACATAGGGTTCCAGTTTATGAATTAAAATTGTAGGGTTTCAATGTAATGCGGAATCAATTGCTTCTAACTAAGTTTTTCGAATGGTTTTAATTTCGAAAAGGTGTTTATGAAACATTTGCACAATTCTTCATTAGGCCAGTGGTCTTTGTTTCTTTGGTTGTATATGAACTGGTGGTAGGTTTATTTGCTGTTAATTAGGAGGTTCATGATTGTAAGATATATCACAAATTTAGGTTTTGTTTGTACTATTTATCTGTTTTTCAGTATTTTTCTTGCTTGTGGTTCTTATTGCTGTTGTTTTTTACTATATTACATATGAAAACAACCGCCATTCTAATAGGGTAAATTTTTGTATACATCTGCAGATGGGAATTATTCCTTAGCCTTAGATTGTCATGCTCTTACATGGCATTACTTTGTCAGCAGTAGAAATGCATAAATTGATTCAATGATATTGCACTTTGAAGGGGCTGCAACTGGAGTTTACGTGAGAATGTAGTATGGAATGGAGAGGGTGTGTGGTACCAGCGATTGGGTAAGTCATACACCTACCCGAGTCCCAATTATTTTAAGTAATAAATGAAATCACTTGTGTCTGAGTACATAACCTCTTCCACCGCCAATTCAGTCTTGCTTTTAAGCATTAGTACATCTGAATGCCCTGAAAGAGGGAGTTTCTGCCTGACTTCGTATACACCAAATAACATGTTCTTCTTGTACACTGCCTCAATCGAGTAGTAATCCATAGAAATTTTCTAGGCAAATGTTTGAGGTATATTGAGCGGAATGATATTCCTTTTGCTCTCATTTCTCTTTTTCCTTTGTATGGTTTTGGTTTTACTAAATAGCTCAACCTTGAATATTTGGTTATTTGGGGTAAATGTGAATTTTTCAACTTATCCTGATATATATATTAGAAGTTACCCATAAGCCACGTATTTTACTTCTTGTTATCTCGATGTTTGTTTTCCATTCAAGGAACTTATGGCTGGAGCTTGACATACTTAACTATCTCAATTGACTTTTATAAGTTTATTTCTTATCATGCCTCGTAAGATCCTGCATCTTACTGTTTGCGAGTCTTTGCTCTCTTGTTTTATCACACATCCGTCTGAATCTCTATTATTTTATTATTAAAGAAGATAGTTAACCAAAAGTCATTTTTAAGATTCCTACTCATCCAGCGTGCAAGTTTTTGGTTTTGTACATGGCTTAATGTTGATGCTCCTTTGCATCGTTTTGGGAACGAAGCTGTCAAATTCGAAAATTTCTTTTGCGATAAGTTCTCTATTGACTGGGGAAGTGGATGTTTAAACCTCAGAGTTCCTGCTTCTAAAGTTTTGTATACTGTATATCCTATGTCATATGGCCGGTAAATCTGTTCTTCTAGATATGTTCCAAGTAAATCTATGGAGTGGCATAAAACCAATGATCAGTTGTTTTTTTCCACTTCATATTCAAGTATGTATATAATGAATCTATTTACTTCTAGCTATTATGGTGTTGCAGAAGAATGCGATGCTCGGGGGCGCTGCTATGGGAGATTTGGTGTCTGCAGCTAGCAGTAATAACGGAGAGAAAATTGTGACAAATGCAATAACAGATGGTGTTATAGCCACTGCTGCAGAGTTTATCAGTTGTCTTTCCTCATAAGTGAAGAGAAATAAATGTGTCTATAATTTGGCATGTAAGAAAGAACAAATATCTTATGTTGCTTAGTTAACAATTGCAATAACATTATGTAGTTGAGCACTTTCTCAAGTAAATATCTACTCTGTGTTTAATGAGTTTTTAAATGGAAGTAGCAAGTTATGGCAATTATCTAGTGCCTGTAATACTTTTGTCTTGTGAATTTCACTTTGCAGCTGTATGGTTTCTTTCTTTCGTATAAACGCAAGGCAAGGAACCGGACGAAGTCCTGGTACATGATCTGATGAACTATCGAATTCCACTTGGTAGTTTATCTTGCTGAAAACTTCTCCTCTCATTTTTCTTTCGGTTTCCCCTGAAGCGCCAAGAGATTTCGAACTGTGCTAGTAATCAAAATTATCAAATTCAATTTCATATATTTTCTAGTCACTGAAGCCTTCCTAGTGCTTTTCACTTATGTGGATATTCCCATCTTACATCAATCAGAAATTTTGACATCAGTGTATAGAACACGGATTCACCAAAAAAAAAAAACTTCAAAATTTACAAAATAGGAAAGCTATCGGCCGGTTATGACATGAATTTGTACATTGATAGATTGTACTAATGTGGGAATTGGTGTGGTATTCACCACCATTAGACACAAAAATTCCAAAACTTGGCTGTGCTGTAAACCAAAAAGCGTGGCATATGCGACTATTTGTACTAGTGTCGTATAAAATATATTGGGTACTTCACTAACAGGCTCATATAAATTAAATGGGTACCTTTTTTTCAGGATGCTAAAATTTTAATGGGTAAATGACTTTGGCGATCTTATAAATTAAAACAGGTATTTGAGGCAGAAGGTAAGGTTTTAAAAATGGGTAAACTGTTTTAAGTTCCAATTGAAGAGTATATTATTGTTTGAGTATATATGCACTCCAACTTAATATATTTAGGAGGCAATTGGAAGCTAAAATTGTGCTTGCAAACCAGTGCCTAAATCAGTGATCTCCATGTACATAAGGATCTTTATTCCAAGTTGCAATGAAAAGTGAACACTACAATTCCAAGTTGCCTAAATCAATGATCTCCCGTAGAATCACTACAATTTGATGCATGTCTCTGTAAAGTGAACATAATAAAACAAGGTAAAGTCATTAACATTCAAAAGAAATGCTTTGCCTACATGTAATAGATTCATAGAAGTCGTATCTGCATGAATCATAATTGGAAATCAGATACTTAACCATCCAATTTTTGTATCTTTGATCATAATATGTGTGGATAACATAATCAAAATCTTGCAAAAGATAGTATATGCTTTCTTGGTAGTTCTTATATCAACGGATCCTAAGGGTTCCTCACAAAAACCAAGCAAAGGGGGCATCGCCACCGACCAATTACTAAAAAGCTGCATCACTAACCACCAACACCAATAAAATCATCCGTACCATCGACTCCAGCAAAGTATACATAACCAGAAATTTAATTCTACGCAAATGGTAACAAGTAACACAGGTTTAGCTTCTACTGGTACAAATCATTTAATAGTGTACCAAATCTTACTTGAGAAGAGAGGTACATATACATAAATTAGAATGGTGGTATACGGTTTAGCAATAGCTTTCACAAGATCTGGCTTCAACCAAGGATCAAAAAAATGCTGATAACCGAGTGTTCCTTACACATCTAAGTATAATATACTAAAAAATTTACTTAATTCTAAAGGTTAGATTTTAGTTTATGGTTCCAACAGTACCTACATTCGAGATGTCAGCCAAACAGATTCGTAGTTTCTACTAATGTTTCATTTTTTGTTAAACTAAGTTTCAAAATAGTCCAACCATTGAAACTCATACAACAAGATTATAAATGAACAGGCAAGAGTGGCTTCCCGTTGTTGATGCTTCACCCAATCCATATATCCTAAAAACTCAAACTACAATCCTTAAGAATCGTAGATAGCCTACTTGGTTTCAATAAACACCCCATGCATTTCTTTGCAACTAAACTAGATATACTACTTCCATCAACACATATTAGCAAGTAAATGATATTGCATCCAGAATGTCTGCTGGTTTACCATTATCTCCTACAATTAATGCAATATATATATATTGAGTTCTCTAAGCCCCACAAAGCCTTTAAGGGTACTTGCATCACCACTACCACCGTGCTGGTTAGTAAGAACAGATAAAAACTATATGAAAATAACTACACTCAAAACTACCTGCACCATCATAGATTATGCTTACTACAAAACATGAAGGGAGTATAAGGAAAAAATCAATATTTACTTAAATTTCATTAAACAACATATTCTTTTTCATTCTAATTTCAACAAAGTTAAGACAAGAATAACAACACCACACATTACTTAAATTAAGTTTTGGTTTGCAACAAACTTGGATTTCAAATGAGTGCCACCACGTCATCAAAGATAAATGAAAGCAAATATTACATGCAAACCTTTTCCTTTTGAAACTTTTTCCAAACAGGTTGTGGGTGTATTTCTGTTGGTGGAGATGTGAGCTTGTTTTGGTTTTTTTTAGCCTCCATTTATGGCTCTACCTCCATGCAAACTTGAATTGGGATACAACCCATCAATTCTAATCAATTTCAAACACTTAATGTCTATAACACTCTGAATCATTGTTATTCAACACATGATAAGTCATCGGCAACATCTCACTTCCTTAGTTGTTTTCTTGGCGAAAATCACGCCAAAACCACTGGGAAACTCTCTAGAAATCGAGTTCAACTAGAACCCAATATTCTTAAACCATTGTAAACTCTAATTACTTTGTATACATCCCCCATGAACCATGAAAACTCAGCAACACAACCCACTTTCTTCACTGTCTCCTTGGGATCAAACCAAGTGGAGGAACTGAAGCTGAGAAATCGAAACTGAGTTGGACCTATAGGGAAGCTACAAGATATAACCCTCTACCAATCTCCTATTTTGGGTAAACTCAACCCATTTAAACTAACCTAACCCAACTACTAGGGAAGGGTAGATTAGGTAAGAACTGGAACGTGTCAATAGGTGAGTTGGACCGAGTCCAACTCGCACATAGTTATTACCTTTTTAACGATTTCGACCGTGAGAGAACCTTTCCATGAAATTCGGAATATCTGTGACCTTTGCTCTAATTTATGTGCAAGAAAATAACAATATATTTTTCAAGCAATACATCCTTTTGGAAGCTTCTCCGACCCTTAAATTCCTAAAAGCACGTTGAACGATAAACGTTAATCTTCTTCTTTCTCTGAGTCAACACTTTTCTTTAAAAAATGTTCAATAAGAAAGATGCTACATCAAATGGATTTCAAGTTACTGAAATTGATCCAGGGGGACGAAATATGAAGGTTTCTCATGTTAATTTGGGTGAAGATGTGGAGATGTCGATAGATGAGATGCAAAATGAAAACTCACCTTCGAAGGTTAAGGCTTCAAGCAATGAAAATGGGGGAAACAGATTAAATAATACAAGATCATATAAAAATGTTGTTCATGGAAAATAGAATAATTAGGTAGAGTGTTTCAAAGATTGGGGTATCAATGATATAGAAGAGGACTTATTTGGGCAGGAACAGGATGGTGTGATGGAAGAGGAAACTGATGACGGAATCCCAATCATCCGAATTGATTCTCAAACCCATAGAAGAATCATACAGCCATGGAAAAATTGCCTTATTGGTAAGGTAGTGGGTAAGACTGTTGGTTTTAAATATATCTCCAGTAAAAAAATTGAGATGTTGAATCCTACAGGTAAGATTGATATTCTAGATTTAGAGCATGATTTTTTCTTGTTCAAATTTGAGGCTCCTGTTGATTTTAAACATGCTTTATTAGATGGACCTTGGTTCATCAATGGTCATCACTTGTCTTTGCGCAGATGGTCGACTAATTTCAAACCATCTGAATCATCAATACAAAGAACTGTAGTTTGGGCACGCCTACCTGAACTACCTCTTGAGTATTATGATGAGAAGGTTCTAGCTGCTGATGTTGCTGCTAGTTTAGGGAAATTAGTTAAGATTGATAAAACCACTGAGTGTGCTTTGAGAGGGAAATTTGCGAGGTTCTGTATTGAAATCGATACGAATATTCCTCTCAAACCGATGGTTAAGATAGGTCCAATTAGGCAACGTATTGAATATGAAGGTATTAACCACATTTGTTTCAATTGTGGGAAGATAAATCATAAGAAAGAAAAATGTCCATTGCTACAACAAGTTACTGCTGATGCTAATGTTAATGTTTCTTCTCTAGTTATGTCTAACATTTCAGGTAATGTATTGGAGAAAGATGATGGGCTTGGTCCCTGGATGTTAGTCTCTAGCAAGAAGAATAGAGGCAAAGGCACTAACAACAGTACTAGCAAAGGTGACAAACCAGTAGCTAGTGGTGTGCTAGGAAAGAACAATAATGTTACAGAAAGTCTTAGTGGCAAGTCAGTAGATGCTAGGAAAGTTGGACATGCAAATGGATCAGGAAAGAGTAACAGCCAAGGAATTGGAAAGGTTAGTAGTAATCTGGAGGTTTCTAAAAGTGGTAATGCCAAGAGCCAATAGCAGTTACATATTTTAACTCATGATGGATTGAAAAACTTAATTATTGATAATGGAAATGGGGCGTCAATCAAGGAGAATATTGTAACTGCTGAGAAGATTATTGGGGACGTTACTAGCAATAAGTGGGATATTATTAATGGTAATAAAGATGATAGTGGTGTAATGGATTAAATAGAGGAAAGGGTCGTTCTTCTACTCACAAAGCAATTGGCATTTCATCTTCAAAAGTTTCTGCAGAAAAAAATAAGTTTAGCGAGAAAGGTTCAAGAGATGGCGACTCCAGTAGTGGAGGAATGGTTAGTCAAATATCTGTTAGTTTGCACGGCTCGTGATAGGGGTAGAATACACCGTATTTACTATCTATAGAGTTTATGCTTTCTTTGCTATTTTTTTTTGTAAATTATGTATTTTACGCGTGTTTTTGAGTTATTAGGTACTCTGGAGTCGCACGGAGGAAAAGAAGAAGGAATCACTCAAATTTGAGCAAAAAGGGCAAAATCTGTCATTTCAGGGGAGGACACTATCTGGAGTCCAGCCAAGGTTAAGGGACAACTATATTTGGAGGAGTACTAAATACAGTCTAGCTGTGGTTAGGGGTTGTCATTCAAGGTATCCATTATCATTGTGAATGGCTGTAAATAACGGGTGAAAATATCTCTGGGGTGTAACTATCCACCCCAATGATTGACTTAACCCTAAATCGAGAAGAAGCTTTTATCAATCATTTCCATTCTCTTCCCACACCTGAAACCGAGAGCAACAGAGCTGTCAATCCGAGAAATCGATAACGGTTTAAAGGAGGAATTGATACTGCAGTAAAGTCGTAAAGCAGACAGAGTTGGTGGTGGTACTGATTAGAGAAATCTGTTGATGTTGCGATGGAGATTGGGTTCAAATCGAAAGGTTTCTGTGATGAATTGCCGA
Organism: Papaver bracteatum; assembly: GCA_023529315.1. Taxonomy (NCBI): domain Eukaryota; kingdom Viridiplantae; phylum Streptophyta; class Magnoliopsida; order Ranunculales; family Papaveraceae; genus Papaver; species Papaver bracteatum. The sequence goes on along the minus strand of JAJJWX010002058.1, from coordinate 5,999,710 downwards.
TTTGATTGATATAGATCGAAGAAGTAGTTCAGAGATTAACAATGAAGAATTAGGGTTCATGGATGCAGTAATGGATGAACGAGATATTGAATCTGATGTTGTTAATGGAAGATTGAGTAGTGGCTGCGGCTAAGATGGGTTGAATTACGAGATGGGTCTTCACCGATGATGGTTTTGGTGGTGAATTAGAGATTACAAAAACAACTCGATATCTTTGTGAAATTGCGAAGAAAGTTTTATGAAGAGTTACTGAATTTAAAATCGAAACAGAGAAGCAAAATATGCTGAAATTGAAATGGGTTTGTTGTTGAAACCAAAAAAAAAAAAAAAAAGAGAGAAGGGGATCTGTGGGTTGATGAATTGTGTATGGGTGCTGCAGAAGAAGAATTAGGAGATGGATTTTCCTGAATAGAAAAGAGAAGATGTGTTGCAGCTGATTCAAGAGCACAAAGGTGGTCTCTGGTGATGCAGAACTGAGCTGCTATTCTCTGATGTACAATATATTGCTGATGTGATTGAAGCTTAAAATGGGTTGTGAAGTGAGCTGAAATGCTGCAGTTGAAGCTACATAGATGTATGCTAGGCTTGTAACAGGAGAAGACCAAAAAGATCGGCCTGAGAAAGCCCTGAAATAGAGGGAACTCTGTCTAATTCTCCCCTCCGACGAGTTGACTCATGCCGGCGATGACCGATCCAGACGAGTCCGATACCGATCCTTGTCTCCGACCCAGCTCAGCCGACTCATCTCTGACTAAGACAGCTGATTGAGCTGACTCTCCCTTGACTATTGACTGACGGTTTGACTTGTTTGACTTGTTTGACCGTTATCCCTAACGGTGGACTGACGGAATATTTTGTCAACTGCGACAACATCTCAGGTTTCCGGCGTCAACTATTCCGACAATTTCCGGCCAAAAACCCAATTTTCTGGTGAGCCAAAAATTACAGAATTTTGGGTGGATTTCTCTCATGGGGTGTGAAGAATTGGACTTGGAATTGGATAGAGAATTGGGCTTGGATTTGGAAAGAGGAGATGGAAGATTTGAGAAAGGCTTGGACTTGGAAATTGGATTGCTAAAGGAAATGGATTCTATTCCTTGGAAGATTTGGAGAGCATTGAAGCCTATAAATAAAGGAGTTCTCTATACTTCTTTATATATCTTTTGCACACCTTTTTACACACACAACACTTGTGTTTTTGCATTGTTTTTCAAAATTCTTCTTTTAATTATTTGTGTGAACTTCAAAACTTCTCCTTTTAATTATTATTGTGTGAATTTCAAAAGCATGAGTAGCTAATTTTCTTATTGATTGAGGATGAATTCCTAGTTCTTAACATATGATTTGAGTTTTTGTTACAATTCTATCTTGAAGTTTTTCATATGATTATCGTTTGTTTTTACTATTAAGAATGTTTATGATTGATTGATAGGTTGTTTAGAGTGCACGCTAAATTGATTTGTTAATTTAATCTAAAGCTAGTGAAAGTTAGGGAATACGTAATAGTTTCTTGACTCTTTACCTAAGTAGAAAACACGAGACCTTGCGGAGGGATTCCGTGGAGCAATTGTGTGTGAAAACAACGCTAGAAAGTGGACCAAGCGAACCGAGTCTAACTACTAGTATTAAACCTAAATTCATAAATCTTAATGCGTTCGGGGAATTACATCTTGTAAGCGAACCTCAAGGTGGTTCTTTTGAATAGAATCTGATAACTAAGCGAACCTCATTACTCAAGGAAATAAGGAATTTTGGGGTTAGCTAAGCGAACCTGCTATCCTACGGTTGGTGATAATCTGTGACTAATAAAAAGTGGAAAAGAACATAAATTGATTCATTGTTTTGCAACGAAGAAGGATTCCTTGATCTAACTTCTCTTATTGATTTCAACTTACACTTTTGATTGCTTTATTTACTTTCTTTTGCTTTTAAAATCTTGAACCAATACCCCCCCTTTTTGTGACATTATAAGACAACTAAAACCTCTTGCTCCTCGTGGGAACGATCCTGACTACCCTATATTACTTGTTAATTAAGTAGTAAATATTAATTAATTTGTTGTGGTTACGACACGCATCAAATTTTTGGCGCCGCTGCCGGGGAGCAACGGACGATTTTAGTTGTTTTTATTTTCCTTTTGTTTTATTCTTGCTTTGTTAGATTCTATACCATATCTAACTTAGTTTTGTGAATCTTGTTTTAAGTGCTATATCTTTGGTGAATGCTTAAAGAGGGAAGACCGAGTCAAATACGTCTTCGATCCGGCACTCAACTAAAGGACTTTATTCGAGCGGTTAACACTCCGCTTCCTCGTTCAACATCAAGTGAGTTCGCAGATTCGGACTTAGAAGAAGAAGCAATGGGTGATCGCACACTCAATGACCTAGCTTCTCACAAGCTCGATACACAGCAATGGTGTATCCAAACTAACTCAACCTTCGAGATCAAGCCGGGTTGATTAGAGAATTACCAAAGTTTCATGGCATGGTGAATGAAGATCCAAACAAACATCTTATGGACTTCAATACCATAGTCATAGCCATGCTTCCACTGGATACTAATGCGGATGGAGCGTTGTTAAAATCTTTTCCATTCTCTTTGGCGGGAAATGCTAAGGAATGGTTGTACTATTTGCCTTCTGGAAGTATCACAACATAGAATGGGATGAAGAAACTTTTCCTCGAGAGATATTTTCCCGCATCAAAGGCTACTCAAATTCGCAAGGAGATTTGTGGGATGAAACAACATGTGGGAGAGTCATTATATGAATGTTGGGATCGGTACAAGAGATTGGTGTCAAGTTGTCCGCACCATCAATTTAGTGACGCCATGATAATTCAATACTTCTATGAAGGTCTCCAAACAAGTGATAGATATCTTCTTGACGCCGCGGGTGGTGGTGCACTAGTGAACAAGACGGTGGCCGAAGCTAGAGAGTTGATTGAAAGTATAGCGGCAAACTCGCAACAATTCTATGCAAGAGGTGAACCAATGGCTAAGTTGGTGCATGAAGTTAGTGACTCGTCTTCACAATCCGATCAACGGTTAAACAACATAGAGAGGGTAGTGCAACGATTGGCCGCGGTAATTATTCCGGATGATGAAACCGAACGAGTAAATGCTTTATATCCAAATCAAAGGCCAAGGTACGATCCATACTCAAATACCTACAATCCCGGTTGGAAGGATCATCCCAACTTTAGCTATGCAAACAAGCAAGCGGCGACTCCTAATCCATATGTGCAACAAGGTGGATTCCAACAATCACGTTTCCAACCTCAACAACAACAATTCCAACCACAACAAGTCAAGGAGCAAGATTCTTCGAATGATGACAAGTTGAATGTGATATTGCAAAGCATGCAAGGTCTCACTTCTATGTTACAACAAAACCAACAAAAGACCGATTCTACAATCAAAGCTTTGGAACAAAGGACCGGTTCGGCAATCAAGGATTTACAAACTCAAATGGGACGACCGATATGAACTTAATGAAAGCTCAAACATCCACAAAGCTTCCTTCACAACCATTTGTTAACCCAAGAGAGAATGTTAATGCGGTTACTTTACGAAGTGGAAGAAAAGTAGAGAGTCCAAGTCATCATGAATAAGCTAGTGAAGAGGTAGTGAAAGACAAGGAGGAAGCCGAACCAAGGAACAATTCTACACCAACCGCCCAATCCAAGGAACCGGTTCCTACTTTTACTACTCCACCTCATTTTCCTAGTCGTTTTGCTAAGTCCAAGAAGGAATCTCAAGACAAGGCACTCATGGATATCTTCAAGAAGATAGAAATCAACATCCCCTTCATCGGGGACATCAAGACAATGCCAAGGTATGCAAAGTTCATGAAGGATTTATGCACAAAGAAGGATAGGTTGCTTGATAATGAAATTACTAAAGTTGGCGAGAGTGCGTCGGCTATGCTTTTGAATAAGATGCCTACAAAGTGCACGGATACCGGTGGTTTCACGGTGCCAATTACTATTGGTAAGAAAAGGTTTGAACATGCTTTACTTGATTTGGGAGCTTCCATTAGTGTGATGTTGGCCGATATATATGACTCCTTGAATCTTGGACCATTGAAAAAGACAAGAGTTATTATCCAATTAGCAAACAAGTCTAACATTTATCTAAAGGGACTTGTAGAAGACGTTCTAGTGCAAGTGAATGAGTTAATTTTTCCGGTGGATTTCTTTGTGATGGATATGGACAACAATGATAATCGTTCGTCTACTTCTTGGCAGGCCATTTATGAAGACCGCAAATACGAAGATTGATGTTGATAAGGGTACACTTATTATGGAATTCGACAAGGAAGTAATACACTTTAACATATTTGAAGCCATGCGCTACCCAAGTGATGTGCATTCCGCTTACTCCATTTATGTGGTTGGTTTATTAGCGCAACAAATGGTGGAATTGAATCAAGAGGATGAACTTGATGTGGTGTTGCAAAAGATCAATTGGATGTCCACGGCTTGCCTAACTTGGATGTTGAAATTTCCAAGGAATTGGTGGAGACGTGTGGTGCTTTGACGGCATTATAAGAAGCTAAGGGTAATGTTTCATATATTTCTTTACCCGTGAATGATGAATTACTTGTACCATCTATTGTGAAGGCGCCTAAACTATAGTTAAAGCCACTTCCGGACCATTTGAAGTATGCGTTTTTGGGAGATGGATATGAGCTTCCGGTGATTATTGCAAAGAACCTCACACCGGTACAAGAAGACCGTTTGCTTAGAGTCTTGAAAGAGCACAAAATGGCTATTGGGTGGACAATTGCGGACATCAAAGGCATGCATAGGATTCTAATGGAAGAGAATGTGAAGCCGATACGTGATGCTCAACGTAGGCTTAATCCTCCCATGATGGAGGTTGTGAAGAAAGGGATACTCAAATTGCTAAGTGCGGGGGTAATTTACCCAATTTCCGATAGCAAGTGGGTAAGTCCGGTACAAGTGGTGCCAAAGAAGTCCGGTGTTCGAAATCAAGGCGATGAACTTGTTCCTACAAGAGTTCAAACCGGTTGGAGAGTGTGCATTGACTATAGGAAGCTTAATTCCGCAACCCGGAAGGATCACTTTCCTTTACCTTTTATTGATCAAATGTTGGAGCGGTTAGCGGGGCATTTGTATTATTGTTTCTTGGACGGTTATTCGGGATACAACCAAATTGTGATTGCACCGAAGGACCAAGAGAGACCACTTTCACTTGTCCGTTTGGAACGTTTGCATATCGACGGATGCCGTTTGGTCTTTGCAATGCACCGGCTACTTTCCAAAGATGCATGGTAAGTATATTCTCGGACTATGTGGAGCGCATCATTGAGGTATTTATGGACGACTTTAGTGTTTACGAAAATTCTTTTGATAGTTGTTTAGACAACCTTGAACTAGTTCTTAAACGATGCATAGACACAAACCTTGTCCTTAATTGGGAGAAATGTCATTTTATGGTAAACCATGGCATAGTACTTGGTCACATTGTGTCCTCTCGAGGGCTCGAAGTGGACAAGTCAAAGATAGATTTAATAATAAACTTATAATATCCCACTTCGGTGAGGGAGATCCTTTCTTTTCTTGTACATGCAGGTTTCTATAGGTGGTTTATCAAGGATTTCTCCAAAATCTCCATGCCGATGTGCAAGTTATTGCAAAAGGAGGTACCTTTTGACTTCAACAAGGAATGCAAGGATGCTTTTGACAAATTGAAGGCAATGTTGACTAGTGCGTCGATTATCAAGTCACCGGATTGGAATCTTCCATTTGAACTAATGTGTGATGCTAGTGATTATGCGGTTGGAGCCGTTTTGGGTCAAAGAGTGGACAAGTTGTCCCATGTTATCTATTATGCATATAGGACCCTCAATGATGCACAAATCAACTATTCTACCACGGAAAATGAGTTATTGGCTATAGTTTTTGCATTGGAATGATTTCGATCATACTTGGTGGATACGAAGGTTATTGTGTATTCCGATCATGCCGCACTTAAATACTTAATAAAGAAGAAAGAAGCTAAGCCAAGACTAATCCGGTGGATCCTATTACTACAAGAGTTCGACATAGAAATTCGAGATAAGAAAGGTGTGGAGAATACCGTTGCGGATCATCTTAGTATACTTGTTATGTATCACGAAGAACTTCCATTACAAGGCCGCTTTCCGGACGAACAACTTTTCTCCTTGGAAGAATCAACACCTTGGTATGCGGATATAGTGAATTACTTGGTGACAAGGAAGGTACCTAGTACAATGTCTAACTTCCAAAAGATGAAACTTAAGAAGATAACCAAGCAATATGTGTGGGATGAACCATACCTATGGAAATATGGCGTTGATCAAATAATGCGAAGGTGCGTACCTAATTCCGAATTTCAATATATTCTCTCCTTTTGTCATAATTTTGCTTGTGGTGGCCATTTTGGTTCTAAACGTACCGCTCTCAAGGTTCTCGAGAGTGGATTTTAATGGCCCACCTTATTTGAAGATTCATATGTTTTTTGTAAATCGTGTGATAGATGTCAAAGAACGGGCAATCTAGGTGCTCGAAATCAAATGCCACTCACACCAATTCTCGCCGTAGAGATTTTTGATGTGTGGGGTATCGATTTTATGGGCCCTTTTGTCAATTCGAATGGAAACTTTTATATACTTCTTGCCGTAGATTATGTTTCGAAATGGGTGGAAGCTAGAGCCACCAAAACTAATGATTCTCAAGTTGTTTGTGATTTTGTAAGAGAAAACATATTCACTAGGCACGGTACACCAAGAGTGGTGATAAGCGATGGAGGATCACATTTCAAGAAGTATTTCCACGCTCTCCTCAAGAAGTACAACATAACACACAAGATTGGTACGCCTTACCATCCACAAACTAGTGGACAAGAGGAAATCTCAAACCATGAGATCAAGTCCATTCTTGAGAAAATGGTGAATACCACAAGGAAAGATTGGATCTTTAAGCTCAATGATGCACTTTGGGCGTATAGAACGGCGTACAAGACACCAATTGGTATGTCTCCATATCGGTTGGTTTATGGAAAAGCTTGTCATATTCTGGTTGAACTTCAACATAAGGCTTATTGGGCGATAAAGAAATGCAACATGGAGTATGATAAAGCGGGGAAGCAAAGAAAGTTACAATCAAATGAGCTAGAGGAGATACGTAATGATGCTTACGAGAGTGCACGGATTTACAAGGAAAAGATCAAGCTTTTTCATGACAAGATGATTTCGCGGAAAAGTTTTGTTGTGGGGCAAAAATTTCTTTTATTTAATACTCGTTTACGTTTATTTCCGGGTAAGCTTAAGTCCCGTTGGGTGGGACCATTTATTGTTACTAATGTTTATGATCATGGTGCAGTTGAAATTGTTAGTGAACAAACAGGACAACCCTTGAAAGTCAACGACCATAGGTTGAAGCCATATTATAAAAACTTTCCAACGGAGCATGTGGACGTGATTGGACTTCGAGATGTGCTCCCTCTAGAGGAGTAATGTGAAGCAAGAGCTAAGTCGGGCCGTCGACTTTAACACAAGCGCTAAATGGGAGGCAACCCATAGGTTTTGTATTTCTTAACCTTTTGCTTTTTATTTTGTTATTTATTTTTCTTGTTCCATATCATATTAGGATTTCCCACCTTGACTTTACTAGGAGGATTCAATTACATTTAGGACAATGTAAGGTTTAAGTGTGGGGGAGTGGCTAAGCATATTTTTAAAAATAAATAAATTTATGCATAAAACTTCAAACTTTTAGAGATTTTAGAGTCACTAGCATACTTCTAGGTATGTTTACATAGAGAATTCTGACCGACATAATTGAACTTGGAAGTGTTAGGGAACTACGTTCGGATTTCTTATTTGTTAGAGTGTTAAATAATGGATTTAATCATGCCGGTGATGCAAATTAGGAGTAGAGAAGAATGCATTATTAGAGTTGTTGATCAATCATTAGTGGAGACTACCCATTTACATATCAACCAAGGCACCGACCAAAAATTCTTCCTTGACTAAAGAGCTTCTTTTGAGTGTGTGTCACCGTACGTTAATTCCGGGTAGAATGGTGAGCTACCCAACTTCACACCAATTTTCAGCACTATTTTTGATCTCTTGAGTGCTAACTTTTGTCAATCATGAGGGTGACGTCTATGGATGAAATCCTCCTTCTTGTAGTTCGATTTGCAGTTAGCACCATTCTCTCTCTCGACAACAACGGGTCCATAGAAACACCACAATCATTAACAAGGGAGCAACATCAAAATCTACAAGGAAAGTTGAAGACGTTCAAGGTTTACAAGCAACGGAACAAGAAAAGAGCAAACTTCAAATCCAAGTAAAGCAACATACAATGAGCGGATTTTTACATACATGTTGAAGACTTAAAATATAATGAGCGGAATTTTATATTCAAGTATGAAGACTAGTTTACAAGAGAAAAGAAAATCAAAAGGTGAGAATTATTGAAGTTTATGATTTCGAGACGATACAAGTTGTGAAGAATCAAGCGGTAAACTACTTTTCCCATGGCCATGGTTTGTTTTATTTTCACTTTGTTTTGTATTTAATTTCTCTTGTTTCAAAAAAAAAAAGTTGAAAAAAAAAAATGAGACAAGAAAAATTTGTTATTTTATTTGTATTTATTTAATAAGCCGCGAGGAAGGAAAATCTATAAGGAAGTTTCAATCGACAAGGATTTTAAGGAAAAAGGTTCCAAATTGTCAAGGATCCATGAATTCGAAAGTTTATCATCAATAGTTGAAGCCAAAGCCGAAGACCGAGAAGATAAAGACGAGGAGCGGAAGACGTTTCTATTGGATGCCGTGAGAGTGGTGTTATCATAATTTGCAATCGGATGTGAAGGTAAGTAAGTAATCCCATCCTCGATAATAGTGGTTGATTTCCTTTCTTAGAGATCTTCAGAAAAATGGTTTTTCAAAATATTAAAAGATGTGGGTTTTTAAAATATTTCGGAAGTTGTCCTTCCCATCATTCAGCGTGCTGCAGGATTTCTCTCTCTACCTGCACACATGTGAGACCCATAAAAAAAGCCGTCTTTTTTAGTGCAATTATCATAAAATCTTTTTAAGTGAGGCAGAAGTCGAGGCGAAATTCTTATTGATTGTTTCTCAAACACGCGTTCTCTCATTATGGTGTGGTTATTTCTCACTCAACATTTAAGAATGAGAATATGTTCTTTAGTATTTCGAACTTCTTATTACTAGTATGCAGAAACTCTATGTCCTCATAGCTCTTTGGATGCTTGGGACGCTGGAAAGCTTTGAAGTTGTGAGTTTTAGTTTGATTTGCTCGAGGACTATCAAAGTCTAAGTGCGGGGGAATTTGATAGGTGTAGAATACACCGTATTTACTATCTATAGAGTTTATGCTTTATTTCCTATTTCTCTTGTAAATTATGTATTTTACGCGTGTTTTTGAGTTATTAGGTACTCTGGAGTCGCACGGAGGAAAAGAAGAAGGAATCACCCAAATTTGAGCAAAAAGGGAAAATCTGTCATTTCAGGGGAGGACACTATCTGGAGTCCATCCAAGGTTAAGGGACAACTATATTTGGAGGAGTACTAAATACAGTCTAGTTGTGGTTAGGGGTTGTCATTCAAGGTATCCATTATCATTGTGAATGGCTGTAAATAACGGGTGAAAATATCTCTGGGGTGTAACTATCCACCCCAATGATTGACTTAACCCTAAATCGAGAAGAAGCTTTTATCAATCATTTCCATTCTCTTCCCACACCTGAAACCGAGAGCAACAGATCTTTCAATCCGAGAAATCGATAACAGTTTGAAGGAGGAATTGATACTGCAGTAAAGCCGTAAAGCAAACAGAGTTGGTGGTGGTACTGATTAGAGAAATCTGTTGATGTTGCGATGGAGATTGGGTTCAAATCGAAGGGTTTCTGTGATGAATTGCCGATTTGATTGATATAGATCGAAGAAGCATTTCAGAGATTAACAATAAATAATTAGGGTTCATGGATGCAGTAATGGATGAACGAGATATTGAATCTGATGTTGTTAATGGAAGATTGAGTAGTGGCTGCGGCTAAGATGGGTTGAATTACGAGATGGGTCTTCACCGATGATGGTTTTTGTGGTGAATTAGAGATTACAACAACAACTCGATATGCTGTGAAATTGCAGCAAAGTTTAATGAAGAGTTACTGAATTTAAAATCAAAACAGATAAGCAAAATACGCTGAAATTGAAATGGGTTTGTTGTTGAAACCAAAAAAAAAAATAGAAGGGGATCTGTGGGTTGATGAATTGTGTATGGGTGCTGCAGAAGAAGAATTAGGAGATGGATTTTCCTGAATAGAAAAGAGCATATGTGTTGCAGCTGATTCAAGAGCACAAAGGTGGTCTCTGGTGATGCAGAACTGAGCTGCTATTCTCTGATGTACAATATATTGCTGCTGTGATTGAAGCTTAAAATGGGTTGTGAAGTGAGCTGAAATGCTGCAGTTGAAGCTACATAGATGTATGCTAGGCTTGTAACAGGAGAAGACCAAAAAGATCGGCCTGAGAAAGCCCTGAAACATAGGGAACTGTGTCTAATTCTCCCCTCCGACGAGTTGACTCGTGCCGGCGATGACCGATCCAGACGAGTGCAATACCGATCCTTGTCTCCGACCCAGCTCAGTGACTCAACCGACTCAACTCTGACTAAGATAGTTGATTGAGCTGACTCTCCCTTGACCATTGACTGGTGGTTTGACTTGTTTGACCGTTATCCCTAACGGTGGACTGATGGAATATTCTGTCAACTGCGACAACATCTCAGGTTTCCGAAGTCAACTATTCCGGCAATTTCCGGCCAAAAACCCAGTTTTCCGGTGAGCCAAAAATTACATAATTTTGTGGGGATATCTCTCATGGGGTGTGAAGAATTGGACTTGGAATTGGATGGAGAATTGGGATTGGATTTGGAAAGAGGAGATGGAAGATTTGAGAAAGGCTTGGACTTGGAAATTGGATTGCTAAAGGAAAGGGATTCTATTCCTTGGAAGATTTGGAGAGCATTGAAGCCTATAAATAAAGGAGTTCTCTGCACTTCTTTATATATCTTTTGCACACCTTTTTACACACACAACACTTGTGTTTTTGCATTGTTTTTCAAAATTCTTCTTTTAATTATTTGTGTGAACTTCAAAACTTCTCCTTTTAATTATTATTGTGTGAATTTCAAAAGCATGAGTAGCTAATTTTCTTATTGATTGAGGATGAATTCCTAGTTCTTAACATATGATTTGAGTTTTTGTTTCAATTCTCTCTTGAAGTTTTTCATATGATTATCGTTTGTTTTTACTATTAAGAATGTTTATGATTGATTGATAGGTTGTTTAGAGTGCACACTAAATTGATTTGTTAATTTAATCTAAAGCTAGTGAAAGTTAGGGAATACGTAATAGTTTCTTGATTCTTTACCCAAGTAGAAAATACAGACCTTGCAGAGGGATTCCGTGGAGCAATTGTGTGTGAAAACAACCCTAGAAAGTGGACCTAGAGAACCGAGTCTAACTACTAGTATTAAACCTAAATTAATAAATCTTAATGCGTTCGGGGAATTACATCTTGTAAGCGAACCTCAAGGTGGTTCTTTTGAATAGAATCCGATAACTAAGCGAACCTGTTACTCAGTGAAATAAGGAATTTTGGGGTTAGCTAAGCGAACTTGCTATCCTACGGTTGGTGATAATCTGTGACTAATAAAAAGTGGAAAAGAACATAACTTGAATCATTATTTTGCAACGAAGAAGGATTCCTTGATCTAACTTCTCTTATTGATTTCAACTTACACTTTTGATTGCTTTATTTACTTTCTCTTGCTTTTAAAATCTCGAACCAATGCCCCCCCTTTTGTGATATTATAAGACAACTAAAACCTCTTGCTCTTCGTGGGAACGATCTTGACTACCATATATTACTTGTTAATTAGGTAGTAAATATTAATTCATTTGTTGTGGTTACGACACGCATCAGCGCGCAAGGAGCTAAAAGAGATAGAGAACGGTCTTGTGGAGTTGGTGATGGATCAATTCACCAGACTGGACACCATATATCAATTGAGAATGGAAAGAGAGGAGTTAACAACTTGATTGAGGGAAGTGATGCCGCAGAGAATTCAGGCGCCGAAGCAAGACAACCAAAATGGAGGTTCGGACGGAGTATCAAAGATATTGACGCCAATCAAGTTTTCCAAGTCCATCTGGGATCATAGGGAGTCAACAGAGGTACCAACATAAAGGATGGAAAATCAAGAGTACGTGTCAAATATGTGGCGAGAAGGATCGATCCTAGAATCAATTCTACCACCAATGGTAGAAACCCCAGCCCTTATAAGAGGACCAAAAGGTCTTTGGAAGTTCGAGATGAGGATTACTACTCAGTTGTATTTGTACCAAACCAACCAAAGGATGTTCAAGTGCAGATTCAGCCCACTAATGGGGATGGAGAGACAACTAGTGAAGAAAAAATGGGATTTGCCGATGCCACGCAAAGCCCATTATGAGCTGGTTGACCCTTTCCTTATTAATAACCTCAATATGAATATTTTAGTTTGGAATACTCGTGGCATAGCCAGACCTTCTTTTATGAAGGTCATAAAGAATTTGGTGAAGAGGCATAAACCTTTTATTGTAGCATTGCTGGAAACTAAAGTTATCCATGAGCATGCCACTACTTTGGTCGGCAAGCTTGGTTTTCTGATTCTGTTGTTGTGGACACTCAATGTTTCTCCGGAGGTTTGTGCCTTTTATGGAATTCTTCTGAGATTGATGTTCAAGTGATTTCTGAAACTAGGTGGTCTATACATGCTACCATTTCTGCGAATTGTCAAGCCCCGCGGGTTCTGTCGACAATTTATGCTAGTCCTAACAAGATTTGTAGGAAGCTAATTTGGGAGGAATTGGGTATTGTTGCTGACTTTCCAAATAAAGGTCATATGTTCATGGGTGACTTTAACGCCATCAACTCTAGGACTGAGAAAGTGGGAGGCCAAATCCCTACTGTCAATCAACTGAAGAAGTTGAATCAACTCATGATCACTGCAGTTTGTTGGATGTAGTTGCAGGAAATCCTACAACACACCCCTTATCAAATCTTGATAACAATTCCTAGATCTAAATATAAAAATGGTGATAAAAATACTAAATTATAAATAAACACCAAGATTTTTTACATGGTTCGATCAATGTGATATACATCCACGGATCTTCACTATAATAATTTGTAACTACATTAATTTACATTTACAATCTCCATTAATGGAGTTCTTGGAAGAATTCTAGATCTAGTTTTAGGGAAGAAGATGATAAAGAAATTATATTATCTCTCTCTAAAAACCCTCTCTGCAAAATAACTTTCTCTCTCCTATCCAAATTATCTCTCTCCTGCTCTCTTATTTATATAGGCAGTTACATAGTGGATGACAGCTCATTGACAACTCATATTTCCCCTAATTTCGGATCCCAGTTCTGCGGTAATATCTTTCGCAAGTTTTCTTCATTTCTCTCGAACTCCTCCATGTCTCGCAGGATTTTCCCTCTTGTTATATTTCTTGCGAACTATCACCTTATTCTTGCAAGTAATGATAAAATCTTCACATATTTCGTCATTTCTTATAATTATTTGCGACACCTGCCATGTGTGGTAGAAATCTTTGCAAGAGCGTTGTTATTGTGAAATTCTGCTCCTACATTTTGCCTCTTTTTTCTTGAATATTGCTTGAAGAGCAATCTTTAAGAAAAAATTCGTTGTTGTAGTAGTCTCTGATCTTTGTTGACGAAGGAACTAGCGAAAGAATACCAAACTTAAAAAGTATATACTTGCCTCTATTCTTTTGCGAAGTTCTGAAGCTTTGAGAAATAATTAGAAGTATCATATTTTGAAGTACACGAAGTATGAAGAATGAAGTATGAGAAGTATCCTTGAATAAGTATAAGAAGTACTCAATCCTCGAAATATAAGGAGTATCCGCTCTTGAATGAAAAATATTGCCTCTATTCATGCGAAATTATTTCTTCATTTTTGGTGAGAATTCTTGCCCATTTTGGAAATGATTCTTTCCGAGAAGATAAAGAACATAAAATATTTTCTTGGTAATCCCTAACTGCCTCTGTTCTTTATCTATGAAGGAGAATCCTTGAGAAAATGCTGAATGATTAAATTGCTTCTTTGTTCTTATCTTTGCCTCTGCCTCAAGTGATAATCACTTTAAGAAAATAATCACATTCTGCAAAATTATCACAATTCCTGCGAAATTCTGGATATATCTTCGAGTTTATGAATTAGTCTGCGTGATTATGAATAACCCTGCCAATTTCCAAATATTTCTGTGAATTTTTGAACATTTCTGCGAATTATGAATAGTGCTCAAACAGTACTGAGAATAGTGCTCAAACAGTACTGCGAATAGTGTCGCAAATAGTGCTGCGAATTATGAATTGTCCTGCGAATTTTCAAGGTACTATTCTCATTTCGCTGCCGTAAAAGTGATGTAGCGTTTGTGCCTCATTTTTCTGGCTCATTGTATCTCATTGTTATTTTCTCCACTTTTTCTTATGCAATATAATTATCTTCGCAAGTTTATTTGCATTCTCTCTATTGGTCTTATTTTCTTTTTGGCATGTAAAACTTGTGTACTTCTCTCTTTCTTTCTTGCGACTATTTTCCGCGATAAATTGTAATTTCCATTTTATGCATTCCCATACCTGCCTCTTGTTATTGATCTGTAATGAAATAAGACTAATATAAAGTCGTTAGCAATCTGTTATACGCTTGTAGGTATAACCTCTCTTGTGGTCTTATTTCGCCTTCCTAGTTAAAGGACTTATTATGCCACTTTTATGCGATAAGATCGCAGGACATTCTTACTTTCACATGTAATAATCCATTGATCTTGCCTTATCATTTATTTTGATCTCTGCGACAATATGATAAATCTAAGCCATTTTGTGAGATTAATCTCTCTTTGCTTTTTAAGACTTATGACATTGCCGTCTTTGCGATGAAATCGCAGGACGTATTTGCGATTTAAATCCTCTTATTATTGATTTCATTTATCTCATATTTTGATCTTATCGCAAAAACCCATTGATCTCATCTTAACATTTCTCTTTAGGATTTTTGGCCAGTCACGCGGCAATATGACGGGCCTAAATACTCTTGCGAATATAAAGTCCCAGGACATTGTTGTCTCTGTCACGCGACAATATGACGAGCCTAAATATTCTTACGAATATAAAGCCCCATGACATTGCCGTATTTTTTGATACACAGCTCCCTAATGGAGGGTATCGCCCTTATCTCTCCCCCCGGTTGCCCCTTCAAGGATTATACATCGGCCATACAAGACTAGCACTTTCCCATCATGTTCTGCCAACAACCAGTTGTTTTCACAGCCTTGTCCTTTATGCCTTATATGGCTTATAGTTACAAGACTGCACCCTAAGTGGGGTTTTCTTCGGGCCGAACACATCGTAAGCCAAGACTTGCCATGGATGGCCAGGGTAGGTTCATCCATCCCGGGCACCCACAACTCAACCGTGTACCTCGGCGCCTTGATCATACGTTGCATTCCTTAGGAGAAACTCTCGAGCGCCCAACCAGGGTATAACCTTATATAATTGGGAATCCAAGTTATCTCTCCCGGATGGATTTTCTATAATCCCAAATCTCCATGACTAGGTTCCAGCAGCGGTATAGCCTTTCCCATAGCCATGCAAAGAGATACCCCCCCTTATGACGCACTTTAAGGACATTTCCTCTTACGGAATAGAATCCGCGAACTAAGGTGTACGCCATAAAAGTTCGTCCAGTTCTTATGATAATTGAAATTAAAGAGATACCCCCCTTATGACGCACTTTAAGGACATTGCCTCTTACGGAATAGAATCCGCGAACTAAGGTGTACGCCATAAAAGTTCGTCATGTTCTTATATGTTTTTAGGCGATTTGCGCCCGTCTTATGCATATTTGCATTTCTCTCTTGCGAAATTTTATTCGCGTCTCTTGCGATAATTTCGCATTTATTTATTCTTTCATTTCTTGCGATAATTACGCCGTCTTCTGCAATTGCATTTCTCTCTTGCGAAATTTTATTCGCGTTTCTTGCGATAACTTCGCATTTCTTCATTCATCTTTTCTTTCATTTCTGTCATTTCTTCTTTCATTCTCATAATATCATTTATAAAATAAAATTTCTGCAAAATCTTAGAAATCTTCTTTGAAATCTTGCGATTATATCGCGTCTTTAAATCAGAAATGTTCTATAGAAATCTTTAAAAACTATTAAGATCTTTAAATTTTTGCGATGAATTCTTTAGTGTAATCTTTTGAAAATTTTTGAATCTTGCGATTTTATTGCTCTTTGCCAATCTAATAAAAAATCTTTTGAAATCTTAATTTTTTTTTTTTTAGAAATCTTGCGATTATATCGTTGTTGATCAAAAATCTTTTGTTTTCTGTAAATAAAATATTCAAGGAAATGGTACTTATCTGTTGCGGCTTGCTGTTGTTTCTTGCGAAGTATATGATTTGTTTGAAAATTGAGAAGAAACGAGAAATGAAGTCTTGCAAAATTAATTCTTGATCTGCCTCTTGTATAATGTTACGCCATACCAGCTGTTCTAATCATTTTTTGCGAAATATGTCTGCGAAGTAATATCCTATTTTCTTCTTGCGAGATAGCTAAAGATTCTGCGAAGAAATGAGATACCAAATTCCTGCCTCTAATCAATGTTGGCAAATTTTCTTACATGAAATAAATGCATCCTGCGGAAATTGGACTTCACTTGTTTGCTACTCAGTTGCCTGCGGGAAATAACTTGGCTTGTTTTTAGTGGGTTTGAATATTTAATCATTTTTCTTGCTACTCATTTTTTATTCACGCTGGTATCTGGGAAGAAATAAAATCTTTGCATACTACACAGACATCTGCGAAGTATTCATCCTTACCATAAATGTTTGCAAAAAGTGTTCATTTTTTTTCCCAGAAACTATTAATTTCTCTTCTTTACTCTTGTATTCTTCTTATGTGTATGGCATTCACGATTCTTCCTTTAGTTTCATCTTTATAATTCTTGTAGTTGATCACCGGACGTAATTCATTTCTGACTTCATCATTAACTAATCAATTATTGCTCATGAAGCTACACCTAATATCGCCCATTTATTATTGGCGGGATGGTATTCACATTTTTCTTAATATTTCATTTATCATTTTTCTTAAGCATAAGCCGCGCCTAATACTTTCCTTATTGCTGTAGAATTTCCTTTCTCTAATAACTTCACATAAACTATCCCCATGACCATTCATTTTAACTAACCGTTTTGTTCTCGCTGGAACTATTGTCTTCATAGATACTGATTGAACCGTCTCTGCTGGAATTTTTGTATGTTGGCGTGGTAAACTTCGCATGAACTGTGGAAACATTTCTTCGCATCTGCACAATTTGTTCGCAAGAATAATCTGCTTTGCTTTGTCTTTGCTTGAATCTCCTTTGCAGAAATATTCCTACGCAAAGCTTCGCTGGAATTGCGAATTAAATGAATCATTAATGCTCATTTCGTTAGTTACCATAAAGAATTGTTGAAATGAAATGAATTATTTAATAAAATGAATTATTTAATGAAATGAACTGGTAATTCAACTATTACAATTTAAATTTAAGAAATGAGAGTTAAGTATGTTCCTTTTTAATTTGTTGTCTGTAATATTTGGAGAGATATGTCGCTGGTTTAATATCTCGCTACAAGTTAACTCCTCGAGTATGAGAAGGATAGTTTCTTCGACCTTTGTAGTTGTTGGTGTTCTTTGTTGGTAAAATTTCGCAGCAAAATCTCGCAATCAGCGATGTGTTGAAATCTTGTTTCTTCGCGGGGATTAACTTTATCCTTTTTTGTATGGTTGTGACTAGAATTTCCGTGGCTGGGTTGTTGCTGTGATGAAATAGCCTTCATTCATCGCTAATAATTTTGCTCCATAAAATGTCTGCGGTGATTGTACTATGACAACACGCCAGCAAAACATACATTTGGCTGCGAAATGATAGTTTTGTGAAATGGGGTGTACTATATAGTTTTGCGGTGATTGCATATAGCGCCAAACTATTCAAGAATCAATAAATCGCAAAACTACAGAGACAAAAGATCAGAATATTATATAGTATATCTATGATACTTCGTGCGTGAAATCTATGATACTATATGATAGTTTCTTCGGTGATTGTTTCTATACAGTATATCTCCATTAATTCTATATACTATATGATACTAGGGTGTACTTGTTGATATGATGTTAGACTAAATACCTATATAAAGAATTCTTTGCAGAAGTAGATAATATAATATTATATAATGTACTTGTTTGTATGCTATTTATATAATATTAGACTAAAAATTCTGGGCTGTTTGAAGAAATGGGATAAGTTTCTTCGCAGAAGTAGATGGACCAGCCAGTTTTGAAGACCAAGTAAGCATAGTTCCTAGTATATATTTATTAATAGTATAAACTTGCAAATCAATGTATCTTTATTTTTAATTTCGTCACTAAAAATGCATAACTTGCGAAATATCAATGTACTTTAACACTTTAATGCTATCATCCAGAAATGTAGCGAATCATGCTGTTGAAAATGAAGTATGAAGACAAAATGACGCAAATAAAGAATATCACACATGAACCAATTTGCGAAATGTCTCTGCAAATACAAAAGCAGGAACCAACTTGCGAGAAACAATGCATAACTTGCTTTCCTTGACTCTAATGATATCACGCAGGAGTTAACTTGCAGAATGATAAGGGGAAATTAAATAAAGTGAAGAAGAATGACAAGGGGACAGCGCAAGATTCCCTTTTGAATAAAGTTAATTTGCAGAATAAAAAAGTATAAATGGAAAATGACTCTCATATCAACGAATCAAATATCAGCGAAGAATGATGAAAGAAAATTTTTCCCTGTGTGATATCACACAAAACTTTCAACACATCCAGTTCGTTAGCAATAATTTTTCCCCTAGTTGAAAATGATACTTGGCTAAGGATTTAACCTCTTTAATAATTTTTTTCACAAGATATATTTATAAAACAGTGACCGTTCGCAGTATTCAAAATTTTGCAAAGAAGAATCTGTAAAATTCTGAATCTGAAAAGAATCTCGCAACGAAGAATTTGTGAAAAGAATTTTGAATATTGTATCCATTTTTGAAAAGAAAATTTTGCGAAGAAAATTCATTTTGAAATGAAAATTTTGCAAAGAAGAATCTGTAAAATTTATTGTATGAGTTTGTAAAACATGGTCTGATTGTAGCAAAGTTTCTTTTGAAAACTCATTTTGAACTGTGTAAGCAATAAAATTCTCCCAGAACTTGTCGATAAACCACCAGATCTGAGATTTCGATAAGAAAATTAAAGAGATTATTAGTTTAAAACTCCAAATTTTCCAGATCTATATTATGAACATATAATTAAAAAGATAAGAAAAAATTTATCTTGTTTGAGCGGTGAATTGATGCCATTCCATTTCATTTAAAGATTCCTTTGAATATGCTCCTGTTTAGCTTCTGTATCTCTTTCTTTTTCCTTTTCTTTAACAATTTCTCCATTGAAACTTCCACTTTTCCTCTCAAAGTTTTTAGATCTAGTGATGTATAACTCTTCCAATAGCTAATTTCTTTGAATCTTCTTCAATCTATCAAATAGTACCCCTCCCCTCCTTCTAGCGCCAAAATGTAGTTGCAGGAAATCCTACAACACACCCCTTATCAAATCTTGATAACAATTCCTAGATCTAAATATAAAAATGGTGATAAAAATACTAAATTATAAATAAACACCAAGATTTTTTACGTGGTTCGATCAATGTGATCTACATCCACGGATCTTCACTATAATAATTTGTAACTACATTAATTTACATTTACAATCTCCATTAATGGAGTTCTTGGAAGAATTCTAGATCTAGTTTTAGGGAAGAAGATGATAAATAAATTATATTTTTTCTCTCTAAAAACCCTCTCTGCAAAATAACTTTCTCTCTCCTCTCCAAATTATATCTCTACTTTCTCTCTCCTGCTCTCTTCTTTATATAGGCAGTTACATAGTGGATGACAGCTTATTGACAACTCATATTTCCCCTAATTTCGGATCCCAGTTCTGCGGTAATATCTTTCGCAAGTTTTCTTCATTTCTCTCGAACTCCTCCATGTCTCGCAGGATTTTCCCTCTTGTTATATTTCTTGCGAAATATCACCTTATTCTTGCGAGTAATGATAAAATCATCACATATTTCGTCATTTCTTGTAATTATTTGCGACACCTGCCATGTGTGGTAGAAATCTTTGCAAGAGCATTGTTATTGTGAAATTCTGCTCCTACATTGTATTTAGGAGCTAATGGACCAAGATTCACCTGGAATAATAAAAGAATTGGTGCTGCCAACATCAAGGAGAGATTGGATCGTGTTATGGCTAATTATAACTGGTGTATGAGATTCAACAAAGCTCAGGTATATCACCTCCCTTATTTCAATTCAGATCATAGGGTTTTTCTTGTTGATATCAATCCTAAAATAGAGTTTAAGCCTAGACATTTTAGATATGAAGCTATGTGGGCTGAGGACCCCAGGTTCTTAGAAGTTGTTAAAGATAGTTGGTGTTCGACAAGCTTAAGTGGTACTGATACTTTCTTTGAGAAAGTCTCCAGGTTCCAGAAAAATGCTAAAGTCTAGAATAAGAAAGTTTTTGGGAACCTCAATTCTAAAATTGAGTTAGCCTTACACAATCTTACTCAGGCCCAATTAGAATTTGACAGGGACCCTTCTGAGCTTAATAAAAGGTCTATGTGTATTTTCCTATATGAGTATCTAAAAATGTTGAATATGGAGGAGACTTTTTGGAGACAAAAATCTATAATTGAGTGGCTTCAAAAAGGTGATCTTAATACTAAGTTTTTTCATGCCTCCACCATATCTAGAAGGAGACGTAACTCTATTAACATGTTGAATGATCGTAATGGTAAGTGGCTTGAAAATTTTGAAGATATAGAGAAACATATTGTGGATCATTTCAGAGAGATTTTCATTTCCAATACTACTGTTTTAGACACTAACGAGATTAATGACTTGTTTCCTGCGGTGATTACTAGTCAAGATAATGTTAGTCTCACCCAAAGTGTTTCTAGCTATGAGATTAAGCTTGCTATGAAGCAATTGGGTGCTTTCAAAGCGCTAGGTCCAGATGGTCTTCAAGGTACTTTCTTTCTGAAATATTGGAATGAGGTAGGTAGTTCTATCACTACTCTTGTTAATGATTTTTTCAGAAATAATCATTTGGATCATAGGCTTAATAAAACCTTTATTGTGTAAATTCCTAAAGTCTAACACCCAACTAATGTTAAGGAATTTAGACCTATTAGTCTTTGTAACTATACCATGAAGATTATTACTAAAATTCTTTCTAATAGGCTAAGACCTATGCTAGATAAAATTGTATCAAAAAATCAACATGGTTTTGTCGCAGGTAGGTCTACTTTTGATTCCAATATCATGTGTAATGAGATTATTCATTGTTTTAGGAAAAAGAAAGGTGTAAAGGGATGGATGGATCTTAAACTTGACTTTGATAAATCATATGATAGGATTAGTTGGACTTTCATTGAGAAAATTCTAAATTGTGTGGGTTTCTCTCAGACTTTTGTGAATTAGATCATGACATGCATTCGAACTGCCTCTTTTCAGGTTTTAATTAATGATTCCGCTAGTGAGTCTTTATTTCCAACTAATGGGGTTAGATAGGGAGACCCCCTGTCTCTATACATCTTCATTATCTGTTTAGAGGCAATGTCCAGGCTCATCCAGAAAGGAGTTAGAACTAAGAACATCTCAGGTTTCTATATTGCTAAAGGTGCTCCTATTTCTCTATACGCAGACGATAGTATCATTTTTCTTAAAGCTAATTACAAAAATGCTTGTAACCTCAGGAAAATCCTAGATAAATTTAGCAGGTGGTCAGGTCAACAGATTAGTTATGCTAAGTCTACTTTGTTACCTTCTAAAAATCTTACTAGGAGTTTTGCGAGGGGCATGGCAAGGGCTCTTCAAGTGAAAGTCGCTACCAATCCTGGTAAGTATTTAGGTATACCTTTACAATAGGGTAGAGTTCATGAAAAAACTTTTTTAGATATGCATGAGAAACTTTGTAATAGGTTACAGGGTTGGAAATCCAGAAATCTGACTATGGCTGGTAGGCAAACTCTTATTAGATCTGTGTTGGATCATATATCCACACATATCATGTCCATGATTAAACTTCCTAAAGGGCTTAACCAAAAGATAGACAAGTATAGGAGGAATTTTCTTTGGGGAGGGGACAAATATAGTAGGAGAATGCATAGTGCTAAATGGGACAAGGTGTGCTGCCCTATTACCAATGGTGGCCTGGGATTGAGAGATTTAGAACTGAATAATATGGCTCTTATTGCCAAAATGGCTTGGAGAATTCATGAAAGTCCTAATTCTGATCTCACTAAACTTCTTAAGGCAAAATATTTCAATGAGTCTGATTTCTGGAATAGTAAATCTAAAAATGGTAGCTCTGTGTGCTGGAAGAGCATTGTTAAGGGAAAAGATTCAGTTAGGGAGAGTTTGAGATGGAGTCTGGGAGATGGAAACAACATTGATTTTTGGAGGGATAAGTGGGTGTGTGACTTACCTATTGCTGCCATTTCTAATGTGAGTAGTGATGATGTCCCTAACATTAAGGTTAAGGATGTTATTAATACAGCTGATAGAGTTTGGAACTTAGAAAGTGTGGATAATTTTCTAAATGAACATTTTGTTAAGTTAATTAAATCCATTCCTATCTCTACTAATCCTAACATTGCAGATGTCAGAGTTTGGAACGGTGGAAAAAATGGTAAGGTGACTGTTAGGGAAGCTTATGCTAATCTTATTTCTGCTAAAGAGAACGTTTCTCCGGCTGACTCTAGCTGGAAATTTTTATGGAATCTTAATTGTCCTCGAAAAATTAAAAAATTTCTTTGGAAACTTGGCCATAGAAGACTAAATCTTAATGAACCTTTATATAGAAAAGGTGTTGTTTCTTCCCCGGGATGCAGTTTTTGCCATAAAGACTTTGAAACAATATATCATACTTTCTTTAAATTTTGCTTATGTTGCACCAATCTGGTTGAAACTTAAGAGCTGGACAGGCTATGATCTAGTTCTGGAAGAAATGTCACCTGTTTTTATTAGGAAGGTTTGTTATTTCAAAGGTAAAGTGGGTGAAGTCGAATGAAGCAGTTTAATTCCTTTTGTTTTGTGGAGTATATGGGTTGGCATGAATAACTTGGTCCACCATAAAGTGAATTTTCATCCTCTTAAACAACTTGTTGTTGCTATTAAAAGATGCAGAGAGTTTTACTTTCTTAATCTTAACAATAGCAGGAGAAGGGAGGCCAAAAATGAGATAATGGTCAAGTGGAGGTTCCCAAGAAGTAATTACTATAAGTTGAATATTGATGGTGCTTCTGATGATGGTTTATTTGCAGGAATTGGAGGTGTCATTAGAGATGCTAGTGGCAATTTTGTGGCTTGCTTTTGCAATCACATCTTCCAAAATGACAGCAACATGGCTGAAGTGTGGGCTGTTAGGGATGGTCTACTCCTTGCGAAACGACTTGGTATTATTAGACTGAAAGTCAAATGCGACTCAACTTATGCAGCGCAAATATGCAAAGATGAAGTCGAAGCTCCGTGGTACCTACATGGATTGAATTCATACATTCATTGTTTGAAGAATGAGTTCGATGGCATAGATTTTACCCATGATTATAGGGAAGCTAATTTTGTTGCGGATTTCCTCTCAAAAGAAGCCTCAAAGAGCAATATGGCGGGGGTATGGATCAATTATCCACCTCAAGAAATAATAAGTTTGTTATCAAATGACTGTCAGGGTGTGTCTTACCCTCGATTAGTTAGTCTTGAGTAGTTGTTGTTTGCCTTAAGACATAATATCAAAAAAAAAAAAAATTAATTATTAATGAAAATTGAATGCTAATATATATTACCCCCTCTGTCCTCTATATAGTTATAATTTTTTTTAAAATATAACCAATTAAAAATCTTAAATGATATCTTTATAAATAAGAAACAAATCTACTAAATCAATCCATAAATATTTTTATTTTTATCTTCTATTTTAACGTATTAAATGATATCTTCCTCAATATGAAACAAAATTACTAAATCAATCCATAAATTTCTATAAATAATAAAACTACTAAATATGTATTTTTCTTGCATGCTCCATATACTCCTTTTAATTTTAGTAATAACATATCATTTAATAGGGAAAGTTTTGTACACTCCTCCAGTCTCCTTAATATCTTGACTTAGTCAAAGCGGACTAATAATTTAGGATGGAGGGAGTATATATTATATGTTGGTATGTTTTTGGGCGTGAAAATTTTCTGGGATCTGGAATGAGAACAAAGAGCTTCTGTAAACGATGTTCTATGTTTGCGGAGAAAGAAAAATCTCTGGTCCACCCCTGGTTTGGTCCACCACAATTCGGTCCACTCCACCTCGGTTCGGCTAGGTCTGCCCTGTTTCAGTTGTATCATGTTCTGTTTATGTTCTGGGTTTTGCGCGACCAAGGGCTTTCCTGTTTTGTGTATGTATAGTGGGAACCAAAATCTGAGGTAAGTAAACATAACGCGGGTTTTTACATTGAATGAACACTTGCTAGGCTTATTTGTTAGTTTTTAGAACACGCTTAGTTTTGTTTATTTTTGTATTAAGGTAAGTCAACATCATATAAACAATCAATTTAAATTATGATTGTTGATCTCGATCACTAAGAGGTGTCTTTTGTTCAATTGGTTGTACCAACTCGATTCCAATATGTTCATTTTAAATTTAGAAATACTTGAGAACCATTATTTTCTCCCTAAATTTGAATGTTTTGTTGGATGTAATTCATTTGCTCGACTATTAAGGAGTCGGCATTTTCAAAAGATACGCTGGAAATAAAATCACATGTATTCCAATTTTTATGGAAGAACTCACAAAAGGTGATATGAGTCAGAAAATTTCCATTTCTCTACTTCATCCATGATACTAACGAACCAATATATATTGAAGTATGACAACAAGAGAACTATCTTTAGTAATATATTCAACCTAAAGTACGCTCTAAAGTACTTGAGTTGAACCCCACTTTTGTTATGTAATAAGGCCATACCACTTATTAATACTCTCAAGACCCAAATGTCAAACTGATAGTTTAAGGAATTTACAATAGTCGTTGAACTAACTCCTTATAATGTAACCATGATGATTGGAACATCGAGCGAAGCACTGCTCAAAAATTTGTTGCCAAGATGGAATAAAGACCAAAAGTCGCATAAGCTCTGTATGTACTAAGGGCTAATCGAACCTTGTTAAGTGCAAAGGGTTTTCATGCGTGAACTATTACCTAATTTTTTGGAAACTTACAGTGAGATTGGAGTTGATTGCATCTATAAATTATTTCTAATGAATGTGGAAGAAAGAATATTTTTAGAAAATTAATGTGTCAATCTAGTGAATTGTAAATCACTGGAACTTGAATTACTGAATCCATAAAGACTTTGACATAACCATAAGGCACATCGATTGTAACATGATGTTCTGTTTTGAAAGTACTAACATGGGCATCACTTCATTTGAGTGTAAATGAAAATGAACTAATAGAATGCGAAGCTCCGGCATCTATCACAATCAGTAATTTCTAAAGTTACTATATTTGCACTGCATCTCCCCATTATGATTTAGAATAATGAAGCACGTCACTCATCTTACAAAGTCTTTCTTCGGTAAAACATGATTGAGACCATCCTGTTTTACACAGATGCAAATGGTGAATAACTCCTTCTTCAAAGAAATAAAGTGTTTCTAGTGAACATATATCCATGCAGAATGCGGACCATTCAAGTGATTTATGGCTCTGGTGGATGATTCTAGGAATTGAATCAGTTATTGCTCACAACAAATGATGTATTTAATATTTATAGAATTCCTAGAAAATATTACACAATGCAAAGTGCAAAGGCTCGCCACCCTTGTTAATGATAGATAATTTACATCAAAAGGACTTGATGAATATTGCATGTTTAATAGGATCAATATAGAGCATCTTATATCCAATGGTCTCGCAGAGGCTACCATCAAAGGTTACAGATGGTATCTAAGGAATAGGTTATGCGTACCAACCTTCCTTTTATTACTTTGGGGATATGCAATATTACACGCATCTTTACTTCATTCGTTTTAGAACCCAATATTTTTTATGTGTACCAGTTGGTAACGGGATTTAAGCCCGACATTCGTGTTCTTATGCATTTTTGGTTGCACTATATATGTGCCATTACAACTCCACATCGTGTTATGATGAGTCTTCAAAATTTTTAAGTAGTTATGTTGGAAATGAGTTCCCAACAATTATCCATATTTTAAACCTTTTGGCAGGAGATCTCTTACCCCTATATTTGTGGGTTATCACTTTAATGAGAAAGTCTTCCCATCGTTAGGGGGAGATAAGCAAAAATATTTTCTAAGGGAACGATATGAATTGTCGTGGTGTGTGCCCGCTATGTCTCATATTGATTCATGTACACCACAAATGTAAATGTGAAGTGACAAAGAATAATCGATTTCCCAGAATGTACATTGATGTCGCTAAAGTGATGAGATCACACATACCAGCTGCAAACCTACCTGCGCAAGGTTACGAATCCTCAATAAGGGATATACACCATAGACTAATGTGTTGCAACTACACTTAGTGGAAGTGTGGTTGAGGCCGTGGATCCATAAAGGAAGTTGGAGAGACCACTTGGTTCGATTAATCCTCACCTAGAAAGGAAGTAGGTGAGTAAGGCACAACTTATTTATATCATCAGAAATCATCCTATAAGATTGAATCTGAATATGTCCATGAATCAAACTGAAGGACGCTCCAAAGTTTAATGATTCTAGAGAACAATGACATCCCAAGTGGATTATTAGAATGCGCACGAGTCAATGGAAAGATCATGCGAGCAAATTGATGATTAATTTCATATACACTTGCTTAAGGAAATGGAGAAAGATGAGATCGAACCAAACTCCTTGTTTCTAAATATCAACGAAGAGCATATTCGGTCTATACAATCCAGGTAGAACTTGGTTCTTTGAAAAATATACAGGTATTTGGTGTGGTAGTGCTAACCAACCAAGTGTAAAACCTATTGGACATACATGATTAATTTGTCACAAAGCATAGTGAGAAGAAAGAAGTCTTAAAATATAAAGACTCGCCTTGTGGCGCGAGGTTTCTCACAAAGCCCTGGAATCGTTCTGTTGTAATGAACGTTATAGTGTTCCGCTACTTCGTTAGCTTGGTAATTTCAAAAGGAATTGAAATTCAGCATATGTATGTTGTTATTACGTATCTATGAAAGAATCAAGTGATAGAGGATATTTACAAAAGTACTTGATAGCCTTTTGTTGCCCAAATTAAGTGACTCTAAACCATATAGTGCGTTAACAGTTAGAAAGAACGCTCACTTATAGATTGAAGTAATCATGCGGATGTGGTATACACGTCTCAATGACTATTTGATTTGGAGGGGATAGACAAGTAAGCTATTTTTACTTGCGTATTCACAAGAAAGTTCCTGATTTGGAATTGTAGATATCTATGTTGATGGTACAGACATGATGGGCACTTTTCATGTAATAGGAGACCTTAAAAGCTATTTGAAATCTGAATTTGAGATGAAAAATTTGGGGAAAGCTCGACCGAATACTGAGCTTGTGGTATATTATTCCACCAGTTTGCATATGTCTAAAGTTGTCAGGAAATTTAACAAAGACATGCATCCTGATAGCACTCCCATAATTAGTCGAGGTTCAAATGTAAGTAAGTGACCATTTCGTCAAAAGGAAGATGACGAAGATGTGTTGGGAGATGAATTTCCCTTATCTAAGTACGATAAACATAGTATTTTACTTAGCGCAATGTACTCGACCAAATGTTACATCCTCAGTGAACTTGTTAGCTAGATATAGCTCAGTGCCAACGCAACGTCATTGGAATGGTATAGTGATTGTAATCATCATTTTGTTAAAGGTAACCATTAACATAAATTTGTATTATCCCTACAAAGACATAAAAAAGGAATTCTGACAAAACTGCAATCCAAAGGTTATTGATCATGAAAGAACAATAATCTCTTCCCCAACGAAAGTAATCAGGGATATGGTAGACTATTTTCTAAGTCATTACCGATATTCAGTTCGAAAAGTACATGACTAAAGGAACTGTCTGGAAAAACTCTGAAAGTAATCAGGGGGAGATGCCAACATCAGGGGTAGGATCCAAGGATATGATGTCGACATATTTTACTTCGAAATTGCAGCTGTGTTGTACTATTTTTCCCTTCGATTGAGAATAGTTTTTCCCAAAGGGTTTTGTTACTCGACAAGGTTTTTAGTGAGACAGTACTAAAAACATCAAGTATGTTGAACGCTGAAGACATAAAGATCGCGTTGATATTACTGAAAATATCTAAATCAAAGAAATGAAACAAAATAGTCCGTTAAGCAACGTAACTTCCACAATCAACAACATGGTCTTAGAAACATTCAAGTCACCAAAGTAATATGTGATAAACTCCTTTTGACTGCATTAGACTAATGAAAATTGCCTGACATCAGGAGGGGGCATCTAATGGTGTGTTGAACTCTTTTCCTTCACCGAGGTTACTTTTTCCCACAGAGTTTTGTTGCTTGGCAAGGTTTTTAATTAGACAACAACAAATACAGGGAATTAACTTCCTAGCTAAGGCTATTATCTTTTCCATAAGGATTTTCTGCCTAAGAAGTTGTGAAGCAACTAATCAACTTCAACGAAGAAAAGTGATCATCTGTAACGGATCACCTTTACTTGCATCTGTCATGTTGTACTCTTTTCCCTTCGTCAAGGTTTTGTTACACTGGGTTTCCTTGTCAAGGTTTTAATGAGGCAACATATTCGAGTCCAACTATGTTCTAAGTTTGCTTAATATTGTACTCTTTTTCTTTAGTTTAGTTTGTGTCCCTCTGGGTTTTCCTGACGAAGTTTTAACGAGGAAATTAACTTAGACTCGTCTATCTTTGAAGATCGTATTGCATGTGATGAACTATATGTAAAGTACGAGACAACGTGTGGTACTACATGTGAATAGTTGTACCAAGATTTTGTCCCACTGGGTTTTTCCTTGTCAAAGTTATGAGGCAATTAATTTCTACACGAGTCATCAAGGAGAGGACAACATTTGAAGAACTATATTCGAAGCACTTTATATGAAGCACTGCATATGGAGTTCTATTGGACCACACAAAGGGGAGTGTTGTATGGCTTATATCCCATAGATGTGCGGCCCAAAACAGATGTCTTTTGGTTTTCCCATCTCCATGTATATACATATAACATACAGAACTCTAATCAATATAGAATCCTTCTCTTCCTCTTTTCTTATCTTTTATACTACAAAAAAATCAAATATGTAAGTTTTTAAAAAAAAATATAAACAATTAAACTAAAACTTTCCTTTTTACTCAAAATCATCAATTATAAACATAATTCTTATTTTTTCCCCAAAACAAAATAAATCCTAATTCTTAATTTTCTCTAAATGATATTCTTTTTTCTCAATCATGGCTACGTTACAATTGACCGTGGTGTATATTCTAGTTATTTCCTTAAAAAAATTCCACAAGAACATTAATTTGAAATAGAATTAACTAAGGTTCTGATTCTTTTTTTAGAACCGTTTCCCTAGAATTCCATAAACATATCTATTATGAAAATGAAAATCTTAACTAAGGTGATTCATTTTCCAATCATGATTCCAGTAAAACTAAAAGAGGGTATCGATTATTCTTCAAAAAAATTAACTAGGTCAAATATCTTACATGAATTTAATTATAAAAAATAAATACTTAACCTCTCTTTTTTCGTTGTTGATTTAGGGTTTTAATGATTAACTTATTATATTGGGTTATATATAATAATTATGTATAATTGTATGGGATATGCGGATAGCTTAAGCACTTGTTTTAAATGGGTTATAGTTAATAAATGCATGGGCTACATTTAAGATATGCCAAAATTATTGGTTTGCTCATTGCGGTCGACCGAGAGCTGCACGCATCGTTACACGCCGCGCATTTCTTTGTTGATGACCAACGCCTGAAGCTCAATCGCACGTCTCAAATTAAGTCGTTGGCATTTTAACTCCAGTCGAGCGTCTTTTTTTTGGACGCAAATGGATATATTTGTAGGAATTATGTACTCTTTACAGTAGATCAATTCAATGGTTGGCAGCAACATGGGGCTACATTTTATCAAAAGATTTTTGAAAAATTTCATGAATGAACCAGTCAAGGTAGTCAATATCAATTGTACATGCCGATATTACAGGTTTTTATCGGGCATCGGAAAAATACCTATACGATATTGAAAATATCGGCGATACAAAGATAGAATGATATTATCGGTTGTACGGGCCGGTACAGACCGATATAGCGGTTTTACTTATAGACCGATAATATCGATTTTAGTGAATAAATTTTACATAAATATGCATCTAGTCTTTACAAAAACGTACAACTTCAATAGGAGAAGGTAAAAAGTCCTAATATATATTTGATATAAAATCAACGACTATATGGTAGGATATAAGATGTAAACCATATTTCGATTGCAATGCATGGCAATGTAAAATATGAAAGTGAAGGAGAATAAGAAAGATTTACTGGCATAATGGGACAACAATCACAATGATGACTAATAAACCACCTTGTATTTTGGAAATTTGAGATATATGCATGATAAATATCATTTTTTTATTATGTTTTAATAAATATTTAAAATTATAGTTCCAATGATGTATCACCGATAAAAACCGATATTATCTTTTGTATAAGTGTATCGAATCCGGACGATACGAGACCGATACGCGATATTAACTACCTTGGAACCAGTAAATCAATTCTCGTGATCTCGATGGTTTGTCTCATCATTTTCATGCTATTAGAAAAGACTTTATTGAATATGTATCTTTGATCATGCAGATGTTTCGATGCAAAAAAAAACGGTAAAGGTGAACCAGAACTGAAATGAAGATGCTTAGAAGAGTAGCAAAGATCCCACAAAGGTGGTTTTCAATGCGAAAGTTTTTTTAACATTCTGAGGAAATTTAATGAATTTCATCCATACGTGTTGGAAGGTAATCAAGTGCCAACAAGATCAGTTATCGGCCAATTTCGCGTAATTTTCATATTGGTGCACCTGTTTCCTCAACAGGGTCTCCAAGTAGCCGGGAACAATACAATTTCAATTTCGATGTTAATACCAAAGTTAAATGAAGATATGGAAGGATCGGAAAGATGGAAAAGCAGCGAGATATGCAACCTAAATAGCGGAAGATGGAGGTTAAAACAAGTTTAACTACTCCGTGTACATGGAAAACGACCGTCAGGTAGAACTAGATAGAAGAGTAGACCGGGGCTTGGCAAGAAGGAAACTTCTAAAAAGTTATCTTTTGCGAGAAAAACATTACAAGTATTTTAACATGAACAAACTACTCTCCATGAACACTTCAACGATGGATGCACGATAACTTAGATAATAGGAAAAGAAGTGGATAAAGTGGAAAAATAACTGAATGAAATCTTGAACAACAAACCCCACAACCTGCCCAGTATGAGAATGAGGATGACGATAGCGGTTCCGATGTCTCGGAAGAAGATGAAGAGGAATACCACATTGATTAGATGTACTATAATTTTAATTTAAATATAGTAGTTAAGTTTTATTTAAATGTAACAGTTTAGTTTAACTTAGTTTCAATGCAATACTTATGCAAAAGTAAATGTATTAACTTTTAACTTATCACTTAATTTAGATAGACTCGATACATTACATCTTACTTCAAAGTACATAAACAACTTAAAACAAAATAAAATAACATTTAATTAAAAAAAAATCTGGCTCAGTTTTGACGGCCGCGCGTAGCTCCTCTTCTATCCCAAAAGTGGACACTTAGATGTTACATTAGTTTTCCATAGAGGCCCATGTTTTGATATATGCCAATGGAAAGTCTGTAGTTTCTTGCAGGACCACCATGATGCACTACAAGATTAGGCCTCAAATCTTCATCTGGATTATTAGTCCATGTGGGTTCACGCTGGCTTTCCTCAATAACCATGTTATGCACAATTATGCAAATTAGCATAATTTTGTTCATTTCTTAAAGATAAAAAAAAAGCGACGTGGCCCACAAACGATGGAGAACTTCATTTTCAAAATTATAAAAGCGCGTTCAACATCCTTTCTCAGAGCCATTTGTTGGGTGTTAAAATACTTGATATCCTTCGAAGTTGTTCGTCTAAAACTTGTCTGACTATGGGCTTGAACTAAAAAGTTGACCATTGTGGATAAATCCCATCTACCAGATAATATTCCTGAGTGTAGCTATGACCATTGATGGTGAAATTAAGTGTGGCGCGAGCCCATGCTTAAGATCTTCAAACAATGGCGATTTATGCAAAACATCGATGTCATTTTGTGAACCCAGGAGTTTAAAAAAATTATGCCAAATCCAACAATCATAAGTAGTTGAAGATTTAAATATTATAGTTGGTTTTGGATAATGACCCTTATATTGACATGCCCATTCAACTGGACATGCATATTGTAGCGCCCCCTAAGCTAGCAACTGACTAATCCAAGAAATTATCTAAAAATAGAGGCACTAAGAATCCAAATTAAACACTTAAACTTTCAATTAAGAAATCTGCTACAAAAACTTAACCCAAAGCTAACCCCGCTCAGAAATATATATACAAGAACTCTTCTCCAATGATACATATAAAATAGTCATTTGGTTTACAAATAGAATATACAACATAACACACATATCAAAATATAATCAACTAACGAATTTAACTTCTCGGAGATTTCGCTGCGCAACTCTGATATGTCACTGAAACTGAAAGTGGGAATGGGTGAGCACATCATCCCTAAAAGGGGTGCCCAGCAGGAATAAAATTTAACTTTAAAGAAATCATGAGCAAGATTTGGAAAACAATTCATGTTTTCCTAAGCATCCACAAGTGACCAAGCCACTTGAAATACACAAACATGTATATGGACAAACTCCTTCTTCAAACAATGTATAATATTGATGCCGGGTTGTTCCACACCGAATAGATATTGATATCACCCTTTAATGATGACCAAATTTAAGCATAAAAGCTGAATTCATATAGGTATAAATGCGAAGGAGCGTATCCTATATACCAGAAGTGGAAATTCTTATTTCCCATAACAATTCATAATGACATACATTACAAGTCCTTTCCAATTCATGGAAAGATTCAAAGAATCAACAGAACAATCATAATACAAACTAAACAATGCATGAAAAGCACAGACAGACAATGCATAAGTTTGTTAAACATAAACTTTTGTAAAAGAAACAACAATGGTTTCAAAAGAGTTAAAAGTATTCCCACCTCTTTTGATTACAAGCCACGCCTACCTCGAGATCAACGATCCAGTGGTTCTTCATTTGAATCGATCTTTGTTAATAGACTAACTGTTAATCATACAAGCACTCTAAGAATCTAGCCAAAATGGGTTACACAAGAATCATTTAAGTCTGTATAATTGCTCTAAGCCCAAGTCCACTAAACCAGCCCGTTAACTAAGGTCCGGTCAATATTAGTCACTAACAGTCTCTAACGGTCAAAG
The DNA here is from genome assembly GCA_023529315.1 of Papaver bracteatum. Classification (NCBI taxonomy): domain Eukaryota; kingdom Viridiplantae; phylum Streptophyta; class Magnoliopsida; order Ranunculales; family Papaveraceae; genus Papaver; species Papaver bracteatum. The sequence goes on along the minus strand of JAJJWX010002058.1, from coordinate 5,965,861 downwards.
GTCAAGTAACAGTCAACGTCAGACCGAAGGTCAAAGTCCCTGGTCAATGGTCAAATAAGTCAAACAGGAATCGGTCAACGATCCAACTCAAGTCAAGATATGGAAACTCAGTGAGTTAACTCAGTCTACAAGACTGATTCATGTTATACAAATCAAGGCCCTTGCACAGGCCAAACACTCTGCTAAATGAACTTCACATGCCTAAGTACAATACAAACAATTTCATAACTCAGTCTCAAATACAACTTCAGCTTACCTTTAGGTAGCAGACACAAGCTAATCTACAAACATCCATTTCAGCGACATCACAGCCAACCCAAGGAACTGCAACATCAACACCACTATAAGTTCAATCCCATTTCTATCTTTTACCATAATTCTCCAACACAGTTACACGACCACCATTTTCAACTCCACCTTTCATTCCATTCCATTATAACCAGAAGTTACAACTGATATCCTCAACTCAAACAACACAACCACATCAGTTCACTAACTCCGAGTTTAACTCATATAACATTTGTCAGCTTTAACCACCACCAGTACATCTTCAAAACATCTAAACTCAGTTCACCTGCGAAAACACTACCACTGTATACTTCTCTACCATACCACTAATGCTATAATCTGCCACCACTTCAACCAACAACCACATCACCTGTAACCTCAAATCAATATCCCCTGCCACTTCAACATCATCGGAACAACTAGTAACTCAACTGGAATTCCCATTCATCTATCACCTACACATCCCATTTCAAAACTAGCACCACATTCAATCTTGTTATCACCATCACTTCTTATTCAATTACACACATCTCAAATATCATTCAAAATAGAACTCAGTCCCCATATTATCTCGACCTATACCAATCTAACTTCATAACATCACCAATAGCTACAATAATACCACTATGGAACTCCACTCCATTTGCAACAACAATTCATCTCCAATTCTAAACACATTCCATTCTCAATCACTGCCTACACTTCCAAATAACTCCGCAACATCCAAATCCCAACACCCATTTCAGTTCATGCATTCACAACAAACTGAGCCTCTACTAGCTATGTTAACTTTAACTGCATATCAGAACAGTATTACCATCTAAACAATTCATCTCTATCACATACCAACTACATAAAAAACACCAACAACATCCCATAGCTCATCTCAAACTCATATATAATCACATGATCTCAATAATTTGTAACATTCAAATCAAGATATTAAAATTGATACAATACAAAGGCTTACCCAATATCTCGTACTCTATGAATTGTTACTTCACCAACCACTTCAATTGAAACCCCCGAATTAGTTGTCTAGACAGGAAATCAATCACCAGCACCAAATTCATCACCTGAGATTAAGACCTCACCTGCAACTCCACTGTAATCCTCTCAATCATCAAATCTCATATGATTTCTCTACAGATTCAATCGACATACAAGCCCCAATTCTTAAATTTTGAGGAAGAATAGAACACAACCCTAACTGTCTTCAATATCTAATTTAAAATAAGCAACCTTACTTCTTAATTCGTGACAAACCCATCTTCAATCAGACTTCTAAACCTTCAATTTCATCTTTAATTTCACACAATCCCTTAACCAACTCAATAACCCTAGCTCTTAATTCAATCCTCAAAACAACTCCACATCTTTGATTAACCACAACCCTCTTAATATTTCATCTTTATCAACTCAATATCATCATTAGTTACACCCAATCCTAAACTCAGAAACCCTAATTCCTCGTCCCATGATTCACGACAAAACCCTAACAATCCTTAATCTTCCTCTTCCTGAATCATATCGACATCACCTCCATCACCCTACGAATAGTTATATCAACCAATATTTCTCTAACCCGCTCTCGAATTCAACACTCGACACTTACAGAGGAAGAACGGAGAAGAAGAAAGAAGAATAAGAAAGAGAAAGAATAAGAGAAAATGAATTTCTCTTCCCGGTTTGGTTTGATAAGGCCGACCGAAATTTCTAAAGGCACTCGCTAAAAAGATAAGGGCACCCAAGGATGCTAACTACAAAACTGATGATATCTTCTTCGTCCGATATCCGAATGACACGTTCAAGTAGTCCATCTCGCATAACTTTTCGAGCTCTATCCAGCAGTACTAGTTTCGTATCTAGGTCATTGTTAGATTAATTTATATTAATTAATGTTCATGTTAAATTAATCGAGTTATTATCGGCTAAATCGACACTTGACTAGTCTAATAACGTTGACGATCTTGAGGATCGTTACACATACGCTCCCAACATGCAATCAAAACTACCTAGCATTCCTAGAAAACCCTAGTTGTGTTTTCGGTAGTGTTTCTCAACATCTATATGAGTATGTTTTCTTAAGAAAGTTGGACTAAAATGCTCGACTATTGTTTCGCACAACGTTTTGAGATACCTAATTGTGGTTTCCTGTACGGATGTTATCATCTGTGGATTCCGCTGGTACCCCATAACATAATATTTGGAGGGCTGCAGTGACCTTTTGTTCAGGACTAAAGCCTCGTACATGACGTGCATCATACTGACAATTAAATAAAGGTTGTACATGATAAAGCTCAGCAATAATCATTTGATTCAAGTTGCGGCCCATGAGGAATCGACGCCGTCGAAAAGCACACATCTAGCATTAAAATAATCATTCATTAAATTGTTATTGTAAAAATATCGATCTCGCCACGTCCATCTTCTAGTCAACACATCTTATGGATCGAAATGCTCCCTGGATGTAGTTGCAACATAAATTGTTTCCGCCTCCTAGCCTCATTTGCCTCTTCATCCATTTGATGAAAAATATCTACATATATTTCTTTATATTATCCGTATAAGGTTTCATCCATTTCCATATCTTCCTCGGAAGAACAGAAATTAGGATTCATGGTTGAAAACTTGAATTGATTGCAATTGAGAGAAAAATGGTTTGATAAAAGAGTGTTGTGATTTTGGAGGATAAAATTGAGAAGTATATATTGAGGGTAAAAGAGATTCGTTCAGGTGACTATTGGAATTGTAACCGTTGGCAGACTAGGCTAAGCCATCAGTGGCTTAGTGCAGTATGCTAGCGACTGAAGTATTACCCCCAGCGTCCTAAGGCTTACCGCACTACGTAACTTTACACCGCACGTTTCTTCTTCGGCCACAACTTCATTTACCATAATGAAAAATCCACTTTTCCCATCCATGCGGCTTAACAAAAAATTTCATTTGTTGATTACCATAAAAATTGAACATAGTAACTCATTTATTGAGGTGGTAAAGTAGGTGCGGCTGTAATAGAGTGAGTGCATGAATTGTGAATATGCAAGCCTTTTGAGAGTCATATGCAGTATGTTTGTCAAGTGCATGTGTGAGTGTAAGAGAGAGCAAAATGTCGAGAAAAGAGAGTTTTATAGATACTCAAATTTGTCCTATAAGCAAAATATCTTCTATAATATCATTCAATTAATTAAACCGTCAGCAATGTAGATATCCAAAATCTATCATGGTAGAGCTCAAAAATTAATCAATCCTTTCATGTTCAATTCCTTACCACCGTTATTAATTCTTCATCATCTTACTATGTTGTTGTTGCTGCTGTTTTAGGAATTGGAAATATGATTTCAGAATGTGTTCTGAGTTCTCTCTTAAATAGAATATTTTTTCTTAAATCTGCACTATTATCTGCATCTACAACAACCATTGGTAATCATCCCCACCTTCTTCTCATTAATGGTATTTTTTTTTGTAAGAATTAGGGTCTAAAAAAGCGGGGGTCTAACAACCTCGCCTAATATTTCGATTAGCAATCTGTATGGACAACTCCGAGTTGTTTTCTAGAGAATCAAATAGACTCAATCAATAGAAAATACTCAAGGAGTTATTATCTCAATCTCTCAATATGATTTACTCAAGCAAATGTGATTCACGAGTCTAATCAAAGAGAGATAACTTGGATGGTACCAAAGACCAATATCCAAGATGTAGGATCAGAATATTGCAAGAAGGACACATTTGCGAAGTTTAGTCAACAACACTTTGCGAGCGTCGCAGAACGATTTGAAGAATGACGTAACAGATGAAGGTGGCAGAAAAATGAGAAAAGTGTGATGACTTTGCGATGATTAGAGTGTTTGCGAAGATTAACAGTAGAACTCCTGCGAGAATATCGCAAGTCAGATCCGAAATTAAAGGACAGATTAGCTGTCATCCACTATGTAATTCCCTATATAAAGAGTTAAACAAGCGTAAGGAAAAAGAGATCTTTTTCGAGTGTTGAGCAAGTCATTAGGAGAGAGAAAGTCCAGAGCGGTTGTTAATTCTTTAGCTTCATTTTCTTTTTATCTTGTAAAAAGGGTGAGTTTAATCAATAAAATTTATGATTGTTGATCTAAAAATAATTTGATTGTATGAATTCTTGTGAGGGGTGTAGTGTGGGATTTCCTACTACTACATATTGGCGTTATAAACATGGATCCTTCCCTTGTTTTTAGTGTGAAAATTAGTATTGTGATTTGAAAAGAATTCGGAGTAATTGGTGATAAATTTCATATAATTTTCAACAATTCATTGAGGTTGAAGAGATGGATAGAAGAATAAATGCTTCAAGACAACCAACAACTGTGAGAAGGAGTAAGAGACTTGCTGGAGAAAGAAGAAACGAAACTGGAGAACCATCAAGAATGAATACGAGAAATGATGGAGAAAATCAAATTCAACAACCAATTCAGCATACACCAGCACAAAATAGAACTATGGATTATGATAGAGTGAGTGTACACACATGAAAGTCAGATTCAGCATGTGAAGCGGAAGAGGAGCAACAATTAAGAAACGATAGGCGAATAGAGGAAGATCAGGAAGCAGTTGGAGGGATAATTCATGGAAATGGAGAAGTGGAAGCATTAGAGGAATTGAGACAAAGAATACATGAAGAAAGGAGAGTAGAAGCAGAAAAATGTGCTAATTTGACAAGGCAGAATCATGAATTGAGAATATGAGACTACAAAATAGAAGGTCAAGAAGCACTACAAGATCAAGTTCAAGATCAATCAGAAGGGAAGAAAGACGAAACTCACTTGTAGAAAATGTTAATGGAAATATTCGGCTGGAGGTGCAAAATACATATGAAGAACGTCGCGAAAATAGAGAAATGATTGAAGATCGATACATTCCACATGGAGAAATTCCTCAAAACAAGCAGCGTTAAGAAATAAACAACCAAGGTGATGAAGGAAATAAAGAAGAAAGAAGAAGAATATTACATGCGAGAGAAAATCACAGAAATGAGAAAGTAATTGAAGAAGAAATCGAGAGACATTATGCTGAACAAGCACGTATAACTTGCGAGAGAGAAATATTGAGAGAAGAAATGGAGGAAAGAGAGCTCCAAGAAGTAATATGTCAGAACAATCATGACAATCGAGAAAGAAGACAAGAACAAAACCGCAACAATGGTAATATCAATGAAGAATATGATAGAATACAAAGGAGAATCGAAAGACAACAAAGAGAGTTGATAAGGAGTGAACAAAATCGCAGAAGAGAAAATGAGAGATACAATGGTGTGCGAATTCATGAAGGAAATGAGAAGATCGCAGAGAGAGACAAGAATAAAATGATGGAGAAGAAAATAAAAATCTCGCAACACAAAACAGGCAAGAACGCAGGAGAACAGAAGCATAATTAAAGAGACCAATGGGTTCAACATCCGGGGTAAATGAACAAATCTTAAGAGAACTGGCAGAAATGAGAGGAATGTTGAATAATAGGAGAGAAGGAGGCAGAAGGAAATTAGATGAGGACATTGAAGAGGCTGCGAAGACTCCATTCACACAAGAAGTACAATTAGGAGGAATACCGCCAAAGTGCAGTTTGCCTGCATTAACTAGCATCTTTGATGGAACAACCTGTGCAATTCAACACATTAAAGCTTACGTGAGATATATGTTACATTGGGAGAATCATGATGCTATGTTGTGCAAGTATTTCACATCAAGTCTAACATGAGAGGCACTAATGTGGTTCGAAGGTTTACCCAGGAATACTATAACATCTTTCAACCATTTGCAGACTACGTTATTAGGGGTATATATAACTAACAATTCATCGCGACCAGGAATAGAAGATGTGTTTGGATTAAAATAGAGAATTGGAGAAAGTCTGAAGCATCTAACCATAAGGTAGAAGACAATGTGCAGTAAGATGATTGGACGTGTGGATGAGAGATATATCATTTTATCATTCATCAATGCAATGTTCGCAACCAATCTACTATACATTCAAATTTTTAGAATCACGAATATAATCACAATGACTGAATTACGGGAGTTACAGGAAGAGTACATTGCCCTTGAAGAAAAACAAAATGAAATGGAATCGTATCCCGTTGCGAATACAAGTTCAAATATAGCAAATGAAAGCTTATTGCCTAAATTGATAAACACAGTGGCGAGCACTTCGCATGAACAACAAGAAGAAAAGAATGATAATTAACAGAGGCTGGTAGCTATGGGAAGCAGAGATCAAGAAGAATTCGAAAGAAAAATAAATTTTTATAGTCGAGGTGGAAACAACAAAATTCAAAGACTTGATCAGCCGCAGGAAAATTATAGAGGACAAAGACAAAATTATCAGAGAGGATCAGGAAGTCAAAAAATGATATGGAAAGAGATCAAGATGCCGCCTTTGAACACTAGTGTGGAAAAAAATTGGGAAGCAATAATTTTAATAGAAAATATACCAACACCCTGGAACAAGGGAAAAGAACCGCTTCCAAATAACAGAAGTCAAGAATTTTGCTCTTATCATCACTTTCATGGACATTATACAAATAACTGCAGAAACATAAAGAGAATCATTCTCAGAATGATAGACCATGGAAAGCTAAATCATTTTCTAATGGGGCACCCTCAATCTCAACTCTTACCACCACCACCAAAAATTCGCAGAGTTAATGCAACAAAAAGAGGAGAAACATTTGTCATAGAAGTTGGGGCGAAGGAAAAAAAATCCGTTTTGTAACTCTATTGTACATTCATACAAAACAATCGAAAATTTCCATGACAATGACCTAAGCAGAGTTTTCGCAAGAGATGCTTATGGGAGAGAAGTAATAAATATTGTGAAAGCTTCGCCACTAAAAGAGTGGCAAAAACAGACTATTTCTTTCACTGCACAAGAAGTACCTGAGCCTGGCGAGATGCATGAAAATCCATTAGTGGTAAGATTAGAGATAAACCCAAAACAAAGAGAAGATGAGGATGATGAGGCCGAAGATTCATGGGCAATCAATAGAGTTTTAATTGATACGGGGAGTTCTGTGGATATCCTGTTCTATCATACTTATAAAACTATGGGAGGCAGAGATGAGGATTTGGTACCTTCAACCTATAAAATCTATGGTTTTAATAGTATTGCCAATAAACCTAGAGGGGAAATCACTATGAGGATTCCACTAAAGGGGATATCTTCTAAAATTCTATTATGTGTTGTCGATGTTGAATCTCCATATAATGCCTTGATTGGCAGACCTTGGCTACATGGAATTCTAGGCGTGATATCAAATTTCCACCAGTGTATCAAGTTTCCTCATCCCAATGGAATTGGAATCATAAAGGGAGATTGGATTGAAGGTAAGAAGTGTTATGACATCGATGTAGAATCCTGCGAAGAAAGAGCTGCGAAGAAAAGGACTTGGAAGTATAACATCAAAGAAAGACAAAGAAGTGAGAGATTGATGGTTGATTAAGTAGAACAAAGAAAAGAAGGAATGCTGCGAAGTCAAAGCTGGCTAAAAATAACAAATGATGAAAATATCACAGAAGGAAAGGCTGTAGCGAAAAGCAACAAAAGAACATCGACAGAAAACAGTAAAGGTAAAAAATTTAAATTGTGAAATGAAAGAAATATTGAGTAAAGAAAAAGAGATGTATGGTTGATTTGTTGCAAAAATTTCAAAAACATATTTTACTTAATGATAAAAATGAGATTGAGAAATTACAATAGAGTTGAAATGCAAAATAATAATCCTTAGAATGGGATGAACCTTTATGGCGTACACCCTAGTTCGCGAATAAAATTTTGCAAGAGGAAAATGTAATACCTAAAGTACGTCATAGAAGGGGGTATCTGTTGCATGGCTCAGTGATAAGGTTACACCGCTACTGGAACCTGAGTCATGGAGATTTGGGGTCAATGAAATCCCATCCAGGAGAGACACCTTGGATTCTCAATTTGAGCATATGACTTGAGTTGGGCGACTAAGGTAGTAAGAGCTCTCCTAATGGGTGCAGAGTATGACCAAGGCGCCGAGGTACACGGTTGGGCCAAGAGTGCCCGGGGCGTATGAAACTACCCTGGCCATTCTTGGAAAGTCTTGGCTATGATGCACTTGGCCCGAAGAAAACCCCACTTAGGGTGCAGTTTCGTAACCATAAGCCATATAGGCAAAAGGGATAAGAGGCTGCGAACATAACTGGTTGTTGTTAAGACTGGATGGGAGGAGCTAGTCTTGTATGGCAGAAGTACGTCTCCTTGAAAGGGAAACCAGGGGGAAGATAAGGACGGCACCCTCCATTAGGGAGCTGATAAGTGTCTTAAGACGCAAATGTCATGAGGCTATACTTTCGCAAGAATATTTAGACTTGTCGTATTTGTGCAACATTCCTGAAGAGGAAATAATACAAAAGAGAAGATAAGACGAGATCAATGGGTCATTGCATGCAAGTGTAAAGATGTCTTGCGATTTCATCGCAAGACGACAATGTCATGGGGCTTTAGTTTCGCAAGAAAATTTAGGCATGTCATATTGTCGCATCAAAAATACAAAACAACAAAAAGTTAAGGCAATATCAATGGGTTTCTACATTAAAGTGTAGAGGCGTCCTGCAATTTTGTCGCAAAAGAAAAAAGATGACAAAATAAGACCTTTACATAGGAAGGCAAAATAAGACCACATCAGAATATAAGAAAGAATGCAATTTTACAATTTATAATTGCGAGATTATGCAGAGATAATTGTGATTTTCTAACAATTTATGATTGCGAGATTATGCAGAGATAATTGCGATTTTATCTCAAATTATTTTATTAAACAGAGGCAGCTTGCTCAATCACTCATTTAAATACAAATAACAGAGGCAAGTATGGGAATGCATAAAATACGTTAAATGTTATTTATTTTCACATGATAGATTTACGCATAAAAAGTTAATTGTATTTTGGATAGTCATATTGCAAAAGGGAAAATTTTTCTAACACATGCAGGGAAATAGAACTTGTATAGAAGACTTGAGAAATTCGCAGTCATATATTACAAGTATGTAAGAATGAAATATCAAGAGCAGATATACAAGTTTTACAAAAGGTTGAACAAGAAAGCATAAGGAATTGAAAATTATTTTTTGCTTGATTCTTCATTATCATCATCAAGTTCTTCATCAGAATTTTCTTCTCCATCAGATTCTTCATCAGACTTCTCATCTTCATTTTCTTCTGACTCCGTTTCTTCATCAGCTTCACTTTCAGAGATGACCAAATTAGGAACATTCCCTGGAACTTTGTCTAAGAGACAAGGATATTTGGAATGAGGAATCTTGTTGTCATCACAGATCTCCTTGATAGTCTCATTACGGAAAGAAATTGCATCATTCCCAAAATTCGCAATAGTGATCTTCATTTGAGCCTTCAACCTTGAACATTTATCATTGCGAGAAGATAAATCTTTTGCGAGCTTCACTTTCTCATTCTCAAGTTCTTCAATTCTTTTGCGATATCTCTCTTCAGCTTCTGTGAAAATATAACAATAAGTCAACAACCTGATAATAGTTTATTAAAAAGCAAATAACTAAATGAAGAAGAACAGTTAACAAACTTCTTTGTTAGAGATCATATCTTTAATCAAGGATGTTTGCTCAACTTGGTGACTGACATTTACACCTAAGTTATTTCTGGCTATATCTAGAACCTTCGCAGCCCAAGCAAATTCATCATCATCATTTATGAGAAGACGGGAGCGAGTTTGGTTCTCTCTTTCGCAGAGTACAACATTTCTATGTTTGAGATCGTCTCTTTCAATTTGGACCTCAAGAAGAGTTTCTTGGAATTTTGCTAAAGTTTGAGCACCTTGAAGAGAAATACGATCTTTTTCATCTAAAAGGTCACTATACTTGGTTCTTAAACAATTGATTTCTTCTTTGGAATTATGGAAGAAACGTTTAAACTTGTTAGCCATAGTCAAGGCAGATCTATGATCAACTTCTAAGAAGCGAAGTTTGGATCTAAGTTCATCTATAGGAAGAGATTCAATCTTATTATTTGAAAAACTATTTAGAGAGGTATTTAGGTATTCAAGAAGAGTATCATCATCCATAAGATTGGGAAATGTATGAAGAAGAATAGCCTCATCAGAAATACCATAAACGTCTGCGAAATGATGAACCATATAAGAAAAGATAATGAGAAAGCGAAATGAAGAAAAAGAAGGAAAAAATTATATACCATAAAGTTGCTTATTGGCATTTTGAAGACCAGTGATTTTATTCTTTTGGACAGCAGTCTCAGATTCTAGTTGGTTGTTATTTTTGCGAAGATCAACAGTCTCAGATTCCAATTGGTTGTTCTTCTCGCGAAGACTAACAATTTCAGCTTCCAATTTCTCATTCTTCTTGCGAAGTTCAAGATACTTCTTTTCAAAGGTCGCACGCCTTTTTCCAAATCTGCAGTAGCATCATAAGAAGCTTTCCCAGCCTGCGAAATAATGCAACGAATTTTCAGAATAAATTAAGAACTCAAGACGAAAATAAAAAGGAAACAAGTATGAAAATTTACCAAACTATTGAGTGAATGTAAGAAACTTGGAGATATGGATCTTGAGACCCCACGAAGAGATTCATTATTTTCTAAGAGAGGAGCATCGCAAATAGAAGCTATGGATTGGCAGGCACTAGTGAGAGGAGTATCACCAATCCCCTGCATAGTACTAGAGAAGATGCCGGATAGTTGTGCCATAGAAGACTCAGGTTGAGAAGTTTCCTTCGCCGAAGAAACATCATCATCATCATCATCATTATGATCGCTATAACTCTCGCTAGATTGGACTTTTCGTTTATTTAAAGGAGGAGCAGTGGATTTGTCTTTGCGAGAAATACTCTTGACTTTACCCATATTCTTCGCAAATTTGACAGGTCCTTCCACTTTAGCGATAACCTACATACACAGATAAAGATAAGAAATCGAGGCAACAATATATTGTGAAAATTTAATAAAAGAATATTTCTTACTTCATCTATGAATGATCGAAGAATTGATAAAGTGCTGGCTTTCCCAGTTTTACTATAGCTCAGTTTCAATCTTTCAACCTGATAATTTCACAGATACATGAGAACATTGGAGTGGTCAGCAAAATTATACATAAGAATAAGAAGAACAATAATTCAAGCAAGCAAAATGTGGAAATATACCTCTGCTTCTCTCTCAGGCCATGTAAATACCCATGGTTGGTATGTTATGAGATTTGCAGGTAAAGCATGAGATCCAGAGATGTACGGACCCTTTAAGATTAAAGGGAAGATACACCACTTATCATCATTGGAGTAGCGCGGGGATATATTTTTTCCAGGATGCCAATCAATGTCTTACATAAGTATCTTGTCATCAGCAACATCATCCTCCTTCTTTAAACGAATGCCCCAGCAAGTACTATCTTTCTTCATAGGAATTATCTCATAATTCGCAAAGAAATTTTTTACAGTATAATTCGCAGGAACAATCGCAACGTCGGCGAACCTAGGATTTTTAACTTCATCAGGATAAAGAGATCCCTTACCAGCACCACGATTCGCAAACTAGAGCATTAAGCGAATGCAGTCTCGACTCAATTGGTATACTACTCGCGAGAATTTCGCATGAGAAAGAATTTCATAGAATAAGGGAAGTTCAGAATCATAAAGGGGAATAGGAAGACCAGCGAGAAGCTGACCTAGAGAGACTATGACCTCCTCGTGATTGCAAGGATTATCAAAAAATATATTAATAAAAAGCTCAGATTTAGGGTTTTGAACAGGAATGGGAGATAAATCAAAACCTCTGGTTTGAAATTTCTTTCGAATTCCTTCAAAAGCAACTTCATTCTTGCGACCAGCTGGAGGCATTTTTAGTATGGGAATGAAGAAAGAAAATAAAAATAAAAAAGAATCAAGAAGAATTACAGTAGCAGGAGCGGAAGTTACGGAAGAATAACGAAGTGAAGTTGCAGAGAAGATGAGAAGAAAGTAAAAAGAAGAGAAGGAAAGAATAAAGGGGATATATATAGAGAATAGAAGTTCTCGAGAAGATAAGTGCATTTAATGCGAAGGGTGGACGTGAGCGGTTAAAACACAGCGGTTGAAAAATACGTGTCAAGAGATGGATGGAAGAAGAGATACGTGTAATAAAATTCACGAAAAATACAGAATCGTGTCAGTACAGAAGAATATGAAAAAATGAATAGTTGCCGCATTTTGAAGAATAATTTCTCATGACATTCTCTTCTTCGCAGAGAAGACATGAGAAGAGGCAAGATGTAGGATCAGAATATCGCAAGAAGGACACATTTGCGAAGTTTAGTCAACAACACTTTGCGAGCGTCGCAGAACGATTTGAAGAATGACGTAACAGATGACGGTGGCAGAAAAATGAGAAAAATGTGATGACTCTGCGATGATTAGAGTGTTTGCGAAGATTAACAGTAGAACTCCTGCGAGAATATCGCAAGTCATATCCGAAATTAAAGGACAGATTAGATGTCATCCACTATGTAATTCCCTATATAAAGAGTTAAACAAGTGTAAGGAAAAAGAGATCTTTTTCGAGTGTTGAGCAAGTCATTAGGAGAGAGAAAGTCCAGAGCGGTTGTTAATTCTTTAGCTTTATTTCCTTTTTATCTTGTAAAATGGGTGAGATTAATCAATAAAATTTATGATTGTTGATCTAAAAATGAGTTGATTGTATGAATTCTTGTGAGGGGTGTAGTGTGAGATTTCCTGCTACTACACAAGTGTCAATCAATTTAAATCAACAACCAATAAGGTCGGATATTCTAATTGATTGAACAACGCATAACCTGTATTATTTCAATTATATATCAAAATATAATGCGAAAAAGAAATAACACATAGACCAGAATTTTGTTAACGAGGAAACCGCAATTGCAGAAAAACCCCGGGACCTAGTCCAGAGTAAACATACACTATATTAAGCCACTACAGACTCTAGCCTACTCCAAATTAACTTCGGTCTGAACTGTAGTTGAACCCCAATCAATCTCACACTGATCCAAGGTACAATAATGCTCATACGCCTCTGATCCCAGCATGATACTGCACACTTGATTCCCTTAGCTGATCTCACCCACAACCAAACCAAAGTTGAAGACTTTAGCAAACAAATCTGTCTAACATAAAAAAAAGTCTACAAGATAGATAAATCCGTCTCCCACGAATAAACCTATGAGTTTTGTTATGTCTTTCAATAAATCAAGGTGAACAGGAACCAATTAATAAAACCATACTTATATTCTCGAATAACAGCTCAGTTTTATCAATCACCTCACAATAGTCTTAATTGATGCAGCGAAAAAAGATATTGTGAAATCACAAACGATGAGACAAAGATGTTTGTGATTACTTTTATATCTTTCCTATCGGAGATAGAAATCTCAAACCAATTATTACAATTGTACTCGTACGATAGAAATGGAAAGATCAGATCACACAACTACAAGAAAAGTATTATCAGTCAGGCTTCACAATCCCAATGAATTCTTTAAGTCGTTAACCTAGTTTTAGAAGAAAAAAACCAAACGTTAAAGGAGAATCGGCTCTAGCTTAGCAAACTAGTATCACACAGAATGTGTGGGGATTAGGTTTCCCAGTTGCTAGAGTTCTCCCTTATATAGTCTTTCAAATTAGGGTTTGCCATCAATGTTAGCTTAGTAATAAAGCATTCAATATTCACCGTTGGATGAAAACCTAATTAGATACAAGCTAATATCTCTCAACCGTTAGATCAAAAACTTAGCTTGCCATACACACATGTACTTGACGATTTTGGGTTTTTGTAATCGTACCCAAATGTGTACAATAGTTGGTTCAATAGTAGTCAACCAAATGGTTAGACAAATGATAACTTTCATATCAACCATATTCTTCTTCACCATAACTAGTCCAAATGACTCAAATGAACTAGTTAGAGAGTTGTTCAATTGCTATGAGATCTTATGTATTACATAAGACACAATTGAAGAAAAAACGATGTGATTCACTCCAATCAATTCATGAACTATAAATCCACGGTTCGCACTAGAATTCCTTAGATAATTTAGATAAGTTCACGAACATCGTTTTTAGACATAACCACTCAAGTTCGCGGACTAGGTTCACGGACTCAAGTAACCGGTTAGAGTTCACAAACTCCAGCAAAAATTCTCGGGTTCGAGAACTATGCATGTTCGCGGACTACGTTCGCGGACTGGATTGACTTCTCAAGTTCCAGTTTTCACTTGATCAACAAAGTTCGCAAACTTCGGTTCAAGTGCTAAGGACTCATACATATATATGTGTTACCACAATAATGTTTATATCCCCCAGTGGTTAGTTATATTGTCTAAACTCTCATTTAAATCATTGAAACATTCTCAGAGGACGTCATATAGTTGTTATTCACAAACTAGTTTTCGTCAGAGCAATTTCCAAAGTGATTGAAACACAACATGACTTTCATCACTAGGCAAAGATGAACTTGGCAAAATCGAAAGCTTTACCAACACACATTTTGAGAAATAGATAAGCAAGATATACTTAGCTCGAAATGTCACATGTGTATATTCTTAGTCTATATAGTAAAACGACTTTTGTCTCAACATAAGAGATAGAGTAGATATACTTTTGAGTGATAGATAAGTTCAAGTCTCCACATACCTTTTAGTCAATGAAGATCCACTGGTTCCTTGAGTAGTCCTTCGTCTTGTATGATGATTGTCATGGAGTTCTTGAGCTCAACTATACTTTCTATCCCAGTCCGAGACCTTAGATATAGTAGACTAGAAATTAAGACTTTATAGTTTTGATCACTAACATTGACAAACATGCTTGAGATAGCAACACATGTGAGTTCGATCGAGCAATGCTCTAACAGGGTCTCTTTTGTAAAAACTCGGAAGCACGTCAATGCTATTGGACCATTCAAGAGACGATTTAGCCGCTAATGTCATTCTATGTTTTTGATACGATGTAGAATGGCTTCTAATAGATTTACAAAGAAAAAGTTTCGAGTCAAGCTTGTCTTTTTAAAAATATCGAAATATGATTTTAAGCAAACATGTTTAATGATCCTTAACAATATTAGTTCTAAATTAATTATTATGTGAATTAATTTATGGATTAACTAAAAATTTCTCATGCAGATGATTTTATCACGTGGGAATGTTTCAAACATCATAAGAGAAAAATATTGAACTATCTGATATTTCTTCTCAGGATAGGTTGGCGAACCAATTCGCAAACCATAGATATATGAGTTTCAGAAATATAGGAGTGTTGGCGAACCATTTCGCAAACCGCAAGTTTATCTGGTCAACTGAGTTCAGTAGCCTTATAGGGTTGGAGAACCTAGTTCACGAACCGTTGCACCCTGACTCGTGAACAAGCCTAAGGGTATGAACCATTGTACCAACCGTTCATGTAAATTTTAACATATGCTCAAAAACCTATTTTTTAAATATGTTTAGCATTGCTAGAACTCTCTCAAACACTTCTAAGACTTCAGTGATCACTCAAAATCTTATGTGTGTGCATCATGATTACATTATTAAATGTTTAAATAAATATCAAATTGCTTTAGTCCTTCGGCATACTTTCGGAACCGAACAATCATTATACACGGTTTCAGAATCGGTTCCCCGTGTATATTCTTATATTATATTTTCAAGACCTAAAGTGTTTGCTTGATTCTCAAGTTATCTTAGCTTGAATTCAAAGCAACCCTTGGTCCTTGAAATTAATAAACAGAGATGCTCTTTCAACTGGGAAATTAAATACCTGACACTTTTAGTCATAGTTGATTCTAAATTCATCCTCTATAGACTTAGGTTTCCTATGAGAAACATAAGTAGGTTTCCAATTAAAATACTTCTGTTTGGGGATTCGTGAATCCAGGTCCGGCTATCTTTACCTTGATAGTTCGCGTATTATGATCTTGTTTTTCTGTTATCGAGGTTTTCGTAATCTCTTTCAGGCACGTCGATACTAATCGCAAAGTTTTTTTCGTCTCAGACTTTGTGATTCCTCAAGATAAATATCTTAATAATATTCTTAATTAATATTTGGAAGATTGTTCTTGAGAGGTGGTTGAGAATCTAGGTTTCTCTTCGGGAGTAGTAAGTTATGGATTGGCGAGGTTTCTAGCTTTGTCTATTGCAAACATATTTCTTCACCTTGGTTTTTGATCTAAACAGAAATCAACTAGGCTTATATGTTAGAAGTAGATTGGTATCAAAATTCTTCACTTCAGCTGAAGCAACTCTTTGTCTGCAAAGGACGTCAACTAAAGGAATTAATTACGTAGAGCCTTGCGAAGTTCAAGGGACATAAGGAACGCGACTGTAACTGAATTTTCTGGATGGTGTATTCGGTCTCAACTAAATTCCGGTCTGAAATCAGATAGTAGGCTAATTTCTGTAGCGTCTTAATACAGTTTGGTGTTCAAATATGGACTAGGTCCCAAGGTTTTTCAGTTATTTGGGTTTCCTCGTTAACAAAACTTCTGGTATCTTATGTTTTTCATTTTCCACATTATTATATTATTTATCTTTATAATTGGATTTACGTCAGTTGTACATATTCAATCTTAGTAAATACGTCAATCTAATTGTGATAAATTATGAGAATCGTTTCTTGTATAATTCGTAACTTGAAAGATAAATAACAAGTTTAATTACTTGGAAGAATTACCATTGGATTATTTGTATACGACTATATTGATCTTGGATATTGATTTTTGAGATCGGCCAAGTACTCTTCTTAACAATCAGGTTCACGAACTCTTGTCTATATACATACTAACGGAGAAAAGGTTAGAGATGTAAACTTTATATACATATTACTGAGGATCATTCAGTTGGTCTACTTGTAATTGTATTAGGTTTTGTCCATATAAGTTGCCGAACGAAAAAGTTGGTGGTGTACTTGGGTACTCCCGCGTTATTAAATGGTATCAAAGCAGGCAAATACTGTTATACCTAATAAGTCTGTGTTTGAAGCAATCTGTATTATGGACAGGAGTGCAATCTCTATAAACCTATCACTAGCCTTCGATGGCATAAATTACTTATGGTGGAAAAATGATATGTGTTCCTTCTTACAAGCTCGTGAATTTTAGACATGGGTTCTTGTTGTGAGAGGATACAATACTCCAATGGTCAGAGAATGAGATAATGCGGTTCCTAAAGGCATAAAAGCATATAAAAAAATTTAAATCAGTGTTGTTAAACACAACTTTCATGGATTGAATACTATTATCCACGCCATAAGTCAAGATCTTCAACATCATATGTCTCTACACGCACTAGACCAAAAGATTCTTGGGATATATTAGAAATAATATTTGAAGGGAATTCCTTAGAAAAGGAAACATGGCTTTAAAACCTAACTTCTGACGGGGAAAACCTTCGTACGGCTGATGAGGATTTTTTTGAGGAATTTTATCACAAATTATCAGAAATAGTGAATGCTTGTCATTTATTAAGAAAGACTATTCCTGCACTGGATATTGTGATGAAAACTCTAAGATCTTTACCATCTCGTTACGAGTCTAAGAAACGATCTTTCTACACTTTCCAAAAACATCCTTGTTGGGAAGTTAAATATCTTTGATTTCGAACAGGAAATTAACAATATAATCATCTACGCTCAAGCAATTCTGTTATATGTGACGATCATGTTACCCTTTGTCCTGAACAAATTGTCAAAGAAGATTAGAATATCTTAAATTCTACTTTGTTACTGTTTGTTGGACATATTAATAAAAATCTTAGATGGAGAAAATAAGATCTCTTAATAATTATTCTTAAACAAAGAGTTTGAGTGACAAACAGGTTCAAAACGATTCTTACACCACTCTCTGTACCAAGTGTCTTGGTCATGGACATTACTTTTATGTATGTCCTAACAAGGATTACTGTAACAAATCCAAAGCTTTTATGGACACTCTAGACTATTTTCCAGAAGATGACTTATCTCATAAGGCTGAGATTCTTACATGTTTTGTTGATGATCGTGTTCCAAGTCTCAATCGCTCTGAGTGCTCCGTGCATGGAAACCTTCTTTCTTCAGAAAAACAAATCAGTCTCTTGATTGAAAAAAAATTCATTCACTGAAGACTAATTTTCAACTGGAAAAAGAACTTATACTAAAAAAGGTTGATAGCATGGAACATGAATTTGAAAAAATGAGAAAGGAGAAAATAAGGAATAATAAACTTATTCATGATCTTAATGTTCACAAAAAGAATAATCTATTTAGGTCGAGAAATTCTAATAAGAACAGTCAACACATCTTCTCTAAACACATTTACTGGCCAAATTTCTTCATCAAAAGTCGTGAAGAATACCAGATCATCTATAAGGATATGAAACTCCTTCCTTAGTGTTCCTTCTGCAAGGAATGAAATCATAAAGATGATCAATGTGCTTTTAGAATCAGAAATCAAAAGAGTCTTTGTTCTCAGACTGCTTAATGTTGGAAGAGAAAGAAAGTTCAAAAACGAAAAGAGACATCTCTGTCAAAGAAAATGGACTCAAGAAAATGGACTCGATTATTCATGAGGTTCGGAGATCTATTAAAGGATTGAGAAATTAGTTGCGCAATAAGAATATCTCAAAGTCTTCATGTAACTTTATTCCGATTAATCCCTTATTTTAGATGAAGAGTAAGAATTCTCATTCAAGGAACTCTTTTTTCTTTGAAAAACTTCTAATCTATCATACAATGGGAGGGATTGTCCTACACATTGATCTTTTGGTTGTTTCATCTTTCCCTTGGATGAAAACCACAACCCAAAATAGGGCAGAATTGTCTGAATAAACACTCAAAAATCTTACTTTTGAAAACAATTCTGCTTAAAATTTGAAGACCTCAAAAGGTTGATCCTCGCTCCTGGAAAAGGTTATCATAGTATTATACGCCATTGTGTATATCTATGTTACAGATTAAAACCCACTAAAATATATTATAAGGTTCCTTATAGACAATTAAGTCTATGAGTTTAATACTTTAAGAAACTCTGGCTAAGAAAAGGTTAATAAAAGGGTGTATGTTTTCTATCTTGAGAAAACACAGTTTTGTTACTTGAATGTAAGGAAATTCTTGAACCCTTGAAGGTTATAATAGAGAAATATTCTTTTCTCACTCCTTCATAGAATTTCTTGCTTCAGATAAGTCTTCGATAATGTCTTCTTCGTCTAGTTTAACCTCTAACAATGAAGATAATATTTGGACTATGTTTCCATCCAAGAGAATTCACTTTGAATCCGCTGATAGTGATTCCAATCAAGATAAAGGTGTTTCTTCACTTATTCATGATCTATCAAACTCCCAACTTAATGAGTTTACTCTTAAGATGAATCACATGCTGAATAAATTTCAAGCCTTAAGCAAATATATACATACCTCTTCCAAAATAATTGAAGACAAGATTGAAAACGTTGAATCCAGATTGTCTCAGATTGATGAAAATTTTGAAACTTACAGAGATGTTGACTATACCCACTCTTCAGTGTAAGTTCTCTTAAGTATTACTAGTTAAATCCTTATAGGGATTTTATTCTTATTATTTGAGGAGGAACACTAGGTTTTGGAGTAGTTCTTATGTTAACATTTTGCATGTTTAAAGTTAAATTTTATTTTGGAAGATGACTTGCAATACTTAATCTTCATGGATTACATACATACATATATATATATATATATATATATATATATATATGTATTACTTATTTTTTGAAATTTGTTTTTTGGTATCTGTTTCTGGTGATTAGAATATATATCTTATATTTTCTCATAGGTTAAGCTCTTAACTCTTGCGAAAGAGGAGTAAACTATTTTGAGAATGACATTTTTGATCTCTCCACGTTTACACTTTTGTGAATAAACTGCTATAGGATTCTGTAAGATGTTTTATAGGAATCAACTTACTTCTTTGATTGCATAACCGCCAAGGAATAAGTGGTGAACTTTAATCTCTACATTTGTACATGGCTAGTGAAGTTATAATTCTTATGTTGAGTCATATCACACAAATTGTTCTCTTGTTCATAACTGGTGTAGAGATTAGTTTTTGTCGATGATTATTTTCATCACGAAAATCTTGCATCTTAGTGCATCTAACATAAAGATCGTTATTTCTAATTCTTTGTTCATAAATGGCGACAAGAGAGAAAAAATTTGGGATACTTGTTTACTTTATTCGTAACTGGCGAGTAAATTTGTATGTACACACTTAAGGTCTCTTTTTTTATGTATAAAAGGTTAAAATTTTATTGATAAAAAGAAAAAAGAAAGAAGATGAGAAATAATGGGTGTCGTAACCACAACAAATTAATTAATATTTTTCCACCTAATTAACAAGTAATATAGCGAAAAGCGAGGTCTAACAACCACACCCAATATTTCGATTAGCAATCTGTATGGACAACTCCGAGTTACTTTCTAGAGAATCAACTAGACTCAATCGATAGAAAATATCACAAGGAGTTATTATCTCAATCTCTCAAATTGATTTACTCAAGCAAATACAATCTACGAGTCTTAATCAAAGAGAGATAACTTGGATGGTACCAAAGACCAATATCCAAGTGTTAATCAATTTAAATCAATAACCAATAAGGTCGGATATTCTAATTGATTGAACAACGCACAACCTGTATTATTTCAATTATATAACAAAATATAATGCGGAAAAGAAATAACACAGACACCAAAATTTTGTTAACGAGGAAACAGCAAATGCAGAAAAACCCCAGGACTTAGTCCAGATTAAACATACACTATATTAAGCCGCTACAGACACTAGCTTACTCCAAATTAACTTCGGTCTGGATTGTAGTTGAACCCCAACCAATCTCACACTGATACAAGGTACAGTTATGATCCTAAGCCTCTGATCCTAGCAGGATATTGCGCACTTGATTCCCTTAGGTGATCTCACCCACATATCGTTCGAAGTTAGTTTGTAGTAGGCTAGTGTCTGTAGCGGCTAAATACAATATGATGTTCAATCTGGATTAGGTCCCGGGGTTTTTCTGCATTTGCATTTTCCTCGTTAACAAAATTTCCGGTGTCTGTGTTATTTCTATTCCGCATTATATTTTGTTATATAATTGAAATATCACAGGTTGTGCATTGTATCGATCAATTGTGAAATCCAACCTTTGGTTGTTGATTGGAAATTGATTGATCCTTGGATATTGGTCTTTGGTACCATCCAAGTTTATATCTCTTGTATTTGATAAAGACTCGCAGATTTCCATTTGCTTGAGTATGGATTAAATCGATAGATAAAGATATTAACTCATTGATATACTTTTTATTAAGATTGAGTCTGACTGTCTAGTTGATTCTCTTAAAAGTATATTAGAGTTAGTCCATACAAATTTCCAATCAAAATATTGGGTGAGGTTGTTAGACCCACGCTTTTTCAAAACCTCTCTCAAATTCTTCTCAAAACATCACATCACAGCACCAGCATTTCTCAACCAACTCAACCCTGAATCTGAATCATACCCATCTTAGTAACAGTTCCAAAATCATCATTTTGTTGCTCTAATGTTTATCCGAGTCTTCAAATTCATCATAATACCCATGGAAATCAACAACAACAAGAGTTCATAGATTAAACCCATTACGATTTCCAATTTGTCAGATCTGGAAAAACCCTAACTCAATTTATTCTTCTCTGCACTGATTCGAAGCCACAATCCCATTTTAGCAACAACATCACTCTCATCTTCCATGATTCAATTTCAGCTGCAAACCATCATCGATCTTCTCTTTGAATCTCGATCTCATATTCAATTTTCTCGGACACGACAACACACAACGGCAGTGGCTGCTTTTCTTTCTCAAATTCAGCTGCTAATGATTTGGGAATACAAATTGTCTTCTCGACTTAAGGTTAGGATATAAGAGTTGGGTCTGGATCTGGGTAAAATTATGGGCCTCCCAATGACATCCCCAGTTAGCTGCATAGGTGCCATGATCGCATAGCCTGGTGCTTTTAACACTTTTTACAACACATGCTATCCGTTAACTGTGGATGGGCTCTTAACAGTCTTTGCAAATGAAATGAAAATTCTACCCTTTTGGTTCAATTTGGATCATTTATTCTTCTTTTCCTCCATGTGACTCCAGAGTACCTAATAACTCAAAAAAAAAGCGTAAAGTACATAATTTACAAGAAAACATAGCAGATAAAGCATAAACAATAGATAGTAAATAGGGTGTATTCTATACCTATCAAGAAATGCCTAGGCGATACAAACTAGGCGAATACAAAGTCTACCCCGCACAAGTTGACGAGCCTGCACGCAGAGCATTCAAGAGCCAACTCTACAAATAGAGAAACAAATAAATTCGCCAGGGCGAAACACAAATAGAAGGAGTCCAACAGAGCCATTACCTAACATCTAAGAACACTGAAATGAGGCTACTAAGCCAACTCCAATCAGCTGTGAAACAATGAAAAAAATAGATCAAGCTTTACTCCCAAAACAAGAAAACTCGCACTAAGATGATTTCTTCTTGACTTGAGACCTTTGCCCTTTTCCTAGAATTTCTTTACTATCCTTATTAGGACTTCCATTCCACTGAATCTTGCCAAGTTCTCTTTCTATTATCTTCAAGTCCTTTTCTTTGATAGGCAAGGAATCATTTCTCTCCACCTCAATATCATCTTCAATTTTAAGTGAAGCTTTCAAGGCTCTGTCACTAGCGCCCACTTTGTTTATTGGGAATCTACTTTCAACAGTAAAATCACTATACACCATAAAAGGGTTTCTTTTTGGTGATTGATGCATCTTACCTTTTTTAGGAGGAGAATTCTTCTTCCCTTGAACTACTGTCCAATCATTTTTCCCTTTATTATCTTATCTAGCCAAGGTTAACCCCTTTGCATCAAGAGCTCGGCGAGAACCATTTTCTGTTTGCATCTTATTTTCATTGCTTACACCTAAAGTATTTGGTGTAGAATCTCCACACTTTGAACCCTCTGCCGTATTCTCCTTCCCACTGACAACACTCAAGTCAAGGCCAATTAAAGCTTTAGTTATTTTTTCCTCATCTACTCTTTTCCTAGTAACTTCCAATGGATTTGTTTCTATAAGATCAAAAGTGCTAGCCTCTCTAATCATCTTATCCTCTGCATAATTGCTTTTAAGCCCATTTATACCACTTATAAAAGAACCCAAAATAGAGTATGTTACATTTGATTCTAAACCAGATACCACTTCATCTGAAATCACAATGGAACCATTTTCCTTTGGGCCATTCTCTGCCCCACTGTCTAAAATACCATCATTTACAGTATTCAAGGTACCTTCCAAAACTCCAGCAAAAGACCTCGATTGAGGCTTTATGGACTTCTTAGCAGCCCACCTAGTCTTCAAATTCCTTGTAAAGTTCTTAACTGTATGACCAAAAACCTTGCAAATTCTCACATTTAGGAAGTTTCCATTGATACTCCACGGGAAGGTCAAAGGAAAACTTACCACCAATAAACAAAGGAATGCTTGAGGGAAATGAAAAATCAAGACCAATTTCTACACAAATTCGGGGAAAAGATAACCTAGTCTTCTTAAGAGTTATATCATCTGCTAATAGGGGTTTTCCAAGATAACTAGCTATCATACCAAAATCATCTTCATTCTACATATGTAAAGGAATCCCATATATCGACACCTAAATAGGAACACTCTTAATCTTAGTGATTGATTTTGCAATTAGATGTGTCCATGGTCTCAAGGTGAATAACTTATATTAGAAATGTAAAAAAAAACCTATTTCTAAAGCTTTTCTGCGATCTTCTTCATCCTCGAATTTGAAAATAAAAGCACAATCACCATGTAATTTAATACTTACCTTATTTTTAATTAGGCTCCCATTATTTTGTCACGGCAACTTGAACTGCAGTAAAAGATGACTTATTCCCCACAAAGAAACCCACTAACAGATCTTCACAACTCTTGATTCATGCAGAGAAAAAATCTGAACTGGCAGAGACCATAATCTTCCCATCGCAATCAACAGGAGGTGTAAACTTCAACTTCGATTGAGAGGGTACTGGTTTTGGCATAGAAAATAAACTTCTCCAATTGTTAGGGTTAGAATTACCCTTATTTGTTCCATTCCCAGAGATATTAGAGTTTTCTGTCAACCCATTTGTGTTCTCTTCAACAACATGAGACACTATATCTGAACTGCTTTAAGGCTTTTCACCAGAAACACCATCAGAAACCGATGCAATAATTTTAGGGTTAACAACATGAGCTCTAGAAGAACCATGAGAATCGATCAATGGGGGAAAATCCACTGACCCAAAGATTGCTCTATCTTTAATTTCATTTTTATCAACTTGATTTGATCTCAGAACTGGTTGAGGATGATAAGAATTTGGATTCTCCATTAAAAAAAAACGGAAGAAAAGGGGATCTAAGAAATCTCCCCTACTTTCTTCTGCCACGTTATCGCTCTAAGGTGCACATTCCCTTTCAAGCCAATTTGTTCAATTTTATTAGAGTTAAGGTCGCTGATGTTGTTCTTTCGGGAACGACATCAAATGGGGATAATTATTTTGAACTTGTGCTTAATGGTAATATCTTTGTGGAGAGAGCGGAAGTGGAATTATAGGATATTCTTGTACCGTTATATCTCCTTGACGTAACCCGGGTTTACTAGGTAAAATCGTCTAAAATAGATGTCGGTATGTCTTCTCTAGTCTTGATTACTCTTTTGATTAATTCATCTTGATCCCGATGTTTCGCCTTTGCCAATTTTATTGAAAAAAAAGGGAGAAGTATTAAGTAGTATCTTACTACATTACATATGGCTTTCCGGAGCATCATGTAAGGGGGAGTAGATTTTTATCTATAGGTTTTATCTATTTTGCAAAAGGAGTAAGTATTGACTAAGGGGAGAACATATCACCGTAGTATTGCTTCAAAGTTGTGGTGCAATCAAACTTTGAGGAATGTAACAATACTATGTTTCTGTATAAAAACCGATGAGTAGAGTGCAACTACCTTATTCTATGAAAGATTTTTTTGAGTATTCTCATAATTTGTTATCGCTACGGATTTTCAACAACAAAGGTGATGAACGAAAACATACAAAACGATATAAGACCTTTAAGTATGAAGAATTCAAGACGTTTATTGAAGAACCAAGAAAATCAAGCATAGTGGATTGAGATGAAAAGTTTATTTATTTTGAAAACATATATATTGAATAGTTTTGTCACTAAAATTGACAAAGGGGGAGATTGCTAGAGCAATGATCGGTTGAACACACAAGTTTTGTTATCTCAAGCTTGTTGTCAGGGTTAGATGATCAAAACTATATCTTGATTTCTAATATACTAAGTCAAGTATCGGACTAGGTTAGAATTTGGTAGTTGAGTATCAAATATCACCCTCGAAGACTGAAGATCGACGAAGACATTTGGAGAATTTCTGTATCAGGTATGTGAAGACTGAACCATTATACTTTACTCAGTATCTTACCATTCTATCTTTTTGAGATGATGCCGTATGATTTCCAGTAGATATACATAGAAGAAGTTTCGAGTCAAGCTTGTCATGTTAAAAATATCAAAATATGAAATCAAAGATATTCAACAATCCTTAACAATATTACTTCTAAACAATTTATTGTGTGAATTAATTTGTGGATCAATAAAAAATTTCCCATGCAAATGATTGTATCACGTAGGAATGTTTCGAACATTATAAGAGAGAAATATTGAACTATCTGATATTTATGCAGGTAGATTACGAACCAGTTCGCAAACCAGAGATATCTGAGTTTCAGAAATACAGGAGGATTGACGAACTAGTTCGCAAACCGCAAGTTCACAAAATGTGAATTTTGAAAGTTGGTATTAAAGGCTAGAAGTTGATGAACCCGATTCACAAAACATGGTCAAATGAGTTCGGTAGTATTTTAGGGTTGGCGAACCCAGTTCACGAACCATTGCAACATGACTCGTGAACAAGCATAAAGGTATGAACCTTTGTACCAACCGTCCCTGTAAATTTTAGCAGATGCTCAAAAACTTATTTTTTAAATATGTTTAGCATTGCTAGAACTCTCTCAAACACTTTTAAGACTTCGGTGATCACTCAAACTCTTAAGTGTATGCACCATAATTAAATTCTTAAGTATTTGAATCAACATCAAATTACTTTAGTGAAAAAGCGGGGGTTTAACAACCTCACCCAATATTTCGATTAGCAATCTGTATGGACAACTCCGAGTTGTTTTCTAGAGAATCAACTAGACTCAATCAATAGAAAATACTCAAGGAGTTATAATCTCAATCTCTCGATTTGATTTACTCAAGCAAATATGATTCGCGAGTCTAATCAAAGAGAGGTAACTTGGATGGTACCAAAGACCAATATCCAAGTGTCAATCGATTTAAATCAACAACCAATAGGGCAGATATTCTAATCGATTGATCAACGCACAACCTGTATTATTTTAATTATATAAAAATATAATGCGGAAAAGAAATAACACAGACACCAGAATTTTGTTAACGAGGAAACTGCAAATGTAGGAAAAACTCCGGGACCTAGTCCAGATTAAACATACATTGTATTAAGCCGCTACAGACGCTAGCATATTCCAAATTAACTTCGTTCTGGACTATAGTTGAACCCCAACCAATCTCACACTGATCCAAGGTACAGTTACGCTCCTACGCCTCTGATCCCAGCAGGATATTACGCACTTGATTCCCTTAGCTGATCTCACCCATAACCAAGAGTTGCTACGACCTAAATTCGAAGACTTTAGCAAACAAATCTGTCTCACATAGAAAAGTCTACAAGATAGATAAATTCGTCTCCCACGAATAAACCTATGAGTTTTGTTCCGTCTTTTGATAAATAAAGGTGAACATGAACCAATCAATAAAACTAGACTTATATTCCCGAAGAACAGCTCATTTTTATCAATCACCTCACAATAGTCTTAATCGACGCAGCGAAAAAAGATATTGTGAAATCACAAACGATGAGACGAAGATGTTTGTGATTACTTTTATATCTTTCCTATCAGAGATAGAAATCTCAAGCCAATTATTACAATTGTACTCGTACGATAGAAATAGCAAGATCAGATCACACAACTACAAGAAAAGTAGTATCGGTCTAGCTTTACAATAAAGTGTTTAAGTCGTTAACCTGGTTTTAGAAGAATAAAACCAAAGGTTAAAGGAGAATCGACTCTAGCTTAGCAAACTCGTATCACACAGAATGTGTGGGGATTAGGTTTCCCAGTTGCTAGAGTTCTCCCTTATATAGTCTTTTAAATCAGGGTTTGCAATCAATGTTATCTTAGTAACAAAGCATTCATTATTCACCGTTAAATGAAAACCTGATTAGATACAAGCTAATATCTATCAACCGTTAGATCAAAAACTTAGATTTCCATACACACATGTACTTGACGATTTTGGGTTTGTGTAACCGTACCCAAACATGTACAATAGTTAGTTCAAGATTAGTCAACCAAATGGTTAGCCAAATGATAACTTTCATATCAACCATATTCTTCTTCACCGTAACTAGTCCAAATGACTCAAATGAACTAGTTAGAGAGTTGTTCAATTGCTATGAGATCTTATGTACTACACAAGACACAATTAAACCAAAACGATGTGATTCACTCGAATCGATTCATGAACTATAAAGCCACGGTTTGTAATAGCATTCCTTAGATAATTTAAATAAGTTCACGAACATCGTTTTTAGACATAACCACTCAAGTTCGCGGATTGTGTTCGCGGACTTAAGTAACCGGTTGGAGTTCACAAACTCCAGCAAAATTTCTCGGGTTCGAGAACTTCCGTCAGTTCGCGGACTAGGTTCGAGAACTGAAACCAAGATTCAACTTCGTCAGAAATTCTCGGGTTCGAGAACTACGCTCGTTCGCGGACTGAGTTAGAGGACTGGGTTGACTGCTTAAGTTCCGATTTTCACTTGATAAACAAAGTTCGCAAACTTCGGTTCAAGTGCATAAGGACTTAGAAATATATGTGTAACCACAACAATGTTTATATCCCCCAGTGGTTATATTTTCTAAACTCGCATTTCAATCATTGAAACATTCTCAGAGGACGTCATATAGTTTTTATTCACGAACTAGTTTTCGTCAGATGAATTTCCAAAGTTATTGAAACATAACATGACTTTCGTCACTAGGAAAAGATGAACTTGGCTAAAGCGAAAGCTTTACCAACACACATTTCGAGAAATAGATAAACGAGATATACTCAGCTCGAAATGTCACATGTGTATATCTTTAGTCTATATAGTAAAACGACTTTTGTCTCAAGATAGGAGATAGAGTAGATAGAATTTTGAGTGATAGATAAGTTCAAGTCTCCACATACCTTTTATTCGATGAAGATCCACCGGTTCCTTGAGTAGTCCTTCGTCTTGTATGATGATTTCCATGGAGTTCTTGAGCTCAACTACACTTTTTATCCTAGTCCGAGACCTTAGTTATAGTAGACTAGAAATCAAGACTTTATAGTTTTGATCACTAACATTGACAAACATGCTTGATATAGCAACGCATGCGAGTTTGACCGAGCAGTGCTCTAACAATCTCCCCATTTGTCAATTTTAGTGGCAATACTATTAATAGATATGGAATACAAAAAATATATAAATAAACTTTGTAGCTCCTATTCCACATGTCTAATCTTCAACAATACTCGAAATCTTCGTCACTTCCAAGTAATCCAATGATCCCAAAGGTTGTAAGTTTAGCATCATCGTTGTTGAAAATTCGTAGCTATAACAATGAGAAAAGCATTGGTTCTCAATCATTGTTATACAGTGTCATAGTATTATTACACAGCGTCAAAGTACAATTGCATCACAAATTCAACAACAATACTATGGTGATACTTTACTCCCCCTTAGTCAATACTCCATCTCACATGGAAACCACTCCCCCTTACATAATGATCCGAAAACCATATGTATTTGTAGTGTGAACTACAATTAATTATCCCCCTTTTTGTCAATAAAATTGGCAAAGGTACTAGAACGGGATCCTAATGAAATTTCTGTAAGAGACATTTCATGACCAAAGGTAAATATGTATCATCTTGTTTAGATGCAATCATAAAGCCAAAGCTAAATTCATTCATCAAGGAGTTTATAAAGACGCAAGATAACCCCTCTAATATTCCACTGCCGCACTCCCCACAAAGATTGACAATTAAGCACAAGTTCAAAAGAACTCTCCCCCATAATAGGTCATTCCCTAAGGAACAACAAGAGCGACCTTAATTTCAAAAGAAAATAAGGATTTCTTTAGACTCAAAAAATTACATACAAGTATGTATTTGGAATCCAACACGAAATATTCAATCAAATTAACCAAAGCGAACCAAGATTAATTTGACTAAATATGCTCAACACAAGTAAACTTATGGAGACTTAAAAATAAATTAAATTAATCACAAGAAAACTTGCAAATAATCTAATTGTCATACTCAACCAAACTAATTACAAGAGTAATCAATTTAATTGGCCACACTCGACATAAGAAGAACTTACGGAGTGCTAACTAAATAACCATACTAGATGATTGATTTAGTTCATTTGGGCTCAACATACGAGATTATGGAACCCCGACTAAGATTATCATAACATGACAACCTTAACCGTACATGTACTCAACATAAGAAAACTTATGGAATACAAACTAAACAACCACACAAGTTGATTAATTTAGTTCTTAATGCTCAACATATAACATCTCATGGAAAAACCATCCATGCCATGTATCGTGCTCAACATGAGATACACAATGGAGCCTTCACAGTAATACGTAAAAAATGGATCAATAAGGATCTATACCGTGGATAACACAAGGATTCATTCTATGTTTCATCACCATTTGCATAATGACATACAATAGACATAATCCTTGAATCACAAAAGATTTTAACCTATCTTACATCAATAATTGACAAATAGGCTTAACTTTTGTGTTTGTCAAAAGTCTATTCATCCTTTTATCAATATTTGCATCTCAATTCACGAACGACTTTACTTTTGACAAAATATGGGACAATCAAGTTCACGGACGTAAACACACATATCCCATCAAAATATTGCAATATATAAACCCATAAAGATTAATACTACAACCATCATCTTCCAAACAAACTTAGAATTTTTAAACCAAAAAATCTAAAAACAAGAAGATGAAAACATTGGATATAGCTATGTGTACTCATAATAGTAGCTAATCCAAAATACTAGTTATTCTTCTAAAAAAGAGAAAAAATAGAGTTCTCATCAGAAGGCTTACTAGTTGTCGTAGATCTTTCTCAGAGCATCTACTGAGAATTCCTTCCCATTATTGAAAAACCCATTGATTATGGGATCGTTCAATTCCTCCAAATCTTCAGAAATATCAGTTAACTCACTGAGTTCTCTTCTCAAGTCACGTAGAGTATTCTTGGATAGAGACAACATTTTTTCATAGTGAGTTATCATTTCCAAAGAGGAAATAACTTTATATTTTAAACCATTTCTTTTATTGATGAACTCTTTTACCATGCCCCTAAAGTTAACATCATAAGGACAAATAGAAAAGAGACAGTTAGAGGAAGAACCTTCTCCATTAATTGTAGTCTTCACTTTCTTCACCCTTGAGGAAGAAACCCCTTTACACAGATACACATTAGTTGCTTCAACTTCATCCCTTCTTGTGATACTTCTGGTTACAGGAGCCATAAGGTTGTATCTTTTCAAGGAAGGAGGAAGTCTACCAAAGACTTAAATAGACTTATGAACAAGAAACCCTAGAAGAAAAGGTCTTATGTAGATTAATGATTCATTATCTATATTATTAGGAGAATATTTTCTTAACCAAAATAGACACAAGACTTGAGCCACAAAAATGACAACGCAAAGCCTCACTTTATCAAGTTAAAGATGAGGATGTGAACGCCCTTAATGTTAGATAGGGACATTATGAGCCAAACGCTCTCCTTGTTTATCACATAGTGATTTTTCAAGATTTGTTGTGTAAGCAGGTTTCTTACCTCTTCTGATTTTGGAAGCATTGTTCTTAGGAGGACTGTGTAGATTATCCAGATTCATATTTTGCATGTTCTTGTATAATTTGGAAATTCTTTCCATTTTCTTCTTGAATCACCAAGACGTACTCTGAGCATACCTTGCATTTCCACAAAAAGAACAACCCAAGGATCCCTGGTTTTGTTGAGGTATATTCTTCTTATCGTGGATGCCACTTTTCATCCCTGATAAATAGAAGCAACATGATTCACAACGTCTGCACACTTTCTTTTATATCCTAAATCACTAGTATTTACAAAGGGCTTATGACCAAATAACATAGTTGAAATTTTATCAGAGCTTCCAGATAATCTTTGTAGATCATCCTTAAGAGTAGTAATCTCTTTTTCCTTTAGAATAGTGGTTCTGGTGAGTTTATCATTAAGACAGTCTATCTCAAGATTTTTCACCTGGATTAATGATTCTAGTTTCTTCAATGAAGCCTTTAATTGAAGATTTTCTTGAAGGACTTCCTTATTCAAGAAATTGAAAACCTCTGTGTCTGTCTCATATTCTGAATCAGAACTTGAGTATGTAGATGTTTCTGCTGTAAAATCTGAGACTTTATTGCTTCTATTGAATGTATTCAATCCGTTGACACTTAAAGGTTTTTCTTTCACAGAATCATTGGAAGTGAGGACAGACAAGAGACGTTTATAACGTCTAGTGCTCCTTTTTATGAATTCTTTGATCTTTTCTGTCATCAATGGTTTTTCAAACCAGACGTCATCTGTACAACATTCATCACCCCAAGACAAGATAGAGGTTTTTCTTGTGGTTGACACACCATTGAATGCAACGGTTTGAATAAGATTTTGATCAGAGAATCTTATCTTTCTGAAAGACGAATTTTCAGAAAGAGTGGTGAGGTTATTTCCTCTATCGATGGTACATTTCTTAGAACCATGTTTGTTGACTTCAAAAGTAGTTTCTAAGATATCCCAGGCATATTTATACTTAGTGCAAGAAGACACATAATGCTGAAGTTCTAGGGTAATGGCATGTCTGATAGCACATAGACCTTCAAAATTATGCTTTGCATCAAGAATTTCTTCTAGACTATAACTATGTAACAATCTACGTTACAAGTTAGCTCAGCAATGGGATAAATCTCTAAGGATAGAGATAATTGAAGAAGGGGGAAGGAATTATAGGGTTAGAAGAAGAACTAGACGAATTTGAGGAGGGGAAGAGAAGACAGACGATATCTAGGAGAGAAGAACATTATTTCATTTCATTAATTCATTGATGCCCCCACAATACAACAAACACAGCTTATATTGTTGTAAATCAACTGATAAACAGAAATACCTAAGCTACCCCTTAACTAATAAGAAACTATTAAAATAACCAGCTGGTCTAATTATCATGAGACTAAGGTTCATGAAAAATCCCACCCCTTCAAAACATCCTTGTCCTCAAGGATGGGAGTTAAGTGAATGGCTAAGTTGGAGAGGCACGCATCAAAAATTTCATCAGAACCTACGATGCCACTGAAAGCCCACGTGAGGCACATAAACACCTTCATACCGAGCCCGGCAGTCTACTGCCCTCTTTGTAGCCTACCTGTGAATCTTCAAGGTGTAATTACAATCTCAAAATAACCCGATGGAGTAAACTCTTGCGTGTTCTTCCCCAAGGTAAACTGAACCCCGAAAGAAAAAAAATCTGTTCAAATGATGTAGCTTGGGGATGATGTAGATTCTCCGTTACTAGTCTAGCTTCCAAGATTTCACCAGGAGCAACATACTTGACGGTAACCCTCATTTTAACCTTTAATTTCTAAAGAACTTGGATACAGATTCTCAGTACACCCGTGATTACTAGGATAAAAGTGGAAGCAACGAATTCAGTGAAAATTGATCTTGTTGTCGTGCCATCAAAGGTCTCAACATGACCAAAATTACTCATAAGCACTCCACTGAGATGAGCATCACCATTTTTTGCACCCTTCCACTTCAGCGAGACCACTTCCTTAGAACGCCATTTGTATCAAAATATGAAACCTAGCAACCGACTGCAACATGGTAAGCATCGACAAGTATTAACCAAGGTGTGATTACCATGTACATTATAGTCCACAAATATCGTACTCGTCTTTTCCTTGACCTGCAATGGCCGAACATAAAAAAACTCCTCCATAAATCTTCCACTGGATACAACCCCTTACTGATAGATACTCCAGCGAAAATACTCGATAGAAACACCACGATATATGTTGAGAATAGCAGAAAGACAAAAAAACTAATCATGGCAGAATTCACAGTTCTAAGTGCCCCACTGCGCCTCACAACTTCTATGTAAACAGGAATAGATCTGAATCTCTTAGAATGAGGAGCACACAATATGGATTCCATACATTTACCTCTATCTAACCACCAACGACGATAAACCCTAGTGACAGTACCATCTCTCATACTGTAATGTCTACTTGCAGCAAGGTGCCAACATGGTAATCTCATGAGAATGGTTGCGAATGGATTATGGGTTTCAGCAATGCAGAACACATTACTTCGAGAAGTCCATCTTTTGTCAAAGCCAAAAACTGAGAAATAAACTGACATTTGAACACTTCATACACCCAAGCTAGGTGGAACCAATCTGAATTTCCACCACAAATAAGCAACCCACATTAAGAATGCCACGAAGTTGAGTGTGAAGTGTACTCTAATACAACCCACAAAAGGTCTAGTCATTCTTATCATTTTTACTCCATAAAACTCCAACTTAAAGTCTCCCCTCGTTGGTTTATAACCAAGACACCATAGTTGATAGCACCAAAAACATTCGTTTTGGGTAGAATCCAAAGATAGAAAAACAAACACATCGGAATTTGGATATACCATTTTAACTTTCTCGAGAAAAACAAGACTTCTATAAGGCACATGAGTAAGCAATGGACAGTACATAAATAAACATGTTCTGGAAAGTGTAAAACCTCTGAGAAGAAATATGGGACTCACCATAAGAGGAAGGTGATGGAGCTCTACATGAGTAGCAGCAGACTCTTGACCAAACAATATAAGTGCCTTCCTAAATCCAACCACTTGTGTCCACTGCTTCTTTTATTCTTCTCAAATGGTCAGGCTTTCAGAATTCCCAGAAGTATGTAATTTAAATTTCCACCTTGAGCAATCCACCACCATTAGCACAACATAATTCCCACAAAATAACAACAACTGATGGAAGAGATCCCACCACTTCAGTTCAAAGATCCCTTGCAGAATTATATATAGTTAAAGAAGAAAATGAAATAAGCTTGTGGACAGCTGCAAAACTTACCGAGTGAACCCTCGGAACTCTAAATGAGTAAAGTTAAAGTATGACAGTACTAAGCAACTTAAACTGCACCCCAATAGAACCTCCTCTTAATGTACCAGGCCCTTGATCAAACCATTTAGTATTAGCCCTTCGTGACAATTTCATAAACATATTACCACGATCACTATAGTCCAAAGCTATAACAAACACCCACTCATATGAATTTAGAAAAGACGGTTTGAGAAGTTTGATTTGGTTCCAGTATATAAGAGCTAGTTGTTCAAGAAGTACCTGACTGTACCCCAATATCATACACCCACAAAAAGCACACTCAATTTTCGAAATACATTTCGCAAAACATGAATTCATTATGATAAGGTCATCGACTATTGAGTCGTAACTCGCCTAACCCATGTGAAGTTGTAAGAGAAAATCATCTCTAACACCATCAGGACAAGCCTTCATAATTTTAATCCCCTTACTACTGCCCTTGAGCCTCAAGAGCTTATTACACTCACTTCCACCAAGTAAGAGAGTCACAAAACCTTCATTACCATGAAAACTATGTCTACCAGGTCTTTGATCAAACATCTTGGAAATGTCTCAGTTCTCACCCTCACTGGTAAGTAAAATTCCAATCAAATTAACAATCAACAAATATAATTGGTACCCATCTTTAACAACAAGCTCATAAAACTTCCTATTTCCTTCTGACATTTTAACAAACAAATTATGAATATCACCTGTATCACCATTCTCAACTAACACAATTGCCAATGAATCCATAAATAGCAATTTGAACTGATACCCATGTTTAAAAACAGTATTATAAACAATTCTCCCCTGGTAATCAACCATTAAACCTAACCCACCAATCCTCTTCCCTGGATCAAATATGGAACAAATAGAAGCAAAATAAAGATAGAAATAAACAGCTGCATTCAAATTTTTAGCAGTATCAACACCACCATCTAGTCTATTAGCAATTGAAGCAATAACTGGTATGTACCAGTTTTTATGAACCAGCTCCTGAAAAGTTTCTCTAAAAAATCTACCCAAAAATTTTAAACCCCTGAGAAAAGAAAAACCCAATTTAGAGTCAACCTGCAATTTCTCCTTTCCACGATCAAATATGTTATAAAAATAATTGAGAATAATTTTAAAACACTCACCAAATTCGATCTGATTTTTCCTGTCTATATCATTCACTGCAACTTTGACAATTTCTTCCAATTGAAAACTCAAAGAATCAGTTAAATCATCAATTTCCTTGTCAACAACAGAAGCAATTGGTTGAATCCTAATTTTTGTAATCTCTTCAATTTGAGAAATCAATCCATTACTTAAGTCATCCTCTTACTCATCGAATAGAAATGAAGAAATCAACTCCTCTAGAGAATCATCTTCTTCTTCAGCGACAAGAGGAGGAATCGATGTAGTACCCCTAATGAAAAGTATCAATCTATACTTCTTCATTGCTTTGAGCATGATTTTTGAAAACTTCTGAAGATAGTAATCTCGAGTATGAGAGTAATTCTTTTCATAATGAAATCGATATATCCCACAAAGTTTATCTAATTCCTCCTTTGCTTTAATTTCCTTCTTTAAAGCTTTCAGCTGCAGTGGTGTAGCTTGCGGCAACTCCATGGATCGAAACTTGTCTGATACCAATTGTAACGATCTACGTTACAAGTTAGCTCAGAAACGAGATAAATCTCTAAGGATAGAGATAATTGAAGAAGGGGGAAGGAATTAGAGGGCTAGAAGAAGAACTAGACGAATTTGAGGAGGGGAAAAGAAGTCGGACGATATCCAGGAGAGAAGAACATTATTTCAATTCACTAATTCATTCATTGGTCCCCCAAAAATACAACAAACACATCTTATATTGTTGTAAATCAACTGATTAACAGAAATACCTAAATTACCCCTTAACTAATAAGAAACTACTAAAATAACCATCTGGTCTAATTATCATGAGACTAAGGTTCATGACAAACTATCAACATCCTTTGGTATATATATATCATCTTTTGTATTTACCGTGGGATATCATAGCCATTAACAATATGTACCCATATTTGAAAATCACGAGCTTGAAGATATGTGCTCATAGCAATTTTCCACCATGGGTAGTTTGAACCATCGAAGACTGGTGGTACGTTTATTGAGATAACACCTCTGTCCATAGAGTCAGATCGCTACAAACACAGACTTGTAAGGTCTTGAACGTGTTTTCCTGCTCTGATACCAATTGAAAAAGTGGGGGTCTAACAACCTCACCTAATATTTCGATTAGCAATCTATATGGACAACTCCGAGTTGTTTTCTAGAGAATCAACTAGAATCAATCAATAGAAAATACTCAAGGAGTTATTATCTCAATCTCTCGATTTGATTTACTCAAGCAAATATGATTCGCAATGTAGGATCAGAATATCACCACAGTAATACTCATGCGAGATTTACAACAACACACTGCGAGTGTCGCAGAATGATTGAAAGAATGACGTAGCGGATGACGATAACTGAAACATGAGAAGAGCGTGATGACGCTGCGAAGATTACAAGCGTCTGCGAGGGTTAATATTACAACTACTGCGAGAGTATCGCGATCCAGATCCGAAAATAAAGGATAGCTTAGCTGTCATCCACTATGTAACTATCCTATAAAAAGAGAATTAATAGACTCAGAAAGGGAGAGTTCATTTTTTAGAGTCTGGATAAAGTTTTGAGGAGAGAGAAAGTTCTTGTGGGCGGTTGTATTCTTGATTTCTTCCATTTCTTGTAACATTTCTGAAAATTAATCAATAAAGTGTTGTTTTTAATCTTCAAATATGTGTTGATAATTGTGGATTCTTGTTAGGGGTGTAGTGTAGGAATTCCTGCAACTACATAATGGCGCTAGAAACAGGGATGTTTCTAAGCAAAGATTGAAATTGTGATTTGTAAGAATTTGAAGAAATTAGGGAAGATTTTTACGTGATTTACAGTAATACATCAAAATTGAAGGAATGGCTAGAACAAGAAATACATCAGAACAACCTACAACCGTAAGGAGGAGTAGAAGAATTGCAGGTGAAGGGACAAATAAAATAGTAGAATCTTCAAGATTAAGAACAAGGAACAATAGGACAAGGAATAATGGGGAAAATCAAGTTCAACAGCCAAATCAGCAAACACTGATACAAGATAGAATTATGGATTATGACATAGTAAGCGTGCATACTTGGCGATCAGATTCAATGGAAGAAGCAGAAAACCGACAATTAAGAAATGGAAGGCGAGAGGGAAGAGATCAAGAGGCGGTTGAAGGATTAATTGATGGAGATGACGAAAATGAAGCAGTAGAGGCTCTAAGACAAAGAATACAAGAGGAAAGGATATTAGAGGCGGAAGAACACGCAAATTTAACAAGACAAAATCACGAGTTAAGAATGGAAAATTTGAGATTGAAAAGTAGGAGATCCAGAAGTACTGCAAGTTCAAGATCATTTAGAGAAGAAAAAAGGAGAAATTCCCCTCTCTGAGAAATACTAGTGAAAACATTCGAGAGGAAATGAAAAATCCAAATGAAGAGCAGCGTTGTGGAGAAAAAGAGATGATTAATGATCGCTACATTCCGCGTGGTGAAACTATGGATGATAGACGTGATAATAGAAATCAAGGAGGTGGAAATAACCAAGAAGGTGGAGAAAATCGAGAAGAAGGTAGGAGAACATTACATGAGCGATAAATTCAAAGAAACCGAAGAATAATTGAGGATGAAATTGAGAGACATTATGTTGAACAAGCACATCTAGCTTGCGAGAGAGAAAGATTGAGAGCAGAAGTGGAAGAACAAGAGTTTTAAGAAGAATTATGTCAGAACAATCATGACAATCGAGAAAGGAGACGCGCAAGAAATCGCAACAATGATAATATCAATGAGGAATATGATAGAATACAAAGAAGAATAGAAAGACAGCGAGAGAAATGAAGAAAATTGCAGAATAGAAAATGAAAGGAATAATCATTTGAGAATTCAAGAAGGAAGTGAAGAAGAAAATCACGGAAGAAGGCAGAGTGAAGATGAATAAGAAGAAGCACAAAATCTCGAAAGGCAAGAAAGACATGAACGCAGAAAAAGGGAATCTGCACTGAAAAGGCTAATGGAGCAAAGTTCGGCTGGGAATGAACATATCTTAAGAGAGTTAGCAGAAATGAGGGGAATGTTAAATAACAGAAGAGAGGGAGGCAGAAGACAACTTCATGAGGCCATTGAAGAAGCTGCGAAAACTCCATTTACCCAAGAAGTATAATTGGGAGGAATACCCCCAAAATGTAATTTGCCAACGTTAACCAGTATCTTTGATGGAACTACTTGTGCTATTCAACATGTCAAAGCTTATGTTAGGTGTATGCTGCAGTGGGAAAATCATGATGCTATATTGTGCAAATATTTTGCATCCAACCTAACTGGCGAAGCTCTGAAATAGTTTGAAGGGTTACCCAAGAACACTATAACTTGTTTCAACCATCTACAAACCACATTCTTGGGGGCGTATATAAGTAACAATTCTTTGCGACCTGGCATTGAAGATGTATTTGGGTTAAAACAGAGGGTTGGCGAGAGTTTGAAACATCTAACCATAAGATGGAAGACTATGTGTAGTTAAATGGCAAGAAGAGTGGATGAGAGATACCTCATTTTATCTTTCATTAATGCTATGTTCGCAACCAATATGCTGTACATACAAATTTTCAGAATCAAAAATACAATAACCATGACGGAGATGCAAGAGTTACAGGAAGAATATATTGCATTGGAGGAGAAACAAAACGAGATGGAGTCATATCCCATTGCGAACACCAGTTCAGATGTAGCAAATGAAAGTTTACTCCCTAGGTTAATAAATATAATAGCGAGCACTTCGCAGGTGAAAAAAGAAAAAAGAATGGATGATGGTCAATAGAAATTAGTATCTATGGGAAGTAGAGATCAAGAAGAATTCGAAAGGGAAAGAAATTTTTTCAGTAAAACTGGAAATAATAAAATTCAAAGGCTTGATCAACCGCAAGAGACTTATGGTGGACAAAGGCAAAATAATTATAGAGGGCAAGGAAGTCAGAAGATAATATGGGAAGAAATTAAGATACCACCTCTAAATGCTAGCATAGAGAAAATTTGGGAGGCTATAATTTTGATGGAGGACATACCCGTAACCTGGAATATGGGAAAAAAACCACATCCGAATAATCGAAGTCTAGAATTTTGTTCTTATCATCATTTTCATGGTCACACAAAAAACAACTGCAGGAATGTAAAAAGAATCATTTTGAGAATGATAGACCAGGGAAAATTAAACCATTTTCTAAAAGATCACACACAGTCTCAACAACTACCCCCAGCACCAGAAATTCGCAGAGTGAATACAACAAAAGGGGGAGAAACATTTGTGATAGAAGTAGGAACAAAAACGAAGAATCTATCATGTAACTCCATCATACATTCATACAAGACTATAGATGAATTCCACGATAATATTTTAAGCAGAGTCTTTGCAAGAGATGCAGACGGAAGAGAGATAATGAACATTGCGAAAGCTTCGCCATTAGAAGAGTGGCAAAAGTAGACTATTTCTTTCACTGCACAAGAAGTACCTGAGCCTGGCGAGATGCATGACAACCCACTGGTAGTAAGATTAGAAATAAATCCAAAACAAATAGAAGAAGAAGATGAAAAAAATGAGGATGTTGAAACTGAAGATTCTTGGGCCATTAACAGAGCTCTGATTGACACAGGAAGCTCAGTGGATATCTTATTTTATCATACCTACAAAACCATGGGAGGAAGAGACGAAGATCTAATACCGTCAACTTATAAAATCTATGGTTTCAATGGTATTGCCAACAATCCCAAAGGGGAAGTTACAATGCTCATTCCATTGAAGGGGATATCTTCTAGGATTCAATTATGCGTGGTTGACGTTGAATCGCCATACAATGCTTTAATTGGATGACCTTGGCTGCACGGGATTCTAGGTGTAGCATCGACTTACCACTAGTGCATTAAATTTCCACATCCCAGCGGTGTTGGATTAATCAAGGGAGATTGGGTTTAAGGAAAAAAGTGATATGAAATTGATATGGAATCCTGCGAGGAAAGGGCTGCGAAGAATAGAAACTGGAAACATAACATCAAACAAAAGCAAATAAGTGAAAGGTTGATGGTGGACACAGTGGAACGGAGAGAAGAAGGAATGCTGCGAAGTCAACATATGCTGAAACCAATAGATGGCGAGCGTCTCGCAGATGGAGAAAATATAGCAAAGCGCAACAAAAAAGCAGAAGCAGAAAATAGTAAATAGAAAAGGTAAAGTTTTTAAATCGTGAAGTATGAGAAATGTATAATTGATTTGTTGAAGAGAATTTTACAAAAATATGTTTCAATTCAATGAAAAAGATGAAATTGAAAAATTATATAAGAGCTGAAATGAAAAAAGAGAAAATCAAAGACTGAAGAAACGCGAATAAGATTTCGCAGAGACAATAGAATGGGACGAACCTTTATGGCGTACACCTTAGTTCGCAAACAAAAATTTCGCAAGAGGCAAATGTAAGACCTAAAGTACGTCATATAATGGGGGTATCTGTATGCATGGCTCAGGGATAATGTTATACCGCCGCTGGAACCGGAGTCATGAAGATGTTGGGGTTAAAGAAAACCTATCCAGAAGAGATACTTTGGATTTCCAACTATATATATATATTAACAGTTGGACGACCAAAGGTCTCTTCTAAGGAATGCAAAGTATGACCAAGGTGCTGAGGTACATGGTTGAGCTAAGGGTGCCCGGGGCGTATGAAACTACCCTGGTCATTCTTGGAAAGTCCTGGCTATGATGCACTCGGCCCAAAGAAAACCCCACCTAGGGTGCAGTCTCGTAACTATAAGCCATATAGGAAAAAAGGATAAGAGGCTGCGAAAACAACTGGTTGTTGTCAGGACCGGATGGGAGGATCTAGTCTTGTATGACCGATGTACGCCTCCTTGAAGGGGCAACCAGGGGGAGATAAGGACAACACCCTCCATTAGGGAGATGATAAGTGTCTAAGTCACAAATTTCATGAGGCTTTATATTCGAAAGAATACTTAGGCTTGTCATATTTGTGCAACAATCATACAGAGGCAAAAAGCCAAGAGAAAAAGATAAGATGAGATCAATGGGTTTTTACATGAAAGACCAAGAGAAAAATCGCAGACGACAATGTCATGGGGCTTTGTTCTCGCAAGAAAACTTAGGCATGTCATATTGTCGCAATAAAATTAACAGAATAAGGATAAGGCAAGATCAATGGGTCTTCACATGCGAGTGTAAAGACGTCCCGCGATTTTGTCGCCAAAACAAAATGTGGCTAAATAAGACCCTTAACTAGGAAGGCAAAATAAGACCACAAGAGATCAAGATTGAATGACTGCGATATTTACGCAGATATCATGAGACTAAGAAGATATGACTTGCGATATTTACGCAGATATTGAGGCAAAACTTACAAACAGATCTTATTCGTAACTAATCAGCTCAATCTTTCATATTTCAAATGAATAACAAAGGCAAGTATGGGAATGAACAGAATGATAAAATTATTATTCATCTTTATATGACAGATTTATGCAGATAATTAAAAAAATTAGTAAGCATATTGCAAAAAGGAATTGTTTTCTAATGTATGCAGATCTATACACCAAAGAACATTAGAATCTGGAGAGATTCGCAGCAATATTTTACAAGAAGAAAGGGATAAATGTACAAATATTACAAAAAGTTTAAAAAGGAAGACAAAACTATTTAGATCCATCATTGTCTTCACCAGATTTTTCTTCATCTTCAATTTCATCTTCATCTTCTTCAGACTCTTCAGCTTCGCTATCGGAGATGACCAGGCCAGGAATATTCTTTGGAATTTCGTTCGCGAGATAAGGGTAAGTAGAATGAGGAATTTTATGGTCATCGCAGACCATCTTAATAGAATCATCGCGAGCACCAACAAGAATATTGCTGAAATTCGCCAAAGAAATCTTAAGTTGCTTCTTGAATTTGGAACATTTCTCATTGCGAGAAGATAAAAGTCTTGCGAGATTTCCCTTTTCTTTTTCCAACTCTTTAACTCTTTGGCAAAAGTTTCCTTCAGATACTTCGAACAGATGACAACATATTAACAAAATAGTGAAGATACAGCTACAAAATGGATTAGTGAAAAAATAAGAATAACAACCTTCTCTTTGCAAGATCATATCCTTAATCAGGGAAGAATGATCAGCTTGAAGACTAACATCTACGCTTAAATTATTTCCGGCATTGTCAAGAATTTTCGCAGCCCAAGAAAACTCATCATCATTACTAATGAGAAGGCGGGAGCGTACTTGGTTTTCCCTTTCGACAAAAGCTCTATTCTCGCAGATAATTCTATCTCTTTCAATTTGAACATCGAGAATAGTTTTATGGAAATCTGCTAAAGCTTGAGCACCATTTTTAGTAATGAGTTCTTTCTCGTCAATAAGATCACTATTCT
This sequence comes from Papaver bracteatum, assembly GCA_023529315.1. Lineage (NCBI taxonomy): Eukaryota > Viridiplantae > Streptophyta > Magnoliopsida > Ranunculales > Papaveraceae > Papaver > Papaver bracteatum. Next base: position 5,922,621 of record JAJJWX010002058.1, on the reverse strand, counting down.
TGCTTCTTAATCTATTAGTTTCCTCTTTTGAATCAACATAAAGGCGTTTAAATTTATTGGTTAAACCCAAGTTGAATCTATGCTCGATTTTTAAGAGGTGAAGTTTGGATCTAAGTTCATCTATGGAAAGAGATTTAATTTCATCATTTAAAAAATTGTTCAAAGAATCATTAATGCGATTGAGGAGAGTATCATCATCCATTGGATTTGAAAAAGAACGAAGGAATACAACTTCATCAGAGAGGCCGTAAATATCTGCGAAGAGGACTAACTAAATAAGAAAACACAAAGGAATACATGGATAAAAGAAAAAGAGAAAAATTTATTACCATAAAGTTGATCATTCGCAGTTTGGAGACTAGCAACCTTATCTTGCGAAGAAGAGAGTTCAGTTTCTAATCATTTGATCTTCTCATGAAGGCCAACATATTTAGATTCTAACTGCTCACGAAGATTGACAGATTCAGACTTTAATTCTTCATTCTCTTTGCGAATATTAACGTTTTTCTTTGCGAGAACCGCACGCCTCTTTTCCAAGTCTGAGACAACAACAAAAGAAGCTTTCCCAGCCTGCGAAATAATACAGCGAGCTATAAGAATTAATTATAAATTCAAAATGAAAATAAAGATAAGGAGAATGTAAGTATGGAAATTTACCAAGCTGTTAAGTGAATGCAAGAAATTTGGAGATATAGATCTTGATACCCCGCGAAGAGATTCATTATTCTCTAGGATAGGGGCATTGCATATGGAATCTATAGACTTGCAAGCATCAGTCAAAGGGGTATCACCAATTACTTGCATGGTATTAGCAAAAATGCCGGATAGATGAGCCATATAAGACTCAGGATGAGAGAATTCCTTCGCAGAAAAGATATCAGCATCACCATCATCATCGTCATTATCAGTATTGTCACTTGAACTTTCAATAGATTGAGGAGTTGAAGGAGAAGGAGATTTAGCTTTTCTTTTCTTTGAAGGAGGAGCACCAGACTTCTCCTTGCGAGAAGCATCAGATTTACCCTTGCGAGCAGCACCTTTGTCTTTTCCCTTGGTCCTTACAACTTTAACAAGATCCATTTCTTAAATAACCTTCAAACACGGATGAAGATAATAAGAAATATAGGAAACAATATATTGTTAATCACAAAGGAATATTTCTTACTTCATCTGTGAGTAAATTAAGAGATGATAAAGTACTGGGTTTCCTAAGCTTCTGATAGCTAGTTTTTAGCCTGTTAATCTGGAAAAACTTGGAGTAGTCAGCGAGAGTATTAAAGCATGAGGAAGATGATAATGATAATTTATACAAAAAATTGAGAGAACATACCTCTTTATTCCTTTCAGGCCAGCTGAACACCCATGGCTGGTACTCTGTGAGATTCGCAGGTAAAACATGAGGACCGCAGATGTAGGGACCCTCCAGAAATAATGGTAAAATACACCATTTATCATCACTAGAATGGCGCGGACCTTGATTATTACCCGGATGCCAGTCAATATCCAACATGAGAATTTTATCTCCAGCAATGTCATCCTTCTTTTGTAAGCGGACACCCCAACAAGTGTTGCCTTTCCTCATGGGGATTATATCATAATTTGCGAAGAAATTCTCTACAGTATACTTCGCGGGAATAATTGGAAAATCAGCGAATTTAGGATTCTTCGTTGTATTAGGATAAAGAGATTTCTTACCAGCATCGCGAGTAGCATACTCCAGCATCAGACGAATGCAATCCCCACTCAACTGATATATGGCACGGGAGAATCTCGCATGAGAAAGTATTTCATAGAATAAATAGAGCTCAGGATCATAAATAGGAATGGTAAGACCAACTTCAAGCTGACCTAGAGAGACTATAATCTTCTCGCGAGAACACGGATAATCAGAAAATAATTTAATGGAAAGTTCGGCTTTAGGGTTTTGATCAGGGATGGTAGATAAAGAAAAACCTTCTTCATTAAGTTTCTTTTGCAGTTGCTCAAAGGCGATGAGATTTTTACGACCAGCTGGAGCCATTCTTAGTAAGTATGGGAATGAAGAAAAGAGTAGAAGATCAAAAAAAAGTTGCAACAACAACATATGCGGAATTTACGGAAGAACAATGAATTTGCAGAGAGATTGCAGAGAGAAGGAAGAAGAAAGTAAAAATAGGAAAAGTGAAGAGTGAAGAGGATACATATAGAAGATAAAAATTCTCGAGAAGATAAGTGCAATTAATGCAAAGAAAATACGTGAACGGTTGGAGCGCAGCGGCTGGAAAGGACGTATCAGAAGTTGAATGGATAGAAAGATACGTGTAATAAATCTGGCGAGGGATGAAGATACGTGTCAGAGTAAAAAACATGAAAAGATAGACAGCTGCGGCATTTAAAGAGATTTCAATTTCTCATGATCTTTTCTCCTTCGCAGAAAAGACATGAGAAGAGGCAAGATGTAGGATCAGAATATCGACACAATAATACTCCTGCGAGATTTACAACAACATACTGCGAATGTCGCAGAATGATTGAAAGAATGACGTAGCGGATGACGATAAATGAAACATGAGAAGAGCGTGATGACGATGCGAAGATTACAAACGTCTGTGAGGGTTAATATTACAACTACTGCGAGAGTATCGCGAGTCAGATCTGAAAATAAGGGATAGCTTAGCTATCATCCACTATGTAACTATCCTATAAAAAGAGAATTAATAGACTCAGAAACGGAGAGTTCATTTTTTAGAGTCTGGAGAAAGTTTTGAGGAGAGCGAAAGTTCTTGTGAGCGGTTGTTTTCTTGATTTCTTCCATTTCTTATAACATTTCTGAGAATTAATCAATAAAGTGTTGTTTTTAATCTTCAAATATGTGTTGATAATTGTGGATTCTTGTGAGGGGTGTAGTGTAGGAATTCCTACAACTACATGCGAGTCTAATCAAACAGAGATAACTTGGATGGTACCAAAGACCAATATCCAAGTGTCAATCGATTTAAATCAACAACTAATAGATCGGATATTCTAATCGATTGATCAACGCACAACCTGTATTATTTCAATTATATAAAAATATAATGCGGAAAAGAAATAACACATACACCAGAATTTTGTTAACGAGGAAACCGCAAATGCAGAAAAACCCCGGGACCTAGTCAAGATTAAACATACACTGTATTAAGCCGCTACAGACACTAGCCTACTTTAAATTAACTTCGGTCTGGACTGTAGTTGAACCCTAACCAATCTCACACTGATCCAAGGTACAGTTATGCTCCTACGCCTATGATCCCAGCAGGATACTGCGCACTTGATTCCCTTAGCTGATCTCACCCACAACCAAGAGTTGCTACGACCCAAAGTCGAAGACTTTAGCAAACAAATCTGTCTCACACAGAAAAAGTCTACAAGATAGATAAATTCGTCTCCCACGAATAAACCTATGAGTTTTGTTCCGTCTTTTGATAAATCGAGGTGAACAGGAACCAATCAATAAAACCAGACTTATATTCCCGAAGAACAACTCAGTTTTATCAATCACCTCACAATAGTCTTAATCAATGCAGCGAAAAAGATATTATGGAATCACAAACGATGAGACGAAGATGTTTGTGATTACTTTTATATCTTGCCTATCGGAGATAGAAATCTCAAGCCAATTATTACAATTGTACTCGTATGATAGAAATAGCAAGATCAGATCACACAACTACAAGAAAAGTAGTATCGGTTTGGCTTCACAATCCCAATGAAGTCTTTAAGTCGTTAACCTGGTTTTCGAAGAAGAAAACCAAAGGTTAAAGGAGAATCGACTCTAGCTTAGCAAACTAGTATCACACAAAATATGTGGGGATTAGGTTTCCCAGTTGCTAGAGTTCTCCCTTATATAGTTTTTGAAATCAGGGTTTGCAATCAATGTTAGCTTAGTAATAAAGCATTCAATATTCACCGTTAGATGAAAACCTGATTAGATACAAGCTAATATCTCTCAACTGTTAGATCAAAAACTTAGCTTGCCATACACACATGTACTTGATGATTTTGGGTTTGTGTAACCGTACCCAAATGTGTACAATAGTTGGTTCAAGATTAGTCAACCAAATGGTTAGCCAAATGATAACTTTCATATCAACCATATTCTTCTTCACCATAACTAGTCCAAATGACTCAAATGAACTAGTTAGAGAGTTTTTCAATTGCTATGAGATCTTATGTACTACATAAGACACAATTGAAGCAAAAACGATGTGATTCACTCTAATCGATTCATGAACTATAAACCTACGGTTTGCAATAGCATTCCTTAGATAATTTAAATAAGTTCACGAACATCGTTTTTAGACATAACCACTCAAGTTCGCGGACTTAAGTAAACGGTTGGAGTTCACAAACTCCAGCAGAAATTCTCGGGTTCGAGAACTTTCGTCAATTCACGGACTGAAACCAATCTTCAACTCCATCAGAAATTCTCGGGTTCGAGAACTACGCTCGTTCGCGGACTGGGTTGACTGCTCAAGTTCCGGTTTTCACTTGATCAACAAAGTTTGCAAACTTCGATTCAAGTGCATAAGGTCTTGTACATATATGTGTTACCACAACAATGTTTATATCCCCCAATGGTTATATTGTCTAAACTCTCATTTCAATCATTGAAACATTCTCAGAGGACGTCATATAGTTGTTATTCACGAACTAGTTTTCTTCAGAGAAATTTCCAAAGTGATTGAAACATAACATGACTTTCGTCACTAGGCAAATATGAATTCGGCTAAAGCGAAAGCTTTACCAACACACATTTCGAGAAATAGATAAGCGAGATATACTCAGCTCGAAATGTCACATGTGTATATCTTTAGTCTATATAGTAAAACGACTTTTGTCTCAAGATAGGAGATAGAGTAGATATACTTTTGAGTGATAGAACAGTTCAAGTCTCCACATACCTTTTAGTCGATGAAGATCCATCGGTTCTTTGAGTAGTCCTTCGTCTTGTATGATGATTGCCATGGAGTTATTGAGCTCAACTACACTTTCTATCCTAGTATGAGACCTTAGCTATAATATACTAGAAATCAAGACTTTATAATTTTGATCACTAACATTGACAAACATGCTTGATATAGCAACGCATGCGAGTTTGACTGAGCAGTGATCTAACATTTAGTTCTTCAGCATACTTTCCAAACCTAACAATCATTATACACGGTTCCAAAACCGGTTCTTGGTGTATATTCATCTATTGTATTTTCAAGACCTAAAGTGTTTGCTTGATTCGAAGCAACCCCTGGTCTTTGAAATCTATAAACAAAGTTGTTCTTTTAACTGGGAAATTAAATCCCCGACACTTTGTGTCCTAATTGATTTTAGAGACGTCCTATAACGACTTAGGTTTCTTCTGAGAAACCTAATTATATTTACGACTAAAAGACTTGAAAAAGCGGGGAGTCTAACAACCACACCCAATATTTTAATTAGAAATATGTATGGACAAAACTCCAATATAATTTGTAGAGAATCAACTAGACAGTTAGACTCAATCAATAGAAAAGTATATCAAAGAGTTTATACCTTTATCTCTCGATTTAAATCTTACTCAAGCAAACTGTGAGTTTCAATTTAAATACAAGAGAGATAAACCTGGATGGTAACAAAGACCAATATCCAAGTGTCAATCAATTTAAATCAACAACCAAAAGGTCGGATATTCTAATTGATTGAACAACGCACAACCTGTATTATTTCAATTATATAACAAATATAATGCGAAAAAGAAATAACACAGACACCAGAATTTTGTTAATGAAGAAACCGTAAATACAGACAAACCCCGAGACCTAGTCCAGATTAAACATACATTGTATTAAGCCGCTACAGACACTAGCCTACTCCAAACTAACTTCCGTCTGGGATGTAATTAAACCCCAATCAATCTCACACCGATTTAAGGTACAGTTATGCTCCTACGCCTCTGATCCCAGCAAGATACTACATACTTGATTCCCTTAGCTGTTCTCACCCACAACTAAGAGTTGCTACGACCCAAAGTCGAAGACTTTAATAAACAAATCTGTATCACACAAAAAAGTCTATGGTAATAGATAAATCCGTCTCCCACGAATATACCTACGAGTTTTGTTCCGTATTTTGATAAATCAAGGTGAATAGGAACAAATTGATAAACCAGACTTATATTCCCGAAGAACATATCAGTATTATCAATCACCTCACAATAGTCTTAATCAATGCAGCGAAAAAAGATATTGTTGAATCACAAACAATGAGACGAAGATGTTTGTGATTACTTTTTATCTTTCCCATAGGAGATAGAAATCTCAAGCCAATTATTACAATTGTACTCGTACGATAGAAACAACAAGATCACATCACACAACTACAAGAAAAGTAGTATCGGTCTGGCTTCACAATCCCAATGAATTATTTAAGTCGTTAACCTGGTTTAGAAGAAGAAACCAAAGGTTAAAGGAGAATAGATGATGCATGTCATAACCACAACAAATTAATTAATATTTTACTACCTAATTAACAAGTAATATATGGTGGTCAAGTTCGTTCCCACGAGGAGCAATTGTCACAAAAGGGGGGGGGGGGGGGGGGGGGGGGTTAGATTTTAAAAGCAAAAGAAAGTAAATAAACCAATCAAAATTGTAAGTTGAAATTAATAAGAAAGATTAGATCAAGGAATCCTTCTTCGTTACAAAACAATGATTCAAGTTATGTTCTTTTCCACTTTTTATTAGTCACGGATTATCACCAACCGTAGGTATAGCAGCTAGATCAGTGCTAACCCCTATATCCCTTTTATCACCGGATACAGAAGTTCTCGACTACTGGATTCTATTTACCAAACCACCTAGTAGTAGATCACTCAAGATGTAATTTAGTTAAACGCATTAAGATTTATGAATTTATTAGGTCTTAGATCAAGGTCCACTTGATAACGTTTTTTTCACACACAATTGCTCCACGGAATCCCTCTACAAGGTCTTGTGTTTTCTACTTGTGTAAAGAGTCAAGAAACGATTACTTATCCCCTAACTTTCACTAGCTTTAGATCAATTAACAAATCAATTTAGTATGCATCCTAAACGACCAATCAATCAAGCATAAACATTCTTATTAGCAAAAACAAATGATAATCATGTGAAAAACTCAAAGTAAGTTTAAAACAAAACTCAAATCATATGTTAAGAACTAGGAATTCATCCTCAATCAATAAGAAAATTAGCTACTCATGCTTTTGAAATTCACACAATAATAATTAAAAGGAGAAGTTTTGAAGTTCACACAAATAATAAAAGAAATATTTTGAAAACAATGCAAAAACACAAGTGTTGTGTGTGTAAAAAGGTGTAGAAGTGTATAGAGAAATTCTCTATTTATAGGCTTCAATGTTCTCCAAATCTTCCAAGGAATAGAATCCCTTTCCCTTTGTAGCTCAACTTCCAAATCCAAGTCTTTCTCAAATCTTCCATCTCCTCTTTCCAAATCCAAGCCAAATTCTTCATCCAATTCCAAGTATAAGTCTTCACACCATGAGAAAAACTCACACAAAATTCTGCAACGTTGGGTCACCGGAAAACTGGGTTATCTGCCAGAAATCCGGCCAGAAAAGTCACCGCCGATCACCCGAGAATTCTTCTCTGTTGACAGAATATTCCGTTAATCCACCGTCAAACTTAACAGTCAAGACGGTCTTCTGTTAGTCAAAGGAGTCAAAGAGCGGAGTCAGCAAATCAGTCAGATGTCTAACTCTGTCTTACTGGGCTGAGTTGGATCGGCATTGGCCGGTACGAGTTGACTCGCCGGAGGAGAAATTTGGGCAGAGTTATGTTTGTTTACAAGACTTTCTCAGGAATATTTCAGGCCGTTCTTCCCCTGCGACATTCCTAGCATACATCTAAGCATTCAAACACTCATTCTTGCAAAATTGCTGCTTCAGACCACCTCTCATTCGCTCCTGCTACTGTGTTTTTGAGATGGACTGTAGCACCAACACTAGTCTGCCATTCTTCTTCATCAGCAGCTCTATTTCCTCTTTGTTCATCACGTTCAACAGCTGCAATAACAAATCCAGGGTAAACCCATTCTTCATCTGTTCCAGTTTTTCATATCCAGCCTACCACCAACCATTACAGCAACCACTATTTCCTACTTCAGTCAGATTCAATCTTCTCTGTCTTATTCGAACAACAACAGCATCAAAATCTCAATCCCCATCATAATTTCGTACCCATCTTTTTAGAGACAAACCCATCTTCTACATATCAGATTCCTCCAATCAGTACCACCAATTCGAGCAACAACAACAACAAATCTTCGAAACTGCAAAACAATTCATTCTTTCTTCTAAACAATCAAAACCCATCTCTGAATTTCATCTAATTCAACCATTTAATCAGGAATCCACCAATAATATCACCAGATCCTCTTTTCTAATTCCATCCAATTCCAAACTGAGAACAATTCCCAATTTTTTCAACAGCAACACAATGATATTGAGACAAAACCCATTTCTATCTCAGCTTCAATTTCTTACTCGAATCAGTAACATCATGATTTCTCAACTATCCCTGTTCTTGATGTCCTCTCTTAGTTTCGGATTCAATCTGCCTCACTTGATTGCAACAGCAGCTGCCGCTGCTTTTACTTTTCTCTCTTTCAGGTGAAAAGAAAATGATTGAAATGAATGAGAGGCATCTCGAGATGTAGGGTTAGGGAATAGTAGGTACTAACGGCCCACACATCTATAAGGGCTACCCGAATTGGCAACCCCTTAACCTTAACTTGACTATATTTAGTCCTTCTCCAAATAGAGTTACCCCTTAACCTTAACTGGATCCAGATAATGTTCGCCAGTGAGATTACAATTTTGTCCTTTTGGCTCAAATTTGGTGATTTCTTCTTCTTTCCTCCGTGTGACTCCAAAGTACCTAATAACTCAAAAACACGCGTAAAATACATAATTTACAAGAAAAATAGTTGAGAAAGCATAAACAATAGATACTAAATAGGATGTATTCTACACCCTATCAAATTCCCCCACACTTAGACTTTGCTAGTCCTCAAGCAAATCAAACTAAAACTTACAACTTCAAAGCGTTCCAGCGTCCCAAGCATCCAAAGAGCTATGAGGACATAGAGTTTATGCATGCTAGTAATAAGAAGTTAGAAATACTAAAGAATATATTCTCATTCTTAAATGTTGAGTGAGAAATAACCACACCATAATGAGAGAATGCGTGTTTGAGAAACGATCAATAAGCATTTCGCCTCGACTTCTGCCTCACCAAAAAGGGTTTCATGAAATTGCACTCAATAAGACGGCTTTTTTATGGGTCTCACATGTGTGCATGTAGGAATGTAGAGAGAAATCCTGCAACACGTTGAATGGTGGGAAGGACTACTTCCGAAATGTTTTAAAAACCCACATCTTTTAACATTTTGAAAAACCATTTTTCTAACGATCTCTAAGAAAGGAAATCAACCACTATTATCGAGGATGAGATTACTTGCTTACCTTCACATCCGATTGCCAATTATGATAACACCACTCTCACGGCATCCAATAGAAACGTCTTCGGCTCCTCGTCTTCGGCTTCAACTATTGATGATAAACTTTCGAATTTCGTAGATCCTTAACAATTTTGTAACTCTTTACCTTGAATCCTTGTCGCTTGAAACTTCCTTATAGATTTTTCCTTCCCCACGACTTATTAAATAAATAACAAAAAAATAACAAATTTTTCTTGTCTCATTTTTTTTTTTGAATGACAAGAAAATTAATACAAAACAAAGTGAAAATAAAACAAACCATGGCCGTGGTAAGAGTACTTTACCGCTTGATTCTTCACAACTTGTATCGTCTCGAAATCATAAACTTCAATAATTCTCACCTTTTGATTTTTTTTGCTCTTGTAAATAAGTCTTCAACATATATGTAAAAATCTGCTCATTGTACGTTGCTTTACTTGAATATGAAATTTAGCTCTTTCTTGTCCCATTGTTGCTTGTAAACCTTAAACGTCTTCAACTTTCCTTGTAGATTTTGATGTCGCTCCCTTGTTGATGATGATTATGGTGTTTCTATGGACCCGTTGTTGTCGAGAGAGAGAATGGTGCTAACTGCAAATCGAACTACAAGAAGGAGGCTTTCATCCATAGACGTCACCCTCATGATTGACAAAAATTAGCACTCAAGAGATCAAAAATAGTGTTGAAAATTGGTGTGAAGTTGGGTAGCTCACCATTCTACCCGGAATTAACTTACGGCGACACATACTCAAAAGAAAGCTTTTTAGTTAGATGGAAGAATTTCTGGTCGGTGCCTCACATGATATAAAAACGGGTAGTCTCCACTAATGATTGCTCAACAACTCTAATAATGCATTCTTCTCTGCTCCTAATTTTCATCACCGGCATGATTAAATCCATTATTTAATACTCTAACAAATAAGAAATCCGAACGTAGTTCCCTAACACTTCCAAGTTCAGTTATGTCGGTCAAAATTATCTATGTAAACATACCTAGAAGTATGCAAGTGATTCTAAAATCTCTAAAAGTTGGAGGTTTTATGCAATTTTTTTTTTTTAATATATGCTTAGCCACTCCCCCACACTTAAACCTTACATTGTCCTCAATGTAATTGAATCGTACAAGTAAATTCAAGGTGGGAAATCCTAATATGATATGGAACAAGAAAAATAAATAAACGAAACAAAAAGAAAATAAAAAGCAAAAGGATAAGGATAAGAATTACAAAACCTATGGGTTGCCTCCCATTTAGCGCTTGTTTTAAAGTCGACGGCCAGACTTATTTGTTGCTTCGTATTACTCCTCTAGAGGGAGCAAATCTTCAAATGGAAGTTCATACACATTCACATAGGCGATGTTCTCATAGTATGGCTTCAATCTATGGCCGTTGACTTTGGAAACCGAGTTGTCTCTAAGACTAGTAATTTCAACTGCACCATAAGGAAAAACATTAGTAACAACATATGGTCCAATCCAACGGGACCTTAACTTTCCAGGAAATAGTTTAAGGAGAGAATGATATAAAAGGACTTTTTGTCCCACTTCGAAGCTTTTACGAGAAATCATCTTGTCATGGAAAAGATTAGTCTTCTCCTTATATATCCGGGCACTCTTGTAAGCATCATTACATATCTCCTCTAACTCATTTATTTGTAACTTTCTTTGCTTACCCGATTCATCATACTTCATGTTGAATTTCTTTATCGCCCAATAAGCCTTATGTTCAAGTTCAACCGGGAGATGACAAGCCTTGCCATAAACCAACCGATATGGCGACATACCAATCGGTGTCTTGTACGCCGTTCTATACGCCCAAAGTGCATCATTGAGCTTAAAGCTCCAATATTTCCTTGTGGTATTCACCGTTTTCTCAAGAATGGACTTGATTTCACGGTTTGAAATTTCCGCTTGTCCACTAGTTTGTGGATGATAAGGCGTACCAATCTTGTGTGTTATGTTGTACTTCTTGAGGAGAGAGTGGAAAGACTTCTTGAAATGTGATCCTCCATTGCTTATCACCACTCTTGGTGTACCATGCCTAGTGAATATATTTTCTCTTACAAAATTACTAACAACTTGAGAATCATTTGTTTTGGTGGCTCTAGATTCCACCCATTTCGAAACATAATCTACGACAAGAAGTATATAAAAATTTCCATTCGAATTGACAAAAGGGCCCATAAAATCAATTCCCCACACATCAAAAATCTCTACGACGAGAATTGGTGTGAGTGGCATTTGATTTCGAGCACCTAGATTGCCCGTTCTTTGACATCTATCACACGATTTACAAAAAACATATGAATCTTCAAACAAGGTGGGCCAATAAAATCCACTCTCGAGAACTTTGAGAGAGGTACGTTTAGAACCAAAGTGGCCACCACAAGCAAAAGTATGACAAAAGGAGAGAATAGATTAAAATTCGGAGTTAGGTACACACCTTCGTATTATTTGATCAACGCCATATTTCCGTAAGTATGGTTCATCCCACACATATTGCTTCGCTATCTTCTTAAGTTTCATCTTTTGGAAGTTAGACATTGTACTAGGTACCTTCCTTGTCACCAAGTAATTCACTATATCCGCATACCAAGGTGTTGATTCTTCCAAGGAGAAAAGTTATTCGTCCGGAAAGCGGTCTTGTAATGGAAGTTCTTCTTGAGACATAAAAAGTCTACTAAGATGATCCGCAACGGTATTCTCCACACCTTTCTTATCTCAAATTTTTATGTCGAACTCTTGTAGTAATAGGATCCACCGGATTAGTCTTGGCTTAGCTTCTTTCTTCTTTATTAAGTATTTAAGTGCGGCATGATTGGAATATGACTAACCTTTGTATCCACCAAGTATGATCGAAATTTTTCCAATGCAAAAACTATAGCCAATAACTCCTTTTCCGTGGTATAATAGTTGACTTGTGCATCATTAAGGGTCCTAAATGCATAATAGATAACATGGGGACAACATGTCCACTCTTTGATCCAAAACGGCTCCAACCGCATAATCACTAGCATCACACATTAGTTCAAATGGAAGATTCCAATCCGGTGACTTGATAATCGACGCACTTGTCAACATTTCCTTCAGTTTGTCAAAAGCATCCTTGCATTCCTTGTTGAAGTCAAAAGGTACCTCCTTTTGCAATAACTTGCACATCGGCATGGAGATTTTAGAGAAGTCCTTGATAAACCGCCTATAGAAACCTGCATGACCAAGAAATAAATGGATTTCCCTCACCGAAGTGGGATATTGTAAGTTTCTTATTAAATCTATCTTTGACTTGTCCACTTCGAGCCCTCGAGAGGACACAATGTGACCAAGTACTATGCCATGGTTTACCATAAAATAACATTTCTCCCAATTAAGGACAAGGTTTGTGTCTATGCATTGTTTAAGAACTAGTTCAAGGTTGTCTAAACAACTATCAAAAGAATTGCCGTAAACACTAAAATCATCCATAAATACCTCAATAATGCGCTCCACGTAATCCGAGAATATACTTACCATGCATCTTTGGAAAGTAGCCGGTGCATTGCAAAGACCAAACGGCATCCGTCTATACGCAAACGTTCCAAACGGACAAGTGAAAGTGGTCTTCTCTTGGTCCTCCGGTGCAATAACAATTTGATTGTATCCCAAATAACCATCCAAGAAACAAAAATGAGAATGCCCCGCTAACCGCTCCAACATTTGATCAATGAAAGGTAGAGGAAAGTGATCCTTTCGGGTTGAGGAATTAAGCTTTCTATAGTCAATGCACACTATCCAACCGGTTTGAACTCTTGTAGGAACAAGTTCATCGTCTTGATTTCTAACAACCGTAACACCGGACTTCTTTGGTACCACTTGCACCGGACTAACCCATTTGCTATCGGAAATTGGGTATATTACCCCCGCACTTAGCAATTTGAGTATATCTTTCTTCACAACCTCCATCATAGGAGGATTAAGCCTACGTACCGGCTTCACATTCTCTTCCATTAGAATCCTATGCATGCACATGGATGGACTAATGCCTTTGATGTCCGCAATTGTCCACCCAATATCCATTTTGTGCTCTTTCAAGACTCTAAAAATACGGTCTTCTTGTACCGGTGTGAGGTTCTTTGCAATAATCACCGGAAGCTCATCTCCATCTCCCAAGAATGCATATTTCAAATGTTTCGAAAGTGGCTTCAACTCTAGTTTAGGCTCCTTCACAATAGATGGTACAAGTAATTCATCATTCATGGGTAAAGAAATATATGAAACATTACCCTTTTTTTCTTCATGCAATGCCGTCAAGGCACCACACATCTCCACCAATTCCTTGGAAATTTCAACATCCAAGTTAGGCAAACCGTGGACAACCAATTCAATGCTGTTTTGCAACACCACATTAAGTTCATCCTCTTGACTCAATTCCACCATTTGTTGCGCTAATGAACCAACCACATCAATGGAGTAAGCGGAATGCACATTACTTGGGTAGCACATGGATTCAAATATGTTGAAGTGTATTACTTCCTTGTCGAATTCCATAGTGAGTGTACCCTTATCAACATCAATCTTCGTCTTTGCGGTCTTCATAAATGGCCTCCCAAGAAGTAGAGAAGTAGACGACCGATTCTCATTGTTGTCCATATCTACCACAAAGAAATCCACCGGAAAAATTAACTCATTCACTTGTACTAGAACGTCTTCTACAAGTCCCTTTGGATATATGTTAGACTTGTTTGCTAATTGGATAATAACTCTTATCTCTTTCAACGGTCCAAGATTCAAGGAGTCATATATATCGGCCGACATCACACTAATGGAAGCTCCCAAGTCAAGTAAAGCATGTTCAAACCTTTTCTTACTAATAGTAATTGGCATCGTGAAACCACCGGGATCCGTGCACTTTGTAGGCATCTTCTTCAAAAGCATAGCCGACGCACTCTCGCCAACTTTAGTAATTTAATTATCAAGCAACCTATCCTTCTTTGTGCATAATTCCTTCATGAACTTAGTAATTTCATGGCCTCGATGAAGGGGATGTTGATTTATATCTTCTTGAAGATATCCATGAGTGCCTTGTCTTGAGCTTCCTTCTTGGACTTAGTAAAACGACTAGGAAAAGGAGGTGGAGTAGTAAAAGTAGGAACCGGTTCCTTGGATTGGGCGGTTGGTGTTGAATTCTTCCTTGGTTCGGATTCCTCCTTGTCTTTGAATACCTATTCAATAGCTTCTTCATGATGACTTGGACTCTCCACTTGTCTTCCACTTCTTAAAGTAACCGCATTAACACTCTCTCTTGGGTTCAAAAATGGTTGTGAAGGAAGCTTTGTGGAAGCTTGAGCTTTCATTAAGTTCATATCGGTCCATAATTATCCCATTTGAGTTTGTAAATCCTTGATTGTCGAACCAGTCTTTTGTTCCAAAGCTTTGATTGCCGAATCTGTCTTTTGTTGGATTTTTTGTAACATAGAAGTGAGACCTTGCATGCTTTGCATTATCACATTCAACTTGTCATCATTCTAAGAATCTTGCTCCTTGACTTGTTGTGGTTGGAATTGTTGTTGTTGAGGTTGGAAACGTGATTGTTGGAATCCACCTTGTTGCACATATGGATTTGGAGCCGCTGCTTGCTTGTTTGCATAGCTAAAGTTGGGATGATCCTTCCAACCGGGATTGTAGGTATTTGAGTATGGATCGTACCTCGGCCTTTGACTTGGATATAAAGCATTTACTTGTTCGATTTCATCATCCAGAATAATTACCGCGGCCAATCGTTGCACTACCCTCTCTATGTTGTTTAACCGTTGAGCGGATTGTGAAGATGAGTCACTAACTTCATGCACCAACTTAACCATTGGTTAACCTCTTGCATAGAATTTTTTCGAGTTTACCGCCATACTTTCAATCAACTCTCTAGCTTCGGAAACCGTCTTGTTCACTAGTGCACCACCACCGGCGGCGTCAAGAAGATATCTATCACTTGTTTGGAGACCTTTATAGAAGTATTGAATTATCATGGCATCACTAAATTGATGATGCGTACAACTTGACACCAATCTCTTGTACTGATCCCAACATTCATATAATGACTCTCCGACATGTTGCTTCATCCCACAAATATCCTTGCGAATTTGAGTAGCTTTTGATGCGGGAAAATATCTCTCGAGGAAAAGTTTCTTCATCCCATTCCATGTTGTGATACTTCCGGAAGGCAAATAATATAACCATTCCTTATCATTGCCCGCCAAAGAGAACGGAAAAGCTTTCAACATTGCTCCATCCGCATTAATATCCTGTGGAAGCATGGCCATGACTATGGTATTGAAGTCCATAAGATGTTTGTTTGGGTCTTCATTCACCATGCCATGAAATTTTGGTAACTCTCTAATCAGCCCGGCTTGATCTCGAAGGTTGAGTTAGTTTGGATACACCATTGTTGTGTATCAAGATTGTGAGAAGCTAGGTCCTTGAGTGTACGATCACCCATTGCTCTTCTTCAATGTCCTAATCTGGGAATTCACTTGAAGTAGAATGAGGAAGCGGAGTATTAACCGCTCGAATGAAATCCTTTAGTTGAGTGCTGGATCGAAGACGTATTGAATTCGGTCTTCCTTCTTTAAGCATTCACCAAAGATATAATACCTGAAACAAGATTCTAGAAAACTAAGTTAGATACGATATAAAATCTAACAAAGCAAGAATAAAGCAAAAAGAAAAATAAAAACAACTAAAATCGTCCGTTGCTCCCCGGCAACGGTGCCAAAATTTGATGCATTTCGTAACCACAACAAATTAATTAATATTTTACTACCTAATTAACAAGTAATATAGGGTAGTCAAGTTCGTTCCCACGAGGAGAAAGAGATATTTAGTTGTAAAATTGTCACAGGGGGGGGGGGGTGGTGGTGGTGGTTTGGTTTTAGATTTTAAAAGCAAATGAAAGTAAATAAAGCAATCAAAATTGTAAGTTGAAATTAATAAGAAAGATTAGATCAAGGAATCCTTCTTAGTTACAAAACAATGATTCAAGTTATGTTCTTTTCCACTTTTTATTAGTCATGGATTATCACCAACCGTAGGTATAGCAGCTAGATCAGTGCTAAAC
Source organism: Papaver bracteatum (assembly GCA_023529315.1). NCBI lineage: Eukaryota > Viridiplantae > Streptophyta > Magnoliopsida > Ranunculales > Papaveraceae > Papaver > Papaver bracteatum. The sequence goes on along the minus strand of JAJJWX010002058.1, from coordinate 5,906,005 downwards.
CCTATATCCCTTTTATCACCGGATACGGAAGTTCTCGGCTACCGGATTCTATTTACCAAACCACCTAGTAGTAGATCACTCAAGATGTAATTTAGTTAAACGCATTGAGATTTATGAATTTACTAGGTTGATATTAGTAGTTAGACTCTTAGATCAAGGTCCACTTGCTAGCGTTGTTTTCACACGCAATTGCTCCACGGAATCCCTCTACAAGGTCTTGTGTTTTCTACTTGTGTAAAGAGTCAAGAAACGATTACTTATCCCCTAACTTTCACTAGCTTTAGATTAATTAACAAATCAATTTAGTATGCATCCTAACCGACCAATCAATCAAGCATAAACATTCTTATTAGCAAAAACAAATGATAATCATGTGAAAAACTCAAAGTAAGTTTAAAACAAAACTCAAATCATATGTTAAGAACTAGGATTTCATCCTCAATCAATAAGAAAATTAGCTACTCATGCTTTTGAAATTCACACAATAATAATTAAAAGGAGAAGTTTTGAAGTTCACACAAATAATAAAAGAAATATTTTGAAAACAATGCAAAAACACAAGTGTTGTATGTGTAAAAAGGTGTAGAAGTGTATAGAGAACTTCTCTATTTATAGGCTTCAATGTTCTCCAAATCTTCCAAGGAATAGAATCCCTTTCCCTTTGTAGCTCAACTTCCAAATCCAAGTCTTTATCAAATCTTCCATCTCCTCTTTCCAAATCCAAGCCAAATTCTTCATCCAATTCCAAGTACAAGTCTTCACACCATGAGAAAAACTCACACATAATTCTGCAACGTTGGGTCACCGGAAAACTGATTTATCTACCAGAAATCCGGCCAGAAAAGTTACCGCCTATCACCTAAGAATTCTTCTCTGTTGACAGAATATTTCGTCAGTCCACCATCAAACTTAACAGTCAAGACGGTCTTCTGTTAGTCAAAGGAGTCAAAGAGCGGAGTCATCAATTCAGTCAGCTGTCTAACTCTGTCTTACTGGGCTGAGTTGGATCGGTCATTGGCCGGTACGAGTTGACTCGCCGGAGGAGAAATTTGGGAAGAGTTCTGTTTGTTTACAGGACTTTCTCAGGAAGATTTCAGGCCGTTCTTCCCCTGCGACATTCCTAGCATACATCTAAGCATTCAAACACTCATTCTTGCACAATTGCTGCTTCAGAACACCTCTCATTCGCTCATGCTACTGTGCTCTTGAGCTATATTGTAGCACCAACACTATTCTGCCATTCTTCTTCATCAGCAGCTCTATTTCCTCTTTTTTCATCACGTTCAACAGCTGCAATAACAAATCCAGGGTAAACCCATTCTTTATCTGTTCCAGTTCTTCATATCCAGCCTACCACCAACCATTACAGCAACCACCATTTCCTACTTCAGTCAGATTCAATCTTCCCTGTCTTATTCGAACAACAGTAGCATCAAAATCTCAATCCCCATCAGAATTTCGTACCCATATTTTTAGAGACAAACCCATCTTCTACATCTCAGATTCCTCCAATCAGTACCACCAATTCGAGCAACAACAACAACAAATCTTTGAAACTGCAAAACAATCCATTCTTTCTTCTAAACAATCAAAACCCATCTCTGAATTTCATCTAATTCAGCCATTTAATCAGGAATCCATCAACAGTATCACCAGATCATCTTTTCTAATTCCATCCAATTCCAAACTGAGAACAATTCCCAATTTCTTCAACAACAACACAGTGATATTGAGACAAAACCCATTTCTATCTCAACTTCAATTTCTTACTCGAATCAGTAACATCATGATTTCTCAACTATCCATGTTCTTGATGTCCTCTCTCAGTTTCGGATTCAATCTGCCTCTCTTAATTGCAACAGCAGCTGCCGTTGCTTTTACTTTTCTCTCTTTCAGGTGAAAAGAAAATGATTGAAATGAATGAGAGGCATCTCGAGATGTAAGGTTAGGGCATAGTAGGTACTAATGTCCCACACATCTATAAGGGCTACCCGAATTGGAAACCCCTTAACCTTAACTTGACTATATTTAGTCCTCCTCCAAACAGAGTTACCCTTTAACCTTAACTGGATCCAGATAATGTTCCCCCGTAAGATTACAATTTTGTCCTTTTGGCTCAAATTTGGTGATTTCTTATTCTTTTCCTCCGTGTGACTCCAAAGTACCTAATAACTCAAAAACACATGTAAAATACATAATTTACAAGAAAAATAGCAGAGAAAGCATAAACAATAGATAATAAATAGGATGTATTCTACACCCTATCAAATTCCCCCACACTTAGAATTTGTTAGTCCTCAAGCAAATCAAACTAAAACTTACAACTTCAAAGCGTTCCAGCTTCCCAAGCATCCAAAGAGCTATGAGGACATAGAGTTTCTGCATGCTAGTAATAAGAAGTTAGAAATACTAAAGAATATATTCTCATTCTTAAATGTTGAGTGAGAAATAACCACACCATAATGAGAGAATGCGTGTTTGAGAAACGATCAATAAGCATTTCGCCTCGACTTCTGCCTCACCAAAAAGGGTTTCATGAAATTGCACCCAATAAGACGGCTTTTTTATGGGTCTCACATGTGTGCAGGTAGGAATGAAGAGATAAATCCTGCAACACGTTGAATGGTGGGAAGGACTACTTCCGAAATGTTTTAAAAACCCACATCTTTTAACATTTTGAAAAACCATTTTTCTAACGATCTCTAAGAAAGGAAATCAACCATTATTATCGAGGATGAGATTACTTTCTTACCTTCACATCCGATTGCCAATTATGATAACACCACTCTCACGGCATCCAATAGAAACGTCTTCGGCTCCTCGTCTTCGGCTTCAACTATTGATGATAAACTTTCGAATTTCGTAGATCCTTGACAATTTTGTAACTCTTTACCTTGAATCCTTGTCGCTTGAAACTTCCTTATAGATTTTTCCTTCCCCACGACTTATTAAATAAATAAAAACAAAATAACAAATTTTTCTTGTCTCAATTTTTTTTTTGAATGACAAGAAAATTAATATAAAACAAAGTGAAAATAAAACAAACCATGGTCGTGGTAAGAGTACTTTACCGCTTGATTCTTCACAACTTGTATCGTCTCGAAATCATAAACTTCAATAATTCTCACCTTTTGATTTTTTTTGCTCTTGTAAATAAGTCTTCAACATATATGTAAAAATCTGCTCATTGTACGTTGCTTTACTTGAATATGAAATTTAGCTCTTTCTTGTCCCATTGTTGCTTGTAAACCTTAAACGTCTTCAACTTTCCTTGTAGATTTTGATGTCGCTCCCTTGTTGATGATGATTATGGTGTTTCTATGGACCCGTTGTTGTCGAGAGAGAGAATGGTGCTAACTGCAAATCGAACTACAAGAAGGAGGCTTTCATCCATAGACGTCACCCTCATGGTTGACAAAAATTAGCACTCAAGAGATCAAAAATAGTGCTGAAAATTGGTGTGAAGTTGGGTAGCTCACCATTCTACCCGGAATTAACGTACAACGACACACACTAGAAAGAAACTTTTTAGTTAGATGGAAGAATTTCTGGTTGGTGCCTCACTTGATATAAAAACGGGTAGTCTCCACTAATGATTGCTCAACAACTCTAATAATTCATTCTTCTCTGCTTCTAATTTGCATCACCGGCATGATTAAATCCATTATTTAATACTCTAACAAATAAGAAATCCGAACGTAGTTCCCTAACACTTCCAAGTTAAGTTTTTTCGGTCAGAATTCTCTATGTAAACATACCTAGAAGTATGCAAGTGACTCTAAAATCTCTAAAAGTTGGAGGTTTTATGCATTTTTTTTTTAATATATGCTTAGCCACTCCCCCACACTTAAACCTTACATTGTCCTCAATGTAATTGAATCGTCCAAGTAAAGTCAAGGTGGGAAATCCTAATATGATATGGAACAAGAAAAATAAATAAACGAAACAAAAAGAAAAAGAAAATCAAAATCAAAAGGATAAGGATAAGAAATACAAAACCTATGGGTTGCCTCCCATTTAGCGCTTGTTTTAAAGTCGACGGACAGACTTAGCTCTTGCTTCATATTACTCCTCCAGAGGGAGAAAATCTTCAAATGGAAGTTCATCCACATTCACATAGGCGATGTTATCATAGTATGGCTTCAATTTATGGCCGTTGACTTTGGAAACCGAGTTGTCTCTAAGACTAGTAATTTCAACTGCACTATAAGGAAACACATTAGTAACAACATATGGTCCAATCCAACGGGACCTTAACTTTCCAGAAAATAGTTTAAGGCGAGAATGATATAAAATGACTTTTTGTCCCACTTCGAAGCTTTTACGAGAAATCATCTTGTCATGGAAAAGCTTAGTCTTCTCCTTGTATATTCGGGCACTCTCGTAAGCATCATTATGTATCTCCTCTAACTCATTTAGTTGTAACTTTCTTTGCTTCCCCGCTTCATCATACTCCATGTTGAATTTCTTTATCGCCCAATAAGCCTTATGTTCAAGTTCAACAGGGAGATGACAAGCCTTGCCATAAACCAACCGATATGGAGACATACCAATCGGTGTCTTGTACGCTGTTTTATATGCCCAAAGTGCATCATTGAGCTTAAAGCTCCAATCTTTCCTTGTGGTATTCACCATTTTCTCAAGAATGGACTTGATTTCATGGTTTGAAATTTCCGCTTGTCCACTAGTTTGTGGATGATAAGGCATACCAATATTGTGTATTATGTTGTGCTTCTTGAGGAGAGCGTGGAAAGACTTCTTGAAATGTGATCCTCCATTTCTTATCACCACTCTTGGTGTACAGTGCCTAGTGAATATATTTTCTCTTACAAAATCACAAACAACTTGAGAATCATTAGTTTTGGTGGCTCTAGCTTCCACCCATTTCGAAACATTATCTACGACAAGAAGTATATAAAAATTTCCATTCGAATTGACAAAAGGGCCCATAAAATCAATTCCCCACACATCAAAAATATCTACGGCGAGAATTGGTGTGAGTGTCATTTGATTTCGAGCACCTAGATTGCCCGTTCTTTGACATCTATCACACGATTTACAAAAAACATATGAATCTTCAAACAAGGTGGGCCAATAAAATCCACTCTCGAGAACTTTGAGAGCGGTACGTTTAGAACCAAAGTGGCCACCACAAGCAAAAGTATGACAAAAGGAGAGAATAGATTAAAATTCGGAGTTAGGTACGCATATTTCGTATTATTTGATCAACGCCATATTTCCGTAAGTATGGTTCATCCCACACATATTGCTTCGCTATCTTCTTAAGTTTCATCTTTTGGAAGTTAGACATTGTACTAGGTACCTTCCTTGTCACCAAGTATTTCACTATATCCGCATACCAAGGTGTTGATTCTTCCAAGGAGAAAAGTTATTCGTCCGGAAAACGGTCTTGTAATGGAAGTTCTTCTTGAGACATAAAAAGTATACTAAGATGATCCGCAACGGTATTCTCCACACCTTTCTTATCTCAAATTTTTATGTCGAACTCTTGTAGTAATAGGATCCACCGGATTAGTCTTGGCTTAGCTTCTTTCTTCTTTATTAAGCATTTAAGTGTGGCATGATCGGAATATACAATAACCTTTGTATCCACCAAGTATGATCGAAATTTTTCCAATGCAAAAACTATAGCCAATAACTCCTTTTCCGCGGTAGAATAGTTGATTTGTGCATCATTAAGGGTCCTACATGCATAATAGATAACATGGGACAACTTGTCCACTCTTTGACCCAAAACTTCTCCAACTGCATAATCACTAGCATCACACATTAGTTCAAATGGAAGATTCCAATCCAGTGACTTGATAATCGGCGCACTTGTCCACATTGCCTACAATTTGTCAAAAGCATCCTTGCATTACTTGTTGAAGTCAAAAGGTACCTCCTTTTGCAATAACTTGCACATCGGCATGGAGATTTTGGAGAAATCCTTGATAAACCGCCTATAGAAACTTGCATGGCCAAGAAATGAATGGATTTCCCTCACCGAAGTGGGATATTGTAAGTTTCTTATTAAATCTATCTTTGACTTGTCCACTTCGAGCCCTCGAGAGGACACAATGTGACCAAGAACTATGCCATGGTTTACCATAAAATGACATTTCTCCCAATTAAGGACAAGGTCTGTGTCTATGCATCGTTTAATAAATAGTTCAAGGTTGTCTAAACAACTATCAAAAGAATTGCCGTAAACACTAAAATCATCCATAAATACCTCAACAATGCGCTCCACGTAATCCGAGAATATACTTACCATGCATCTTTGGAATGTAGCATGTACATTGCAAAGACCAAACGGCATCCGTCTATACTCAACCGTTCCAAACGGACAAGTGAAAGTGGTCTTCTCTTGGTTATCCGGAGCAATAACAATTTGATTGTATCCCAAATAACCATCCAAGAAACAAAAGTGAGAATGCCCCGCTAACCGCTCCAACATTTGATCAATGAAAGGTAAAGGAAAGTGATCCTTTCAGGTTGCGGAATTAAGCTTTCTATAATCAATGCACACTCTCCAACCGGTTTGAACTCTTGTAGGAACAAGTTCATCGTCTTGATTTCTAACAACCATAACACCGGACTTCTTTGGTACCACTTGCACCGGACTAACCCACTTGCTATCGGAAATTGGGTATATTACCCCCGCACTTAGCAATTTGAGTATCTCTTTCTTCACAACCTCCATCATGGGAGGATTAAGCCTATGTTGAGCATCACGTACCGGCTTCATATTCTCTTCCATTAGAATCCTATGCATGCACATGGATGGACTAATGCCTTTGATGTCCGAAATTGTCCTCCCAATAGCAGTTTTGTGCTCTTTCAAGACTCTAAGAAAACGGTCTTCTTGTACCGGTGTGAGGTTCTTTGCAATAATCACCGGAAGCTCATCTCCATCTCCCAAGAACGCATATTTCAAATGGTCTGGAAGTGGCTTCTACTCTAGTTTAGGCGCCTTCACAATAGATGGTACAAGTAATTCATCATTCACGGGTAAAGAAATATATGAAACATTACCTTGTTTAGCTTCTTGCAATGCCGTCAAGGCACCACACATCTCCACCAATTCCTTGGAAATTTCAATATCCAAGTTAGGAAAGTCGTGTACATCCAATTCAACGCTCTTTTGCAACACCACATCAAGTTCATCCTCTTGACTCAATTCCACCATTTGTTACGCTAATGAACCAACCACATCAATGGAGTAAGCGGAATGCACATCACTTGGGTAGCGCATGGATTCAAATATGTTGAAGTGTATTACTTCCTTGTCGAATTCCATAGTGAGTGTACCCTTATCAACATCAATCTTCGTCTTTGCGGTCTTCATAAATGGCCTCCCAAGAAGTAGAGAAGTAGACGACCGATTCTCATTGTTGTCCATATCTACCACAAAGAAATCCACCGGAAAAATTAACTCATTCACTTGTACTAGAACTTATTCTACAAGTCCCTTTGGATATATGTTAGACTTTTTTGCTAGTTGGATAATAACTCTTGTCTCTTTCAATGGTCCAAGATTCAATGAGTCATATATATCGGCCGACATCACACTAATGGAAGCTCCCAAGTCAAGTAAAGCATGTTCAAACCTTTTCTTACCAACATCAATTGGCACCGTGAAACCACCGGGATCCGTGCACTTTGTAGGCATCTTCTTCAAAAGCATAGCCGATGTACTCTCGCCAACTTTAGTAATTTTATTATCAAGCAACCTATCCTTCTTTATGCATAATTCCTTCATGAACTTAGCATACCTTCGCATTGTCTTGATGGCCTCGATGAAGGGGATGTTGATTTCTATCTTCTTGAAGATATCCATGAGTGCCTTGTCTTGAGCTTCCTTCTTGGACTTAGAAAAACGACTAGGAAAAGGAGGTGGAGTAGTAAAAGTAGGAACCGGTTCCTTGGATTGGGCGGTTGGTGTTGAATTCTTCCTTGGTTCGGCTTCCTCCTTGTCTTTGACTACCTCTTCACTAGCTTCTTCATGATGACTTGGACTCTCCACTTGTCTTCCACTTCTTAAAGTAACCGCATTAACACTCTCTCTTGGGTTCACAAATGGGTGTGAAGGAAGCTTTTTGGATGCTTGAGATTTTATTAAGTTCATATCGGTCGCCAATTATCCCATTTGAGTTTGTAAATCCTTGATTTCCGAACCGGTCTTTTGTTCCAAAGCTTTGATTTCCGAATCGGTCTTTTGTTGGTTTTGTTGTAACAAAGAAGTGAGACCTTGCATGCTTTGAATTATCACATTCAACTTGTCATCATTCGAAGAATCTTTCTCCTTGACTTGTTGTGGTTGGAATTGTTTTCGTTGAGGTTGGAAACGTGATTGTTGGAATCCACCTTGTTGCACATATGGATTTGGAGTCGTCGCTTGCTTGTTTGCATAGCTAAAGTTGGGATGATCCTTCCAACCGGGATTGTAGGTATTTGAGTATGGATCGTACCTCAGCCTTTGACTTGGATATAAAGCATTTACTTGTTCAATTTCATCATCCAGAATAATTACCGCGGCCAATCGTTGCACTACCCTCTCTATGTTGTTTAACCGTTGAGCGGATTGTGAAGATGAGTCACTAACTTCATGCACCAACTTAACCATTGGTTCACCTCTTGCATAGAATTTTTGCGAGTTTGCCGCCATACTTTCAATCAACTCTCTAGCTTCGGCCACCATCTTGTTCACTAGTGCACCACCACCGGCGACGTCAAAAAGATATCTATCACTTGTTTGGAGACCTTCATATAAGTATTGAATTATCATGGCGTCACTAAATTGGTGGTGCGGACAACTTGCCACAAATCTCTTGTACAGATCCCAACATTCATATAATGACTCTCCGACATGTTGCTTCATCCCACAAATATCCTTGCGAATTTGAGTAGCTTTTGATGCGGGAAAATATCTCTCGAGGAAAAATTTCTTCATCCCATTCCATGTTGTGGTACTTACGGAAGGAAAATAATATAACCATTCCTTAGCATTGCCCTCCAAAGAGAACGGAAAAGCTTTCAACATTGCTCCATCCGCATTAATATCCGGTGGAAGCATGGCCATGACTATGGTATTGAAGTCCATAAGATGTTTGTTTGGGTCTTCATTCACCATGCCATGAAACTTTGGTAACTCTCTAATCAACCCCGACTTGATCTCGAAGGTTGAGTTAGTTTGGATACACCATTGTTATGTATCAAGCTTGTGAGAAGCTAGGTCCTTGAGTGTACGATCACCCATTGCTTCTTCTTCAATGTCCAAATATGCGAATTCACTTGATGTAGAACGAGGAAATGGAGTATTAACCGCTCGAATGAAATCCTTTAGTTGAGTGCCGGATCGAAGACGTATTGGACTCGGTCTTACCTCTTTAAGTATTCACCAAAGATATAGTACCTGAAACAAGATTCTCGAAAACTAAGTTAGATACGATATAGAATCTAACAAAGCAAGAATAAAGCAAAAAGAAAAATAAAAACAACTAAAATCGTCCGCTGCTCCCCGGCAACGGCGCCAAAATTTGATGCGTGTCGTAACCACAACAAATTAATTAATATTTTAGTACCTAATTAACAAGTAATATAGGGTAGTCAAGTTCGTTCCCACGAGGAGCAAGAGATTTTTAGTTGTAAAATTTTCAGAAAAGGTGGGGGAGGGGTGTTTGGTTTTAGATTTTAAAAGAAAAAGAAAGTAAATAAAGCAATCAAAATTGTAAGTTGAAATTAATAAGAAACATTAGATCAAGGAATCCTTCTTCGTTGCAAAACAATGATTCAAGTTATGTTCTTTTCCACTTTTTATTAGTCACGGATTATCACCAACCGTAGGTATAGCAGCTAGATCAGTGCTAACCCCTATATCCCTTTTATCACCGGATACGGAAGTTCTAGATTACCGGATTCTATTTACCAAACTACCTAGTAGTAGATCACTCAAGATGTAATTTAGTTAAACGCATTCTAAAATTTTTAGTACCTAATTAACAAGTAATATAGGGTAGTCAAGTTCGTTCCCACGAGGAGCAAGAGATTTTTAGTTTAAGATTTATGAATTTATTAGGTTGATATTAGTAGTTAGACTCTTAGATCAAGGTCCACTTGCTAACGTTATTTTCACACACAATTGCTCCACGGAATCCCTCTGCAAGGTCTTGTGTTTTCTACTTGTGTAAAGAGTCAAGAAACGATTACTTATCCCCTAACTTTCACTAGATTTAGATCAATTAACAAATCAATTTGGTATGCATCCTAAACGACCTATCAATCAAGCATAAACATTCTTATTAGCAAAAAACAAATGATAATCATGTGAAAAACTCAAAGTAAGTTTAAAACAAAACTCAAATCATATGTTATGAACTAGGAATTCATCCTCAATCAATAAGAAAATTAGCTACTCATGCTTTTGAAATTCACACAATAATAATTAAAAGGAGAAGTTTTGAAGTTCACACAAATAATTAAAAGAAATATTTTGAAAACAATGCAAAAACACAAGTGTTGTGTGTGTAAAAAGGTGTAGAAGTGTATAGAGAACTTCTCTATTTATAGGCTTCAATGTTCTCCAAATCTTCCAAGGAATAGAATCCCTTTCCCTTTGTAGCTCAACTTCCAAATCCAAGTCTTTCTCAAATCTTCCATATCCTATTTCCAAATCCAAGCCAAATTTTTCATCCAATTCCAAGTACAAGTCTTCACACCATGAGAAAAACTCACACAAAATTCTGAAACTTTGGGTCACCGGAAAACTGGGTTATCTGCTAGAAATCCGGCCAGAAAAGTCACCGCCGATCACCTGAGAATTCTTCTCTGTTGACAGAATATTCCATCAGTCCACTGTCAAACTTAACAGTCAAGACGGTATTCTGTTAGTCAAAGGAGTCAAAGAACGGAGTCCGCAAATCGGTCAGCTGTCTAACTATGTCTTACTGGGCTGAGTTTGATCAGTCATTGGCCGAGTTGACTCGCCGGAGGAGAAATTTGGGCAGAGTTCTGTTTGTTTACATGACTTTCTCAGGCCGATTTCAGGCCGTTCTTCCCCTGCGACATTCCTAGCATACATCTAAGCATTCAAATACTTATTCTTGCACAATTTCTGCTTCAGACCACCTCTCATTCGCTCCTGCTAATGTGTTCTTGAGCTGGACTATAACACCAACACTAGTCTGCCATTCTTCTTCATTAGCAGATCTATTTCCTCTTTGTTCATCACGTTCAACAGCTGCAATATCAAATCCAGGGTAAAACCATTCTTCATCTGTTCCAGTTTTTCATATCCAGCCTCCCACCAACCATTACAGCAACCACCATTTCCTACTTCAGTCAGATTCAATCTTCTCTGTCTTATTCGAACAACAACAACAACATCAAAATATCAATCCCCATCAGAATTTCGTACCCATCTTTTTAGAGACAAACCCATCTTCTACATCTCAGATTCCTCCAATCAGTACCACCAATTCGAGAAACAACAACAACAAATCTTCGAAACTGCAAAACAATCCATTATTTCTTCTAAACAATCAAAACCCATCTCTGAATTTCATCTAATTCAGCCATTTAATCAGGAATCCACCAACAATATCACCAGATCCTCTTTTCTAATTCCATCCAATTCCAAACTGAGAACAATTCCCAATTTCTTCAACAGCAACACAGTGATATTGAGACAAAACCCATTTCTATCTCAGCTTCAATTTCTTACTCGAATCAGTAACATCATGATTTCTCAACTATCCCTGTTCTTGATGTCCTCTCTCAGTTTCGGATTCAATCTGCCTCTCTTGATTGCAACAAATTCGCTTCTTTTTACTTTTCTCTTTCAGGTGAAAAGAAAATGATTGAAATGAATGAGAGGCATCTCGAGATGTAGGGTTAGGGAATAGTAGGTACTAACGGCCCACACATCTATAAGGGCTACCCGAATTGGCAACCCCTTAACCTTAACTTGACTATATTTAGTCCTTCTCCAAATAGAGTTACCCCTTAACCTTAACTGGATCCAGATAATGTTCGCCAGTGAGATTACAATTTTTTCCTTTTGGCTCAAATTTGATGATTTCTTCTTCTTTTCCTCCGTGTGACTCCAAAGTACCTAATAACTCAAAAACACGCGTAAAATACATAATTTACAAGAAAAATAGCAGAGAAAGCATAAAGAATAGATAATAAATAAGATGTATTCTACACCCTATCAAGTTCGTGGACTTAAATTCCTGGATGGAGTTCACAAACTCCAGCAGAAATTCTCAGGTCGAGAACTTCCGCCAGTTCGCGGACTTAGCTCACGCAATTCTCCGGTTCTCTTGATCAACAAAGTTCGCAAACTTTGGTTCAAGGAATAAGGACTTATACATATATGTGTTACCACAACAATGCTTATAACCTCCAATGGCTATATAGTCTAAACTCTCATTTCAATCATCGAAACATTCTCAGAGGACGTTATATAGTTGTTATTCACAAACCATTTTTCGTCAGAGCAATTTTCAAAGTGATTGAAACTTAACATGACTTTCGTTTCTAGGTAAACATGAACTTGGCTAAAGCGAGAGCTTTACCAACACATATTTCGAGAAATGGATAGGCGATGTAAACTCGACTCGAAATACCAAATGTGTATAATCTTAGTCTATACAACAAAATGACTTTTTTCTCAATATAGGAGATAAGTAGACCTTTGAGTGATAGATAAGTTCAAGTCTCCACACACCTTTTAGTCGATAAAGATCCACCAGTTCCTTGAGTTGTCATTCGTCTTGTATGATGATTTCCATGGAGTTATTGAGCTCAACTATACTTTCTATCCTAGTCCGAGACCTTAGCTATAGTAGACTAGAAATCAAGACTTATAGTTTTGATCACTAACATTGACAAACATGCTTAAGATAGCAACGCATGCGAGTTCGACCGAGCAATGCTCTAACAATATCCCCCTTTGTCAATTTCAGTGACAAAACTATCAATACATATGGAATACAAAAAATATATGAATAAACTTTGTAGCTCTTTCACATGTCTAATCTTCAACATTACTCGAAATATTCGTCACTTCCAAGTACTCCAATGATCCCAAAGGTTGTAAGTTTAGCATCACCATTGTTGAAAATCCATGGCTATAACAACGAGAAAAAAAGAGTTCTCAATCATTGTTATACAGTGTCATAGTATCATTACACATCGTCAAATTCCAATTGCATCACAACTTCAACAACAATACTATGTTGATATGTCATTCCCCCTTAGTCAATACTCCATCTCACATGGAAACCACTCCCCCTTACATAATGATCCGAAAACCATATGTATTTGTAGTGTGAACTACATATTAATTCCCCCCCCCCCCTTTTGTCAATAAAATTGGCAAAGGTACTAGAACGGGATCCTAATGAAATTTCCGTAAGAGACGTTTCATGACCAAAAGTAAGCATATATCATCTTATTTAGATGCAATCATAAATCCGAAGCTAAATGCATTCATTAAGGAGTCTATAAAGATACAAGATACCCCCTATAATATTCTACAGCCGCACTCCCCACAAAGATTTGGAAATTAAGCACAAGTTCAATTAAGAACTCTCCCCCATATTATGTCATTCCCGAAAGAACAAAAAGAGCGACCTTAATTTCAAAATAAAAAAAGGATTTCTTTGGACATAACAAATCACGTACAAGTATGAATTTGAATCCAAACAAAATATTCAATTAAATTAAGCGAAAGTGAATCCATGATTAATTTTACCAAATATGCTCAACATAAGTAAACTTATGAAGACTTAAGAAACTCAATTAGATTAATCACAAGAGAACCCATAATTAATCTAACTGGAATACACAACTAAACGAATCAATTTAAGTGATCAATGACTAAGTTAATCATCAAAACAATCAACCCATTCAAAAATGCTCAAACATAAGAAATCTTACGGAGTCATAACTAAATAACCAAACAAGATGATTAATTTAGTTCAACATGCTCGACATAAAGTACCTTACGGAACACCAACTAAGCTAATCATAAAAATATTCAACTTTGGTTGTTTAGTGCTCAACATAAGACACATTATGGAGCCTCACAGTAATACACAAAATATGGAACAAGGAAGATCAATTAATGCGGAATACACAGGGATTCATTCTATTTTCCATCACCATTTACTCAATGACATATAATAGACATAATCCTTGAAAACAAAAGATTTTAACCTATCTTCCATCAAAAATTGACATAATAGGCTTAACTTTTGTATTTGTCAAAAGTCAATTCATTCCTTTATCAATATAAGCATATCAACTCGTGAATGACTTTACTTTTGACAAGGTATGGAACAATCACGTTCACGGACGCAAACACACATATGCAATAAAAATATTGCAATATATGAAATCACAAAGATTAATACTACAAAAATCATCTTCCGAACAATTTTAGAATTTAAACCAATAAATCTAAAAACATGAAGATGAAAACGTTGGACATAGCTATGTGTAATCACAATAATGGCTATTCTAAAACTCTAGTTATTCTTCTAAACAAAACATGAAAAATAGAAGATTTACTAGGCAATAACTACTCATCATATTCATCATCAGAGACATTCCAAGATGCTTGAATCATGTTCAAATATTCCTTGAGATCAGGAAACTTAGTTGCAACCACTGACAATTGTTCTTGAACGCACTTTATCCTTGAATTGACCTTACACACATCCTTGTGAATTTTTTGAAGTAGACTCAAGGTGGTAGGTTCACAATCATTAAACAAGGCATCCCTTTGTCTTTTGCACACATTTTCCCTTATGTGTCTGAAGGTACACGGTCGAACCGGTTTGGGAACCCCGAGAGAGTTTCCAATTAAATCAAAACCACGATCATGGCAAATTTTTCCAATCAAGCAAGGATAACCTAACATCTTGACAGGTGAAGTCATCGAAATCATTTGATAAATGATAAAACTACAAATATCGAGATTTTGAACACCTGAATCAAGGAAATAGACTAACTCTGCAAACTCATGACTCCACCAAGAATTCTCAATCGTGGAGGGACAAAGATTTGGGATACCAAGTTTTCCAAATGCTATCAACGGGATACTAAGATCATTAGTAGGAAATTTTCCTTGATTCCAAGCTACCTTCTTGCCACAAAGCCCAAGAGAGATTTCATCAAATGATGGTCGTTCGTCAATTGGTCTAGGAAGACACACATTTCCCAATGGAATGTTGGTAATCTTTGAGATTAGTTCTCTATCAACTAGAAATCTTTCTCTATTAATCATGGATTTGAATTCCATCTTATTAAGATCAACATCATGAATTTTGGCATAGAAAATTCTTGTAAGAGAATCAAATCCTTGACCATGACCATCAAAAATGTTTCCAAGATTGAATTTTTTGAAGAAAATTAAATCCTCTTCATGCCCACTAGAGATATCCAATTTCTTTTCTAGAATAAAACCTTTAGATGAAATATTTTCAAAAATTCTAGCACGAGAATCATCCACGAACCTAATCCTAAGAGAATTTTGGTCACAAGGAAAATCCATGCTAGAGGTATTTGAGCTTTTGGAACTCCTTTATGAGCCCTTAGAATTCATCATGAGATCTAAGAAATTGAAAGGAACAAGTGGAATTTACTTACTTGGAGTGAATCTTGAACACCCTTTCTTTCAATTTATCCAAGGAGGCTTTAATGGAGAAAAGACTCAAAACCCTATAGGTTCACATATGAGAACGGGTGATGAAGAAGAAGAGGGTATGCGAACTTCTTCTTTATAAGACCAAAAATGGGCTTGAACCCATTTGTGAACCGCGACCCACAGAGAACAAGTGGTATTTTCTTAGATGTTTGCACATCAAGGGTTATGCATCCCGTAATAACACACTTTGTGAGAGATGATGGATGCACTAGAAGGCTTTATTCGATTTTCTAAAGGAGAATAATAAAAATGTACACGATTCAAACAATTTCTTTCCCATTTCAAGATATGTACAAATGGGGTGATGCCGAGCTTGTTACTAAGAGGAAAAACGTGCAGAGGAAGTCTCATACAACATTTCTGGTTGATATGTGTGAATAGTCCCTGTGGTATCAAAATAATGATGATAGTCAGGGAAGTTAACGCTTTCACTCCCTTTTTTAATCTCGTTAGAAGGAAAATTCTTCTTCCGATTCCTAGGTTGTATAATATTATGTAATTTAGCATGTACAGAGCCCTTTTAGGAATGATTCTTAGACTTAAGTTTTTCAAAGAATTTAAAAACACCTTCGAATTCTCTGAATAGATCTTTATCAATTGATCCCTTATGATAGTATTCCTTATAAATATCTAGAGTTAATCTAGCGAGGATCCATATCCTTGAGCGCAACGTTTTCTCAATCTTTCCTTCTTTTTATTTTTTACTTTAGATTGATACATATCATCTAAAACTTCCTTTTCAGATGAAGTGAGATTATCATGAGAAACCAAAGGTTCTGACCATAATACTCCTTAAGCAATCTTTAAGGAATTCTGGCGTACGTTACAAATGCCAAGAGCAAGTTTTCCGAAGAAATTTCCCATGGGACAATTTTATGGAACGAACAAACACAAACTTATTAGGTTTAAAGTGTTTGCCTTCTCTGATACTAATTGAAAAAGCGGGGGTCTAACAACCACACCCGATATTTTGATTAGGAATCTGTATGCACAAAACTCCAATATACTTTCTAGAGAATCAACTAGATAGTTAGACTCAATCAATATAAAAGTATATCAAAGATTTTATATCTTTATCTCTCGATTTAAATCTTACTCAAGCAAATTGCGAGTCTCAATTTAAATACAATAGAGATGAACTTGGATGCTACCAAAGACCAATATCCAAGTGTCAATCAATTTAAATCAACAACCAAAAATGCAGATATTCTAATTGATTAAACAACGCACAACCTGTATTATTTCAATTATATAACAAATATAATGAGGAAAAGAAATAACACAGACACCAGAATTTTGTTAACGAGGAAATCGCAAATGCAAAAAAACAATGAGACCTAATCCAGATTAAATATACACTGTATTAAGCCGCTACAGACACTAGCCTACTCCAAACTAACTTCCGTCTGGACTGTAGTTGAACCTAAATCAATCTCACACTGATCCAAGGTACAGTTATACTCCTACGCCTCTGATCCCAGCAAGATACTACGTACTTGATTCCCTTAGCTGATCTCACCCACAACTAAGATTTTCTATGACCCAAAGTCGAAGACTTTAATAAACAAATCTGTATCACACAGAAAAGTCTATGGTATTAGATAAATCCGTCTCAAACGAATATACCTACGAGTTTTGTTCTGTCTTTTGATAAATCAAGGTGAACAGGAACCAATTGATAAACCAGACTTATATTCCCGAAGAACATCTCAGTATTATCAATCACTTCACAATAGTCTTAATCGACGCATCGAAAAAGATATTGTGGAATCACAAACGATGAGACGAAGATGTTTGTGATTACTTTTTATCTTGCCTATCGGAGATATAAATCTCAAGACAATTATGACAACTGTACTCGTACGATAGAAACAACAAGATCACATCACACAACTAAAATAAAAGTAGTGTCGGTATGGCTTGACAATCCCAATGAAGTATTTACGTCGTTAACCTAGTTTAGAAGAATAAACCAAAGGTTGAAAGAGAATCGACTCTATCTTAGCACAAATAGTATCACACAGAATGTGTGGGGATTAGGTTTCCCAGTTGCTAGAGTTCTCCCTAATATAGTCTTTCAAATCAGGGTTTGCAATCAATGTTAGCTTAGTAACAAAGCATTCAATATTCACCGTTAGATGAAAACCTGATTAGATTCAAGATAATATTTGTTAACCGTTAGATCACACAAAGTGTGAACCGATTAGTTGTATTGTCTCGACTAAGTCCATAGACAATCACTTTCGTGGAAAAGACTTATAGGTGGAAAAGTTTTAGCTTGAGGTATATTTGGGTACCCTCGCCTTTTCAAGACTTCTCTTTGGGGATTCGTGAAACCAGGTCCGACTATCTTTGCCTTGATAGTTCGTGTATCTTGATCTAGATTTTCTGTTATCGAGGTTCTCATAATATCTTTCGGGCAAGATAGATAGTAATCACAAAGTTTGTCTTAGACTTTATGATTCCTCAAGATAGATATCTGAAAAATGATCTTAATTGATTTTTTGAAGATTGTTTTTAAAGGGTGGTTAATAATCTAGTCTGCTCTTGGGGAGTTGTAAGTTCCGGATTTGAGAGGTTTGCTAGCTTTGTCTATTGGAAACAGATTTCCTCACCTTTATCTATGATATAAACAGAAATCAAATAGGCTTATATGTTAGAGGAAGATTGGTATCAAAAGTATTCACTTCGGCTGAAGAAACTCTTAGGTTGTAAAGGACTTGAGCTAAGGGAATCAATTGTGTAGAGTCTTGTGAGGTTCAAGAGACATAAGAAGTGCGACTATAACTGAAATGCTTGGAGGGTGGATTTGGTCTCAACTACATTCCATTCCGAAGTCTGATAGTAGGCTAGTGCCTGTAGCGGCTTCATACAATTTGGTTTTTAAATATGGACGAGGCCTCGGCATTTTTCTGCTATTAGGGTTTCCCCGTTAACAAAACTTCTGGTGTATTTTTCCTTTTATTCATTATTATATTGATTATCTTTATAAATGGATTTATTCATGCAAGTTGTATGTATTCAATCTAAGTAAATACGTCCATTTTATTGTGATCGGTTACGAGACTTATTTCTTGTAGAATTTGTATCATGTAAGATAGATAACAAGTTTTATTATTTGGCAGAATTCTAGTTGAATTATTTGGATACAACTATATTTATCTTGGATATTGATTTCTGAGATCTTCCAAGTACTCTTATTAACAATCAGGTTCACGAACTCTTGTTTATATAAATACTGATTGGGAAGAGGTTAGAGATATAAACTTTGTACACATATTGTCAAGGATCATTCAGCTGGTCTACTTGCAATTGTATTAGGTTTTGTCCATACAGGTTTCCGAAGGAAAATTTGGTGGTGTACTTGGTATCTGTAGATGGGGAAAAACGATTTGCTGGTTTTTAAGGAATTGAGGAGACGACCGTGCGGAGGAGACTCCTTGAACCGAGCGAAATGTTCAACCTCACACAGATGCACTGCAAGAAGGGAGTGCTTTTAATTCGAGAGATTAATCTTTAGTACCCCGGCCTAAACCAAGAAAATGGCCGTTCCAGAGTAAATTAGGTCACAAGATATGGGTTGATCTGTAGGAGGGAAGCTAAGGAATGTGTGAGATCAATGGTGATCTGAGATTGTATGTGTGTTGTGAATTCAGCGTGAAAATGCTCTGAATAATTGAATCTTGCCTGATTGAGAATGATTTATGTGAGTTCGTGTAGACGAAAGAGTGTCTGTATGAACTTTGGTAAGAAATTGCTCGTTCAGGAGATCGTTGTTCGAATGTTTGAAAACTCTTCGAATGTTTTTCTTTCAATCAGGATTCAGAGACATTATATAATGCCGGAGATGAAAACACCATGATCCCATGAAGTGTGACAGTTTGCTGGAATCAAAGAGTGGGTAAGTGGGAAATCGTGTTAAACAAATTACTCATCGTGCGAAGACTTGGTTAATTTTCCACCCACTACTTTGCTGATTCTTCTAACTGATTTCACGACTTGTTCACATTCTCATCGTGGGTGAACACACGTGCCGTAGACCGCCAGACCAAAACCCTAGTTGATATCCCCCAAGTGACACAATTGATGTCTCGTGGTTAATTTAGTCAGTTTTTGATTTCATGACTTTGTGGGACGATGAGTCCACATATTTGCTGAGTTATACATGATTTTGTGAAATATTCCGCAACTCATGAATCCGGTAACATCTTAACTTATGGGTTTACGATTTTAACTTATGACCGGCCATGACTGGTCCCACACTTCATAATTCTTTCTCTTTTTCATTATTTTCCTTCATCTGATGAAGTTTTGACGGTTTTATAAAAAAAACCTAATTTTGTCATATTTTCTCAAATGGTCGCTCAAACGTGCACCAAAAAATATCAAAATTCTCAGGACTGAGACATGGACGTCTCAACGACGAAAGCATGCTACCTTGACTGACAAGGGTTGTCTTTTTGGCTCGCAATGAGCCAGTCCTACGTGTTTTCACAATTTGACCTAATTTGCACAATTGCACGTATTAGGTCCAAAACTCTCCAAATAATTTCAGAATTTGACGGAGCGATCATCATTTGATCCCGTGACCACCCAGGGCCGGTTTCATGACCCCTTAGTCGGTCCCTCACCTTTTCATAATTAATTAGGTTTTATCACCTAATACTGAACCCAGCAGTAATTCAATAAATGATTAAACTAGCATTTAATCATTCTTTCATCAACTCACCAACTCACCAACTCTTCAAAGAGGTCTTGGTTTTTTCTCACGTGAGCATATGAGAATTTCATGGTCGATCCATGGTCCCATGAAGCCTGTTCTCCTTCATTCCATGGTTAATTTTCAAATAAACCATCAATTGGTCAAATTAGGGTTTCTGAATCCAAGGATCATGATTCCAGATTCAAACACTAATAATTTTGCAACGATCTCATGATCAATATTCTTATTAATTATGCTCGGTTCAACTACCAGCGCTTTAATTAATATTTTATTTTGGTCACGCTGCCAATAATTCATCAAACGAGCAACACTTGCTCAGATGAGCAATATTTACTCAAATCAAGGAATATTGGTTCAACTATCAATATTCAACAAATTATCGAGCAACACTCGCTCACCTCAACGTGAGGATTCCACTACTGTCTCAGCAGACACGTTCGATTCATGAGTTGCATAGTATTTCACAAAATCATGTTTAACTCAGAAAATACGTGGACATACGTGGACTCATCGTCCCACGAAGTCATGAAATCAACAACTGACTAAATTAACCACGAGACATCAATTGTGTCACTTGGGGGGATATCAACTAGGGTTTTGGTCTGGAGGTCTACGGCACGTGTGTTCACCCACGATGAGAATGTGAACAAGTGGTGTAATCAGTTGGAAGAATCAGCAAAGTAGTGGGTGGAAAATTAACCAAGTCTCCGCACGATGAGTAATTGGTTTAACACGATTTACAACTTCCCCACTCTTTGATTCCAGCAAACTGTCACACTTCATGGGATCATGGTGTTTTCATCTCCGGCATTATATAATGTCTCTGAATCCTGATTGAAAGAAAAACATTCGAAGAGTTTTCAAACATTCGAACAACGATCTCCTGAACGAGCAATTTCTTACCAAAGTTCATATAGACACTCTTTCGTCTACACGAACTCACATAAATCACTCTCAATCAGGCAAGATTCAATCATTCAGAGCATTTTGACGCTGAATTCACAACACACCTATAATCTCAGATCACCATTGATCTCACACATTCCTCAGCTTCCCTCCTACAGATCAACCCATCCTCTCTTATGATCGAATTTACTCTGGAACGACCATTGTTTTGGCTTAGGCCGGGGTACTATAGATTGATCTCTCGAATTCAAAGAACTCCCTTCTTGCAGTGCATCTGTGTGAGGTTTAACATTTCGCTTGGTTTATGGAGTCTCCTCCGCACGGTCGTCTCCTCAATTCCTTAAAAACCAGCAAATCGTTTTTCCCCATCTATAGATTGGCGACCACAGTGGGAGATCTTTCTCTCGGTTGCAATCTCAATACTCACAAGGATGGTCGGTCTTAGGTCTGCCAATCCGGGTTCAAAACCCGATCCTAATATCGCAAGCTCTAGTGGTACCGCTAATGCCACTCCTCCAAGCACTGATGCTCCAATGATCACCCATGCAAGTGACGGCACTGGTGCCATAAATAATCCACTCTTCGGTTGATCTCCTGAAGAAACCAAAGGAAATCATCCTACCATAGTTGATCTCATGAAGGTTCAGACTGACGTAGCTACAACACAGAAAGAGTTGTGTGATCATCTCAAAACTCTCACAAACAAGCTTGCGTCTGAACGAACTCAGCCTCAACGCGAGAAAGGAAAGCTAAAGAAACATCTTCAACTGCTGATCCTGAAATCTCTCCAATCCATGTTGCACATGATGAAGAATTCCGTAAAGCTGCAGATGACTCTCCAGCAATGGAACCCGCAATTTTTTATCACTCGTGAAGACCTGGAGCACTTTTTTAGGATCGAGGAAAAGACAAGGCATCATCTGTCCATCTTCACCAACCTTCATATCCTGCTTCCACACATAGGATTCCTCTTCCAAAGAATTATTGGACGAACACGAGCATAACATGTCGTCTGTCTGAAGGAATTTCCAAAGTCTCTGGCAGGCAGAGCATACGCCTGGTCCAACAACATCGCACCCGGAAGTATCACCGATTGAAGAGAGATGATTAATACTTTCTACAGAAAATACTTCTTTGTATAAGAGCAAATCACTCTCTCTGATCTAGGAAGGATGTTTCAAAGGAGCAGCGAACATCCTGATGATTATGTGAAATGGTTCACAGTTCAAGCCTTGGACTTCCACGACCCAAACCTCACATAGCAGTAACTTATAGACTTGTGCATCAACAGAATGATCCCGGTCTACAGAACATCGCTGGAAAACCTCCGGTTCCAAAAGATCAACGACTACTACACCTGATATACTGAGCAAAGTCTACAAGGTCGAGGAAACTCGAAGCAGCCGAAGCTTAGCCAACAATCAGTAAAACCTCCAGTTTTCAACAAATGATTGTTACTGAAAAGAGTGAAAGGAAAGTTGAGACACAACATCATAGCTTCTCCAACATCCCAGGCTCCTCTGAAGGCGCAAAGAAAAGATAACCAATCATGAAATGCACAAACCTCGACCAGGCATTAACGAACGGGGAAATGATCAAGCGACAACTCAAACTTCCCTCTTCTTATTAAAGAAATGATTGTGTTACTAGAAGTATGGATTCAGGATGATGCAATCAAATTGTTATTCATCAAAAGCTAACTGAAGAAAAATGGAGAATATCAGGAGTACACAAGAATCCTCTCCCATTCAGAGCCTTTACACTTTCTGAACAACCAGTCAAAGAAGCAGTTCAAATCGTTGATCGAGCATATCTATTAAATTGCTCTATCTGTCTACGACACAAAGATAAGAAGATGCACGACTGGGGACTGCTTACCAATAGTCAATCTCAGAAGAAACGAATTTGGAAGAACGTCGATCGATGCTGGCACCGCCATCAACATAATTCTACTGAAAACCCTCAGAGTCGGAAGCATCATTCGATAAGAATCTATTCATGCTCCCAACTCAATCAGATACCTTGAAGGAGCGCTCGGAAATACTCATGGATACATCACTCTCAAAGTGAACATAAGTCCAACCTGGACAAAAACCAAGTTTCGCGTAATCAGAAAGATCCAGGATGTGACATGTCCTTCAGACGAGCGTGGATCCACGCTAAAAAGATGGATACTTACAAAGCGCATTTGGTTACACATCTCTCCAACGAAGAAAGTTCTGATCCAGAAGGTTTGACGGACATTCCATCATCAGAGCACTTGGAGGAATTTTGAACTTTGACCAGGTTGAAGCAAGAACCTACAAAATATGCATAGACATTCATCAAGAGGTTCCGTACTCAGTTAAGTCTCATTCCTTTCATATCTATGTCATTTATTTCCTCACATGCTATCCTAGCATGGGGACTCAATTCTGCTAGCAACTATGCAAGATGTTATGAATGGTAGCTTCACCACATTAGTATTTTACCAAGTGGTTGAATCTGACATTTCTCCGAATTGAGCATTGAGACATTCATTACTGAGATGATGTCCAAGCATGGAAAAGAACACTTTGGGCTTTTCTCCATAGCCTTGCAGGAGTGTCCATGTGTCCCAGAAAATCAGAAAGCTCTGGTGTCTGCACAAGTGTTGAATCCCACTACCGCAACGAAAGGGATGTTGAATCAACAGAAGATACTCGGGGCCGAGATGATCAAGCCTAAGACATTCGAAGCTCAAAGGATATGACACTTCAACGCTAAAACAACTAAGAAGTTTTCAAATTGTACTCCCAATCAAAGAGTAAACCTTCGATAATGACGCCTTTGGCTTCAACATAAATACCTCAATGATGACATACTGATTCACCGCCAGCGCAATCAAAGTGTAACTAAATTACAATCGCTGATTCTTCACTATCTCCATGATAAAACTTCTGAAGCATATGCAATATCATTCACCCATGGATGGCACAAACTCCTTCAATGTATACTGGGCAACCTAAGGCGATTCCGAGAAACTTCATCGGTATTTCTCTACATCACAAGCCCATGCATGATTGAGGAACTTTCTCTGCTTACCAATCACATCTAGTACAAAAATTACTGATGCTATCTACCTCGACAATGACGACTTACTGACAAAGCCAGTTCGTGGCTCCCTGGAAGAAGGAGCAAAGATTATATCTATAATCATGGTTTTATCCTTTTCGATCTTTGGAGCAACTTCAACCGTGGTATTAGCATCAACAATAATCTCTATAGGAACACCATCCATGACCTCATCATCGACAAGGATCTCTGGAGCGTAATCATTCATGGTCTCAACACCAACAACGGTCTCAGGAGCAACATCCTCAAGGCTTCATCAACTAATCATTCTCTGAAGTGTTACACATGAAGCGGACTTCTACAAGAACTAATGATTCATATCAAGATGTAAACATCAAATAACATTCTCACATAAAAGTCTTCTCAAAGCTTGCACGACTGACTGGTGAGCACAATCCAAAGCCTTCCACAAGATGTTCTCATCACCTCCACAAATGAGATACAATACACTTCAGGTCATGGGTTTGCAAAAACGTACCAATGAGTGAGTAATGGGACAATACTTCCTCAACGAAATCTGTTCGTATATGATTCATATACAACATACCAAAAGGGCGCATCAGTCGGACATACGAGCTGAAAGATATGGCCTTTACCGTCAGGTCTACGAAATCTGGAAAATTTGTACGGAATTACAAATTACAAATGTGCACTCTTCGTGGGATGACCTCTACAACTCCAAATTGAGTGATTCTTGTCTCATGAGATAACTCGGTCTCTTAGATTCAAAATTTGGGGTCAAGCATCAAATTTCGACGTCGTATGAGGTTCCTAAGCTTCCAGAGCGTACGACATGCAAGCAGCAATTCTTAGACGGGATTCATGACTTCCACAGTCGATCGATGTCCACCAGGTCTTTTCATTAAGTACTTCATCAAGGTACCTCCAACTTCGACCATCTAGGTCTTTACATCAACTTTTCTACCTGGGTCGTCTATCCAAGTCTTTCCAGAAGAGGAGAAAACGAAAAGGAGAGATTTAACAAAATACTGGGGACTGACGGTCCACTGATCATGACGATCAGTTTCACGGTCCAATATTTATGGCACCAGACTCTCATGTGCTAATAAAAGTAATGCTACCACCAAGACATGATACCATGGTCATTTCATCATCCCATATCGAGAGCAACCTCAGCTATGGTCCCGTGACCAGGGTTTTAGAAGTGATGTTTCTACGACTGACAGAAGCAAGATGGCACTGCAAGCACCATGCTCATGTATCAATCAAGGGGTCCTGATCTCAAACGAATCAATGACATTAAAATTCTTCACCAACCGTTCAAGACACAAGCGAATGGTCTAAAGACACAACATGAGTGTTTTACAACAAACCCGTCAGAGATGATTTTACACTGTCCTGTACAAACTGACGAGCTGGGAGCAATTGGTAAAGAATTTGGGGACATGTCATACACCATTCTCTTCGTATGGATATCCTTTACAACATATCCAAAATTCACAACATCATTTGGAAAGTGTATGTTACTTTCATATGAGTCTTTTATAGCATTCATCTTCTTACGAGGCCACTTCACGTTGAAGACAAGTCTCTCAGAATTCTCCAAGTTGAACTCCCAATCAAAGAGTACATTTGGAGTCATAGTATTTCTAGCCCTTGTTCATATATTGTTTACAACACGCAAGATAACACTTACTTGAATGGTTAAAGAATGAGCACGCTTTGGGTCTCTAGTAACGACGATGTGACCAAGTTTCTTCCATATCTTCTCGTACAAGTTGGCATATCCAATGGGAACGCCGAATCCACCATATAGCATGTGGTATGGGAGTAATGCATCGAATGTAGGATCAAAAACAACTCCTGCACTTGGGTATTCATGCACGACTATACGGTTTTCAATTACTGGAGCAACTTTTACAATCAGGGCAACATTTTCTTCAGTATTTTCTGCTGGTGTCCTGGATTCTTCTATCACTGAAGCAACAATAATCTAGGTCTCTATGACTTCATCAACAACATTTTCATGGCCTTGAAGTGCAGATATGGTTGCTTCCTTATCAATAACTTCAGGGTCGCTCGTTTCGTCAATATTTTGCACCTGAAGATTACATGAGATTAAGATCATCCAAGTATGAAACCAAAAGAAATCATGAACTATAGCATACAAGTGGTCTAACATCATCAAATATCTTTATCACACATTCTAGATGTCAACAAGTAACATGGAAGTTGCAGGAACTCATTTCACAACAAGCCCGCCTGGGAAGATTTTACACTGCCCTGTACTAAAAGAAGAACTGGGATAAATCTACAAAGAATCTGAAGATGAGTCATATACCATTCTCTTCATCTGGATATCCTCTATAACATATCCAAAATTAACAGCAATTGAAGAATCGAGCAAAAAGATGTGGTCGAAACATTGGACAACATACAATCTGAAAAAGTTCTGAAAGTCTCATGGAAGTTTATTGTTTTAACTTTTTCAGGTCCTAAATATGCTCCAAACTCAAAAAAATTATGTGTTAAAGCTTGGAAATTTTCTGGGCACATATGCAAACCGCGAAAATCCGACTTCGAATGAAGATTCTACAGTGTTTCTATTAAAGGCTGAAGTCTGGAATTTTCTGGTGACGTACTTCGACGAATTTACTCGTATACTCACATGGATTCTCATTCATTCATTCACAAATCAGCAACTTCATACTTCTATGAAGATATTACAGGAGATATAATTACTAAGGGAGTCTCCAAATCATTTGAAGGCTCGACAATGCCGGAATCTCCATTGATAATGCTGTTATCTCCATTTGGTTCGGGATTTCGGGAATTCTTCGTATCCCCATGCCCCAAAGAAGAGTGCGCTTCATCAACATGTTGCTTATCTACAATGATTTCTTCCTGGACTCATCAATAATAATTATTATTTCATTCAAGAAGATATCATGATCGCCTGCATGCTTACATCGACTTCTTCATCAGTGCTGTATTGTTTGCCGGGAACAAGTTGAAGGCCGTAAATCGATGGAGAAAAAGTCTAAAATAAGTAACAAACTTTGGCATCGTGATCCTAATTACACGGTCAGGGAAAAGTCATGACACAAGGAGCGCTAATAACTCACCAAAGAAACGGCTGGTGACTGCACGTCATTTGCTAACATCGTGCAGTCCTTACTTCTGGTTCTCTGCTCCCGTAGACTTTCTTCCATTTCTATGGAGTCTACATCTATCCAGGATTCCACTATACGATCATCCTGTGGTAAATCTAAATAAATAAGCAGAAGTATAACTCAGTCTGAATGATCTCTCACCATCACTTAGAGGTCCCAGAATCACCATTTCTTGAAGCTGCATCCGTAGAGATATCATCTATGGAAATATCATCTTTGGAAGCATCGTCATGGGAATTGGTCATTCTTGCAAAGTTGATGTGACGTCCATACAACATTCCTACTTCAGTATATCATCCGTAGATGCAGATTTCATCAAAGCAGTGGAAGTAAAGCACAACAGAAATGATCAAGATGCTCACATCAGCGTCTACAAAAATGGTAACTCTTAACTCTTACCTTTTTACGCTTCCACTAACGGTGGTGATAGTAATGCTAGAGTTAACACTCCAAAATCGTTCGTCTCTTTGAACCTACAAAAGACGTTCAAAAAACTCAGATTTTTCATAAAATCATGAACATTTCTACTGTGTGAACATTCACCATGGAATTACAAAATCTCACAGACATTATTTCACCATGTATAATTGTCTACTTTCAAACAGTTGTTCAAGATCAAAACATTGATTTTACAAAATACATATATTCAACGTGAAACTCATGTAAATTTAAAAAAAAAATATATCTGTATATTTTGCTCCCTCGCACGAGCATCTGTCTTTGAAGCGAGAGTATATTTTCAAAATTTTATGAACTCTCACATATCGAAAATAAAAAATTTCATGAAAGCTCATAGACAAATTTTTTATTAACAGACTTTAGATGGGGATAAACGATTTGCTGGTTTTTGCGGAATTGAGGACGACCGTGCGAAGGAGATTCCTTGAATTGAGAATATTTAACCTCACATAGATGCACCGCTATGAAGGGGGTGATTTAAGTTCGAGCGACCAGTCTGTAGTACTCCGGACTAAACCAAGACAATGGTTGTTCCAGAGTAAATTCGGTTACAAGAGAGGATGGGTTGATCCGTAGGAGGGAAGCTGAGAAATGTGTGACATCAATGATGATCTGAGATTGTAGGTGTGTTATGAATTCAATGTGAAATGCTCTGAATGATTGAATCTTTCCTGATTGAGAGTAATTTCTGTGAGTTCGTGTAGACAAAAGAGCGCATGTATGAACTTTGGTGAGAAATTTCTCGTTCAGACGATTGTTGTTCGAATGTTGTTGTTTCAATCAAGATTCAGAGACATTATATAATGCCGGAGTTGAAAACACCATGATCCCATGAAGTGTGATAGTTTGCTGGAATCAGAGAGTGGGGAAGTGGAAAATTGAGTTAAACCAATTACTCATCGTGCGGAGACTTGGTTAATTTTCCACCCAATATCTTGTTGATTCTTCCAACTGATTGCACGACTTGCTTACATTCTCGTCGTGGATGAACACACGTTTCGTAGATATCCAGACCAAAACACTAGTTAATATCCCCCCAAGTGACACGATTGATGTCTCGTGGTTAGTCAGTTGTTGATTTCATGACTTCGTGGGACGATGAGTCCACGTATTTGCTGAGTTAAACATAATACTGTGAAATGTTCTGCAACTCATGAATCAAACGTGTCTGATGAGAAAGTGATGGAATCCTCACGTTGAGGTGAGCGAGTGTTGCTAGATAATTTGTTGAATATTGATAGTTGAACCAATATTCCTTGATTTGAGTAAATATTGCTCATCTGAGCAAGTGTTGCTTGTTTGATGAATTATTGGCAGCGTGACCAAAATAAAATATTAATTAAAGCGATGGTAGTTGAACCGAGCATAATTAATAAGAATACTGATCATGAGATCGTTGCAAAATTATTAGCGTTTGAATCTGGAATCATGATCCTTGGATTTAGAAACCCTAATTTGATCAATTGATGACCGATTGATGGTTTATTTGAAAATTAAACATGGAATGAAGGAGAACTGGCTTCATGGGACCATGGATCAACCATGAAATTCTCATATGCTCACGTGAAAAAAAATAAATACCTCTTTGAAGAGTTGGTGAGTGATGAAAGAATGATTAAATGCTGGTTTAATCATTTATTGAATTACTGATGGGTTCAGTATTAGGTGATAAAACCTAATTAATTATGAAAAGGTGAGGGACCGACCAAGGGGTCATGAAACCGAACCTGGGTGGTCATGGGATCAAATGATTATCGCTCCATCAAATTCTGAAATTATCTGGAGAGTTTTGGACCTAATACGTGCAATTGTGCAAATTAGGTCAAATTGTGAAAACACGTGGGACTGGTTCATTGCGAGCCAAAAATCCAACCCTAGTCGGTCAAGGTAACGTTCTTTCGTCATTGAGACATCCGTGTCTCAGTCCTGAGAATTTTGATATTTTCTGGTGCAAGTTTGAGCGCCCATTCGAGAAAATATGACAAAATTAGGGTTTTTTTTGATAAAACCGTCAAAACTTCATCGGATGAAGGAAAATAATGAAAAAGTGAAAGAATTATGAAGTGTGGGACCAGTTATGTCCAAGGCATGGCTGTCCGGCCAAGGGAGCTATCCCACACATTTTCATAATTTTTGTAATATTTTTCATGATTTTAGGAAAATATGATAAAACGAAGGAGTTTTGCCAAAATTAAAGAGTTTTTGTTGAAATCAATGAGTTTCCATGAGATGAAGGAAACATAAAAAATAATAATAAATAAAATAAGGGACGTGTTGGACCGGATTGGAGCATGGTTGGCCGGCCAGAGCCCGGTTCCGTGCGTTTTCCCTAATTTGATGTATTATTTCATGATTTGAAGGAATTTTCATAATTTGAAGGAAATATCATGAAATCAAGGAATTTCATGGGATTATGAAAACATGAAAAATATGCTAATAAAAAAGTGGGATGTGTGAGCCACTTAGGGTTTGGCTGACCGGCCATGGCCCGTGCACACGGGTTTCCCTAATTTTATTATTATTTTTCATGGGACCAAGGAAATATTATGAGATTAAGGAGTTTCCATGAAATTAGGGAAATAATAATAGAATAATGAGGAACCATGAGGTGTGGGGCCGTCTTGGACCAAGGCATGGCCGGTTGGACAATGGTCACTCCCCCATCATGTTTTTCCCTAATTTATATTATTTCCTCCGCGCGAAGGAAGCACCATAAAATTGAGGAGTTTCCTCAAAATAAATGATATTTGTTCAAGTGAAAGGTTTTTCATGAACTCAAGGAAAACAACAAAAATATGAAACCGGTGTGGGATTGACCACCGCACGGTCGGTCGGTCAGTGGGTCCATGCTCCCAGAACCTTGGTCAATTTTTAATTATTTGTTATTTTTCATCCTATATTGCATAGATTCATCATTCCATCGTATTTTGAAATAATCGTTCGTGCGGTGGTTGTTAATGTATCATTGTTGAATACACTTGCACCATTTGAAAAAGGGATTACTCATAAGGTAGCTATGATGCTCGTGCGTCGAATATTTATTACTAATCTATGGATTTCTGCTGGGAAGAACCATGGTTTGCGTAATGAAATATCTGCGAAAATATTTGAATATTTTCAGAAATTCTACGGATGAATACAAGAATTTAAGTTTGAGATAGGGCTTGCTCAGAGGTGGATCTGATGCCCGTGCGTCGAATAGTTATTACTAATCCATGGATTTCTATTAGGAAGAACCATGGTTTGCGTAATGAAATATCTGCGAAAATATTTGAATATTTTCAGAAATTCTGCGGATGAATCCAAGAATTTAAGTTTGAGACAGGGCTTGCTCAGAGGTAACTCTAATGCCCGTGCGTCGAATATTTATTACTAATCCATGGATTTCTGCTGGGAAGAACCATGGTTTGCGTAATGAAATATCTGCAAAAATATTTGAATATTTTCAGAAATTCTGCGGATGAATCCAAGAATTTAAGTTTGAGACAGGACTTGCTCAGAGGTAGCTCCGATGCACGTGCATCGAATATTTATTACTAATCCATGGATTTATGATGGGAAGAACCATGGTTTGCGTAATGAAATATCTTCGAAAATATTTGAATATTTTCAGAAATTATGCGGATGAATCCAAGAATTTAGGAATAATTAATTTATGACTTTATACTAGTAGAGCGGTCTGTCTAGGAGCATTAATTATTCTGATATAAGCTTGCTGGAGCTTCATATCTTTTACATAGTCAGGGTAAACTCGTTGTTTGTATCCTGAAGACGGCATTTCTCTATACTAGCAGAGCAAGTTGTCTGGGAGTTGTCCATCCCACGATAGAAATAATTACTGAAGTGTTCATTTATTCATGAGATACGCCGTTGTCCAGCTGTGATACTACATATCTATATGCACTCTGAGAGCAAGTATTCTCAATAAAATAATTCAATGAGAGATCAGTGTCTCAATATTCACGTCTGATTGATATATCAGAGGTTCGTATAATTATGGGTTTACGATTTTAGGCTTTGTCAAGAATCCACTATCTACATTAAGTCCCCTGCTTAGTGAGGAAGGTCGTGTTCCTCAGTCAGCATTGAATGGTGATTTTCCGTTCATAACAATACAAGTAATTGAACTCAGTTGTAAGTGAAGATGTTACCGGATTTCGATCGTACGAGCGTACCCTGACTTGAAATATGGTTTCAGTTGCATGATAGAATATCATTTGACGAGCATAAGTTGGTGTTGAGCCTCTGATTTGGATGACAGGACCTTGGTCGTTTAGGATTTGCGGGCCGGGCCCAATAAGAAAATCCTTAGAAAATTAGGTTTTGGAAATAAAGTTTGATATAAAAGGAATTGCTCCTTTTTTTTGCCCCACATGACCAGAGCTTCATCACCTCATCACCTTCACGCCATCATCAAGAGGAGAAGAAAAGTTTGCCGGAGCACCATCGTCCGTCGTAGGCCAATTTCCGGCCGACGCCGACAGGTATGCATTGAACCCCCTTTTTTTTATGTTTGCTGATGTTCATGACTTCTATGGGTTTTTCACATATTTCTCATGATAAAATTATATATCCGTGTTTATATGAGTGTGGGTTTCGTCGAATACCTTCGTTTTGAAAATGTTTGTTCGTTAGTTTTTGAAAACTAGTAATAATTCCTGATTTAGGAGTGATTTCCCTTCATATATGAATATGTAGGTTCAGTGATAAAACTATGTTGATGATCTTTCATGTGAGCCAAAGTTTTATCACGAAAAAGTGAATTTTTTACAAAACCGAAGTAAAATCTTCGTTTTAAAGGATAAAGATGATGCGGAGAAACTAGTTCTCTTCTTTATGTATATACTTGTGTCCAGTGATAAAATTTTGTGTATGAGCTTTCATGTAAAATTTTATCATATAATGCGTGAGTCGTCACAAAATTGAAATAAACCTTCGCTTTGAGGACGTATGACGACACGAAGGAAAAGGGTTTTGCAAAACCATGGTAGATTCATGGATATTTTTTTTGAACCGTGGAGTGTTACATAATTTAGTTTTATGAGGCTGGCTCATGTTGAAAATATTTATTTATTTACGTGAGTATATAAACGTTTTGTTTATATACATATATGCAAATATATATTATTTCTCTAAAATCAAAACTTGAGTTTCGTGTGACGTTGCTTAGAGATAAAAATTATTTGTGATGAAATAATGTTTTAATTTCCATGAGTCTATGGTGAATGTTCACACAGTAGAAAATTTCATGATTTTACGAAAAATCTGAGTTTTTGAACGTCTTTTGTAGGTTTCGAAGAAGCAGACGTTTTCGGAGCATTAACTCTAGCATTATTCTCACTACTGTTAGTAGAAGCGTAAAAGGTAAGATTTAAGATTTACCATTTTTGCCGATGGATTTGTTTGCAGGTTGATAATCTTTTGCGCTTGTAAAAAATACTAGAACCACCTTACTATATGGGTTCAATATTTTGAATCCCACCAAATGGATCATCCACTATCAACTCCATACTTTCATAAAATGATATTACTAGGCCCGGAATATCAATATTTTTTCAGATCTGGCCCACAATTAATTATTAGGAATTTTAATAGTGACAACACTGCCCTTTAGAATATATACAGAGGAATATCATCGGTTTTATTTTCATTTTCACTTTCTCTCTCTAGTTTCTGCTCTGAATAATTTTAAGGTTTTCAGATCGTGTTTTACGAAGAAGAAGAAGACGATTTTAGCTTCATCAATCTTAGCTGATGATGTTTTTGGATCTCTGCTGATGATATTCAATCGATTTAACATATCAATCACATAATCGATTTCAGTTGATTCAAAGATTTTCTCAGGTATTGATCTAATCGAGTTGTGTTTCAATCGGTTTACAGATTCAACACAAGTTCATTAGCAAGCGTATAGATAAGTATCGTCTTCTAATAGTGATTATGCTTCGATTGAGAGATTTTAATTCGTTTGTTTCAGAAACAAATTTGAAAAAAAAACTTTTCAAAACATAAATCTTTAGGCGTTTTTCAATTAACTTAGATCTTAGATTTACATTCATCTAGTCTCTATGGTTGTATCATGTAGTTATATTGAAGAATCTTTAACAAAATTTTCGGATCTGTTTTTCGTCAAAATCATTGTAACTCTTAATTTCAATTTGCGATCTAAAAATTGATTAGAGATTCGATATCAACGACTCATCATCTTTATTACCCGTATATTTGATTGAATTTTATTCGCTTTTAATTTTCAATTTCATATGTTCTTGGTAGATATGAAATGGAAGCTGTTTTTGAATGGTGCCGGGAATGGATTCAATGGATTGCAGAGCATCTGTTAAGTCATTTCAAAGTTCAAAACCTAATTTCTACTTTCTTCTCACTGTAAAATAATTCGTCTATACAAATTAATTGAAAATCGATGTTTCTTTGTGAAATTATGATCTCTATTCAGTATTAATTTTATTTCTCAATTCTGGTGGTGTTGATTTTGTTGGTTTTATTTGTTTGTGTAAGGCGAGGCATGAAACTCATCTTGGATGAATTAGCTTCTGCAATGATTCAGCGATACCAAATAAATTTCACAAGGTAAGATGTTGCTTCACTATGGTTTCTATGCAAGCAGGTAATTACTATCTATGTTCATACTTCTCAATCAACACTTCTTGTGCAGAATGTTTTTTTCTATTTCATATTAGCAGATTTTGTAATGAAATGGAACTAAAAGATAAGTCTAACCTCTTTTTTTTTTTCTATAATTCGATCATAGTTGTAAGTTCTCTCTACCCAATTTTGGGGTGTCATTCAGTACTTTTCACTGCATCTATTTATTTTTAGTATGCTTCAGTTCTTAGGGATTCTCAAGTTGTTGTATATTAAATTAAGCCTGGAAATATTACAATTAATGATTGCAGTGAGGATGTTATAGGTTAATCATTGTAAGATCAAACACATCAGAGGATGATATAGCAGGTAATTCAAATATAGATGGATGTGTAACTCTCAGTTAGGTGTAAGACATTAGACATCTCTTTGCATTATATGGATGTGTAACTCTCAGTTACACAAGCTAAGTGGATGTGTAACTTTTACTTACACATACTGATTAGATGTGTAACTCTCAGTTACACAAGCTAAATAGATGTGTAATTTCTAGCTACACATGCTAATTAGCAAGTGCAACTTTTACTTGCACATGCCGATTG
Source organism: Papaver bracteatum (assembly GCA_023529315.1). Lineage (NCBI taxonomy): Eukaryota > Viridiplantae > Streptophyta > Magnoliopsida > Ranunculales > Papaveraceae > Papaver > Papaver bracteatum. The sequence continues at coordinate 5,870,767 of JAJJWX010002058.1, read as the reverse complement.
AATGTGTAACTTCAGGTTACATAGATTTTACTTACATATAGTAATTAATTCAGGTTCTTGTGTTGGCGGAGTACAAAGGGGGGAATTCAAATGCAATGATTTAGAACAAGAATAGGATATCGAGGACGGAAATAAGAAGCCAAAGATGATGTGAGTATCTTGTTAATCTTGATTTGTCCCATAATATGTTAAACAGATGGGTGTGACATCATGTTTTTTAGTTACATCATGATGTTTTCTTACGATAAACTCTATCATGTTTGCCATTACTTGGTTTATATCTTGTCCCATGATATCTTGTTTATATCTTCCATATGCTAATTTTATAGGATATAAAGTCTATGTTTTATTGTATGGATGCAATACTAAGAAGTCTGACCCCAAGGTGTTGGTTAACAAAGTTGCCAAGACTGTCAAAGCTGGAGAATTGGCAGTGTAACTGCTAGTTACACATGCTAATTAAATGTGTAACTTCTAGCTACACAAGCTAAATGAATGTGTATATAATAGTTATACATACAAATTAGATGTGTAACTTATAATTACACATGCTAAGTTGATGGGATATGCATATGTAACCTAATATGAATATGAAACTTATATCTGTTAATTCTTTATGTCTTTGTTTAGGTTGTTTTTGACTGTAAGCTAACTAGTTGAACCTGTTGTTATTGAGTAACATGATCATATTGATTATACATGGGTGTGGATGTGTAACTGTTGATTACACATGCCATGTGCATGAGTAACTCAAAATTACACATGCATTTTGTATGTGTACCAGTTAATTACACATGCTTGTTTTAGTAGTGTTTAGAGTATGGATGTGTAATTACTATTTACACATGTTAATTATGTTATTCATACATGATACAACTGTTCATCCGAGAAGTCATGAAAATAGGGGTTCTGGTGGAGCAACAGTCCAAAAAACACAGTGAAGTATCACATTTGCTGACGTTGCAGGAGTCGATGAGGCTAAAGAGTAGTTGGAAGATATTGTGGTATGCCTAAGAACTTTCTTTATTGGTTGTGTAGGACCAGAATATCGCTACAACTCTATTCATGCGATATTAACAACGTTTCTGCGAGCGTCACTGCCAATTCTTTAACAACGTTTCACGAGCGTCACAGAATATCCAAAAGAAACTAACGATGGAAGAAATAAAATAAGAATATGTTGATCCTGCGATGGTCATCATTCTTACGATAGAGAATATTATAGCGATTGCGATGAGATCGCAGAATAAATCCGAAATGAGAGGAAAACTTAGCTGTCATCCATTATGTAAATCCATATATAAAGGGCTCAATAGATCCAGAAAAGGATGATTTTTTAAGAGTTGAAAGAGTCGTGAGGAGAGAGAAACTTCAAGAGAATATTTGTAATCTTGATTTCTTCCAATTCTGTAACATTTCTGAGATTTGAATAGTAAAGTGTCGTTTAAATCTTTGAAGTTTAATTGATTTCAATAGATTTCTATAGAATCTTAACAAGGGTGTAGTGTGGGAATTCCTGCAACTACATTTTGGTGCCCGAAACAGGGAATGAATTAACAAAAATTGAAGAGAAAGCGAAGAAGAAGATAAAAATTGTTCAAGATTAAGAAAATCATTAAGTAAATCGGTGAGACAATTGAAGGAAGAATGATCAGAATCAAAAAGGATTGTAGAAAATTGGAATGTGATATGGTAACAAGAGCAATGGTTGATAGATTTCATGAAAACATTAAGGGGAAGATACATAAACGGGATTTTGAAGGAATGAAGATTATGAAAGTGGATAAGATATCATCATTAAAAGATTGGAAAAAGCAGGAGATCACATTCACAGCAGCAGAAATACCAGAAGAAAATCTAGGTCATATATCTTCTTTGGTAATTACGATATCCGCTATACCAGTGAGAAAGGGAGAACCAATAAAATCTGAAGAAGAATGGGCTATGAATAGAACTTTGGTAGATGCAGGAAGTTCTGTGGATATAATGTTCTATCATACTTTTAAGAAAATGGGATATAAGGATGAAGAAATGTTTAATTATACATATCATATTCATGGCTTTGGAAAATCGTTAACAAAACCTAAAGGCGAGATAATGGTACGAATTCCATTAGGGGAGATTGAAACACAAGTAACGTTATGTGTGGTAGACGTAGAATCACCGTATAACATGATATTAGGAAGACCATGGATACACGCAATCAAGGTTGTAGCATCAACGTTGCATCAATGCATCAAATTTCCTATACCCAGTGGAATTGGAGAAATTAGAGGAGACACAGATTTTGCGAAATTGTGTTACCAAATTGAAGTAAGAAATTGCGAAGAACGTCCAAAACTGCGAAAAGCTCGCAGAAAATTGGCGAGAGAAACAAAGAAGGAAGAAGAATTTAAAATTTACATGATAAGAGCAAAAGAAGGAAAAGGAATACCCAGTGAAATTCCACAAGAAGGAGATGAATTCGCGAGAATTATGAAAGCACCAACACCAATGGGAGAACCTGAAGCCAGTTATGTCGCAGCAGAACCAACAAAGAAAATAAATATTGGGAGTAAAGATGAGCCTAAAATGCTGAAAATAGGGACTAGAATGGAGGCAGTTGAGGAAGAAATAAATATAAATCTTTTGCGAGAGTATGCAGATATCTTCACGTGGAGCATGGATGAGATGCCAGGGATAGACCTGTCAATAGCATGTCATAAATTAGAAATCAACAAAAACATAAGACCATTTAAGCAAAGAATAAGGAAGATCGCAACAACATATCATTCTCAAATAGAAGAAGAATTACAGAAGATGCTCGACGCATGAATTATAAGGCAGGCAAAATATCCAGAGTGGATTGCAAATATGGTAGTGGTCCCAAAGAAGAATAAGGGGATACGAATTTGTATAGATTTCACTGATTTAAACAAGGCTTGTCCAAAAGATAGTTTTCCATTACCAGATATTCCACGAGATGGTTGAATCAAGCGCAGAAATGCTAGAATATCATCGTTGGACGTATATAAAGGATATAATCAAATCCCTCTCGCTGAAGAAGATCAAGAACATACCGCATTTTTTTCTCCAAGAGGATTATATTGTTATACAAAGATTCCATTTGGCTTACTTAAATCTTTGGTGCAACGTATCAAAGAATGGTGGAGAAGGTGTTTGCAAAGTGGATCCACAAAACATTAGAAGTGTATGTAGATGATATGATGATCAAAAGCAAAGAAGCTGAGAACCATGTGCAAGATTTGAAAGAGATTTTCGATCAAATGCCGCAATTCAATATTAAAGTGAATCCTGATAAGTGTACTTTTGGAGTAACTTCAGGGAAATTTTTGGGGTATATTGTATCAAAAGAAGGAATACAAGTTGATCCAGAAAAGGTACAAGCAATTCGCGATATGCCAACACCTGCGACGGTAAAAGATGTGCAAAAATTAAATGGACTCTTAGCCTCGCTAGGAAGGTTCATTTCGCGATCTTCAGACAAGTGCAAACATTTTTTCGATATACTCAAGAAGGGAACAAAATTCAAGTGGACAGATGAATGCGAATAATCTTTTCAAGGAATAAAAGAACATTTAACGAACATAACTATTTTACAGAAAGCAGAATCGGGAGAAGAATTATTGATTTATCTTGCAACAACCACATATGCGCTAAGTGATGTGTTGCTGCGAGTGGATGCAGGGGTAGAAAAACCAATTTATTACATTAGTAAAACATTCAATTCTACAGAGAGAAATTATTCAAAGATTGAGAAACTAATTCTAGCATTGGTACATGCAACTTTTAAACTTCACATCTATTTTCAAGCACATAAGGTCAAAGTGTTAACAAAAGTTCCAATTGAGTCAGTAATGAAAAATTCAAAGAGATCAGGCAGAGTTGAGAGATGGAATGCACAAGTAAGGCACTTTGATATACAGTATGAAATTTTATCCTCGCCAAAATCACACATCATCGCAGAATTCTTAGCTGAATTTACTTTAGAAGATGATGAAACTGTGAAGGATATGATGGATGTATAAGAGGAATGTGGTGGTCCAAAAGAGCTATTAACAGAACCCAATAGATGGGAAATATTAGTGGATGGATCATCCAATGGAGAAGGGAATGGAATTGGAGTTGTTTTCATATCGCCAGAAGGAGAAAAAACAGCTTTTTCATTTAGATTAGAATTTGCATCCACTAATAATGAGACAGAGTATGAGGTTGTGATCCATGCTTTAAAATTTATGATAGAAATGAATTTGGAAAATGCCAGAATCACCAGCGATTCACAATTGGTTATTCGTCAGATAAAAGGAGAATACACAACAAATGAACCATACCTGAGAAAATACAAAAGACTCGTTGAAGAATTATCTGCGAGAATTCCAAAAATAAAATGGAGACACATATCAAGGAAATATAATAGGCTCGCAGATGCTTTCGCGTTCATATCTAGTATGATGAAAAATCCATTGGCAAGATGCATAAAAATTCAAACACTTTCATTTCCATCGATAAACAAAGAAGAAAAAGAGACAGATGTAATGATGGTAGAAGCTGGCGAGGGAGAACCCATGAGCAATATCACGGATTGGCGAGCAGATCTTCATGCATACTTGGCGAGAGGAGAAATTCCAAGAAATAGACTAGAAGCCCACAAGTTGAAAAGTAGGGCAACCAATTATGAGCTAAGAGATGGAGTGTTATATCGTAGATCTTTTAATGGACCATCACTAAGATGTTTGACGAGAGAAGAAGGACAAAAAGTATTAAAGATGTTACATAGTGGTGACGCTGGTAATCACAGTGGAGGAAGATCTTTAGCATATAGAACAAAAATGCAGGGTTATTACTGGCCGTATATGCATGAGGATGCAAAGCAACTCTCAAGGCGTTGCGAGGATTTCCAGCGATACAAAAAAAAGATACATGCACCAGGAGCACCATTATCATCTTCAACAAGTGTATGGATTTTTGGGAAATGGGGGTTGGATATTGTGGGACCATTTGTACCTGGTTCTGGATAAAGAAGATATCTGATTGTCGCAACAGATTATTTCACAAAATGGGGAGAAGTAAAGGCAGTACAACATATTCGCGATAGAGATATTTTTACATTCATCTTTGAAAATATAATCTGCAGATTTGGGATTCCAGCACAATTAGTATCTGATAATGGAAAGCAATTTGAGGGACAGAATATAGAATTGTTACTCAATGCGTTTAAGATAAAATGTGGAAAGTCTACTCCTTTATACCCACAAGAAAATGGTCAAGCTGAGGCAACTAATAAAACAATCGCAGACATCTTGAAAAAGAATTTAGAAGGATACCACAGAGCATGGTGCGAGCAAGTACATAATGCAATATGGGCTTACAACACAACTAGACGAGAAACAACTGGAATGTCACCATTTTGTTTGACATATGGGGTAGAAGCTGCATTACCAACATAAGTTGTTATTCCTACAACAAAAAGAGAAGCATGGGAAAGAAATTTAAGTGCCGGTATGATACTAAATAAGTTGGATGAATTAGAAGAAAAAAGAGAACAAACTCTACAACATATGGAGAATTATAAACGCAGATTAACTCGTGAGTACAACAAACGTGTTAAGAAACGCGAATTTCAACATGGCGATCTAGTGCTGCGAGAAACACCAAGTTATCATCGAGAGAGTGGTGGAAAGTTGGCGAGAAAATGGGATGGACCATATATCATCAAGGAGATAATTGGAACTGGGGCATACAAACTAATGGATCCTGAAGGAAGAGATGTTGGTCAAAGACTCGATAGACCATGGAATAGATTATTTCTGAAAAGGTATTATCAATGACATCTTCTACAAGATAAGATATACTGGTATGTTATATGATGAAACATGTAATAAATACTTCTATCTCTATTTACAACTGAAAAATTCTCCTGATAACAAAGCACAACAAAAACAGCGAGCATTATCGCAAGAAAAGCGAATACAAATTTCACAGAGATTAATAGAATGGGACGAACCTTTATGGCGTGCACCCTAGTTCGCGAATAAAATTTCGCAAGAGGAAAATGTAAGACCTAATAGCACGTCATAGGAGGGGGTATCTCTTGACATGATTCAGGGGTAAGGTTATACCGCTGCTGAATCCTGAGTCATGCAGATGTTGGGGTTGAAGAAAACCTATCCGGGAGAGAGATCTTGGATTTCCAACTATATATGGTTATACCCTGGTTAGACGATTAATAATATCTTCCAAGAAGTGCAAAGTATGACCAAGGCGTCGAGGTACACGGTTGAGCCAAGGGTGCCAAGGGCGTACGAAACTCCCTTGCCATTCTTGGTAAGTCTTGGCTATGATGCACTTGGCCTGAAGAAAACCCCACTTAGGGTGCAGTCTTGTAACTATAAGCCATATAGGCATAAAGGACAAGAGGCTGCGAAAACAGCTGGTTGTTGGTAAATCTGGATGGGAGGATCTAGTCTTGTATGGCCGATGTGCCCTCCTTGAAGGGGCAACCAGGGGGAGATAAGGGCAGCACCCTCCATTAGGGAGATGATAAGTGTCTTAAGACGGCAATGTCATGGGGCTTTATGATCGCAAGAACATTTAGGCCTGTCATATTATCGCGTGACGTAAATGATACAGAGGCAACAAGCCACGAGAGAAATGTTAAGATGATATCAATGGGTTTTTACATGAAAGTGTGAAGACGTCCTGCGATTTCATCGCAATACGGAAATGTAATAAGATTAAATTCTTGCAAGAGAGTTTATGCTTATCATATTGTTGCAAAGATTTTGAAAGAACATGGATAAGACAAGATCAAAGGGTCTTTACATGCAAATGTTAAGAAATCCTGCGATTTTGTCGTAGACAGAAAAAGTTTGGCAAAATAAGACCTTTAACTAGGAAGGCAAAATAGGACCAAAAGAATAATCTTACCAATTAATTATTCTATTTTAATATTGTAGGAAATATTCATTCAGCAATGTATAAGAAGGCAAATATTCATTGTAGATTCCTTCAGATTTTTCAGAACATCGCAACAATATTCATCGCATCGCAGATACAAATAAAGGGCAAATTCACCATTTCAAGAAAGATAATAAAGGGCAGATGGGGGAATGGAGAAGTAACATTTCATTATCTTCCTTGAAAATATTCCAAGTAAACTAAGTTGAAAGTTAAATTCTAAATGTCTCAAAAGTAACATCGCTCGCAAGAAAGAAGAAGAAAAAGAAAGCAAAGATAAAATTCAAGTTTTAGCAATGGCTTCGCCAGATTCATTTTTCTTGCTCGCCAGAGTTATCAACTTCATCAGAATCCTTCTCATAGCGAGTCTCTCCTTTTTTTGATTATTTATCAGCGATTACTTCGCCACTTGCAGTTACTTCTCTGGAAGGACTTCTTTCTTCTTCTTCACCATCTCCTTGGGAGATATTTTCTTCATCATTAGTAAACTCTAAATCTTCATCCATGGGAAGAGGAATTTCATCATCATCAACCTTTAGAGGAGGAACATATACATGAGGGAGATAATTGGAGAACAGAATCTCGTTTACAAGAACTTCATCACTGAGGTGGACCTTGCGAAGGAAACCTCTATCACGATTTTTAATCTCTATGTTTTTAAAGTACTCGAGATAATCAAGTCTTCTTTCTACTTTATCGCGGGCATCAACATAATTGGAAAGAAGAGACTTGTTTTCTTTGCAAACTTTATCCAATTTAGCGGTCAGATCAGCAATGGTAGAATGAAGATTTCTTTCGGATTCTACGAGCAACAAAATCAGTTAAACAAAAATCTCACAAGGAATATAACACAAAATTTTATGATAAGATCAACAAGAGAGGCAGTCAATTGACTACCTTCTTTTTGCGAAGTTAAGTTTTGGATTAATGAAAATAAACAGTTCTCCCATTGGTTCATGGCATCATCGAATTTATCGCCAACCATACCCTTCAGACGAGATTTCATGCTTTCTTCTTTGTTGCGAAGATATGAGTTTTCCTTTGCTAGTAAATAATGAGATTCCTTTAATTGAGAGTATTGGTCTTGAAGTTCGATGGCTCTTAAACTAAGAGTTAGTCTACCCTTGATAAGTTTATCCTTCTGGGCAGCAGATGATTCAGTTAATTCCTTGAGCTCATTCTTGAGAGAACGAAGAGATTGCTCTTGATTATTACATGTGCTTTGAAGATTACTTAATTGCTGCGAGGAAATCGCCATCAAGCTTGAAAATCTATGTTTTTCTTGAGACAAAGTTTTATTCTCATCTGATAAAGATTTCATCACCAAATTAGCCTTAAAAAACAAATATGGGAGGCGATCAACCTCGCCACTTAATAAATTCTGCCTTTGCAATAACTGATTATTCTCATTAGTAAGATTATTTATGTGATCAATTGAATAAGTGTAAAGATTGTCTAGTCTAGTATGTTGATCCATCCAAGAATCTCTTTCAACGCGAGCTTCTTCAGCAATAGATTCAAATTTGAGTCTTTCTATGAAATGAGTCTGATTTGAAACTAATATATGAATCAAGAATTTAAGAAAGAAGCATGAGTACAGAAAATATGAAAATAAAATAGAAGAACAAGGGGGTAGAGGCAAGAAAAAATGTACCTTTCAGCTCGTCATTTTTCTCACGAAGATTCTCATGGTCTAGAGAAGAGTTGCGGAGTATATGATTCAAAGTATCACATTCAGCAGTTTTAACTTGAAGGCTTTTCCTCAGAGATTCAATCTCATTTTCCAAAGACGCTCGCGAAGCATTACAGTCAGAGCCAAAATATTTAAGCAGAGTCTCGCAAGCTTCATGTTGGAGAGGATCAGTGGATGACTTTCTAGCATTATCTAAAATGTTAGACAAGATTTTAAAAGCAACATCAACACCTGCAAAGGTTTCGTTTGATGAAGGAAGGGGTGTAGAAGATAAAGTAGTAATGAGAGAAAGTTGACGATCATTTGTGATGGTTGAGTTGTCAGGAGGAGGAGTATGTGGAAAAACAACAGTTGAAGGCCGTAAAGGACTATAAGGAATCTCAGTCGCAGTAATTTTAGAAGCCTGATATGTCAAAGGGTCAGAAGAAGTAGAAGTATGGGTAGCGATATTCTCGCAAACAAAAGTAGAAATATTCGGTTGCGATGGTGTGGGAGAAATCCTCACGGATGTTAGCGTGGGCATCATGAGATTATCCCCAAGAGTCTTAAAGTGGCGAGATCTTTTGGGAGGCTTAACAGGATTCTCATCATTCTGCGAACAATAACTCAGATAAGAAACAGAGGCAACAATATTGTTATTAGGAAATAGAATATGTTTCTTACTACCTTATCATTCGCAGAATTCCTCTTCTTCTTTTCTACTAGTCTTTTGCGAGTATTAGGGTTTTGAATCGTGGATTGTGTGTAGAAATAGTTCCGCTGAAGAGAAGACATAACATGGAAGTTATGAAGAATCAAATAAGAAAGATTGGAGAATGAAAGTAAAAATTGAAGGAAGGGGTGTAGAAGATGAAGGAAGGGGTGTAGAAGATGAAGTAGTAATAAGAGAAAGTTGACGATCATTTGTGATGGTTGAGTTTTCAGGAGGAGGAGTATGTGGAAAAACAACAGTTGAAGGCCGTAAAGGACTATAAGGAGTCTCAGTCGCAGCAATTTTAGAAGCCTGATCTGTCAAAGGGTCAGAAGAAGTAGAAGTATGGGTAGCGATATTCTCGCAAACAAAAGTAGAAAGATTTGGTTGCGATGGTGTGGGAGAAATCCTCACGGATGTTAGCATGGGCATCATGAGATTATCCCCAAGATTCTTAAAGTGGCGAGATATTTTGGGAGGCTTAACAGGATTCTCATCATTATGCGAACAATAACTCAGATAAGAAACAGAGGCAACAATATTGTTATTAGGAAATAGAATATGTTTCTTACTACCTTATCATTCGCAGAATTCCTCTTCTTCTTTTCTACTAGTCTTTTGCGAGTATTAGGGTTTTGAATCGTGGATTGTGTGTTAGAAATAGTTTCGCTGAAGAGAAGACATAACATGGAAGTTATGAAGAATCAAATAAGAAAGATTGGAGAATGAAAGTAAAAATTGAAGGAAGGGGTGTAGAAGATGAAGGAAGGGGTGTAGAAGATGAAGTAGTAATAAGAGCAAGTTGACGATCATTCGTGATGGTTGAGTTGTCAGGAGGAGGAGTATGTGGAAAAACAATAGTTGAAGGCCGTAAAGGACTATAAGGAGTCTCAGTCGCAGCAATTTTAGAAGCCTGATCTGTCAAAGGGTCAGAAGAAGTAGAAGTATGGGTAGCGATATTCTCGCAAACAAAAGTAGAAAGATTTGGTTGCGATGGTGTGGGAGAAATCCTCACGGATGTTAGCATGGGCATCATGAGATTATCCCCAAGAGTCTTAAAGTGGCGAGATCTTTTTGGAGGCTTAACATGATTCTCATCATTCTTCGAATAATAACTCAGATAAGAAACAGAGGCAACAATATTGTTATTAGGAAATAGAATATGTTTCTTACTACCTTATCATTTGCAGAATTCCTCTTCTTCTTTTCTACTAGTCTTTTGCGAGTATTAGGGTTTTGAATCGTGGATTGTGTGTTAGAAATAGTTCAGCGGAAGAGAAGACATAACATGGAATTTATGAAGAATCAAATAAGAAAGATTGGAGAATGAAAGTAAAAATTGAAGGAAGGGGTGTAGAAGATGAAGGAAGGGGTGTAGAAGATGAAGTAGTAATAATAGAAAGTTTACGATCATTTGTGATGGTTGAGTTTTCAGGAGGAGGAGTATGTGGAAAAACAACAGTTGAAGGCCGTAAAGGACTATATGGAGTCTCAGTCGCAGCAATTTTAGAAGCCTGATCTGTCAAAGGGTTAGAAGAATTAGAAGTATGGGTAGCGATATTCTCGAAAACAAAAGTAGAAAGATTTGGTTGCGATGGTGTGGGAGAAATCCTCACGGATGTTATCATGGGCATCATGAGATTATCCCCAAGAGTCTTAAAGTGGCGAGATCTTTTGGGAGGATTAACAGGATTCTCATCATTCTGCGAACAATAACTCAGATAAGAAACAGAGGCAACAATATTGTTATTAGGAAATAGAATATGTTTCTTACTACCTTATCATTCGCATAATTCCTCTTATTCTTTTCTACTAGTCTTTTGCGAGTATTAGGGTTTTGAATCGTGGATTGTGTGTTAGAAATATTTTCGCTGAAGAGAAGACATAACATGGAAGTTATGAAGAATCAAATAAGAAAGATTGGAGAATGAAAGTAAAAATTGAAGGAAGGGGTGTAGAAGATGAAGGAACTGGTGTAGAAGATGAAGTAGTAATAAGAGCAAGTTGACGATCATTTGTGATGGTTGAGTTGTCAGGAGGAGGAGTATGTGGAAAAACAATAGTTGAAGGCCATAAAGGACTATAAGGAGTCTCAGTCGCAGCAATTTTAGAAGCCTGATATGTCAAAGGGTCAGAAGAAGTAGAAGTATGGGTAGCGATATTCTCGCAAACAAAAGTAGAAAGATTTGGTTGCGATGGTGTGGGAGAAATCCTCACGGATGTTAGCATGGGCATCATGAGATTATCCCCAAGAGTCTTAAAGTGGCAAGATCTTTTTGGAGGCTTAACATGATTCTCATCATTCTGCGAATAATAACTCAAATAAGAAACAGAGGCAACAATATTGTTATTAGGAAATAGAATATGTTTCTTACTACCTTATCATTTGCATAATTCCTCTTCTTCTTTTCTACTAGTCTTTTGCGAGTATTAGGGTTTTGAATCGTGGATTGTGTGTTAGAAATAGTTCCGCTGAAGAGAATACATAACATGGAAGTTATGAAGAATCAAATAAGAAAGATTGGATAATGAAAGTAAAAATTGAAGGAAGGGGTGTAGAAGATGAAGGAAGGGGTGTAGAAGATGAAGTAGTAATAAGAGAAAGATGACGATCATTTGTGATGGTTGAGTTTTCAGGAGGAGGAGTATGTGGAAAAACAACAGTTGAAGGCCGTAAAGGACTATAAGGAGTCTCGATCAAATTTTTAGAAGCCTTTGATCTGTCAAAGGGTCAGAAGAAGTAGAAGTATGGGTAGAGATATTCTCGCAAACAAAAGTAGAAAGATTTGGTTGCGATGGTGTGGGAGAAATCCTCACGGATGTTAGCATGGGCATCATGAGATTATCCCCAAGAGTCTTAAAGTGGCGAGATATTTTGGGAGGCTTAACAGGATTCTCATCATTCTGCGAACAATAACTCAGATAAGAAACAGAGGCAACAATATTGTTATTAGGAAATAGAATATGTTTCTTACTACCTTATCATTCGCAGAATTCCTCTTATTCTTTTCTACTAGTCTTTTGCGAGTATTAGGGTTTTGAATCGTGGATTGTGTGTTAGAAATAGTTTCGCTGAAGAGAAGACATAACATGGAAGTTATGAAGAATCAAATAAGAAAGATTGGAGAATGAAAGTAAAAATTGAAGGAAGGGGTGTAGAAGATGAAGGAAGGGGTGTAGAAGATGAAGTAGTAATAAGAGCAAGTTGACGATCATTTGTGATGGTTGAGTTGTCAGGAGGAGGAGTATGTGGAAAAACAACAGTTGAAGGCCGTAAAGGACTATAAGGAATCTCAGTCGCAGCAATTTTAGAAGCCTGATCTGTCAAAGGGTCAGAAGAAGTAGAAGTATGGGTAGCGATATTCTCGCAAACAAAAGTAGAAATATTTGGTTGCGATGGTGTGGGAGAAATCCTCACGGATGTTAGCATGGGCATCATGAGATTATCCCCAAGAGTCTTAAAGTGGCGAGATCTTTTGGGAGGCTTAACATGATTCTCATCATTCTGCGAACAATAACTCAGATAAGAAACAGAGGCAACAATATTGTTATTAGGAAATAGAATATGTTTCTTACTACCTTATCATTCGCAGAACTCCTCTTCTTCTTTTCTACTAGTCTTTTACGAGTATTAGGGTTTTGAATCGTGGATTGTGTGTTAGAAATAGTTCCGCTGAAGAGAAGACATAACATGGAAGTTATGAAGAATCAAATAAGAAAGATTGGAGAATGAAAGTAAAAATTGAAGGAAGGGGTGTAGAAGATGAAGGAAGGGGTGTAGAAGATGAAGTAGTAATAAGAGAAAGTTGACGATCATTTGTGATGGTTGAGTTTTCAGGAGGAGGAGTATGTGGAAAAACAACAGTTGAAGGCCGTAAAGGACTATAAGGAGTCTCGATCGCGACAATTTTAGAAGCCTGATCTGTCAAAAGGGTCAGAAGAAGTAGAAGTATGGGTAGCGATATTCTCGCAAACAAAAGTAGAAAGATTTGGTTGCGATGGTGTGGGAGAAATCCTCACGGATGTTAGCATGGGCATCATGAGATTATCCCCAAGAGTCTTAAAGTGGCGAGATCTTTTGGGAGTCTTAATAGGATTCTCATCATTCTGCGAACAATAACTCAGATAAGAAATAGAGGCAACAATATTGTTATTAGGAAATAGAATATGTTTCTTACTACCTTATCATTCGCAGAATTCCTCTTCTTCTTTTCTACTAGTCTTTTGCGAGTATTAGGGTTTTGAATCGTGGATTGTGTGTTAGAAATAGTTTATCTGAAGAGAAGACATAACATGGAAGTTATGAAGAATCAAATAAGAAAGATTGGAGAATGAAAGTAAAAATTGAAGGAAGGGGTGTAGAAGATGAAGGAAGGGGTGTAGAAGATGAAGTAGTAATAAGAGCAAGTTGACGATCATTTGTGATGGTTGAGTTGTCAGGAGGAGGAGTATGTGGAAAAACAATAGTTGAAGGCCGTAAAGGACTATAAGGAGTCTCAGTCGCAGCAATTTTAGAAGCCTGATCTGTCAAAGGGTCAGAAGAAGTAGAAGTATGGGTAGCGATATTCTCGCAAACAAAAGTAGAAAGATTTGGTTGCGATGGTGTGGGAGAAATCCTCACGGATGTTAGCATGGGCATCATGAGATTATCCCCAAGAGTCTTAAAGTGGCGAGATCTTTTGGGAGGCTTAACATGATTCTCATCATTCTTCGAATAATAACTCAGATAAGAAACAGAGGCAACAATATTGTTATTAGGAAATAGAATATGTTTCTTACTACCTTATCATTCGCAGAATTCCTCTTCTTCTTTTCTACTAGTCTTTTGCGAGTATTAGGGTTTTGAATCGTGGATTGTGTGTTAGAAATAGTTCCGCTGAAGAGAAGACATAACATGGAAGTTATGAAGAATCAAATAAGAAAGATTGGAGAATGAAAGTAAAAATTGAAGGAAGGGGTGTAGAAGATGAAGGAAGGGGTGTAGAAGATGAAGTAGTAATAAGAGAAAGTTGACGATCATTTGTGATGGTTGAGTTTTCAGGAGGAGGAGTATGTGGAAAAACAACAGTTGAAGGCCGTAAAGGACTATAAGGAGTCTCAGTCGCAGCAATTTTAGAAGCCTGATCTGTCAAAGGGTCAGAAGAAGTAGAAGTATGGGTAGCGATATTCTCGCAAACAAAAGTAGAAAGATTTGGTTGCGATGGTGTGGGAGAAATCCTCACGGATGTTATCATGGGCATCATGAGATTATCCCCAAGAGTCTTAAAGTGGCGAGATATTTTTGGAGGCTTAACAGGATTCTCATCATTCTGCGAACAATAACTCAGATAAGAAACAGAGGCAATAATATTGTTATTAGGAAATATAATATGTTTCTTACTACCTTATCATTCGCAGAATTCCTCTTATTCTTTTCTACTAGTCTTTTGCGAGTATTAGGGTTTTGAATCGTGGATTGTGTGTTATAAATAGTTTCGCTGAAGAGAAGACATAACATGGAAGTTATGAAGAATCAAATAAGAAAGATTGGAGAATGAAAGTAAAAATTGAAGGAAGGGGTGTAGAAGATGAAGAAAGGGGTGTAGAAGATGAAGTTGTAATAAGAGCAAGTTGACGATCATTTGTGATGGTTGAGTTGTCAGGAGGAGGAGTATGTGGAAAAACAATAGTTGAAGGCCGTAAAGGACTATAAGGAGTCTCAGTCGCAGCAATTTTAGAAGCCTGATATGTCAAAGGGTCAGAAGAAGTAGAAGTATGGGTAGCGATATTCTCGCAAACAAAAGTAGAAAGATTTGGTTGCGATGGTGTGGGAGAAATCCTCACGGATGTTAGCATGGGCATCATGAGATTATCCCCAAGAGTCTTAAAGTGGCGAGATCTTTTTGGAGGCTTAACATGATTCTCATCATTCTGCGAATAATAACTCAGATAAGAAACAGAGGCAACAATATTGTTATTAGGAAATAGAATATGTTTCTTACTACCTTATCATTTGCATAATTCCTCTTCTTCTTTTCTACTAGTCTTTTGCGAGTATTAGGGTTTTGAATCGTGGATTGTGTGTTAGAAATAATTCCGCTAAAGAGAATACATAACATGGAAGTTATGAAGAATCAAATAAGAAAGATTGGAGAATGAAAGTAAAAATTGAAGGAAGGGGTGTAGAAGATGAAGGAAGGGGTGTAGAAGATGAAGTAGTAATAAGAGAAAGTTGACGATCATTTGTGATGGTTGAGTTTTCAGGAGGAGGAGTATGTGGAAAAACAACAGTTGAAGGCCGTAAAGGACTATAAGGAGTCTCAGTCGCAGCAATTTTAGAAGCCTGATCTGTCAAAGGGTCAGAAGAAGTAGAAGTATGGGTAGCGATATTCTCGCAAACAAAAGTAGAAAGATTTGGTTGCGATGGTGTGGGAGAAATCCTCACGGATGTTAGCATGGGCATCATGAGATTATCCCCAAGAGTCTTAAAGTGGCGAGATATTTTGGGAGGCTTAACAGGATTCTCATCATTCTACGAACAATAACTCAGATAAGAAACAGAGGCAACAATATTGTTATTAGGAAATAGAATATGTTTCTTACTACCTTATCATTCGCAGAATTCCTCTTATTCTTTTCTACTAGTCTTTTGCGAGTATTAGGGTTTTGAATCGTGGATTGTGTGTTAGAAATAGTTTCGCTGAAGAGAAGACATAACATGGAAGTTATGAAGAATCAAATAAGAAAGATTGGAGAATGAAAGTAAAAATTGAAGGAAGGGGTGTAGAAGATGAAGGAAGGGGTGTAAAAGATGAAGTAGTAATAAGAGCAAGTTGACGATCATTTGTGATGGTTGAGTTTTCAGGAGGAGGAGTATGTGGAAAAACAATAGTTGAAGGCCGTAAAGGACTATAAGGAGTCTCAGTCGCAGCAATTTTAGAAGCCTGATCTGTCAAAGGGTCAGAAGAAGTAGAAGTATGGGTAGCGATATTCTCGCAAACAAAAGTAGAAAGATTTGGTTGCGATGGTGTGGGAGAAATCCTCACGGATGTTAGCATGGGCATCATGAGATTATCCCCAAGAGTCTTAAAGTGGCGAGATCTTTTTGGAGGCTTAACATGATTCTCATCATTCTGTGAATAATAACTCAGATAAGAAACAGAGGCAACAATATTGTTATTAGGAAATAGAATATGTTTCTTACTACCTTATCATTTGCAGAATTCCTCTTCTTCTTTTCTACTAGTCTTTTGCGAGTATTAGGCTTTTGAATCGTGGATTGTGTGTTAGAAATAGTTCCGCTGAAGAGAAGACATAACATGGAAGTTATGAAGAATCAAATAAGAAAGATTGGAGAATGAAAGTAAAAATTGGCTTAAATAAATGTCATAAGTCAAGAAACATACCTTGATGACTCCATTAGAACAGTAGCAGAAGAATATGAAGAAGAAGAAAAGTTGCTGATGGAAGATGAAGTAGACAAATAAAGAATATGAAGAAACAGAAGAAGAAAATTAGTTTTGAAACTTAATTCTACCTTTTATAGGCAAAAGGGAGTGGACCTATTGAGCAGAGACGTGTCAGTAAATGGAGGAATTCACAACACGTAGGAAAGGCTAGATTAACGAAATCTTGTCAAGGAGAAAGTATAAAAGGGAAAGAAAATTGCGAGGATAGTAATGAATATTGGTTCTCATGATCTTATCTTCTTCGCAGAAAAGACATGAGAAGAGGCAAGATGTAGGACCAGAATATCGCTACAACGTTATTCCTACGATATTAACAACGTTTCTGCGAGCGTCACTGCCAATTCTTTAACAACGTTTCACGAGCGTCACAAAATATCCAAAAGAAACTAACGATGGAAGAAATAAAAGAAGAATATGTTGATCCTACGATGGTCATCATTCTTATGATATAGAATATTGTAGCGATTGCGATGAGATCGCAGAATAAATCCTAAATGAGAGGAAAACTTAGTTGTCATCCATTATGTAAATCCTATATAAAGGGCTCTATAGATCCAGAAAAGGATGATTTTTTAAGAGTTGAAAGAGTCGTGAGGAGAGAGAAACTTCAAGAGAATATTTGTAATTTTGATTTCTTCCAATTCTGTAACATTTCTGAGATTTGAATAGTAAATTGTCGTTTAAATATTTGAAGTTTAATTGATTTCCAATAGATTTCTATAGAATCTTAACAAGGGTGTAGTGTGGGAATTCCTGCAACTACAGGTTGGTAAACTGTAAAAGTAGTTACACTAGAATCTACTAGTTATATACCTTTCAAATTATTATGTTGCAATTTTCAATTGATTGAGTGTTATTGAGTAGATTTTACTGTTTAAGAATCGCAAGTAGCTATGTGTGATGTCCTTTTTTCTAACGTTAATGAAGAATATGCTATGAGTACACAAGGCATGTGGCTGTGTAACTGTAGGTTACACAAGCCATATGGATGTGTAATTGCAGGTTACACAATCCATATGCATGTGTAACTTTAGCTTACACGTGTTAATTATATGTGTAACTAATGATTACACATCCATAACTGTTGATTTTAGGGTTTAACTAATGATTACCCATACATAACTATTGCTTGCATTCTGCTTGGTTTTTCATATGACGGAGTGTGTTCAGTTGAATGATTACAGGTACTAGTGTAGCTGCAGTTAAGACAGTGGTAATGAAATAGAGGAAATGAAGCTGGCTGGTGCTGATATTTGTACTCAGTTGATGTTGGTTGCAGTTACAGGACATGGTTTCCGATGGAATTGATATGTGGTCAGTTATGGCCTGAATCTGAGAACTTAATTATTGTAAATTATTTCTTCGATTTCGCTTTCCATATCTCTTGTTTTAATTCGTTTATTGTATTCAAACAACCAATTACTATGATTGTAGTAATTGATGAACGGACAAATTATTGTAAATGAAAATTAAAGTAATACATGTATTTTATGATGAATAACTTGTAGATAACCTTACATATAGCATGTGTAATAAAAAGTTACACATGCATATGTATGTGTAACTTGTAGATACACATGCATATGGATGTGTAACTTGTAGATACACATTCCATACGCATGTGTAACTTCTGCGTACACATGTGTAACTACAGAGTACACATCTATGTACAAGTGTAACTTTGCATTACACATTTTATATGAATGTGTAACTTCTGGATACACATGTCATATGCATGTGTAAGTTCCGTATACACATCATGTTGGTGGTGGTCGGTAGTGGTGGCGGTTGGTGGCGCCGCCGCCGCCGGAGGTGGATGGTGGTGGATGACGGCGGCGGTTAGCGGGGGTGGCCATCGGCGGTGGTTGGCGGCGGCGGTGGTCGGAGGTGGTTTGATGGTGGTGGTCGGAGGTGGATGGCGGTGGTGGTCGGAGGTGGTTGGCGGTAGTTGTGGTGGTTGGAGGTGGTTGGAACATCATCACATAATATTTTAATAATTTTGGGCCTAAATTTATATTTTATTTAATTATGGGCTTGACAATATGCATAAGGGTATCAAGGTCTTTTAATAATTTGGGGCCTAGATTTAAACTTATTTTAATTAAGGGCCTCATATTATGGGTTATCCATGGGTTGGGCCTTAGCCTAATTTTCCCTTTGCGCTTCTGATTCCAGAAAATGTCCGACAACAACAATTATTCTTCTTCCTCTAGCTCTTCTGATGAAGACTCCAAAGTTTCCGTATCGAAATACAAATCCTCTCAGGGTGAGGGGACGAAGTCTGGCGTACCCTTAAATGAGCGGAGGGTCTCTTTCGCTGAACTCGGGAAAAGAAAAGTTGAGGATGACGCAAAAGATGCTTGTCAGCGTGAGAAGGATCGAATCCGGCGCAGAATGCAAAGGGATAAGGAGAAACATCACATGGAAGGGCTGCCTACTCACTCTGATGCCGATGATTCTGAAGAAGACATATGGGAGGTACCCGGGACCTGGACTAATCAAAATGAAAGAGAGTACCAGAGGTCCATGAAGCGATTTGGAGCTGAATCGGAGGAATATTCGGATTCAGATGATGATCCAGAAGCTTATTCGAGACCCGTCAACACTGATTCTGATAATGAAAAAGATAGTGATGACAACTCGGATGACAAGAAGGATAGTGATGACGATTCTGACAATGACTCTGACGAGTAGTTTTTTCTTCTTTCCTTCTTTGAAACATTTGAATGTTCTTTAGGCTTCGTAGTAGACATTTCTTCGATGATTTGAACAAATTTTCTTATGATTTATAATTTTCCTTTGAATGAGAAAATGCTTCTATTAATGTTGTTTCTTCTGAGTAAATGAACCAATGTTCATGCCTTGAATTCATCATGACTTTTGATTCGCCTTAGTGATTTCCGTTTGTAGAAGGAACTGAAAGATACGTGTTGCATAGGCTGAGAGAACACGTGTTACACATGAATTCTTGTAACTTGACCGTGCGTGCCAATCCCAGCTATTTTTCCTCCGTGTCTTCAGTGTTTCCCTTGTTGAAATGTTAGGGCTTCAGTAAAACCCGCAACAGAATTGACTATCCACAGAAGATAAACCTTCACCGTGTCTAACGTATATCTTCAAGACTTCGAGGCTATCGTCTACGTAAATATTTCTTCCATTCCTGAGTTAGTTTCATCGCGCAGAGAATTCGTGATCATACCTTGTTTCCACTATGTCAAGCAATGGTATTTCTTCTCAAGATGATACTCAATCAAAGTGCGAAATAGCAGCGTGTATCTCTGTAAGTTTTCACCCCTCTTATCTTTGCCTGATCAAGATGATGATTTGATCATTAAAGAAAAACTTTCTGTAGGATAATCAGAAGAACGCTTCTTCTCGGACCAAGCGAACTATCAGAGCTCATGTGTGGTACATGTCATCTCGTGCTGAGGCTGTATCATCCGTAAGTAACCTCATAACTCTTGAGATTATATTGCGCTCCCTTGACATTAAATACTTCTCCGTTTTGTTGCAGGAGGATGTTCGTGTCGTCGTTGACGCCAGAAGGAAGATCGGAAAGTCTATGACCGTAGTTGAGGTTGAATATATCCTTGACCGAGTTGGTGAAGATTATGTAGGGTCCGTGGAAGTGGGAGATGGTGTTCATACCCGTGAATATCCCACAGCTGGACTCCCTTTTGATGCCCCTTTAATCAATACTTTCCCGGACAATGAAGTGGTTGGTGGGTTCGTCATTCCCAAATGTCACGCGCCTTTATACACCAGGATATTGAAGAAGTATGGCCATATTGCTACTACAGAGGTATGAAAAGGCTTTCCTCCGACTCTCTTGACCACGGTTGATGGATTGTTGCCAATTATTGAGCATATGAACCAAAGGCACTTGCGAGATGTCAAAAACCATGAGATGCATGAATGGGATGATATGATCTTGAACTATGAGATGTTGCGGTTCAATGTGAGCTGGCTTCGTCGTCGACTTGAGATAATCAATATCCATAAGGCGGCATAGGCTGCTGATGTGATTTCCGCGACCAATGCTTTATTAGAAGAGGAGAAGCTATTGGCTCTGGAATCTGCCATGGTTGAGAAGGCAGTCGAGGATCTGAAGGTAAATACTAGGATCTTTCATAAGAAACTGGACAAAGTTTCTTATAGGGATTATCCGTTTCTAGACGGTTTGCTCTGAGTGAGCATTTATGATTGTTGTTTTTGAATTAATTTCTGGCTAGGTGGAATGATTGATCATGGTATAGATGAATTTTGCTCATTTATGGAATATTTAATGAACAAAAGAGAATTTGAATTCTCTTTCAAGGAATGAAAATTATATTTTTGAAAATGTTTGCAAAGATGGAATGATGAAAAGGTATTTGTTCTCTAAGGATCATGCGTAATATGATTTGAGCCACTTGTCGTTGATTATATTTCCTTCTACACCTGCATCAATTTTTAAGATTTTGAGTATCCGCTAGACATTGCCTTGATAACCATATATGGTCCTTCCCATTTCGAAGAGAACTTGGGAGCGGACATGTCTTGTTGAATGTGCTTTGCTGTCTTTAATACCAGATCTCCTACTTGAAATGTTCGAGGTCTTAACATTTTGTTGTAAGCTCTGGAGATTCTTTGTTTGTAGGTTTCTATATGTTTTTCCACCTTAGTCCGCTTCGATTCAAGCATGTCCAGTTCAGCGATCCTTGAGTTGGACACTTCAGTTTCATCCCATCGTATTCCACTGGATGTTGCGATCCTTGCTGAGGGAATTGTGATTTCTGCTGGTAATATTGCATCAGCTCCGTAGATGAGAGAATATGGTGAGGTTCCAATCGAGATCCTTGGCGAGGTTCGATAAGCCCATAAAGCCATATGCAGTTGTTCATGCCAGGTTCGGGGATTATCATGAACTGTTCGACTGATAATTCGGATCAAAGTTTTGTTGGGGCACTCTGATTGCTCGTTTCCTTGAGGATAGTACGGTGTAGAGAAAACTTGTTTGATGCCATATTCTTCGAGCAATTCTGTAACATGTTTGTAGGCAAAAGGAGTTCCATTATCAGTGACGATGTGTTTAGGAACACCGAACCATGGAATTGGCATTGATGGCATCTTTGAACGTGTGCAGCTGCATCATCTTCCATGGTCGGCCAGTAATACTTCTCATGAACCTGGAGAAATAACTTCTTCTTTCCTTGTTGAAGAACAAAATATTCAAATATTTTCGCAGATATTTCATTACGCAAACCATGGTTCTTCCCAGCAGAAATCCATGGATTAGTAATAAATATTCGACGCAAGAGCATCAGAGCTACCTTCTGAGTAAGCTTTTTTTTGAAATGGTGCAAGTGTATTCAACAATGATACATTAACAACCACCGCACGAACGAGTATTTCAAAATACGATGGAACGATGAACCTATGCAAAATAGGATGAAAAATAACAAATAATTAAAAATTGACCAAGGTGCTGGGAGCATGGATCCACTGACCGGCAGACCGTGCCGTGGTCAATCCCACACCGGTTTCATATTTTTATCATATTTTTGTTGTTTTCCTTGAGTTCATGAAAAACCTTTCACTTGAATAAATATCATTTGTTTTGAGGAAACTCCTCAATTTTATGGTGCTTCCTTCGCGCGGAGGAAATAATATAAATTAGGGAAAAACATGATGGGGGAGTGACCATTGGCCAACCGGCCCCACACCTCATGGTTCCTCATTATTCTATTATTATATTTCCCTAATTTCATGAAAACTCCTTAATCTCATGATATTTCCATGGTCCCATGAAAAATAATAAAATTAGGGAAACCCGTGTGCACGGGCCATGGCCGGTCGGCCAAACCCTAAGTGGCTCACACGTCCCACTTTTTTATTAGCATATTTTTCATGTTTTCATAATCCCATGAAATTCCTTGATTTCATGATATTTCCTTCAAATTATGAAAATTCCTTCAAATCATGAAATAATACATAAAATTAGGGAAAACGCACGGGACCGGGCTCTGGCCGGCCAACCATGCTCCAAGCCGGTCCCACACGCTCACACGTCCCTTATTTTATTTATTATTATTTTTTATGTTTCCTTCATCTCATGGAAACTCCTTGATTTCAACAAAAACTCTTTAATTTTGGCAAAACTCCTTCGTTTTATCATATTTTCCTAAAATCATGAAAAATATTACAAAAATTATGAAAACGTGTGGGATAGCTCCCTTGGCCGGCCGTCCGGCTATGCCTTGGCCATGACTGGTCCCACACTTCATAATTATTTCATTTTTTTATTATTTTCCTTCATCCGATGAAGTTTTGGCGGTTTTATCAAAAAAACCCTAATTTTGTCATATTTTCTCGAATGGTCGCTCAAACGTGCACCAGAAAATATCAAAATTCTCAGGACTGAGACACGGACGTCTCAACGAAAGCATGTTACCTTGACCGACCAGGGTTGGCTTTTTGGCTCGCAATGAGCTAGTCCCACGTGTTTTCACAATTTGACCTAATTTGCACAATTGCACGTATTAGGTCCAAAACTCTCCAGATAATTTCAGAATTTGACTGGAAAGATCATCATTTGATCCCGTGACCACCCAGGACCGGTTTCATGACCCCTTGGTCGGTCCCTCACCTTTTCATAATTAATTAGGTTTTATCACCTAATACTGAACCCAATAGTAATTCAATAAATGATTAAACCAGCATTTAATCATTCTTTCATCACTCACCAACTCTTCAAAAGGTCTTGATTTTTGCTCACGTGAGCATATGAGAATTTCATGGTTGATCCACGGTCCCATGAAGCCAGTTCTTCTTCATTCCATGGTTAATTTTCAAATAAACCATCAATCGGTCATCGATTGATCAAATTAGGGTTTCTGAATCCAAGGATCATGATTCCATATTCAAACTCTAATAATTTTGCAACGATCTCATGATTAGTATTCTTATTAATTATGCTCGGTTCAACTACCAGCACTTTAATTAATATTTTATTTTGGTCACGCTGCCAATAATTCATCAAACGAGCAACACTTGCTCAGATGAGCAATATTTACTCAAATCAAAGAATATTGGTTCAACTATCAATATTCAACAAATTATCTAGCAACACTCGCTCACCTCAACGTGAGTATTCCACCACTGTCTCAAATGACACGTTTGATTCATGAGTTGCGAACATTTCACAAAATCATGTTTAACTCAGCAAATACGTGGACTCATCGTCCCACGAAGTCATGAAATCAACAACTGACTAAATTAACCACAAGACATCAATCGTGTCACTTGGGGGGGATATTAACTAGGGTTTTGGTCTGGAGGTCTATGGCACGTGTGTTCATCCACGACGAGAATATGAGCAAGTTATGCAATCATTTGGAAGAATCAGCAAGATAGTGGGTGAAAAATTAACCAAGTCTCCGCACGATGAGTAATTGGTTTAACACGATTTTTCACTTCCCCACTCTATGATTCCAGCAAACTATCACACTTCATGGGATCATGGTGTTTTCAACTCCGACATTATATAATGTCTCTGAATCCTGATTGAAACAACAACATTCGAAGAGTTTTCAAACATTCGAACAACAATCGTCTGAACGAGCAATTTCTCACCAAAGTTCATATAGGTGCTCTTTTGTCTACACGAACTTACAAAAATTACTCACAATCAGGCAAGATTCAATCATTCAGAGCATTTCACGCTGAATTCATAGCACACCTACAATCTCAGATCATCATTGATCTCACACATTTCTCAGCTTCCCTCCTATAGATCAACCCATCCTCTCTTGTGACCGAATTTACTCTGGAACGACCATTGTCTTGGTTTAGGCCGGAGTACTACAGATTGGTCTCTCGAACTTAAAGCACCCCCTTCATAGCGGTGCATCTATGTGAGGTTGAAAATTTCGCTTGGTTCAAGGAATCTCCTCCACACGGTCGTCCTCAATTCTGTAAAAACCAGCAAATCATTTTTCCCCATCTATAGATTGGCGACCACAGTGGGGTATCATTCTATCGGTTGCAACCTCAATCATTTACAAGATAGTTGGTCTTAAGACTAACTCAACTACTTCAAACTCAATCCAGAGTCCTTCTAACGGGAATGCTCCTCCTTCTAATGCTATGTCTGGAAGCACGGAGGATGGAAGAGTCCCAACTCTAACTGAATTGGAACGAGCCCTGAAGATCCACACCAAGAACATGGATCTGATGAAGGATACAATGAATCACATACTTGATTTCCTTATCAAGCTAACGTCCGAGTTAGGAAGCATCTCCGCTTCGGAAGTCCCACAGGGGACTGACTTGTCACACGATGGCCGTCAAATCAACAGTTTCACTACTTATGAGAAATCGATAGACCAGGAGGTGGCACAACTGGTCGAAGGTTTATGTGAACTTTTACACTTTTCCAGGAAGCAGCGAACCGACATGTTTGCTGCAATCAACAAGATATCATCTGAAGTACCCTTAGCCTCTTCACCT
Source organism: Papaver bracteatum (assembly GCA_023529315.1). Lineage (NCBI taxonomy): Eukaryota > Viridiplantae > Streptophyta > Magnoliopsida > Ranunculales > Papaveraceae > Papaver > Papaver bracteatum. Next base: position 5,845,488 of record JAJJWX010002058.1, on the reverse strand, counting down.
CCAGCTGAAGAAACATTCATGATGTCTGAAAATTCAATCAACAACATCACCTTTGGAGAAGAGGACCGCATGGCAGATGAAGGAAATAATCGATCCATATACGTGACCGGATTTATCAAGGACTCTGAATTCAAGAGTGCTCTCGTTGATACAGGCGCTTCTACAAATATCGTCACCATGAAGACTCTCAAGGCGGCCAAGTTTCCACGAAATAAGATCGTTCGTTATCCCATCTTGATGACAGGTTTTGAAGGAAGCCAGATCCACACATATGGATACGCATACAGACCTGAAGGTGGGGCCTATTCAATCAAAATCCAAATTCCACGTGATCGAACAAGATCTTGACTATCACATGATACTCGGACGACCATGGCTCCATGAAAATAAGGTGGTTCCTTCAACATACCATCAATTCATGAAATCTCTAGTCAACAACAAAATTGTTCGTATTGCGTCTTCATCATCTCCTTATGCCTCAGTCTATGACGCTGAATTCCTTGAGTCTCAGAAGAACCTCCCCGAACCTCCGAATAAGGTTCACAGTGCTCCGCTCCCAAGTTGGAAGTGCATCGAGAAGGTTGCAGACAAGCCATTTTCCTCAGACATCACGGCAGCTAAGTCATCTACTACACCAATCAAGCGCCACAAGGATCAAACTTCAACTCATGAATCTAAGTTCATCACCAGTCGCGATGCGGAGGGGAGAATTATTTACCGGCGTAAGGATTAACAATTAACAGGGGAGAATGATGAAGATTCTACCCGCCCCGAAGAATCATGTCAGAGTGAGTCATCACTCGAAGAAGAGGTTCAAGATGCTTCTCGACAGCTACAAGACGGCACTGACTCCACCACTGATGATCTCGAAACGATCAACATTGGAACGGAGGACGATCCAAGGCCGATTATAATTAGCTCAGCACTGACACCATAGGAACGGATGGAGTTAATAGCACTACCGAAATAGTATCAAGATATCTTCGCATGGACATATGAAGAAATGCCTGGTCTGGATGGAAAATTGGTTACTCATCATCTGCACATCACCCATGGTTCCAAAGCTTCAAGAAACCGCCTAGACAGTTCAAACATGAAGTCGAAGAACAGATCAAGGTCGAGATTCAGAAATTATTGGCAGCAGGATTCATCAAACCTATTCAACATCCAACATGGCTGGCAAATATTATTCCTGTCAAGAAGAAGAACGGTCAAATCAGATGATGTGTTGATTTCAGGAATCTGAACAAATGCTGTCCAAAGGATGACTTTCCTTTACCCAATATTGACCTGCTCGTGGATGCAACTAGCGGTCACGGTATGTTCTCATTTATGGATGGTTACAGTGGATACAATCAGATTAAGATGTATGAGCATGATGCCGACAAACTGCATTTCGTACTCCTATTGGGAACTTCCACTACACGGTGATGCCTTTTGGATTAAAGAATGTCGGGGCTACCTATCAGTGAGCCATGACTTCTATATTCCATGACATGATGCACAAGAAAGTGGAAGACTATGTCGATGATGTCGTGGTGAAATCGAAGACTCGAGCATCTCATTTCCAAGTTCTGAGACAATTCTTTGAAAGCTGCATAGAATAAAAATTAAAGATGAACCCTCCGAAGTGCGCTTTTTGTGTTTCCTCCGGAAAGTTTCTAGGATTCCTGGTCACAGCAGAAGGAATCAAGGTCGATCCAGATAAAACGAAAGCTATTACCACCATGCCTCCTCCACGCACCGTGAAGGAACTCCAAAGTTCTATGGGCAAAACGTAAATTATATTCGACGCTTTATTCCTGGATTAGCCCAGCTTATTGCTTCTTTCACCCCTCTATTGAAGAAAGGAGCAAGCTTCACCTGGACAACCATCCAACAAGAAGCATTCCAGAAAATACAACAGATATTTTTATCACCCGCTGTCATGAAGTCTCCAGTGCAAGGTCAACCGTTGATACTTTACACGACATCCAGTGATGTCGCTATCGGAGCACTCCTTGCTCAAGAAGACGATGAAGGCATCGAATGGACGATATACTACTTCAGTCGTACAATGCGAGATGCTGAACTCCGATACCCAAAGGATGAAAGAGCATGCTTGGAATTAGTGCATGAAATACAGAAATTCAGGCACTACTTACTATCCAAAAAAGTCGTGCTCATTTCCAAGGATAACTCTATAAAGTTTCTACTATCAAAGCCATCCTTGATAGGAAGGCCAGCAAAATGGTTAATTCAGATGTTAGAATTTGACATAGCATGTACGCTACCAAGAGCAATCAAAGGGCAGGCAATAATAGACTTACTCGCTGCTTTTCCAGGAGACGATGCAACGGTACCACATGAAGACGTACCTGGTGAGTTTCCAGACATCTTGATCATCAAGGAAGAGACATGGCTTATGTACTTTGACGGTTCTGCTACTCCTAGCAACGACACTTGAGGAGCAGGCATAGTGCTCGTCTCTCCATCTGGCGAGGTTTTCACACATTCATTCAAGCTGGATTTCCATTGTACCAACAATTCAGTAGAGTATGAAGCATTCCTATTGGGATTATCCTTGGACAAGCAAGCCGGAGAAACACATCTCGAGATAAGGGGAGATTCAAAACTACTGGTCAATCAAATGAATGGAACCTATTCTCTTAAATAAATTACATTGTCTCTCTTCGAATCAAGCTCAGCTGTCTTGACCTACTTTCTTGATGCAACGATCGTCCATATCAAGCAAACCAACAATAGGCATGCTTGCTGCCGAAATTCTCGCCTCTAATTTGCAATTTGAAGGATCAGAAAAGAAAATCACTGTACAAAGGCGTACTGTTTCATCTACATGGCTTGCTCAAGTTGAAGATATTCAGGCAGATGATTAGCGAGCACCTATTATTCACGAATTGAACAGTTCTCTTTCAGAAGGGAAAGTCAGTCTCAAAGAATTAAAGAATTATTTCTTACTTTATGGAGCATTATATTATCGAAACCCTGATGGGTCTTTATCACGATATATTGGACCTGACGAGGCAGACAAGAAACTCAAGCGCATACATGAGGAAACCTGTGGACAGACACTGGTAGTAACACTCTACCGAAAGCTTGAAAGAATGGTATACTATTGGCCTTCCATGGAGGTTCAATCAAGAGCTCTGCAAAAGTCATGTCCCAACTTCCAGACGCCTCCCCATCACTTAGAAGTTCTAACGTCCCATCACACCGGGGACTGGAGGGAACCTTACATCAAGTACCTTCGGGACAATGTACTGCTGCTGGAAAAGAAAGAAACAATCAAGCTCATTCAGAGAGCTAAGAGATTTTTTTTTCTCGATTGGATTTTATATCGCAGAAGTTTTGGTGGAAACCTACTGAGATGCTTAGCTGAGCATGAAATCCCAGCAATTCTAAAGGAAATGCATGACGGGGAGCATCAAGGAAAGAAGAAATTATTTCTCCAGGTTCATGAGAAGTATTACTGGCCGACCATGGAAGATGATGCAGCTTCACACGTTCAAAGATGCCATTAATGCCAATTTCATGGTTCGGTGTTCCTAAAAACATCGTCACTGATAATGGAACTCCTTTTGCCAACAAACATGTTACATAATTTCTCGAAGAATATGGAATCAAACAAGTTTTCTCTACACCGTATTATCCTCAAGGAAACGGGCAAGCATAGTGCCGCAATAAAACTTTGATCCGAATTATCAGTCGATCAGTTCATGATAATCCCCGAACCTGGCATGAACAACTGCCTATGGCTTTATGGGCTTATCGAACCGCGCCAAGGATATCGATTGGAACCTCACCATATTCTCTCGTCTACGGAGCTGATGCAATATTACCAGCAGAAATCAAAATTCCCTCAGCAAGGATCGCAACATCCAAAGGGAATACGATGAGATGAAACTGAAGTGTCCAACTCAAGGATCGCTGAACTGGACATGCTTGAATCAAAGCGGGCTAAGGTGGAAAAACATGTAGAAACCTACAAACAAAGAATCTCCAGAGCTTACAACAAAATGGTAGGAGATCTGGTATTAAATACAGCAAAGTACATTCAACAAGAAATGTCCACTCCCAAGTTCTCTCCGTAATAGGAAGGACCATATGTGGTTATCAAGCCAGTGTCTAGCGGATACTACAAAATCTTAAAAATTAATGGAGGTGTAGAAGGAAATATAATCAACGGCAAGTGGCTCAAAGCATATTACGCTTGATCCTTAGAGAAAAAAATACCTTTTTATCATTCCATCATTGCAAACATTTTCAAAAATGTAATTTTCATTCCTTGAAAGAGAATTCAAATTCTCCTTTGTTCATTAAATATTCCATAAATGAGAAAAATTCATATATACCATGATCAATTATTCCACCTAGCCATAAATTAATTCAAAGACAACAATCATAAATGATCACTCAGAGCAAACCGCCCAGCAACGGATAATCCCTATAAGAAACTTTGTCAAGTTTCTTCTGAAAGATCCTAGTATTTACCTTCAGATCCTCTACTGCCTTCTCAACCCTGGCAGATTCCAGAGCCAATAGATTCTCCTCTTCTAATAACGCATTGGTCGCGGAAATTACATCATCAGGCTCTGCCGCCTTATGGATCTTGATTATCTCAAGTCAGCGACGAAGCCATCTCACATTGAACCGCAACATCTCATAGTTCAAGATCATATCATCCCATTCATGCATATCATGGTTTTTGACATCTCGCAAGTGCCTTTAGTTCATCTCCTCAATAATTGGCAACAGTCCAGCAACTGTGGTCAAGAGAGTCGGAGGAAAGCCTTTCCATACCTCTGTAGTAGCAATATGGCCATACTTCTTCAATATCCTGGTGTATAAAGGCGCGTGACGTTTGGGAATGATGAACCCACCAACCACTTCATTGTCCGGGAAAGTATTGATTAAACGGGCGTCAAAAGGGAGTCCAGCTATGGGATATTCACGGGTATGAACACCGTCTCCCACTTCCATGGACCCTACATAATCTTCACCAACTTGGTCAAGGTTATCTTCAACCTCAACTACGGTCACATACTTTCCGCTCCTCCTTCTAGCGTCAACAACGACACAGACATACTCCTGTAACAAAACGGAGAAGTATTTAATGTCAAGGGAGTGCAGTATAATCTCAAGAGTTATGAGGTTACTTACGGATGATCCAGCCTCAGCACGAGATGACATGTACCGCACATGAGCTCTGATAGTTTGCTTGGGCCGGGATGAAGCGTTCTTCTGATTACCCTACAGAAAGTTTTTCTTTAATGATCAAATCATCATCTTGATCAGGCAAAGATAAGAGGGGTGAAAACTTACGGAGATACACGCTGCTATTTCATACTTTGACTGAGTATCATCTTGAGAAGAAATACCATTGCTTGACATAGTGGCAACAAGGTATGATCACGAATTCTATGCGCGATGAAACTAACTCAGGAATGGAAGAAATATTTACGTAGACGATAGCCTCGAAGTCTTGAATATATACGTTAGACACGATGAAGGTTTATCTTCTGTGGATAGTCAATTTTGTTGCGGGTTTTACTGAAACCCTAACATTTCAACAAGGGCAACACCAAGACACGGAGGAAAAATAGCTGGGATTGGCACGCATGGTCAAGTTATAAGAACTCATGTGTAACACGTGTTCTCTAAGCCTATGCAACACGTATCTTTCATTTCTTTCTACAAACGGAAATCACTAAGGCGAATCAAAAGTCATGATGAATTCAAGGCATTAACATTGGTTCATTTACTCAGAAGAATCAACATTAATAAAAGCATTTTCTCATTCAAAGGAAAATTCTAAATCATAAGAAAATTTGTTCAAATCATCGAAGAAATGTCTACTACGAAGCTTAAAGAACATTCAAATGTTTCAAAGAAGGAAAGAAGACAAAACTACTCGTCAGACTCATTATCATAATCGTCATCACTATCCTTCTTGTCATCCGAGTTGTCATCACTATCTTCTTCATTATCAGAATCAGTGTCGACGGGTCTCGAATAAGCTTCTGGATCATCATCTGAATCCGAATCTTCCTCCGATTCAGCTCCAAATCGCTTCATGGACCTCTGGTACTCTCTTTCATTTTGATCAGTCCAGGTCCCGGGTACCTCCCATATGTCTTCTTCAGAATCATCGGCATCAGAGTCAGCAGGCATCCCTTCCATGTGATGTTTCTCCTTAGCCCTTTGCATTCTGCGCCGGATTCGATCCTTCTCACGCTGACGAGCATCTTTTGCGTCATCCTCAGATTTTCTTTTCCTGAGTTCAGCGAAAGAGACCCTCCTCTCATTCAAGGGTACGCCAGACTTCGGCCCCTCACCCTGAGAGGATTTGGATTTCGATACGGAAACTTTGGAGTCTTCATCAGAAGAGCTAGAGGAAGAAGAATAATTGTTGTTGTCGGACATTTTCTGGAATCAGAAGCGCAAAGGGAAAATTAGGCTAAGGCCCAACCCATGGATAACCCATAATATGAGGCCCTTAATTAAAATAAGTTTAAATCTAGGCCCCAAATTATTAAAAGACCTTGATACCCTTATGCATATTGTCAATCCCATAATTAAATAAAATTTAAATTTAGGCCCAAAATTATTAAAATATTATGTGATGATGTTCCAACCACCTCCAACCACCACAGCCACCGCCAACCACCTCCGACCACCACCGCCATCCACCTCCGACCACCACCGTCAAACCACCTCCGACCACCGCCGACGGCCACCACCGCTAACCGCCGCCGTCCGCCACCTCCGACGGCGGCGACGCCACCAACCGCCACCACTACCGACCACCACCAACATGATGTGTATACAGAACTTACACATGCATATGACATGTGTATCTAGAAGTTACACATTCATATAAAATGTGTAATGCAAAGTTACACCTGTACATAGATGTGTACTCTGTAGTTACACATGTGTACGCATAAGTTACACATGTGTACGCATAAGTTACACATGCGTATGGCATGTGTATCTACAAGTTACACATCCATATGCATGTGTAACGTTTTATTACACATGCTATATGTAAGGTTATCTACAAGTTATTCATCATAAAATACATGTATTACTTTAATTTTCATTTACAATTATTTGTCCGTTCATCAATTACTACAATCATAGTAATTGGTTGTTTGAACACAATAAACGAATTAAAACAAGAGATATGGAAAGCGAAATCCAAGAAATAATCTACAATAATTAAGTTCTCAGACTCAGGCCATAACTGACCACATATCAATTCCATCGGAAACCATGTCCAGTAACTGCAACCAACACCAACTGAGTACAAATCTCAGCACCAACCAACTTCATTTCCTCTATTTCATTACCGCTGTCTTAACTGAAGCTGCACTAGTACCTATAATCATTCAACTGAACGCACTCCATTATACGAAAAACCAAGCAGAATGCAAGAAATAGTTATGTATGGGTAATCATTAGTTAAACCCCAAAATTAACAGTTAGGCATGTGTAATCATAAGTTACACATATAATTAACACGTGTAAGCTAAAGTTACACATGCATATGGCTTGTGTAACCTACAGTTACACAGCCACATGCCTTGTGTACTCATAGCATGTTATTCATTAACGCTAGAAAAAAGGACATCACACATAGCTACTTGCGATTCTTAAACAATAAAATCTACTCAATAACACTTAATCAACTGAAAATTGCAACATAATAATTTGAAAGGTATATAACTAGTAGATGCTAGTGTAACTACTTTTACAGTCTACCAACCAATAAAGAAAGTTCTTAGGCATACCACAATATCTTCCAACTACTCTTTAGCCTCATCGACTCCTGCAACGTCAGCAAATGTGATACTTCACTGTGTTTTTTGGACTGTTGCTCCACCAGAACCCCTATTTTCATGACTCCTCGGATGCACAGTTGTATCATGTATGAATAACATAATTAACATATGTAAATAGTAATTACACATCCATACTCTAAACACTACTAAAACAAGCATGTGTAATTAACTGGTACACATACAAAATGCATGTGTAATTTTGAGTTACTCATGCACATGGCATGTGTAATCAACGATTACACATCCACACCCATGTATAATCAACATGATCATGTTACTCAATAACAACAGATCGAACTAGTTAGCTTACAGTCAAAAACAACCTAAACAAAAGACATAAAGAATTAACAGATATAAGTTTCATATTCATATTAGGTTACATATGCATATCCCATCAACTTAGCATGTGTAATTATAAGTTACACATCTAATTTGTATGTATAACTATTATATACACATTCATTTAGCTTGTGTAGCTAGAAGTTACACATTTAATTAGCATGTGTAACTAGTAGTTACACTGCCAATGCTCCAGCTTTGACAACCTTGGCAACTTTGTTAACCAGCACCTTGGGGTCAGACTTCTTAGTATTGCATCCATACAATAAAACATTCAATAAAATATAGACTTTATATCCTATAAAATTAGCATGTGGAAGATATAAACAAGATATCATGGGACAAGATATAAACCAAGTAATGGCAAACATGATAGAGTTTACCGTAAGCAAACATCATGCTGTAACTAAAGAACATGATGTCACACCCATCTGTTCAAACATATTATGGGACAAATCAAGATTAAGAATGTACAAGATACTCACATCATCTTTGGCTTCTTATTTCCATCCTCGATATCCTCTTCTTGTTCTAAATCATTGCATTTGAAGTCCCCCCTTTGTACTCCGCCAACACAAAAACCTGAATTAATTACTATATGTAAGTAAAATCTATGTAACCTGAAGTTACACATTCAATCGGCATGTGCAAGTAAAAGTTGCACATGCTAATTAGCATATGTAGCTAGAAATTACACATCTATTTAGCTTGTGTAACTGAGAGTTACACATCCAATCAGTATGTGTAAGTAAAAGTTACACATCCACTTAGCTTGTGTAACTGAGAGTTACACATCCATATAATGCAAAGAGATGTCTATTGTCTTACACCTAACTGAGGGTTACACATCCATCTGTATTTGAATTACTTGCTATAGCATCCTCTGATGTGTTTGATCTTACAATGATTAACCTATAACATCCTCACTGCAATCATTAATTATAATATTTCCAGGCTTAATATAATAAACAACAACTTGAGAATCCCTAAGAACTGAAGCATACTAAAAAGAAATAGATGCAGTGAAAAGTACTGAATGACACCCCAAAATTGGGTAGAGAGAACTTACTACTATGATCGAATTAGAGAAAAAAAAAGAGAGGTTAGACTTATCTTTCAGTTCCATTTCGTTACAAAATATGCTAATATGAAATAGAAAAAAACATTATGCACAAGAAGTGTTGATTGAGAAGTATGAACATAGATAGTAATTACCTGCTTGCATAGAAACCATAGTGAAGAAACATCTTACCTTGTGAAATTTATTTGGTATCACTGAATCATTGCAGAAGCTACTTCATCCAAGATGAGTTTCATGCCTCTCCTTACACAAACAAATAAAACCAACTAAATCAACACAACCAGAATTGAGAAATAGAATTAATACTGAATAGAGATCATAATTTCACAAAGAAACATCGATTTTCAATGAATTTGTATAGACGAATTATTTTACAGAGAGAAGAAAGTCGAAATTAGGTTTTGAACTTTGAAATGACTTAACAGATGCTCTGCAATCCATTGAATCCATTCCCGGCACCATTCAAAAACAGCTTCCATTTCATATCTACCAAGAACATATGAAATTGAAAATTAAAAGCGAATAAAATTCAATCAAATCTACGGGTAATAAAGATGATGAGTCGTTGATATCGAATCTCTAATCAATTTTTAGATCACAAATTGAAATTGAGAGTTACAATGATTTTGACGAAAAACAGATCCAAATTTTTTGTTAAATATTCTTCAAAATAGCTACATGATACAACCATAGAGACTAGATGAATGTAAATCTAAGATCTAAGTTAATTGAAAAACGCCTGAAGATTTATGTTTTGAAAAGTTTTTTTTTTCTCAAATTTGTTTCTGAAATAAACGAATTAAAATCTCTCAATCGAAGCATAATCACTAGTAGAAGACGATACTTATCTATATGCTTGCTAATGAACTTGTGTTGAATCTGTAAACCGATTGAAACACAACTCGATTAGATCAATACCTGAGAAAATCTTCGAATCAACTGAAATCGATTATGTGATTGATATGTTAAATCGATTGAATATCATCAGCAGAGATCCAAAAACATCATCAGCTAAGATCGATGAAGCTAAAATTGTCTTCTTCTTCTTCTTCGTAAAACACGATCTGAAAACCTTAAAACTATTTAGAGCAGAAACTAGAGAGATAAAGTGAAAATGAAAATAAAACCGATGATATTCCTCTGTATATATTCTAAAGGTCAGTGTTGTCACTATTAAAATTCCTAATAATTAATTGTGGGCCAGATCTGAAAAAATATTGATATTCCGGGCCTAGTAATATCATTTTATGAAAGTATGGAGTTGACAGTGGATGATCCATTTGGTGGGGCTTCAAAATATTGAACCCATATAGTAAGGTGGTTCTAGTATTTTTCACAAGCGCAAAAGATTATCAACCTGCAAACAAATCCATCGGCGAAAATAGTAACTCTTAACTCTTACCTTTTACGCTTCTACTAACAGTAGTGCGAGTAATGCTAGAGTTAATGCTCTGAAAACGTCTGCTTCTTCAAAACCTACAAAAGACGTTCAAAAACTCAGATTTTTCGTTAAATCATGAACTTTTCTACTGTGTGAGCATTCACCATAGACTCATGGAAATTAAAACATTATTTCATCACAAATAATTTTTTATCTCTAAGCAACGTCACATGAAACTCAAGTTTTGATTTTAGAGAAATAATATATATTTGCATATATGTATATAAACAAAACGTTTATATACTCACGTAAATAAATAAATATTTTCAACATGATCCAGCCTCATAAAACTAAATTGTGGAACACTCCACGGTTCAAAAAAAAAAAATCCATGAATCTACCATGGTTTTGCAAAACCCTTTTCCTTCGTGTCGTCATACGTCCTCAAAGCGAAGGTTTATTTCAATTTTGTGAAGACTCACGCATTATATGATAAAGTTTTACATGAAATCTCATACACAAAATTTTATCACTGGACACAAGTTCATATATACATAAAGAAGAGAACTAGTTTCTCCGCATCATCGTTATTCTTTAAAACGAAGATTTTACTTCGGTTTTGTGAAAAATTCACTTTTTCGTGATAAAACTTTGGCTCACATGAAAGCTCATCAACATAGTTTCATCACTGAACCTACATATTCATATATGAAGGGAAATCACTCCCAAATCAGGAAGTATTACTAATTTTCAAAAACTAACGATCAAACGAACAAACATTTTCAAAACGAAGGTTTTCGACGAAACCCACACTCATATATACACGAGTATTGTAGTTGCGGATTATCTCACAACTACACCCTCATAAGAATCCATTAAAATGATTCCTAAACCTAATTAATTTGATATGAAACTAAGAATTTAAATACTAAGATTGTAAAGAAGACACAAAGATTTTTACGTGGTTCGATCAATGTGATCTACATCCACGGTGCTTCACTAGTGATTGTATGTGATTACATGATTTTACAATTGAGACTCCATTAATGAATATTTGGAGCTCTAGAATTTTGGGGAAGAAGATGATGAAGAAAATAAATCCCTCTCCTAACATTTTCTCCCTCCTCCTAAAATTATTCTCTCTTGCTAAAAAGATCTCTCTTACTTCTCATGCCTAAATGGCTATTTATATGATTTTACAATAGATAATAATTGTGTTGTCCCGCCATTTAGGATTTGAAGATTATCTTGTGAACCTTCGTGGCTTCATTTGCTCGCAAAATGTCCTTCTTGCTCGCAAAATGTATTTTCTCTCCACAATTTCGTAAGTTATTATTTGCTGTGATATTCCGCTCCTACATCTTGCCTCTTTTTTCTTGAATATTGCTTGAAGAGCGATCTTTAAGAAAAAATCACTTGCTGTGGTTGTTGGAGTAGTCTTTGATCTTTGTTGATGAAGGAACGAGCTAAAGAATATCAAACTCAAAAAGTATATACTTGCCTCTATTCTTTTGCGAAGTTCTGAAGCTTTAAGAAGTAATTAGAAGAATCATCTTGCGAAGTATGAAGTATAAGAAATATAAAATATCCTTGAAGAAGTATAAGAAGTACTTAGTCCTCGAAATATATAAGAAGTATGAAGTATCCTTAAGAAGTATAAGAAGTATTTAATCCTCGAATTATATATGAAGTATGAAATATCCTTAAGAAGTATTTAATCCTCGAATTATATAAGAAGTATAAAATATCCTTGATGAGAGTGATAAATATTGCCTATGTTCATGTGAAATTATTATTCCACTTTTGGTGAGGATTCTTGCTGAGAAGATAAAGAACATCAAATATTTTCTTGGGTATCCATAGTTGCCTCTGTTCTTTATCTATGAAGGAGAATTTTTGAGAAAATGTTGAATAATTAAATTGCATCTCTATTGTTATGTTGCCTCTGCCTCAAGTGGTAACCCTGTTATCTTCTGAATATTTCTACGAATTCCTGAGTTTTTCTGCGCATTTCTGAACTTCTGAATAGTGATGCGAATAGTGCTGCGAACATACTGTTGCGAATGTACTATTGCTAACATACTGTTACGAATCATACTGTTGCGAATGTACTATTGCTAATATAGTGTTACGAACATAGTGTTGCGAATATAGTGTTATGAACTTTGAATAGTCCTGCGAATTATGAACTTTTCTGCGAAGTTTCGTGGTATTTTCCTGTAAAATTTTGTACAATACTTGTGCGAATATAATATTTATGTAATGATTATGTTATGAAATGCGTATGCGATTCTTATGCCATGAAATGTTTATGCAATGCATTTATGATGCAAATATGATGCTTGAATGATGCGAGTATGATGCTTGTATGATGCAAATATGATGCTTGTATGATGCAAGTATGATGTGAATACTTATCTATTATAATGCATAGCTAATGTTTGTGTTACTTAGCTCATTTTTCTGCGGTAAAATTGATATATCTTTGAATTGCCTCTATTCATATAATTATCTTCGTAAGTTTATTTGTGTATTTTCTTATATAAATTCGTCTTTGATCGCGAATGAAATCGCCTCTTTTGCTATGACTTCATGATATATATTCTTGTAAAAATTCTTCAATGATATTGATGGAATTGTCTTCTTTGATATATATTGTCTTCAAAATTCTTCAATGATCTTGATGGAATTGTCTTCTTTGATATATATTCTCTTCAAAATTCTTCAATGATCTTGACGAAGTTGTCTTCTCTTCAAAACTTCATGATGTATATTCTTGTATAATTTCTTCAATGATTGTAATGAATTTCATTAATTGTTGTGGTCTTATCATGCCTTCCTAAGTAAAGGTCTTATTTTGCCACCTCTTTTGTAGCGACAAAATCGCAGGACGTTCTTACACTTTCATGCAAAAACCCATTGATCTTGCCTGATCTTTTTTGTATAGTATTTTAGCCTCTTCAGGAATTGTTGCGACAATATGACAGGTCTAAATATTCTTGCGAACATAAAGTCCCATGACATTGCCGTCTTGCGATGAAATCGCAGGACGTCTCTACACTTCCATGTAGTGACCCATTGATCTCATCTTAACTTCTTTATTATGTTCTGCGAGTTCTTTATTCCTTTTTTTTTTTTTTTTTTTTTTTTTTTTTTTTTAGAAGGCTCGCAGAACTTCATTTGTTGCACAAATATGACAAGCCTTTATGTTTTCACAAACAAGAAGCCTCGTGACATTTGCGTCTTATAGCACGTATCAGCTCCCTAATGGAGGGTGCTGCCCTTTATCTTCCCCCTGATTGCCCCTTCAAGAAAGCGTACATCGACCATACAAGGTTAGCTCTTCCCATCCGGTTTTTCCAACAACCAGCTTTTGTTCGCAACCTCTTATCCTTTTTTCCTATAGGTCTTATAGTTACGAGGTTGCACCCTATGGGGTATCTTTGGGCCAAGTGCATCATTTGCCAAGACTTGTCAAAAATAGCAGATGTGGTTCAACCTCACCCGGCACTCTTGACTCAACCGTGTACCTCGGCGCCTTGATCGTTTTCTGCACTTCTTGGGAAAGACAGTATGCCTTAGTCGCCCAACCTAAATCCTCTTACACCGCATTTTATATTGCGTAATGTCGCTAGATTAGGTGAGAATCCAAGGTGTCTAACCCGGATAGGTACCCCATTATTGGGTTGTACCCCAAAATGTTTACCATGTACTAAGGGTCCTTGGTGGTGTTCCGGTTACCCTTAGCCACGTTTATAGGTACCCCCTTAAATGACGTACTTTAGGACTTTGCCTCTTACGAAATATAGCTTCGCGAACTAGGGTGTACGCCACAAAGGTTTGCCTGTATAAAAATTTCTGCGGCTCTATTTCTTTTTTGGAGGCTGATCACAGATTGCGGTCTTTTATTCGCAAGTTAATCGTAAATGGCGGTATTTTTTCGCCTTTTATAAATCGAATCATAATTCTCTTTATTCGTAAAAACTCATCATAAATTTTTCATGTATATAAGATGTTGAATGTTTTCATAAAATCTTTAGTATAAGAAGTATGAGAAGTATTAATCAAAATTGTTCTATAGAAATATAGGAATTTAATTTTCTCTATTTTTTGTAATTTTGAAGTCTTTGAAAAAAATTTAGATCTTTAAATTATTTTTGATTAATTCAATTTTGAATTTTGCGAGTATATCTCTTTTGGTAAATAAAATCAAAAATATTTTGTCTCTTGTAAATAAAATATTCAAGTAAATGGTACTTACCTTTTTCGGATTGTTGTTGTCTCTTGATCTGCCTCTTGTATAATGTTGTGTCATACCAACTGTTCTAGCCATTTATTGCGAAATATATCTGTGAAATAATCTCCCATTTTCTTCTTGCGAAATATCCAAAAATCTTGCGAAGTAATAATTTGCACGAAGTAAACGAACATCTGCGAAGTAATGATTTACACGAAGTAGACGAACATCTGTGAAGTAAAAATTTGTACAAAGTTAACATCTGCGAAGGAAATGTTTATGATATAAATTTATGCTGCGAATGTTCGCAAGGTAAATATTTGCGAAGCAAAAATTCTATGTGAATATGGAGATTCAAACCCGCGTCCTCAAACCCATTTTCTTTGCTGCTGACCATCTGAGCTAGCTTCAGTTTGTGTTGGAATAGCATGATTAGTTTCATTAATTCTCATTTTAATGTCTTTTGTACCCTTATCGTCTTCTATCTTTTTTCTTCTTCGCAGGCACTGATTGATTTGGACCAAAGTGATTAAAGCTATACACCCAAATTCTTATTGGTTTGTGTTGACAAACTTGTCTGTATGGAATTGGTTTTCTTCCCAATTACATAGTTGAGGAATTAAAATGCTTGCCAAGGAAACGTTTGCGAGGATAACATCTCTATGTCCTCTTTGTTCTTGCAATAAATTTGCCTCTCTGAGTCGTTCTACTTGTTTCCTTTGGACTTGAGAGGCTTACAGCTTCAAGTCGGCCTAGTCATATGTAAACCTTTCTTCGCAGATGTGGAATTTTTCTTCGCAACTTCTTATTGTTGTTCTCATTGGAACATTCTGTTGATTGATATTGAGTTATCCTTCTTCCTGACTGATCTTTGTTTAGATGCTAAGGGTACAGCCTTGAGTTCATGTGTTTCTGGTGATTTTTCTCAAAATCATTACTGGTGCCTCTCCGTCATGGGTTGGTTTGCAAGATTGTTGTGAATGTTTTATTCGCATGCTCTTTTCTCTTCTGCCTTGTTGATTTGATCGTCATTGCCAATATTATCTCTTCTTCATATCTATTTCTTTGGTCCGCCCTTAGTTTGTTCTCTTCTTGTATGGTACGTAATATCATCTGTGTTTGCTTCTTGTTGGTGTGCACCTTCCCAAATTGAGCTGTCTTCAATGGGCTGATATTTCTTCACATTAAATCCTCTTCCTTCACATTATTTCGCAGAAATACATACTTCGCAGAAATACATACTTCGCAGAAGCAATTGACAATTTGTTAGATGGTTTTCTGCGAAGCTATGAAATCTTTGTCTTTTCATGTTCCTACATCAGCTCCTTCCCTTTAGTGATGGTGACAAAGTAACTATTACTTCTCTTTACACGTAAGTTTAATCGTTCTTTGCGAATGAAGGGTTTCTGAGTATTCTTTGTTCCTCGATGCTCTTATTGTCACAAATCTTCTACGTTGTTCTTGGTTTTTCCTTCTGCTGCATTTTCTTTGTTTTATTGCCTGTGGCACTTGTATTTGTTGGCTGAGAAGTGAGCTGAAAACTGATTG
The DNA here is from genome assembly GCA_023529315.1 of Papaver bracteatum. Lineage (NCBI taxonomy): Eukaryota > Viridiplantae > Streptophyta > Magnoliopsida > Ranunculales > Papaveraceae > Papaver > Papaver bracteatum. Next base: position 5,829,058 of record JAJJWX010002058.1, on the reverse strand, counting down.
GATTTAGCTTTATTTCGTTGAATTTCATCCTTCGTATGTTGGTATGGCTAGCCCATTGATCTCTTTCTTTTCAGGTTTCAAATTCTCTCTACCGTACACTTACTTCCTAGCCTATATCTTCGCAGGAGAGCTTTACGTCTTCGCAAGAATTCCTCCTTGTTGAACCAAAACTCCACTGACTACTCTCCTCTCATATTCTAACTCTATCACAATTATCACCAACAACTCTAACCCCTAATTTGAACTTGCGGCTCCAAGTCCAACGTTAAGCAATGGTCACTTTCCTTCCCATTCTTTTACGATATTATTCTGAAACTCCTCCAGTATCTAGTTATCAGCTTCATCACCTTCAAAATTTCCCTCCAAAACTACAACTTCCACCTCCGCCAAGGACTCAGTGCCTAAGTTAACAATGTTCCCAGAGAGAGTATCTACTAAAACTATTCCTAGAAGATAATTTTCCCTTCCTTCGTTAATATTTGCCTAATTCGGGCTGTTGACCTCTTGGATGACTTTATATTCGCAAAACCGGTATATAAGCCTTCTTCCCGCATGCTCTTATTTGATTTTGCTTCGTAAAACCGATGTACGAAATTCTATTTTGTATGGCTTATAACTGGAATTACCGTGACTTCATTCTCTGAACTGGTACATGTTCCAACTTAGATATGTGACAAACTAACGGATCATTCATCCTCGCATTTGTTTAGATTCTGGATCCTTTCTTGGCTAACTTATTCTGCCCTTTGATGCTCTCCATTCTCCACTACTGGTCTCATTCTTGTCGATAGATTTATTTCCTCATGCTGGGACTTCTTCATCTGATGATGATGATTCATTGATCGCAAGCTTTCTTTGCTGCGATCAATTCTTGGCCTGTTTATGTTCTTCTAGTTTAGTTGGATCATGAATTTCATCCTTTAGCTTAGTCTTGATTCTCTGAAATTCCTTGAGTCCTTAACGAAATTTGCGGCTGAATAAATGACTGCGGCTTAATATGTGAATCTTCGGCTCAACTGTATTGATTCTTATGATTAATTTACATAACAACTTCCAAATATGGCACTGATGATTTTTCATTCATGGCTTCATTCTCATTCATCTTCTGATTTTCTTCTTTTTCATTTCCTTTGCTCGTAACTTCCCTTATAAACTCTTTGCTTTTCCTTCATCAATCAGCAGAAAAGTAGTATCGTAGCTATCTTTTAGCCGGTAAAATGTTTCTTTTCGCAAATATTTTTAATGTTCTCTTCGTGCTACTGAATCTTTTCCCATATCTTTAATGTTCGTAACTATCGTAGTTGAAATCCATGGTAAATTTGTGGTTGAGCTGCGAAGTTGTATATCTCTCTGCGAAGCATTAGCTAGACTACATATTTTTGTAATTGGATTATGTTTGTGGCATCCGCGGTTGAATTATTTCCGTCCTTTGTTGTCTTTTGGGTAAATTGGTTACTCCTGGCTGATGAATTTTCTGCGAGTAAACTTTGATGAACTTTTCTTTGAGTGAAATCTTTGTAAATCGTTAATCGTTGTGTGATGATAATCTCTTGGTATTACTGAGCAAATTTCCTTTGCGCCGTTAATTGACTCATTAATTTTACTTCTTTGCTTGGTCGTTTTGTTTCTTTGATTTGTTCTGTATTGTATATCCTTCTGATGTAGAAACTCATCCCCTTTTTCATAACTTCGCATCTTCATCTTTTTCTTTTACTTTCTTTAACTGTTGTCGATGTTTTGCTTCCTGAAGACACAATTTCTCAATTGAAACTTCCACTTTTCTTCTCAAAATTTGTAGACCTAATGGAATTCATCACCAACAGTAGCCATTTTTTCTAAAATTTCCTGAACCAGCAAGATCAGTCCATGTTTCTAGCGCCAATTATGTAGTTGCGGATTATCTCACAACTACACCCTCATAAGAATCCATTAAAATGATTCCTAAACCTAATTAATTTGATATGAAACTAAGAATTTAAATACTAAGATTGTAAAGAAGACACAAAGATTTTTACGTGGTTCGATCAATGTGATCTACATCCACGGTGCTTCACTAGTGATTGTATGTGATTACATGATTTTACAATTGAGACTCCATTAATGAATATTTGGAGCTCTAGAATTTTGGGGAAGAAGATGATGAAGAAAATAAATCCCTCTCCTAACATTTTCTCCCTCCTCCTAAAATTATTCTCTCTTGCTAAAAAGATCTCTCTTACTTCTCATGCCTAAATGGCTATTTATATGATTTTACAATAGATAATAGTTGTGTTGTCCCGCCATTTCGGATTTGAAGATTATTTTGCGAACCTTCGTGGCTTCCTTTGCTCGCAAAATGTCCTTCTTGCTCGCAAAATGTATTTTCTCTCCACAATTTAGTAAGTTATTATTTGATGTGATATTCCGCTCCTACAGGTATATAATTTTATCATGAGAAATATGTGAACAACCCATAGAACTCATGAACATCAGCAAACATAAAAAAAGGGGGGTTCGATGCATACCTGTCGGCGTCGGCCGGAAATTGCCCGACGGCGGCTACGGCGACGGCGGACGATGGTGCTCCGGCAAACTTTTCTTCTCCTCTTGATGATTGCGTGAAGGTGATGAGGTGATGAAGCTCTGGTCGTGTAGGGAAAAAAAAAAGGAGCAATTCCTTTTATATCAAACTTTATTTCCAAATCCTAATTTTCTAAGGATTTTCTTATTGGGCCCGACCCGCGAATAAAAAACGACCAAGGTCCTGTCATCCAAATCAGCGGCTCAACACCAACTTATGCTCGTCAAATGACATTCTATCATGCAACAGAAACCATCTTTCAAGTCATGGTACGCTCGTACGATCGAAATACGGTAACATCTTAACTTATAACTGAGTTCAATTACTTGCATTGTTATGAACGGAAAATCACCATTCAATGCTGACTGAGGAACACGGCCTTCACTAAGCAGGGTACTTAATGTAGATGGTGGATTTTTGACAAAGGCTAAAATCGTAAACCCATAATTATACGAACATCTGATATATCAATCAGACGTGAATATTGAGACACTGATATCTCATTGAATTCTTTGATTGAGAATACTTGCTCTCAGAGTGCATATATATATGTAGTATCACAGCTGGACAACGACGTATCTCATGAATAACTTAACATTTCAGTAATTATTTCTATCGCGGTATGGACAACTCCCAGACAGCTTGCTCTGCTAGTATAGAGCAATGACGTCTTCAGGATACAAACAACGAGTTTACCCTGACTATGTAAAAGATATGAAGCTCTAGAAAGCTTATATTAAAATAATTAATTCTCCTAGACAGACCGCTCTGCTAGTATAAAGTCATAAATTAATTATTCATAAATTCTTGGATTTATCCGCAGAATTTCTGAAAATATTCAAATATTTTCGCAGATATTTCATTACGCAAACCATGGTTCTTCCCAACAGAAATCCAAGGATTAGTAATAAATATTCGATGCACGGGAATCAGGGATACCTCTGAGCAAGCCCTGTCTCAAACTTAAATTCTTGGATTCATCCGCAGAATTTATGAAAATATTCAAATATTTTTGCAAATATTTCATTACGCAAACCATGGTTCTTCCCAGCAAAAATCCATGGGTTATTAATAAATATTCGACGCACGGGCATCAGAGTTACCTCTGAGCAATCCCTGTCTCAAACTTATATTCTTGGATTCATCCGCAGAATTTCTGAAAATATTCAAATATTTTCGCAGATATTTCATTACGCAAACCATGGTTCTTCCCAGCAGAAATCCATGGATTAGTAATAAATATTCGACGCACGGGCATCAAAGCTACCTCTGAGAAAGCATTGTCTCAAACTTAAATTCTTGGATTCAGCTGTAGAATTTCTGAAAATATTCAAATATTTTCGCAGATATTTCATTACGCAAACCATGGTTCTTCCCAGCAGAAATCCATAGATTAGTAATAAATATTCGACGCACGAGCATCAGAGCTACCTTCTAAGTAAGCCCTTTTTAAAATGATGCAAGTTTATTCAACAATGATACATTAACAACCACCGCACGAACGAGTATTTCAAAATACGATGGAATGATGAACCTATGCAAAATAGGATGAAAAATAACAAATAATAAAAAATTGACCAAGGTGCTGGGAGCATGGACCCACTGACCGGCCGACCGTGCCTTGGTCAATCCCAGTGCCGTGGTCAATCCCACACCGGTTTCATATTTTTATCATATTTTTGTTGTTTTCCTTGAGTTCATGAAAAACCTTTCACTTGAACAAATATCATTTGTTTTGAGGAAACTCCTCAATTTTATGGTGCTTCCTTCGCGCGGAAGAAATAATATAAATTAGGGACAAACATGATGGGGGAGTGACCATTGGAAAACCGGCCCCACACCTCATGGTTCCTCATTATTTTATTATTATATTTCCCTAATTTCATGAAAACTCCTTAATCTCATGATATTTCCATGGTCCCATGAAAAATAATAAAATTAGGGAAACCCGTGTGCACGGGCCATGGCCGGTCGGCCAAACCCTAAGTGGATCACACGTCCCACTTTTTTATTAGCATATTTTTCATGTTTTCATAATCCCATGAAATTACTTGATTTCATGATATTTCCTTCAAATTATGAAAATTCCTTCAAATCATGAAATAATACATAAAATTAGGGAAAACGCACGGGACCGGGCTATGGCCGGCCAACCATGCTCCAAGTCGGTCCCACACGCTCACACGTCCCTTATTTTATTTATTATTATTTTTTATGTTTCCTTCATCTCATGGAAACTCCTTGATTTCAACAAAAACTCTTTAATTTTGGCAAAACTCCTTCGTTTTATCATATTTTCCTAAAATCATGAAAAATATTACAAAAATTATGAAAACGTGTGGGATAGCTCCCTTGGCCGGACGGCCGGCTATGCCTTGGCCATGACTGGTCCCACACTTCATAATTATTTCATTTTTTCATTATTTTCCTTCATCCGATGAAGTTTTGGCGGTTTTATCAAAAAAACCCTAATTTTGTCATATTTTCTCGAATGGTCACTCAAACGTGCACCAGAAAATATCAAAATTCTCAGGACTGAGACACGGACGTCTCAACGAAAGCATGTTACCTTGACCAACCAGGGTTGGCTTTTTGGCTCGCAATGAGCTAGTCCCACGTGTTTTCACAATTTGACCTAATTTGCACAATTGCACGTATTAGGTCCAAAACTCTCCAGATAATTTCAGAATTTGACGGAGCGATCATCATTTGATCCCGTGACCACCCAGGACCGGTTTCATGACCCCTTGGTCGGTCCCTCACCTTTTCATAATTAATTAGGTTTTATCACCTAATACTGAACCCAGTAGTAATTCAATAAATGATTAAACCAGCATTTAATCATTCTTTCATCACTCACCAACTCTTCAAAAGGTCTTGATTTTTGCTCACGTGAGCATATGAGAATTTCATGGTTGATCCACGGTCCCATGAAGCCAGTTCTTCTTCATTCCATGGTTAATTTTCAAATAAACCATCAATCGGTCATCGATTGATCAAATTAGGGTTTCTGAATCCAAGGATCATGATTCCATATTCAAACGCTAATAATTTTGCAACGATCTCATGATCAGTATTCTTATTAATTATGCTCGGTTCAACTACCAGCGCTTTAATTAATATTTTATTTTGGTCACGCTGCCAATAATTCATCAAACGAGCAACACTTGCTCAGATGAGCAATATTTACTCAAATCAAGGAATATTGGTTCAACTATCAATATTCAACAAATTATCTAGCAACACTCGCTCACCTCAACGTGAGGATTCCACCACTGTCTCAGCAGACACGTTCGATTCATGAGTTGCAGAACATTTCACAAAATCATGTTTAACTCAGCAAATACGTGGACTCATCGTCCCACGAAGTCATGAAATCAACAACTGACTAAATTAACCACGAGACATCAATCGTGTCACTTGGGGGGATATTAACTAGGGTTTTGGTATGGAGGTCTACATCACGTGTGTTCATCCACGACGAGAATATGATCAAGTTATGCAATCAGTTGGAAGAATCAGCAAGATAGTGGGTGAAAAATTAACCAAGTCTCCGCACGATGAGTAATTGGTTTAACACGATTTTCCACTTCCCTACTCTCTGATTCCAGCAAACTATCACACTTCATGGGATCATGGTGTTTTCAACTCCGACATTATATAATGTCTCTGAATCCTGATTGAAACAACAACATTCGAAGAGTTTTCAAACATTCGAACAACAATCGTCTGAACGAGCAATTTCTCACCAAAGTTCATATAGGCGCTCTTTTGTCTACACGAACTTACAAAAATTACTCTCAATCAGGCAAGATTCAATCATTCAGAGCATTTCACGCTGAATTCATAGCACACCTACAATCTCAGATCATCATTGATCTCACACATTTCTCAGCTTCCCTCCTACAGATCAACCCATCCTCTCTTGTGACCGAATTTACTCTAGAACGACCATTGTCTTGGTTTAGGCCGGAGTACTACAGATTGGTCACTCGAACTTAAAGCACCCCTTTCATAGCGGTGCATCTATGTGAGGTTGAACATTTTGCTTGGTTCAAGGAATCTCCTCCACACGGTCGTCCTCAATTCTGTAAAAACCAGCAAATCATTTTTCCCCATCTACAGATTGGCGACCACAGTGGGGTATCATTCTATCGGTTGCAACCTCAATACTTTACAAGATAGTTGGTCTTAAGACTAACTCAACTACTTCAAACTCAATCCAGAGTCCTTCTAATGGGAATGCTCCTCCTTCTAATGCTATGTCTGGAAGCACGGAGGATGGAAGAGTCCCAACTCTAACTGAATTGGAACGAGCCCTGAAGATCCACACCAAGAACATGGATCTGATGAAGGATACAATGAATCACATACTTGATTTCCTTATCAAGCTAACGTCCAAGTTAGGAAGCATATCCGCTTCGGAAGTCCCACATGGGACTGACTTGTCACACGATGGCCGTCAAATCAACAGTTTCACTACTTATGAGAAATCGATAGACCAGGAGGTGGCACAACTGGTCGAAGGTTTATGTGAACTTTTACACTTTTCCAGGAAGCAGCGAACCGACATGTTTGCTGCAATCAACAATATATCATCTGAAGTACCCTTAGCATCTTCACCTCCAGCTGAAGAAACATTCATGATGTCTGAACATTCAATCAACAACATCACCTTTGGAGAAGAGGACCGCATGGCAGATGAAGGAAATAATCGAGCCATGTACGTGACCGGATTTATCAAGGACTCTGAATTCAAGAGTGCTCTCGTTGATACAGGCGCTTCTACAAATATCGTCACCATGAAGACTCTCAAGGCGGCCAAGTTTCCACGAAATAAGATCGTTCGTTATCCCATCTTGATGACAGGTTTTGAAGGAAGCCAGATCCACACATATGGATACGCATACATAGACCTGAAGGTGGGGCCTATTCAATCAAAATCCAAATTCCACGTGATCGAACAAGAGCCTGACTATCACATGATACTCGGACGACCATGGCTCCATGACAATAAAGTGGTTCCTTCAACATACCATCAATGCATGAAATCTCTAGTCAACAACAAAATTGTTCGTATTGCGTCTTCATCATCTCCTTATGCCTCAGTATATGACGCTGAATTCCTTGAGTCTCAGAAGAACCTCCCCGAACCTCCGAATAAGGTTCACAGTGCTCCGCTCCCAAGTTGGAAGTGCATCGAGAAGGTTGCAGACAAGCCATTATCCTCAGACGTCACGGCAGCTAAGTCATCTACTACACCAATCAAGCGCCACAAGGATCAAACTTCAACTCATGAATCTAAGTTCATCATCAGTCGCGATGCGGAGGGGAGAATTATTTGCCGGCGTAAGGATTAACAATTAACATGGGAGAATGATGAAGATTCTACCCGCCCCGAAGAATCATGTCAGAGTGAGTCATCACTCGAATAAGAGGTTCAAGATGCTTCTCGACAGCTACAAGACGGCACTGACTCCACCACTGATGATCTCGAAATGATCAACATTGGAACGGAGGACGATCCAAGGACGATTATAATTAGCTCAGCACTGACACCATAGGAACGGATGGAGTTAATAGCACTACCGAAATAGTATCAAGATATCTTCGCATGGACATACGAAGAAATGCCTGGTATGGATGGCAAATTGGTTACTCATCATCTGCACATCACCCCTGGTTCCAAAGCTTCAAGAAACCGCCTAGACATTTCAAACATGAAGTCGAAGAACAGATCAAGGTCGAGATTCAGAAATTATTGGCAGCAGGATTCATCAAACCTATTCAACATCCAACATGGATGGCAAATATTATTCCTGTCAAGAAGAAGAACGGTCAAATCAGATGATGTGTTGATTTCAGGAATCTGAACAAATGATGTCCAAAGGATGACTTTCCTTTACCCAATATTGACCTGCTCGTGGATGCAACTAGCGGTCACGGTATGTTCTCATTTATGGATGGTTACAGTGGATATAATCAGATTAAGATGTATGAGCATGATGCCGACAAACTGCATTTCGTAATCCTATTGGGAACTTCCACTACACGGTGATGCCTTTTGGATTAAAGAATGTCGGGGCTACCTATCAGCGAGCCATGACTTCTATATTCCATGACATGATGCACAAGAAAGTGGAAGACTATGTCGATGATGTCATGGTGAAATCGAAGACTCGATCATCTCATTTCCAAGTTCTGAGACAAGTCTTTGAAAGCTGCATAGAATACAAATTAAAGATGAACCCTCCGAAGTGCGCTTTTTGTGTTTCCTCCGGAAAGTTTCTAGGATTCCTGGTCACAGTAGAAGGAATCAAGGTCGATCCAGATAAGACGAAATCTATTACCACCATGCCTCCTCCACGCACCGTGAAGGAACTCCAAAGTTCTATGGGCAAGGTAAATTATATTCGACGCTCTATTCCTGGATTAGCCCAGCTTATTGCTTCGTTCACCCCTCTATTGAAGAAAGGAGCAAGCTTCACCTGGACAACCATCCAACAAGAAGCATTCCAGAAAATACAGCAGATATTGTTATCACCCGCTGTCATGAAGTCTCCAGTGCAAGGTCAACCGTTGATACTTTACACGACATCCAGTGATGTCGCTATCGGAGCACTCCTTGCTCAAGAAGACGATGAAGGCATCGAATGGACGATATACTACTTTAGTCGTATAATGCGAGATGCTGAACTCCGATACCCAAAGGATGAAAGAGCATGCTTGGAATTAGTGCATGAAATACAGAAATTCAGGCACTACTTACTATCCAACAAAGTCGTGCTCGTTTCCAAGGCTAACTCTATAAAGTTTCTACTATCAAAGCCATCCTTGATAGGAAGGCCAGCAAAATGGTTAATTCAGATGTCAGAATTTGACATAGCATGTACGCTACCAAGAGCAATCAAAGGGCAGGCAATAACAGACTTACTCGCTGCTTTTCACGGAGATGATGCAACGGTACCACATGAAGACGTACCTGGTGAGTTTCCAGACATCTTGATCATCAAGGAAGAGACATGGCTTATGTACTTTGACGGTTTTGCTACTCCTAGCAACGACACTTGAGGAGCAGGCATAGTGCTCGTCTCTCCATCTGGCGAGGTTTTCACACATTCATTTAAGCTGGATTTCCATTGTACCAACAATTCAGTAGAGTATGAAGCATTCCTATTGGGATTATCCTTGGACAAGCAAGCCGGAGCAACACATCTCGAGATAAGGGGAGATTCAAAACTACTGGTCAATAAAATGAATGGAACCTATTCTCTTAAATAAATTACATTGGCTCTCTTCAGAACTGAAGCTCAGCGGCTGCTGACCTACTTCGCTGATGCAACGATCGTCCATACTGGGCGAACCAACAATAGGCATGCCGACTGCCTGGAAATTCTCGCCTCTAATTTGCAATTTGAAGGATCAGAAAAGAAAATCACTGTACAAAGGCGTACTGTTTCATCTACATGGCTTGCTCAAGTTGAAGATATTCAGGCAGATGATTAGCGAGCACCTATTATTCACGAATTGAACAGTTCTCTTTCAGAAGGGAAAGTCAGTCTCAAAGAATTAAAGAATTATTTCTTACTTTATGGAGCATTATATTATCGAAACCCTGATGGGTCTTTATCACGATGTATTGGACCTGACGAGGCAGACGAGAAACTCAAGCGCATACATGAGGAAACCTGTGGACAGGCACTGGTAGTAACACTCTACCGAAATCTTCAAAGAATGGTATACTATTGGCCTTCCATGGAGGTTCAATCAAGAGCTCTGCAAAAGTCATGTCCCAACTTCCAGACGCCTCCCCATCACTTGGAAGTTCTAACGTCCCATCACACCGGGGACTGGAGGGAACCTTACATCAAGTACCTTCGGGACAATGTACTGCTGCTGGAAAATAAAGAAACAATCAAGCTCATTCAGAGAGCTAAGAGATTTGTTTTTCTCGATTGGATTTTATATCTCAGAAGTTTTGGTGGAAACTTACTAAGATGCTTAGTTGAGCATGAAATCCCAGCGATTCTAAAGGAAATGCATGACGGGGAGATCAAGGAAAGAAGAAATTATTTCTCCAGGTTCATGAGAAGTATTACTGGACGACCATGGAAGATGATGCAGCTTCACACGTTCAAAGATGCCATCAATTCCAATTCCATGGTTCGGTGTTCCTAAACACATCGTCACTGATAATGGAACTCCTTTTGCCAACAAACATGTTACATAATTTCTCGAAGAATATGGCATCAAAAAAGTTTTCTCTACACCGTATTATCCTCAAGGAAACGGGAAAGCATAGTGCCGCAATAAAACTTTGATCCGAATTATCAGTCGATCAGTTCATGATAATCCCTGAACCTGGCATGAACAACTGCCTATGGATTTATGGGATTATCGAACCGCGCCAAGGATATCGATTGGAACCTCACCATATTCTCTCGTCTACGGAGCTGATGCAATATTACCAGCAGAAATCAAAATTTCCTCAGCAAGGATCGCAACATCCAGTGGAATACGATGAGATGAAACTGAAGTGTCCAACTCAAGGATCGCTGAACTGGACATGCTTGAATCAAAGCGGGCTAAGGTGGAAAAACATGTAGAAACCTACAAACAAAGAATCTCCAGAGCTTACAACAAAATGGTAGGAGATCTGGTATTAAATACAGCAAAGCACATTCAACAAGACATGTCCACTCCCAAGTTCTCTCCGAAATAGGAAGGACCATATGTGGTTATCAAGGCAGTGTCTAGAGGATACTACAAAATCTTAAAAATTAATGGAGGTGTAGAAGGAAATATAATCAACGGCAAGTGGCTCAAAGCATATTACGCTTGATCCTTAGAGAAAAAATACCTTTTTATCATTCCATCATTGCAAACATTTTAAAAAATGTCATTTTCATTCCTTGAAAGAGAATTCAAATTCTCCTTTGTTCATTAAATATTCCATAAATGAGAAAAATTCATATATACCATGATCAATTATTCAACCTAGCCAGAAATTAATTTAAAAACAACAATCATAAATGCTCACTCAGAGCAAACCGTCCAGCAACGGATAATCCCTATAAGAAACTTTGTCAAGTTACTTCTGAAAGATCCTAGTATTTACCTTCAGATCCTCGACTGCCTTCTCAACCCTGGAAGATTCCATAGCCAATAGCTTCTCCTCTTCTAATAACGCATTGGTCGCGGAAATTACATCAGCATCCTCTGCCGCCTTATGGATCTTGATTATCTCAAGTCAGCGACGAAGCCATATCACATTGAACCGCAACATCTCACAGTTCAAGATCATATCATCCCATTCATGCAGATCATGGTTTTTGACATCTCGCAAGTGCCTTTAGTTCATCTCCTCAATAATTGGCAACAGTCCAACAACTATGGTCAAGAGAGTCGTAGGAAAGCCTTTCCATACCTCTGTAGTATCAATATGGCCATAATTCTTCAATATCCTGGTGTATAAAGGCGCGTGACGTTTGGGAATGATGAACCCACCAACCACTTCATTGTCCGGGAAAGTATTGATTAAACGGGCATCAAAAGGGAGTCCAACTATGGGATATTCACGGGTATGAACACCGTCTCCCTCTTCCATGGACCCTACATAATCTTCACCAACTTGGTCAAGGTTATCTTCAACCTCAACTATGGTCACAGACTTTCCGCTCCTCCTTCTAGCATCAACAACGACACGGACATCCTCCTGTAACAAAACGGAGAAGTATTTAATGTCAAGGGAGTGCAGTATAATCTCAAGAGTTATGAGGTTACTTACGGATGATCCAGCCTCAGCACGAGATGACATGTACCGCACATGATCTCTGATAGTTTGCTTGGGCCGGGATGAAGCGTTCTTCTGATTACCCTACAGAAAGTTTTTCTTTAATGATCAAATCATCATCTTGATCAGGCAAAGATAAGAGGGGTGAAAACTTACGGAGATACACGCTGCTATTTCATACTTTGACTGAGTATCATCTTGAGAAGAAATACCATTGCTTGACATAGTGGCAACAAGGTATGATCACGAATTCTATGCGCGATGAAACTAACTCAGGAATGGAAGAAATATTTACGTAGACGATAGCCTCGAAGTCTTGAAGATATACGTTAGACACGGTGAAGGTTTATCTTCTGTGGATAGTCAATTTTGTTGCGGGTTTTACTGAAACCCTAACATTTCAACAAGGGCAACACTGAAGACACGGAGGAAAAATAGCTGGGATTGGCACGCATGGTCAAGTTATAAGAACTCATGTGTAACACGTGTTCTCTAAGCCTATGCAACACGTATCTTTCATTTCTTTCTACAAACGGAAATCACTAAGGCGAATCAAAAGTCATGATAAATTCAAGGCATGAACATTGGTTCATTTACTCAGAAGAATCAACATTAATAAAAGCATTTTCTCATTCAAAGGAAAATTCTAAATCATAAGAAAATTTGTTCAAATCATCGAAGAAATGTCTACTACGAAGCTTAAAGAACATTCAAATGTTTCAAAGAAGGAAAGAAGACAAAACTACTCGTCAGACTCATTATCATAATCGTCATCACTATCCTTCTTGTCATCCGAGTTGTCATCACTATCTTCTTCATTATCAGAATCAGTGTCGACGGGTCTCGAATAAGCTTCTGGATCATCATCTGAATCCGAATCTTCCTCCGATTCAGCTCCAAATCGCTTCATGGACCTCTGGTACTCTCTTTCATTTTGATCATTCCAGGTCCCGGGTACCTCCCATATGTCTTCTTCAGAATCATCGGCATCAGAGTCAGCAGGCAGCCCTTCCATGTGATGTTTCTCCTTATCCCTTTGCATTCTGCGCCGGATTCGATCCTTCTCACGCTGACGAGCATCTTTTGCGTCATCCTCAAATTTTCTTTTCCTGAGTTCAGCGAAAGATACCCTCCTCTCATTCAAGGGTACGCCAGACTTCGGCCCCTCACCCTGAGAGGATTTGGATTTCGATACAGAAACTTTGGAGTCTTCATCAGAAGAGCTAGAGGAAGAAGAATAATTGTTGTTGTCGGACATTTTCTGGAATCAGAAGCGCAAAGGGAAAATTAGGCTAAGGCCCAACCCATGGATAACCCATAATATGAGGCCCTTAATTAAAATAAGTTTAAATCTAGGCCCCAAATTATTAAAAGACCTTGATACCCTTATGCATATTGTCAAGCCCATAATTAAATAAAATTTAAATTTAGGCCCAAAATTATTAAAATATTATGTGATGATGTTCCAACCACCTCCAACCACCACAGCCACCGCCAACCACCTCCGACCACCACCGCCATCCACCTCCGACCACCACCGTCAAACCACCTCCGACCACCACCGACGGCCACCACCGCAAACCGCCGCCGTCAGCCACCTCCGACGGCGGCGACGCCACCAACCGCCACCACTACCGACCACCACCAACATGATGTGTATACATAACTTACACATGCATATGACATGTGTATCTAGAAGTTACACATTCATATAAAATGTGTAATGCAAAGTTACACTTGTACATAGATGTGTACTCTGTAGTTACACATGTGTACGCATAAGTTACACATGCGTATGGCATGTGTATCTACAAGTTACACATCCATATGCATGTGTAACGTTTTATTACACATGCTATATGTAAGGTTATCTACAATTTATTCATCATAAAATACATGTATTACTTTAATTTTCATTTACAATTATTTGTCCGTTCATCAATTACTACAATCATAGTAATTGGTTGTTTGAACACAATAAACGAATTAAAACAAGAGATATGGAAAGCGAAATCCAAGAAATAATCTACAATAATTAAGTTCTCAGACTCAGGCCATAACTGACCACATATCAATTCCATCGGAAACCATGTCCAGTAACTGCAACCAACACCAACTGAGTACAAATCTCAGCACCAACCAGCTTCATTTCCTCTATTTCATTACCACTATCTTAACTGCAGCTGCACTAGTACCTGTAATCATTCAACTGAACGCACTCCATTATACGAAAAACCAAGAAGAATGCAAGCAATAGTTATGTATGGGTAATCATTATTTAAACCCCAAAATTAACAGTTAGGCATGTGTAATCATTAGTTACACATATAATTAACACGTGTAAGCTAAAGTTACACATGCATATGGCTTGTGTAACCTGCAATTACACATCCATATGGCTTGTGTAACCTACAGTTACACAGCCACATGCCTTGTGTACTCATAGCATGTTATTCATTAACGCTAGAAAAAAGGACATCACACATAGCTACTTGTGATTCTTAAACAGTAAAATCTACTCAATAACACTTAATCAACTGAAAATTGCAACATAATAATTTGAAAGGTATATAACTAGTAGATGCTAGTGTAACTACTTTTACAGTCTACCAACCAATAAAGAAAGTTCTTAGGCATAACACAATATCTTCCAACTACTCTTTAGCCTCATCGACTCCTGCAACGTCAGCAAATGTGATACTTCACTGTGTTTTTTGGACTGTTGCTCCACCAGAACCCCTATTTTCATGACTCCTCGGATGCACAGTTGTATCATGTATGAATAACATAATTAACATATGTAAATAGTAATTACACATCCATACTCTAAACACTACTAAAACAAGCATGTGTAATTAACTGGTACACATACAAAATGCATGTGTAATTTTGAGTTACTCATGCACATGGCATGTGTAATCAACAGTTACACATCCACACCCATGTATAATCAACATGATCATGTTACTCAATAACAACAGATCGAACTAGTTAGCTTACAGTCAAAAACAACCTAAACAAAGACATAAAGAATTAACAGATATAAGTTTCATATTCATATTAGGTTACATATGCATATCCCATCAACTTAGCATGTGTAATTATAAGTTACACATCTAATTTGTATGTATAACTATTATATACACATTCATTTAGCTTGTGTAGCTAGAAGTTACACATTTAATTAGCATGTGTAACTAGTAGTTACACTGCCAATGCTCCAGCTTTGACAGCCTTGGCAACTTTGTTAACCAGCACCTTGGGGTCAGACTTCTTAGTATTGCATCCATACAATAAAACATTCAATAAAATATAGACTTTATATCCTATAAAATTAGCATTTGGAAGATATAAACAAGATATCATGGGACAAGATATAAACCAAGTAATGGCAAACATGATAGAGTTTACCGTAAGCAAACATAATGCTGTAACTAAAGAACATGATGTCACACCCATCTGTTCAAACATATTATGGGACAAATCAAGATTAATAATGTACAAGATACTCACATCATCTTTGGCTTCTTATTTCCATCCTCGATATCCTCTTCTTGTTCTAAATCATTGCATTTGAAGTCCCCCCTTTGTACTCCGCCAACACAAGAACCTGAATTAATTACTATATGTAAGTAAAATATATGTAACCTGAAGTTACACATTCAATCGGCATGTGCAAGTAAAAGTTGCACATGCTAATTAGCATGTGTAGCTAGAAATTACACATCTATTTAGCTTGTATAACTGAGAGTTACACATCCAATCAGTATGTGTAAGTAAAAGTTACACATCCACTTAGCTTGTGTAACTGAGAGTTACACATCCATATAATGCAAAGATATGTCTAGTGTCTTACACCTAACTGAGAGTTACACATTCATCTGTATTTGAATTACTTGCTATAACATCCTCTGATGTGTTTGATCTTACAATGATTAACCTATAACATCCTCATTGCAATCATTAATTATAATATTTCCAGGATTAATGTAATAAACAACAACTTGAGAATCCCTAAGAACTGAAGCATACTAAAAAGAAATAGATGCAGTGAAAAGTACTGAATGACACCCCAAAATTGGGTAGAGAGAACTTACAACTATGATCGAATTAGAGAAAAAAAATAGAGGTTAGACTTATCTTTCAGTTCCATTTCATTACAAAATATGCTAATATGAAATAGAAAAAAACATTATGCACAAGAAGTGTTGATTGAGAAGTATGAACATAGATAGTAATTACCTGCTTGCATAGAAACCATAGTGAAGAAACATCTTACCTTGTGAAATTTATTTGGTATCACTGAATCATTGCAGAAGCTACTTCATCCAAGATGAGTTTCATGCCTCTCCTTACACAAACAAATAAAACCAACTAAATCAACACCACCAGAATTGAGAAATAGAATTAATACTGAATAGAGATCATAATTTCACAAAGAAACATCGATTTTCAATGAATTTGTATAGACGAATTATTTTACAGAGAGAAGAAAGTCGAAATTAAGTTTTGAACTTTTAAATGACTTAACAGATGCTCTGCAATCCATTGAATCCATTCCCGGCACCATTCAAAAACAGCTTCCATTTCATATCTACCAAGAACATATGAAATTGAAAATTAAAAGCGAATAAAATTCAATCAAATCTACGGGTAATAAAGATGATGAGTCGTTGATATCGAATCTCTAATCAATTTTTAGATCGCAAATTTAAATTGAGAGTTACAATGATTTTGATGAAAAACAGATCCAAAAATTTTGTTAAATATTCTTCAAAATAGCTACATGATACAACCATAGAGACTAGATGAATGTAAATCTAAGATCTAAGTTAATTGAAAAACGCCTGAAGATTTATGTTTTGAAAAGTTTTTTTCTCAAATTTGTTTCTGAAATAAATGAATTAAAATCTCTTAATCGAAGCATAATCACTAGTAGAAGACGATACTTATCTATACGCTTGTTAATGAACTTGTGTTGAATCTGTAAACCGATTGAAACACAACTCGATTAGATCAATACCTGAGAAAATCTTCGAATCAACTGAAATCGATTATGTGATTGATATGTTAAATCGATTGAATATCATCAGCAGAGATCCAAAAACATCATCAGCTAAGGTCGATGAAGCTAAAATTGTCTTCTTCTTCTTCGTAAAACACGATCTGAAAACCTTAAAACTATTTAGAGCAGAAACTAGAGAGATAAAGTGAAAATGAAAATAAAACCGATGATATTCCTCTGTATATATTCTAAAGGGCAGTGTTGTCACTATTAAAATTCCTAATAATTAATTGTGGGCCAGATCTGAAAAAATATTGATATTCCGGGCCTAGTAATATCATTTTATGAAAGTATGGAGTTGACAGTGGATGATCCATTTGGTGGGGCTTCAAAATATTGAACCCATATAGTAAGGTGGTTCTAGTATTTTTCACAAGCGCAAAAGATTATCAACCTGCAAACAAATCCATCGGCGAAAATAGTAACTCTTAACTCTTACCTTTTACGCTTCTACTAACAGTAGTGAGAGTAATGCTAGAGTTAATGCTCTGAAAACGTCTGCTTCTTCAAAACCTACAAAAGACGTTCAAAAACTCAGATTTTTCGTTAAATCATGAACTTTTCTACTGTGTGAGCATTCACCATAGACTCATGGAAATTAAAACATTATTTCATCACAAATAATTTTTTATTTCTAAGCAACGTCACACGAAACTCAAGTTTTGATTTTAGAGAAATAATATATATTTGCATATATGTATATAAACAAAACGTTTATATACTCACGTAAATAAATAAATATTTTCAACATGATCCAGCCTCATAAAACTAAATTGTGGAACACTCCACGGTTCAAAAAAAAAAATCCATGAATCTACCATGGTTTTGCAAAACCCTTTTCCTTCGTGTCGTCATACGTCCTCAAAGCGAAGGTTTATTTCAATTTTGTGAAGACTCACGCATTATATGATAAAGTTTTACATGAAATCTCATACACAAAATTTTATCACTGGACACAAGTTCATATATACATAAAGAAGAGAACTAGTTTCTCCGCATCATCGTTATTCTTTAAAACGAAGATTTTACTTCGGTTTTGTGAAAAATTCACTTTTTCGTGATAAAACTTTGGCTCACATGAAATCTCATCAACATAGTTTCATCACTGAACCTACATATTCATATATGAAGGGAAATCACTCCCAAATCAGGAAGTATTACTAATTTTCAAAAACTAACGATCAAACGAACAAACATTTTCAAAACGAAGGTTTTCGACGAAACCCACACTCATATATACACGGGTATATAATTTTATCATGATAAATATGTGAACAACCCATAGAACTCATGAACATCAGCAAACATAAAAAAAAAAGGGGGTTCGATGCATACCTGTCGGCGTCGGCCGGAAATTGCCCGACGGCGGCTACGGCGACGGCGGACGATGGTGCTCCGGCAAACTTTTCTTCTCCTCTTGATGATGGCGTGAAGGTGATGAGGTGATGAATCTCTGGTCGTGTAGGGAAAAAAAAGGAGCAATTCCTTTTATATCAAACTTTATTTCCAAATCCTAATTTTCTAAGGATTTTCTTATTGGGCCCGACCCGGGAATAAAAAACGACCAAGGTCCTGTCATCCAAATCAGCAGCTCAACACCAACTTATGCTCGTCAAATGACATTCTATCATGCAACAGAAACCATCTTTCAAGTCATGGTACGCTCGTACGATCGAAATACGGTAACATCTTAACTTATAACTGAGTTCAATTACTTGCATTGTTATGAACGGAAAATCACCATTCAATGTTGACTGAGGAACACGGCCTTCCTCACTAAGCAGGGGACTTAATGTAGATGGTGGATTTTTGACAAAGTCTAAAATCGTAAACCCATAATTATACGAACCTCTGATATATCAATCAGACATGAATATTGAGACACTGATCTCTCATTGAATTCTTTGATTGAGAATACTTGCTCTCAGAGTGCATATAGATATGTAGTATCACAGCTGGACAACGACGTATCTCATGAATAACTGAACACTGCAGTAATTATTTCTATCGCGGGATGGACAACTCCCAGACAGCTTGCTCTGCTAGTATAGAGCAATGACGTCTTCAGGATACAAACAACGAGTTTACCCTGACTATGTAAAAGATATGAAGCTCCAGAAAGCTTATATTAGAATAATTAATGCTCCTAGACAGACCACTCTGCTAGTATAAATTCATAAATTAATTATTCATAAATTCTTGGATTTATCCGCAGAATTTCTGAAAATATTCAAATATTTTCGCAGATATTTCATTACGCAAACCATGGTTCTTCCCAACATAAATCCATGGATTAGTAATAAATATTCGATGCACGGGAATCAAGGATACCTCTGAGCAAGCCTTGTCTCAAACTTAAATTCTTGGATTCATCCGCAGAATTTATGAAAATATTCAAATATTTTTGCAGATATTTCATTACGCAAACCATGGTTCTTCCCAGCAGAAATCCATGGGTTAGTAATAAATATTCGACGGACGGGCATCAGAGTTACCTCTGAGCAATCCCTGTCTCAAACTTAGATTCTTGGATTCATCCGCAGAATTTCTGAAAATATTCAAATATTTTCGCAGATATTTCATTACGCAAACCATGGTTCTTCCCAACAGAAATCCATGGATTAGTAATAAATATTCGACGCACGGGCATCAAAGCTACCTCTGAGAAAGCCTTGTCTCAAACTTAAATTCTTGGATTCAGCTGTAGAATTTCTGAAAATATTCAAATATTTTCGCAGATATTTCATTACGCAAACCATGGTTCTTCCCAGCAGAAATCCATAGATTAGTAATAAATATTCGACGCACGAGCATCAGAGCTACCTTCTGAGTAAGCCCTTTTTCAAATGATGCAAGTGTATTCAACAATGATACATTAACAACCACTGCACGAACGAGTATTTCAAAATACGATGGAATGATGAACCTATGCAAAATAGGATGAAAAATAACAAATAATAAAAAATTGACCAAGGTGCTGGGAGCATGGACCCACTGACCGGCCGACCGTGCCTTGGTCAATCCCAGTGCCATGGTCAATCCCACACCGGTTTCATATTTTTATCATATTTTTGTTGTTTTCCTTGAGTTCATGAAAAACCTTTCACTTGAACAAATATCATTTGTTTTGAGGAAACTCCTCAATTTTATGGTGCTTCCTTCATGCGGAGGAAATAATATGAATTAGGGAAAAACATGATGGGGGAGTGACCATTGGCCAATTGGCCCCACACCTCATGGTTCCTCATTATTCTATTATTATATTTCCCTAATTTCATGAAAACTCCTTAATCTCATGATATTTCCATGGTCCCATGAAAAATAATAAAATTAGGGAAACCCATGTGCACGGGCCATGGCCGGTCGGCCAAACCCTAAGTGGCTCACACGTCCCACTTTTTTATTAGCATATTTTTCATGTTTTCATAATCCCATGAAATTCCTTGATTTCATGATATTTCCTTCAAATTATGAAAATTCCTTCAAATCATGAAATAATACATAAAATTAGGGAAAACGCACGGGACCGGGCTCTGGCCGGTCAACCATGATCCAAGCCGGTCCCACACGCCCACACATCCCTTCTTTTATTTTTTATGTTTCCTTCATCTCATGGAAACTCATTGATTTCAACAAAAACTCTTTAATTTTGGCAAAACTCCTTCGTTTTATCATATTTTCCTAAAATCATGAAAAATATTACAAAAATTATGAAAACGTGTGGGATAGCTCCCTTGGCCGGACGGCCATGCCTTGGCCATGAATGGTCCCATGCTTCATAATTATTTCACCTTTTCATTATTTTCCTTCATCCGATGAAGTTTTGACGGTTTTATCAAAAAAACCCTAATTTTGTCATATTTTCTCGAATGGTCGCTCAAACGTGCACCAGAAAATATCAAAATTCTCAGGACTGAGACACGGATGTCTCAATGACGAAAGAACGTTACCTTGACCGACCAGGGTTGGATTTTTGGCTCACAATGAGCCAGTCCCACGTGTTTTCACAATTTGACCTAATTTGCACAATTGCACGTATTAGGTCCAAAACTCTCCAGATAATTTCAAAATTTGACAGAGCGATCATCATTTGATCCCGTGACCACCTAGGACCGGTTTCATGACCCATTGGTCGGTCCCTCACCTTTTCATAATTAATTAGGTTTTATCACCTAATACTGAACCCAGCAGTAATTCAATAAATGATTAAACCAGCATTTAATCATTCTTTCATCACTCACCAACTCTTCAAAGAGGTCTTTCTTTTTGCTCATGTGAGCATATGAGAATTTCATGGTTGATCCATGGTTCCATGAAGCTAGTTCTCCTTCATTCCATGGTTAATTTTGAAATAAACCATCCATCGGTCATCAATTGATCAAATTAGGGTTTCTGAATCCAAGGATCATGATTCCAGATTCAAACGCTAATAATTTTTCAACGATCTCATGATTAGTATTCTTATTAATTATGCCTGGTTCAACTACCAGCGCTTTAATTAATATTTTATTTTGGTCACGCTGCCAATAATTCATCAAACGAGCAACACTTGCTCAGATGAGCAATATTTACTCAAATCAAGGAATATTGGCTCAACTATCAATATTCAACAAATTATCTAGCAACACTCGCTCACCTCAACGTAAGGATTCCACCACTGTCTCAGCAGACACGTTCGATTCATGAGTTGCAGAACATTTCACAAAATTATGTTTAACTCAGCAAATACGTGGACTCATCGTCCCACGAAGTCATGAAATCAATAACTAACTAACCCCGAGACATCAATCGTGTCACTTGGGGGGATATTAAATAGGATTTTGGTCTGGCGATCTACGACATGTGTGTTCATCCATGACGAGAATGTGAGCAAGTCGTGCAATCAGTTGGAAAAATCAGCAAGATAGTGGGTGGAAAATTAACCAAGTCTCCACACGATGAGTAATTGGTTTAACACAATTTTCCACTTCCCCACTCTCTGATTCCAGAAAACTGTCACACTTCATGGGATCATGGTGTTTTCAACTCCTGCATTATATAATGTCTCTGAATCCTGATTGAAACAACAACATTCGAAGAGTTTTCAAACATTCGAACAACAATCTTCTGAATGAGCAATTTATCATCAAAGTTCATACAGGTGCTCTTTTGTTTACATGAACTCACAGAAATTACTCTCAATCAGGAAAGATTCAATCATTCAGAGTATTTCACATTGAATTCATAACACACCTACAATCTCAGATCATCATTGATCTCACACATTTCCCAGCTTCCCTCCTATAGATCAACCCATCCTCTCTTGTAACCGAATTTACTCTAGAACGACCATTGTCTTGGTTTAGGCCAGAGTACTACAGATTGGTCGATCGAACTTAAAGCACCCCCTTCATAGTGGTGCATCTGTGTGAGGTTGAACATTTCGCTCGGTTCAAGGAATCTCCTCCGCACGGTCGTCCTCAATTCCGCAAAAACTAGCAAATCGTTTTTCCCCATCTACAGTATGTTAATAAAAAATTTGTCTTTGAGCTTTCATGAAATTTTTTATTTTCGATATGTGAGAGTTCATAAAATTTTGAAAATATACTCTCACTTCAAAGACAGATGCTCGTGCGAGGGAGCAAAATATATAAATATATTTTTTTTTTAAATTTACATGAGTTTCACGTTGAATATATGTATTTTGTTAAATCAATGTTTTGATCTTGAACAACTGTTTGAAAGTAGACAATTATACATGGTGAAATAATGTCTGTGAGTTTTCGTAATTCCATGGTGAATGTTCACACAGTAGAAATGTTCATGATTTTATGAAAAATCTGAGTTTTTTGAACGTCTTTTGTAGGTTCAAAGAGACAAACGATTTTGGAGTGTTAACTCTAGCATTACTATCACCACCGTTAGTGGAAGCATAAAAAGGTAAGAGTTAAGAGTTACCATTTTTGTAGACGCTGATGTGAGCATCCTGATCATTTCTGTTGTGCTTTAATTCCACTGCTTTGATGAAATATGCATCTACGGATGATACACTGAAGTAGGAATGTTGTATGGATGTCACAGCAACTTTTCAAGAATGACAGGTTCCCATGACGATGCTTCCAAAGATGATATTTCCATAGATGATATCTCTACGGATGTAGCTTCAAGAAATGGTGCTTTTGGGACCTCTAAGTGATGGTGAGAGATCATTCATACTGAGTTATACTTCTGCTTATTTCTTTAGATTTACCACAGGATGATCGTATAGTGGAATCCTGGATAGACATAGACTCCATAGAAATGGAAGAAAGTCTACGGGAGCGAAGAACCAGAAGTAAGGACTGCAGGATGTTAGCAAATGACGTACAGTCACCAGCCGTTTCTTTGATGAGTTGTTAGCGCTACTTGTGTCATGACTTTTCCCTGCCCGTGCAATTAGGATCACGATACCAAAGTTTGTTACTTCTTTTAGACTTTTTCTCCATCGATTGACGGCCTTCAACTTGTTCCCGGCAAACAATCCAGCACTGATGAAGAAGTCGATCTAAGCATGCAGGCGATCATGGCATCTTCTTGAATGAAATAATAATTATTGTTGATGAGTCCAGGAAGAAATCATTATAGATAAGCAGCATGTTGATGAAGCGCACTCTTCTTTGGGGCATGGGGATACGAATAATTCCCGAAATCCCGAACCAAATGGAGATAACAGCGTTATCAATGGAGATTCCGGCATTGTCGAGCCTTCAAATGATTTGGAGACTCCCTTAATAATTATATCTCCTGTAATCTCTTCATAGAAGTATGAAGTTGCTGATTTGTGAATGAATGAATGAGAATCCATGTGAGTATACGAGTAAATTCGTCGAAGTACGTCACTAGAAAATTCCAGACTTCAGCCTTTAATAGAAACATTGTAGAATCTTCATTCGAAGTCTGATTTTGGCGGTCTGCATATGTATCTTCGTGCCCAGAAAATTTCCAAGCTTTAACACATAATATTTTTGAGTTTGGAGCATATTTAGGACCTGAAAAAGTTAAAACAGTAAACTTCCAGGAGACTTTCAGAACTTTTTCAGATTGTATGTTGTCCAATATTTTGGCCACATCTCTTTGATCGATTCTTCAATTGCTGTAAATTTTGGATATGTTATAGAGGATATCCATACGAAAAGAATGATATATGACTCATCTTCAGATTATTTGTAGATTTATCCCAGTTCTTCTTTTAGTACAGGGAAGTGTAAAATCTTCCCAGGCGGGCTTGTTGTGAAATGAGTTCCCGCAACTTCCATGTTACTTGTTGACGTCTAGCATGTGTGATAAAGATATTTGATGATGTTAGACCACTTGTATGCTATATTTCATGATTTCTTTTGGTTTCATGCTTGGATGATCTTAATCTCATGTAATCTTTAGGTGCAAAATACTGACGAAACGAGCGACCCTGAGGTTATTGATAAGGAAGCAACCATCTTTGCACTTTTAGGCCATGAAAATGTTGTTGATGAAATCATGGAGACCTAGATTGTCGCTGCTTCAGTGATAGAAGAATCCAGGACACCAGCAGAAAATACTGAAGAAATTGTTGCCCTGATTATAAAAGTTGCTCCAGTAATTGAAAACTGTATAGTCGTGCATGAATACCCAAGTGCAGGAGTTGTTTTTGATCCTCTATTCGATGCATTACTCCAATAACACAGGTTAGTTGGTGGATTCGGCGTTCCCATTGGATATGACAACTTGTACGAGAAGATATGGAAGAAACTTGGTCACATCGTCGTTACTAGAGACCCAAAGCGTGCTCATTCTTTAACCATGCAAGTAAGTGTTATCTTGCGTGTTGTAAATGATATATGCACCAAGGCTATAAATAATGTGACTCTAGATGTACTCTTTGATTGGGAGTTCAACTTGGAGAATTCTGAGAGACTTGTCTTCAACGTGAAGTGGCCTCGTAAGAAGATGAATGCTATAAAAGACTCATATGAAAGTAACATACCCTTTCCAAACGATGTTGTGAATTTTTGATATGTTGTATAGGATATCCATACGAAGATAATGGTGTATGACCCGTCCCCAAATTCTTCACCAATTTCTCCCAGATTGTCAGTTTGTACAGGACAGTGTAAAATCATCTCTGACGGGTTTGTTGTAAAACACTCATGTTGTGTCTTTAGACCATTCGCTTGTGTCTTGAACGGTTGGTGAAGAATTTTAATGTCATTGATTCGTTTGAGATTAGGACCCCTTGATTGATACATGAGCATGGTACTTGCAGTGCCATCATCTTTCTTCTGTCAGTCGTAGAAACATCACTTCTGAAACCCTGGTCATGGGACCATAGCTGAGGTTTCTCTCGAGATGGGATGATGTAATGACCATGGTATCATGTCTTGGTGGTAGCATTACTTTTATTAGTGATAGGTGTCTAAAACACCTAATTTTATATCGAGTATTTATGCTTTCTTTGCGCGTTTCCTAGTAAATTATGTATCTTATGATTGCTTTCGAGTGTATTAGGTTCTTTGGAGTCATATGCAGCAAAAGAAGGAGAAATTAGCCATTTGAAGCGAAAAGGGCAAAAAGGTCATTTCAATACGAGCAATATCGGGAGACGAGCCACGGTTAAGGGGAAACTCTCTCAGAGGAGTATTAAAAACAGCTGGCTGATGTTAAGGGGTGACTACATGTTATAGGGTATCCACTGGGGTATCCCTTATCTTATGCAGTGGGGTGTCAATAACCACCCCAATCATTTCTAACCCTATAATCGAGAGACCCTTCTTTCATTCATCCATTTCACTCGGTTCACCAGAAATTGAGAAGGAAAGCAGCCGTTGCTGCTGTTGTGTCCAAGAACAGATGGGAGATTTCAGTTGAGAGAAATCAGGTAGGTCGAGAAGACGATGCTGCTAATTGAGAGTTTTTTGCTGGTGTAGGAATTGGTAAAGAGTTAGTCGAGAAATCAGCAGGGAAGAAGGGATGAGCTTTGCCATTGACTGAAAGTGATGAACAATGCGATTAATGGAGTTTTGAATAGTTTGGCTGTGTTGGGTGTGTATGAAATATAGCAGGGAAGGAGATGGAATACTTCAAAAATCAACAGCAGCTGAGTTATGTATTACCAGCAAACTGCATACAAGGTGCCTGTGTAAAGGATTGGACGAGTAGTTATGCTGTGAAACTGATATGGTGCTGGTTGGGTTCAGGTGGAGCTTCAAATGGGGTCTGTTGATGTGCATCTGAGAAATTGAGGGTTGGTGCTGGTGGTTTGAAGTGAGCTGTTAGTGCAATGGCTATGCAAGACAGTGGAGACAAGGAATAGCTGAAATGGGTGAGAATGGGAGTGGAACTGATGATTGTAGCCGCACCTTGGCGCTTGGTTACAATGGGTTAGGAGATGTTGTGGAGTTATGAAGCAGGTGGAAAACAAGGTTGAAACTGCTGTACAGATGGAGGCTAAGACAACAGTCATGGAAGAGCTAGTGATAATGAGTTTGGTGGTACTATAGTGTCATACTGGTGGTTGAGGTGTAGCTATGCAAGTCAGGGAATGTGCTAGCATTATGGTGGAAGGAAATGATGGAGATATGGGTGTGTTGCAGGAGAGAGGTCTGAGATTGAGTGATGCTGTGTTGGCCCAAGCAATGGGTTAGCTGGTGTTGAGACTAATGGGAAGATGGTCCTAATGGCAGCAGAGTTGAGGCATAGTTGGGATCGCAAGGGAAATGGAGCAGCGATGGTTTCTCTCGAGGCTGGTGGTTATGAGTTGTTTCATTTGGTGTTGTCTTTGTTGCTTCTGAGATATGGGAAGGTGGTAGAGGCTGCTGGAAATGTATAAGTCTACTAGTACATAGAGTTGGCTTGGTCGGAATGAAGCTAAAGGTGATGGTTGTTGCTGGTGATTGGCAGATGAAGTTGAGCAAGGAATTGGAGGTTGAAGTTCTAATGATTGTTGCTAAGATTGAGATATTGCAACTGTAGTGGTTGTTGGCGATGGAACTGAAGCTGCTGGTTTTGGATTTGATGTTTAAGGAATGGTTTGAGATCGAGGCTGAGATGATGTTGCAGGCATATGTAGCTGGAAGTTAGCACTGACTTAAGTGCAAGTGACTGATGCACAAGTAATAGACATGGTGGTAGCAGTCAAGTTGTAAATGTTGGAGCTGAAAAGAGCATAGGGAAGAGTGTTGCTGCCTGGAGAAACTAGGACATGGATTAGCGACAGCTGCGAATCATATATTGGCAGAGAAGCACCAGTAGGTTGGGTTGTTGCGGGTTTGTGTGTTGAAACTGCAACTATGAATGACGCGCAGTAGGCTGTGTAGCATGGATGTGAGTCATTGAGCTCAAAGACAGAGTATGGGTTCAGGTTTGTGATGCACAATGTTAGGGCTGTCGCAGGAATGTAGGTGATCTGTTGCTGATGTCCTTGAAGAAGTGCAGCTGCATAAATGCAGTTTCTGGTGGACTGTGTTGCTGTTGAGCTCAAGAGGAGCTGGTGGTTGAACTAGTCAGTTGGCTGAACTGGAGTTGCAGCAAGCCATGAGCTGTTGATTGTGTATGCTGCAGAAAACAGTGCAAAAACGGAGTAAAAATGGCGCGCCGGTGAGCATAGTTCCGGTTCCCGAATTTCGGAAGTTAAAGTATGAGTTGCAATATTTCAGTGAATCATGAGGGGGGTATGAGTTGGATGAAAGAATCGATGGCCGGATATATGAGCTACGCGTCACGCTTTTGGGTACGTTTTCGCAAGAGATAAAGAATTGGTTTGGTTGGAACAAGAAGAGCTATAAAAGAGAAGACTTTTCTCAAAACACATCTCTATCTTTGATCATATATCTCATCTACTACTTTTGTTCTAGGGTTTAGAAACATGTTAGGGTTTCTCTTTCTCCTTGTTATGAACTCCATGAACATGAGTAGTTAATCTTATTATTGGTTATGGAATAGTTGGATTTCATAAAGCATGATTCTTTCATTCAATATATTAGTTTTGTCTCATATTTATCGTTTACGATTCTCTGAAAATATAGTTGTATGATTGATTATTAGTTTTGTCGAGTTGCAAATTGGTAGAACTTCTAATCACATCTATTGCTAGTTTAGGGTTTATTATACGTAAAAGTGATAATCCTTGAATACAAGTAGCATAAATATGATTATAGTTTGTAGTGATATATTCTTATGATCATATGTGAATCGTGACCTTTGTTAAATTGAATTAGTTCGCTTTCCACGTTCGATTGCTTTGATTGGCCTGATTTCATAGAACTTAATGCATCTATGGAATTAAACTTGATTAGTGCTTTTACACGTTAGGTTGTTCTCTTAGATAGAACTCATACTCGCATCTTTTAATGCGTTTGTTAATGACAAAAGGAGATTAGCGGGATATTCTTGCGATCAAGGTATTCTAGGGCTTTTGATAAACGTTGAGATTAAATATCAATTCTACTTATTGTTTTGAAAGCATGTTAGTGAATGAAGATGAATCCTTAACCAATATCTTTTCTATTGATTTGTTTACTTTACTTTGTTTTGCTTTTATTTTATTTTAGTATATAAAAATCATAAAAATACCCGGTGTTTTATATAAGGAACCGAAAATATATTGACAACCTAGTCCTCTGGGATCGATCCTATCTTGCCCTTGCTATATTTATATTTTGAGTAGTAAGAAAGTGTAATTTATTTTTGACGTATACGACAGCGATCAATTAGCACATGAGAGTCTGGTGCCATAAATCTTGGACCGTGAAACTGATCGTCATGATCAATGGACCGCTAGTCCCCAGTATTTTGTTAAATCTCTCCTTTTCGTTTTCTCCTCTTCTGGAAAGACTTGGATAGACGACCCAGGTAGAAAATTTGATGTAAAGACCTAGATGGTCGAAGTTGGAGGTACCTTGATGAAGTACTTAGTGGAAAGACCTGGTGGACATCGATCGACTGTGGAAGTCATGAATCCCGTCTAAGAATTGTTGCTTGCATGTTGTACGCTCTGGAAGCTTAGGAACCTCATACGACGTCGAAATTTGATGCTTGACCCCAACTTTTGAAGCTAAGAGACCAAGTTATCTCATGAGACAAGAATCACTCAATTTGGAGTTGTAGAGGTCATCCAACGAAGCGTGCACATTTGTAATTTGTAATTCCGTATAAATTTTTCAGATTTCGTAGACCTGACGGTAAATGCCATATCTTTCAGCTCGTATGTCCAATTGATGCGCCCTTTTGGTATGTTGTATAAGAAACATAGACGAACATATTTCGTTGAGAAAGTATTGTCCCATTACTCACTTTTTGGTACGTTTTTGCAAACCCATGACCTGAAGTGTATTGTATCTCATTTGTGGAGGTGATGAGAACACCTTTTGGAAGGCTTTGGATTGTGCTCACCAGTCAGTCGTGCAAGCTTTGAGAAGACTTTCATGTGAGAATGTTATCTGATGTATACATCTTGATATGAATCATTAGTTCTTGGAGAAGTCTGCTTCATGTGTAACACTTCAGAGAATGATTAGTTGATGAAGCCCTGAGGATGTTGTTGGTGTTGAGACCGTGAATGATTACGCTCAAGAGATCCTTGTCGATGTTGAGGTCATGGATGGCGTTCCTCTAGAGATTATTGTTGATGCTAATACCACGGTTGAAGTTGCTCCAAAGATCGAAAAGGATAAAACCATGATTATAGATATATTCTTTGCTCCTTCTTCCAGTGAGCCACGAACTGGTTTTGTCAGTGAGTCGTCATTGTTGAGGTAGATAGCATCAGTAATTTTTGTACTAGATTTGATTGGTAAGGAGAGAAAGTTCCTCAATCATGCAGGGGCTTGTGATGTAGAGAAATCCCGATGAAGTTTCTCGGAATCGCCTTAGGATGCCCAGTATACATTGAAGGAGTTTGTGCCATCCATGGGTGAATCATATTGCATCTGCTTCAGAAGTCTTGTCATGGAGATAGTGAAGACTCAGCGATTGTAGTTTAGTTACACTTTGATTGCGCTGGCGGTGAATCAGTATGTCATCATCGAGGTATTTATGTTGAAGCCAGAGGCGTCATTACCGAAGGTGTACTCTTTGTTTGGGAGTACAATTTGAAGACTTCTTAGATGCTTTAGCGTTGAAGTGTCATATCCTTTGAGCTTCGAATGTATTAGGCTTGATCATCTCGGCCCCGAGTATCTTCTGTTGATTTAGCATCCCTTTCGTTGCGGTAGTGGGATTCAACACTTGTGCAGACACCAGAGCTTTCTGATTTTCTGGGACACATGGACACTCCTGCAAGGCTATGGAGAAATTCCCAAAGTGTTCTTTTCCATGCTTGGACATCATCTCAGTAATGAATGTCTCAATGCTCAATTCGGAGAAATGTCAGATTCAACCACTTGGTAAAATACTATTGTGGTGAAGCTACCATTCATAACATCTTGCAGAGTTGCTAGCAGAATTGTGTCCCCATGCTAGGATAGCATGTGAGGAAATAAATAACATAGATATGGAAGGAATGAGACTTAACTGAGTGTGGAACCTCTTGATGAATGTCTATGCATATTTTACAGGTTCTTGCTTCAACCTTGTCAAAGTTCAAAATTCCTCCAAGTGCTCTGATGATGGAATGTCCGTCAAACCTTCTGGATCAGAAATTTCTTCGCTGGAGAGATGTGTAACCAAATGCGCTTTGTAAGTATCCATCTTTTTAGCGTGGATCCACGCTCGTCTGAAGGACATGTCACATCCTAGATCTTTCTGATTACGCGAAACTTGGTTTTTGTCCAGGTTGGACTTATGTTCACTTTGAGAGTGATGTAGCCATGAGTATTTCCGAGCGCTCCTTCAAGGTCTCTGATTGAGTTGGGAGCATGAATATATTCTTATCGAATGATGCCTGCGGCTCTGAGGGTTTTCAGTAGAATGATGTTGATGGCGGTGCCAGCATCGATCGACGTTCTTCCAAATTTGTTTCTTCTGAGATTGACTGTTGGTAAGTAGTCCCCAGTCGTGCATCTTCTTATCTTTGTGTCGTATACAGGTAGAGAAATTTAATAGATATGCTCGATCAACGATTTGAACTGCTTCTTTGACTGGTTGTTCAGAAAGTATAAAGGCTCTGAATGGGAGAGGATTCTTGTGTACTCCTGATATTCTCCATTTTTCTTCAGTTGGCTCTTGATGAATAATAATTTGATTGCATCATCCTGAATCCATACTTCCAGTAACCCGATCATTTCTTTAATGGGAAGAGGGAAGTTTGAGTTGTCGCTTGATCATTTCCCCGTTCGTTGATGCCTGGTCGAGGTTTGTGCATTTCAGGATTGGTTATCTTTTCTTTGCGCCTTCAGAGGAGACTGGGATGTTGGAGAAGCTATGATGATGTGTCTCGACTTTCCTTTCATTCCTTTCAGTAATAATCATTTGTTGAAGACTGGAGGTTTTACTGATTGTTGGCTAAGCTTCGGCTGCTTCGAGGTTCCTCGACCTTGTAGACTTTGCTCAGTAAAGCAGGTGTAGTAGTCATTGATCGTTTGGATGCTTCATGAAATTCTGAGAAAATATGGAACCGGAGGTTTTCCAGCGATGTTCTGTAGACCGGGATCATTCTGTTGATGCACAAGTCTATAAGTTACTGCTATGTGACGTTTGGGTCGTGGAAGTCCAAGGCTTGAACTGTGAACCATTTCACATAATCATCAGGATGTTCGCTGCTCCTTTGAAACATCCTTCCTAGATCAGAGAGAGTGATTTTCTCTTACACGAAGAAGTATTTTCTATAGAAAGTATTAATCATCTATCTTCAATCGGTGATACTTTCGGGTGCGATGTTGTTGGACCAGGCGTATGCTCTGCCTGCCAGAGACTTTGGAAATTCCTTCAGACAGACGACATGTTATGCTCGTGTTCGTCCAATAATTCTTTGGAAGAGGAATCATATGTGTGGAAGCAGGATATGAAGGTTGGTGAAGATGGACAGATGATGCCTTGTCTTTTCCTCGATCCTCAAAAAGTGCTCCGGGTCTCCACGAGCGATAAACAATTGCAGGTTCCATTGCTGGAGAGTCATCTGCAGCTTTGCGGAATTTTTCATCATGTACAACATGGATTGGAGAGATTTCAGGATCAGCAGTTGCAGATGTTTCTTTAGATTTTCCTTTCTCGCGTTGAGGCTGAGTTCGTTCAGACGCAAGCTTGTTTGTGAGAGTTCTGAGATGAGCACACAACTTTTTCTGTGCTGCAGCTATGTCAGTCTGAACCTTCATGAGATAAACTATGGTAGGATGATTTCCTTTGGTTTCTTCAGGAGATCAACCGAATAGTGGATTTTTTATGGCACCAGTGTCGTCACTTGCAGGGGTGATCACTGGAGCGTCAATACTTGGAGGAGTGGCGTTAGCGGTACCACTAGAGCTTGTGATATTAGGATTGGGTTTTGAACCCGGATTGGCAGACCTAAGACCGACCATCCTTGTGAGAATTGAGATTGTAACCGGGAGAATAATCTCCCACTGTGGTCGCCAATCTATAGATGGGGAAAAACGATTTCCTTGAACTGAGCAAAATGTTCAACCTCACACAGATGCACTGCAAGAAGGGAGTGCTTTGAATTCGAGAGATCAATCTGTAGTACCCCGGCCTAAACCAAAACAATGTTCGTTCCGGAGTAAATTCGGTCACAAGAGAGGATGGGTTGATCTGTAGGAGGGAAGCTGAGGAATGTGTGAGATCAATGGTGATCTGAGATTGTAGGTGTGTTGTGATTTCAGCGTGAAAATGCTCTGAATGATTGAATCTTGCCTGATTGAGAGTGATTTATGTGAGTTCGTGTAGACGAAAGAGTGTCTGTATGAACTTTGGTAAGAAATTGCTCGTTCAGGAGATCGTTGTTCGAATGTTTGAAAACTCTTCGAATGTTGTTCTTTCAATCAGGATTCAGAGACATTATATAATGCCGGAGATGAAAACACCATGATCCCATGAAGTGTGACAGTTTGCTGGAATCAAAGAGTGGGGAAGTGGGAAATCGAATTAAACCAATTACTCATCGTGCGGAGACTTGGTTAATTTTCCACCCACTACTTTGCTGATTCTTCCAACTGATTGCACGACTTGTTCACATTCTCATCGTGGGTGAACACATGTGCCGTAGACCGCCAGACCAAAACTGTAGGGACAGAATATTGTCACAACAATATTCCTGCGAAATAGACAACAGTACTACGATACATCAATAATAAACGACTATTCTGCGACATATCAATGATATTTTGCGAGACATCCAAATATGACTTAAAAAATGACATAATGACAGAAACAAGAAGAAAGTGTGACATGTTTGCGATATATCAATAAAACCTGAGAAAGATAAAGCGGGTGCTCACAAGCGATTTATCGCAAGAACTCAGATCCGAAGTTGAAGGGAATCTTAGCTGTAAATGAGTCATCATGAGTCAGAATCCACTATGTAAATACCTATATAAAGGAGATGAGTAGTTCCAGAGAGGGTAATGAATTTTTGAGTGTTAGGAAAGTTTTTAGGAGAGAGAAAATCTTTGTTAAGTGTTTTGTGTTCTTGATTTCAGTAATTCCATAAGATCATATTAATGAAAAAGTGTTCTTAATCTTCAAATTATGTCATAAATATTGATAGATTCTCGAATAGGGTGTAGTGTGGGAATTCCTGCAACTACATTTTGGCGCCCAGAAACAGGGATTGAATAGTTGAAAATCATAGTAAAATCTAGGTAAAAGAAAGAAATCATTCAAGAATTGGAAGAATACTTTTTGTGGAAGAGAAGATGATTGAAATCAAAGATAATCAAAAGAAATTGGAGTGTGATGTAATAACAAAGATGATGATAGACAAATTCCATGAAGATATTAAAGGAAGGATACACAAACGAGATTTTGAAGGAAAGAAGATCATGACGGTAGATGAAGCATCACCGCTAAAAGATTGGGAAAAACAGAAGATTACATTTACAGCAGCAGAAATTCCGAAAGAGAATTTAAGTCATACATCTCCATTGGTGATCACAGTGTCTGTTGCACCAACAAGAAAAGAGAAATCAGTAATATCTACAGAAGAATGAGCTGTGAATAGGACTCTGGTGGACACATGAAGTTATGTGGATATAATGTTTTACCACACATTCAAGAAAATGGGATACAAAGATGAAGAAATGTTTAGTCCAACATATCATATTCACGGATTTGGAAAATCTTTAACAAAACCTAAAGGTGAAATTGTAGTACGAATTCCACTGGGGGAAATAGAAACGCAGGTCACCTTGAGTGTGATAGATATGAAATCTCCTTATAACATGCTGTTGGGGAGACCATGTATACATGCAATCAAGGTTGTATCATCAACTCTACATCAATGTTTAAAATTCCCTATGCCTAGTGGAATTGGCGAAATTAAAGGATATGCAGATTATGCGGCGTTATGTTTCCAAAATGAAGTAAGGAATTGTGAAAATCAAATTCAGTTGCGAAAACAACGTAGAAAAATGAGGAGAGAAGAAAAGAAAGAAGAAGAATTCAAGATTTACATGATAAAATCAAAAGAAGGAAAAGGAATATTCAACGATGTATCGCAAGAAGATGATGAACCAGTGGAGATAATAAAGACACCAACACCAATGGGAGAGAATGAAGCTAGTTATACCGCAGTGATAACCAACAAAAGAAGTTAATGTTGGAAGTGAAGAAGACCCAAAAATGCTGAAAATTGGAACTAAGATGGATGTGGAGGAAGAAGAGCAAAACTCTGTAAATCTTCTGCGAGAATACAAAGATATTTTTGCGTGGAATATGGATGAGATGCCTGGAATAGATCCATCTGTTGCGTGCCATAGATTGGATATTAACAAAAATATGAGACCAATCAAACAAAGAATAAGAAAGATTTCAACTACTTATCATGCTAAGATAGAGGAAGAGTTACAAAAGATGCTTGATGCAGGAATTATAAGGCAAGCGAAGTATCCATAATGGATCGCCAATATGGTAGTATTTCCCAAGAAAAACAAAGGGATAAGAATTTGCATCGATTTTACTGATTTAAATAAAGCTTGTCCCAAAGATAGTTTTCCCTTACCAGATATCCCGCAGATGGTGGAATCTGCCGCAGGAAATGATCGAATATCTTCGTTGGATGGATACAAGGGTTATAATCAAATTCCGCTGGCAGAAGAAGATCAAGAACATACTGCATTCTTTGCTCCCAGAGGATTATATTGCTACACAAAGATTCCTTTTGGGTTACGAAATTCAGAGGCAACATACCAAAGAATGGTGGAAAAAGTATTCGCAAAATGGATACATAAAACTTTAGAGGTATATGTGGATGATATGTTGGTAAAAAGTAAAGAAGCTAAAAATCATGTGCAAGATTTGAGGGAAATTTTTGACCAGATGCGGCTTTTTAATATTAAAGTAAATCCTGAGAAATGTACTTTCGGAGTATCATCTGGGAAATTCTTGGGATATATCGTATCAAAAGAAGTAATACAAGTTGACCCTGAAAAGGTGCAAGCAGTTTGGGATATTCCAACTCCAGCAACAGTAAAAGATGTGCAAAAATTGAATGGGCTTTTAGCCTCACTAGGAAGATTCATTTCATGGTCATCGAGATAAGTGCAAGCATTTCTTCAACATATTAAAGAAGGGAACAAAATTTAAATGGACAGATGAATGTGAGAAAGCTTTTCAAGGAGTTAAGGAATATTTGATGAATATATCCATATTACGAATATCGAACCAGGAGAAGAATTGCCGATATATCTTGCGACAACTCCACATGCTTTAAGTGCAGACTTTTGCGAAATGACGCAGAGTTGAAAAACCTATTTACTACATCAAAGAAAACGTTTAATGCTGCGGAGAAAAATTATTTGAAGATTGAAAAATTAATTTTGGCATTAGTTTATGCAACTTCTAAACTTCGCATATATTTCCAAGCGCATAAAATCAAAGTACTAACAAAAGTACCAATCGAGTCAGTAATGAAAAATTCAAAAAAATCAGGCAGAGTTGAAAGATGGAATACACAAGTGGGGCACTTTGAGATCCAATATGCAATTTTATCTTCGCCAAAATCTCAAATTGTCGCAGAGTTTCTCGCGGAGTTTCCTTTGGAGGATGATGAAGTCAGAGAAGACATGATGGATATAGAAGAAGAATATGGGGATCCTAGAGATCTTTTAACAGAACCAAATAGATGGGAGATATTAGTGGATGGATCATCTAATGGATAAGGAAATGGAGTTGGAGTCGTTTTTATTTCACCAGAAGGTGCAAAAATGGCATTCGCATTTCGATTGGAATTCGAATCTACCAATAATGAGACAGAATATGAGGCTGTAGTACATGCCTTAAGATTTGCGATAGAAATGAAGGTAGAGAATGCAAGAATTACTAGTGATTCACAGTTGGTTATTCGCCAAATTGAAGGGGAATATGCAACTAATGATTTATCTTTGAGAAAATATAAGAAACTTGTAGAAGAATTATCTCATGAAAATACCAAGACTCAAATGGAGGCATATTTCAAGAAGAGATAATAGACTTGCAGATGCTTTTATGCGTTCATATCAAGTATGATGGTAGATCCGATTGCGATAAATATAAAAATACAAACATTAATAGCACCATCAATTGTTAAAGAAAAAGAAGAGGAAGCTGAGGTAATGGTAGTATAAAATAATGGCGAAGAATCAAGCCGAATTAACGCAGATTGGCGTGCGGAAATTCACGCATATCTAGCAAGGGGGGAGTTACCAAACAGATTGGAGGTACATAAATTAAAAAGTAGAGCAACAAATTATGAGTTAAGAGATGGGGTATTGTATCGAAAATCTTTAAATGGGCCTTCCCTCAGATGTTTGACACTAGAAGAAGGAAAACAAATATTAAAAATGCTACATAGTGGGGATGCTGGTAATCACAACAACGGTAGATCTTTAGCATACAGAACAAAAATGCAAGGTTATTATTGGCCATATATGCATGAAGATGCAAAGAATTTATCAAGAAGTTGCGAGGAATGTCAGCGATTTGCAAAAAGAATACATGCACCAGGTGAAACGTTAACATCTTCAAAAAATGTTTGGCCATTTGGAAAGTGGGGTTTAGATATTGTGGGACCATTTGTGCCAGGAACAGGGCAAAAGAGATACTTAATTGTCGCAACAGATTACTTCACAAAATGGGCGAAAGTGAAGGCAGTACAACATATTCGTGATAAGGACATTTTCACATTTATATTTGAGAATATCATATGCAGATTTGGAATTCCAGCGCAATTAGTGGCAGATAATGGAAAGCAATTTGAAGGACAAAATATAGAGATGTTACTTAATGCATTCAAGATAAAGTCTGGAAAATCAACTCCTCTATATCCGCAGGCAAATGGTCAAGCTGAAGCAACTAACAAAACAATTGCAGATATTCTCAAAAAGAAATTAGAAGGGCATCATAGAACATGGTGTCAACAAGTCCATAATGCAGTTTGGGCTTATAATACAACACGAAGAGAAGCAACTGGGGTACCACCTTTTTGTTTAACATATGGGGTTGAGGCAGTATTACCAACAGAAGTCGCTATTCCTACAACTAAAAGAGAAGCTTGGGAAAAAAATCTTAGTGCAGGTATGATTCTAGACAAACTTGATGAGGTAGAAGAGAAGAGAGAAAAGGCATTACAACATATGGAGAACTACCATCGCAGATTAGCTCGTGAATATAATAAACGAGTAAAGAAGCGTGAATTCCAAGTTGGAGATCTAGTTCTGCGAGAAACACCAGAATATCAGCGAGAGAATGGAGGAAAATTAGCGAAAAAATGGGATGGGCCATATATAATCAAAGAAATAATTGGAACTGGAGCATATAAACTAATGGATCCCGAAGGAAGAGACATGGGTCAAAGACTTGACAGACCATGGAATAGACAATATCTAAGAAAATATTATCAGTAAAGATTTGAAAGACTAGAATGAATGGATCACACGCAAGAAGTTGCGAGAGAATAAAAGAGATATTCTACAAGAACAAAGCTGGCTGAATATAAAAATTATTTTCCGCAATAATTTGCGAGATAATTAAAAAATTAAATGCAAATAAGACGGGAACTAATTGCCTAAAAACATATAAAGAACGGGACGAACTTTTATGGCGTACACCCTAGTTCGCGGATTCTATTCCGTAAGAGGCAATGTCCTTAAAGTGCGTCATAAGGGGGGTATCTCTTTACTTTCAATTATCATAAGAACGGGGCGAACTTTTATGGCGTACACCCTAGTTCGCGGATTCTATTCCGTAAGAGGCAATGTCCTTAAAGTGCGTCATAAGGGGGTATATCTTTACTTTCAATTATCATAAGAACGGGACAAACTTTTATGGCGTACACCTTAGTTCGCGGATTCTATTCCGTAAGAGGCAATGTCCTTAAAGTGCATTATAAAAGGGGTATCTCTTTGCATGGCTATGGGAAAGGATATACCGCTTCTGGAACCTACTCATGGAGATTGGGATTATATAAAATCCATCCAGGAGAGATAACTTGGATTCCCAATTATATAAGGTTATACCCTGGTTGGGCGCCCGAGAGTTTCTCCTAAGGAATGCAACGTATGATCAAGGCGCTGAGGTACACCGTTGAGATGTGGGTGCCTGGGATGGATGAACCTACCCTGGACATCCATGGCAAGTCTTGGCTTACGATGTGTTCGGCCCGAAGAAAACCCCACTTAGGGTGCAGTCTTGTAACTATAAGCCATATAAGGCATAAAGGACAAGGTTGCGAAAACAACTGGTTGTTGGCAGAAACGGATGGGAAAGTGCTAGTCTTGTATGGCCGATGTATAATCCTTGAAGGGGCAACCAGGGGGAGATATAAGGGCGATACCCTCCATTAGGGAGTTGTGTATCAAAAAAGACGGCAATGTCATGGGGCTTTATATTCGCAAGAATGTTTAGGCCCGTCATATTGTCGCGTGACAGAGACAGCAATGTCATGGGACTTTATATTCGCAAGAATATTTAGGCCCGTCATATTGCCGCGTGACTGGCCAAAAATCCTAGAGAGAAATGTTAAGATGAGGTCAATGGGTTTTTGCGATAAGATCAAAAGATGAGATAAATGAAATCAATAATAAGAGGATATAAATCGCAAAGACGACATCATAAGTCTTAAGAAGCAAAGGGAGATTAATCTCACAAGATGGCTTAGATTTATCATATTGTCGCAGAGATTAAAATTAAATGATAAGGCAAGATCAACGGATTATTACGTATAAAGGTAAGAATGTCCTGCGATCTTGTCGCATAAAAGTGGCATAATAATACCTTTAACTAGGAAGGCGAAATAAGACCACAAGAAAACTTATATCTGCGAAGCATATAACAAATTTTTCGCAGAAATATTTGCGATAATACTACAAATTGGTAACAAAAGTCAAGCATGGGATTTCTTACAAGGGTAACAAATAAAATACTTCACAAGGAAGATTATGAGGGGCGAATATGGGGATTATAAAACAACATTTCATTATCTCCCTTGAGAAGAATCAAAATAATAAAAAAGAAGGAATATAATCAAGTTTATGAAGATTGGATTCAGAATTAATAAAAATATATAAATTAGAGCAGGTGATTGAGTTACAAAGAACTTCAATGTTTCGCAAAAGTGCAGAAAGAAGAAAAATTCAGAAATTACAATGATTCGCAGAATCAGAAACATCTCGTAGGAATACATGATAATTTAAAGAATATTCTTCTCTAATTTCATCATTCTTGTTCACCACTATTAATTATCTTCACCAGTATCATCTTTTTCAAGATGAGTTTCTCCATCACCAGTGATTGTTTCATGAGGAGGATTTTGTTCTTCATGAGGAGGATCTTGTTCTTCTGTTTCATTAAGAGGGTTTCCTTCGTCCTCAGGTGGATTTTGTTCGTCTTCGAAAAATCTTCTTCATTACTTGAATAATTCAGATCTTCATCTATAGGATGGGGAACTTCATTATCATCTATCTCTAAAGGTTTGATCTTTATAGGAGGTAGAGAATGAGAGAGTAGAACATTATTTATGAAAACCTCAGCGCCTAAATGAGCTTTGCGGAGGCAATTCTTTTCCCGATTTCTGATCTCTATATCTTTAAAATATTCAAGATAGTCAAATCTTCTCAATGCCCTGTTATGAGAGTTGGAAAGCGCGGTGTTCTTTTTGCGAAGTTTGGCTAATCTCATAGATAGATCCGAAATTGAAGATTGAAGATTCTTCTCAGATTCTGCGAAAGAAAAATTGCATGTTAGAGAGAATTTTTGCGAAAAATAAGATGAGAAAATACAATGAAGTAATTAATAGATGAGGCAGTCAAAATGACTACCTTCCTTTTGAGAAGATAAATTGTGAATTATAGTAAAGAAGAAACTCTTCCATCGGTCCATGGCATCATCAAAATTATCCCCAACCTTACCTTTTAAACGTGATTTTATGCTTTTTTCATAATTGCGAAGATAAACATTTTCTTCCTTCAGTCGAGAATAATCATCTTTGAGATTGTTGACTTTTACACTTAGAGCTAATCTTCCTTTAATAAGCTTCTCTTGTTCAGCGTCAGATGATTCAGTTTTCCTTTTAAGTTCTCTTTCAGTATGCGAAGGGACTGCTCTTGGTCCTTACACAATTTTTGAAGATTGTCTAGTTGCTGCGAATAAGCCTTTGTTGTATCTACAAAACTACGTTTCTCTTGAGATAAAACTCTGTTTTCATCTAATAAAGATTCCACCTTCAAATTAATTTGATTCAGCGAATATAAAAGTTGGGAGGCTTCGTTATTTAG
Organism: Papaver bracteatum; assembly: GCA_023529315.1. Lineage (NCBI taxonomy): Eukaryota > Viridiplantae > Streptophyta > Magnoliopsida > Ranunculales > Papaveraceae > Papaver > Papaver bracteatum. The sequence goes on along the minus strand of JAJJWX010002058.1, from coordinate 5,787,809 downwards.
ACGATCCCGTTCATGAATTAGTTGATCGCGTTCATGAGTTAGTTGGTTGTTCTCATTCTTAAGGTTATTTATCTCGTCAAGTGAATATGTATGAAGAATATTCAAATTATCAAATTGATTCTTCCAAGATTCTTTCCCAGTGCGGGCTTCCTCAGCGATTGTTTCCTACTCAAATATCTTCTTTAATTGGTTATGTTTTGAAGCTAAATATACATCAACAAATAAATAAGGGAAAATTGAGTACATAAAAAGCAAGGATATACAGAGGCAAAAGTAAAGACAAGAAAGTTATACCTTTTAGATCATCATTTCTGCTGAGAAGAATTTCACAGTCTAATTCAGAATTATGAAGCTTATGATCGAGAAATTCACACTCCAAAGTTTTGGCTTGAAGATTCTTCTTCAAAATTTCAACCTCATCTTCTAAAGCAGTTAACGAAGATGAATAACCGCAAGACCCAAGATACTTGCTTAGAGTCATATAAATATCTTGTCTCGCAGGATCTGAAGAAGATTTCATAGCATCGTTCAAAACTTCAGATAATACTTGAAAAGCAGCTTCAACCCCTGTTGCTATTTCTTGGGAAGAAGGAAGAGAAGTAGAAGAAGAGGTTTTGGCAATAGTAAGAGTGGAAGAAGGAATTTGATTGGTCGCAGTTATAGTTTCATTCACCGCATCATCATCCACCGCAACCTCCTTTATTGCAGCTTTGTTTACCACACTTTCATTATCTACGACTTCATTTGCCGCAGCCTCATTAACTGTTGTTTCATTTACGTTAGTTACATTCACCGAAGCTTCATTTGTCGCAGATTTATTTCCAATTATCATAGATTCATCTATCGCAGTTTCCAAAATGTTGGGATTATCAGAGATAGGAATGTTAGTATTGATAACTTCATTAGAGGTTGATGAAGAAATAATATGGGTATTGAGATTCACGCAAGGAGAAGAAGAAGATTTATCTTGCGATGGGACGGGTTTTGCAGGTAAAAATTCGAGAATATCCACTTCATCTGAAAGAGCTTTAACTTGACGCGAACGCTTAAGAGGTTTAGGAACATTCTATTCGTTCTGCGAATAATAATATAGGTAAGAAACATAGGCAACAATATTGTTATTTCAAAAGAATAGGTGTTTCTTACTACCTTATCATTCTCAGATCTCTTCGTCTTCCCAACGCGCCTTTTCTGAGAACCCTTAGGGTTAGGGTTCTTGATAGTAATTTTGGTTTGAGAAGTGGTGTTACTGAAAAAGATGATAGAATATGGGGATTATGAAGAAAAGAGGGCAATAAAGAAAACATAACAAAAAAGATGGAAAATAAGAACATACCTTTGAGTCTCCATTAAAGCAGCAGCAGGAAGAATACCAGGAAAGAAAAAGTTGCAGACAAAAAATATTTTAAAGAAAAAAGAGAAGGTGAAAGAAGAAAGAAATACACTCGAGTGGAATGGTATTTATAGATGAAGGATGGGTAACCGGGTAAAACGGTAAAGATCGACGCGTGTCAATAGTAAAAGCGTAAAGTAGGGAACTTTTTCGGGTAAAAGATAAGGAGTTGCGGCAAATTAAGAAGCTTAAATTCTCATGATCTTTATCTTCTTCGCAGAAAAGATATGAGAAGAGGCAAGATGTAGGGACAGAATATTGTCACAACAATATTCCTGCGAAATAGACAACAATACTACGATACATCAATAATAAACGACTATTCTGCGACATATCAATGATATTTTGCGAGACATCCAAATATGACTTAAACAATGACGTAATGACAGAAACACGAAGAAAGTGTGACATGTTTGCGATATATCAATAAAACCTGCGAAAGATAAAGGCGGTGCCTGCTGCGATTTATCGCAAGAACTCAGATCCGAAGTTGAAGGGAATCTTAGCTGTAAATGAGCTGTCATGAGCTGTAATCCACTATGTAAATACCTATATAAAGGAGATGAGTAGTTCCAGAGAGGGTAATGAATTTTTGAGTGTTAGGAAAGTTTTTAGGAGAGAGAAAATCTTTGTTAAGTGTTTTGTGTTCTTGATTTATGTAATTCCATAAGATCATATTAATGAAAAAGTGTTCTTAATCTTCAAATTATGTCATAAATATTGATAGATTCTTGAATAGGGTGTAGTGTGGGAATTCCTGCAACTACATTTTGGCGCCCAGAAACAGGGATTGAAGAGTTGAAAATCATAGTAAAAGCTAGGTAAAAGAAAGAAATCATTCAAGAATTGGAAGAATACTTTTGGTGGAAGAGAAGATGATTGAAATCAAAGATAATCAAAAGAAATTGGAGTGTGATGTAATAACAAAGATGATGATAGACAAATTCCATGAAGATATTAAAGGAAGGATACACAAACGAGATTTTGAAGGAAAGAAGATCATGACGGTAGATGAAGCATCACCGCTAAAAGATTGGGAAAAACAGAAGATTACATTTACAGCAGCAGAAATTACGAAAGAGAATTTAATTCATACATCTCCATTGGTGATCACAGTGTCTGTTGCACCAACAAGAAAAGAGAAATCAGTAAGATCTACAGAAGAATGGGCTGTGAATAGGACTCTGGTGGACACAGGAAGTTATGTGGATATAATGTTTTACCACACATTCAAGAAAATGGGATACAAAGATGAAGAAATGTTTAGTCCAACATATCATATTCACGGATTTGGAAAATCTTTAACAAAACCTAAAGGTGAAATTGTAGTACGAATTCCACTGGGGAAATAGAAACGCAGGTCACCTTGAGTGTGATAGATATGAAATCTCCTTATAACATGCTGTTGGGGAGACCATGGATACATGCAATCAAGGCTGTATCATCAACTCTACATCAATGTTTAAAATTCCCTATGCCTAGTGGAATTGGCGAAATTAAAGGAGATGCAGATTATGCGGCGTTATGTTTCCAAAATGAAGTAAGGAATTGTGAAAATCAAATTCAGTTGCGAAAACAGCGTAGAAAAATGAGGAGAGAAGAAAAGAAAGAAGAAGAATTCAAGATTTACATGATAAAATCAAAAGAAGGAAAAGGAATATTCAGCGATGTATCGCAAGAAGATGATGAACCAGTGGAGATAATAAAGACACCAACACCAATGGGAGAGAATGAAGCTAGTTATACCGCAGTAGAACCAACAAAAGAAGTTAATGTTGGAAGTGAAGAAGACCCAAAAATGCTGAAAATTGGAACTAAGATGGATGTGGAGGAAGAAGAGCAAACTGTAAATCTTCTGCGAGAATACAAAGATATTTTTGCGTGGAATATGGATGAGATGCCTGGAATAGATCCATCTGTTGCGTGCCATAGATTGGAGATTAACAAAAATATGAGACCAATCAAACAAAGAATAAGAAAGATTGCAACTACTTATCATGCTAAGATAGAGGAAGAGTTACAAAAGATGCTTGATGCAGGAATTATAAGGCAAGCGAAGTATCCATAATGGATCGCCAATATGGTAGTAGTTCCCAAGAAAAACAAAGGGATAAGAATTTGCATCGATTTTACTGATTTAAATAAAGCTTGTCCCAAAGATAGTTTTCCCTTACCAGATATCCCGCAGATGGTGGAATCTGCCGCAGGAAATGATCGAATATCTTCGTTGGATGGATACAAGGGTTATAATCAAATTCCGCTGGCAGAAGAAGATCAAGAACATACTGCATTCTTTTCTCCCAGAGGATTATATTGCTACACAAAGATGCCTTTTGGGTTACGAAATGCAGGGGAAACATACCAAAGAATGGTGGAAAAAGTATTCGCAAAATGGATACATAAAACTTTAGAGGTATATGTGGATGATATGTTGGTAAAAAGTAAAGAAGCTAAAAATCATGTGCAAGATTTGAGGGAAATTTTTGACCAGATGCGGCTTTTTAATATTAAAGTAAATCCTGAGAAATGTACTTTCGGAGTATCATCTGGGAAATTCTTGGGATATATCGTATCAAAAGAAGGAATACAAGTTGACCCTGAAAAGGTGCAAGAAGTTCGGGATATTCCAACTCCAGCAATAGTAAAAGATGTGCAAAAATTGAATGGGCTTTTAGCCTCACTAGGAAGATTCATTTCGCGGTCATCAGATAAGTGCAAGCATTTCTTCAACATATTAAAGAAGGGAACAAAATTTAAATGGACAGATGAATGTGAGAAAGCTTTTCAAGGAGTTAAGGAATATTTGATGAATATATCCATATTACAGAAGGCTGAACCAGGAGAAGAATTGCTGATATATCTTGCGACAACTCCACATGCTTTAAGTGCAGTACTTTTGCGAAATGACGCAGGAGTTGAAAAACCTATTTACTACATCAGCAAAACGTTTAATGCTGCGGAGAAAAATTATTCGAAGATTGAAAAATTAATTTTGGCATTAGTTTATGCAGCTTCTAAACTTCGCATATATTTCCAAGCGCATAAAATCAAAGTACTAACAAAAGTACCAATCGAGTCAGTAATGAAAAATTCAAAAAGATCAGGCAGAGTTGAAAGATGGAATGCACAAGTGGGGCACTTTGAGATCCAATATGCAATTTTATCTTCGCCAAAATCTCAAATTGTCGCAGAGTTTCTCGCGGAGTTTCCTTTGGAGGATGATGAAGTTGTAGAAGACATGATGGATATAGAAGAAGAATATGGGGATCCTAGAGATCTTTTAACAGAACCAAATAGATGGGAGATATTAGTGGATGGATCATCTAATGGAGAAGGAAATGGAGTTGGAGTCGTTTTTATTTCACCAGAAGGTGCAAAAATGGCATTCGCATTTCGATTGGAATTCGAATCTACCAATAATGAGACAGAATATGAGGCTGTAGTACATGCCTTAAGATTTGCGATAGAAATGAAGGTAGAGAATGCAAGAATTACTAGTGATTCACAGTTGGTTATTCGCCAAATTGAAGGGGAATATGCAACTAATGATTTATCTTTGAGAAAATATAAGAAACTTGTAGAAGAATTATCTCTGAAAATACCAAGACTCAAATGGAGGCATATTTCAAGAAGAGATAATAGACTTGCAGATGCTTTTGCGTTCATATCAAGTATGATGGTAGATCCGATTGCGATAAATATAAAAATACAAACATTAATAGCACCATCAATTGTTAAAGAAAAAGAAGAGGAAGCTGAGGCAATGGTAGTAGAAAATAATGGCGAAGAATCAAGCCGAATTAACGCAGATTGGCGTGCGGAAATTCACGCATATCTAGCAAGGGGGGAGTTACCAAGGAACAGATTGGAGGTACATAAATTAAAAAGTAGAGCAACAAATTATGAGTTAAGAGATGGGGTATTGTATCGAAAATCTTTAAATGGGCCTTCCCTCAGATGTTTGACACTAGAAGAAGGAAAACAAATATTAAAAATGCTACATAGTGGGGATGCTGGTAATCACAGCGGCGGTAGATCTTTAGCATACAGAACAAAAATGCAAGGTTATTATTGGCCATATATGCATGAAGATGCAAAGAATTTATCAAGAAGTTGCGAGGAATGTCAGCGATTTGCAAAAAGAATACATGCACCAGGTGAAACGTTAACATCTTCAAAAAATGTTTGGCCATTTGGAAAGTGGGGTTTAGATATTGTGGGACCATTTGTGCCAGGAACAGGGCAAAAGAGATACTTAATTGTCGCAATAGATTACTTCACAAAATGGGCGGAAGTTAAGGCAGTACAACATATTCATGATAAGGACATTTTCACATTTATATTTGAGAATATCATATGCAGATTTGGAATTCCAGCGCAATTAGTGGCAGATAATGGAAAGAAATTTGAAGGACAAAATATAGAGATGTTACTTAATGCATTCAATATAAAGTCTGGAAAATCAACTCCTCTATATCCGCAGGCAAATGGTCAAGCTGAAGCAACTAACAAAACAATTGCAGATATTCTCAAAATAAATTAGAAGGGCATCATAGAACGTGGTGTCAACAAGTCCATAATGCAGTTTGGGCTTATAATACAACACGAAGAGAAGCAACTGGGGTATCACCTTTTTGTTTAACATATGGGGTTGAGGCAGTATTACCAACAGAAGTCGCTATTCCTACAACTAAAAGAGAAGCTTGGGAAAAAATCTTAGTGCAGGTATGATTCTAGACAAACTTGATGAGGTAGAAGAGAAGAGAGAAAAGGCATTACAACATATGGAGAACTACCATCGCAGATTAGCTCGTGAATATAATAAACGAGTAAAGAAGCGTGAATTCCAAGTTGGAGATCTAGTTCTGCGAGAAACACCAGAATATCAGCGAGAGAATGGAGGAAAATTAGCGAAAAAATGGGATGGGCCATATATAATCAAAGAAATAATTGGAACTGGAGCATATAAACTAATGGATCCCGAAGGAAGAGACATGGGTCAAAGACTTGGCAGACCATGGAATAGACAATATCTAAGAAAATATTATCAATAAAAATTTGAAAGACTAGAATGAATGGATCACACGCAAGAAGTTGCGAGAGAATAAAAGAGATATTCTACAAGAACAAAGTGGATGAATATAAAAATTATTTTCCGCAATAATTTGCGAGATAATTAAAAAATTAAATGCAAATAAGACGGGAACTAATTGCCTAAAAACATATAAAGAACGGGACGAACTTTTATGGCGTACACCCTAGTTCACCTATTCCGTAAGAGGCAATGTCCTTAAAGTGCGTCATAAGGGGGGTATCTCTTTACTTTCAATTATCATAAGAACGGGGCGAACTTTTATGGCGTACACCCTAGTTCGCGGATTCTATTCCGTAAGAGGCAATGTCCTTAAAGTGCGTCATAATGGGGGTATCTCTTTACTTTCAATTATCATAAGAACGGGACGAACTTTTATGGCGTACACCTTAGTTCGCGGATTCTATTCCGTAAGAGGCAATGTCCTTAAAGTGCGTTATAAAAGGGGTATCTCTTTTCATGGCTATGGGAAAGGATATACCACTGCTGGAACCTAGTCATGGAGATTGGGATTATATAAAATCCATCCAGGAGAGATAACTTGGATTCCCAATTATATAATGTTATACCCTGGTTGGGCGCCCGAGAGTTTCTCCTAAGGAATGCAACGTATGATCAAGGCGCCGAGGTACACGGTTGAGCTGTGGGTGCCCGGGATGGATGAACCTACCCTGGCCATCCATGGCAAGTCTTGGCTTACGATGTGTTCGGCCCGAAGAAAACCCCACTTAGGGTGCAGTCTTGTAACTATAAGCCATATAAGGCATAAAGGACAAGGCTGCGAAAACAACTGGTTGTTGGCAGAACCGGATGGGAAAGTGCTAGTCTTGTATGGCCGATGTATAATCCTTGAAGGGGCAACCGGGGGGGAGAGATAAGGGCGATACCCTCCATTAGGGAGTTGTGTATCAAAAAAGACGGCAATGTCATGGGGCTTTATATTCGCAAGAATGTTTAGGCCCGTCATATTGTCGCGTGACAGAGACAACAATGTCATGGGACTTTATATTCGCAAGAATATTTAGGCCCGTCATATTTCCGCGTGACTGGCCAAAAATCCTAGAGAGAAATGTTAAGATGAGGTCAATGGGTTTTTGCGATAAGATCAAAAGATGAGATAAATGAAATCAATAATAAGAGGATATAAATCGCAAAGACGACAATATCATAAGTCTTAAGAAGCAAAGGGAGATTAATCTCACAAGATGGCTTAGATTTATCATATTGTCGCAGAGATTAAAATTAAATGATAAGGCAAGATCAACGGATTATTACGTATAAAGGTAAGAATGTCCTGCGATCTTGTCGCATAAAAGTGGCATAATAAGACCTTTAACTAGGAAGGCGAAATAAGACCACAAGAAAACTTATATCTGCGAAGCATATAACAAATTTTTCGCAGAAATATTTGCGATAATACTACAAATTGGTAACAAAAGGCAAGCATGGGATTTCTTACAAGGGTAACAAATAAAATACTTCACAAGGAAGATTATGAGGGGCGAATATGGGGATTATAAAACAACATTTCATTATCTCCCTTGAGAAGAATCAAAATAATAAAAAAGAAGGAAGATAATCAAGTTTATGAAGATTGGATTCAGAATTAATAAAAATATATAAATTAGAGCAGGTGATTGAGTTACAAAGAACTTCAATGTTTCGCAAAAAGTGCAGAAAGAAGAAAAATTCGGAAATTACAATGATTCGCAGAATCAGAAACATCTCGCAGGAATACATGATAATTTAAAGAATATTCTTCTCTAATTTCATCATTCTTGTTCACCACTATTAATTATCTTCACCAGTATCATCTTTTTCAGTATGAGTTTCTCCATCACCAGTGATTGTTTCATGAGGAGGATTTTGTTCTTCATGAGGAGGATCTTGTTCTTCTGTTTCATTAAGAGGGTTTCCTTCGTCCTCAGGTGGATTTTGTTCGTCTTCAGAAAAATCTTCTTCATTACTTGAATAATTCAGATCTTCATCTATAGGATGGGGAACTTCATTATCATCTATCTCTAAAGGTTTGATCTTTATAGGAGGTAGAGAATGAGAGAGTAGAACATTATTTATGAAAACCTCAGCGCCTAAATGAGCTTTGCGGAGGCAATTCTTTTCCCGATTTCTAATCTCTATATCTTTAAAATATTCAAGATAGTCAAATCTTCTCAATGCCCTGTTATGAGAGTTGGAAAGCGCGGTGTTCTTTTTGCGAAGTTTGGCTAATCTCATAGATAGATCCGAAATTGAATATTGAAGATTCTTCTCAGATTCTGCGAAAGAAAAATTGCATGTTAGAGAGAATTTTTGCGAAAAATAAGATGAGAAAATACAATGAAGTAATTAATAGATGAGGCATTCAAAATGACTACCTTCCTTTTGAGAAGATAAAGTGTGAATTATAGTAAAGAAGCAACTCTTCCATCGGTCCATGGCATCATCAAAATTATCCCCAACCTTACCTTTTAAACGTGATTTTATGCTTTTTTTCATAATTGCGAAGATAAACATTTTCTTCCTTCAGTCGAGAATAATCATCTTTGAGATTGTTGACTTTTACACTTAGAGCTAATCTGCCTTTAATAAGCTTCTCTTGTTCAGCGGCAGATGATTCAGTTTTCTTTTTAAGTTCATCTTTCAGTATGCGAAGGGACTGCTCTTGGTCCTTACACAATTTTTGAAGATTGTCTAGTTGTTGCGAATAAGCCTTTGTTGTATCTACAAAACTACGTTTCTCTTGAGATAAAACTCTGTTTTCATCTGATAAAGATTCCACCTTCAAATTAATTTGATTCAGCGAATATAAAAGTTGGGAGGCTTCGTTATTTAGACGATCCCGTTCATGAATTAGTTGATCGCGTTCATGAGTTAGTTGGTTGTTCTCATTCTTAAGGTTATTTATCTCGTCAAGTGAATATGTATGAAGAATATTCAAATTATCAAATTGATTCTTCCAAGATTCTTTCCCAGTGCGGGCTTCCTCAGCGATTGTTTCCCACTCAAATATCTTCATTAATTGGTTATGTTTTGAAGCTAAATATACATCAACAAATAAATAAGGGAAAATTGAGTACATAAAAAGCAAGGATTTACAGAGGCAAAAGTAAAGACAAGAAAGTTATACCTTTTAGATCATCATTTCTGCTGCGAAGAATTTCACAGTCTAATTTAGAATTATGAAGCTTATGATCGAGAAATTCACACTCCAAAGTTTTGGCTTGAAGATTCTTCTTCAAAATTTCAACCTCATCTTCTAAAGCAGTTAATGAAGATGAAGAACCGCAAGACCCAAGATACTTGCTTAGAATCATATAAATATCCTGTCTCGCAGGATCTGAAGAAGATTTCATAGCATCGTTCAAAACTTCAGATAATACTTGAAAAGCATCTTCAACCCATGTTGCTATTTCTTGGGAAGAAGGAAGAGAAGTAGAAGAAGAGTTTTTGGCAATAGTAAGAGTGGAAGAAGGAATTTGATTGGTCGCAGTTATAGTTTCATTCACCGCATCATCATCCACCGCAACCTCCTTTATTGCAGCTTTGTTTACCACAGTTTCATTATCTACGACTTCATTTGCCGCAGCCTCGTTAACTGTTGTTTCATTTACGTTAGTTACATTCACCGCAGCTTCATTTGTCGCAGATTTATTTCCAATTATCATAGATTCATCTATCGCAGTTTCCAAAATGTTGGGATTATCAGAGATAGGAATGTTAGTATTGATAACTTCATTAGAGGTTGATGAAGAAATAATATGGGTATTGAGATTCACGCAAGGAGAAGAAGAAGATTTATCTTGCGATGGAACAGGTTTTGCAGGTAAAAATTCGAGAATATCCACTTCATCTGAAAGAGCTTTAACTTGACGCGAACGCTTAAGAGGTTTAGGAACATTCTCTTCGTTCTGCGAATAATAATGTAGGTAAGAAATAGAGGCAACAATATTGTTATTTGAAAAGAATAGGTGTTTCTTACTACCTTATCATTCTCAGATCTCTTCGTCTTCCCAACGCGCCTTTTCTGAGAACCCTTAGGGTTAGGGTTCTTGATAGTAATTTTGGTTTGAGAAGTGGTGTTACTGAAAAAGATGATAGAATATGGGGATTATGAAGAAAAGAGGGCAATAAAGAAAACATAACAAAAAATATGGAAAATAAGAACATACCTTTGAGTCTCCATTAAAGCAGCAGCAGGAAGAATACCAGGAAAGAAAAAGTTGCAGACAAAAAAGATTTTAAAGAAAAAAGAGAAGGTGAAAGAAGAAAGAAATACACTCGAGTGGAATGGTATTTATAGATGAAGGATGGGTAACCGGGTAAAACGGTAAAGATCGACGCGTGTCAATAGTAAAAGCGTAAAGTAGGGAACTTTTTCGGGAAAAAGATAAGGAGTTGCGGCAAATTAAGAAGCTTAAATTCTCATGATCTTTATCTTCTTCGCAGAAAAGATATGAGAAGAGGCAAGATGTAGGGACAGAATATTGTCACAACAATATTCCTGCGAAATAGACAACAGTACTACGATACATCAATAATAAACGACTATTCTGCGACATATCAATGATATTTTACGAGACATCCAAATATGACTTAAAAAATGACGTAATGACAGAAACACGAAGAAAGTGTGACATGTTTGCGATATATCAATAAAACCTGCGAAAGATAAAGGCGGTGCCTGCTGCGATTTATCGCAAGAACTCAGATCCGAAGTTGAAGGGAATCTTAGCTGTAAATGAGCTGTCATGAGCTGTAATCCACTATGTAAATACCTATATAAAGGAGATGAGTAGTTCCAGAGAGGGTAATGAATTTTTGAGTGTTAGGAAAGTTTTTAGGAGAGAGAAAATCTTTGTTAAGTGTTTTGTGTTCTTGATTTATGTAATTCCATAAGATCATATTAATGAAAAAGTGTTCTTAATCTTCAAATTATGTCATAAATATTGATAGATTCTCGAATAGGGTGTAGTGTGGGAATTCCTGCAACTACAAAAACCCTAGTTGATATCCCCCCAAGTGACACGATTGATGTCTCGTGGTTAATTTAGTCAGTTGTTGATTTCATGACTTCGTGGGACGATGAGTCCACGTATTTGCTGAGTTAAACATGATTTTGTGAAATGTTCTGCAACTCATGAATCGAACGTGTCTGATGAGACAGTGGTGGAATCCTCGCGTTGAGGTGAGCGAGTGTTGCTCGATAATTTTTTGAATATTGATAGTTGAACCAATATTCCTTGATTTGAGTAAATATTGCTAATCTGAGTAAGTGTTGCTCGTTTGATAAATTATTGGCAGCGTGACCAAAATAAAATATTAATTAAAGCGATGGTAGTTGAACCGAGCATAATCAATAAGAATACTAATCATGAGATCGTTGCAAAATTATTAGTGTTTGAATCTGGAATCATGATCCTTGGATTCAGAAACCCTAATTTGACCAACTGATGACCAATTGATGGTTTATTTGAAAATTAACCATGGAATGAAGGAGAACCGGCTTCATGGGACCATGGATCGACCATGAAATTCTCATATTCTCACGTGAGCAAAAACCAATACCTCTTCGAAGAGTTGGTGAGTTGATGAAAGAATGATTAAATGCTAGTTTAATCATTTATTGAATTACTGCTGGGTTCAGTATTAGGTGATAAAACCTAATTAATTATGAAAAGGTGAGGGACCGACCAAGGGGTCATGAAACCGGCCCTGGGTGGTCACGGGATCAAATGATGATCGCTCCGTCAAATTCTGAAATTATTTGGAGAGTTTTGGACCTAATACGTGCAATTGTGCAAATTAGGTCAAATTATGAAAACACGTGGGACTGGCTCATTGCGAGCCAAAAAGCCAACCCTGGTCGGTCAAGGTAACATGCTTTCGTCGTTGAGACGTCCGTGTCTCAGTCCTGAGAATTTTGATATTTTCTGGTGCACGTTTGAGCGACTATTTGAGAAAATATGACAAAATTAGGGTTTTTTGATAAAACCGTCAAAACTTCATCAGATGAAAGAAAATAATGAAAAAGCGAAAGAATTATGAAGTGTGGGACCAGGCATGGCCGGTCGGCCAAGGGAGCTATCCCACACTTTTTTTCATAATTTTTGTAATATTTTTCATGATTTTAGAAAAATATGATAAAACGAAGGAGTTTTGCCAAAATTAAAGAGTTTTTGTTGAAATCAAGGAGTTTCCATGAGATGAAGGAAACATAAATAATAATAATAAATAAAATAAGGGACATGTGGGCGTATGGGACCGGCTTGGAGCATGGTTGGCCGGCCAGAGCCCGGTCCCGTGCGTTTTCCCTAATTTTATGTATTATTTCATGATTTGAAGGAATTTTCATAATTTGAAGGAAATATCATGAAATCAAGGAATTTCATGGGATTATGAAAACATGAAAAATATGCTAATAAAAAAGTGGGACGTGCGAGCCACCTAGGGTTTGGCCGATCTGCCATGGCCCGTGCACACAGGTTTCCCTAATTTTATTATTTTTCATGGGACCAAGGAAATATCATGAGATTAAGGAGTTTTCATGAAATTAGGGAAATAATAATAGAATAATGAGGAGCCATGAGGTGTGGGGCCGGCTGGGACCAAGGCATGACCGGTTGGCCAATGGTCACACCCCCATCATGTTTTTCCCTAATTTATATTATTTCCTCTGCGTGAAGGAAGCACCATAAAATTGAGGAGTTTCCCAAAAACAAATGATATTTGTTCAAGTGAAAGGTTTTTCATGAACTCAAGGAAAACAACAAAAATATGATAAAAATATGAAACCGGTGTGGGATTGACCACGACATGGTCGGGCGGTCAGTGGGTCCATGCTCCCAGCACCTTGGTCAATTTTTAATTATTTGTTATTTTTTCATCCTATTTTGCATAGGTTCATCGTTTCGTCGTATTTTGAAATACTTGTTCTTGCGGTGATTGTTAATGCATCATCGTTGAATACACTTGCACCATTTGAAACAGGGCTTACTCAGAGGTAGCTTTGATGCCCGTGCGTTGAATATTCATTACTAACCCATGGATTTCTTCTGGGAAGAACCATGGTTTCCGTAATAAAATATTTGCGAAAATATTTGAATATTTTCATAAATTCTGCGGATGAATCCAAGAATTTAGGTTTGAGATAGGGCTCGCTCAGAGGTAGTTCTGATACCCGTGCATCGAATATTTATTACTAACACGTGGATTTCAGCCGGGAAGAACCATGGTTTGCGTAATGAAATATTTGCGAAAATATCTGAATATTTTCAGAAATTCTGCGGATGAATCCAAGAATTTAGGTTTGAGACAGGGCTCGCTCAGAGGTAGTTCTGATACACGTGCGTCGAATATTTATTACTAACCCATGGATTTCTGCCGGGAAGAACCATGGTTTGCGTAATGAAATATTTGCGAAAATATCTGAATATTTTCATAAATTCTGCAGATGAATCCAAGAATTTAGGAATAATTAATTTATGACTTTATACTAGCAGAGTAAGCCGTCTAGGAGCATTAATTATTCTGATATGAGCTTGCTGGAGCTTCATATCCTTTATATAGTCAGGGTAAACTCGTTGTTTGTATCCTGAAGACGTTATCGTTGTATACTTGTAGAGCAAGCTGTCTAGGAGCCGTCCATCCCGTGATACTATATAGAAATAATTACTGAAGTATTCAGTATTCATGAGATATTCCGTTGTCCAGCTGTGAGACTACATATCTACATATACTCTGAGAGAAAGTATTCTCGATCAGAGAATTCGATGAGAGACCCGTGTCTCAAAATTCACGTCTGACTGCTGGATCAGAGGTTCGTATAATTATGGGTTTACGATTTTAGCCTTTGTCGAAAATCCACCATTTACAGTATCCTTGCCTTTTCACTACCCCATAGTATGGATAAGTCTGTTAGAGTGCACTAGGAACAATCGGAACAATAACAATATCTCCAGACATAGATAGAGTCTCTACGTCCCAAGAAAATGGTGGCATTGTCCACGATGAACCCGCTTGACTAGGTTGTGAAATGCGTCGCTTGTCTCTTGTGAAGGTTGGGAAGAAAGATAATCATCACCAAGTAACATCCTACCTAAAGTTGGGTAATCCATCTAACCCAAATTTTGGGTTTGCATAACAATACTGGGCTTGAAAATAGTGTTAAACCAATAAAGATATTCGTTTCTAGAACTCGACTCATGGGTCAAATTTTTAGCTTGTTCCCAACATGGACCATCCCTTATCAATTGCTCTCAATCATCTCGAGAAACCTCTTCACTTGGATAGGGATTGAGGGATATCACCATTTGAAAAAGCGGGGGTATAACAACCACACCCAATAATTCGTTCGGCAATCTGTATGGACTAAACTCCAATATAATTCTGAAGGCACCAACTTAAAAGCGAGCTTAATCAAGAGATATATCAAAGAGCTTTATCTTTATTTCTTAATGCAATCAGCAAATCGATCAGATAGAAATCCATGTGCCTGATTGATATGAGAAATAACTTGGACGGTACCAAAGACCAATGCCCAAGTATCAATCCATTTATATCCTACAAACAAGGTCGGATTTATCAACGGATTGAACTATGCACAACCTGTGATATTTCAATTATATAAACAAATATAATGCGGGGAAAAAATAACATAGTCACTAGAAATTTTGTTAACGAGGAAACCTGTAACGATGTACATTATAAGTTAGCTTAGAAACAGGATAAATCTCTAAGGATAGAGATAATTGAAGAAGGGGGAAGGAATTAGAGTGTTAGAAGAAGAACTAGATGAATTTGAGGGGAAGAGAAGGCACACGATATTTGGAAGAGAAGAACATTTCATTTGATTAATTCATTGAGAACTCCAAACTATAGCTCTTCTGGCTAATATAGCCGGACATTACCCTAAACATATGAGTACTTAATCTACCCTTCCAATAATAATAAATTACCACAGTTACCCCTTGTATCCTACCCCAAGTACATGAAAAATATCCACCTCTCCAAATCATCCTTGTCCTCAAGGATGAAAAGTATAATTTGAGCCTGGTTGTAAAGGATTGAGAGTGGAGCTCGGCTAATGGAAAACATAGTTGTTGCAGTTGGTTCTCGAATTCAATAACAAACGGGAATGCGACCCTGGAAAAGTTTAAGACGAAGTTCACAACCCATGGATACCTTAACAGTGAGTTGCGGGGACCAAGCCTGGTCATGGTTCTGTTGTAGTAACAATTACCATCAAAAATGGCAGCGCAATGGACTATATAAGCCCCTTTGAACATACCTTCTTCATTTCCAATTGAGGCATGAACATGAATCTTCATGTCTAATTCCATGTAATAACCATGCATGTGTAGGAGTTGGTGCCGCAAACATATTCTCGTTGTTAAGAGCTTAACTACTTCACTGCAGACAAGTAACTCAATTCTCTTATCTACATCTTGACCCATGTGTATGGTTGCTGCAACAAAAATTTTGAGTTTGGCCATAATGATCATGGTAGGACAAACGAAGTCAAAGAAATTTAACACCCAATACAGAACTTCACTCCTTGGTACTAGTATGGTGCTCTTAGCAGTAGAGATCTTCAGCAGTTTGTAGAGTTGGTTACAAGTTAAAAGGTGGGAATACGGTTGTAGGCCATGTACTTTCCAGCTACCCACTTCCAGCTTCCGATCAATACAATTACTTCTCACACACCATAATGACTGATCAATACTACCAGCAATCATCGAGTTATATAGCTCGGTCAGTCTTCCCTTCACTGTCTTTTTATAAGTTGAGACAGTATCTTGTGCTCTAGCTATGCTGATCTGTTGCATGACCTTTGCTGTCAATGCACTAGAAAAACTTGACATACTCCAACTATAGGTAACCACAATTCTCATGTATATTTGAGTGAACAACTCATACCATCCATTTTTCCCACTATTAGTCTTTACAAGCATTTCCCTGCTTTCCAGCCTTCTTTTGTGGAATCCCACTCCTCTATAATATCTTTTTTTTCGAATTAGCAAGCCTAATAACTGACTGTAGATAGGTTTGTGGTGTTCAGCATCAACCCATTTGAGAATGCCTATTAGAGTATAGTTAAGAAATACCTTAATCATTGTGAAAGCACACCTCAGAACTGCAACTTCCAACTGAGTGTTTATTAAACTTCCATGTTCATCCCATTCCCCGCCATCATCGACCTGCCAAGAACCCATACATAAAACTTCACAACCATTATTAACATGTACCAGCATTTTCTTGGTTCTCATAATTTCGCAGAGCTGCACGCCTCTATAATACCTCTCATATCGTAATAGAAAAAGAAACACTCTACTGGCAGAAGGAAGGTGCCGTCGAGAAGTAACCAAAGTGTGAAGACCCACTAAAACCCATAGATTTCAACTCCCCTTGATTCTCACCACTCTTACAATGAATTCTTCCCAGCCTAAACACCATGTATTACCACCACAACACAGAGATCGAGGCACTCTAAGTTGTGACTTGGTGATAGTTAATACAAGCCCACTGCCATTTCTCTTACTCCAGAAACAAAAACATAAGAAGGTAAATTCAAACTCAATTAGGAGAACCAAAAGGCAAGATTCTATTAGAGTAAGAAAACCGATATCTCAATTTACCCATCTATCACCCAGGTCTTGTGCACTACCAGACACACTGTGCCTTGTCACTTACCGTATCGATAGCTTCCAGAGAACAATAACTTGCTGCAGCATGTCCTCGCACAAATTGCGATCATCACCACTTGTACCATTTCTGGTGATCAATTCAAACCACCTTTCTCGATCAAAAACTCTTCCAGCAATATCCCGGCCACAACAGAGATATCCTCTACTACTGAAATTGCTCATTACACTATCATACAATTTAAGCATACCACATCTCAGCTTCCCAGTAATCATTGAGTTTGCTATGTCAGCAACTAATGTGTCACACTCTTCACAATCTCTTTGATATGTTTTCACCAGCACGACAGCCATACCAAAGTAACTACTTGCATTCAATTGAACCAGCTCATAATTATTGCTTCCCATGTAGTTAAGTAGTTTCTGAAATAATTCTGAACTTGCTGCAACTAGCACCTCTAAATAAGAATTCCACAAATCGGTCTGATGCATTCTATATCGATCAAACAATAAACGACCACAAGCATAACTGGTGATGCAATCTTCTTGTGACAATTTCAGGAGCAACTGCCAACCATATTCATTGTCACCATTTCCAACAGATACAAGCACACCTGAATAGGAAGACAACACTTCCAAGCTATACCTAAGATTACTATATGCACAATAAGAAGTATTCCAACTCAACTTAAACCATTTTCCTCTATCAATTACTCTTCCAGCAAAAATGAGGACACAATATGAGCATTTTTTCCTACTAGCGCACATAAGAACCATCTCACAGACCACAAATTCTCTACCACGATCAAATATCCTTCGAGAACATTCCTCATAAAGGACCCTAGTAGAAGCAAATAAACCAAGTTGAATATGCAATATATTATCATCTGCACCAAGAGTCTTCTGACTCTTCTCACTTGCAGCTATTCTCAGGTACATAAGCATAATAATAATTCTGATTGTACTACCTCTCTGTAATAGTTTTGCACGCATATTAACCCCATGATCACTGAGACCATCCTTGAATAACACAAACACAAATGAACATATGAACTGAAATTTTAGTTGGTACCCCTGTCTTTTAATTAGTTCAAATATTTTCCCACGATCAATTACTTTACTAGTAAGGTTAAAACCAGGGTAAGACGATTTCTTACTAAAAAACTGAAGACTGATAACTATTTTTCTCTTGAAATTCATAACATCCATTTAAAGCATTTTACCAAACAGCTTAACTGCATCAGCAATAGCACCATTTTGAAACAATATAAAAGCGATTGAATTCATAAACATCAATCTCATTCGAAACCCATGTTTAAAATCCAACACATAAAAAAATTTCTCTGTGTAATCATCAATCAAAACTGACCCATCAAACCATTTTCCACGATCAATTACAGAACAAGTAAAATGAAGATGGAGATAAAGATAACTCTTACAATTCGGTTTGATGTGAGTAACTAGCTCCTGCAAAATTTCCATTTTATTGTCAATTCTCAAAACATTTTCAAGTTGCGAACTCACACCCTTGGTCGAATCATCCTTGTCTTCAACTCTAGTGGAAATTGTTTTAACTTCTTGCGATTCAAAATTAGGGAAAACTGAATCTGAATCAACAGGAGTTGGTTCACTGTTATCGATGATATACTTCTTCATCGTCTTCAATTGTTTAACCACCGATTAGAGTAGTTCAAGACTCTTTACCGAATTTTCAGCATGTAGTCTTCGTTCCATCGCTAGTATTGTTTTGATTTCAGAAGATAAGATTCTCATCTATCCATCTACAATATTAGGAGGTCGTTTGGTCTTCATCTTCTCCTCTATTATATCCTGAATGCCTACTAAGGAATCCATCCCCATGAAGAACAACTCAGCTTCTGTGAATTCTTGGAGATAATCGACTTCAAGATCTAAAAATTCCATGGTATTGAGCGCAGCTCGCCTGCTCTGATACCAATTATAACGATATACGTTACAAGTTAGCTCAAAAACAAGATAAATCTCTAAGGATATAGATAATTGAAGGAGGGGGGAGGAATTAGTGGGTTGGAAGAAGAACTAGACGAATTTGAGGAGGGGAAGAGAAGGCATGCGATATTTGGAAGAGAAGAACATTTCATTTGATTAATTCATTGAGAACTCCAAACTATAGCTCTTCTGGCTAATATAGCCGGACATTACCCTAAACATATGAGTACTTAATCTACCCTTCCAATAATAATAAATTACCGCAGTTACCCCTTGTATCCTACCCCAAGTACATGAAAAATATCCACCTCTCCAAATCATCCTCGAGGACAAGGATGAAAAGTATAATTTGAGAGTGGCTGTAAAGGATTGAGAGTGGAGCTCGGCTAATGGAAAACATAGTTGTTGCAGTTGCTTCTCGAATTCAATAACAAACGGGAATGCGACCCTGGAAAAGCTTAAGACGAAGTTCACAACCCATGGATACCTTAACAGTGAGCTGCGGGGACCAAGCCTGGTCATGGTTCTGTTGTAGTAACAATTACCATCAAAAATGGCAGCGCAATGGACTGTATAAGCCCCTTTGAACATACCTTCTTCATTACCAATTGAGGCATTGAACATGAATCTTCATGTCTAATTCCATGTAATAACCATGCATGTGTAGGAGTTGGTGCCGCAAACATATTCTCGCTGTTAAGAGCTTAACTACTTCACTACAGACAAGTAACTCAATTCTCTTAATCTTGGCCCATGTGTATGGTTGCTGCAATAAAAAATTTGAGTTTGGCCATAATGATCCTGGTGGGACAAACGAAGTCAAAGAAATTTAACAACAAAAATATGATAAAAATATGAAACCGGTGCGGGATTGATCACAACATGGTCGGCCGGTCAGTGGGTCCATGCTCCCAGCACCTTGGTCAATTTTTAATTATTTGTTATTTTTTCATCTTATTTTGCATAGGTTCATCGTTTCGTCGTATTTTGAAATACTCGTTCGTGCGGTGATTGTTAATGCATCATCGTTGAATACACTTGCACCATTTGAAACAGGGCTTACTCAGAGGTAGCTTTGATGCCCGTGCATTGAATATTCATTACTAACCCATGGATTTCTGCTGGGAAGAACCATGGTTTCCGTAATAAAATATTTGCGAAAATATTTGAATATTTGCAGAAATTCTGCGGATGAATCCAAGAATTTAGGTTTGAGATAGGGCTTGCTCAGAGGTAGTTCTGATACCTGTGCGTCGAATATTTATTACTAACCCATGGATTTCTGCCGGGAAGAACCATGGTTTGCGTAATGAAATATTTGCGAAAATATCTGAATATTTTCAGAAATTCTGCGGATGAATCCAAGAATTTAGATTTGAGACAGGGCTCGCTCAAGGTAGTTCTGATACCCGTGCGTCGAATATTTATTACTAACCCATGGATTTCTGCCGGGAAGAACCATGGTTTGCGTAATGAAATATTTGCGAAAATATCTGAATATTTTTAGAAATTCTGCAGATGAATCCAAGAATTTAGGAATAATTAATTTATGACTTTATACTAGCAGAGTAAGCCGTCTAGGAGCATTAATTATTCTGATATGAGCTTGCTGGAGCTTCATATCCTTTATATAGTCAGGGTAAACTCGTTGTTTGTATCCTGAAGACGTTATCGCTCTACACTAGTAGAGCAAGCTGTCTAGGAGCCGTCCATCCCATGATACTATATAGAAATAATTACTGAAGTATTCAGTATTCATGAGATATGCCGTTGTCCAGCTGTGAGACTACATATCTACATGTACTCTGAGAGAAAGTATTCTCGATCAGAGAATTCGATGAGAGACCCGTGTCTCAAAATTCACGTCTGACTGCTGGATCAGAGGTTCTTATAATTATGGGTTTACGATTTTAGCCTTTGTCGAAAATCCACCATTTACAGTATCCCTGCCTTTTCACTACCCCATAGTATGGATAAGTCTGTTATAGTGCACTAGGAACAATCGGAACAATAACAATATCTCCAGACATAGATAAAGTCTCTACGTCCCAAGAAAATGGTGGCATTGTCCACGATGAACCCGCTTGACTAGGTTGTGAAATGCGTCGCCCGTCTATTGTGAAGGTTGGGAAGGAAGATAATCATCACCAAGTAAACATCCTACCTAAAGTTGGGTAATCCATCTAACCCAAATTTTGGGTTTTCATAACAATATTGGGCTTGAAAATAGTGTTAAACCAATAAAGATATTCGTTTCTAGAACTCGACTCATGTGTCAAATTTTTAGCTTGTTCCCAACATGGACCATCCCTTATCAATTGCTCTCAATCATCTCGAGAAACCTCTTCACTTGGATAGGGATTGAGGGATATCACCATTTGAAAAAGCGGGGGTATAACAACCACACCCAATAATTCGTTCGGCAATATGTATGGACTAAACTCCAATATAATTCCGAAGGCACCAACTTAAAAGAGATCTTAATCAAGAGATATATCAAAAAGCTTTATCTTTATTTCTTAATGCAGTTAGCAAATCGATCAGATAGAAATCCGTGTGCCTGATTGAAATGAGAAATAACTTGGATGGTACCAAATCCCAATGCCCAAGTATCAATCCATTTATATCCTACAAACAAGGTCGGATTTATCAACGGATTGAACTATGCACAACCTGTGATATTTCAATTATATAAACAAATATAATGCGTGAAAAAAATAACATAGTCACTAGAAATTTTGTTAACGAGGAAACCTGTAATGATATACGTTATAAGTTAGCTTAGAAACAGGATAAATCTCTAAGGATAGAGATAATTGAAGAAGGGGGATGAATTAGAGTGTTAGAAGAAGAACTAGATGAATTTGAGGAGGGGAAGAGAAGGCAGGCGATATTTGGAAGATAAGAACATTTCATTTGATTAATTCATTGATAACTCCAAACTATAGCTCCTATGGATAATATATCCGGACATTACCTTAAACATACGAGTACCTAATCTACCCTTACAATAATAATAAATTACCATATTTACCCCTTGTATCCTACCCCAGGTACATGATAAAACCGTAAATGCAGAAACCCCGGGACCTAGTCCAGATTTGAACACCAAAATGTATTAAGCTGCTACAAACACTCACATACTACAAGTTAACTTTGGACTGGAATGTAGTTGAGACCTAACCAAGTATAACATCGATTAAGGTACAGTCGCATTCCTTACGCATCTAAAACCACGCCGGATTCTGCGCACTTGATTTCCTTAACTGGTCTCACCAAAAACAAAGAGTTGAAATGACCCAAAGTTGAAGACTTATAAACAAATCTGTCTCACACAGATAAGTTTATTCTGATAAATAAATATGTCTCCCAAAGAATTACCTATGAAGTTTTATTCCGTCTTATGATAAATCAAGGTGAACATGAACCAATTGATAATCCGGACTTATACTCCCGAAGAGCAACCTAGAAATATCAATCACCTCGCAATAACTTTGTTAGAGCATTTCTCGGTCGAACTCGCATGCGTTGCTATCTCAAGCATGTTTATCAATGTTAGTGATCAAAAAATATAAGTCTTGATTTCTAGTCTACTAGAGCTAAGGTCTCAGACTAGGATAGAAAATGCAGTTGAGCTCATCATACAAGAAGAAGAAATACTCCAGGAACTGGTAGATCTTCATCGACTAAAAGGTATGTGGAGACTTCAACTTATCTATCAGTCAAAAGTCTATCTACTCTATCTCTTATCTTAAGACAAAAGTCATTTTGTTGTATATACTGAGATTATACAATTTGGTATTTCGAGTCGAGTATACCTCGCCTATCTATTTATCGAAATATGTGTTGGTAAATCTTTTGCTTTAGCCAAGTTCATCTTTACCTAGTGACGAAATTCATGTGAAGTTTCAATCACTTTAAAAATTGCTCTGGCGAAAAATGGTTTGTGAATAACAACTATATAACGTCCTCTGAGAATGTTTCAATGATTGAAATGAGAGCTTAGACTATATAACCAATGGAGGCTATAAGCATTATTGTGGAAACACATATATGTATAAGTCCTAGAACCAAAGTTTGAGAACTTTGTTGATCAAGAGAACTAGAGAAGTGCGTGAGCTAAGTAAGCGAACTCAGTCCGCGAACTGGCGAAAGTTCTCGACCCGAGAATTTCTTCTGGAGTTTGTGAACTCCATCAGGGAACTTAAGTCAGCGAACTTGAGTAGGTTATGTCTCAAGACGATGTTTGTGAACTTATCTTTATAAACTAAGGAATGCTATTGCAAACCGTGGCTATATAGTTCATGAACCGATTCTAGTGAATCAAATCATTTTTGCTTCAATTGTGTCTTCTGTAGTACATGATATTTCCTTGTAATTGAACAACTATCTAACTAGTTCATTTGAGTCATTTGAACTAGTTATGGTGAATAAGAATATGGTTGATATGAAAGTTATCATATGGCTAACCATTTGGTTAACCATTGTTGAACCAACTAATGTACAAGTTTGGGTTCGGTTTTCACAAGCCTACAAACGTGTATTACATGTGTGTATAACAAGCTATGTTTTCGATCTAATGGTTGACAAATATTAGATTGAATCTAATCAGGTTTTTATCTAACGGTGAATATTGAATGCTTTGTTACTAAGCTAACATTGATTGCAAACCCTGATTTGAAATACTATATAAGGGAGAACTCTATCAACTGGAAACCTAATCCCCACACATTCTTTGTGATACTAGTTGTGCTAAGCTAGAGTCGATTCTCCTTTAACCTTTGGTTTCTTCTTCTAAACCAGGTTAACGACTTAACGACTTCATTGGGATTGTGAAGCCAGACCGATATTACTTTTCTTGTAGTTGTGTGATCAGATCTTTGTTGTTTCTATCGTATGAGTACAATTGTAATAATTGGATTGAGATATTTATCTCCGATAGGAAAGATAAAAAGTAATCACAAACATCTTCGTCTCATCGTTCGTGATTCCGCAATATCTTTTTTCGCTGCATCGATTAAGACTATTGTGAGGTGATTGATAATACTGAGTTGTTCTTCGGAAATATAAGTCTGGTTTATCAATTGGTTCTTGTTCACCATGATTTATCAAAATACGGAACAAAACTCATAGTTATATTCGTGGGAGATGGATTTATCTATTACCGTATACTTTTCTGTGCGATACAGATTTATTTATTAAAGTCCTCGACTTTGGGTCGTAGTAACTCTTAGTTGTGGGTGAGATCAGCTAAGGGAATCAAGTACATAGTATCCTGCTGGGATCATAGGTATAGGAGCATAACTATACATTGGATCAGTGTGAGATTGATTGGGGTTCAACTACAGTCCAGACCGAAGTTAGTTTGGAGTAGGCTAGTGTCTGTAGTGGCTTAACACAGTGTATGTTTAATCTGGACTAGGTACCGAGGTTTTTCTGCATTTGCGGTTTCCTCGTTAACAAAATTCTAGTGTCTGTGTTATTTCTTTTCCGCATTATATTTGTTATATAATTGAAATAATACAGGTTGTGTGTTGTTCAATAAATTAGAATATCCGACCTTTTGGTTGTTGATTTAAATTGATTGACACTTGGATATTGGTCTTTGGTACCATCCACTTTTATCTCTCTTGTATTTAAATTGAGACTCGTAGTTCGCTTGAGTAAGATTTAAATCGAGAGATAGAGATATAAACTCTCTGATATACTTTCATCTAGATTGAGTCTGACTGTCTAGTTGATTCTCTAGAAAGTGTATTGGAGTTTGTCCATACAGATTGCTAATCTAAATATTGGGTGTGGTTGTTATACCCCCGCTTTTTCAATTGTTATTATATGGTTGTACAAGAAGTTATTGCGGAATCACAAAGTCTGAGAAGAAGAACTTTGTGATTACTTTTTATATCTTACCTATCGGAGATAAATCTAGAGAAAATCTTGGAGAAGATAGTACTGAACACGATAGAACAAGTAAGATCAGCATACACAACTACATAGAAAATAGTTGGTATGGCTTCACGAATCCCAAATGAAGTATTCAAGTCATTAGCCTAATATGGTTTTGGGGAAAAACCTAGGTTAAAGCATTAAAGGAGAATCGACTCTAGTACGCAACTAGGACACAGTAAAGTACCGGGATTATGTTTTCTAGTTGTTATATTTCTCCATTATATAGTCTTTTAAACCAGGGTTGCTTATAATCAAAGCTAATATAGCTTAGTAACAAAGCATTCAATATTCACCGTTAGATGAAAACCTGGTTTAAGATTCAAGCTAAGTCTTCTTAATAATAAAGCAATTAATATCCACCATTAGATGGCCTTATTTTGTTACACACAAATTAAATATACCTTCATTTAGATATGGGTAACCGTACCTAAACGTGCATATTGCGTTGGCTCAGTAACAGTTAACTGAAGTTAGCCATATGAACACTTTTGTCTTAACCACATTCATCTAACACTTCTAGATCAAATATGATGATCAATCAATCATGAAAGATGATCAAATGAATTTAAATGTCTTTCACATAGAGTTGTTCAATTTTTCACTATTTCATAGAAATATATATGAACAAATTGAAACAAAATCGGATTGATTCGCAATCGTACAAAGACTAGGATAATAAGTGTAGTTGATCTTTAGACTCCACGGCTCTCATCATACAAAGACGAATAACTACTCAAGGAGCAGGTGGAACTTCATCGACAAAAAGGTATGTGGAGACTTGAACTTATCGACCACTCAAAAGTCTGTCTATTCTATCTCCTATCTTGATACAAAAGTCGTATTACTATACAGACTTCGATTATACACATTTTCTATTTCGATCCGAGTTTATCTCGCTTATATATTTCTCGATCTATGTGTTGATAAGCTTTCGCTTTGGCCAAGTTCATCTTTACTCGTGACGAAAGTCATGTTGATTATTTCAATCTCTTGATAACCGCTTTGATGAAAAATAGTTTGTGAATAACACTATATAACATCCTCTAAGAATGTTTCAATGATTGAAATGAGGGTTTAGAATATATAACCTTGAATAGATATAAACATTATATGAGAACTCATACTTGTGTAAGTGAAAAAGCGGGGGTATGATAACCACAACCAATATTTCGAATTATCAATCTATATGGACAAACTCCAATATACTTTCTATAGAATCAACTAGACAGTCAGAGTCAATCAATAGAAAATATATCAAAGAGTTTATATCTCTCTCACTTGATTTGATCTTTACTCAAGCAAACATAAATATGCGAGTCTTTATCAAATTCAAGGAGATAACTTGGATGGTACCAAAGAATGATATCCAAGTGTCAATCAATTTAAATCAACAACCAAAAAGGTCGGATATTCTAATTGATTGAACAACGCAAAACATGTATTATTTCAATTATATAACAAAATATAATGTGGAAAATAAATAACACAGACACCAGAATTTTGTTAACGAGGAAACCGCAAATGCATAAAAACCCCGGGACCTAGTCCAGATTAAACATACATTGTATTAAGCCGCTACAGACACTAGCCTACTCCAAGATAACTTCGGTCTGGACTGTAGTTGAACCCCAATCAATCTCACACTGATCCAAGGTACAATTATGCTCCTACGTATCTGATCCCAGCAGGATACTACGTACTTGGTTCCCTTAGATGATCTCACCCACAACTAAGAGTTTCTACGACCCAAAGTCGAAGACTTTAATAAACCATTATGTATCACACAGAAAAGTCTACGGTAATAGATAAATCCGTCTCCCACGAATAAACCTACAAGTTTTTGTTCCGTATTTTGATAAATCAAGGTGAACAAGAACCAATTGATAAAACCAGACTTATATTCCCGAAAAACAGCTCAGTTTTATCAATCAACGCACAATAGTCTTAATCGACGCAGTGAAAAAAATATTGTGGAATCACAAACGATGTGTTTGTGACTACTTTTATATCTTGCCTATCGGAGATAGAAATCTCAAGCCAATTATTACAACTGTACTCGTACGATAGAAACAACAAGCCAATATTGTTGAATCCCAGACGAAGTGTTTGTGACTACTTTTATATCTTGCCTATCGGAGATATAAATCTCAAGCCAATTATTACAATTGTACTCGTACGATAGAAATAGCAAGATCAGATCACACAACTACGATAAAAGTAGTATCGGTCTGGCTTCACAATCCCAATGAAACCTTTAAGTCGTTAACCTGGTTTTAGAAGAAGAAAACCAAAGGTTAAAGGAAAATTGACTCTAGCTTAGCACAACTAGTATCACACAGAATGTGTGGGGATTATGTTTCCCAGTTGCTAGAGTTCTCCCTTATATAGTCTTTCAAATCCGGGTTTGCAATCAATGTTAGCTTACAAACAAAGCATTCAATATTCACCGTTAGATGAAACCTGATTATATTCAATCTAATATTTAACAACCGTTAGATCGAAAACATAGCTTGTCATGATTATAGGCTTGTGTAACCGTACCCAAACTTGTACATTAGTTGGTTCAACAATAGTTAACCAAAAGGTTAGCCATATGATAACTTTCATATCAACCATATTCTTCTTGTGGTAATTGTACAATTGTCCCTTGTTTTGATGGGTTATATAAATATCCTTATCATACAATAAATATATCCCTCTCCATATATGGGGTCCATTAATTTTTTAATTTCTTCCAAATTTACCCACTTATCCATTGACTATCAGCATCTTTGTCTTTCATTTCAGATCTAATTTTTTTTTATGCTCTCTCTTTCCAGAAAACACCACCACCGTCTTCATCATCTCTACCACCACCACTACCACCTCCTCCTCCATCACTTCCGTCGTTCTGCAAATAGATATCAGTGAATCAATGAGAAACTAACTTCTTCAATCAAATGTAAAACATTAGCAACATCAGATTCATTTTCAATATCAACAGGATATGGATTGAATAACCTAAAATCGATAATAACAGTTGGTTCTTAAAGATCTGTTTACATCAATTTAGGAAGAGATGAAAATTTCATCAATTATTGGATCAGAAAATTTGTTAAGTAAAGATGAGACTCGTGAATCAGAGCATGAGCAAGAAGACGACGATTACCGGTTGTTAAAAAATTAAAGATGGGGTGAATCTCTGTGGGTTTTGACGATGGAATAACTCGGTTGTTAAAAACACATGTGAACGGTGAGTCATAAGTGGTGTTGTTGGCATAATTGCAGAGATGATGGCGTTGGCATGTGCTAGAACTGTTGTCGCCAAAGACAAGGATATGTTTCTTGGGGAACTAAGCATTTCTTATCTCGCTGCAGCCAGTGTAAATGTAAGTCTATACAAAATTTACATTGCTCCTTACGTTGTTAATTGATTTACAATGAATTGAGATCTTATTTGAATTGCAAAAATTAATTTATTAGTTACTGGATTTCATTTGCTCAAAATTGCAACTCTTACAAGCATTATGTATATCTCCATCATTCGTTAGCCTTTCTCAGTATTGTGACAACAAATTTTTATAGAAGTTACTAGTATTGAATGGAAATCCATCCACAGTAACATGCGAACCTCTTGAAGTATCACTGCATGCGTGACCAGATTTGGAGGGTTTTGAAGTCCGTAAAAAAGAGTAATTGTGCAACTATGCCTTTTGATTTCTTAATACTTGTTTATAGTTTTCTTTCTCTTTTTTTCTGATAAGTTGTAGTCTTTCTGTGTAGAGCAGTAAAATTTGTATTATGTTGCTAATGAATGTTGGAATATGGTTTCTTCATCTGTGATTGTGAATTTGATGAATATTGGAATATAAATTCTTCGCCTCTGATTGTGAATTTGTATTTGGTGCAGAATGAGTGGAGAGGCATGGGAGTGCAGCAAAGCCGTGGGTGGGTTCACTATGGTTGTTGATCCAACTGCAATGGATAAACATACACTGTTGATCCAACTGAAATGGATAAACATCCATTGTTGATTCAACTGAGATTGGTTTTGAAGCTGGTCTTGGAGCTGTTGGTGTTTATGAAGCTACAGGTAATGAAATATGTTGGTTATATGGGTTGAAGCAGGCAGATATTGGATCAACTATGGTTGTTGATCCATCTATATGGGATCAACTACTGTTGTTGATCCTTTGAACTCATGTTTTGTAGTTTAAATCATGTAAATTTGTTCTAATATTGAACTTGTGGTGCAATGGTAGCATGGCTGACTCCATGTCAGATGATGCGTGTTCGACTCACGCCAAGTTCACTCCATTTTATATGGATAAACTATCATTATTGATCCAATTTTACATGGATCAACTTCCATTGTTGATCCACTAAAATTGGATCAACTTTTACTGTTGATCCTTTTTTCTTGGATAAACTAGATAAACTTCTATTGTTGATGGTTTTGTTGGTGGATCTGAAACTGCAGGTGATGAAGTTGTAGCATTTTTCCATCAGCATGGATAAACATCCATTGTTGATCCAACTGCAATGGATAAATTTCTACTGTTGATCCAACTGCAATGGATAAACATCCATTGTTTGAGCCAACTGAAATGGATCAACTACTTTTTGTTGATACAAAAAAATTTAAACCAGTGGCGGCGATGGTGGTGGTGGTGGCGGCGGCGGCAGTGGTGGTGGCGGCGGCGGTGACGGTGGTGGTGGTGATGATGGTGGTGGTAGCGGCGGTGGTGACGGTGGTGGCGGCGGCGGCGACGAATTTGTGGTGGTGGCGGCAACAAACTAGTGGTGGAGGAGGACTAGTGGTGGTGTAATGGTAGCGGTGAAGGAGTGGTGGTGGAATATTGGTGGTGGTGGCGGTTGGTAGGTGGTGGTTGTTGAACGGTGGTGGTGGTGGAATGGTAGTTGAATGTTGGTGGTGGTGGTGCTAGTGGTGGTGGTGAAGTGGTAGAGGAAGAAATTTGTTGTATTTTGAAATAAAGAAAAATATTATATGAGTGAGGGTATTAAGGTAATCTAATATTAAATGGATAAGGTTATAAAAAAGGAGGGACATATTTATTGTTGCATAAGGATATATTTGTAGGGAGTTAAAAGTAGGGACATATAATTAATATACCCATTCTTATTCACCATAACTAGTTCAAATGACTCAAATGAACTAATTACAGAGTTGTTCAATTTCTTAGATCTTTATGTACTACATAAGACACAATTGAAGCAAAAACGATGTGATTCACTCGAATCGATTCATGAACTATAAAGCCACTGTTTGCAATAGACTTCCTTAGTTTATTAAGATAAGTTCACAAACATCGTTTTTAGACATAACCTACTCAAGTTCGCGGACTTAAGTTCTAGGATGGAGTTCACAAACTCCAGCAGAAATTCTCTGGTTCGAGAACTTTGCCAGTTCACGGACTGGGTTCATGGATCGAGTTACGTGGATGAAGTTCACGTACTACTCCGGTTTCACTTGATCAACAAAGTTCGCAAACTTTGGTTCAAGGAACAAGGACTTATACATATATGTGTTTCCACAACAATGCTTATATCATCCAATGGTTATATTGTCTAAACTCTCTGTTATGTACCTAGATGTACAATAACATGATTTGGATCATAAACACTGATAATATATCAATTCTCACAAATCAATCCTATTGGTTCCGAAGAACACAACCTAAATCGATAATTTGATTATAATTTGCTTAAGAGTTTCAGTACAGAGATACTAGCCTTATAAAGCTAGGTTTACTCAACTCGATCTAACGATCACAATCTACCCAGATGGTTACATCTCAACCATCTATTACACTATTAATTAACTCTAATCAAACTACTAATCAACAATTAATATTAAAGACTAACTAACACCGGGATTATGATAAGGGACACCCTCTTATCTTATGCAGGCACATGAGAATCCCTTACCTTTGAGAACATCCTTTTCCTCAAGGATGTGGACGGTGCAAATCTGGTTCAGAAGCAAGAAGTCATATGTGGTTTTAACTACAAGAGCATCCATGGACGAAAAAATCCGGGTCAACAGTATGCGAAAACTCCCAAGAGCCAATAAGGTCAATAATTGTCCTGAACTCGCTTGTGCTTGGCATCCACCACTAACCATGGCTAGATGTTTCAGAACTTCCAGCAGATGGCTCTTCCTCGGCAATGTTACTCACAGGTACAGTTGTATCCATAGACCCCTTGTGGAGAAAGTGGAATATACAGCCATTGCTTGCTCTAGAAATGGTGCGCCAAAACTTGTGGAAATTTCTAGTGGTGCCCAGATTTGTTGAGTAAATGGTGTCGGGTACCCAATTTCCACCACGAAGTACTTGTTACAATGTAATCTTCTTGTAAACACACATAACTTATTCCACCCATGACTTACCAGGAAACTAACAATTGCAGAGTTAGGTAGCTCAATTAGTTCCTTGCGAGAAGTCGCTAACCCCTGAAAAACTATATCATAGGTGATAAATTGGACTAGAGATGGTTCAGCTGTAGTAGCAAGAACTTGACCTTTCCATCCAAAAGTATTGTGCGTGTAAAGTTTCATCAGGTGAACCAGACTCATAACTTGGAAAAGCAACTGGATATACCGTTCTGGTGCACTGCCACCCTCCGCTTTCCTTGTCATTTGTATTATCACAATAGACCAGAGAATATAACCTTGATGTGGAATTTCAGTAACTAGCTGACTAGCATCACATCTATCTCCATTTATAAAAAACTCAAACACATGCAAGATTCCAGACCACATAACAAAATGGTACCCAAATTTCAAAATCAGCTCATCAGCATATATGCCAGTACAAGTATCCGTGAAAATCAACCCATTACGAACAAGAAAATAGCATGTAAAGTAGAATCTGGAAATATTTCTATCACAAGAGGACCCCCACTCAACATGTGCAATAACTTTACCATGATTATATATGAAGTGAATATACTCAGCAGTATGTAAACTAGCACATACATAAGTAAGTAGAATGAAGAAGTGTACCTTGGTGAAAGAATCCACCAACATCCATACATATCGAAATTGAAACACTATGAACAGAAACTGAGTTCCTATGCTCCGTATAAAAGATTTGGTCCAACTATAATCTACCCTTGCTTGATAAGCCAAGACCCACAAGTAACAAAAACTAGGAAGGAAGTAGCCTGAGGGATGAAAAAAGTATATTCCCACCACATGGTTGTAACCAGAAGTCAGAAAAGGAATGCAGTCAAATGGTTTTAAATAAATCCAATGGTAACTCAAAAGCGTCTCAAAAACGTAAAAACTTTCATAGTATGTAGGTTTTGGAAACCATTTCTTGTGGACCTGTGCACATGTCCTAACCTCCAACAAGTCAGCAAGTATGAATGTTGTAGCATTAAGCACACCACATTGAATTTCTATGAGAATAACCGCATCACCATTACTCAATCTCCCCACTACAGCCTCAGCTAATGGACCCTAAATTACATTTCTCGCAGCCATTATAGTTATCAATTCCCTCTCAACAACAATTGTAGCATCATGAACATATAAATGAACAATCAATTATATAACCAAAAAGTCCAAGTGATACCCAAAGCTCAACAGAAAAATAAAATTCTCATAAGAAAAATCACAGCGGTTGAACAGACGACGAGAATTATTTGAGAAGATACATGTACAATTAATGCATACCAACTTCTACGAATCTGGATAGACCAATTACCCTTATCCTTATGAAACCATAGCGCAAGATGAAAGAGATTCCATAGTTGCAGATATAAGAACTCAGAGTGAAGTATGATTACAGTATTGAACATAATAAACTCAAATATACAGGCAAAACTCCCTAAATGAATCTGCAGGACTACCAATAATCTGAGAGAATGAACTGCAATCTCATGACCCAAACCACACTCCAGCTGCAAATGAAGAAGTACTGGTCTCCACCTCTCAAGCATTTGGACCATTAACTTAAAAGAAATCTGAATAATAACTATTTTATCCAACAATATTATGTTTCCCTCTGACACTTGAACAAACTGAAAAAGCGGGGGTCTAACAACCACACCCAATATTTCGATTAGCAATCTGTATGGACAACTCCGAGTTACTTTCTAGAGAATCAACTAGACAGTCAGGCTCAATCAATAGAAAATACCTCAAGGATTTTATTATCTCTATCTCTCAATTTGATATTTACTCAAGCAAATACAATATGCGAGTCTTTATCAAAGAGAGATAACTTGGATGGTACCAAAGACCAATATCCAAGTGTCAATCATTTTAAATCAACAACCAATAAGGTCGGATATTCTAATTGATTGAACAACGCACAACCTGTATTATTTCAATTATATAACAAAATATAATGCGGAAAAGAAATAACACAGGCAACAGAATTAGGTTAACAAGGAAACCGCAAATGCAGAAAAACCCCGGGACCTAGTCCATATTAAAAATACACTATATTAAGCCGCTACAGACACTAGCCTACTCCAAGCTAACTTCGGTCTGGACGATAGTTGAACCCCAACCAATCTCACACTGATCCAAGGTACAGTTATGTTCCTACGCCTCTGACCCCAGTAGGATAGTGCACACTTGATTCCCTTAGCTGATCTGACCCAAAACCAAGAGTTTCTACGACCCAAAGTCGAAGACTTTAATAAACAAATTTGTCTCATACAGAAAAGTCTACAAGGATAGATAAATTCGTCTCCCATGAATAAACCTATGAGTTTTGTTCCGTCTTTTGATAAATCAAGGTGAACATGAACCAATTGATAAAACCAGACTTATATTCCTGAAGAACAACTCAGCTTTATCAATCACCTCACAATAAACTTAATCGACGCAGCGAAGAAGATTATTGAGGAATCACAAACGATGATACGAAGTGTTTGTGACTACTTTTATATCTTGCCTATCGAAGATATAAATCTCAAGCCAATTATTACAATTGTACTCGTACGATAGAAATAGCAAGATCAGATCACACAACTACGATAAAAGTAGTGTCAGTCTGGCTTCACAATCCCAATGAAGTCTTTAAGTCGTTAACCTGGTTTAGAAGAAAAAAACCAAAGGTTAAAGGAGAATCGACTCTAGCTTAGCAAACTAGTATCAGACAGAATGTGTGGGGATTAGGTTTCCCAGTTGCTAGAGTTCTCCCTTATATAGTCTTTCAAATCAGGGTTTGCAATCAATATTAGCTTAGTAACAAATCATTCAATATTCACCGTTAGATGAAAACCTGATTAGATACAAGCTAATATTTATCAATTGTTAGATCGAAAACATAGCTTGTTATACATACATGTACTACATGTTTGTAGGCTTGTGAAAACCGTACCCAAACTTGTACATTAGTTGGTTCAACACTAGTTAACCAAATGGTTAGCCAAATGATAACTTTCATATCAACCATACTCTTCTTCAACATAACTAGTCCAAATGACTCAAATGAACTAGTTAGAGAGTTGTTCAATTGCTTAGATCTTTATGTACTATACAAGACACAATTGAAGCAAAAACGATGTGATTCACTCAAATCGATTCATGAACTATAAAGCCATGGTTTGCAATAGCATTCTTTAGTTTATTAAGATAAGTTCACAAATATTGTTTTTAGGCATAACCTACTCAAGTTCGTGGATGGAGTTCACAAACTCCGGTCGAGAAATTCCGCCAGTTCGCGGACTGAGTTCGCGGATTGAAGCTCACGCACTTCTCCGGTTTCACTTGATCAATAAAGTTCGCAAACTTCGGTTCAAGCACTAAGGACTTATACATATAAGTGTTGCCACAACAATGCTTATATCCTCCAATGGTTATATTGGCTATACTCTCATTTCAATCATTAAAACATTCTCAGAGGGCGTTATATAGTTGTTATTCACAAACTATTTTTCATCATAGCAATTTCCAAAATGATCAAAACATAACATGACTTTCGTCACTAGGTAAAGATGAACTTGGATAAAGTGAAAGCTTTACAAACACATATTTCGAGAAATAGATAAGCGAGATATACTCAGCTCGAAATATCATATGTGTATATTCTTAGTCTATATAGTAATACGACTTTTGTCTCAAGATAGGAGATAGAATAGATAGACTTTCGAGTGACAGATAAGTTCAAGTCTCCACATACCTTTTAGTCGATGAAGATCCACTAGTTCCTTGAGTATTCCTTCGTCTTGTATGATGATCGCCATGGAATTCTTGAGCTTAACTACACTTTCTGTCCTAGTCTGCGACCTTAGCTATAGTAGACTAGAAATCAAAAACTTTATAGTTTTGATCACTAATATTGACAAACATGCTTGAGATAGCAATGCATGCGAGTTCGACCGAGCAATGCTCTAACAATCTCCCCCTTTGTAAATTTTAGTGGCAAAATTATTAATACATATGGAATACAAAATATATAAATAAACTTTGTAGCTCCTATTCCACATGTCATCTAATCTTCAACAATACTCGAAATCTTCGTCACTTCCAAGTAATCCAATGATCCCAAAGGTTGTAAGTTAGCACCATCGTTTTTGAAAATTCGTAGCTATAACAATGAGAAAAGCAATGGTTCTCAATCATTGTTATACAGTGTTATAGTATCATTACACAACGTAAAAGTCCAATTGCATCACAACTTTAACAACAATACTATGGTGATACTTCACTCCCCCTTAGTCAATACTCCATCTCACATGGAAACCACTCCCCCCTTACATAATGATCTGAAAACCATATGTATTTGTAGTATGAACTACATATTAATTCTCCCCCTTTTTGTCAATAAAATTGGCAAAGGTACAAGAACGGGATCCTAATGAAATTTCCGTTAGAGACATTTCATGACCAAAGGTAAATGTATATCATCTTGTTTAGATGTAATCATAAAGCTGAAGCTAAATGCATTCATCAAGGAGTTTATAAAGATACAAGATAACCACTATAATATTCCACAACCGCACTCCCCACAAAGATTTGGCAATTACGCGCAAGTTCAAAAGAACTCTCCCCCATAAAATGTCATTCCCAAGAGAACAACAAGAGAGACCTTAATTAATTTCAAAATGAAAAGAAAGATTTATTTAGACTCAACAAATCACATACAAGTATGAATTTGGAATCCAAAAATAAATATTCAATCATATTAACCATGGAGAACCAAGATTAATTTGACTAAATATGCTCGACACAAGTAAACTTATGGAGACTTAAATCAATTAGATTAATCACAAGAAAACTCGCAAATAATCTAATTGTCATACTCAACCAAACTAATTACAAAAGTAATCAATTTAATTGGCCACACTCGACATAAGAAATCTATGGAGCAATAACTAAGTTAATCATGAATAACCAACCCAGTCAAACAAATGCTCAAACATAAGAAAACTTATGGAGTGCTAACTAAATAATCACACAAGATGATTAATTTAGTTCAATCATGTTCAACATAAAGTACCTTACGGAACAACAACTAAGCTAATCACAAGGAAATCAACTTTTTTTGTTTTAGTGCTCAACATAAGACACTTCATGGAAGAACACAATATTTACACAAAAATTATGGATCGGAGAATCGACCTTATACCGTGGAATAAGCAAGGATTCATTCTATGCTTCCATCACTATTTGCACAATGACACACAATAGACATAATCCTTGAATCACAAAAGATTTTAACCTATCTTA
Source organism: Papaver bracteatum (assembly GCA_023529315.1). Taxonomy (NCBI): domain Eukaryota; kingdom Viridiplantae; phylum Streptophyta; class Magnoliopsida; order Ranunculales; family Papaveraceae; genus Papaver; species Papaver bracteatum. The sequence continues at coordinate 5,751,075 of JAJJWX010002058.1, read as the reverse complement.
CATCAATAATTGACAATATAGTCTTTACTTTCGTGTTTTGTCAAAAGTATATTCATTCTTTTGTCAATATTACTTTTGACAAAATATGGGACAATTAAGTTCACGAACGTAAACACACATATCCCATAACAATATTGCAATATATAAAATCAAAAGATTAATACTGCAAAAATCATCTTCAAACCAAGTTTAGAATTTAAACCAATAAATCTAAAAACAAGAAGATGAAAACTTTGGATATAGCTATGTGTAATCACAATAATGGCTATTCCAAAACACTAGTTATTCTTCTAAACAAAACAAAAAAAATAGAATTCTCATCAGAAGACTTGCTAGTTGTCGTAGATCTTTCTCAGAGCATCTACTGAGAATTCCTTCTCATTATTGAAAAACCCATTGATTATGGGATCGTTCAATTCCTCCAAATCTTCAGAAATATCAGTTAACTCACTGAGTTCTCTTCTCAAATCACGCAGGGTGTTCTTGGATAGAGAAAACATTCGTTCACAGTGAGTTATCTTTTCCAAAGAGGAAATGATTTGAGATTTTAAACCATTTCTTTTGTTGATGAACTCTTTTACCATGCCCCTAAAATTAGCATCAAAAGGAAAAATAGAAAAGAGGCAGTTAGAGGAAGAACCTTCTCCATTAATTGTAGTCTTCACTTTCTTCACCCTTGAGGAAGAATTCCCTTTACACAGATACACATTAGCTACTTCAACTGCATCCCTTCTTGTGATGCTTCTGGTTACAGGAGCCATAAGGTTGTATCTTTTTAAGGAAAGAGGAAGTTTACCAATGATTTAAATAGACTTATGAACCTCAAAAAACCTAGAAGAAAAAGTCTTCTGAAGTTTAATGATCCATTATCTATATAGTTAGGAAAATATTTTCTTAACAGAAATAGATACAAAACTTGAGCCACACAAAAAACGCAACGCCTCACTTTCTCAAGTTAAAGAAGAGGGTGCGAACGCCCCTAAAGTTAGATAGGAACGTTATGAGCTAAACACTCTCCTTGTTTATCACATAGTGATTTTTCAAGGTTTGTTGTGTAAGCAAGTTTCTTACCTCTTATGATTCTGGAAGCATTGTTTTTAGGAGAGCCACGCAGATTATCCAGATTTATCTTTTGCATGTTCTTCTGTAGTTTGACAATTCTTTCAATGTTCCTCTTGAATCTCCAACACGTACTTTGAACATGCCTTGCGTTTCCACAAAACAAACAGACCAAGGATTCTTTGTTTTGTTGAGGAATATTTTGCTCAACATAGCTGCTAGCTTTTATTTTTCCCTGATCAATAGAAGCAACATGATTGATAATGTTTTCACACTTGCTTTTGTATCCTAAACCACTAGTGTTTCCAAAGGACTTCTGACCAAATAACATTGCTGAAATTTTGTCAAAGTTTCCAGACAATCTTTGTAGATCATCCTTAAGAGTATTAATCTCTTTCTACTTTAGATCAATGGTTCTGGTGAGTTTATCATTAAGACAATCTATCTCAATATTTTTCACCTGGATTAACGATTCTAGTTTCTTCAATGAAGCTTTTAATTGAATTTTTTTTTTTGAAGAATCTCTTTATCCAAGAAATTGAAAACCCATGTGTCGGTCTCATATTCTGAATCAGAACTTGAGTATGTAGATGTTTCTGCTGTAAAAGTTGAGAGTTCATCGCATCTATCAAACATATTCAACCCGTTGACATTTAAAGGTTTTTCTTTCACAGAATAATTAGCAGTGAAGGCAGACAGAGGACGTTTATCACGTCTAATGCTCCTCTTTATAAATTCTTTGATCTTTTCTGTAATCAATGGTTTTTTAAACTAGACCTCATCCGTACAACATTCATCACCCCATGAGATAGAGTGTTCACTTGTGTTTGACACACCATTGAATGCAACAGTTTGAACAGGATTTTGATCAGGAATTCTTATCTTTTCGAAAGATGAATTTTCAAAAAGAGCATTGAGGTTATTTCCTCCATCGATGGTACATTTATTAGAAACATGTTTGGTAGTTTCTAAGATATCTCACGCATCTTTAGACTTAGTGCAAGAAGACACATAGTGCTGAAGGTCTGGGGTAATGGCCTATCTGATAGCATCCAAACCTTAATAATTTTGCTTTGTAGCAAGAGTTTCTTCTGGATTATAACTATCAACATCATTGAGGGTAGATACATCGCCTTATGTATTAACCGGAGGGTCATAGCCATTAATAACATGTACCCATATTTGAAAATCACGAGCTTGGAGATACATGCTCATAGAAATTTTCCACCACGGGTAGTTTGAACCATCGAAGATTGGTGATACGTTTATCGAGATAACACATTTGTCCATAGAGTCAGATCGCTACAAACACAGACTTGTAAGGTCTTGAACGTGTTTGCCTGCTCTGATACCAATTAAAAAAGCGGGGGTCTAACAACCACACCCAATATTTCGATTAGAAATATTTATGGACAAATCCGAGTTACTTTCTAGAGAATCTACTAGACAGTCAGACTCAATTAATAGAAAATACCTCAAGGAGTTTATTTTATCTATCTCTCAGTTTGATATTTACTCAAGCAAATACAATATGCGAGTATTTATCAAAGAGAGATAACTTGGATGGTACCAAAGACCAATATCCAAGTGTCAATCATTTTAAATCAACAACCAATAAGGTCGGATATTCTAATTGATTGAACAACGCATAACCTGTATTATTTCAATTATATAACAAAATATAATGCGGAAAATAAATAACACAGACAACAGAATTAGGTTAACAAGGAAACCGCAAATGCAGAAAAACCCCAGGACCTAGTCCATATTAAACATACACTGTATTAAGCCGCTACAAACACTAGCCTACTCCAAGATAACTTCGGTCTGGACGATAGTTGAACCCCAACCAATCTCACACTGATCCAAGGTACAGTTATGTTCCTACACCTCTGATCCCAGTAGGATAGTGCACACTTGATTCCCTTAGCTGATCTGATCCAAAACCAAGAGTTGCTACGACCCAAAGTCGAAGACTTTAATAAACAAATCTGTCTCATACAGAAAAGTCTACAAGGATAGATAAATTCGTCTCCCATGAATAAACCTATGAGTTTTGTTCTGTCTTTTGATAAATCAAGGTGAACATGAACCAATTGATAAAACCAGACTTATATTCCTGAAGAACAGCTCAGCTTTATCAATCACCTCACAATAAACTTAATCGACGCAATGAAGAAGATTATTGAGGAATCACAAACGATGAGACGAAGTGTTTGTGACTACTTTTATATCTTGCCTATCGGAGATAGAAATCTCAAGCCAATTATTACAATTGTACTCGTACGATAGAATATGCAAGATCAGATCACATAACTACGATAAAAGTAGTATCGATCTGGCTTCACAATCCTAATAAAGTCTTTAAGTCGTTAACCTGGTTTTAGAAGAAGAAAACCAAAGGTTTAAGGAGAATCGACTATAGCTTAGCAAACTAGTATCACACAGAATGTGTGGGTATTAGGTTTCCCAGTAGCTAGAGTTCTCCCTTATATAGTCTTTCAAATCAGGGTTTTCAATCAATGTTAGCTTAGTAACAAAGTATTCAATATTCACCGTTAGATGAAAACCTGATTAGATACAAGCTAATATTTATCAACCGTTAGATCGAAAACATAGCTTGTTATACACACATGTACTACACATTTGTAGGCTTTTAAAAACCGTACTCAAACTTGTACATTAGTTGGTTCAACACTAGTTAGCCAAATGGTTAGCCAAATGATAACTTTCATATCAACCATATTCTTCTTCACCATAACTAGTACGAATGACTCAAATGAACTAGTTAGATAGTTGTTCAATTGCTTAGATCTTTATGTACTACACAAGACACTATTGAAGAAAAAAATATGTGAATCACTCGAATCGATTCATGAACTATAAAGCCACGATTTGGAATATATTTCCTTAGTTTATTAAGATAAGTTCACAAACATCGTTTTTAGACATAACCTACTCAAGTTCGTCGGACTGGGTTCGCGGACTTAAGTTCCTGGATGGTGTTGACAAACTCCAGCAGAAATTCTCGGTCGAGAACTTCCGCCAGTTCGCGGACTGAAGCTCACGCACTTCTCCGATTTCACTTGATCAACAAAGTTCGCAAACTTCGGTTCAAGCACTAAGGACTTATACATATATGTGCTTCCACAACAATGCTTATATCCTCTAATGGTTATATTGTCTAAACTCTCATTTCAATCATTGAAACATTCTCAGAGGGCGTTGTATAGTTGTTGTTCACAAACTATTTTTCATCATAGCAATTTTTAAAATGATTGAAACATAACTTGACTTTCGTCACTAGGTAAATATGAACTTGGCTAAAGCGAAAGCTTTATCAACGCATATTTCGAGAAATATATAAGTGAGATATACTCAACTTGAAATATCATATGTGTATATTCTTAGTCTATATAATAATACGACTTTTGTCTCAAGATAGGAGATAGAATAGATAGACTTTCGAGTGATAGATAAGTTCAAGTATCCACATACCTTTTAGTCGATGAAGATCCACTGGTTCCTTGAGTAGTCCTTCATCTTGTATGATGATCGACATGGAGTTCTTGAGCTCAACTACACTTTCTATCCTAGTCCGAGACCTTTGCTATAGTAGACTAGAAATCAAAGACTTCATAGTTTTGATCACTAATATTGACAAACATGCTTGAGATAGCAATGCATGCGAGTTCGACCAAGCAATGCTCTAACACAAACACCTTACTAGTATTTATAATTTTATCACACAAACACACATTAACCGAGTGTACTTCCCAAAAAAAGTGAGTCATAAAATTAGTCCATACATTGTTCCGCTACAATATTTTATCACACAACTTACAAGCAGCATGACAGTCACAATTATCAACAAACAAAAATGCATTTAAAAACCCAAGCTCTGGAATCATCCTACTTACAAAATCACCATTATATGCATCCATCAGAATCAAAGTAAGTATTATCATACTAGAAGTATCTGGATAAAAATAGTCTTCACAATCACCAGCTGAATAGAAATACCCCTCAATAAGTTGAACTGATTTTCCCCGATCAAATACTATATCAGTGAAGTTGAAACCAGATTGAGAGGATTTTACTGTAAGCAATTTGTCGTTGATACAATTTGTGTTCTCACAACCCACAATATTCATTAGAAGAATTTTAGAAAACATCTTCCATGTAGTACTAGAAACTCGACCATTAGCTAACATACGAGAATTTTTATCTCCAAACCATGTAAATGACCAGTACCCATGTTCAAAAATCAACTCTTGAACATTTTCCTCAAATAATTTATCCAAAATAAACCGAAACAAAGAATCACACATCGAAAAACGAGAAGTCCTTGTCATATGTTTAAAATCTTTTCCACGATCGAATATGCTATGATTAGAATTAATAATAATGTTTAAATACTCACCCAATTTCATCCGATTCTTACTTTCAAAATCTTTCACGACAGCTTTGACAATTTTTTTGAATTGAAAACTCCCAGATCTGGTTGCAATTGAGTTGACTATAATATCGGTTGAATCTTCATTTGCTTTATCGAATAAAAATAAAGGAAGCAAATCCTATAGAGAATCAACCTCTTCATTGTCCACAAAGAAAAATGAAGGAATCAATTCCAATTCTGAAGATTCATCATCTGTATAAGTGATTTTTACTCGGCAAGGAAATGGAAGAGATGGAGCAGTATCCCTAAGCAACAAGATCTGTACCAATTTATTTTCTGCCATGTCTAACCATTTTATCCTTCTTGCAAGCCAATAATCTCGAGATGGACAGTTAGTCATTTCCAACCACATCTTATACATCCTCCTACACATATCTGAACCCTCTCTTGATAACCTTTTCATCTTCCTAATTGGAACAATTTTACCCTTCATTTCAACCCATTTTGCACTTGATAAACTCGTAACTGCAGAGAGTTATTGAAGTTCCGTCATTAATAAATGATATCCAGTAAAGTGAATCGGACACCAAATTTTATGTACCTAGATGTACAATAACATGATTTGGATCATAAACACTGATAATATCTAAATTCTCACAAATCAAGCCTATTGGTCCCGAAGAACACAACCTAAATCGATAATTTGATTATAATTTGCTTAAGAGTTTCAGTATAGAGATACTAGCCTTATAAAGCTAGGCTTACTCAACTCGATCTAACGATCACAAGCCACCTAGATGGTTACATCTCAACCATCTATTACACTATTAATTAACTCTAATCAAACTACTAATCAAAAATTAATATTAAAGACTAAATAACACCAGGACTATAATAAGGGACACCCTCTTCTCTTATGCAGGTACATGACACTCTCATTTCAATCATTGAAACATTCTCAAATGGCGTTATATAGTTGTTATTCACAAACTATTTTTCGTCAGAGAAATTTTCAAAGTTATTGAAACATAACATGACTTTCGTCACTAGGCAAAGATGAACTTGGCTAAAGCGAAAGCTTTACCAATATATATTTGGAGAAAATAGATAAGTGAGATATACTCAGCTCGAAATGCCACATGTGTATAATCTTAGTCTATATAGTAATACGAATTTTGTTTCAAGATAGGAGATAGAGTAGATAGACTTTAGAGTGATAGATAAGTTCAAGACTCCATATACCTTTTAGTCAATGAAGATCCACTGGTTCCTTGAGTAGTCCATCGTCTTGTATGATGATTTCCATGGAGTTCTTGAGCTCAACTACACTTTCTATCCTAGTCCGAGACCTTAGCTATAGTATACTAGAAATCAAGACTTATAGTTTTGATCACTAACATTGACAAACATGCTTGAGATAGCAACATATGCTTATGAACTAAGACATTTATAAATTATGGAATGTATGTTTGCAAACCGTGGCTACAATGTTCATGAATCGATTCGAGTGAATCAAAATCGTTTTTGCTTTGATAGTGTCTTGTATACTTCTATGAGATCTAATCATTTGAACAACTCTCTAAATAGTTCTTTTGAGTCATTTGAACTAGTTATGGTGAAGATGAATAAGGTTGATATGAAAGTGCTCATATGGCTAAACCACTGGTTAACTATTGTTGAATCAACTAGGTGTACACATTTAAGTACGGTTACCCAAACCTAAATGAATGTGCATTTCATTTGTGTATGACAAGCTAAGTTCGATCTAACGGTTGAATATATTAGCTTGAATATAATATGGTTTTCATCTAACGGTGAATACTGATCATACTTTGTTACCAAGGTAACTTAGATTGCAAACCCTGATTTGGAGACTATACAAAGGAGAACTCTAGCAACTGGGAACCCTAATCCCCATACCTCTTGTGTGATACTATTTGTATAAGCCCTTTAACCTTAGGTTTCTATCGAGACCTTGTAGGTTAACGACTTGAAGACTTCATTGGGATTGTGAAGCCAGACCCAACTATTTTCTCTGTAGTTGTGTGATCTGATCTTGCTATTTATATCGTATTTAAGTACAATCGTAAGATTGGCTTGAGATTAATTTCTCTGATAGGCAATATAGAAAAGTAGTCACAAACATCTTCGTCTCATCGTTTGTGATTCCGCAATATCTTGTTTCGCTAGTCGATTAAGATTATTGTGAGGTGATTGATAATTCTAGGTTGTTCTTCGGGAATATAAGTATGGGTTATCGATTGATTCCTTTTCACCTTGATTTATCAAAAGACGGAACAAAACTCGTAAGTACTTTTGTGGGAGATAGATTTATCTATTCATGTAGACTTTTCTGTGTGAGATAGATTTATTTATTAAAGTCTTCGACTTTGGGTCGTAGCAACTCTTAGTTGTGGGTGAGATCAGCTAAGGGAATCAATTGCATAGTATCCTGCTGGGATCAGAGACGAAAGAAGCAAAATTATACCTTGGATCAGTGTGAGATTGATTGGGGTTCAACTACAGTCTAAAACAAAGTTAGTTTGTAGTAGGCTAGTGTTTGTAGCGGCTTAATACAGTGTGAGTTCAATCTGGACTAGGTCCCGTTTTTTTTTTTACATTGGCGGTTTCCTCGTTAACAAAATTTCTGGTGTCTGTGTTATTTCTTTTCCGCATTATATTTTGTTATATAGTTGAAATATCACAGGTTGTGCATTGTATCGATCAATTGGTAAATCCAACCTTTGGTTGTTGATTGAAATTAACTAATCCTTGAGCATTGGTCTTTGGTACCGTTCAAGTTGTTTCTCTTGTATTCAATCAGGCTCGCAGATTTCTATTTGTTTGAGTAAGGATTGAATCGATAAAGTGAGATATAACTCTTTGATATACTTGTTGTTCAGATTGAGTCTGATTGTATAGTTGATTATCTTAAAAGTATATTGGAGTTAGTCCATACGGATTGCTAAGCGAAATATTGGGTGAGGTTGTTGTACCCCCACTTTTTCAATTGGTATTAGAGTGGGTAAACTTGTTTAAAGACCTCATAAGTATGTGTTTGTAAGTGATCTGACTCTATGGACATAAATTTTATCTCCATAAATGTACCACCAGTCTTCGATGGCTCAAACTACTTATGGTGGAAAATCACTATGCGTGCTTTTCTTCAAGCTCGTGATTTTAAAACATGGGTGCGTGTTGTTAACGGCTATGATCCTCCAGTTAATACATAAGGCGATGTATCTATACCTAAGGATATTGGTAGATATAGTCCAGAAGAAATCCTTGTTGCAAAGCAAAATTCTGACGGCTTAAATGCTATCATTCATGCCATTTTCCCAGATCTTCAGCATCATGTGACTACTTGCACGAAGTCTAAAGAATCCTGGGATATCTTAGAAACCATATTTTAAGGGAATACCTATAAAAAGGAAGATAGGCTTCAAAATATAAATTATGACTGGGAAAACCTTCATATGGAAGATGAAGAATCATTTGATGAGTTTAATCACAAAGTGTCTGAAATTGTTAATGTATCATTTGCATTAGGTAAGACTATTCCTGAAAAGGACATTATGATGAATATTCTCAAATCTCTGTATTCCATATACGATTCTAAGAAGCATGCCATCGTTGAAGGAAATAATTTCTCGATGCTTTCCAGAAATACTCTGGTTGGAAAATTAAAGATCTTTGATCATGAGCATACCGTATACATCCAAATCTGGGAAGGATGTTGCTTTCAAAGCACAAAAGAACACTAAATTGGTTGATAAAAGTAAAAGTGTTAGCATCTCTGAAGATGATCTTTCTAAGGTTGATTCAGATGAAGATATTGACAAGTCAGTCTCTTTGATCACAAGACAGTTTAGGGACCTTCTTTTGAAGAGAAATATACGGTTCTCCAGAGATAACCCCAGGTCATCAGATAAACCTCATAATCGTGTTCCTCCTAAAAACAGGGATAATGATGAAACTGATGACGAGGATATGCCTCAGTGCTTTAAGTGTAAAGGTTTTGGCCATTTTGCAAATGAGTGTCCAAATCGTAAAATATACACTAGGAACAAAGGTCTTGCTGCAACGCTTGATGAAATGTCTGATAACTATGATTCTAATGAAGACGAAAAGTCAAGTGTTGCACTTCTTTGTGAAAATATTTATTTTGGTAATTGTAGCAATACATACATCAATCCCAATATTCTTTCAGAAGAAATCCCAACCAATCTGGAAGAAAAAGTTGACCTTTCTGTTGGAAACTCTCTGTCAAGTTTTCCAGGTTCCACTATGTGTCTAGCAGCTTGCACATCTCGAGTATATGAATCATACTCCAGGTTGGCGTGCTCCTATTGTTCAATCAAGGTTCATGAACTATCAAAATGTTTCAAGTACAAACACAAATTGAGGCATGTCAACAAACTTGAACGAAAATCAAATCAATTAGCAAACAAGCTCAAACTTGTTCAAAAGACCGCTGAGGTATGTAAGATTTTATATTCTTCAAAGAAGTTAGTTTCCAAGGATAAGACAAGACCACTAGTAAAGAAAGTATGGTCTAAACAATGAATTCCTTTCAAAGAGGTTATGGTGGACATATTGTTGTTCACCGCAGCACAACTTGATTGTATTGTTTGGTGCATCTTATCTCATGTGCCTGATCAAAAGAGACAAGATTGTGCACACCTCAGGCTTTAGGAAAATAATTTTTTTTTCTTTTCTTAGATTTGCTGTGTTTTGAAAGATTGGAATTCATCCATATCTAATTGATATTGTAAAGGACTTCCCTGGTCGATTCAATAAAATAGGGTTATTCTCGACAGTTCTACCCTTATTAGGGTTGTGAGTTGTGCGTGCACGAACTTGTGTTTAAAGGTTTCGTAACCCTACATTCCTTTTTCCTTCTCTGAAACTCTTTTTATCTTAAGACTACTTATTGAGTTTAAATTGTGAATTTCTCTCACAAACCCATGCTCATATGGATACTCCAAGCATCATGTCTTCTGATGGAAAAGATGTTAATATGATTGTTAAGCCATCAATCATGAAGGAAAAATAAAAATATCTGTTACCTCCAACTTTGAAAAGAAAAAAAAGGAATGTGAGGAAGCCAAGAGATGTTCCTTCAAATTCTCAAAAAAATTCGGATGTTCTTGAAGAGTTGAAGGAAACAAGGAAGAAGATTCAATAAATAAAGGATTTTGTTATGATATCTCTTGAAATTCAGAAGGCCCTGGTTCGACATCATCAGCCTAGAAGGTTCATTGGAATTGACTCCTATCTTCACGAACCGTATGTTCCAATGGTTGTCGACGACAAGGAGTTCGGGGACGATAAAGAATTTTTCAGAAGTCTCAATGTCTATGAAACTTCTTTTGATAATTTATTCTTGTGTTTTAAGAAGGATGACTAGGGTTTGGAATAGCCTTTTTTTGTGTGATTACACGTAGCTATTTCCAACGATTTTCATCTTCAATGTTTTTAGATTTATTTATTTAAATTCTAAGTTGTTTGGAAGATGATTTTGCAATATTAATCTTTATGATTTTATATATTGCAACATGTTATTGGATATGCGTGTTTGCGTCCGTGAACTATGATTGTCCCATACGTGGTCAAAAGTTAAGTCTTTCATATGTCGATACACAAGTATCGATAAAAGAATGAATGAAATTTTGACAAACAAAAGATAATCCTATTATATCATTATGTAAATATTGATGGAAAGTAGGATGAGTTTTTGTTTACAAAGATTAAGTCTATTAAGTCATTGTGCAAATGGTGATAATGAATAGAATGAATCTTTGTTTATTCCGCAGTATTGGTCTTCCCTGATCCATATTCTTATGTTAAATACTGTGCGGCTCCGTAAGTTCTCTTATGTGAGCATTTCCGATTAAATTAATCATGGGTTCACTTGTTGTTAATTTAATTGAGTTTTTGGATACAAATTCATATTCTTATGTGATTTGTTAATGTCCAAAGAAATCCTTATTTTCTTGTGAAAGTAAGGTCGCTCTTGTTGTTCTTTCGGGAATGACATTTTATGGGGGAGAGTTCTTAATTGAACTTGTTCTTAATTGCCAAATATTTGTAGGGAGTGCGGCTATGGAATATTATAGGGGTTATCTTGTATCTTTATAAACTCATTATTGTATGCATTTAGTTTCGGTTATATGTTTGTATCTAAAAAGTTGGTATGTACTTTCTTTTGGTCATGAAGTGTCTCTATGGAAATTTTATTAGGATCCCAATAGTTTCGTACATTTGCCAATTTTATTGAAAAAAATGGGGAAATTAATGTGTAGTTCACACTACAAATATATATGGTTTTCGGATCATTATGTAAGGGGGAGTGGTTTCCATGTGAGATGGAGTATTGACTAAGGGGGAGTGATCCATATCACCATAGTATTATTTTCGAAGTTGGGATACAATTGAACTTTGATGTTGTGTAATAAAACTATGACATTATGTAATAATGATTGAGAGCTATTGTTTTCTCATTGTTATGGATACATATCTTCAACAACGGTGATGCTGATTTGAATTTCTTTGGAATCATTGGAGTACCTAGAAGTAACGAAGATTTCGAGTAATGTTGAAAAACCAAGGAGATCAAGCATGTGGAAGAGAAATTGCAAAGTTTATTTATTTTGTATTTCATATGTATTGATAGTTTTGTCACTAAAATTGACAAATGGGGAGATTGTTAGAGTACTGCTCGGTCCAACTCGCAAGCGTTGCTATCTCAAGCTTGTTGTCAAGTTTAGTTGCCAAAACTATAAGTCTTGATTTCTAGTCTACTTATAGCTAAGTTGAAGACTAGGATAGTAAGTGTAGTTGAGCTCTAGACTCCATGGTGTTCATCATACAAAGACGAAAAACTACTCAAGAAACAGGTGGAACTTCATCGACAAAAAGGTATGTGGAGACTTAAACTTATCTATCACTCAAAAGTATATCTATTTTATCTCCTATCTTGAGATAAAAGTCATATTGCAATATAGACTTCGATTATACACATTTGCTATTTCGAGTCGAGTTTATCTCGCTTATCTATTTCTCAAAATATTTGTTGGTAAGCTTTCTCTTTGGCCAAGTTCATCTTTACTCGTGACAAAAGTCATGTTGATTGTTTCAATCTCTTGAAAATCGCTTTGATGGAAAATAGTGTGTGAATAACCACTATATAACATCCTCTAAGAATGTTTCAATGATTGAAATGAGAGTTTAGAATATATAACCTTGAATGGATATAAACATTGTATGAGAACTCATACTTGTGTAAGTCCAAAATCCTTGAAATAAAGTATGCGTACTTTGCTGGTTTAGGATGACCGGAGCTAAGTCTGCGTACCTGTATGCGTACTTTCGGAAGTTCACATCCCGTGAATTTCTGCTGGATTTTGTAAACTAAAAACAAGCTCAATCCGGGTACTTAAGTGGGTTATTTTCTAAAAACGGTTTATTCGTGAACTAAGACATTTATAAATATAGGAATGCATGTTTGAAAACCATAGCTATAATGTTCATGAATCGATTCGAGCGAATCAAAATCATTTTTGCTTCGATTATGTCTTGTATACTTCTATGAGATCTAAGCAATTGAACAACTCTCTAACTAGTTCTTTTGAGTCATTTTAACTAGTTATGGTGAAGATAAATAAGGTTAATATGAAAGTGCTCATATGGCTAACCATTGGTTAACTATTGTTGAACCAACTATGCGTACACGTTTAGGTATAGTTACCCAAACCTAAATGAACGTGCATTTCATTTGTGTATGACAAGCGAAGTTCGATCTAACAGTTGAAAGATATTAGCTTGAATCTAACAAGGTTTTCATCTAACGGTGAATATTAAATGCTTTGTTACCAAGGTAACTTAGATTGCAAACCATGATTTGGAGACTATATAAAGGAGAACTCTAGCAAATGGGAAACCTAATCCCCACACCTCCTGTGTGATACTAGTTGTATAAGCTAGAGTCGATTCTCCTTTAACCTTAAATTTCTATCGATACCCTATAGGTTAACAACTTGAAGACTTCATTGGGATTGTGAAGCCAGACCCAACTCTTTTCTCTGTAGTTGCGTGATCTGATCTTGCTATTTTTATCGTATTTGAGTATAATCGTAAGATTGGCTTGAGATTAATTTCTCCGATAGGCAAGATAGAAAAGTAGTCACAAACATCTTCGTTTCATCGTTTGTGATTCCGCAATATCTTTTTTCGCTAGTCGATTAAGATTATTGTGAGGTGATTGATAATTCTAGGCTGTTTTTCGGGAATATAAGTCCGGGTTATCGATTGGTTCTTGTTCACCTTGATTTATCAAAAGACATAAAAACACTCATAGGTATTTCCGTGGGAGACAGATTTATCTATTCTTGTAGACTTTTGTGTGTGAGACAGATTTGTATATTAAAGTCCTCGACTTTGTGTGTGAGACAGATTTGTATATTAAACTCTTAGTTGTGGGTGAGATCAGCTAAGGGAATCAAGTGCATAATATACTGCTGGGATCAGAAATGTAAGGAGCGCAACTATACCTTGGATCAGTGTGAGATTGATTTGGGTTTAACTACAGTCCAGGCTGAAGTTAGTTTGTAGTAGGCTAGTGTTTGTAGCGGCTTAATACAATGTGTGTTCAATATGGACTAGGTTCTAGGGTTTTTCTGCATTTGCAGTTTCCTCATTAAAAAAACTTCTGGTTGTTTGTGTTATTCCTTTTCCGCATTATATTTTGTTATATAATTGAAATATCACAGCTTGTGCGTTGTATCGATCAATTGGTAAATCCAACCTTTGGTTGTTCATTGAAATTGATTGATCCTTGAATATTGGTCTTTGGTACCGTTCAAGTTGTTTATCTTGTATTCAATCAGGCTTGCAGATTTCTATTTGTTTGAGTAAGGATTGAATCGAGGAAGTGAGATATAACTCTTTGATATACTTGTTATTAATGTTGAGTCTGACTGTCTAGTTGATTCTCTTAAAAGTATATTGGAGTTAGTCCATACAGATTGCTAAGCAAAATATTAGGTGAGGTTGTTGTACCCCCACTTTTTCATATATGACATAATCATAGTTTACGGACGTAAACACACATATCCCATAAAATATTTTTGCAATATATAAAATCAATAAAGATTAATACTACAAAATCATCTTCCGAATAATTTAGAATTTAAATAAATAAATCTAAAAACATTGCAAGATAAAAATCGTGGAAATAACTATGTGTAATCACAATATTTTCTATTCTAAACCCTAGTTATCCTTCTTAAAACATAAGAATAAATTCTCACAAGAAGTTTCCTTCACAAAATAAAATCAAAAAACAAAGAAGTTCATTATCGGAATCAAACCAAGAGGTTTGAACTCTATCCATTTCTTCCTTGATTTCGGGAAATTTTGTAGCAACCATACATAATTGTTCTTGCACACATTTTACCTTGGAATTGACCTTACATACACCCTTGTGAATTTTTTGAAGACGGCCCAAGGTGGTATGATCACAAGAACCGTCTAGAGTATCACATCTTTGTATTTTGTAGAAATTCATCGTCATACGTTTGATTTTACAAGGACGAACTAGTTTGGGAGTTCTAATAGAGTTCCCCATGGGAGTAACGAAATTTGCATTACATATTTGCTCAATTAAGCATGGAAAGCCTAATTTCTTGTTAGATGATGTCATCAAGACCATTTGAAGAATGATAAATCCACAAATATCAAGACCTTGAGCATCCATTTCAAGGAAATAAACCAACTCCGCAAATTCATGACTCCACCGAGAATTCTCAATCATGGAGGGATAAAGATTAGTAATGCCAAGTTTTCCGAAGATCCTCAAAGCAAGACTAAGATCTTGGGTAGGAAATTTCCTTTCTATCCAATCAACATTTTTGCGACAAAGACCATTGGAAATTGGTTTCACAAGATGACCTTTCTCCTTTTGGTCTAGGGAGACGAAAATTACCCAAAAGAATTTTGGTAATCTTTGAAATCAACTCTCTATCAACTAGAATCATTTTTCTATTTATCATAGTCTTGAAAACCAAGTTATCAAGATTACATCATGGATGTTAGCATAAAAAGTTATTGTGAGAGTGTCAAATCCTTCACCAATACTATTGAAGATGTTACCAGGATTATACTTCTAAAAACATATCAAATCATATTTATGAGCACTTTCCTTTACCAATTTCTTCTTTAGTATGAATCCACTAGAAGAAATCTTTTCAAAGGTCATCATTGATGAAAAATATTCTAATAGAGTCTTGGCACTAGGAACAATCTTACTTGAGAGACAGGAAGAATCGAGACCTTTAGGATTTTTCCTTGGTTTCTTATTATCACAATAAATCTTCCCATTATAGTAGCAAAAGAAAATTGAGAGAAGAGAACAAGATAAGAAACTTACTTTATGAACTCCCTTGTAGAAATTTCTTCCTTCACCCCTTTTTATTTGACCTTTAATTAGGCTTTAATGAAGTTGGTATGCGAACCCTATAAAAACCCTTGTTCATGTACGCGGACGAAGTTAGGAGGAAGAAGTTACACGTACCGTAACCTTTATATCTATTTTAGATGGCTTAGACCCGTTCGGGTACCGTGGCCCATGATAGGTGTTGAATACACCGTATTTAATATCTAGTATTTATGCTTTCTTTGCTATTTTTCGTGTGAATTATGTATCTTATGTTCGTTTTTGAGTTTCATAGGTACTCTGGAGTTGCACGGAGGAAAAGACAAAGAAATCAATCAATTTGAGAAAAAAGGGCAGAAAGGTTATTTCACGGCCGAACACTATCTGGAGCTCAGCTAAGGATAAGGGTCAACTCTCTTTTGGAGGAATGTTAAGGACAGCCCTAGCAAGGTTAAGGGGATGTCATTTAAAGTATCCCTTATCATTCTGAATGGGTGCAAATATCTGTGGGGTGTACATATCCTACCCTATACCCCAACTCTAATCTTCTATCATTTTCCTCTCATTCATTCTTACGCATCTGAGAAAGCAAGCAGCATTTGCTTGTGAAAACCGAGACATAGTCGAAATCAAGAAATGTAAGATGAAGAAGAGAGGTGAAATCAAGAGCTGGCCGTGAGGTATTAAGATTCAGATGAGTTGAGGGAGAAATAATTTGAGAAGAATTTCAATTTGTCTCAGAAGATGGAGTATGGTGATGGATTGAACATATGAGAAGGGTCGATTTTGGATTTGTTGGTATGATAAAATTAGGGTTAAGGTGGCTGCAATCAATTGATAATAGGGAAATGAAGATTGGGTTTCGATCTGTGAAGGGTTTGTGGTCGATGTTTGATTCTGAGGAATTAAACTGAATTGAAGAAACACATGGAATAAGAAATTGAGGGTTAGGAGAAGCGCAGTGGGTTATGAAGGATGTTGCAAAGGAGAGTTAGCGACTGTGTTGTGGCACTGGTAGTGGTGGAAAACAATAGATAAATATGTGAAGCTATATGGACTTGCAGAATGAAATGTAGCTGAAATTGTGGCACTAGTTTGGACTGAGATAGTGGTTGGTGTTATTTATGAAGCTACAGAGCATAAGTTTAGGCTAAGGAAGAGATGTCAATGGATATTGGCGGCGGTAAACGAAAGCGGTGAGGATTTTCATGAGCTGATGTTGTTGATTTGTAACTCAGTTCAAGAATGGAACTGCAGTTGAGGGTGCTAGATGGAAGGTGCAGGCAAGTATGGGAGCTGATTTGGTGGTTAAGAGGCACAGGTAGTGACTGAGCTTGATTTGGAAGGACTGAAATGGAGTTGCTGTGCAGCTCAGAATTGGAGCTAAGAAATAAGTTGTTGCTGTTGGAGTTGTTTGGTTGAAATAGGGAAGATGGTGTTGCTATGCAGGTGAAGAGTAAAGCCTAGATGAATGCTAAGGTTGTATGAATGATGCTAATGTTGAGTTGCAGGGATAAATTAGTGAACTGGGAGTTCTTTGATGGTGGACAAGACTGAGACAGATTGGGTTGTGCAATGTATTGAGTTGGTTGAAATAACTGGTGGAGCTTGAGCAGTGATGGCATGGATAGAAAGGGTAGCTGGATATTGCAGGTGAAGCATTGACTGAGATGGGTTTAATTTTGGTGCCATATGAAGCTAAGAAGAGGTTGCAGTGAGGCAATGATGGTGTCAGGTGGGGACTATGCTTGTGCAAGAATGGATGCAATGGTTGTGGAGTTGTAGTTATATGAGTTGCTGTCATGGAAATGAGGAGAATGTGTGGAATGAGAATACAGCTGTTAAATGGTTGATACTGCAGCTGAGTTAGCAGAAGAGGTGGTGTTGATGTGTGCAAGTGGCAGGGTACAACCCTCATGGATGGGAATAAGATGAAGCTTAAGTGCAAGGGAAGTGACAAAAGCACAGAATATGGCCATCTTGGTCGTAACTGAAGTTGCAGAAACACATAAAATGCAGGGCCATCTTGGCCGTGACTGCACAACTGCAACAACTCTAGCCAAAGTAACTCAGTTTCTAACTCGGTGCTGACTCGTTGTGACTCAGACTTTGACCAAGTTGACTAACAGAAGACTGTTAGGTCAACGGTTATCTCTAACGGTGGACTGATGGAATATTCCGTCGAATATACCAGTGGCGGCGAAGAATTCAGATGACCGACGGTGACTTTTCTAGCCGGATTCCGGCTACTTCCGGCCTAAAACCCATTTTTCCGACAACGAGTTTTGGGACATATTTTCTACACGGGTTTTCACACATGGGCTTGGTGGACTACTTGGAGATGGACTTTGAGAATACTAGACCTAATTTTGGAAGGAGTATCCTTTATGGAAATTGAGAAACTTATAAAAGAGAAGACTTTTCTCTAAATCTTATATCTTCTGCTACTACTTTTGTTTCTAGGGTTTAGAACATGATAGGGTTTCTCTTTCTTCTTGTTATGAACTCCATTAACATGAGTACTTAAGTTTATTATTGGTTATGGAATAATTAGATTTCACATAATATGGTTTTTGATATCATATATTAGTTTTGTCTCCATATTTTATCGATTATGATTCACAATTAATATTGTTATATGATTTGAATGCTTGTTTGATCGAGTCTCGAATCGGTTGAGTTTGTTTTCATCTCTATTGCTAGATTAGGGTTTGTTATACGTAAGAGTGATTGATTCCTGATTGCAAGTAGCATAAATATGATTATAGTTTGTAGTGATATATTCTTATGATCATATGTGAATTATAACCTTTGTTAAATTGAATTAGTGCGTTTTCCACATTCAATTGCTTTGATTGGCCTGATTTCATAGAACTTAATGCATCTAGGGAATTAAACTTGATTAGTGCTTTTACACGTTAGGTTTTTCTTTTAGATAGAACTCATACTCGCATCTTTTAATGTGTTTGTTGATGACAAAAGGAGATTAGCGGGATATTCTTGCGATCAAGATATTCTAGGGCTTTTGATAAAAGTTGAGATTAAATATCAATTCTACTTATTGTGAAGAAAACATATTTGTGAATGAAGATGAATCCTTAACCAATATTTTCACTACCTTGATTTGTGTGCTTTACTTTTTATTGTTTTGCTTTTATTTTATCTTAGTATATAAAAATCAGAAAAATACCCGGTGTTTTATATAGGAAACCGAAACAACGAGACAGCCTAGTCCTCTCTGTGGGATCGATCCTTTCTTGCCCTTGCTATATTTATATTTTGAGTAGTAAGAAAGTGTAAATTATTTTTGACGCATACGACATCGATCAAATACACCGTATTTACTATCTATAGAGTTTATGCTTTCTTTGCTATTTTTCTTGTGAATTATGTATTTTACGTGTGTTTTTGAGTTATTAGGTACTCTGGAGTCGCACGGAGGAAAAGAAGAAGAAATCACCAAAATTGAGCAAGAAGGGAAAATCTTTCATTTCAGGGGAGAACACTATCTATAGCCCAAGCGAGGTTAAGGGGCATCTCTGATTTGGGAAAGTATTAAGGCATGCCACTGTTGGTTCAGGGCACCCATGGGGTGGTTCTTATCTTGGGCGTCTGAATCCACCCCAATCATACTCTAACCCTAGATTCGAGAGATGTTTTCTCTCTATCATTAATTCATTCATTTGGACTGAAATTGAGAAATCAGCGCAGCTATTACTCTAATTTGTTCTGTCCGAGACGAGATTGAGAACTCAGTGGAAGAATTGATTCGAAATTATGAAATAGAGATTCAGTAGATCGAATTTAAGATATTCGATGAGGAAGATGGGTTTGTGGTCCGTCCAGATCGAGATTGATTTGCTGCTCAAATCACAGAGATTATGTGATTACGAGATCTCAGAAGAAGTGAGATTGAATAAAAATAGGTTTGGTGTTGTTGACTGAAGCTATGAACAAATGGGTTGCTGAATCGAGAAGAAAGAATCGGAAATGGGATCTGAAATTTACAGAAATTGAAGATGGAAGAATATGTTTAAAGAACATGAAAATAGAGCCTTGGTTCTTGACGCTGTTTGGATTTCTGTTAAGAGATTTAATGGGTTTGCGGCTATGAAAGATGTTGCTGTGATATGGGTGATTGTCGTTGTGGACATGGTTTAGATATGAAGATGAATTTGAGCTGCGTTGGTAGTATGATGTAGAGAAATAATTAGTGGATTGAGAGGATTCTGATGCTGCTGTTCATTCCAGGTAACGAGTTCGTGTTGCAGATGAGTCAAATTATATGTATGATAGGTATTCTGCAGGAATTGAAGAGAATGGGCCTGAAGTTGGCCTGAGAAATGCTCAATAAACAGAGGAAACTCTGTCAGTTTTGCTTCTCCGGCGAGTCGACTCGGTGTCCGACGATCGAACCAATACTTGACTCATCTGAGTAAGACTCAGTAAGGCTGAATGACTAGGCTGACTCTCCCTCCTCTTGACCTTTTTGACTGACTGTTTGACCTTCTTGGTGATATGACGGAATATTCTGCTGACGGGGGAGAATCTCAGGTTGCCGGCGGTGACGATTTCCGGCTGATTTCCGGCCAAAACCCCAGTTTTCCGGCGAGCCAAAGTTGCAGAATTTTGTGTGGGTTTCTCTCATGGGATGTGAAGATTTAGACTTGAAATTGGATGAAGAATTGGGATTGGACTTGGAAAGAGGAGATGGAATATTTGAGAAAGACTTGGATTTGGAAGTTGGGCTACAAAGGGAAAGGGATTCTATTCCTTGGAAGATTTGGAGAACATTGAAGCCTATAAATATAGAAGTTCTTTACTTTTCTATACAAACTTTTGTGCACATCTTTTGCACACCTCTACACACACAACACTTCTCTTTTCTTTATTCTTTGTGTGAACTTCTTAATATGAGTAACTAATTTTATTGATTGAGGATGAATTCCTAGTTCTTAACATATGATTTGAGTTTTTGTTTTAATTCTATCTTGACGTTTTTCATATGATTATCGTTCGTTTTTGCTATTAAGAGTGTTTATGATTGATTGATAGGTTGTTTAGGATGCATACTAAATTGATTTGTTAATTGATCTAAAGCTAGTGAAGGTTAGGGAATACGTAATAGTTTCTTGACTCTTTACACAAGTAGAAAACACAAGACCTTGCGGAGGGATTCCGTGGAGCAATTGTGTATGAAAACAACGCTAGAAAGTGGACCAAGCGAACCGAGTCTAACTACTAGTACTAAACCTAAGTTCATAAATCTTAATGCGTTCGGGGAATTACATCTTGTAAGCGAACCTCAAGGTGGTTCTTTTGAATAGAATCTGATAACTAAGCGAACCTGTTACTCAGTGAAATAAGGAATTTTGGGGTTAGCTAAGCGAACCTGCTATCCTACGGTTGGTGATAATCTGTGACTAATAAAAAGTAGAAAAGAACATAACTTGAATCATTGTTTTGCAACGAAGAAGGATTCCTTGATCTAATCTCTCTTATTGATTTCCTTTATCTTTTTAATTGCTTTGTTTATTTATTTTACTTTCTTTTACTCTTAATATCTAAAACCAAAACAAACCCCCCTTTTTGTGACATTATAAGACAACTAAAACCTCTTGCTCCTCGTGGGAACGATCTTGACTACCCTATATTACTTGTTAATTAGGTAGTAAATATTAATTAATTTGTTGTGGTTACAACACGCATCAAATTTTGGCGCTGTTGCCGGGGAGCAGCGAGCGATTTTAGTTGTTTTTATTTTTATTTTTGCTTTGTTAGATTCTATATCGTGTCTAACTTAGTTTTTGAGAATTTTATTTCAGGTACTGGTTTTCAATGTATGGTGGACAAGAGCAAGCATATTACAACAATATATACGGTTTTCAACCTCAACATTATGGCAACTTCCAACCATCCTTAGGATACACACTTTATGGATCACTAAGAGGGGAGGATAGTTATGCTTCTAATTCTACACCAACCAAGGCTTTTGATAATGTATCTAAACCTATGCGTGATCTCCTTGGTGTAAGGCAACTTAGTTTAAGGGAACTTGAAAAAAGGTTCTATCAATTGATTGATGACGGCCTAGCTTCCGATGAAGAAATTCTTGAAGCTAAAATGTTTTTAAGAAAGGAACGTGATAGACGTTATTCTATGGGATACGATGATGATTTTGAACCTTTTGAAAATCTTTGTAACAATGAGGAAGTTATTCCAACTTCGGATCATAATAACGATCCTTCACCTATTCAAAATGAGGAGATTGGGTGTGACTTTCCTATTGTTGTACATGGTGTAACACCCTCACAAGAAGATCTTACAATTTACACCGAGGAAGATTTTATGAGAGAAGAATGACCCGATTCCGATGATGAAGATGTTGAAGAGATGATGCTCGATAATGAAACCAAATTGATTGAATTCGTGGAAGACCCAATTGAACTTGCCAATGATTTTAATGATGCCAAGACTTTAGTTAAGGTAGAAAATGATGAAGAATAGTTGCAAGGTTTGATAGAGGACCATGATATGGAAGAGGTAAGTAATTATCTCGATTTTTTTAAGGATGAAGAAGATACCGTTATATAAGAGATTGTGCAAGGTTTGTCTAACCCTTTGCATATTGATTCTTCTCCTTTACCTCTTATTGGTTTGAATGTATGTGCTTCGAAAGTATTTTTGAATGACTTTGTTTCTCAATATCCACCATTGGAAACACTTGATGCTAACACTATGCAGGTTTTCCAAGAGGAATACATAGAAATTCCCAAATTCTATGTTCTTTATACACTTCCGGGTGTGGACAAGAATAAGTGTGGGGGAAATTTCTATCGGGCGATAATTTCACTATTGTTTTCTTGTGCTAATATTTGTATGAATCTATTGTTTGCAAAACAGGTTCTATGGGTGGATCCCCAAATTTTCCGATTGTTAGTATACGGGGAATGAATCTTACAAGAGCCAAGTCGGGCCGTCGACTTTAAAACAAGCGCTTAATGGGAGCCAACCCATAGGTTTTGTATTTCTTATCCTTTTGCTTTTTATTTTGTTATTTATTTTTCTTGTTCCATTTCATATTAAGATTTCCTACCTTGACTTTACTAGGACGATTCAATTACATTGAGGACAATGTAAGGTTTAAGTGTGGGGGAGTGGTTAAGCATATATATATATATAAATAAAAAAATTGCATAAAACCTCCAACTTTTAGAGATTTTAGAGTCACTTGCATACTTCTAGGTATGTTTACATAGAGAATTCTGACCGACATAATTGAACTTGGAAGTGTTAGGGAACTACGTTCGGATTTCTTGTTTGTTAGAGTGTTAAATAATGGATTTAATCAGGCCGGTGATGCAAATTAGGAGCAGAGAAGAATGCATTATTAGAGTTGCTAATCAATCATTAGTGGAGACTACCCATTTTTATATATGTGATGTAGTAGCAGGATTTCCCACACTACACCCCTATTAAGATCCTATAGAAATCTAAGTGAAACTAGTTGAAGATTGAAGAATTAAACGACACTTTTATTATTTAGATTTCAGAAATGTTTACAGAAAATATTCAAACTCAGAATTACAACTTTCTTTTCTGGAGTTTCTCTCTCCTCAAGATTTTCTCAACTCTAAAAAATACATCATCCTTTCTGGACTTACTTGAACCCTTTATATAGGAAATTACATAGTGGGTGACAGCTAAGTTTTCCCCTTCTTTCGGATCTATTTAGCGATCTCATCGTGGTATTTGCAATGTTAATGTTCGCCAACATTTTTAATCCTCGTGAAACATCATTCTTTTATCATGCTTCTTCAATCGTCAACTATCTTGATGCTTTCTCATGTTGTTCACCAAATTTCGTTGGAGAATTCTCACGACGCTCTCGTGAAAGATGTCATTCTTGTAGTGGGAGTATTCAACCTTCTCGTGTAACTGTCGTTCTTATTACGAGAATATCGTTGTGGCGATATTCTGGTACTACATCTTGCCTCTTCTCATGTCTTTTCTGCGAAGAAGAAACGATCATGAGAATCCTTAACTATCGCAAGAATATCTGAACTTTTTTCTCCGACAATATTCCGCTAATTCAGCTTTCCTTGTTAACACGTGTTGTAAATCTGCCCTTTTGTATTGACACGTCTCACATAATTTACTCCCTTCTTTGCCTATAAAAGGAAGAGTCGAATTTCATTTCTAGTTTTCTTCTCTTAACTTTCTTTCTTCTTTACTTAGTTTCTTTGCTTTTTGTTCTGCAACTTCTTCTCCTTCTCATTCTTCTGCTTTTGTATTAATGGAGTCCTCGAGGTATATTTTTGATCATGATATTTTCTTAGATCAAACTTTTTATTTATATTCTTCGATCTTCTCTTACTTAATTCTTTATAACCCCATATTATGTTCTCTTCAGTGGAGCTGCATCTATTTCCCAATCCTCGACTCAAAAACCTATTATTCACAAGAAGCCGACTGGAAAAGGGAAAGAAAATTCTGCGAGTAATAAGGTAGTAAGAAACACATTCTATTTCTTAATAACAATATTGTTTCCTCTGTTTCTTATCTAGATTATTGTTTGCAGAATGACGAGGGTAATGCTAATCCTCCTAAAATATCTCATCAATTAAATAAGACCCTTGGAAGTAATTTCGTCATTCCTCCCTTAATATCTGCGAAAGCTTCACCTATACCTGTGCAATCTGATCTTCCTCCTTCTTCTGGCAAGAAGCTCGCTTTCACTACCACTACCTCTACTGGTCCTTTACCAATTCAAATTGCAAAACCCATCATAACTGAAACTCCCTCTAGCCCTTTACTTCCCTCAAATGTTACTTTCCCGAAAACTCCTCCTTCTGATGATACAACCATTGCTAATGACTCAAATCATCATCTTGTCCTCACTTCTTCTATTTCACCTTCTACATCCCTTCCTTCATCAAATGAGACCATCGCAGGAATTGATGTTGCTTTCAAAATTTTATCTAACATTCTAAATAATGCTAGAGATTCTTCTACTGACTCTCTCCAAAAAGGAGTTTGCGACACTCTGCTCAAATATTTTGGCTCAGACAATTCTATTTCACGAGCTTCTCTAGAGAATTAAAATGCTGCTTTGAGAAAGAGTCTTCAAGATAAGATTTCTGATTGTGAAACTATAAACCACAAGCTCAACAACTATGTATTGGATCGCGAGAATCTCGCTAGAAAGGTTGATGAGCTAAAAAGTAAGCTTCTTTTTGCCTCTGTCCTTTTATCTTTTTATTCTATTTCCATATTCTTCGTACTTAATCCTCCCTTTAAATTCTTGGTTTATATATTAGTCTCCAACCGAAATCGTTTCATCGAGAAACTTAAATCTGAAACCATAGGTGATGAAGCTCGTATTGAAAGAAATTCTTGGATGGACCAGCATAGTAGATTAGATAATCTTTATACGTATTCAGTTGATCAAATAAGAAATCTCACAAATGAGAATAATCAATTATTGCAAAATCACAGTTTTCTAAACAACGAGGTTACTCGCCTCTCATATTCGTTATCCAAGACTAATTTGTCTATAGAATCTTTGTCAGACAAGAATAGAACTTTATCTCAAGAGAAACACAAATTATCAAGCTTTTTGGCGATCTCCTCGCAGAAAGTAAACAATCTTCAAGGGATATGTGATGACCAAAATCAGTCTCTCCGCTCTCTTAAAAATAAACTTGACGAAGTAACTGAATCATCTGCCGCTGAAATAGACAAACTTATCAAGGGTAGACTAACTCTTAGTTTGAATGCCAGCAAGCTTCGAGATGAATATTCCCAACTAAAGGAGTCCCATTCCTCATTGTCAAAAGAAAATTCATATTTACGCACCAAATAAGAGAACATGAAATCTCGTGTAAAAGGCATAGTTAGCGACAAATTTGATGATGCTATGAACCAATGGGAGAACTGCCTCTTTTCATTAATCCAAAATTTAACTTCGCAAAAAGAAGGTAGTCAATTATGACTGCCTCACTTGTTGATTTCCCTTGTCACAATTTATGTTATATTTCACTTGTTGATATTCTCACGATATATTTATTTCTATAACCTTTAATTATTTTGTTGCTCGCAGAATCTGAAAAAAGCCTTCATTCTACTATCACCAATCTTACTAAGGAGCTAGACAGTGTTCGCAAAGAAAACAAAACTCTTCTTCTCAACCTTTTAGAAACTCGTGATAAAGCAGAAAGAAGACTTGATTATCTTGAGTATTTCAAGAATATAGAGATCAGAAATCGTGACAAAGGTTTCCTTCGCCAAATTCATCTTAGTGCTGAAGTTCTCGTGAACGAAATTTTGATCTCCAACTCTCTTTCTCCTGTATCTGTTCTACCTTTGAAAGTTGACGATGATGAAGTCCCTCTTCCTATGGATAAAGATTTAGAATATCCGTCTTCTGAAGGATATGTTGAAGAAGACGCTGAAGAAGAAGATGATCAAGGAAAAGAAGAAAACCCTCTAAAAGAAGGAGAAGATCGTAACAAAAAGAATTCTGGCGATGATGTTCGCGATGAAAGAAATATTGGTGATGATAACAATCCCGACAATTCTAAATCTGGCGAGACTACCGCTTGAAGCTTGAGTTCTATTTTTAATTTCTTTTTTTTTCTTCTTCTTTCTCGCAAATGATATAACCTTTTTTGAACTATAATATTCTCAAGAAACTTAATGAAATCCTACATATTTATCCCTTTGCTTGCCTCCTCATTAAATTTCTTGAGACTTGTTGAATTCAACTTGCTTCTTGTGATAAAGAAATCTTCCCTGCATGCTTAACAAAGAAGAATTAATTTTTGAGATTATTCTATTGGTCTTATTTTGCCTTCCTACTTAAAGGTCTTATTTTGCCAATTTTTTCTTTTTGCGACAAAATCGCAGGACGTCTTTACACTTTCATGTATTGACCCATTGATCTTGCCTTATCTATATTTCTTTATTATATTGCGACAATATGACAAGCCTAAGTTTTCTCGCGAAAACAAAGCCTCGTGACATTGCCGTCTTGCGATGAAATCGCAGGACGTCTTCACATTTGCATGTAAAAACCCCTTGACCTCATCTTAACTTTTTTCTCTTATGGCTTTTTGCCTCTGTATAATTTACGCGATAATATGACAGGCCTAAATGATCTTGCGATCTTA
This sequence comes from Papaver bracteatum, assembly GCA_023529315.1. NCBI lineage: Eukaryota > Viridiplantae > Streptophyta > Magnoliopsida > Ranunculales > Papaveraceae > Papaver > Papaver bracteatum. The sequence continues at coordinate 5,724,011 of JAJJWX010002058.1, read as the reverse complement.
TAGCCCCATGACATTTCCGTCTTAAGACACTTATCAGCTCCCTAATGGAGGGTGCCGCCCTTATCTTCCCCCTGGTTGCCCCTTCAAGGAGGGCACATCGGCCATACAAGACTAGCTCCTCCCATCCAAATTTACCAACAACCAGTTGTTTTCGCAGCCTTTTGTCCTTTATGCCTATATGGCTTATAGTTAAAAGACTACACCCTAGGTGGGGTTTTCTTCAGGCCAAGTGCATTGTAGCCAAGACTTACCAAAGATGGCCAGGGTAGGTTCGTCCGTCCCGGGCACCCTTGGCTAAACCGTGTACCTCGGCGCCTTGGTCATACTCCGCACTTCTTGGAAGAGACTCTCAGTCGTCCAACCAGGGTATAACCTTATAAAGTTGGAAATCCAAGATCTCTCTCCCGGATAGGTTTTCTTTAACCCCTACATCTGTATGACTCAGGTTCCAGTAGCGGTATAACCTTATCCCTGAATCATATAAAGAGATACCCCCTTTATGACATGCTTGTAGGTCTTACATTTGCCTCTTACGAAATTGTACTCGCGAACTAAGTTGCACGCCATAAAGGTTTGTCCCATTCTCTTAATCTCTGCGAAATTTCATTCGCGTTTCTCGCGATATTGCTCGCGTAATCTTTAAAATAAAAATAGTCACTGATAATAACCTTTAGTTCTGCTAATATTTCTTACCCTACAACATTTGTCACTGGTAATACCTTTTCAAAAATAGTCTATTCCATGGTCTATCAAGTCGTTGGCCAACATCTCTTCCTTCAGGATCCATTAATTTGTATGCCCCATTTCCAATTATTTCTTTAATTAAGTAAGGTCCGTCCCATTTTTTCGCCAATTTTCCACCATTCTCTCGCTGATATCTTGGTGTCTCTCGCAGAACTAAATCACCAATTTGGAATTCTCGTTTTTTGACACGTTTGTTGTATTCGCGAGCTAACCTTCGCTGGTAGTTTTCCATATGTTGTAGAGTCTTCTCCCTTTTTTCTTCCAATTCATCTAGTTTATGTAAAATCATACCAAAGACTTAAATTCCTTTCCCACGCTTCTCTTTTTGTTGTAGGAATATCAACTTCGTTGGTAATACACTTCAACCCCATATGTTAAACAAAAGGGTGACATTCCAAAGAGCCTCTCTTCTAGTGGTGTTGTAGGCCCATATTGCATTATGTACTTGCTCACACCATGATTTGTGATACCCTTCTAATTTCTTTTTCAGAATATCTGCGATCGTTTTATTAGTTGCCTCAGCTTGACCATTTGCTTGTGGGTATAAAGGAGTAGATTTTCCACACTTTATCTTAAATGCATTAAGTAGTAATTCTATGTTCTATCCTTCAAACTGCTTTCCATTATCAGACATCAACTGTGCTGGTATTCCAAATCTGTAGATGATATTCTCGAATATGAATGTGAAAATATCTTTATCACGAATATGTTGTACTGCTTTTACTTCTCCCCATTTTGTGAAATAATCTGTAGCCACAATGAGGTATCTCCTTTGTCCAGAGCCAGGAACAAATGGTCCCACAATATCTAATCCCCATTTTCCGAAGGGCCATACACTTGTTGAGGATGATAATGGTGCTCCTGGTGCATGTATCTTTTTTCCAAATCGCTGACATTATTCACAACGCCTTGAATGTTGTTTCGCATCTTCATGCATGTAAGGCCAATAATACCCTTGCATCTTCGTTCTATATGCCAAAGATCTACCTCCGCTATGATTACCAGCATCTCCACTGTGCAGCATTTTTAACACCTTTTCTCCTTCCTCCCTTGTCAAACATCTTAGCGATGGTCCATTAAAAGATCTGCGATATAACACTCTGTCTCTTAATTCATAATTAGTTGCCCTGCTTCTTAGCTTGTGTGCCTCCAGTCTATTTCTTGGAGTTTCTCCTTTCGCCAAATAAGCAAGAAGTTCCGCTTGCCAATCTTTGTTTCTCTCTTTTGCTTCTACTTCGCCATTTTCTACAATCATCACATCTTTCTCTCCTTCTTCGTTAATTTCGACGGAATTCCCATCCACATCTTCGTCTTCTTTATTTACTGATGGTAATAAGAGTGTTTGAATTTTTATGCATCTCGCAAGTGGATTTGTCATCATGCTAGATATGAAGGCAAAAGCGTCCGCAAGCCGGTTATCTTTCCTTGATATGTGCCTCCATTTTATCTTTGGAATTCTCGCAGATAATTCTTCCACGAGTCTCTTGTATTTCTTTAAAGAAGGTTCATTTGTTATATATTCTCCAGTTATTTGACGAATAACCAATTGAGAATCGCTTGTGATTCTAGCATTTTCCAATTTCATTTCTATTGCAAATTTCAAAGCGTGGATAACAGCCTCATATTCTGTCTCATTATTAGTGGATGTAAATTCTAACCTGAATGAGAAAGCTGTTTTTTCTCCTTCGGGTGAAATAAAAACAACTCCAATCCCATTTCCTTCTCCATTAGATGATCCATCCACTAATATCTCCCATCTATTGGGTTCTGTCAATAATTCTTTTGGATCTCCATGTTCTTCTTCTGCCTCCATCATTTCTTCCACAGCTTCGTCATTTTCCAAAGGAAATTCAGCTAAGAAATTTGCGATGACTTGGGATTTTGGCGAAGATAAAATTTCATATTTGATATCGAAATGTCCCACTTGTGCATTCCATCTTTCTACTCTTCCTGATCTTTTTGAATTCTTCATTACCGATTCAATTGGCACTTTTGTTAACACCTTGACCTTATGTGCTTGAAAGTAAATGCGAAGCTTGAAAGTTGCATGTACCAATGCTAGGATTAATTTCTCAATCTTTGAATAATTTTTCTCTGTTGAATTGAATGTTTTACTAATATAGTAAATTGGTTTCTCTATCCCAAAGATCTACTCGCAGCAATACCGCACTTAGCGCATATGCCGTTGTCGCGAGATAAATTAATAACTCTTCTCCTGGTTCAGCTTTCTGTAAAATGGTTATATCCATTAAATGCTCTTTTATTCCCTGAAAGGCCTTCTCACATTCATCTGTCCATCTGAATTTTGTTCCCTTTTTGAGTATATCGAAAAAATGCTTGCATTTATCAGTGGATCGCGAGATGAATCTTCCTAACGAGGCTAACAGCCCATTCAATTTTTGCACATCTTTTACTGTAGCTGGTGTGGGCATATCGTGAATCGCTTGCACCTTTTCTGGATCAACTTGTATTCCTTCCTTTGATACAATATACCCCAGAAACTTTCCTGAAGTCACTCCAAAAGTACACTTGTCAGGATTTACTTTGATATTAAATTGCCGCATTTGTTCAAAAATCTCCTTCAAGTCTTGTACATGATCTTCAGCTTCCTTGCTATTGACTAACATGTCATCTACATATACCTCCAGTATTTTGTGGATCTACCTTGCAAATACCTTCTCCACCATTCTTTGGTATGTTGCACCAGCATTTCGTAATCCAAAGGGCATTTTTGTATAACAATATAACCCTCTTGGAGCAAAAAATGCAGTATGTTCTTGATCTTCTTCAGCGAGAGGGATTTGGTTGTATCCTTTATATCCATCTAACGAAGATATTCTTGCATTTCTCGCTGCTGACTCAACCATTTGAGGAATATCTGGTAGTGGAAAGCTATCTTTAGGACAAGCTTTATTTAAATCGGTAAAATCTATGCAAATTCTTATTCCTTTATTATTCTTTGGGACCACCACCATATTTGCAATCCACTCTGGATACTTGGCTTGCCTTATTATTCCTGCATCAAGCATCTTTTGTAATTCTTCTTCTATCTGAGAATGGTATGTTGTTGCGATTTTTCTTATTCTTTGCTTGAACGGCCTTACATTTTTGTTGATTTCTAATTTATGACATGCTACCGATGGATCTATCCCTGGCATTTCATCCATGCTCCACGCGAAAATGTCTTTGTATTCTCGCAAAAGATTTATAGTTCTTTCTTCTTCATCTATCTCCATTCTAGTCCCAATTTTCAGTATTTTAGGTTCTTCTTCACTCCCAACATTTACTTCTTTTGTTGGTTCAATTGCATGTGTAATCGGATTCTGTGCTGGTGTTTTTATGACTCTCGCACGTTCATCTCCTTCTCGCGAAAATTCATTGGGTATTCCTTTTCCCTCTTTTGCTCTTATCATGTAAATTTTAAATTCTTCTTCTTTTCTTGTTTCTCTCATCAATTTTCTGCGAGCTTTTCGCTGCTTAGGACGTTCTTCACAATTTTTTACTTCAATTTGATAGCATGTCTTCTCAAGATCTGTATCTCCTTTAATTTCCCCAATTCCACTAGGCATAGGAAATTTAATACATTGATGTAAGGTTGACGCTACAGCTTTAATTGCGTGTATCCATGGTCTTCCCAATATCATGTTGTATGGTGATTCCATATCCACCACGCATAATGTTACTTATGTTTCAATTTCTCCAAGTGGTAATCGTACTATTATTTCTCCTCTTGGTTTTGTTATAGATTTTCCGAAACCATGAATATGATACGCTGAAATAGACATTTCTTCATCCTTATACCCCATTTTCTTAAAAGCATGATAGAACATTATATCCACAGAACTTCCCGTGTCAACTAGAGTTCTATTTATAGCCCATTTTTCTACAGATTTTATTGACTCTTCCTTCCTTATTGGTATCATGGGTACTGTAATCACCAAAGGAGATGTATGATCTAGATTTTCTTCTAAAACTTCTGTTGCTGTAAATGTAATTTCCTGCTTTTCCCAATTCTTTAATAATGGCGTTTTCTTTACCATCATAATTTTTCTCCCTTCAAAATCACGCTTATGTATCCTCCCCTTAATATTTTCATGAAATTTATCGATTATTTCTCTTGACACTAATTCATACTTCAATTTCCTACAATTTTCTTTAATTCTAATCATTTTTCTTCTGAATATTTCACCAATCTTCTTCAAAGTTTTCTTGATCTTGAATAATCCATGTCTTCTTTTTTACCTTTTCTTCGATTTTGCTAATTCAACGGTCCCCTTAGTCGGCGCCAAAATGTAGTAGCAGGATTTCCCACACTACACCCCTATTAAGATCCTATAGAAATCTAAGTGAAACTAGTTGAAGATTGAAGAATTAAACGACACTTTTATTATTTAGATTTCAGAAATGTTTACAGAAAATATTCAAACTCAGAATTACAACTTTCTTTTCTGGAGTTTCTCTCTCCTCAAGATTTCCTCAACTCTAAAAAATACATCATCCTTTCTGGACTTACTTGAACCCTTTATATAGGAAATTACATAGTGGGTGACAGCTAAGTTTTCCCCTTCTTTCGGATCTATTTAGCGATCTCATCGTGGTATTTGCAATGTTAATATTCGCCAACATTTTTAATCCTCGTGAAACATCATTCTTTTATCATGCTTCTTCAATCGTCAACTATCTTGATGCTTTCTCATGTTGTTCACCAAATTTCGTTGGAGAATTCTCACGACGCTCTCGTGAAAGATGTCATTCTTGTAGTGGGAGTATTCAACCTTCTCGTGGAACTGTCGTTCTTATTACGAGAATATCGTTGTGGAGATATTCTGGTACTATATGTGAGGCGCCGACCAGAATTCTTCCATTTGACTAAAAAGCTTTCTTTTGAGTGTGTGTCACCGTACGTTAATTCCGGGTAGAATGGTGAGCTACCCAACTTCACACCAATTTTCAGCACTATTTTTGATCTCTTGAGTGCTAATTTTTGTCAATCATGAGGGTGACGTCTATGGATGAAAGCCTCCTTCTTGTATTTCGATTTGCAGTTAGCACCATTCTCTCTCGACAACAACGGGTCCATAGAAACACCATAATCATCAACAACAAGGGAGCAACATCAAAATCTATAAGGAAAGTTGAAGACGTTTAAGGTTTACAAGAAACAATGGAACAAGAAAGAGCTAAATTTCATATTCAAGTAAAGCAACATACAATGAGCAGATTTTACACATGTTAGAAACTTATTTACAAGAGCAAAGAAAAGCAAAAGGTGGGAATTATTTGAGTTTATGATTTCAAGACGATACAAGTTGTGAAGAATCAAGCGGTAAAGTACTTTTCCACGACCATGGTTGTTTTATTTTTCACTTTGTTTTGTATTTTGTTTCTCTTGTCTTGAAAAAAAAAGTATAAAAGTATAAAAATAAAAATGAAAAATAAAAAAAATAAAAATGAATTTTTTTTTTGAAAAATATGAGACAAGAGAAATATCTATTATTGTTTTGTTTTTATTTTTATTTATTGAATAAGCCGTGGGGAAGGAAAATATATAAGGAAGTTTCAAGCGACAAGGATTTAAGAAAAAGGTTACAAATTGTCAAGGATTTACAAAGTTCAAGAGTTTATCATAAATAGTTGAAGCCGAAGACCAAGAAGATGAAGACGAGGAGCGGAAGACGTTTCTATTGGATTCTATGAGAGTGGTGTTATCATAATTGGCAATCGGATGTGAAGGTAAGTAAGTAATCTCATCCTCGATAATAGTGGTTGATTTCCTTTCTTAGAGATCGTCAGAAAAATGGTTTTTCAAAATGTTAAAAGATGTGGGTTTTTAAAATATTTCGGAAGTTTTCTTCCCACCATTCAACGTGTTGCAGGAATTCTCTCTTCATTCCTACCTGCGCACATGTGAGACCCATAAAAAGCCGTCTTTTTGAGTGCAATTTCATAAAACCTTTTTTTGGTGAGGCAGAAGTCGAGGCGAAATGCTTATTGATCGTTTCCCAAACACGCGTTCTCTCATTATGGTGTGGTTATTTCTCACTCAACATTTAAGAATGAGAATATGTTCTTTAGTATTTCTAACTTCTTATTACTAGTATGCAGAAACTCTATGTCCTCATAGCTCTTTGGATGCTTGGAACGCTGGAATGCTTTGAAGTTGTGAGTTTTAGTTTGATTTGCTCGAGGACTAGCAAAGTCTAAGTGTGGGGGAATTTGATAGGTGTATAATACACCGTATTTACTATCTATAGAGTTTATGCTTTCTTTGCTATTTTTCTTGTGAATTATGTATTTTACGTGTGTTTTTGAGTTATTAGGTACTCTGGAGTCGCACGGAGGAAAAGAAGAAGAAATTACCAAAATTGAGCAAGAAGGAAAAATTTGTCATTTCAGGGGAGAACACTATCTAGATCCCAAGCGAGGTTAATGGGCATCTCTGATTTGGGAAAGTATTACGGCATGCCACTGTTGGTTCAGGGAACCCATGGGGTGGTTCTTATCTTGGGCGTCTGAATCCACCCCTATCATACTCTAACCCTAGATTCGAGAGATGTTTTCTCTCTATCATTAATTCATTCATTTGGACTGAAATTGAGAAAGCAACACAGCTATTACTCTAATTTGTTCCGTCCGAGACGAGATTGAGAACTCAGTGGAAGAATTGATTCGAAATTATGAAATAGAGATTCAGTAGATCGAATTGAAGATATTCGATGAGGAAGATGGGTTTGTGGTCCGTCCAGATCGAGATGGATTTGCTGCTCAAATCACAAAGATTATGTGATTACGAGATCTCAGAAGAAGAGAGATTGAATAAAAATGGGTTTGGTGTTGTTGACTGAAGCTATGAACAAATGGGTTGCTGAATCGAGAAGAAAGAATCAGAAAGGGGATCTGAAATTTACAGAAATTGAAGATGGAAGAATCTGTTTAAAGAACATGAAAATAGAGCATGGGTTCTTGACGCTGTTTGGATTTCTGTTAAGAGTTTAATGGGTTTGCGGCTATGAATGATGCTGCTATGATATGGGTGATTGTCGCTGTGGACATGGTTTAGATATAAAGATGAATTTGATCTGCATTGGTAGTATGATGTAGAGAAATAATTAGTGGATTAAGAGGATTCTGATGCTGCTGTTCATTCCAGGTGACGAGTTCGTGTTGCAGATGAGTCAAATTAGATGTATGATAGGTATTCTGCAGGAATTGAAGAGAATAGGCCTGAAGTTGGCCTGAGAAATGCTCAATAAGCAGAGGAAACTCTGTCAGTTTTGCTGCTCCGGCGAGTCGACTCGGTGTCCGACGATCGAACCAATACTTGACTCATCTGAGTAAGACTCAGTAAGGCTGACTCTCCCTCCTCTTGACCCTTTTGACTGACAATTTGACCTTCTTGACCGTTTACTTTAACGATGATCTAACGGAATATTCTGCTGACGTGGGAGAATCTCAGGTTGCCGGCGGTGATGATTTCCGGATGATTTCCGGCCAAAACCCCAGTTTTCCGGTGAGACAAAGTTGCAGAATTTTGTGTGGATTTCTCTCATGGGATGTGAAGACTTAGACTTGAAATTGGATGAATAATTGGGCTTGGACTTGGAAAGAGGAGATGGAAGATTTGAGAAAGACTTGGATTTGGAAGTTGGGCTACAAAGGGAAAGGGATTCTATTTATTGGAAGATTTGGATAACATTGAAGCCTATAAATAGAGAAGTTCTTTACTTTTCTATACACACTTACACACACTTTTGTGCACATATTTTGCACACCTCTACACACACAACACTTCTCTTTTCTTTATTCTTTGTGTGAACTTCTTAATATGAGTAACTAATTTTATTGATTAAGGATGAATTCCTAGTTCTTAACATATGATTTGAGTTTTTGTTTCAATTCTATCTTGATGTTTTTCATATGATTATCGTTCGTTTTTGCTATTAAGAGTGTTTATGATTGATTGAGAGGTTGTTTAGGATGCATACTAAATTGATTTGTTAATTGATCTAAAGCTAGTGAAGGTTAGGGAATACGTAATAGTTTCTTGACTCTTTACACAAGTAGAAAACGTAAGACCTTGCGGAGGGATTCCATGGAGCAATTGTGTGTGAAAACAACGCTAGAAAGTGGACCAAGCGAACCGAGTCTAACTACTAGTACTAAACCTAAGTTCATAAATCTTAATGCGTTCGGGGAATTATATCTTGTAAGCGAACCTCAAGGTGGTTCTTTTGAATAGAATATGATAACTAAGCTAACCTGTTACTCAGTGAAATAAGGAATTTTGGGGTTAGCTAAGCAAACCTGCTATCCTATGGTTGGTGATAATCTGTGACTAATAAAAAGTGGAAAAGAACATAACTTGAATCATTGTTTTGCAACGAAAAAGGATTCCTTGATCTAATCTCTCTTATTGATTTCCTTTATCTTTTTAATTGCTTTGTTTATTTATTTTACTTTCTTTTGATCTTAATATCTAAAACCAAAACAAACCCCCCTTTTTGTGACATTATAAGACAACTAAAACCTTTTGCTCCTCGTGGGAACGATCTTGACTACCCTATATTATTTGTTAATTAGGTAGTAAATATTAATTAATTTGTTGTGGTTACGACATGCATCATCCCATAAAAGAATAGCAGAATTCCTAGATGGTTTATACTACCAAGATCAAATCCTGAACCATATGGTTTATATCCGTATGAAAAGAATATCACTTTTATTCTTAGCTCAATGAACCGTTCAAAAACATTCAGAGCACAAGAATAATTAATATTTTCATTATGTCACAGAGTGGTAAATAAAATAGTAGAGAACTACATAACATTATTTATCTTCATGAGGGAAGAAATACTCTGACATATAAGGTATGAGACAATTAGAGTTTCCTCAACACATTGAATACAATCAAATTTCAGAAACATTCTGCAAAGAGGCTTTTCCTATAAACCAAACATAGTTTATACCCCCTATTATTTAAAGAAAAACTAACCCAAAATACAAAATCACAAAGTTAATCAAACCATTACTTTCCCCATCTCAAGATATATACAGATGGGGTGGAGAAAAATCTTGTTACCAAGAGGCTAGATGGGCAGGAGATTGCTCACGCACCATCTCAGGTTTATATTTGTGATATGTATCAGAAGTATAATCATAGTAATGATAATACTCAGTGTTAACAAATCTTTTTAACTCCTTCTTACGATTAAGGGGTAAACTTTTCCGATGTTTGGAACTTGTAACACACTCGGCATAAATATTTTTATTAATTTTACATGAGTTTTTAACTAGACCAGTCTGTACATCATTAATCCATGACTTAGCAGAATCGGAACAAACACAAAAATAACCTTTTTCCTTAATCGAATAAAGTCACTCGAAGAATTTAAACGTATCCTCAAAAGTTGTTAATAGATCCATCATGATAGTATTCCTCGAATAGACTGAGTAACAATCTAGTGAGATTCCATATCGTTGAGCTTTTGTTCACAAAATTCTTGCTGCGATTTTTCTTAGAGAAGCCCTTTCCTTTCGGTTGTTTTCCATCAGCCCCGATTTTTGTTTTAGTTTACTCGAGATTATCTTGAGAGACCAGAGGTCTTGTAAAGAATAAACTCTAAATAACTTTTAAGGATTTCTGGCGTGCGTTACAGATGCACAGAACAATTTTCCCAAAGTGATTTCCCATTAGGACAACTTTTAGGATCAAATAAAAACAAACTTGTCAGGTTTATCATGTTTGCCTGCTCTGATACCAATTGAAAAAGCGGGGGTATAAAAACCACACCTAATATTTCGTTCGACAATTTTTATAGACTAAACTCCAATAAAATTTCGAGAGCACTAACTTAAAAGCAAGCTCAATCAAGGGATATATCAAAGAGATTTATCTCTATTTCTCAATGCAATCAGAAAATCGAACAAATAGAAATCCGTGAGGCTGATTGATATGAGAAATAACTTGGACGGTACCAATACCAATGCCCAAGTGTCAATCAAGTTATATCCAACAAACAAGGTCGTATTTATCAACTGATTGAACTACGCACAACTTGTGATATTTCAATTATATAAACAAATATAATGCAGAAAAGAAATAACACAAACACCAGAAATTTTGTTAACAAGGAAACCGCAAATGCAGAAAAACCCTAGGACCTAGTCCAGATTGGAACACCACATTGTATTAAGCCTCTACAGTCACTAGCCTACTATAAGTTAACTTCAAACTGGAATGTAGTTGAGCCCTAACCAAGTCTCACACCGATTAAGGTACAGTCGCGTTACTTACACCTCTAAAAGCACGCCGGATTCTGCGCACTTGATTCCTTTAGATGATCTCACCCACAACTAAGAGTTGCTACGACCCAAAGTCGAAGACTTATAAACAAATCTATCTCATACAGTTAAGTTTATTCTGATAGATAAATTTATCTCCCACAGAAGTACCTATGAAGTTTTGTTTCGTCTTATGATAAATCAAGGTAAACAAGAACCAATTGACAATCCGGTCTTATACTCCCGAAGAGCAGCCTAGAAATATCAACCACCTCACAATAACTTAATTATATGGTAGTAGAAGAAGTTATTGCGGAATCACAAAGCCTGAGACGAAGAACTTTGTGATTACTTTTTATATCTTACCTATCAGAGATAAATCTCGAGAAAATCTTAGAGAAGATAGTACTTAACACGATAGAATAAGTAGGATCAGAATACGCAACTACAGAGAAAATAGTTGGACCTGGCTTCACGAATCCCAAATGAAGTCCTCAAGTTGTTAACCTAATATGGTTTTGGGAAAAACCTAGGTTAAATCCTTAAAGGAGAATAGACTCTAGTACTCAACTAGGACACATGAAAGTATCGGGATTAGGTTTTCCAGTTGTTAGAGTTCTCCCTTATATAGTCATTCAAATCAGGGTTGCTTACAACCAAAGCTAAGATAGCTTAGTAACAAAGCATTCAATATTCACTGTTAGATGAATTCCTGGTTTAAGATTCAAGTTATGTCCGCTTAGAAATAAAGCAATTAATCTACACCGTTAGATGGTCTTAGTTTGTTACACACAAATGAAATATACCTTCATTTAGATATGGGTAACCGTACCTAAATGTGTATATTGAGTTGTCTCAATAATGGTTAACCGAAGTTATCCATATGAACATTTTTTTCTTAACCACATACATCCAACACTTCTAGATAAAATATGATGATCAATCAATCATGAAAAATAATTAAATGAATCTAAATGTGTTTCATATAGAGTTGTTCAATTGTTCATTATCTCATAGAAATATATATGAACAAATTAAAAAAAAATCGAATTGATTCGTAATCGTACAAAGTACTTATACAAGAATCAATTCATGAACATTAAGCCACGGTTTGCAAAGATTGCATTCCTTAATTCATAAGTGTTTTAGTTCATGATTATGAGAATCATACTTAACCAATTTTAGAACTTAACCAGTGTGTTCGCAAACCAGATACGCGAACAACAACTCAAGACATTGGCTTTTCTATCCGTTCGCATACTAGGTACGCAAACAAGGTTCCCGGACCTTTACAGTTAAAACCGTTCGCATACCAGGTAGGCAAACAAGGTTCTCGGACCTGAATCATAATAATACAGTTCGCATACTAGGTATGCATATCGTGTTGTAACCAGACATGGTCAATTGTTCTAAACTCCCATTTCAATCATTGAAACATCCTTAGAAGACGACAATGACTATCTCACAAAAACCACTAGCTTCGAGTAATTTTCAAGTGATTGAACTTGAATGATCAATACGAAACTTTCCAAGTCGAACATCAAATAATTGTCTCGCACAAATCATGTAAGATGTTTCAAGGTAATTTACACATGATCATCTTTTGATTTAATATTTAGTTTCCAACAAATAAATTATTTCCAACTAAACTCGTCAAGAATAATGATGAATTTAGTTAAAGCAAAAAAGCTTCCAACACATATTTCGAGAAATAGATAAGCGAGATAAACTCAGCTTGAAATATCAAATGTGTATACTGTAAAAGTTTATATAAATATACGACTTAGTCTCATTAGAAGATAGAATAGAATATACTTCTGAGTGATAGATTAGTTTTAGTCTCCACATACCTTTTGTTGATGAAGTTCCTCCAAGCTCTCCTCAGTATATCTTCGTCTTCAATCCGTGAACGCCGTGAAGTCTAAAGCTCAACTACACATTCTATCCTAATCCGAGACATAGTTATAAGTAGACTATAAATCAAGACGTTTTGATCAACTAAACTTGACAAACAAGCTTGAGATAGAAACGCTTGCAAGTTCGACCGAGCAGTGCTCTAACACCATTCTTCTATGCAACTGAAGAAGTAGTCTTGCACCATAATACCAAATACCCTTTTCACCATTCTCTGGCGTTCCAATTCTTCGAACTCATGTATTGTTGCATACGACATCTGAACAAGGTTAAGGATTTTCTTACTCAACTGTTGAGTCTTATGAAAAAGAAAGCATGTTGACCATCTTCAATATGTTATTTTTGCCAATAATCAGCATCGTAAAACATTGGTGTGATTGTAATGAGAATGTTCACAAACACGGAAATATGTACACCACCAATATTGAAAATAATAACATTGTTGGTTATTACATATACCATGTCAAAATAATAAATAAATAATGTGTAAAATATTGGTTCTTACCTCCAACATTCCCCAAGATTTCTTTGACACACGTAGAGCAAATTACCGAGGGCTATGTAAAGTCTTGATAAAATTAGATACCCCCGGTCATATTATGGTGCTTGCAGCTAGCATTTGGAAATAGATATTGACTTATTGTCCACAACATAAACACACGTTCGAGCTCTTCATAGTGTTCAGGGTACAAATATTGTTTATTATCTAACCTGTCTTGATTCATTTTCCTAGAATAACATTGTAAAAAAATTTCAACCTAGCTATATTTAATCCATATGCTTTTATTTGTCTATATTCTTGATTTCCTTCTAGATCATCTGAGTATAAAGGAAGTCTTCTTTCCATCTATCTTCTGACCCCCATTTTAGTATATTAAATGGAAGTAAATTTCCTTCACATTGAATTCCCCTCAACATGTACAAATCGAACGGTGTAACTCATATTTAACAACATATTCATAATTAGAGTTTGTTGATTTTTATAAAACTAAAAGCAAAATCTAAAAATTTATTTACAAGAAAAAACAAACTTACCACATTTTTTTTTTTTGAATAAGAATGCATTTGTAGTCTTTCACCATCGTTCGAATATAACTTGAACTATTGAGTCTTTTGATTTCTAGGTTATATATCATATAAATGCCACCAAGGATATTTTCAGACTCTGTCTTGAACAAAAGAGCGAAGTAACCTGAACACAGTACGGAACTCAGACCACCCACCTTTTAGAGCGACTTAATTAACTCGTTATGGATGGCCAAATGTCAAACATGCTGGAACTCATATTCTTTGTCCAGCACATAATTTAATCCACTGGATGGGGAACTAGTAGATCCTCCGATATTTTTGTTTTTTCTTTTCTTTTCTCACTCATACTTAGAAGGAAGTAATTAAAGAATTTTGTATAGAACAAAGAAGAAAAAGAAGAAAAGGTGTGAAGAGGAATGAAAAAGGAGGCGTGATATTTGTAAGCGCTATAGGGTCGACCATTGTCGATATTGAGTTGAACACTGGCGATACCAACAATATTTAGCGATATTCAGAAAATAGTCAGCTATAGAATCTCTATTGCTAATGAAGTAGATAATACTGCTCGTTAGGGATTCATTTACTCAACTATTTTCTCATGGAGCGACTAATTTGCCATGCCACTTGGTATGGCAAAACGAATATTTTGATATGGCGCCGATCTGGCCTGTCAGCCGTCATGTGTACGATGACAAGGATAAATTCGATCACACCTGTCGGTATCTCCTCGTACACTGTAAGCGTCGGCAACAGCATCGATACACGGTTTCTGACAAACGTGAGGAAACAGATTCAATGACCTAAAAGACGAATATAACCCCAATTTGACGATCAGGTAACACTAAAAGACAAAGTTCCTTCGCCACTAAGATTACAATGAATCCAAATCCTATCCCATACCTAAAGTCTCTGTCACTAATCACATCCGTCTATTCAAACCCCAGTTGCAAAAGAATCTTCTCAGCAAATCTCTCGGCGGCCCAGATCAACCTCCACAGCATCTTAAATGCCGACCTGTCATGAAATTGAAGTCAACCCACCGCATCCTGGTCAAAAGAAATTCACCGTTTTTAAGTCAAGAGAGGGTAATTATGTAATAGAATCAAAACGGTTATCAAGGCAGATAAGAAGGCCGTTATTCTCTTCATTTCACGCTTTCTTTCTTTCTTTCTACATCATCATAAAAATAAAGAGGAAATAAAAAGGAAATAAAGAGGAGCTCCTTACCAAATTATTGATCATCCTCCTCCATCTTCTTTCTTTCAGAATCACATTCGCTTCCAAGACTCATAGCGAGAGAGAGATGGGATTGCTATCAAATAGAATTACCAAAGAGGGTCTGAAACCAGGGGATCATATTTACTCATGGAGAACTGCTTATGTCTATGCTCATCATGGTTTGTTACATTTTTCTATAGTTTTTTTTTCTTTGTTTTTCAATTGTTATATTATAATATTATGTGAGTTTCTTTGGGTTCTCATGAATTAGTGTTTTTTTTTTATGGATTTTGATTCTGCACCAAGTTTACCCTAGGAATTGGGTTGTTTTGTAGTTTAGCTATGAACATTTCTTTTTGATGGGAATATGCTGTGAAACGATTTGGGGATGAAGGATACCAACCATGATCAGTAGTCTGCTCTGTATTTGCCATTATTTTCGATGTTGTTTTATTTTTTTAATGGTCACTGTAGGCATTAGGGTGGTGATGGAGTTTTGGACTCCAGCTTCTCAGCGGCACTTTAACGCAGAGAGGCTTATGCCATTTTAAATTCCAAATTGGATGGCTTCAAATGTCCTTTACCTTGAATAGTTGAATTCTTTTGCTTAAATGGATTGTTGTTACTTGTTAGGTGTAAAATAAAAGATGCCAAGTAATGCGAGTTTCCCGTATCATTTATAGAATGTGAATTTGTATCATTTATAGAATGTGAATTTGATTAAGGATTAGAACACCAGCAGATAAATCATTAGAATTTCTCCAGGTTGAGGGTTAAAGGTCAAGGTATGGAGATTAATATTCTCGAGTACTTGTCGTGATGTCGTGATGTATTTTACCGGAGTCAAACGATGTGTTCATATTAGGGTATTTTGCTTAGTATCTACATAATGGAGGATTGTATGAAGTTTTGTGATTCAGTTAATTGATTAAAAAAAAATTGACATTTAGTGTAGCATAAGTTGGGATCTCTAGTTAAGTTAATTATAAATTAGGTCTGATCATTGATAAGTTGCTCTCTCATATGTTTGGAAAATTCTTGTGTAGTACTGAAGTTTCTGTTAGGTTATTTTCATAGTGCATTTTGTTGACGACGTCCTAAATTTCATCATCTTTTGGATGCAGGTATTTATGTTGGGGATGATAAAGTCATTCACTTCACTAGAGGAAGAGGCCAAGAAGTGGGAACAGGGACAGTACTTGATTATATTTTGGTAAGCTCTGGACCAACCCGATCTCAAATCCCGTGCCCTGTCTGCCATCAGGCAGAAGAAGGTCATGGGGTTGTATCCTCCTGCCTCAACTGCTTCCTTTCTGGTGGAATTCTGTATCGTTTCGAGTATTCTGTTACCCCTGCTCTATTTCTTGCAAAAGCACGTGGTGGAACATGCACTCTTGCAGTTTCGGATGGAGATGAGATTTGCGTTCACCGAGCAACCTACTTACTCATCAATGGCTTTGGATGTTACAATGTCTTCAAGAACAACTGCGAAGATTTTGCCATTTACTGCAAGACGGGTCTGCTTGTAATTGATCAAGGGACAATGGGTCAGAGTGGGCAAGCAGTTTCTATTATTGGCGGGCCACTTGCTGCAGTTTTATCAACTCCGCTCCGCTTAGTCACAACTAACATTTATGGAATGGCTGCGACTGCCGTAGGAGTGTACTGTGCAAGTCGATATGCTGCTGATATTGGAATGAGGAGGGATGTGGTGAAGGTGGAAGCCGAGGAGCTTACTAGAAGACTGGCAACAGGTGGGCTTCAGATTGTTGAGACTGGTATTGCTACTTTAGCGATTCCTAGTGCCACAGCGCGATAGTGGAAAAACAATGGAGTGTTCTATCCAGGTATTTGCTATTTTTTGCCTTTTTCTTAACCAGGGTTCCTGTTATTGAAATTGTATGGATGAACTTATGGTGGATATGGGTGGTGGTGTAGGGGAATAATGGTTTTCACTTGCTGTATGAGTGAACCCCAAGTACCTTTACTAGTCGTAGTCGTTATGTTTCTTATCTATGTTTCTTATCTTATCCGCATATACTTCATCTTATCTTTTTGTAATTCTATCTTGAAACTGAAAGTTCTCATCCTTCTCTTTGGAGCGATTGTTGTTGCCAAAATGTTCATGCAACAAAAGTCCCATCTATGAACTTCATTAACAAAGCTGCTAGTGCAGACTGCAAAGAAAGCGTGCCAAGTCCCGTTCTCAGATTGTGGACCTTGGTGCTTGTTTGTAAGGCTGCCCAAGTGAAAACTGGCCAGAATTGAGGATGCTTTTTTTTTTTTTTTGTATTGGGAAAAGGTATACTATTTTGCTCCCTTGTTCATGCTATCGGTGGTCTGCCTTGTTAATGTCTGGTGGTCATATGTAGATTCTGTGGTTGCTGGGTTTACCTCATGTTCGAAGAGAATATAAATGTAAAAACAGTTACAGAAATTGTATACCAAACATGTGATGATCTTTCTATGGAACTACCTTTCCAGAGTAGAATATTAAGCCCACACTACCAGCTATTCAAGGAAGACCGACTGTTGTAGCTACCGCAAATTGCCAGCCTATTCCCATACGTGAATTCAGACTTCACCGAGTCATTACACAGGCTACTTTAGAAATTGTGTAGGAAGGAATTAATACATGATCCATACTTCCGACTGCGGACCCAAATACGACAAAATCCAGTCGGCCAAAAAGAAACAAGCTATTGAATTAAGTGGGAATGTTATTTATGCCCCTAGTATCCATGGGTCATGCACAAATACCCTTACGGGTCTTTACAGATGCCCCTAATGGCATGATTGAAATTTTAATAAAACCATAAATCATATAATTTCCTCTTTTAACCTTCCACTATCGTTCATTCTTCATTAATCCACAAATCACAGAAAAATGCTTCATCTATACTACTACCACCATCCGCATCGCTCCCACCACCATCACCATCCCAATCGCCGCCGCCATAACCATCACCACCATCTCTGTTACCTTCGCCGCTACTTTCAGAAGATTTATTACATTTTACATTTTCAGAAGATCTACTTTCAGAAGATTTATTTTCTTGGTTTTCGATTTCGTATAACTAATTCAGATTTGTCCCTTCTTTTTTATGTTTTCGATAACTAATTCATGAACCAGATTCAGAGATCGATTCAAGTTGCAGATTCAGATTTCAGAGACATCGATTTGGTATGTATGGTTTTTAATTAATTATAAAGAAATTAATTGAATCTGCAACTCGATTTGGTATTTTGGTTGTAGAGTTTTCTGAAAATTTGATTTGTGTTGATTCAATTAATTTTAAAAATGGGTTGAATCTCATGATTTTTGGTTGTTATCTAATCGATTTGGTATTCAATTAGTTTTCTGGTGATGTTTCTGAGTTGAATCTCATGATTTTTAGAAAATGGGTGTTTCTGTTGAAGTTGTATTGGTGCGGTGGTGCTGGAGGTGGTGGTGGAGGATATATATCAAATCTCTATTGGTTAATTCACTCAACGGGTATTTTTAGGTCAATTTCATATTATTAATATTAATTTGTTATTATTTGTGGTTTCTGTGTGTTTGATAGAGACAGAATCAGAGAGGAATCAGTGAAGAGAATCAAGGGAGAAGAAATTTGTTGTTGTGAATTGAAGTTGGTAAAGTTAAATGATATGTAGATGTGATATTGGTGGTGGTGGGGGTGGTGGTGGTTATAACAGAAGTGAGAAAAGTAAAGGGTATGGCGACGGTGGTGGATGCCAAGGTGGAGCAAGTGGTGGGTATGACAGAGGTGAATGTGGTGGAGATTGCGGTGGTGTAGGAAGAAGTGTTTCTAACAGTTGAGAAGATAGCGATGAGCTAAGAGATCTTGTAAGATTACTACGGTACTGTTCCTAATAGATTCTGCATTTGCTAATGCAAACTACAACGGGTGATTGGGTACTGACTTAGTTGTTTTTTCTTGATTTAGGCTATTTTTATTAAATTTCATATTATTGGTTCCTGTTGTCATATTGATGATCATCAGAATCCCATTCGAGGCAAAAACTGGGGTATGTCTTTCACTTCTTCTGTTTACGTATATGCTTACATGCTACACCAAGTGGGGCAAGATATGTCAATCCTACATAGGGACTGATCTTTATCGTCCTCATGGGACTTTTAGTGTTCCTTGTTTTATTTGTGGCTGTACTAAGTATCATATAGGCTAAAGACTGGAACTAGATCAATCGTCGACCTTGCGACTTCGGCGCATTTCAGAAAGTACGTAACTTGAATCATGTACCTGCTAGTAGTAGCCAATATCTGTAAGTTTATATATGTTGGAATCTTTTTGGTTGGAACTTAGAAATCCTGGTGGAGGAGCAGTTTATGCTCAAACTTAATCTAGTTTGGGCCATTTTCGCAGGGTTTGACTAGTACTTATGTAAGTTTTTCTCAATCAGGGAGCTATGATTTCTGTCGTGGTTTAAATGATATATAGATAGTGATGTTTTCTTTCTGTTGAATGAAGTAAATGACACCCTTATCATATGCATTTCCACACTCTTTTGTAGTCAAGATTGCAGGGGATCTGTAATGATGCTAGAACAACTGTGCTGGGATGTAGAGAATGAAACTGTGGCAGTGTTGATTGTGTTGCAAAAATTAAGATTTTAAAGGTTGTATGGAGTTGCAATTGAGACTGAAATGGTGACAATGAATGAATGGGTTTGTTTGCAAATAAATGGCTTTGATGTGGTGAATTAAAGGGTGAAATCTGTTGTTGTATCTATTTCATGTGGTTGTATATGGAGTTTGAATTAGCAGGTGTAATCTGTAAAGGTTCTGAGATGAAGAATGAAGATGTAACAGAGTGTGCTGATTTGGTTTGCAGATGGGATGGTACAACATGTGTTTTTTTGTGTACAAATTTAACTTTTTTGTGTACAAATTTTATTTTTTGGAGACAACTTGTGCTAGTTGCCTCCATATATGAAGACAACTTGAGCTAGTTGCCTCCATATATGAAGACAACTTGAGCTAGTTGCCTCCATATTTAGAGACAACTTGGTGCTAGTTGCCTCCACTTTTGAGGACAACTTGAGCTAGTTGCCTCAGATTTGGAGACAACTTGAACTAGTTGCCTCCATTTTGTTTTGCAACTTATTCTTGTACACAATTTATTGGAGACAACTTAAGCTAGTTGCCGCCACTTTTGGAGACAACTTGAACTAGTTGCCTCCGATACCGATATAGACATTATTTATTGGAGACAACTTGAGCTAGTTGCCTCCACTTTTTGAGACAACTTGAGCTAGTTGCCTCATATATGGACACAACTTCAGCAAGTTGACTCCACATGGTAGTGGTGGTCGTCAGTGGCGGTGGTGGTCAGCGGCGGTAGGTGGTGGTGGCGGTTATTGGCGGCGGCGGTGTGATTGGTGGACATCGGTGGTGGTGGTCGGTGACAGTGGTGGTTGGCGGTGGTGGTGGTGGTTGGCGGTGGTGATCGACGGTGGTGATCGGCGGCGGTGGTGGTTGGTTGGCGGCGGTTGGTGGTTGGCGGTGACTAGTGGTGGTGGGCGGCGGTGGACAGTGGTGGTGGTGGTTGACGGTGGACAGTGGTGGTGGGCAGTGGAGGTAGTGTTTCTGTTTTTTTTTTTTTTTTTTTTTTGAATATTGGTTGGTGGATTTGTATATACACTATATAAAAGAGGGTATTTTAGTAATGTATTAAGCTTAGGGGTATTTGTAAAGCTCATAAGGGTATATTTACAAGGGGTGTCATAGTAGGGGTATATAGATAATGTTCCCTTGAATTAAATGGTCAACTCTCTCTCTCTCATCGGCTAGTTTTGGCCGGCTTTTCTTTGTCTGCTCTCTCAACGGCTCCTAGTAACGGCTAGTTTCCTGCTGGATGTCCTCTGGTTCTTCCCTCCGGCGTTTCTGAATATGATTCTTGCCCCAAATTCTACTTTACAATCATGAAAATCACTCATTTAAATCACAATAGTGGCTGCAATTACATTACCAAACCCACTCAAATCACCAGCATCACCAAAATTACAAGTCCCACAGCAATCACAGCTCTCACAACAACTACAAGAACGCCTAAGGCATCTCAAATCATTATCAATTTCAAAGTTAGTCTCAAAAAAATAAACCATTTCAACACGAATTTCCCCGGTATACTGCACGATTTGAAGAGAAAAATCTCCAAATCTCATGAAATTCGTATTGTACTTTTATTCGGAAAGTTTAATGAAAGTACAACGCATACTGGTTTCCTCAAACCTGCTTTGTCACTTGAGAATCTAGCTCCTCAAATGACAAACAGTGTCCTTAAGTTCTTCAGCATCTTATCCATACGTATCGAAGATCCTACTCGATTCGGCTACTTCATTTTCAGATGCTCTACTTCTCAGCATCTCTGGGCTGTGGTTGATAAAGCTCTTAGATCTCTGATGGACTGGAAAATTTCCGCTATTTTATCGCTTGATTGGAAATTCCCTCCTCCTTGGTCTGCTAAGTACCTCTATCTCAATCTATTTTTACTAGCTACTTTTAGGTCGATGTATGCTTTTTTCCTATCGGTTAGACTAGATCTCAGATTAGCTCTGTCTAGATACTCTTGTCTTAAGATAGTTAAATTTCTCTTCAATAATCTGTTATTTATAGAATCTGTCTATTATTGGCTTACTTGGATTGCTCTTAGCTTATTCTTCAATGATTTCCCTAAGATATTGAAATCTTCATTTGATCTTTGGTCTCAGCCGTATGGATGGCTTGAACAGAAAATTACTTCTAGCATCATTGTCATTCATACAGATCTACAAATAAATCAACTTGGAAATATCTAGATTAACTTTATACTACACATCGACTAGTGTTTGGAATCAAAAGTCACCAATTTCAAAGTTTGTGAAACTATTAAAAGTTTGATTCAAACTGAAATCATATACATACTTAACTTAGTTACCACAAATAGTTCTAAATGCACCTCACCCTTGTATATCTGGCTGGTTCCTCTTAGTCCGGGCTACTTCCTTGCTAACATCTTCTGCAGCTTTAGCCGTCATAGATCGATACACCAACTCTACATCATTAACATCTACTTCAGGAGGCAATGTGTCAGTAGCAGGTAATGCTGGAAGCTGAGGCTCTTCACCCCTCATCACACTAGCTCTTGCAGTTTGGTAAATTCGCCCAACAACCTTCACATCAATTCCAGAGGGAAAAATTACATTTCTTGGAATCTCCAGAGGATGAGTCACTTCTCCAATACCAGACTGTGCAACCTCAACTATGTCATGAGCCAACTGCCTAAGTGCTGGATCCAACACAAACATATTGGGGAAAGTAATCAGACCAGGTGTTGGAGTGATGGTATCATTGATTCTGATATGGTCATGTGCAGATTTTGGTATTGGTGCAACAAAGAACCCCTGCACAGTATTGCCACAAACAAGCCTCTCATCATCCACCAGTACAATACCCTCCTTCACAACCCGACGCCCCCTGGTAGGATGCACAACAAAAATCACCCACCCATCTCTCACACCTACAAGCTAACCATTTTCTATTCTACCTTGTTCAACAGTTCATGGAGGCAAACCCCTTCTCACAGTTACATTCTCACCCATCCTATTGGAACCCGTCCCACCAATCCCTCCTTGCATTGCACCAGTCCCATAATGAAGTTCATGCATATTATAACCAGAGAACCCTTCACCCACCATTGCAATCTCCTGTAAAAAAATTATCCACACGATGTAAATCCAAACAAAAATCTACCCCCCCACCCCCCCAATTTACCCAATGCAAACCTAATGTAACCCAAAACAAAAATTGCACCCCAGAAAGACAACAATTCATAAATATCAATCTTCTTTTTTTTCCATTATTTTAAAGAACAGAAACAATTACAAAGGTCTACCTAGAAATTACCTGTGTTTCCTCTTGCCCCACCCGGGCTCGCTCTTTCTCTCCTTGATCCTTTTCCATGCTCTCTCTGAACTCGGGAATTCATACTGGAATGGGGAACACTCAAAGATTCTTAATATCTATCCCCGGAAGAAACTACCACAACTGCAAGGCTACTCCCAACAGGCGGTTTTATTCGATACCAGAAGAGCAACAGACAATGAATCCATACCACTCATCTATCCTCGAGATAAACTATTCGGAAAGATCACACCCAATTCTACAACTATGTCGTATCTGACAAAGCCTACGGGCCCTTGTATTTGGCCTAGATCAATTAATTGCGTATCACTGGTCCATGCAGGGCGGCAATGGACATCTGGCTTGGACGCAACCAGTCGGGGGACAGACCAATCTGTAATTTATTATACTTGGGTCAACATCACCCGGCCTGAACTGGATCCGAAAAAGCTGTCCGCGAGAGCAACCCAAATTAAACAAATTTTACTAATGGTTGAACTAGTCTCGTCTAGAGCTGAAAGATGCTCTAATTCTCTATCCAGCCTGACTGCCAATCCTTTGGGCATCGGTAAGCACAAGCCCAAAGCTAATCCCAAAGATATATACATCCTTCATAAGGTCAACTTTCGTACATATAGCATATGCAAGTACATTCTTAATTTAATCTCTCAATACCATCTCGTGACTTCTGGGGATCAATCGATTTATGAGGATCAAATGACAAAACATACTGATACCAGTCCTAAATAAAACAAGCACCTCAAGGAATGAAATTCATACAGGCTTGTACAAGGTACTCTATTTAAACTCTTTAACATTTTATGGTTTTTCTGGCACAGGTATTTGAGTTGGATCACATTAGTCATATGCAAAGACAGCTACAACTCAAAATAACGCCAGGTCTTATCAACATCAAACAATCATCTCTCCTCCAATTCTTGGCCTGCTATGAGATGCAATAACATACCCACCAAGCAAGAGGAAAGATTTCTAATTAAAGACTACAAAGAAATCGTATACAATGTTGACTGGCAAACAAGTTCAAAACCGGATTTAGAATACTCATCGTCTTGGATCACTATTCACTCTTACTCAATCCAAATGGCCTTTACCTCTAGAGCTTCATCTTCCAAACCTATTGATACCTCCATTAAAAACCTTACCACTCAAATGGAAAAAGCTCTAAACATGCCTGGACCTGATCTTTATCCAAAGGTTTTTCTTAATCCTGATAACATCAAAGCCAAATAACCAGTTGACTAGAAATGGTGCTTCATTGGAAAACTCTGTAGCAATATTTGCTTTGAAACAACAAGAGTCAGTAATTTCATCAACAACAACTTGGAATTTTTTGGTAGAGTGGAACTGGAAATCTGGAATGGAAGAAGGAATTTCTTTATCTTGAGGCTCACTCATGAACAGGACTATAAAACCCTGAGAATGGGAGGTACAAGAGGGGTGTTTGATAAACTCATGGTCCTGGTAGAAGCACCTATGGGAGGTCCTAATCTAATCCATGAAGAAGATTTCAAATCGGTCATGATATGGCTTCTTATAAAGAGAATCCCTACCCGTATTATCTCTAACATCACCAATATTCTCCAACCTGTGGGGATTTATCAAAAGCAAAAGAAAGCCTATGGAAGAGATATATTTGAGAAAAATTTGGAAGTGCTCCTCAATATTGATGTTACCAAGCCTCTTAAGTTTGGGATTGAAGCTTATGAAACTCCAACCATCTCTCACTGGCTTGAATTTGCCTATGCTCTGAATGGCATCAAGTTCTGTAAAGTCTGTAGAACCTTAGATCACCCTTATCCACCATGCCCCACTCCAAATACCCCATCAGGATCTCACTATCAACACCCAAAACTTACTACCCCTCAACCCTTACTACCACCTCAAAATGCTTACCAAAACACTGTTCAAGAGGGAAGGAATGTCACTCATAGAGGGTACTATGATGCTGATGCGGCTCAAGCCTTTGAAATCAAAATGAAAATAGCTAAGCAAAAATAGCTGGAAAAGACCATTGCAAACTTTGCTACATCCTCTTCTAAGCATATCATTTTCAATGCCTCTTCTGGAGCTGATCCAAATTCCCCCCACCCTGACATCATAGCAAACCATATCATAAACAAAAGGATGGATCTCTCTAAGAAAATTCTTACCAATTACAAACACTTTAAGGCAAAAACCAAGTTAAAAGATGCTGCTAGAACTAAGCATGCAGAAAACTCAAATCCCAGGAAAAACCAAACTAGCAAGGTTGCCGAGTGCTTCCCTCACCCCTTGCATCAAAATATCCCCACCCTCTCCCAAATCAAGGAAAGAATGGAGGCTGAAGCTGAACTTTTCAGAAAACAAGCTTGGAAATCTAAAAAGAAAATTCACTCCTTTGCTGATGAACCTGCAAGTAAAGAGATCAAAAATCCCAAAGGCCCGAAAAGGAAGCAATTATCTTGCACTGCTACTCCCATGGAAATCAATGATGTTGACCTCAGAAAAAGATTCAAGGATCTCTCTGACAATTATGCTGAACCTTTGGACTCAACAAACCCTCATATGGCTAATGGTGACTCCAGCTCTGCAACTCCAGGCAATGAGGTACAATTCTACTTCTCTTTTAGTAATATGATAATTCATGCTCATTATCAGTTTCCTAGTCCCCTTTTCTGTCTGGTTTCTAGTTATTTTGACCCAATCTCCAGGAGGGACATTTCTAAATATCCCCTAGTCTCCTACTTTTGGCAATTCTTTATCTCTATAGCCTGGAATTGTCAAGGGCTAGGACAAAGATCCACTAAGAAATACCTCACAGACATGCTCAATAAATTTAATCCCGATATCTTCTCCATCTATGAAACTAAGCAAAAACATGGCAAACTCTTAAATACCATGAAACAGCTTAACATTCAGA
This sequence comes from Papaver bracteatum, assembly GCA_023529315.1. Classification (NCBI taxonomy): domain Eukaryota; kingdom Viridiplantae; phylum Streptophyta; class Magnoliopsida; order Ranunculales; family Papaveraceae; genus Papaver; species Papaver bracteatum. The sequence goes on along the minus strand of JAJJWX010002058.1, from coordinate 5,697,999 downwards.
ACTTTTGGCATGTTAACCCTGGAGGGGCTAGTGGTACTGCTGGTGGCTTAGTATTAATATGGAAAAATAATGTGGATATCACTATCCTTGACTCCTCTATTAACCACATAAATGCTATTGTTAAGCCTACTAATAGCCCCCCCTGGATTTTCACTGGTTATTATGGCAGCTCCAAGGACACCAACTGTAAACTAAACTCTTGGAAAGTGCTTGAAAGCACTGCTACTAAACATTCTATCCCTTGGTTGGTTATTGGGGACCTCAATATCATCTTGCATGATAATGAAAAATATAGTACCCAACCTTTGGATAACTTGGAGGCATCTATGTTTACTAATAAAATTATGGAGCTTGATCTCTTGGATCTTGGCAGCTCTGGGTGCCCCTTTACTTGGTCCAACAAGAGATCTGGGCCATCTCTTACTGAGCAGAGATTGGATAGAGGATTAGCCACTGACTCCTAGCTTAACCTCTATCCAAACTCTATTATTACAAATTTACTTGTTATAGGCTCTGATCACCATCCCATCCTCCTCAATACTAATCCTCACTGGAATTCTGGGAAAATTCCATTTAAATTCTTTGGACCTTGGCTTGATCACAAGGATTGCAAAGATATTATTTTGGAATGCTGGCAGAGAAAGTTGTCAGGATCTAGTGCTTTTCTTATAGCAAGGAAGCTCAAGGAAATCAAGCTAAAGCTCAAAGTTTGGAATAGAGAGGTTTATGGAAACATAAAGACAAATATTGAAGAAAGCAAGAAACGTCTGCACTGGATACAAGGGAACTACTTCAAACCAGACAGAAGTTCAACTCTAAATTCTGTTATGCTTGTCCTGAAAGAATGGCAAGACATTGAAGAAAATTTCTGGAAGATTAAAAGCAGAGATCAATATATCAAGCTAGGAGACAGGAATACAGGGTATTTTCATAGGTCTGCCAAAAGCAGAACTAGAAGAAACAAGATTGATACCATACAAGATATGCAAGGAAATTGGCTTGAGGAACACCAACAAATAAAACAATGCTTCACTACCCACTTTTACAGTATGGCTTCTTCTGAATCCCCAAAAATCAACCCAGCAATAGTAAACCTCATTCCCACCACCATATCTGAAACAGATAACATTATAATCAATAGAATACCTGAACCCCATGAGGTCAAAGAAATCATTTTCAGCATGGCAAAAGATAAAGCTCCTGGGCCTGATGGCTTTCCACCAAATTTCTTCCAAGCCAACTGGGAGATTGTAGGAGAAGATGTGGTAAAAATGGTACAACATTTCTTCAAATCTGGACATCTTCTGAAGGAAATGAACACAACCTTCATCACCTTGATAACCAAAATTGATAAACCAACAAACCCCAGTCACTTCAGACCTATCAGCTTATGTAACACAACCTATAAAATCATCTCAAAGTTGCTAGCTCAAAGGATGAAACCTTACCTCAACAAAATTATCTCCCTCTACCAATCTGCCTTCATTCCTAGAAGACAAATAGCTGACAACATAGCCATTGCCCATGAAATAATCCATCATATGAGAAGTAAAAGGGGAATCAAAGGAAAAAAAACTAATATGGGAATCAAGATAGATATGGCCAAAGCCTTTGACAGGGTATACTGGACTTTTATACAAACCATAATGGAAAAAATTGGCTTCAACACCAGCTGGTGCAATAAGATTATGCAATGCATCACTACTGTAACTTCTGCAGTCCTCATAAATAGTTCTCCAGACAAATTCTTTAAACCTTCCAGAGGTCTTAGACAGGGAGATCCTCTCTCTCCTTATCTCTTCCTCTTTTGCATGGAAGTATTGTCTAGGACTTTATCTCATGCTGAAGACCTTGGCATTATATCTGGCATCAAAATCTGCAAGAATGCTCCCTCAATAACTCATCTTTTATTTGTTGATGACTGCATGGTGTTCTGCAAATCCAATTCTACTGAAGCCCAAAATCTCAAGGACATCCTCAACATCTTTGGAGATACCTCGGGCCAACTCATTAACTTCCACAAGTCTAGTGCCTTCTTCAGTAAAGACACTGATCCAGATATCATCCCAGGCATCTGCAACATCCTTGGAGTTATGGAGCTTCCTAGTAATGACAAATATCTGGGATCACCTCTATTCACACACATAAGTAAGATTACATGCTTCAAACCAGGAGTTGATAAAATAAAGATCAATTTGTCTAGATGGAAAAAATATCATTTGAACCCTGCAGGAAGAGAAGTCATAATCAAATCAATTACTTCTACATCCAGTATATACCAAATGAACTGCTTCAGGATCCCAAAGCAGACATTCCAAGATATGAACAAACTCCAAAGGGACTTCTTCTGGGGGGAAAACTTGGAAAACCCAACAGGATACTATCCAAAAGCATGGACTGCCATTTGCAAACCTAAAGAAATGGGTGGCTTAGGATTTATGAACATGGAGCTCTTCAACAGTGTTATGATAACTAAAATAGGATGGAGATTGGAACAAGACAAGGACTCTCTCTGGTATCAACTGATGGACGCAAAGTATTTACATGGAAGAAATGTTTTGAACATGAACACCAAGGCCAAGGATGGAGACTCTTGGTTATGGAAAGGAGTCTTAGAAGGAATCAAGAATATCCAACAACACTGTGGTTGGAGAATAGGAAATGGTAACAAAATCAAGATTTGGGAAGATATATGGATTCCAGGTACAGATGAAACACTCATCAAGCCACAAAATTATCCAGCAGATATCCAAATGGTGGCAAACCTAATAACAGATCAAAAAGCCTGGAACATTCCCTATCTACATCAGATTTTCAACCCTGCAACGGCTAACAACATCTCTAAACTAATCATCCATCCTAGAGAGGAGGATAGTATGCAGTGGAGTATGAATACCAATGGAAAGTTCTCAGTTAGAGAATTATACAAAGCTAAGATTGAGCAACTATACGGAAACGACCAGATCATAAGAGATTGGAATGCAATCTGGAATCTGGAAGTGGCACCAGTCATCAAGATATTTCTCTGGAAATGTGCTAATGAAATTCTCCCTACCAATGCAAAAAATTGCTAGCATTCTCCACTATATTGATCCCATATGCAGAATTTGTAATAGTGGGGAGGAAACAATGACACACATGTTCCTAAATTTCCCAGCTGCCACAGAGGTCTGGAATCACATACTAGGGGAAAATCATGGCCTCTTTAACTACCAAACACCATTCATGGAGTGGTTCAATGAATGGTTTCTCAATGGCAGTAAAGCTGACAAAACTTGCGTCTATGCTACTACCTGCTGGTTTATTTGGAAAGCTAGATATGATCTAGTTTTTCAACACTTAGTTCCCAATGCTAAAGTTACTGCCATCAGCATCCAACAACATCTCTATGATTTTAACAGAATTCATAATATGCCTCACCATGTTCTGAACAATCAGGATCCCCACCATATCACTAGTGCTGCTATCATTAATCATGGGAATCTTGCTGGGATCCAACAAAACCATCAACAACATGGATTTGTAATAAAAATATGTACTATTCAGGATCCCAACAGTTCCCATTACTTCTCTGCTCTAACTATCATTGACCTCGCAGGAAACCTGGTTGATAGCAGAGGACACAGAGCTCAAGGAGGACCCGAAGCAGCTGCAAGAGGAGCAGATATAGCTTTTAGATGGGCAGGAAAGCAGCAACATACAAATATTGTCATACAAGCTGAAAATTCTGATATTTTGGAGCATTTCAATAACCTATATGTTAGAGCCATCAAGGGCAGATTTAATAGAGACTAACACAGAGAACAACGAATACAAAAGGATGAAAATTTCATTCCTAGTATCCCGATAACCTTTGTTTTAATGGGTCTTGAACTAATAGATAAAAGTCAAAATTTCCAAGCTCTAAAATTGGCTATTATATGTAAAAACGTCAGCAGGGGGCCTGAGGTTTGTCCAAACCAAGACTCCTTAGACTGTAATATCAATGCAATTCCTTAGGCTGAGCCTAAGTTTTCTTTAAAAAAAAAAAAAAGACTGCGGACCCAAATACGCCAAAAGTTTGGCAGTTTCTATAAGAAAGAAAGCAACAGCTCGGTAGAGCTACATACTTCCCAAAAATTCAACGTTGCATTTGTAAACCACTTCACAAAAATGTGAAACAATACCCCTGTGCTCACCAGGTATGCCACACAGACCAACTATCTGCCAAGTATTATCTTGGGGGTCAAATCGACTCCAAGTATGGTATCCCGGTACAACATAAATTCCAACAGTGAACATAACCACACCCTAATTCCCAAGCACGGAAAAGAGTACTGAAATAGATATCCAAAATTTACAGGTAATCCAGCCTAATAAATTGACCACTCGTGACTCATGGTTCAGTATGTTCAGAATGAAAATAGAAAGGATTAAACTAACATAGATTAACTTTGAAATCTGCATATACACTCATTGAGTGACTTAAAAAACGAAAACATTGGTACAACAAAGATAAGAAACAAAAATTTAAGGCAGTACTCAGAGACATCTTGCATATCATTGTTTTAACAGAATAATGTTGATTCCCAAAAGTGGATAGAACATGAAAGAGGTTTACAAAAAATTTGGGATAATGGAGAAGCACATCTAAAGCTAGAAAACTAAAAAGAGATGCAACTTATGTAAATAGTCTCTTCTTACACTAGCAGCACAACATTTATACACCCATCATTTTCGGGGTTATTTGTAACTTGAGCATATTTACCTGCACACACCGGACATTTGTGTTATTAGCCCCAAAAAAATAAGAACTGTATGAATTATCATTTCCTTTTGAATGGTAAAATATGTAAATATCAATTTAAACATACTACTAAGCTAATTTACTTACCCCATACAACTTTTCCAGCTGGTGTAACCAGACCAAGTTCACTGACATTCACCTATTATTTCCAAAGTTAGGAGACCATTGTTAGCATCACAGGATTGGCATAAGGACGCCTAAATTCAAAAACTAGTCATACCAAATCATAAGTCAGGCATTGTGATTAGTTATACCAAAATACATAACAAAGTTACGATTGGTTATACCGTCTGACACATATTGGTAATCCAAAGATTTGCAATGAATAGCCGTACCAATAAGCCTAGCGATTTTCCTTTCAATCCATAAACAAGTTCAACAACAATCTGACTCCGTGGTCCTTCAACTAATGATTTTCAAGAACGCAAATGCATATTTGTTTTGATCCTTGACATCCTTAAATTTTCAAGATTGGATCTCAGATTTTCGAGATTGGATCTCAGATTTTCAAAAACCAATTCCACATTTTCAGATTGGATCTCAGATTTTCAAGCTCAAAATCGATGTTTAAGAAATTAGTATAAGCTTCTAATCGATGATTCAAATGGAGAATCCTGTTCTTGACCACTCTACACCCAGCTCCTGGTCGTGTTTACATCCAGAAACGGGAAAAAGCTCTGGTCAATCGGGTGGGGATGATACTGTTGTTCATCCTGAGAAGAAAAAAACTTATGCGAATATAGTCTCATCCTTGCAATCGCAAAAATTTGATTCCACAACGCTTGCTAAGCCATGTTTCACAGGTCTTAATGTATCCATCCGAATTTCTGAAGATGAATATCAGCTGGGTGTGCAAGACTGCAAAAACTGCTTAATTGGGAGGCTGGTGCTACCAAAGGGTACGGCTCCAATGAACATACCAGATATTCATTCCAAACTAAAACAGATATGGGACCTAAAGCCATGGCACATTTCTCCTCTAGTCAAAGGTTTCTTCTGTTTCAATTTTACTTGTGAAGAAGATGCATCCTTTGTTCGCTCAGCTGGTGTATGTCATATTAAACCAGGTATTTTTCATTTTCGAAAATGGATACCTGATTTTAATCCTTCTAAACAAAATCAAACCTTAGCACAAGTTTGGGTACGTATATCTAATTTAAGTTATGAATACTGGAGATCTAAAACTCTATTCGAGATTTGTGGTGCTATAGGAGATCCGGTATACATAGATAAATCAACTCTAAATAGGAGTTTTGGTTTATATGCTAGAGTCTTGGTAGAAGTTGATTTATCAATCACACCGATTTATGAGATATTGGTGGAAAGAAAGGGTCATTCCTTTATGGCCACAGCAAAATATGAAACAATTCCATCATTCTGTAAGTTCTGCAAAACAATTGGTCATGTGGAAACGGTTTGCAATAGAAAGAAGGAGCACCAGGAAGCTGTAAACAAGGAGGCTAGTAAAGAAGGAGGTAAAAGAAAACATCAAAAAAAAAAGATCCAAAAGGAGGGAGACACAGGGGCTATCCCGGTTTTGAACATTCCGTTAGTTTCAGAAAAAAACACTCTTCTGGTAGGAACTCAATCAGATGACAAAGCAACGCCAGTTGAAGGAACTGTATCACACCAAACTCAGGCTGAGGTAGCTGCCGATGCTCCGGTAGAAGTCGCTTTGCTAACTAATAATAACAATCCATCAGTCTTGGATACCAATGAGGCAGCCTCTAATGACAATGTGGCTATTCCTAAGGAAGATGTAAACTCAATCTCCCATCAGCTGAATGATGCGGGAGTAAATGCAACCGTGGAGACAAAGGTGGCTGAGGAGGACAATGTGACAGTTGTGAAAGTGGCATTACAGACTCCCTTTGAAAAAGTTATCTCAAAATCTCAGAAAAAAATATAAAAAAAGAAAGAGACAGATCAGTCTCAACCTAAACCTTGGTTAATGCGATCAAGGAACCCTGCAAATCCTTCTCAATGAGAGTTCTTTACTGGAACTTGCGTGGTTTCGGAAACGCAGACACGCAATTAGCATTTGCTAATCATTGCCGCAAGTATTCTCCTGATGTGGTTTTTATTGCTGAACCCTGGATTGATCATCGTTCGGTTCCTAACAACTTTTGGGATAATCTAAATCTCAACCTGGTTAAAGTCAATGATAGAGGAAGACAGCGGTCGAATCTATGGTGCCTTTGTACCAGTCAGACTAGGATCAATGTTATTTCTAATTCGAGACAGTTTATGGTTTGTGAAGCAATGATCGGGGTTTCGAAATTTTACATCACTGGTGTTTATGCTTCAACAAACTACTTAGTTCGCAGAGACATGTGGATGGAGCTGTCTATCTTAATGGCTAGCAGGCAAGGCTCCTGGTGCATCATTGGTGATTTTAATGCAGTCTTAGGTGCTCACGAAAATTCGAGTGGTCCGCCTCCGTTAAAAGCTTCTTGCGATGATTTTTTGGCTTTCTCTGAATCTAATGATCTGCATCATCTGGATACAAGAGGTGCCGCTTTCACGTGGATGAATAGTAGGAAAGGAAAGCACCATACTGAGATTCGTCTTGATAGATTTTTGTGCAACGAACAATGGCTCCTTTCCTGGGATTCTTCGGTTTGTAGCACAATTACTAGGCTAAAGTCGGATCATTTTCCTTTGATGTTTTAGGCTAGAAAAGGGGATACGACTTTTGCTTCTTCTTTCAAATTTCAGAGTGCCTGGTTGAATAGTCCGGGACTGAGAGACGTCATTTACAATGCTTGGCAGAAGGAATTCGCTGGCTGCCCTATGTTTATTCTTATTCAAAAGTTGAAATACCTGAAAAGTGTTCTAAAAATATGGAACAAGGAGGTCTTTGGGGACATTCAGATCAACGTGAACACAATGACGCAGCGCGCGATCGAGATACAACAACAAATTACGAGGAGGATGGTTTTTCCGATGACCTGCATTGCCAGGAATTAGTAGCTTCTAATGTGCTTTGGTTAACGCTCTAAAAATGCGAAGGATTTCGGAGAGACAAGTCTAGACTCAATCAATCAAAGATGGTGATGCGTGCACTAAATTCTTTCACACCTATGCGAAAATAAGATCTCTTTCTTAATAAGCTTACTCATCTGAAAGCGGATGGAGACCTACATGGTCTCTCACCAGAAATCTCTGACCACGCGCTTTCATACTTTCAGAATCTCTACTACCGCAGAAGACGGTAAACACTTATTCTCGATTTTATTTCTAGAAACATTAGTCGAGATCTTACTACCCAAACGATAACAATCTACTAACTGCTCACCTAATGAGTTGGAGGTTAAAGAAGCGGTGATTAGTTTGAATGCTAACGGCTCTCCACGGCCCCGATTGCTTCAGCGGTTTTGTTTTTACCTCCTTTTGGGATATTGTGGGGTTAGATGTCACTAATTCTCATGCGTCTTTCTTTCAAACGGGGTGGCTAATGCCGAACGCTAATCCTAGCCATATTATACTAATTCCAAAGGAGACGGGAGCAGATGTAATAGAGAAGTTTCGTCCTATAGCCCTGGGAAACTTTCACTTCAAAATCATTGGTAAGATCATTTCGACTCGCCTCAGTCCAATAGCGTCGAAACTAATCTCCACGGAACAACACGCTTTTCTTAAAGATAGAAGTATCTTTGATTGCATAGGTATCACTTCTGAGGCCATTAACATGCTTGACTACAAGTCTTTTGGTGGTAACCTTGCTCTAAAGTTTGATATCAAAAAGGCTTTCGATACTCTAGACTGGGATTTCCTTCTCAATTCTTTAGCTGGTTTTGGTTTCTATGACAAGTTTATAGATTGGATTATGGTAATCCTAAACTCAGCTAAGCTTTCAGTTGTTATTAATGGCAAAGCTATGGGTTATTTTGGCTGCAGCAAAGGAGTTTGCCAAGGGGACCCCTTGTCTCCAATCTTATTCTGCCTGGCTGAAGAAGTCTTGAGCTGTGCGATTGCTAACGCCTTTAATAAAGGTCTGGTTCATCATATGGCTTCTCCGAGGGGGGTGAAGGCTCCATCCCACACGTTATATGCAGATGATATCATGGTTTTTTTCAGAGGTACAAAGAAGGACGTGCAAGGTCTGATGGACATCTTTGAGGAGTATGGCAGAAATTCAGGTCAGGTTATTAGTGCTGAGAAGTCTAAAATCTATGCTAGCAAACATATACTTTCTAGAGCCTCTCATATCGCTGCCAATCACCACATTCCAATGGGTTCGCTGCCGTTTCGCTACCTGGGAGTCCCAATATTTCAAGGTAAACCTAAACACTCTCATCTCAGGGAGATTTTGGACATGATTAAGCTTAAGTTTGCAAATTGGAAGGGTAAATCTCTATCTCTAATGGGTAGAGTAGAGCTGGTGAATTCAGTAATTATCAGCTCGGATCTACACAGCTTCCATATTTATAAATGACCAACTGCCTGCATTAACAATCTTGAGCAGTGGATGCACAACTTTATATGGTCTGTCGACATCAACGTGGTTCATCACAACTCGATTGCTTGGGATAAAATTTGCCTTCCAGTTAATGAGGGAGGTCTAGGGATCAATTACTTGACAAGTCTTAACAAGGCGGCTCTCATGAAGATGACTTGGAAAATAATGACGGTGCAATCGCCTTTTTGCAACTTCGTTCGCAGTCGTTTCAAAGGGGCTGCTTACAAGAAATCTTCGGTTTGGCATGGCTTCAAATCGCAGTGGGGTATCATCCTTCAAAGTCGGGCCTGGCTGGTTGGAGACGGGAGTAGTATCGATTTATGGAATGACACTTGGTGTAGTACCTTAGAGTGTTCCATTGCTGATCACTTGGAGTTAGACAACTCCAACCTCTATAAATGTGTCGCAGACTTCATCTTGGATGGGAAGTGGAGTTTTCCCTCATACATGCCTGAATTGGATAGCACAACTCAGCAGCTGATAATGGAAACACCGACCGCTCCTCAAAATATGGATAAGCAGATCTGGCGGGTCAGTAAAACGGGGAGTATCGCAATGGGTGAAGCTTATGATTTCCATAGACCAAGAACTTCTAAAAAGATGGACTTTAAAGACCTATGGAATGTAAAAATTCCTCCGAGACGGGCGTGCATGGTCTGGAAGCTTCTTCATAACAGGATTGCCACGGACGACAATGTGAAATTTCAGGGTGTTCATGCACAGAAAGCTAACTGCAATCTGTGTTGCCTCGAATCGTGCCGAAACCCCGAACCATCTTTTTTTCGCATGTGGTTTCGCTAATACTCTGTGGAGCTGGACAATGCAGGTGTTCAATTATCGGCTTGTCTGCACTGATGTTGGTGCAATGTTCAACTCAGTTAGAGCTTTTGCAGGCTCTACTCAAACGAAAAAGATTCTCTGGAGAGCTGTAATCAGCTTTATCTGGCTAATTTGGTCCTGCAGAAACAAGTTAAGGTTTGAAAACTGCATCACTAATCCTAATAACGCTGTGTCTCATCTGAAACTGCTGATTTTTGAGTCTAGCAAGAACACGGGTGGCTGCTCGTACTACACAGCTCCTGACAAGGCGATACTCGATTTTTTGGGGGTTAAGATAAACCCTCCCAAATGTCCAAAAGCAATTCCAGTAAAATGGAAGACGCCACCCAATGGTTGGATGAAGGCCAATACTGATGGTTGCTCGCTGGGAAATCCGGGTCCCTCAGGCTGTGGGGTTGTTTTTCGTGACTCCCAGAATTTGACGAGAGGCTGTTTAGATCAAGGTTTGGGTACCACCAACTCAGTTCTGGCAGAACTATGGGGTGCTATTTATGCCTTTATATTGGCGCAGTCAAGAGGCATTACAAAACTTTGGCTAGAGTGTGACTCGACTTATGTTCTCCTAGCGATTAAAAATCATGATTTAGTCCCTTGGTCTCTTTACACTCAATGGTGCAATTGTATGAAGTTCATCTTAACTATTCATTTTTATTGCTCGCATATATACCGTGAAGGTAACTCGGTCGCGGATGCCTTGGAAAAGCATGGAGCTTCGACGGCCTCTCAATGGTGGAATGATCCTCCGTACTTTATTAGGCATGCTCTTAGCATTGATAGCTCGGCACTGCCGTTATATCGTTTTATTAATATGTAATTGTGGCAACCTCTTGGTCTGCTTTCTTTTTTGTTTTTGTTTTTCTCTCTCCGTCGCTTGTTGGAGGTAAGGCCTAGCCCCCCTCTTTCTTTCCTTTTGATCTATTAAATTTCTCCCAGTGTGCCTTCGCCATGGGTAGATTAAAAAAATAAAAAAATAAAATAAGGACGCCTAAATATAAATTTGAGGTGGATGAGAAATGAATCTAAACCCTAAACAAATGAATCTAAACCCTAAACAAATGCACTGCACGGGAGTGCTTTTGATTCGAGAGATCAATCTATATAATTTTGGCCTAAACCAAGAAATGGTCATTCCAGACTTGTTTCGGTCACAAAGTGAAGGAGATGGGGTTGATCTTAGGGAGGGAAGCGAAGAAGGTGTTGAGATTGTGAAGGTGTAGGCTGTTTTTGACTTGCAACAGAAAGGTGAGCAGGCTTACGATTAATGCAAGCAGGCTCTGGGTGTTTGAATACGTTTTGTATTAACACTTGGTTTTTGTGTTGTCCTTTGGAAATAGGGAGGAGAACCTATTTATACAAGTCATTTGAGCCTTATTGGAGGAAGTGGAGTGACGGAGTAGTGGAATTTTGTATTAGTGTCACACGATCAGTCTTGCCCACTTCTCCCATCATCACTAACTGTCCATGTCATCCTGACACGTTCTTGTGATCGCGCGTTGCACGCTGTAAACCGCCATACCAATACCCCAGTATGTATCCCCCAGTTTGTGATATGATTGATGTCCCGAGTGTGTGGATCGTGGGACCCGCAGAAAGTATCATGTAATGCTAGATTAAATAACTAAGTTATTTAGGAAGTCGATACTTATGAAGTATCGTGTGTATTCTATGCAGGTACTGCATCGAATATATTAAGCATGTATGAAGCATCGTTGTTTGAGCGTCTTAAAATAGCTTCATATTCAGCCTACTTCGAGTGATCGTTTGGAGACTATACAAGCAACCTCTGACTTGGTCGATCACTCCATGTGGAATAGTGGTGGACGGCGATTGTGGTGATGCCTCATTGATAGCCTAACTCCTGTCTTAGGTTGTCCGTCCAAGCTGGCGAAGTTGGACGGACGAGATGACTTGCGACCCTCATCTGCGACCATCGGATTAGGGTTTAGGAGGTACGCAAGTTCCTTCTTTCATATTGGTCGAATCCAAGCATGGGAAGTGCTTTATAGAGGACCGATCAAGCATGTGTGTAGACGGCATGCCGGTGTCCATGTCCATACTTCACTATCCCACGAAGGTGTGATCTGGACCACTCAAGTTTACCGGTAAAGAAGAGTGGCTGAGATTGATTTGCGACAGGAATCGTGTGCCGCAAAGGATTCATAAATGGGCGTGGCATGCCACCTTCAGGGAGCGCAAACCGAGGCATCATGTCATGGTTTGTCTTGGTCGGTCGGATATGGAGATAGATGGGCCCACATTGATCATGTTGATACTCTCCGAATCTTCTTAGTCTATTCCTTGACTCTTCATCCAAGCTAGCGAAAACGGATGCTCATGATCGATTAGCGACACATGTAATATGCCGAAAACCCTAATTAGGGTTTTGGATCGGTCGTGTGTACACAAATTCAACCTAACGATTTGGTAGGCTATGCTCCCCTTTTGGGGAGGCCGACTATGTGGTACCCACATTGGGACCGTGGTGATCATGGTGATACCTTACTAACGGTCATGGGTTTGATCTAGGCCATCCAAACATGCCGGCGAAGTTGGATGGTCGTGATCAATTTGAGACCCTTAGCGACCCTTAAAGAATCATGCCGGCCGACCTATGGGTGAACGTTTGCTTCTCCCTAGCTAGGTCGTGAGATGGTCGGCTATGCGGGTAAACAAGGGGCCCATTGGTCTGTACAACGGTGTTTGCGTGACCAGGAATGGGATGCTCCGTGCTGTCCAATCATGCCGGCGAAGATGATCGGCTGTGATGGGTTTGAGACTGCCGTAGGCAGTCTTGGCCCGTAAGAGTTCTTCCAATATGCTTCGTACCAGCGCGGACGTCCAACTCTAGGATGGCGTTTGGTGGCTATTTGACGGACGTGACTTGTACCTGACCGGTCATGGCGTAAATAGGCCAGTTGGTGGTCATTGCAGTGATAGCCTGCTCCTGCTAGGGTTCGTCTAGGCTAGTTAAATCGTGCGGCCAACTTGTGTGGTCGTGATTGTTTCTGAGACTTCTACGGACAGTCCAGATTCAATTATGCTCGATCGGGCTAGTATAACATACCGAGAGATGATCTTCTTTATTAGAGAATAGTGTAGCCCGTACGGGTACTTCGTGCATGCCTCACTGTTGATACTTGGATATTCATGTTACTCTGCTGAGAGTAACAATCAGTCATCATGTCGCACCAACCATGAGAGTTCTGCCGAGAACAACACAGGAAATACGAGGCGATTCATGCATTAATAATGCTAAAATTCACAGAATACTTAGGTATTTTTACTACATGCTCCATTCTAGGTGAATTATAAAGCGAAGAAGTATTCATCACTTATCAAATAGCCTTATCCTTTGCAGGACGGCTGTACAAAATTTGGTTTTACAATTTCAGCCCTAAACTAAAATCCACCATCAACATTAAGTCCCTTGCCTAGCATATGATGGTTACACCATTATGGGGGTAGGCATTAGATGGTGATATATGCAACATAAGAAAAATAGATGAAGGAAGTCTACCCGGAAGGACTCTGACCAATCGTGGGCAATCCTCCATGTATGCGTGACCATGGGCCTTGGTGGGACCGACTTCCTCCCTTAGGCGTTTAAGCCAGGAATGTAATTCTTCTTCTATTGGGATTTCCCGGCGTGGGTGTTTACACACTGCTGTCCAAATCGTTTGTATCCAGCTGCTCTCCCAATCTTTGATTAGGGTTTGAAAGAAGGTATGACTTGGTCGGTGTTGAATCCTCATATATCGTGTAGGCTTCGTCGCAACCGCTTTACTCTTCCCTTAGGGTTTCCTCAGTATATATGCGTGTGTAGAGGTTTTAAACCACTTTTTACAATTTTACAATAGGGTTCTCTGGAAAAAACTCCATTTCCTCATCATGTAGGACAACAGTGGATCATCTTATTCATACCGTCCAGGGTCTTCTATTAAGCGCGCATGATCTGGGTCTGGGCCTCATGATGAATCCCATGCTCATGTTTTCCGAGTCAAGAAGGTCATACCGGTTTGTCTTTCTTTCCATTTTCTTTTCCGAACAGTTGTTCGTTATTCATGATGATCAGGTGAATGATCCTTTATTTTTACAGAGATACCCCACTGGAATATGTGTGATAGTTATCGACGATGATGACTTAACCAGTCCTCTTCCTTCGAACGTGCCTGCCGCTGCGGACCTTGAAGATGTTGATCTGGGTATCTCATCTTACGAATACCCCAATGCGGGACTTTCATTTGATGTACACATGAAATGCCTATCTTCCAGCTACCGATATGTCGGTGGATTCTTAGTGCGGAAGGAGTTTGTGCATTTGTACACAAATGTGTGGAGAAAGTATGGCCATATCGCAACCAGGAATGTTGTTCGACACTATTCATATGCTCTGGTCATTACGGTAAACTGCCTTCTTCCCATGATTGCTGAGATGGAGAATATTTCCATCCGCAACATCGCTGAATCAAACCTCGAAAAGTGGGAGAACATGGAATCTACCTGTGAATCCATGGAGTTCAACGTGGGATGGTTGCGACAGCGTCTTGACATCATCAAGGTTGATCGAGCTGGTATCCTCGTGAATATTGTTCCTGCTGTGAAAGCTATCTTGGAGGAGGAGAAGGCTCTGGCTACGGAATCATAGAAGGTGGAGCAAGTAGTACAAAATTTGAAGGATATGATAGAGAGATACCAAACCAGGCTGAAGATGATGCTCTCCAGTAACTACAACCTGCTAGATGGCCTATTCTAAGCCACATTTCTTTATTATTTATTTCCCTTCTGAAATTTCTCAAGAAATGAATTGCATTGATTTTTGATAGATGGATGAAGCTCTTTTTTTTATTATCGTTTTTTTGTTTGTTTGAATAAACCGATAATTCAAAACGCGTAATGAAAATGCCTGCATTGTCATGTCATGGGACAGTGGCATGACAATGATCAAGCATGGTATGCCTTGAGTCATTTTCCGTTAAGGACTGCTTCTAACTTGCCTCCACCCATCTTAATGATTTTGTAGTAGCCGGTACTGTAAGCCTGGGTAATCACATATGGACCTTCCCACTTTGGAGCGAACTTTGGTGCGGACATGTCTTACTGAATTTGCTTCGCTGTCTTCAAGACCAAATCTCCTACTTTAAAAACATGTGGCTTCACAGTCTCGTCATATGCCATGGAGATCCTGTTCCCATACATCTGAGCGAGCTCCTATGCCTTTCTTCTTCTGGAATCCAGAGTGTCTAACTCAGCAATTCTCGAGTTAGATGCTTTAGCCTCGCTCCAGTGGACCCCGCTTGCTGCTACAATCCTGGCTGACGAAATCCTGATTTTTGTTGGGAGGACTGCGTATGCACCGTAAACAAGTGAATACAGAGACACCCCAACGGATCTTCTAGGTACCGTCCGATACGCCTATAGCGCCATAGGCAGCTGTTTTTGCCAGTCCCTGGGATTGTCATGCACTGTTCGACTGAGGATCCGGATCAGCGTCTTGTTGGTGCTCTCAGCTTGTCCATTTCCTTGAGGATATTAAATGGTGGAGAAGGAATGTTTAATCCCATATTCTTCAAGCAGCTCCCGTACCTGTTTGTTTGCAAAGGGAGTGCCATTATCGGTGATGATATGCTTGGGTACACCAAACCGACAAATGATGTATTCTTTGATGAAGGTGGCAATTATTGCTCCTGTAGTTCCCCGTAGAGGGATGGCTTCAACCTATTTGGTAAAATTCTCCATCGCAGTTATGATATACTCGTGTTGCTTTGACGATGACGGATTAATCCTCCCAATAATGTCAAGTCCCCAGCTATAAAAGGGCCATAGACTGCTTATCGAGTGTAAATGAGTGGAAGGTGCGTGAATGAGGTTCTCGTGAACTTTACACTCATGATAGTGTTGAGCGAATGAAGCTGCATCATCCTCCATGGTCGGCCAATAGTATTTCTCGTGTATCTGGAGAAATAGTTTCCTCTTCCCTTGATGTTCCCCTTCATGCATTCCTTTTAACATAATCGAAATCTCTTCCTTGGCCAGACACCGTAATAGATCTCCTCCAAAGCTTTTACGATATATAATTCATTCGTGAAATACGAATCGCTTCTCCTTTTGTTTCATCTTGACACCATCCCTTTGATTGGAAGGAGTTACTCCATCGCATAGATAACTAATGTACGATTCTCTCCAGTCCCCAGCATGGCTTATGTTGAGAACCTCCAATTGATGTGGCGGCACTTGGCAATTGGTGCAAGACTTCTGGAGTAAACGAGATTGAGCTTCCATTTCTGGCCAGTAATAGCCCAGACGTTGAAGACGATGGTAGAGCATTACCACCAACGTTTTTCCACAAGTTTCAATATAAACTCGGTTAAGCTGCAACTACGCCTCTTCATATCCGATACATCTCGATAGGGAACCATCCGGATTTCGATGATATAGCATACCATGAAGCATGAAATAGTTCTGTAGATTTTTGAGACTGACCTTTCCTTGAGAAAGCGAGCTGTTGAGTTATTGAATGATAGGAGTTTGCCAATTACAGGTCCCCATGTCTTCGCATTGTGAGAGCCATGTTGATTCCACTGTCCTCTTTCTTACCGTTAGAGTCTCTTCCAAACCTTCAAACTGCAATTTGGATGCCAGTGTGGCTAAACAATCGTCATGTCTGTTGTTGCTGCGACCAACATGGGTTATGGTTGCATCTGCAAAGTAGTTCAACAACCTTTTCGCTTCTAATCGGTACGGGGCCAGCGTTGCCTCCTTCAATGCATATACCCCGTTCATCTGATTAACCAGTAATTTAGAGTCACATCTTATCTCCTAGCGAGTGGCCCCTACTTGGTTGGCTAGTGACTGTAACCTTTTCATAGATCTACTTGTGATAGCAAGGCTTTTGCAGTGACCACATCTGCAAAGGAAAAAAAACATGCATAAGATTTCATGGAATAATCCGAGAAATGGTTAGAGAAGAAAACAACAAGGCCATGTTTTTATTTGAGTTGTATGGATATGATAGCAGGTTTAGCAAGGAAAGAACATTAACACAACTATCGATCAACTTTATTGCAAGAGCAGTAGCATATTGAGTCATACTACTATACTACTGACCTTGTGAAAATACAAGGAGCAAGCGACATTCAATTGTGGGAGTAAGCGCAAATACTGCAGTTTCCCTTTCTCCAAATAGGTTAGAATTGTGAACATCACCTGTCATCAATTAGATAATTAGATCAGTAAAGGTGGAGACTGAAGCTGTGCATTTCATGTTAAGAGTAATTCCATAAGAATGATAGTGGATAAAAAAAAGTCAGGGATGATAGCATTCAACAGTTAACATAGATTGTAAAGAGACCTCTTCTTTCATATCTATTTCTGAGATGCAGATTCTTTCACTAAGGATAAATTTTTTCTAGGTGTGCACACAATTTAATGAAAATTTGACACATGAACTTGTTTACTGCAAATTCATCAACACCATCGCTGACAAAAACATTATTTCATATTTTTGTTTGGTAATTAGGTAATAACTGAAATACAAAATAGTACAAAGTGAAATTGTACCTGTATGAAAAATCATGAGCTTGAAATAAGTTAAATCGTCAAAAAATAGATGGCAATATGATAATCTAACGTCTCGTCCAGCAAGACCAATTTTCTACAGATGCACATAAATTGGGTCTTTTAGGGTGATATGAAGTATGACATGGGGTGAATTATTTTAACATAAGCAAATGGTAATTGTTGCAATAAACCACTACCTGAACATATTCCTTCAAGCTTTGGGAAAGCTATAATGTATAACCTGAAAATAAACTACACTAAGTAGTGATGAATTTGCTTTTCTAGTTTTTAATTAGCAATATAGAACGAAAGGTAAATCATGAGCATTTCATCATACCACTCCAACGTCACTCTGATTCAGCCCCATACCAAATGCAACAAATAGAAACAACCTTCAAATACGAAAAAAGAGAAGGAAACAAAAACAACAGTAAATACTTTTGAAAAGGCCATGATTGCATCCTGCAAAGTTGCACAAGGACCCATTAATGCAAATATATACTTAATATATGATAACATTGTATCACTGAAATATTAATGAAGGTGTAAATCATTTCATCATTCATGCAATAGAGCCCAAAAAATCTTACAATTAAAGGCTGTAGTTAAGAGATCAAGAGGAAAATACAAAGTTGTATTTTGTTGTAGAAGACAAACCTTCTAGCATACAAATAAAAATGAACAGTCCTTGGGAGTTAGTTACCATCATTTCAAACCTAGCCGCCAATTCCCAAGTTATCGATCCATGCTACCTTGTCCATTGGATTGAAGCACTAACATTAAAACCAACTCATGATACCACGATTAACACACTGTAAAAACAATTCAAAAGTACTAAAATCATATCGAACACAGAAACTGTAGATTTAATTGAATTTGAAAAGTAAACTTACCATATTCGCTTGATTAAGGAGTGTCTATACAACGTCTTACATAACTCTGCGGTGTTCTATCAAATTAAATACTGCAACACAAAAACAAAGAGGATAAATCAAGTTGAGATATCAACCCCATCTGTAAAGGTAAAGCAGCAATGCACTACAACAATAACAAACATGTGAATCTGCAATCGACCCTTCATTAATCTCCTCCATACACAATAATAGTTTCAGATAACCACCTTCCTAATTGATTTCCTATCTGCTATCAATTAGACATCTACCAGAGCATCCACTGCAAATATGCAACACTAGCTGTCTTCCCTGCAACATCATTTCAAGCATTATCTATTGCTCAAACCAAAAAAATTGCAGCATCATTATTCTCTATTCCTCCATTCCATTCACAATATCACCTTCACTGCAACCTCAACACCATTTCATCTTTTTGTGAACATCATCACAACTCAAAAGTCATGTTTCCTCATATCCTCAGGCCCTCAAGTCATTAACATCATCACCATTGACATCATCAATTCACATTCATCTCAAATAATGGCAACAACAGCATCTTCCATCTAACCCATTTAGCATCTCTATTCTGCTCACACAAACCAAAACCCATGTCTTCTGCAGCCATATAAACTCTAAAATTTCATAATTCAACATCTCAATCAACTCAACAGACCCATCTTTTCTCCTTTTTTTTGAGTTCTAGATACACTCAGTGCCTTAAATTCGAAAACCCATTATTAATTTCTTCACAACAAACGCATCTCTGCCCTTCTTCTTCATCTTTCAGATACATCTTAACCCACTATCTTCTGATTTCTAATTCTCCAATCAGAAAATACATCAATGACAGCGACCACCATCTTCCATTTCTCCCCTGATTCACCCTTGATCTCTTTCTTCACAAAATGAAACCCCAAAATCGAAAGAAAATAAGAAATCGGAAAAAACAGATTAACAAATGAAACTCTAAAATCGTTGAATTGAAATCGAATAACTGAAATCAAAATCCCTAAAATATAAAAAAAACATCTAAAATCGTAAAACCGTAGAATCCATAAACTGAAACGAAATGATTATTACAACATAAAACCTAGTTAGATTTCAGTAGAAACTGCTAGCAGGTGATTTCTGTGGTTTTAGATTAATTGATTTCTGTAAGCTAACCTCTCAAATCTATAGGCAAACTAGGAAGAGTAGGTTTGCTGTCAGTAGATTGAGACATTGCCCTTGTGATGACTTTACTGGATTTGGATTGCGTAGAAATGATGTTGCAGGACAATGATTTAACTGATGCAATAGAAGAAGCACTTGAGAGCATAGAGAAAGAGTTTGTTTTTGGATTAGCACCAAAAACTGCAGCACTCGAATTGAGCACCTTCCATGATGAATTCACTGATGGTTTTGCCATCATAATATGTAGACCTGAAGCTATTGTTTGTGCCATTCTACCCGACGAAATAAATCCAAATCTGCATTCAAATTTTTCAGAAAAAAAAAAGTAAATTAAAATTGAAATCACATTACCAAATTAAGCAACTAACAATAAAACCAAAATCAAAAGAAATAAATGGATACTGTTTCACAAGAATCTGAAGTGCATTAGAAATCTCACTACATAGCAAAAACCCTATTGAGTTAAAAAACCCAAGATCAGATTTTTAGCAAACAAAATCAAACCCACGGTTAACACTACTACAAAAGAAAGAAAAACGAAATCATACATCACTTAAAGTAGATGCTTTAAACTCAAATCAAAATCCCAAGTCCCCGAGATTTATTTCCTCTATTAGCTGCTTAAAACTTAAATCAAAATCCCTAAAATATATTAACT
This sequence comes from Papaver bracteatum, assembly GCA_023529315.1. Lineage (NCBI taxonomy): Eukaryota > Viridiplantae > Streptophyta > Magnoliopsida > Ranunculales > Papaveraceae > Papaver > Papaver bracteatum. Next base: position 5,677,630 of record JAJJWX010002058.1, on the reverse strand, counting down.
GAAACCAAAATCGTGAAACCCTAGAATCTATTAACTAAAATCAACATCGTGAAACCCTAGAATCTATTAACTGAAATCAAAATGGTGAAACCCTAGAATCTATTAACTGAAGCTGCTTGAAACTGAAATCAAAATCCCTAGAATCTATTAGCTGAAATCAAAATCGTGAAACCCTAAAATCTATTAACTAAAATCGAAAAATAAATGCTTACCAGATCGAATACAAGATCGCAAATCAAGATCGATTTAGATCGAGACATGAAATGAATCTGCAGTTGATATTAAAGGAGAAAATATCTTCTGGAGCAAAAAAAAAAAAAAAAGAGTAAGAGCGGGTGGAGAATAATGAAACTGGCTCAGAAAATTCTAAGGATAATACACTGAGGGAGTAGTTCTGTAGACAGGGTGGAAAAATAAAGAAGAGGACTGACCAAACTTTGACTTGGGCGTAAAAAAACGTCAAAGTGTTTCCAACCACACGCGTGCTTCGCATGCATGAACACTTTGCTATTGCTATTCGCAACCTAAATATTCTAGTTGCTAAATTAGAAACAGAAACACGTTGTTGCTAAAATATAGCAACGGAAAATAGCAACAGATATTTAGCAATGGAACTATTGTTGTTGCTACTCTGGGTTGCTATATCCTTAAAATGGTGTAGTGGCAATGCAGTAGTGCCTTCTCCAGGGAATGCTGCCAATAAATCAGCAACGACTTGTACTTTGATAGCTCTCGGTGATGTGCACGTTATGTCCAGCTCCGACATTTGAAGGAGCCACTTGGACGCCCTTCCCATCAAGGCCGCCTTTGAAAGTAAAAACTTCGCAGGGTCTGATTTAGATATGAGTACTACCTTGTTGGACAGCAGGTAGTGTCTGAACTTCTGGATGGAATGAATCAGGGATAGACACGCATTCTCTTCTTTGGGATATCTGAGTTTAACATCTCTTAATACTCGACTGAAATAGTATATGGGATGTTCGACTCCTTCATCATCATCCTGCACGAGCAAAGCCCCTACGACAGCATCACTGGAAGTGTTGTAGAGACACAATGGTCTCCCTTGGATAGGGGACTTCAAGACCGTTGGAGATGATAATATCCGTCGAATCTTCTGGAACGCTTCCTGTTATAGTGCAGTTCAGATGAAGCTTGTTCCCTTCTTCAGCAAGGGAGTGAATGAAGCAACAAGATGAGCCAAGCCGTGTATAAAACATCGAATGTTACCTTGCCCATGAAGCTTTGGAGCTCCTTCACAGTTCGTGGCGGGGGCATCGTGAGGATAGCTTGAGTCTTGGATGGGTCTACCTTGATTCCCTTAGCGGTTACCTAGAATCCCAAAAATTTTCCTGAAGAAACACCGAAAGCGCATTTCAATGGATTCATCCTCAATTTGTACTCCCGGTATCTTTCGAACACTTGCCGTAGGACTCCTGTGTGATCCGACCGAGCCTTCGATTTGACTACCATATCATCCACGTAGTTTTAAACTTGCTTATGCATCATGTCGTGGAAGATTGCCGTCATATCTCGTTGATAGGTCGCACCGGCATTCTTCAAACCAAATGGCATTACTGTATAATAAAAATTTCCGAGAGGAGTTCGAAAAGCTGTCTTACTTGCATCATGTTCGAACATCCTTATCTGATTATACATGCTATATCCGTCCATAAAGGAGAACATGTCGTGCCCACTGGTTGCATCTACTAACATGTAGATGTTAGGTAGAGGAAAATCATCTTTGGGGCATCATATGTTCAAGTCCCTGAAATCCACGCAACACCTGATCTGCCCGTTTTTCTTTTTTACTGGAACCACATTAGCCAACCAGGTCGGGTGATGAATGGGTTTAATAAATCCAGAAGCTAGCAGCTTCTATATCTCAGTCTTGATCATCTCTTCCACTTCGTGCCTGAATTTCCTCGGAGACTGTTTGATCGGCTTGGATCCGGGTACGACATGCAGGTGATATGTGACCAACTTTTTATCCAAAACAGGCATTTCTTCATATGTCCAAGCGAATATGTCTTGGTATTCCTTGAGAAGTTGCATAAGTTTCGTGCGTTCATCTGTGGACAGGGTTGAGCTGATGGATATAGGCCTTGGGAATTCTTCACTCCCGATATTAACAACTTTGAGCTCGTCGGTCGTGGAGTTGGCGTCGTCCTGTAGTTGTCGTGGAGCATCCAATAACTCTTCATGTAGCTATTCATTGTTGCAGCATTCCATTGGGCGGAGAAGCTGGGTAGTAGCCTCCCCTGCTAATTTCTAACAGCGGCGTCAGTATATGGTCTTTCCCTTCTGATCACGACTTGCCACAAAAGTCCGTTCTCTTTTAGTGTGAACATGAGTTGTAGCTTCACCAGACAAAGAAGGATGTTCTGACACATCGTGGGGCTTAGCCTTCAATGATGCAAGTCTGTCCTCCTCCCGGATTTATGCCCACGTAGGGAGTGGGATGCAATGAACTTTCCCTGATTCTTCCCGCGGAGCCTCTTTCGGCTCTAAAAACTCTACACCACAGATCGGTGCGTAAGGAGAGAACGATGCAGGGTTGCGAACGACCTCCTTATTTAGCATAGTCTTCAAGCGCTGGTGATATGCTGAAGGAAAAATTCTATTGTCATGAATCCACGGTCTCCCCAATATCATGTGGTAGTCCGGATCCTTTTCTATGACTTCGAATTTCACTTTAGACTGGACGGGCCCCATGGATAAAGTCAGATTGACATACCCGTACGTGTTGGTTTGATTTCCTTCAAAGTCTATCATCGTGGTAGGCTGTCGTACAATCTTTCTCGGGCGAATCTTGGCCGTCCTGAGTGTCTTGAGGGTAATCACATTCGAAGATGTTCCCGTGTCGACAAGGGACATCTTTAACTCTGAATCCTTGATGCGCGCAGTAACATGTAGGGCCCGGTTGTGACCTTCTTCCGCCATCATGTATTCTTTTGTAAATGTAATATTATTTACAGACATAACCGGTGCTTTGGAGGTTTTTGGACGCAGAGGAGTTATCTGTACGTCCAAGGCTATCTGGTTGATTGCAGCGAACGTCTCCGCCCGCTGATTCTTCGAGAGGTGTAAAAGTTCGCATAAGATTTCTACTAGAGAAGCATCCTCCTAGTCCACCGGCCTCCGGTTCATGGTGAAACTGTTGACTTGAGGAGGATCGTTGTAAAGATCAGTCCCTAGTGTAGAAATCTCCGTGACAGGGGGGGCTGCTCATACCTGATGTCATCTTGACGAGGAGATCGAGTATGCCGTTTATCGTTTCTTTGATCAGGTCCATGTTCTTCGTGTGAATCTCCTGCACCCATGCTAACTTGATCAATGTAGGGATTCTTTTGGTTACGCCATCATATACACCATTGGGAATAGGGGTATCTTCATTGGAGGAGCTTCGACCGGAACTTGAAATTGCTGGGGGAGTCCTAAGACCAACCATTTTGAAATCGGCCAAATATGATTGGGTATTGAAGAAACTGACTTCACAACCGAGAGATTAATCTCCCACCGTGGTCGCCAATTGTTTATGGGTAAAAACTATCTCTGCTGGTTTTGGTAATTTGGGGTGTGTGGATGAGAAATGAATCTAAACCCTAAACAAATGCACTGCACGGGAGTGCTTTTGATTCGAGAGATCAATCTATACAATTCTGGCCTAAACCAAGAAATGGCCGTTCCAGACTTGTTTCGGTCACAAAGTGAAGGAGATGGGGTTGATCTTAGGGAGGGAAGCGAAGAAGGTGTTGAGATTTTGAAGGTGTAGGTTGTTTTTGACTTGTAACAGAAAGGTGAGCAAGCTTACGATTAATGCAAGCAGGCTCTGGGTGTTTGAATATGTTTTGTATTAACACTTGGTTTCTGTGTTTTCCTTTGGAAATAGGGAGGATAACCTATTTATACAAGTCATTTGAGCCTTATTCACGTCTCTCATGGGAAGTGAAGGAAGTGGAGTGACGGAGTAGTGGAATTGTGTATTAGTGTCACATGATCAGTCTTGCCCACTTCTTCCATCATCACTAACCGTCAATGTCTTCCTGACACGTTCTTGTGATGGCGCATTGCACGTTGCATGCTGTAAACCGCCAGACCAATACCCTAGTATGTATCCCCCAGTTTGTGATATGATTGATGTCTCGAGTGTGTGGATCGTGGGACCCACAGAAAGTAGCATGTAATGCTAGATTAAATAACTAAGTTATTTAGGAAGTCGATACTTATGAAGTATCGTGTGTATTCTATGCATGTACTGTATCGAATATATTCAACATGTATGAAGCATTGCTGTTTGAGCGTCTTAAAATAGCTTCATGTCCAGCCTACTTCGAGTGATCGTTTGGAGGCTATACAAGCAACCTCTGACTTGGTCGATCACTCCATGTGGAAGAGTGGTGGAAGGTGATTGTGGTGATGCCTCATTGATAGCCTAACTCCTGTCTTAGGTTTTCCGTCCAAGATGGCGAATCTGGACGGACGAGATGGCTTGCGACCCTCATCTGCGACCGTCGGAGGGTTTAGGAGGTACGCAAGTTCCTTCTTTAAGCTTGGTAGAATCCAAGCATGGGAAGTGCTTTATAGAGGACCGATCAGGCATGTGTGTAGATGACATGCCGGTGTCCATGTCCATACTTCACTATCCCACGAAGGTGCGATCTAGGCCACTCAAGTTTACCGGTAAAGAAGAGTGGTTGAGATTGATTTGCGACATGAATCCTGTGCCGCAAAGGATTCATAAAGGGGCGTGGCATTCCACCTTAAGGGCGCGCAAACCGATGTGTCATGTCATGGTTTGTCTTGGTCGGTCGGACATGGAGATAGATGGGCCCATATTTATCATGTTTATACTCTCCGGACTTGCTTCTAAGCAAAAATAAAATAAAAATTAAGGTTAAATCGGATAAAATCATTACCTTATGAGCCTTGTGAGATAGTTCGTGAGCTTGACGAGCCTCTCTCTTATGCTTCCTTTCGAAATGATCAAGTCGGTACCCATTTCGCTTTTGATGAAGCTCTATGTAATCTCCTTGAGGCTGCAATCACAACAAACAAAAACATACATAAAACTATCAGTTAAGAATGAGAATAATCATAGGAAATCTGATGCTGAGTATGAGAAATTTTTGATAAAAATCGTAGAAATCATGACGAACCATGGTGAAAGAAGACTTTTATTTTTCCCCTTTACGCAGAGATTTAGAGGATTAGAAAGAATCCCTAGCTTTGAGAGGAAGTGGTGTTTTATACTCGCCCAATTTTGCTTGTAGTGAAAAAAAGTGGGGCGGAAATAAACGAAAGCTTATTCAGACACGGAGCCGGGTCGGTACACAGCTTGGTGGTAACATTTTTCGCTGGGCTTTACTCCATCTCTCACCTAAAGCCTTATATTCGGAGGTCCTCATTTACCAAATATAGACGAGTTATTTCTTTCTTAAGGATTCAGTCCAAATCCAATTTCTTTTATTATTCCTAATTCATAGGGGTGAGCATAAAAACCGGAACCGCGGATTTCACCCGCATCCGTCCGCAAAATTGCGGATTTGACCCAAACCGCAAGACGTATGGGCCGGATACGGATGGGATTCTCAAATCCGCACATTTCAGCGGTTTGGGTGCGGTTGGGTGTTGAAAACTGCGGATTCATATGCACCGTAGGCTTGAACTCATTATCCCCTGAATAACCTATAAATAAACTGAAGCCCATTTATAAATGCAATTTTAATTGCAGGCTGAACTAGTAAAGAGTAAAGACACATTACTGAAGCCCACTTAAAATGCCGCACCGTAGGCTTGTCCCATTTTAAGTTTCATACAGAAAGTGTTTACCACTTTCAATTCTTAGATTCACATCCAAACGCCAAATCAAATATTGGGCAAGAACTGCGTCAACTACCCCTTGCACAAGACATGAAGGTTTATATAATGAGGGTTACATACACTCTCGCTGACCCTAAGCATAGATGGAAAGTTAAATTAGTTTTTTTTTTTTTTTTAAACTAAATCCGCGGTTAATCCGCATCCGGCCTGTACAATCCGCTGATCCGCGGAAGTCAAATCCGCGGGTGATTGGGCCGGTCACGGTTCCATTTTCCAAATCCGCAACTTTGACGGTTTGGTTGCGGGTGACCCCTAATCCGCATCCGTCCGCCCGTTGCTCACCCCTACTAATTCATTTCTTTTCCCTGGTTTAATTGGGGGCCCAAAAAAACAATTAGGGGCCCTGCATTACGTGATAAAAAGGGACATGAAATAACACTTTTGGGTTATCCCTTATCCTTTATTTTTTTAAATAGCAAAAATACCCCTAACTCATTAGTGTTAATTAAATTTAATTACTCCCTCCGTCCCACTATTACCTAGTTCAAATTTGCACAATTCTTAAGGCAAGGAAAAAAAGGGAGTATTTTTTTTACAATTATACCCTTATGATAATAATTTGTAAAATTTAGAATTGATTTATCTCTCAAACTATATCACGGATTTTCGTAAACTTCGTATCATTGAAAAGCATTTTAAAACACCTACGTAACGAATATAAACATGGATATCAAATTATACATATTTCTTATGGGATAATTGGTGTTTAGTACTCCGGTTTTGACCAACATTAGGCTTTGGTCTAACATTTGCCCAACGTTAGGGCTTGGTACCTGGACCCAACGTTGATTGTTGTTGATATTCGTTGACAAGGCTTTAATTAATTTTATAAAATAAAAATACCGAGTTTACAACTATACCCTCAAACTGGCTAGGAACCAACGGGTTTAATAAACTCCTTAGCCTAGGTGAGATCGAAATTCATTAATCTGGAAACAGAAAAAAGAAAAATCTCACTTCTCTGCTCTTCTTCCTCCTCCTCCGTATCTGTTGGTTGTTCTAGGCAACCACCACTACCATAACCCTTCTCATCATCCTTCTCCACCACATAACCCTATTGATTCCATTATTTGGTGTTGATCGAAGAGATGATATATGAAGAACATAAAGAGAACCCTAATTACTCAAAAAATTAGGTTCAGTTTTTGAAAATTAGGTTCAATTTCATCAGTAGATCAAAAGGGTTTCTTCTAAATTAATCATTTTTGACAAAATCGGTGTGATTGAAGAATACTGTATATGTGCTGCAACTGTAAGTATACATCTTTCTTTAACAAGTGATACTGAGAAGTCGGCGAAGAACACGACGTTGTTTTTGTGAAAAAGATGATTTCAAGAAGCACCGAAGTGGGTGCTTGATTATTTTTCTGGCTATACTTGTTAATGTGTAATATTATCTGTGTCTTTGATTTGGGGTTTCTTTAAATTTTAAAAGATCTAAGTTTTCTGTCTCAGGGATTTCAAACAGCAAATGGGAATAAGTTGATGCAAGATCGAGACAACACAGAGAGGAAACTAGTGTTCGAGAAGTGAGAGTTTATGTGTGAAATTTGTTAGAAAAAACTATGTTTTGTTTTGCTCAAAAAATGCATGGACCATGTTTTGATCCCAAGACCTATTGCTCCCTAGATGTTTTTTCATGTGAATGAATAAAACATTAGTCTCATATAGACTAAAACACTTAGATTTTTAGACTTAAATACCATGGGTTTAGCCTTAAGGGCATGGCCCTTTGGGTCTTTAGACCTTTGTGTATGGGGAAAGCCCTAGACTATGGCAAGGTTGCCTAAACCTTATTGCATTTCTTATTATCTTTCCTCTCGCGCGGTGCTTCCGCACAGCACGCTACACGCACGAGGGAGTGGGTTTACCCGACTCGGGCTTTTTTGCTCGGCTGTTTTCCACACGGAGCTCCGGGAGAGGGAGTGGGTTTTATTCTTTGCCTTCTATTTTTTTCCGCTGAAATGTTTTCCACACGTTTCTCCCACACATGTAAAGAATTTTATTCTTTGCCTTCTAGTTTTGGATTTCCGACACAAAGGTCTAATAAGAAGCATCTTTATTCACGCGGTGCATTTGACACCTTGCAATAAGAAGAGAATCTCAAAATTTTGAACAAGCGTGTGCCTAAACCTTTTCACTTCTGCTTTTACCTTAAATTTTGTAACGTTCGAGACGCGGGTTTTACGGATCTTGTCGTGCATTGGATTCTTATCCGAACGTTCAGTTTTTTCACCTATAAATACGAGAGAAGAATTTCATTTTTAACTCATACCTTTCAGAACTCTTATCTTCCAAATTCTTCTTCTACTCTTATGCTTTCAGAAACAATTTTATAAGTTTACGAAATATAAAATCAAGTTCTTATCTCAAAAAAGTTGTAGTTTACGAAACATAATTTTGTATAACTACTTCTTTGTTTACAGAAATTTTGTTTACTTAATATTAGTTCACAGAAACTTTGTTTACAGAAACATAAATTAGTTTTTACATTTCTCTGAAACTTGTTGTTGTTTCGTTTTATGTTTTTGTTTTTCATTTTTGATTCCAAGTTCTAAGGGTTCTCTCTGTGTATGCTACACATAGAGGAGAACTAACAGTAGTTGTATCCTGGATGTAATTTGTTAATTGCTATAGCATCTCAGAGGAGTAGCATGCAATATTACCTTTAGCTCAGCGTATCTCATACGTGCCTCTACTAAATGTTTTGATACTATCATCAGTGCATCTCCGGTATAACAATAACACAGCAGTGAGTGTTAAGTATTTTTCTCAGTGTAATCTAAGTATTATTTCTCAGTTGCATACGCTTATTGTAATTTAGTTCCAAAAAAATTAAGACAAGAAATCAACGAGAAGGCATGTACAAAATCTTCTGATGCTGCCATGAAATGTCAACCGTATCCAGGGAAATTGAGGATTATTGCATTTGGATGAATGGTGAACATCGGTGTCTGTATAAGAGGCTTGGGTTTCAGTCTAACAGTGGATTTTGGATTGAACAGGAATTGTGGGGTTTGGCATCAATTGAAATTGGGTTTTATTGTAAGCTTTCGAGACAGGGAAGGGTTGATTAGAGCTGGTGCTGTAGTTGGACAGAAAAGAGAAATTGGTAGAAACTCAGGTTGATTTGATTATGGGTAGGTGAATGTGTAAATATGGATAGAGTAAAGGGTATATTTGTAAACTCGTTTAATAATTTAATTTAATATCAGTTTTTTAATAATTACTAAACAGAAATTTGGACTTAACTGAGTCAACGCGGGTCAACGTCTAGTCCAGGTACCAAGCCCTAATGTTAGACAAATGTTAGACCAAAGCCTAGTGTTGGTCAAAACCTGAGTACTAAATTCTAATTATCCCATTTCTTATACTACCGATAATCAATCAAAAGGGTAATTTTAGAAATATCTCCTTGTTTAATGAAATAGGTCAACTAATAGTGGGACAAAATGTTAAACTAAGTAAGTCATCAAATAGTGGGACGGATGGAGTAGTTAATTAAGGTGTTAATTAATAAAGTTAGATTAAAATCAGATTTTGGGTTTTTTTTTATTAAAGAAAACAATGTTTTTTTGTGTTGTGGGGAAGGAGAAGTAGAATTTTTTGGGGGAAAATTTGGGTTATTTGAAATGAATGATTCTAGTGTAGGAAATGATGTTGGTGAACCTTCAAATTACAACCATGATTGTGTTGATGGTGAGATTGTGTCAACTAATCCTATGGATTGGATGTTTGATGAAGAAATGTTAATAAAGGAAGCCATGAATATTGGTACAAATGAAGATCACATTGGTCAAAATGAAGGAACCAACCTTCAAAATGAGGAACCCCAAGATGAAAACAATCAGGTAAACATCTTATACCCTTCGATTTGTCTGTTTGTTGCTCCAAGTGGTCGATTCATCCCCACTATGCAACAGCTCAACGTAAGGATCGTCAGAGTCGGGGTATGTATACCTTAACGACCCTACTAGGTCGTCATTTTATTGGCACTACCAGTAACGACTCTAACCTGCAACTTTTCCAGGTTATGAAAAATCGTTAAGGTAGTGTGATACAGATTGACGACCCTTTTTAGCAAGGTCACGCGGAGTCGTTAATTGTTTTGTTCACAAAGTAACGACTCTAAAACCAAAAATCTCAGGTAAGTATGACACTAAGGGTCGTCATATTTGTAGTCATATTATTTGACGATCCTATATATCCATTGCAAATCTTTTTTAGGGTCGTTATATTTCTTAGTAAAACAAATAACGACTCTTTTACTGGATTTTCATAGTTTTTGATTTCATAGAATCATTTCATTGAATCGTAAAAGGCATACATCTTTCATAGCGTTGCATTTAAGGAAATGAAATACAATAGATAATAACGGTGCACTCATACACTCAACCATAGATGTTGTAATTATAGGTAGTGCCGTGCAAGATGAGGTAGCAATCGTTGAACTCAAACTTGTTCCCACGAAGCACCTTGTATCGCTTATACGCCTTCCCCAACTGAAATGACAAAACAAAAAACTTAGTTAGTATTGTTCAAAGCTTTCGATAAGTTTTACCTCTTGTTTAAACACTTACTTTTATAGCACCCAACATATTGGGCATGGCTTCCCTTACGGCATTAATTTCTCTTTTGAAAGCATCACATTATAATTTTATCTCCTGGAACCGTTCCTTGACTTGTTTCAAAGACCTTGAGTTGCAATTTCCATCCAACGCCACAAAAATAATAAATACGCGGTTCCACAAAAATAATAACGGTGCACTCAATGACTTGTTTTATCGCCGTAAAACCTCTCACTGAAACTGGAAACTGCAACCTTGTCATATGCAATCACTGAGTTCACAACGGCAGTATACAGAGCAGAGTTTTCAATAATCTCCTTGACTCTTTCACATTCATCTTTTATCTCCCACATGGACATTTTCACATAAGAAGATTGCCGCCTGAAAAGACGTACGGCATTCTTATGATCCTACAAAAGAAAAAACAAGTAAACATAAAAAAAAATTAAAGTTAAAATTAACAAATCAAATATAAAAGCAAAGTTTAAATTGTTTCGTAGATGGTACGAGCCCAGCTGCCCTTATATCCAAATAGAACTTCGCATTGATCTCTCGGTTCTCCTCTAGCTTTACCACATAAAGACGTTCCAGCTACAAATGTTTGGTGGGAATGTGTCTTGCGCTCTCTGCAACTGGCTTTCCATCCTTCCGTCTCGACGGTTTCGCCTCCTCTTCCACTATCTCCTGATAATCACCACCAGCACCCTGACCATAATTACCTTCATCATCCTCTTTCTCCTCCTCCTCATCATCACCACCAACACCCTTACCAGCATTATCTTCAACATTATCCTCCTGCTCCTCATCATCATTATCACCACCACCAACACCACCAAGGCCAGAACTACCAATACCACCGCCGTTACCATCGCCAGCATCATCATGAATCTGTTCTTGTTCAATAATTTCTTCCTCATCGCTTCCGGAAGCGGATACAACTGGGGTGGAAGAAGCTGACGAATCGGACGAATCATTACCTTGATTTCTCATTTCGCGGATAGAAACGGCAACCTCACTCGGACGTTTTCCGCGAAATTGACCGGCCGCCAAGTATTTGTCGTGTCGTGGAGGTTTGGAAGGTGGAGTGGGCATGTGTTCCTTGTCTTTCTTTTTACTACAATGGTAACATACACCAAAGAAATAACAAATAACTTAAGTATTTCATGATATCTCAGAACAAGGGTCGTCACCATATTCCTTAAAACGACCCAAACAGAATATTGACGAATCTAACAAATAATATGACGACCCTTCCAATATTTTAAATAGTGAGTATTTTTGTTTGGTAACTAGGGTCGTCATCTAATAGTAACAACTCTAACCCATTACAATAAGAGTCGAATAACGACTCGAATATATATATATATATATATATATATATATATATTGATGACACTTCCAATTTTTAAGGCAGAGAGTATGGTCTTACCAGCGTAAAGGTCGTCAATAAATTGGCTTATATAGGTAACGACCTAAGTCAATGGCAACGAAATTGTAGTACCATAATTAGGGTCGTTAACTTACTAATCATATACAATAACGATTTTTCATACTATACACATGCAATTGAAGAATCGTTAGGGTTTAAGAAAACACAGAATAACGACCCTAGCACTGAAACTGAAAAAATTCAGTTCCAGTGCTCGATTTCTCAATCAAAACTCAATAAATAATCAAAATCATAAGTGGGTTTGAGTCACTTACTTTCTAATCGGCGCCATTTCTTCTCCTAATTCTTCCCGGCTTGATACCGCAACCTTGGTTTTGAGATTAATCTTCAATTTCGGTTTCTCTACCAAATTAGGGTTACTAAACTTTCCTTTGTACTCATTGGTTCGAGCCATGTTTGTAGAAGAATTTAATCGGCGATTAAAGTTTTTTGTATCGTCGATTACGATGATGAATCGACGAAGAAAAAAAAAATTGTGTCGTTAATGAAGGAGTGGGAGGTCGGAGAGGGAGGGGAATAAAAACTGATTTTGGTTTTTAGAGAATGAACTGGGGGCCTTATGTTTAGGGTTAATAGGTTATTAAGCAGAAAGGGTACAATGGTATTTTCACCTATTTTTGGAACCCCCTATAAAATTTGGTGTGGGTATAAAATGGTCAGGGCTCCTAATTGTTTTTTGGGGCCCCCAATTAAACGAGGTTCTTTTCCTCTTTTATGGCACCAAAATCTGCCATTCCTCTTCAATATGAAATCTAAGTATGTAGTGAGTTTTTCATCGATTTTCTTAAGTTATACTCCTCCGTCCCAAATTAATTGAGATAATTGGTTTTAAATTTTGTCCCACAAATAAATGAGCTATTTCACTAACCAAGGGGATATTTTCTATTATATCAATAAACAGGTACATGAATGTACTTCCTTTAAACAAATGTAAAACATTGTTTCCTATGATGAAATCTTCACCTTTACCCATACACATAATCACAATAACATTCAAAAGATAAACATTATACTTCGTTGTCTAATTCCTTAATACTATGATCACATGATCATGTCTCACTACTAGAGTAAAATATTCATTCACAGCTTCGCAGTTATGTAGAATTATTTTGTAAAAGGGTCGTATGTTTAGGGTCTGGGTCGTAGAAGTTGCGTTTAATGTAAAAGGGTCGTAGACTGACTATTGGCCGTGAGTGAACTGTTAGCTGACTTTTTATATTTTCCTAAGCTACAGACTGTTAATTGACCTGTGTTGACTGTTTTTAGTATCGTCAAATCTGTAACTCTTTAGTCTTCTTCCCTTACTGACACTGAAACCAACTTCTGCGTCAAATTGAAAACGATTAAAAGGGTTTCGTGTTAATGATCTAGCGACCACAATGTGGATCTTTCCGTGATTAAATCTTCAAATAATAAATTGCAGATAATCAGATCGAATGTGGTAGGAACATGTAATTGAAAAATTGTGTTTACTGTTGACCCATTAGTAAATCCCTACCAGTTAAAATCAATTATGATTTTCTGCAACAATTCAAGCAAAGACCTCAAGAATTAAAGAAATTAGTCAAAACCCATGAAAGGAAGTATAAAATGAGATTGTAAAAGACATTCATTTCATGGTTCGAACGAGAGAATTACGAAACCTAATTTGATGAAACTGTAAAGTAAGGGGGAAAGTTAGGAACTAATTGATTTTAAGTAAGGGAAAACCTAATTTGCTAATGAATTAGATAATACCGCTCGTTAGGGATTCATTTGCTTGGTTGTTTTGTCAGAATGAAGCGACTAATTTTCCATGCCACCTGATATGTCAAATAGAACATTTTGACATGGTGCGGAACTGGCCTCTCAGCCAAATTTTAAGAGTTCAAATTTGTTCACATTCCTCTAAGAAGTCATATTTAACATATTGTTCTGGTTGGTTGATTATTTAACTGATGACTTATTACCCTTAATGTTTAGAATTTCGACTTTTAACATATTGTTCTGGTTGGTTGGTTCGTTACATAACTCTAAGTTACATAACTCCACTTTTAATGTCATGTGGTACGATGACAAGGACAAATTCAATCACCCATGTCGGTCTCTCCTTGTACATTGTAAGCGTCGGCAACACCATCAACACACGGTTTCTGACAAACGTGAGGAGACATTTTTTTTTTTTTTGTAAATAGAAATATATTAAGACAAACTAGACGATCAGGTAACACCTAAAAGACGAAGTTCCTTCGCCACTAAAATTATAATGAATCCAAAACCTATCACATACCTAAAGTCTCTGTCACTAATCACATCCGTCTATTCATTCCCAATTGCAAAAGAATCTTCTCATCAATCCTATCGACGACTCAGATCTACCTCCACATTATCTTAAATGCTGACCTGTCATGAAATTAAAGAGTCAACCTCCGCATCTTGGTCAAAATAAATTCACTGTTTTAAGTCAAAGAGAGGGTAATTATGTAATAGAATTGTAGATGCATTTTACTACAAACTACATCCAAAGGATAGAAATATACGACTCTTCTCAAACGAAAGTAAACACTCAACCATGAACACAAGATATACGTGGTTCGGTATGATTACCTACGTCCACGGGGGTGAAATGATGAATCTTATTACTTCACGGTGTTACAAAGGTGTTGCTCTTAGTGGGATTTCCTTACAAGATGAACTTACTTCTCATTCACTTCTCTCTAATTCTAACTCGGGTTTCTCTCTCCTTTCTCTCCCAAAAATTACAACCTGCCTCTCTAGAATACAAGTCCCGCTATTTATAGGAGAAAGTTTATACAACGAAGTTAGAATGTTGATCCTGTTACATCTAATTAGCTATTATGTGATCGGGCCGACTCACGTCGTCTTGTGCGGTCGATGCATCTTGGCTCCTCGCCTGTATTTCGCTCGAGCCAATCTCTTATGGTCCTCTGTTGACGCGATGTCAGCTGTCTCTATAGTCGTCCTTATGATCAGCCGATGTGTTCCACACTTTCTTGCCTGTTTGACTGTAGCTCCTCGTTTGTCCCGTCCCGCCTTATCTTGTAAGCTTTATCAGAAGTCTGGGTCAAGTCTTGTCCGACATTATTACGCCCGATCCACGTGGCTTCCTTAAATCTCGCGCTCTTTAATCTTTTCTCTATACTTCGCGTTTCTTTGTATTTGGGTGCACTGGGTCTAGGATGTTGCCACCTGGATCTGTAGATAATTTACACCTACATTTATGCCCCTTCTTCCACCCATGTGGGAGGCACGAGTGGAAGAACATCATCTTAACCGCCAATGTCTTCGCTCATGCCGCTAATCCCGCTATGCAGCGCCCCACTAATTTCCACTTTATGACTGGTAACCGTCAGCGTCGGTTACAAAGTTTCTTCTTTAAATAGCCCGCTCCTTTATTCCTTCTTCTTCTCTGCCCTTCTATTCTGCTGCTGTGGTTTTCTTCCAAGTTTCTTCATATCTTACGCTTCTCAAAAACCCTAGCTTTCTTGATTTTCTTTCGTCCTTTTATCCTCATCGATCGTTATGATGAGTTCTTTGTCGCCTCATCTTTCTTTGTTGAAAACCGAGTTCTGCATTATCTTCGTTAATGGATTCTTCTCCTTCCATGGCTGAAAAGAGGTCTCGTTGATGATGTTTTTTCCGAGTTTGATGTTCCCCTTGCTTCTCTCGTTTTTGCTTGAGAGCCCTTCTAGGTATGATGATCGCGATGAGATCTATTTTCTTTGATAGATCTTCTTCTATTTCGTGCAGGTCCGAGAAAAGGGTGAAAGATATTTCCGATGAAGAGTTCATTGAGCAGTTGAAGGAGACGTACGATCTTCAAAATTATGAAGTGACCCTTCCCTCGGGCCGAAACGGTAGTTTGAAGAAAACCGATATGAAGAAGCACGAGCAATCGGCTAATTGTGTGGTCATCACCTTGGGTCAGATGGAGCTAGGCCTTCGTCTTCCCTTATACAACCCTGATAGCCCATTTTATTACGAGATTTTGTCCCAGATTCGGCCTTCTCGTGCTTTAGCTAAATGGACTGGCAATACTTTCCGAATTATGAACGAGTGGAGGGATCGCCGCGATGGTCATGGTTCTACTGCCGAGTGGTCGACCTACAAGCCCTAGGACGCTCCTGAGTATACCGTTGTCAATTTCCTTGTCAACTATCGAGCTGGTACTTCGACCTTGGGCGATCTTGCTGGGTTTGCTGCAAGTCCTCATCGGGTCAAAACTATGCCCGAGGGTGTCGAAAGAATGATGCTGGATGCCGATCCTATCGGCCATGGTTCCAACAGGTGAGCCCGACATTCTAATGATCCGACCTATCCCCGAGTTCCGCTTCTTGTCTGAGGTCCTATCCTTCATGGTGACTTCCTGTCGCTTACTTTTCCCGCCGAGCCCTATTCTTTCTGGGTGGTTAATGATGACAAGGCCGATAAGGTATGCACTTTTCTTGATTTATATCTTGTTAGCTTCGGGCGTCAGTTAGTCATTTGTTGTTGTTTGAAAATCTCAGGTCAGTTCCACAAAAACTATCGGGTCTAGGAAAAGAGGTGTTGGAACAAGGGTTGAGGAAGACCAGGGGAAGGTAATAAACTTAATGATTCCCTTATAAGTACATGTACTTGCCCCTGTTTTTTGCCTTCACATGTTCTGACGAGACACTTGTGCATAAACACCCGAGGCGCGATGATGATGACGTTGACGATGTCGACCCTACTCCGCTTAGGCGTAATCCTGGTAGAGGTAAAGAAATTGCTAAGCCACCGCCGAAAACGAGCCCCCCTCATTGATCTTTCCGATGAGGATGAGTTGTTTGGAGAGACTGTGCCGGGTGACAAAGTTGGTGAACAAGGTGTGGGAGACCAGCAGGAGCCCTCGGAGACGCCCGCCGTAGAGAAGGTTGTTACTAGTGTTCCGGTAGAGCTTCCATGTGTGCCCCGGTTTACTGAGGGATCATCTTCTAGCGCCGAGACTTGCTTCACTGTTTCTGGCCCGATCATGAATTCCTTGGGTGCGCTTACTTCCTCCGACTTTGGGAAGTATACTGGTGAAGAAATGTTGAATGATGTACCCTGTTATGGCGACATCGCCTTGACACTTGACACTGTGGTGAGCAACTCGGTTCTGTATAGTAATTCCCCACTTCTGATTTATGTCCTTAGTGTCGCTTATGATGCAAACTCGTTTGTTTGTGTTAGATCATGAACCGTGTACGCTTGGATGCCGCCAATCGCCTTCGAGATAAACAGTTGATAAAGTCTCTCCAACTTCAACTTCAGAATGAGAAGGGTCGCGCGAACGAGCTGGAGATCAAACTTGCTGATGCTCAAGGTATATGATTCTTCTTGACTTGTGTTGATTGAGTTTATCGTGCCAGTATCCTGAGTCGGGTATCCTTCTTCTTAGCCGAGGTATCTAGTATAGGTATAGACGCTACTTCGGAGTTTAGGATTCTGAAGAGAAAATGGGATATTGAGAAAGACCTTGTGGAAAATCTTCGTCAACGAATGGCAAACAAAGACGACAAAATAGACCGTCAAACTGAGGAGATTTCAAGTCTTGAGGACGAGTTAGAACGACATCGCCGGTTTGATTATGATCCTTCCGAGATGGACAATTTACGGGCTCATTTGGGATCTTCTCAGCGTCTTGCTGCCGAAAAACCGCTTTAGCCACGAGTTTGGAGCAAAGGGTAAACGCTCTTCAATTACAGAATCGAGATCTTCACGAGGACCGCCGACGAATATTGAGAGATAAGGATGTGGTGGAGAGAGCTAACAACGATTTACTGGGCCGAGTGAGTGAATTTGATAAAGTTATGGGCGATTTAGAGTGGAGTAGATCGCAGCTTGTGGCTCTCCAAGCGTCGCGTAATCGGTTAACGAACGATTGGGCCGAGCATAATAAGTATTTCCCTAGTAACGAGTTCAACGAGCAACATTATAACGAATTAACCATGAAGTTGTCCAGGACCGAGGATGAGTTGTCCAAGTCGGTATAGTCGCTTCAGTCGGTGTTACCCGCCCTGTCAGGTCTCTTAGCCGATGTGTTGAGGCCATTTTTTAGATCCAGATCGCGCTTTATTCTTTCAAAAAAGTTAAGTTGTATCCGATGAATAACATCCTATATTTGTGGTTTTGTAGCCGCGGAAAAACGTTCGAAGGAGCTTGATCTGGAGGTTCGCCGATTGAAACAGGCCGAGGTCGATTTGGGCTTCAAGTTAGCTGAGGCTGAGGAAAACGCTTCCCAGATTACCCAACAACTCGAGGATGAACGGGTCGCCCATGCGGAGGAGTTAGATCAGAAAGTTCAGGCTGGCATTATGGACTGGGTGGAGAAGAAGCGGCTCGAGGTCGCGCAGAGGAAGGCCGGCGCGGCTCCTCCCAAGGTTTAAGCTTTCTTTTTGTGGTGCTACGTCACTATGTTTCCCCTTCCATCGGGTTGTAAATCGCTCTAAACACTTCTCCCCTTTTTAATTTCCGCTACCTCGCTTGTTCGTTTTAATGGGGGTGCTGCGTCACCGATGTTGTTTGTTTCATTTCCGCTAAACTTTTCATTTCAGTATGTCCGCGCGATGCTTTCCGTACTTTGTTATCAGACGCTTGGTGTTATCGATTTAGCTTTTGTTTCTTATGTTATTCTGGCGATTGTTGATTGATGTACCATGCGATCGATGTGGTTTTCGTTTTGTATGCTGCTCCTCTGGGTGTTGGTTGTTGCACGACACGATCGATTTGTTTCTTGTTCCGCATGTTGCCCCGACCGTTTGTTGATTAACGCACGACGTTATTTGTTTTGCTTTTGTTCCTGGTGTTATGCCCTGCAATTGTTGCTTTTATATGTTAGAATTCTAACTATTTCTGTCGAACACACCCAACAAGGAGGGTCATCGGGCCCTATGCCATGTCCTGATCGGGGTATCTCATCACTATCTCTTTGGATTCAGTGGAAGGGTATCAGTCATCCTAGTTCTAGGCCCGATGGTCCCGAGTGGTTATCGATCAACCGATCTCGGGCAAGTGGACACGCCCACTTGGGATGGTGGTGACCTTTCAGATGTAAGTAGTCCACCTAGCTGAGTAGACCTCACGTCTAAACAACCTTTGGAACTGGTTTCCAACCACCAGAACCCTTAGGATACCTCGGCACTTGCACACTGCCACTGCCCCGAGTTCGAATAGCCAGGCGACTGTAAGGCACCTCGGCACTTCCACACTGGCATTGCCCCGAGTACAAATGCCCATTCGAGTGTAAGTCACCTCGGCACTTCCACACTGGCATTGCCCCGAGTACGAATGACCATTAGTCGCTTGTGCCCTATCCCATACCCCTCACGGTTTCACAGAGATAGAATACACGTTTGCTTACCGTTTTTTTTCGCATTGCCCGTCAAGGATGATAGAGTTTCAGGAATCGGATGTTCCATGGTTTGAGCTCTCTGGTTCCGTCGAGTCGCAGTAGTCGATACGATCCCTCGCCCGCCTTAGATTCGATTATATATGGCCCGCCCCATTTTGGTGCTAGTTTTCCGCCTTTTTTGTCGCGCTCCCATTCAGCTAAAAATTTCAATACCTGCTGCCCGGGATTAAACTCTCTTGGTCGAACGCGCTTGTTGTACTCCCGTTGTAACCTCCTTTGATAATTTTCCATTTTTTGTAGCGCCATTTATCTTGTTTCTTCCAAGTCGTCGAGTTTAGCCAAGATCAGATCGGACGACACGTTTCGCCTCCACGCTTCAGTTCTTGTGGTAGGTATCATTGCTTCTGTTGGTAGAATCGCCTCGGTTTCATAGGTAAGCATAAAAGGGGAGAACCCCGTAGCTTCCCTCCGTGTGGTTCTGTATGCCCATAGGACGTTATATAATTCCTCGCACCAGTTGCCATATTCCCCGTCCAGTTTCTTCTTCATGTTATCGGCGATGGTCTTATTAGTGATCTCGGCCTGCCCATTGCACTGGGGGTAAATTGGGGTAGCTTTGCTCTTCCTGATGTTGTAAGTGTTAAATAGAAGATCAATGTTCTCGCCCTGTAGTTGTTTTCCATTATCGAGACGATACGGCAAATGGGACCTGGCGACAAATGATATGTTCCCAAATGAACTTAAAAACATCTTTGTCTCGAATATGCCTCAGTGGTGCCGCCTCGACCCACTTGGTAAAATAATCCGTAGCCACGATCAAATACTTCCTTTTCCCCGTTCCTACATGTAACGGCCCGACAATGTCCACTCCCCATTTAGCAAAAGGCCACGGACTTATGATCGAGTTTAACGGTACGCCGGGAGCATGGATTTTCTTCCCGAAACGCTGACATTCTTCACAAGATCTTTCCATTTGCTTTGCGTCCTCGTTCATATACATCCAAAAGTAGCCCATTGTTTTTGCCTTAGCCGACAAGCTTCTTCCCGAGCTGTGATTTCCAAAGCCCATAGTGTAGCTCATGTAGGATTATATGGCCTTCTTCCCTGCTTAAGCATCGTAGGAGTGGCCCTAGGTAGGAATTCCGATATAAGATCCCCCCCCCCCCCCCCTTAACTCGTAGGCGCCCGATTTACTTTTGATCTTGTTCATCTCGGGCCGACTCTTAGGTAGCTCACCCGTCTCTAAGTATTGATGTATCGTCTTTTTCCAGTCGCCTTCTTTGTATCTCTCGGCTGTGTTAACGGCCACCTCGATCCGTGCTTCTGGTGTTTCATGGATAGATGGGTTAAGTAACCTCATAACCCGTATCCCTTCAATGCTCGGGTCTACTAACTATGAGGCAATGTATGATAGAGCATCCGAGTGTCTGTTATCCTTTCGGCAGATGTGGCGGAATTTAATATCTGGGATTTGCTTGATGTAAAATTAGGCGAGCTCCCAATATTTTTGCAGCACCGGATCGTGTGTAGCGTATTGGCCCGTAATTTGCCGGATCACTAGTTGAGAGTCACTAGTCAGTCGAACCTCATGCAGCCCCATTTCCACAATTATCCGTAAGGCATGGATCACCGCCTCATATTCGGTGACGTTGTTCGTTGCCTTGAATTCTAACCTGAACGAATGCACAATCTTCCTCCCCTTTGGCGTGGTGAACACCAACCCGAGACCCGATCCGTCTTTGTTAGATGCCCCATCAACAAATACTTCCCATCGTGTTGGGATACTAGCGGCTAGCAGGTCCGCCGGCCCCTCTTGTTCTTCTGTCATTCTCGGTATATCTTCTACCTCGTCCTCATCACTGAGGGGGAAGTCTGCCAAGAAATCGGCCACTACTTGTCCTTTGATCGCGGTTCTTGTCTCGTATATCACATCATATTGTTTGATTATGGCTCCCCACTTGGAGATTCTCCCCGATCGCCAAGCACTATCCAAGACCGCTTCGATAGGCGATTTGGTGAGCACCCGTATTCGATGAGCTTGAAAATATGTTCGTAGTTTAGAGGCAGCAAAGGCTAGCGAGCACCATCTGCTCCATTCTAGTGTAGTTCTTCTCGGCCGGACTTAAATTTTTGCTGGCGAAGTATACCGGCTTTTCCACGCCCATCTCTGTTTTAACCAATACCGCACTTATGGCATAGGGTGTCGCGCCTAAGTATAAAGTGAGAATTTCTGACGGCTCAGGCCTTTGAATGACCGGGAGGCTAGCTAGATGTAGCTTGATACTTTGAAAAGCTTCTTCGCTTGCGTCCGTCCATCGGAATTTTTCTCCTTTCTTCAAGATGTCGTAAAAAGCCTTGCATTTTTCCGATGATCGTGACACAAATCGTCCCAATGCGGATATGCAACCATTTAGTTTCTGCACGTCTTTCACCGTCGCGGGAGATGGCATGTCAAGGACGGCTCGTACCTTCTCGGGATCCGCTTCTATTCACCTGGGAGTGATGATGTAGCCTAAGAATTTCCCCGATGTGACCCAGAAGTCACACTTGGCAGGATTAATCTTCATCTTCTGTTTCCTCATTGTTTGAAAGATCTCTCGAAGGTCTCGGACGTGGTTTTTTGATTTCCGACTCTTAATTAACATGTCGTCCACGTAAACTTCTATGGTATCGTGAATCTTTTCTTCGAACATATCGCCTACCAATCTCTGG
The DNA here is from genome assembly GCA_023529315.1 of Papaver bracteatum. Taxonomy (NCBI): domain Eukaryota; kingdom Viridiplantae; phylum Streptophyta; class Magnoliopsida; order Ranunculales; family Papaveraceae; genus Papaver; species Papaver bracteatum. Next base: position 5,655,666 of record JAJJWX010002058.1, on the reverse strand, counting down.
TACGTAGCCCCAGCATTCCTAAGTCCGAATGGCATCTTGGTGTAACAATACAATCCTCTTGGCGTGAAGAAGGAGGTGTGTTCCTGGTCCTCGGGCGCCAGTGGTATTTGGTTGTATCCCATGTATCCGTCCATTAAAGTCATCGCCTCGTATCCCACTATTGATTATACTAATTGATCTATACTGGGAAGGGGGAAGTTGTCTTTCGTGCAGGCCTTGTTCAAGTCGCTGAAATCAATACATATTCGGACTCCCCCTTTCTTTTTTGGTACCACTACCATGTTAGATATCCACTGTGGGTAGTGGGACTTCCTTATTATTTCGGATTCTTGTAACTTCTTCAGCTCGACCTCGACCGCCGCTTGCAATTCTGGCACGATACACCTCATTTTTTGTCTAACCGGTTTGAACTTCGAATCAATTTTTAAGTGATGACAGCAGACCTTTGGGTCAATACCCTCCAAATCATGCACTTCCCAAGCGAATGCCTCCAGGTTTTCTTTTAATAGCGTCGTGAGTTTACTGGTTTCTTCGTCCGATAGTAATGCCCCGATCCTCACTACTTTAGGTTCATCTATCGTTCCCAAGTTTACTTCTTTAGTCGGCTCGACTGTCGAGAAGTTTGATTTGGTCTCCCTGACTGGGGATGCTTCCTTTAATTGCTATAAAGGGTCTTGTTCTCGCGTTTCGTGTGCCAGGACCGCTTGAGAAATCGCCTCCTCCAATTCTTTTGCTGCCTTCACTTCCTTTTTTTTGTTCTTTTCTTGCCTTTGCCGAGCTCGCCGTCGCTCATTTATTTCTATATCAACTTTCATGCATTGTCGTGCCGCCTGGGAGTCGCCCATAACTTCCGATATTCCCTTGCAAGTTGGGAACCTTAACCTTTGATGGAAGGCCGATGCTACGCCCTTTATCCCCGCAACCCATGGGCGCTCGATAATGGCCTCATAAGGTGAAGCGACGTCGACTACACAGAAAGTGGTTAGTGTGTCGAGGTAGCCACCACCATTTGAAACTCTTAAAGTTACTTCGCCCTTCGGGATGGTTACTGTGCCATTGAAGCCGTAGATACGGTATGTGGATGGGACGAGCATATCGTCTGAGAGTTTCATTCTTCTGAACGTGTCGTAGAACAGCACCTCGACTGAACTTCCGCTATCCAAAAGAATCCTTCTTACTCCCCACTTTTCAATCAACAGTGTGATGACCAGTGGATCGCTGTGTGCCTGTCCGTTTGATGGGACATCCTTAGCCGAGAACGATATGGGCACCGTCATCCAGGGTTCCATGGGAAGAGACTTGGCTACGCTGAATATCTCTTTACCGTCACGATCCCTTTTATGGATCCTAGTGGTGATTACTGGGCCGAGAGTGTAGTTTTGCATAGCCGAATGTGAAATGGTGTTTACGAATTGGTTCGCCCTATCGATGCAGACTTGATGAACTGGCGCATCGGGTGTTGCTTCCGTCCGAAGGGGGTGGCGGACATACTGCCTCAAATATCCATCGCGGATGAGGTGTTGAACAATATCTTTCACCTCTCGACAGTTATTGGTGGAATGGCCCCTATACTGATGGTAGTGACAGTATTCGAGATGATCTCGGGTCTCTTGGAACTGTACCCCCCTCGATGCTGGGTAGTTGATGTCGCTCCTCTTCTCAACTTCCTTGAACACCTCTTCCAAAGAAGCGTTTAGTGGGGTATACGATCGGGCTTCCTGCTTTGGCTTCTTCCCTTTGGCCATCCATTCCCTCTTTTCACTTTTCCTCGGGGGAGGGTCCGATCTTTTTTCTGATCGCTTGATATGGTCGTCCGTGACCGTTTTAGTTTCAGTACCGACTTCAAGATCAAGCTTGTACCCCTATATCTCTTGATTCGGCCTGAATTTCTTCCAAGGCGATGTAGTGTTCTTTCATTCTTCTCATATCCTTTAAGGTTTTAGGTTTTTCAGAAAACATGGCAATCCAAATGGGGTCCGATCTCCCCAACGCGTTTTCAAACCCAAAGATGGCTTGGTCCACCGGTACCTTCCCAATTTCAGTACACAGTTTCCTCCATATGTCGGTCAAGGTTCTCAATGGCTCTCTGAATCTTCGGGAGAGGGTAAACAGCTTGTTCATTCTTGGCCGAGGTCGACTGTTATGCATATAGGTCTCAAGGAAGGCCTCGAATAACGCATCGTACTCGTTGATCGAACCAGGTGCGAGCGAATAAAACCAATCTCGCGCCTCGCCCTCCAAACTAGCTGGAAATAATTTACACATAACTACCGGGTTACTTCTCCATTGGATCAGTGACATGGTATACATCTTAAGGTGTTCGGTCGCATCGCCAGTTCCATCAAATCTAGAGGGGAATGAAGGTAAAGTACACTTAGGTGGGAACGTCATTTGTTCCAATTCTTGAGAGAAAGGCGTTTTCTCGGCTTCACTCATAATCTCGGCCAGCTTATCCTCTTCGCTTCCGCCCGAAAGTTCCTTGATTTTTGCTTCCAACTCCTTAAGCTTGGCTTTAGTTGTCTGATCTTGTCGCCCGTTCCTTCCTCGCCTTTCTTCATCGGTGGACGAGTCCTCGGGTGGTCCATATCTCTGCGTTGGGAGAACTGGAGGTAATGGCGGCTGACCTGACTGATTGGGATGATTAATGTTACTCTTCCCCATCATGGGTGGCAAGTGATCGGATCGGCCACGATAACCCGATGTTCCTCGGCTTGACGAACCTCTTGATCTGGTCCGTTGGTTCCTCAGTTGGTAGTTCTCATACTCCAAGGCTAAATTCCGCTGCTGGAGTTCCCTCAGTGCCGCTTCTTGTCTCCTCTGACTCTCCAAAATGGCCAACAACGTCGGGTCCGTACTCTCATGACTGGAATGTCCATTGGGTTGGTGTGGCCGAGGTTGTAATGGTGCTGATGTGGGTGATGGGGGCGGTATTGGATTGGTTATATGATTGACAGCTTGAATGGTTTTCGGGCCGATGTCACTTGCTATTGCTCGCCCCAACTGAGTCTGCCTAAGACGCTCTTGTTCCCTTCCCAAAGCTTCCTGGTGTTCAATTTGTCGCCTCGTCGATTGCCTCTGAGCTCGCGCTGCAAGTGCTTCCTCATCGTCATCGGTGTACCGCCGTGAGTCCATCGACTTGATCGACTCTTCTCTCGAGTTAGTATAATCTGGTGCAGAGGTAAGGTGTTATCGTCCCGCCCCAAATCTACTTCCTCGTCTACAACAGGCATCCCTCGCGCAGCTGCATGAGATTCCTCGGGCGGTGGTTGTCGACTGTTCCCTTGCCTCGGCCCCGTTATCCCTGCCTGCATGCTGCTGCTAGTGACCGTGTGATTCCTCAACATCCTTATCTTCCCTGAAGTTATAGCCATTAGTTATGTCGCGTGATAAGCCGAGTATCGCCCGTCCCTACGTCAGCAAATACGAAAAAGAACCCCTTACTTCGACCTGATTTTTCTAACAAAATGCACAGACAAAAAAGGCGAAACGTTCGACTCTACGACTCATCATCACTATGCAGGGTCAACTTTGGTTATCGGTGGTTCCGTTTATATACCCTATTTTGGTCTTATGCTTTGAATCTGTGGTCGTACTCACTTCCCCGTCACTATCACTCCGTACGACGTCGCTCTCCGTACTCGACCTATGCATTTAAGTTGGTTTGTCCTTTGTTCTACATGCTCCAAATCATTGATCTTATGCACGTGATGCTTATAAAGTACGGCAAGTAACCCCTAGAATTAATTTGAACTTGTACCAACTCCACTTTCTCGAGATTTAATTATGACCTTTCCGACGACTTACGCTACACCGTCGGCTAAAAATTATACAAGGTCGACAGTTCATTACACGATGAAACATCTAAAACGCTAACTTTTGGTAACTCCGAGCACCCAACTTCTACCGCAGCTAAAAACAACTCGCTTAACGCTAACAAACACACAATTATCAAGAACAAACAATCGTCCCTTCAATGATTCTTCACGTAGCTTCTAACCCGAATCGTTAGTCGCTGGTGAGCTCGTGAAGTTTCTCTGTCGATCAAACTGTTGAAGACGCTAAGAAGACGCTGCTACTACTATGACTTTAAATGCTCAATAAATGACTCAAAACAACCATTACTTCGGCCAACAGAGTTCATCGTAGCTTCTACTCCAACACATTAACGTGTATTGAGGAGTTGTTGATCGTCTCTGAAGACTTTAATGGCAAGGTATCCGGAGATCTTAGTCGTGTCCCCTTAGTCAGCGCCAGAATGTAGATGCATTTTACTAAAAACTACATCCAAAGGATAGAAATATACGACTCTTCTCAAACGAAAGTAAACACTCAACCATGAACACAAGATATACGTGGTTCGGTATGATTACCTACGTCCACGGGGGTGAAATGATGAATCTTATTACTTCACGGTGTTACAAAGGTGTTGCTCTTAGTGGGATTTCCTTACAAGATGAACTTACTTCTCATTCACTTCTCTCTAATGCTAACTCGGGTTTCTCTCTCCTTTCTCTCCCAAAAATTACAACCTGCCTCTCTAGAATACAAGTCCCGCTATTTATAGGAGAAAGTTTATAAAACGAAGTTAGAATGTTGACCCTGTTACATCTAATTAGTCGTTTCAGGATCTAAGCCGACTCACGTCGTCTTGTGCTTGATCGATGCATCTTGGCTCCTCGCATGTATTTCGTTCGAGCCAATCTCTTATGGTCCTCTGTTGACGCGATGTCGGCTGTCTCGATAGTCGCCCTTATGATCAGCCGATGTGTTCCACACTTTCTTGCCTGTTTGATTGTAGCTCCTCGTTTGTCCCGTCCCGCCTTATCTTGTCAGCTTTATCAGAAGTCTGGGTCAAGTCTTGTCCGACATTATTACGCCGGATCCACGTGGCTTCCTTAAATCTCGCGCTCTTTAATCTTTGCTCTATACTTCCCGTTTCTTTGTATTTGGGTGCACTGGGTCTAGGATGTTGCCACCTGGATCTGTAGATAATTTACACCTACAAGAATCAAAACGATTATCAAGGTATATAAGGCTGAGTGTAGTGGAGAAGGGAAGGTAGGTGTTACACAGTAACGTCATGTCACGCTGAAGAGAGGCCTGAGTGTAACAGTGGAGGAGGTAATTTCAATATAGGCGATGAGGTAAAAATCGCCTGGGCGAGGAATGTGACCCCGCCCATTTTGAAAAGCTAAACCAGAGTTGAAGCGAGGGGATCAGCCTCGCCCAAAAGGTATGAAGCTTTAACCAGATCAAGAACAGCAGCTCCAACAAATTCGAGACGTTCATAGCTTATACATGGTTGTATATTAACGAAAAATGATGGATGTGTAAATGCTTCTTCACCTAACAGTATGCAATAGGAAAACGTGGCGCGATTAATATGTCGGGACAAATTCCTATTTGGTGACGGTGATGTGGTTTTGTCCGTGAGATTATAATATCTTACTAAGCGCATTCTAAATCCTCGCTGGATTGTACAAAAGAGAGGTCTGCCGCATCGTTTTTTCATTTTTTTTTGGCGATGCCTAAATCCTCGCCCATTTTGAAATCCCCGCTAACCTTCTTACTTTCGAGCAGAAAGAAAGGAAACGTTTTATTTTTAGACCTTTAGCAACTTACCCTTGTCGTTTTCATCCCCATCTTTTAATCCACTACACTCAGCCTAAGAAGGTCCGTTATTCTCTCATTTCACGCTTTCTTTCTTTCTTTCTACATCCAATATCCAAAGACCCTTTTCCAATAGTAAGTACCGGGTCGGGTAGGAGACAATGTTAACTCCCGAAATTATAACAAAGCCTTGCACAACCCGAAGGCAAAAAAGTTTGGCACATTCCATGTCGCAATGATTACGGAGCAGGGAGTTGGGCACACCACTCTAATTGGGTTTACGTATTCACGACCGTTAAAGTAGTATACACGTAGTCCGTGCTTAGACGATGGTTTAACATGTTCGCATGCTGAGGGTATAGCCATCGGGAGAATTGACCTGATGAATGACTCGTACGCATGAATAAGTCCATGCATACGCTACAGAACGCCAGATGCTACATCAACTGCCTTAACGTTCAACATTGTTGGGTAATCGAGTCTGGTTGTTGGATTACCTTTGGACAGGGTCCATTGCAATGATCATTATAAAAATAAAGATGAAACATCATCATCATAAAAATAAAGAGGAAAGAAAAAGGAAATAAAGAGGAGCTCCTTACCAAATTATTGATCATCCTCCTCCATCTTCTTTCTTTCAGAATCCCATTCGCTTCCAAGACTCATAGCGAGAGAGAGATGGGATTGCTATCAAATAGAATTACCAAAGAGAGTTTGAAACCAGGGGATCATATTTACTCATGGAGGACTGCTTATGTCTATGCTCATCATGGTTTATTACATTTTTCTGTACCTTTGTTTGCTTTTTCTTCTTCAATTATTGTATTATAATATTATGTGAGTTTCTTTGGGTTCTCATGAATTAGTGTTTTTTTGATGGATTTTGATTCTGCACCAAGTTTACCCTAGGAATTGAGTTGTTTTGTAGTTTAGGTATGAAAATCATTGTTTTGTATGAACATTTCTTTTTGATGGGAATATGCTGTGAATTTTTTTGGGGATGAAGGATACTAACCGTGATCAGTAGTCTGCTCTGTATTTGCCATTATTTTTACTTCTATGTTGTTTTATTTTTTTAATGGTCACTGTAGCTTAACGCAGAGAGGCTTATGCCATTTTAAATTCTAAATTGGATGGCTTCAAATGTCCGTCACCTTGAATAGTTGAATTCTTTTGCTTAAATGGATTGTTGTTAGGTGTAAAATAAAAGATGCCAAGTAATGCGAGTTTCCAGTATCATTTATAGAATGTGAATATGATTAAGGATTAGAACACCAGCTGATAATCATTAGAATTTCTCCAGGTTGAGGGTTAAAGGTCAAGGTATGGAGATTAATATTCTCGAATACTTGTCGTAATGTATTTTACCGGAGTCAAACGATGTGTTCATATTAGGGTATTTTGCTTAGTATCTACATAATGGAGGATTGTATAAAGTTTTGTGATTCAGTTAATTGATAAAAAAAATTTACATATAGTGTAGTATAAGTTGGGATCTCTAGTTAAGTTAATTATAAATTAGGTCTGAATCGTCTGATCGTTGATAAGTTGCTCTCTCATATGTTTGGAAAATTCTTGTGTAGCCTGAAATTTCTGTTAGGTTATTTTCATAGTGCATTTTGTTGACGACGTCCTAAATTTCATCATCTTTTGGATGCAGGTATTTATGTTGGGGATGATAAAGTCATTCACTTCACTAGAGGAAGAGGCCAAGAAGTGGGAACAGGGACAGTACTTGATTATATTTTGGTAAGCTCTGGACCAACCCGATCTCAAATCCCGTGCCCTGTCTGCCATCAGGCAGAAGGTCACGGGGTTGTATCCTCCTGCCTCAGCTGCTTCCTTTCTGGTGGGATTCTGTATCGTTTTGAGTATTCTGTTACCCCTGCTCTATTTCTTGCAAAAGCACGTGGTGGAACATGCACTCTTGCAGTTTCGGATGGAGATGAGATTTGCGTTCACCGAGCAACCTACTTACTCATCAATGGCTTTGGATGTTACAATGTCTTCAAGAACAACTGCGAAGATTTTGCCATTTACTGCAAGACGGGTCTGCTTGTAATTGATCAAGGGACAATGGGTCAGAGTGGGCAAGCAGTTTCCATTATTGGCGGGCCACTTGCTGCAGTTCTATCAACTCTGCTCCGCTTAGTCACAACTAACATTTATGGAATGGCTGCGACTGCCATAATAGTGTACTGTGCAAGTCGATATGCTGCTGATATTGGAATGAGGAGGGATGTGGTGAAGGTGGAAGCCGAGGAGCTTACTAGAAGACTGGCAACAGGTGGGCTTCAGATTGGTAAGACTGGTATTGCTACTTTAGCAATTCCTAGTGCCACAGCGCGATGGTGGAGAAACACTGAAGTGTTCTTTCCAGGTCTTCGCTATTTTTTGCCTTTTTCTTAACCAGGGTTCCTGTTATTGAAATGGGATGGAAGAACTTATGGTGGATATGGGTGGTGGTGTACTAAGTACCTTTACTAGTCGTAGTCGTTGTGTTTCTTTGGTTTCTATCATATCCGCATTTACTTTATCTTTTTGTAATTCTATCTTGAAACTGAAAGTTCTCATCGTTATCTTTGGAGCGATTGTTGTTGCCAAAATGTACATGCAACAAAATCCCCATCTATGAACTTCATTAACAAGGCTGCTAGTGCAAACTGCAAAGAAAGCGTCCCAAGTCCCGTTCTCAGATTGTGGACCTTGGTGCTTGTTTGTAAGGCCGCCCAAGTGAAAACTGGCCAGAAGTTGTATAGTGTTGAAGATGCTTTATTCGTATTGGGGAAGAGTATACTATTTTGCTCCCTTGTTCATGCTATCGGTCGTCTTCCTTGTTAATGGTGGTCGTATGTAGATTCTGTGGATGCTGGGTTTACCTCGTGTTCGAAGAGAATATAAATGTAAAAACAGTTACAAAAATCGTATACCAAACATGTGACGAAAACATCTTTCTATGGAATTACCTTTCCAGATTAGAATTTGAAGCCCACTACCAGCCTGGAAGGAAGACCGACTGATGTAGTAGCTATTGCAAATTGCACAGGCTACTTTAGAAATTGTGTAGGAAGGAATTAATACATGATCCATACTTCCGACTGCGGACCCAAATACGGCAAAAGTTTGGCAGTTTCTATAAGAAAGAAAGCAGCATCAACGTTGCATTTGTAAACCACTTCACAAAAATGTGAAACAAAACCCGTGTGCTCACCAGGTATGCCACAGACTAACTAGTAGTGTGGTATCCCGGTACAACATATATTCTAACAGTGAATGAGTGAAATATAACGACACCCTAATGCTCAAGCAAGGAAAAGAGTACTGAAATAGATATCCAAAATTTACAGGTAATCCAGCCTAATGAATTATTTTCAGCAAGGTCAAGGTCCAAGTCTGCGCCATTGCTTAGGCAAGTAAATTGACCACTCGTGACTCGTGGTTCAGCATGTTTAGCATGAAAACAGAAAGGATTAAACTGTTCCTAAGATCATCACATGGATTAACTTTGAAAGAATTCACAGGTGAAATCTGCATATACACTCATTGAGTGACTTGAGAAACGAAAAGATTGGTACAATAAATATAAGAAACAAAAATTTAAGGCAGTACTCAAGAGACATCTCGCATATCATCGTTTTAACAGAACAATGTTGATTGCCCAAAAGTAAATAGAACATGAAAGAGGTTTACAAAAAAATTGGGATAATGGAGAAGCACATCTAAAGCTAGAAAACTAAAAAGAGATGCAACTTATGTAAATAGTCTCTTCTTACACTAGTAGCACAGCATTTATACACCCATCATTTTCGGGGTTATTTGTAACTTGAGCATATTTCCCTGCACACACCGGACATTTGTGTTGTTAGACTCATTTCCTTTTGAATGGTAAAATATGTAAATATCAATTTAAACATACTACTAAGCTAATTTACTTACCCCATACAACTTTTCCAGCTGGTGTAACCAGACCAAGTTCACTGACATTCACCTATTATTTCCAAAGTTATGAGACCATTGTTAGCATCACAGAATTTGACACAAGGACGCCTAAATATAAATTTGAGGTCCTTAAACCGTTACCTCAATAATGGTTCCCTTGGTGATAACACCCAAAGATGTGTACATGGGACCATTGGGATTCTTCTTTATTCCAATGATTTCAAGATTAAATGTACATTTAAGTTCAGGGTGAGTGACATGGGCCTTGGTGAACCGCAACCCAGACGGGCGAATGAAGCGCTCATACTTTGGAGGCTTTCTTGTAAACCCAGGTCCCACAAAAGTTGCTTTGGTAATCATCCTTTTCCACTGCTTAGCTGCAAGAAAAGGTTGAATAGTGGAGTCATCAGAACTGGTCAGTACGAAAAAAATTGGTTATTCTAATTACACACGAGGTAGGTAATTAGAAAAATTGGTGTGGTTTAAAAACCTCTAATTTATCAAAATGTCTGAAATACTCACTTTTCCTCTTCCCGGTTCTGACTACCTTGAACATCTCATCCTCGGCCACAGGTCTTACCTGTAAGAGAAAGTTAGCATTAATAGTTGAATATAACCAGGAAGCCAACAAAAAGAGAGAAGGCTATTATGAGACAGATAAGAGGAAATACAAGTGTATCCGTCCAATCATACAGGAATTGGGAGTCTTTGATTCCTCAACATACAATTATAATCGGGGGTTGACTACCATGCAAAGACATCCCAAATACTGCAAAACTTACCTTAGGTAGGGGAACTTCCCATTTACCAGCCTTCTCTTTCCTCTTTTGCTTGATAGTGTTGCTAAGAATCTACAAAACAAAGCCAAGTACATGCAGTAATTAGAATGCTGTAACGGCTGCTATTACTTTGGGTTTGTCTTCTTTTTCATGAAGATGTCTAATGACGTAGACCGTTATTGTGTGACAACATGAAACTGTGTAATAAAGGAATGAATACATGATCCATTACAGTGTTCCAATACCTTAGCACGTGTTGTTGTTTCACGATCTAGTAGATAAGGAGGAAGAGCCCCATCAGCAACATCATCGTCAGTCTTGCGTCTCTTGTTTGACTCTTCATGCATGTTAATGCTGCCAAAATAATAGAAGAATAACCAACAAACAAAATCAGTATCACCCAGACTCAAACAGAACCATAACTAGCAGAACTATCAACTTCTTAAGGCCAAAGAATAGATACACACATTAGATACTCATGAACCTCAAATACTAACATCTTAAAAGAAGAAGAAAAATATCACGTAGTCTTTCAAATTCGTTTATGTTTGACTAATAAACGTACTAACCCTGCACCATACAAAAAGAAATAATGCACGGCATATTTTTTCTCGACCAATAAACATTAAAAAAATAAAATAATAATATCAAATAAGCATTGCTCTATTTTCATCAATGTTCAATCCTAATACTGAAGCACTAACAACTCCAAACTAAATTAACATTGCTAAATGTTCATCAATGTTCAATCCTAATACTGAAGTACTAACAACTCCATTGTTATTTCTACAATCAAAGATCCTTGTCTAAACCCCAACTTTTTGACTAGAAAACTATAGTAAAACAGAATTTGAGGATAATATAAAAGGTAATGGGTGAAACTTACGTTTTCTTCATCAACGCCTTCTCAGCATAACGTTTCTTTGCGAATTGTTTACCCTTAAATCCTATAGACTATATCATAACAACACGAGAATGAAAATTTGACCACTAAAATGTACTATTAAGCAAAAAAAAAAAAAGAAGGTTAAATCGGATAAAATCATTACCTTCTGAGCCTTGTGAGATAGTTCGTGAACTTGACGAGCCTCTCTCTTACGCTTCCTTTCGAAATGATCAAGTCGGTAACCATTTCGCTTCTGATGAAGCTCTATGTAATCTCCCTGAGGCTGCAATCATAACAAACAAAAACATACATAAAACTATCAGTTGAAGAATGAGAATAATCATACAGAAATCTGATGCTGAGTATTAGAATTTTTTGATAAAAATCGTACAAATCGTGACGAACCATGGTGAAAGAAGATTTGTTTTCCCCCTTTACGCAGAGGTTTAGAGGATTGGAAAGAAACCCTAGCTTGAGAGCAAGTGTTGTTTTATAGTCGCCCAAATTTGCTTGTAGTGAAAAAAACAGTGGGGCGGAAATACACAGAAACTTATTCATTGGGCTTTAGACTCTCTCACCGCCTTATATTCTCATTTTACCAAATCCAGAACGAGTTAGTCCTTTTCTTAGAACCGTATTTTGGGACCCGTCAATTTTTGGGGGGTCATGGTTTTTTAACCTAGTTTAATTGGGGGACCCAGAAAATAATTAGGGACCCTGCACTACGGGATAAAAAGGGACATGAAATAACAATTTTGGGTTATCCCTTATCCTTTATTTTTTGAAATGGCAAAAATACTCTTAAGTCATTAGTGTTAATTAAATTAAATTAGTTAATTAAGGTGTTAAGTAATAAGGTTATATTAAAATCATATTTTGGGTAAATTTTTGGATTAAAGAAAAAAAATGTGTTTTTGTGTTGTGGGGAAGGAGAAGTAGTGTTTTTTGGGGAAAATTTTGGGTTATTTGAAATGAATGATTCTAATGTAGGAAATGATGTTGGTGAAAATTCAAATAACAAACATGATTGTGATAATCGTAAGATTAAATTTGTCTGTTCGTTGCTCCATGTGGTCGAATCATCCACACCATGGAACAACTCAGTGTAAGGGTCGTCATAGTCGGGGATGTATACCCAAACGACTCTCCTATGTCGTCACTTTACTAACACTACCAATAACGATTTTTCATAGAGTATACATGCAGAATTAGGGTCGTTAGGGTATAAAAGCATACAGAGTAAGGGTTGTTAGGGTATAACAATATAAATAGTAACGACCCTAATTCTGCTACTATTATTTTTTTCCCTATATTATTAAAAATCGTTAGGGTAGTGTGATACAGATTGACGACCCTATCAATATTTTGGACAGTGTGTATTTTTGTTTGCAACTAGGGTCGTCATATGTTACCATATATGGGTAACGACTCTATTCTAAACCAAAAGAGTTCAATGACGACTCGCTTATATATATTGACGACACTTCCAATTTTTAAGAGAGAGAGACTGTTCTTATCATAATTAGGGTCGACAATAGATTTGGTTACATAGGTAACGACCCAAATCTAGGGCAAAAAATTGTAGTAGCAGAATTAGGGTCGTTCACTAGAACATCATACAGATTAACGATTTTTCATAGAGTATACATGCAGAATTAGGGTCGTTAGGGTATAACATCATACAGAGTAACGACCCTAAAAGGGTCGTTAGGGTATAACAACATAAATAGTAACGACCCTAATTCTGCTACTACAAAAAAACGGTTTGAGAACTAAATTTCACAATCAAAACTTAAGAAAAAAATCAAACATAAGTGGGTTTTTCTAATCGACGAAGTTTTTTTTTTTTTTTTTTTTTGTTGTCATTAATGGAAGAGAAGGGGAGAACTCGGGTGGGAGAGGAAGGGAGGGGCGGAGAGTTTTCTGATTTTGGTTTTAGAAAATGAATTGGGGGCTTTATGTTTAGGGTTAATAGGTTTTTAAGTAGTAAGGGTAAAATAATATTTTCAACACTTTTTGGAAGTCCCCTAAAAATTTTGGTGTGGGTATAAAATGGTCAGGTCCCCTAATTATTTTCCGGGGCCCCCAATTAAACTAGGATTTTTAAAGCACCCCATCCTACAATGTTAAGTGCTGTCCTAAAAATCCTGAGATTACTAATTTGCCCCTTACCCTAATTGAAATTAACCCTAACCTAATAACCGTAATTAAGTTAATCTAATACATATACATAATCTAACCTAGCCGCATCAAAAAAAAAAAAAAAAAAAACAGTTTGTTCTCCTCCCTCTTGTTCTTCTCTTCTTCCCCATTTCAACATCGTTTTCATCGATTAATCGTCGATTCGTAAAATTTTCATCGTCGATTAATCAATCGAGTATAAGAATGGTTCTTCGAAAGCAAACCAAAAAAAACCCAGGAAAAGGTCCCTCATTAGGACATCTAGCAAATCATCCAAGTGAATTGGAGATTGACAAGGAAGTGGAACCGGAAGGTGAAGACCAAATCGTCCCTGAAACTGTAATGGGAAAGATCCGCAAGTATTTTGAACCAAACCCATTATTTTTAATTTGATTTTGATTCATTTAATTGAATAGAAATCATCAAAATAGGGTCTGAATGTAAGTTACAGTGCTGGGTTCGATTAGGAGGTGTTTCACATAAACCCTAGTTTGTTAATCGAACTTCGTGAAAGGAAGAACACGAAGAACAGTTCGGTTGAATAGGAATTAACACTATGTAACCGAACTTAGAGTTCGGTTGTTTCGCATATTTTTCAAAAACCATCTCCTAACCGAACTCTGCCATTTTACAAAATGAAAAGAATTTCCCTTGCAACCGAACTCTCCTAATTTAGTCACTATTTTGAGTTCTCAGTTAATCGAACTTTGTCCAATCTTTTCGGTTAGTTCGCAAAATGTTTTAAAACTATTTCGTAACCGAACTCAAAACATTAGGAAAAAAAACCAATGCAACCGAACTATTCTAATTTTATTAATTTTTGGAATGGTCATTTAACCGAACTCTGTGAATTCTGTTCGGTTGTTTTGCAATTTTTTGGAAAACCATCTACTAACCGAACTCATCCCTAATTTCCTATAATTTGGATACATGTTGAGTTCGGTTTGTTCTCAAATAACCGAACTCATTGCTAATTGCATACATGTTGAGTTCGGTTTGTTCGCAAGATAAATGACAAACCGGAATCCTCCCTAATTTCATATAATTTGGAGTTCGGTTGTTTCACAAAAAAAAAACTGTACCAAGTGAACTCTTCCCTGGAACAGAATTCTGATTTAGTCAATCATTTATCGGTTAATCTAATATCTTTTGTTTTCTTGATTAGGGGCAGAGGAACAAAATCAAACCAACCTTCACTGGAAGACCCGAGAACTCCCACGCCTCGAGGCAAAATATACTTAGGTGTCAATAAGCGTGGAACCAAATATGTTAAGAATGGAGGTGGGTCATCACTGGGTGTTGTCAATAGAGATAATGTTTACAATGTAATCCAACAAGTTCACCAAGAGATTGTGGAAGAAATGGGTACTCAAGAACATAATCAAGGTGGAGAAGAGGAACAACCTGAAGAAGGAGGAAATGAGGATGGAGATAAGGAAGATGGTGAGGAAAAAGGAGATGACAATGATGATAGTGAAGAAGATGGAGATAGGATGGAGATAATGAAAATAATGAATCAGATGAGGAAGAGGATGAGGAAGAGCCACAATTAGAAATAGTAAAAAAACCTAGAAAGACGCCTAAAAAGCCTTGTGATAGATATGCATACATTCCTGATGATGATTTGTGTTTGCCGCCAAAGAACCCAACTTATGGTACTCCAAGAGATGGAGGGGAGGTATTGCTTGGCTACAAAAACTCATGGGCTGCCAAGATCTTTGCTACAAAGGTATTTAATCTTATACATCAATATTTCTTAGTCATTTTATTATTTTTTGACATATATTTTTGGATATATATTAGTATATAAGATATGATGATGTATTTGTAGGATCATAATAATGTTGTTCTTATTTTGAAACGTCAAAAGAACAATAAATGGAATATAGGGAATGAGTGTGATGAGGTTAGGTTTGCGGTATTTGATTGTGTTCTATGGAACGCGATACAACATGCACACCAAAAATTTGATGTTGTCACTGTTTATGCATTTGCCGAGAGGGTTTATCCAGAGACGGATACCTTTCATCTACCGTTTGGCGAGATGTCAATAACTCCAGATAATTGCAAGAGAATTACAGGTCTACCAATTACCGGAACAAGTGCTCAAGATGGGTACGAAAGGTTGGTGGAAAGTTGTCTAGGATGTAGCTCTGACAAGGCACAATGTGAGTTTAGACGAGCTGGAAAAGAGCCTGATGAAGGTGATGAGTATAATGAGTTCAACCAAGACCGGTCTTACAAGAAGAAGTTGAAAAAGATCAAGTTGAAAGTCTTTTTTGATGAGTTTGGAGGGACGAAAGATTTGGTTGCTCAAGAAAAGTTGGTCATGACAGAGGAGAAGATTAAACACCATGTGACTGCTTATTTTTTATATCAACTAGGAACCATTTTCTTCCCCGACACTTTAGGTCACGTGGTAAATGCCCATTACCTCCAGTTATTGGACCCCCTTCATGAGGTTAACAACTACTGTTGGGGAATTGCGGTTCTATCGTTCGTCCAAGCGGAGCTCAGAAAAGCTTCGAGGCTTAAGAGTTTATATTTTGGAGGCTTATACACCCTTGTTCAGGTACCCCATTAAATTATCCTTTGTGTGTTTGAAGATATATTTGCTACGTTAATGAATGTATTTTGATACTAATGAAGATATATTTACTAATCATATTTGTGGTTTCTTCTCATAGGTTTGGGTGTACGACCACTTCCCTAAACTGAAATTAGCATATGCTCACACTCCTTGGCCTTATGGCAAGTCTACAACTGGTAAATATGAATTTTTGGACTCCCAGGAGAAGGGTAAGAAAAATAAGTTGTTGAGGTTGAGAGATACATTGGATAATGCAACGGTTGAAGATGTGGTTTTCCATCCATACAAGCTTCAATCAGATGAAGAAGAGGAAGATGTTGAGGTTGTTGATTTCTCACCTATTTCGGCTTATAATGGACCTTTGTTTTATCCCGATGGATGTACAATATATAATCCTCGAAGAATATTGAGACAATTATCTTGTGTCCAAAGTGTCCCAAAAGAGAATAAATTCAAATTCAAGGTGAAGAAGAAAGGAACTAAGAACACCGAAAAGAATTTTGTTCCAAAATACGATCATGCTCTATCAGTGAACCAATGGAACAACCATGAGGATTATCTTATTCCAGTTGTAGAGTTAGAAGATTGTTATGATGAGCCAAATGCTGCTGAAGAGGGATATTTGGAATGGTATGAAAAAATTTCCCATCCTCGTGTAATAAACACACAGCAACAAGCCCGTGCTGAGAAAGCAAAAGCAAAGGCGGTGGAGAAAGAGGCTCAAAAAATTATGAAGCATACCCCTACCTGTGGAACGTGGTGATGAGGCCTTGATCTTATGGAATATGGCGGTAACATATTTACTCTTATTTTTGTTTTTCTTAATGTTATAAAATTATGAAGCATACCTCATATTTGCTATTTAAAATTTAGAAAATTAATACTTGTTTATGATTTTCATTGAAAAAAGGTGAAGTTATGTGCTAAATTGTTGAAGAAAATGATGTCAAAAATCCGGAGTGGAGACCCAATGAACACTACTGAACAAATCGACCTCTACAACCAATGGACTAATGTGTTTTCACCCAACACCGTTGATCAAAGCCAGCCACTGAAGAGGGGTCGACGAGAAGGGGAAGGTTCAAGTCAGATGGTTGAACAACAAAGCAGTGGAGATGACACTCCTAGTGACGAAGGAGGAGCTAAAGATCCTAAATGCAAGAGTAGAAAAGTCTCACGTAGTGGTCGTCGTGAATAAGTGATTGCAACAATTAGTACTTTGGTTTCTTATGTTTGGAAGACCTTTAAAAAGGAGGATTTGGTAGTTTCTTTTCTTATGTTTGGAAGACTTCTTTATTGCGGATTTGGTAGTTTGTTTTCTTATGTTCGTGTGGTTCCAACTTTTAGTTATGTGGATTGGTAAATGAATTTCATAATTAGTTATGTTCGATTAATTTGTGTTTTAATTTGGTAGCTTCAGAGTCAAATTCGGTTACGTATTATATTGCAGAAGGAAACCGAACTAGTATGTTCGGTTATATGAGCAAAGACCGCATGGGACCGAACTTGGTTGCATCACAGTTCGGTTTGATCGTTATTTTGAGATACAACCAAACTCAACACTTTGAAAAATACTAGAAACGTCAGACTCATATTCGGTTACACATTATAAAACTGCAGGTAACCGAACTAACTTGTTCGGTTACCTGCTAAACATATTTTACTAACCGAACCTTGGGGTTCGAAATTCAAAGTTATGTTCGGTTACCTGCGCTAATATACCAGGTAACCGAATAATACTATGGAACTTCTGATTTGTTGTTACAGTCTTGAGTTCGGTTATATCTCAAAATCTAACTAACCTAACTTTATGTTTGACCACACATCGTACTTGATCGGACTCAAGTAACAGCCATATTTATATCCGTTATACACCCAAATGGTATAAATATGTGTCTGATGGTTCATATTTTGATATACCATTTCATAAAAATGGTATCTCCTACTCATAAATTTACTCCAGAAGAAGATCTTTCAATTTGTAGAAACTTCGTACTATTCTATCCAAAGATGGGTGAAGGAAGAAGAGTGAATGGTATTATGAGTAATAGTTTTTGGGGGAAAATTCATGAGAAATTCTGCGATGACATAGGTAACCCTCATAACCTAGACCAACTACCTTTGTTCATTCGATTTGAAAAGATTCAAGATAGAGTTGTGGAATTTTTTATTTTGTATCGGATCGTTGCGCGGAATCGACTTAGGGGTGAAACATACGAGGAAATCGTTTTATTGTCAAAGAATGAATGGCGAAGACGGAAAGTAAAGGATTTCAAATATTAAGATCATTTCTGCTCCTTAGAGACTTATTCATAATGCGTTTTGGGTATTAAGTCTTTTGTAATTTCATTTCGGCAATGTCTTATAATTTCATTTCCAAACCGAACTTATGTCATGTAATAGTTCGGTAATGTCATTTAATGTTATTTCTTAACCGAACTTAGATTTGCATTGCAAACAACACAAAAAGAAATACCAAATGACCTTAAATAAAGACCAAATACCAAAAAACACAATTTTTCATTCTTATGTTGATTCACAAAGCATACTTAGTCTCACTAAAGGTACATTCAATCATCTGCAAGGGAAATAAAACCTTCGTGTATAATTTTTTCCGATTCCTTCAAATATTTCCACATCGCCATGTTATGTTCATACATAACGCACCAACCCAACATTGTGTCGGGGTTATACTCATTCCAATAAGAGTATGTGCATATAGGAGGCAATGGACAATTGTCTTCTAACCGGAGACCTATAAAATGGTTGTTGTTAATCAAGGAAATCACCACTCTCCAGCGTCTAAGTTGCTCAACACATATGGTTGTTTTCGGAGTGTATGTGAAACTATCACCTTTTGAGAAACAATGAACCACACAATTGAAAGCCTCGGCGATTAAGTGCCCACATATCAGCATGTCCATCCAGTGATCCCTTGTGATTGGATTTACCCCGTGGAGACGGCTTTGATACCTAACAAACTGCATATTCACACTATCATCACCATCGGACAACATTGTCTTGTAGAATTCCGGTTTCTCCTTTAGCTTCATCAACAACCTTTGACGGACATAAGTGATTTGATTATCATTATATAGCTTGGCACCTTGAGTAAAAGGCCTTAGTTGTTGTACGACAACGTGGAAACCACAATTTCCATCTGGAGGGACATCATTGGTGGATATCACATAATCTCTAATGTAAGTCGGTAGCTCTTCCAGGAACCTTTTATCAACAAGAGGTGGTGTATCATCAATTGGAGTAGGTTGAGATGGTAACATCGGTCCTTTTTTCTTCATATCCCGTTCACTTATCTCGCCCTTTTCAATTATATTCCTTCCCCTTTTCTTAGAAGCTTCTTGGTACTTCATCGCAGCATGCTCATGCCCCGAAGGATCTCTAGTAAAAGGGGTCATTTCAGTAATCCTCTTACCCAACACCTTTGCATAGTCTCTAACTTATTTTTTGGTTTCTTTTGTTCTTAGCCTACCTTTTCCCTTACCTTTATTTGGTTCTTGCACATTCTCCGATGTCTGAGGATGAACGATTGGCCACATGTCATCCCAAAAGATTTTCCTTTCGAGTTTGTTCATGTTTCGGTACCTCTCGATAACGATTCTTCCCATTTCAGTGTCACCAAACTCTTCTCCGACATCGCCCTTTGGAGGAGGAAAAAAACTTAAGTGTTGCCAATGTGGATCTATATCGCTTAAATGAATTACGCCATGTTCATACTTAGCTATCATGTGGCGACAAGGGAGACCCATAGACTTTATCATGTTGCAAACACATACCTCGTCCGACTTAGTTCCCAATATGTCGATAAAATACACCTCAACCATTAACCTCTTAATGCAAGAATGTGACACATTATAGTGGAGTCCCATGAAAAACCGAAGATCCTCCATTTTCTTGATGTTACCACCTTTGTCTACAATCTTTTTGTACTTCATGATGCGACTTTTTTGAAACTTCTCTTTAATTCGATCAAACTAGCAGTCGAAGTAAACCTCCATAGCGTTAAACACCACCACAAAATTATCGACACATCCAAAGAGATTTTTCTTCAACTGGTGGTGAGCCGATTCTACCAAACTTGTTGCTTGATTTCCAAAGTGTTTATGGTGGTTGGTAAAAGCATAAACGAAGCGCTCTTTGTGCGATTCCAACCATTGCTTCACCACATACATTACAATATCCTCCGGATATTCGGGGATAAAACAATGTTCAATAAATTCGGCAAGATTTAGATTATACTCTTCTTCGGTGAGATACCAAGTCAATGCCTCCCATTCCCCGGAAAAAGAAACCCATTTAGCGTGATTTATGGTGTGTTGTTTATCAAAATCCTCTTTTGCATCCGCTTGTTCATCTTCTGGTAGCTTACTAATCTCTTCCAATGCTTTCCTCTTAGGTAGACAAAGTTGATGCTTGCACCTATTCATCACATTGCACCATATATGAAATGTACAAAGCATATTATGTGCCAATGGAAGACTCTCTCTATTGCGTTTATAAATGCTACTTCATTGTCCGTCACTATAACCCCGGGGATATCATCATCTTGGTAGATCGCCTTCACTTGTTGTAGCGCCCAAGTGTAATTTGGTTCTAGCTCGTCCTTTAGAAAATAAAAAGAAATAGTAAACGGTGACTTGGTCGACGTTCGACCAACAATGTTCAATAATGACATCTTGTATTTGTTTGTCTTGTAAGTGCAATCCATTATAAGAACTTTATGGAAGCATTGAGCCAGTTGAACACTCTTCGGATGAGCAATGAAGAGATGAGTTATTTCTTCTTCCAGACCAACCTTCTTTTGAAACGCGTAGCCTTTCTCTTGAGCCAACAAAAACAATTGTTGCATGACTTTTCTATCCTTCCATTCATTCCTTTTAATTATCTCAATTGCATTGTAAATGGTATATATAGATGAGACGTTATCCTTGTTACCATCCTTTAATAAGCGAAGAATACCAGCTGGTGAAATTCTCATTCTCCTATATTTAACTATTTTCTCCATTTCTTGAGGAGTGAGCCTTGAGGCCATTGCGTGTCCTTCAAGATCCTCCGGACGAGGGTGGTTGTGATGACCTACCACCTTATCCATAGATAGAACACATCCTTTCCTTTCTTTGCACTTACTAAATACTAGCTTGAACAGACATTTAATTTTCTTTGAGCATGTTGTGTTCTTCCTTGTCGTCTTTCCTTTATACACATAATCCTTCCTTTTGTGACTAGCATCCGGATCCCCACTTCTCTCACAAACCATTTCTAAATGAGTTTTACTTTCTTTTCCATTCAAAACTAATACGCACATGGCTCTCTTGGCATGCTCTCTAGCCCAATTCTTCGCATCAATAGGTAAGTCAAATACCAAATCATTGATATAGTGATGGGATGTATCTTTGAACAACATACTAACCGGAGAAGGTTGTTCATCCATTGGTATAGGTTGGCATTCAATCTGCAAGAAATGGAACAACATCAATTGCAATCACAATAAAGCTCGGTAACAACATAATTTTATCGCGGTAACCGAACTCTTGGTTCGGTTTAAAAGCAACATTACATGTATCCGAACAAATAAAAAGTACACAGTTCGGTTACATGTTATTTTATCTAGGTAACCGAATATAACTCTGGAACTGTTGATTTTATTTTGTTTGATAAGTTCGGTTAGTTAGGCTATTGGGATCACGTTAGCGAAACAACCGAACTTATTATACTTAATCTACTCTTATATTATGTATAGTTTGGTTAGATAGGTGGTTTTTATGCAGTGTGCGAATCAACCGAACTTTGTACACTAAGTTAAATATATTTTTTACGTGAAGTTTGGTTTGTTGTTGGTTGCAAACCAACCGAACTTAGTACAATAACTTCAATATTATTTTTACGTAAAGTTCGGTTTGTTATTGATTGCTACCAAACATAACTTTGTACACAAAGAATAATCTTATTCTGCCTAAAGTTTGGTTGGTTAATATTGGCTGCGAAACAACCGAACATTACTATGGAAATCCATGAAACTTCCATTACTATATAGTTCGGTTACCTGCGTGTTTGGATAAAGTAACCGAACTACACTTTCAGATTAGTTCGGTTACATGTTCTTCACATAATGTAACCGAACTACTTCAAAAATTAAAATTTGGTTTGAAAATTTGGAGAAATTCAACCAACATTAGCTAAGTTGGGAGCATACTTGGAAACCCAAATGCTCTTCCTCCGGTTGTGGTTGATAAAATCCATCATTATCATCTTGAGATTGAGTTTGGGGAAGAATACATTTACCATCTAAGAAATCACTCATATCTGGATCATTGTGAAGATTAACAAATACTCTAGGAGATGATGGAGATGAAGAATCAGATGAGCTTTCATCACTTGAATTCCCAAACATAGTGAATGTGAAAAAATGTTTTGTTTCCATGGTTTTCTCCTTCTTCTTCTCTAAATTTACTCTCTAAAAAATTCTATTTCTTTTTTTAATAACCCATCTTTTAATTTAATCTCACTAATCAGTTTTTACTTAATTATTTCAATAATGATTTCACTAATCATAACTGAAACATAATCAAAAGGGCAGTTTGGGTATTAAGAAATAATTATTGATAAGGGCTGCCCTACCATAAATAACACAATGGTCCCCCCAAAAAAGCTAGGGTGCCCAAAATACGGTTCTTTTCTTAAGGGTTCGGTCCAAATCAAATGATTGTTCCTGATTCATTTCTTTCACTCTTCTGTGAGACTGTGACACCAAAACTTTTAATGAAACTTATAATAGTGAAAAATCTGCCATTCCTCTTCAATATGAAATCTAAATCTACGGTGAGTTCTTCATTGATTTTCATGACTTATATATCACTTATTTTAATGAAACTTATAGTGAAAAATCTGTCATTCCTCCTCTTCAATATGAAATCTAAATCCACAGTGAGTTCTTCATCGATTTTCTCGACTTATATCACTTACTAGCCCTTAACCCGTGCCGTAACGGCATGGGCCATGATGTTGGTTCATTTTTAATATACCGTATAATTTGTGTCCCGAATACTTATTAACTCCTTATGATTTAATATGGGTTTGTCATAAAAATAGTCAGGATTTTCCTCTCTTTTTTTCTTATTTTTTTCTTTTAATATTTTACCGACGGAGATTTGCTCAAACGAAAGAAATATAATCTTAACTTTCAGACAATTTTTTATTTAGGTTCATTGCTTATAATGAGATAATGCTCTACATGAACATGGAAGTTTAAATATTTTTTGGAAATATGTCGTCAGCAGCGCTCATCTCAGTGAAATCAACTAATCAATATCGTCCATAAAAGTCTCCCCATGCTCTTATTTCGCTCCAGCTGACTCATTTATCATGGTCATGTTGTCGATCCTTCAAATAGGCAGAGAATAATATTTTTTTTGCATCGAACGGATGATACAAACTCTCCAATATGACATGATTTTCCTGTAATTTTTCAACATCCATCATATGACAATGTTTAAAATATGTATCAATTACCTTTACGAAGGGATTTCATATATGCAAACCTCTTCCATTAAATCTTCAAAAAAGTATTGTGCCCAACAGTTCGTCTTAACGAAGGCTTTGGTAACTTCAAAAGCCTTGGACATTTTGTCACTTCCATCTGTTCCTATCTTCACTTGGAATACAATCTGGTGACACATTACCTCATAAAGAACCTTGAACACATATTGTACTCCCTGATCCTATTTGAAATTTATAGGTTGTCAATAGATCCTTCACCAAAAGTTGACATCTTCTACTTTGAATATTTATAAAAAAAAACATGGTATTGTGGATCGTTGCTTCATAAGATTGTAGTTTTCAAAATTGGTCTCTTCTAGTCCCACGGCTTTCTAAGTTTATATATCCTATTTTTTTTTAACATTTTAGCTAACCATATTATGTTTGTTACTAACTTTAAACTTGATGTTATCTTCTACTGTGAACTTTATGTGATTTCATAATCGAAATAGTTATACCTCTTTTATTCGTATCAAGTAATCCGTCGTATATCCCAACAATTCTTCTATAGCAATTCCTTTCTTTTGCCATTTCCGGACCATCAGTAGCCATTATTATCAAACACAATCTGTCTAATCTTTGTTGATGTTATGTATTTGCAATGTTCATTTTTCTTAAATAAATAGATTGTGGAAAAACTAAAAAAAAGAAAGAACATAAGTATTTCATCGGGTCTAAGTTACTATATCCAAAATACTCCGGACACTGCTTATGGTGCCTTGTTTCCTCAAATTCATCGTTGCATTCTAGACAGTACATGAAACACCAATCATTTGCGAAGTGAGCTATTTGCGCAAGTGTGGTCAATGTATCCCTTACCTTTATTAATAATAACAACATGTCAATTTTTTTCAAGGCGTCCAGTTGTGAATGGTATGAATCTAATGGATTTGAATTGTACCTCAATCTTAGATATCACCTTCTTCGCACATAACATAGCAATTGAGGAAGGAAAAATCTTGACCACTCTTTACATAGGCATAGTTAGCCAAACTATGTTTTGAAATTGTCTTACGTGGAAATTATAATTAATCCATATTTTAGTCGGCTTCTATCGAAACCGATCTAATTAGTCCTATAGAAAGTTAATCTTAAATTTTTGACCTTATTTATTGACCAAATTATTGAAGTATTCTCAGTGATGTTCTGTTTTGTGTGATCTACCCATCTATATCTACTCTACCTTCTAACCTAGTGAATGAAACCTATAAATATTGATCCGTAATTTGATATTGTTGATTTGTAATCAAGAGGTCGCATTTGAGAATGTAAAATATAAAAAATAGTCCATAGACATCGGAGGCGAAATTTAGATTTATGATTTAGAGTTTTTTATGATGATTTTGATGAACAAACAAATATTTTCAGACAGTTGTTGTCTTTGTAGGTAGTTATCGCGAAACAACTCGACATTGATGGTCTTTCAGGAAAAAAATGTAATAGTACTTGAGAGAGCGATAATGTTCTCTTACGCGGGCACACCAATTGCCTTTATATAATACGGATACCGTTTCGGTGATCCAACAATCATGATCATATTGTCTTATACGTTCCGGTATCATCCTCGAAATATTTGATTTTTGTCCTTATCAATGGTGCTAAAAATAACCAATTACATCTTTCACAATACAATGTTACATGTTTTGTGAAGATGTTTTTTTCAATCGGTCAATAAAACTCACTAAAAAGCAAAAACTATTATTATCCACTACTATACCAACACCCACCACCATAAAAACCATCCACTGCCACTATTTCTTCCACCAATAGTAATGTTACCGCCTCCATCATTCACAAACACCCGCCACCGCTTATACTAACCCTACTTACACTACCACCATTAGAATTATTATAGCTTTTAGTATAATTATTTATTAATAGAATTATGTATTTATGTTAAATTATTAAAGGGACATTTATAATAGAAATTTAATTAATCATTATGAACAATCAATGAGACACTAATTAATAAAGTATTTAAAAATGGTTAAGTTAAACAAACCCGACAAGCTAAGTTATAAAATCAATGAAATTTTAAAATTATTAAGTTAAACAAACCCCAGCGATAAATTTATCTTTGCCAAGGACAAATCCTGACCACTCTTTACATAGACAAATCGATAATAAATAATTTCATATGTTCTGATCTTGATTAGTGTCGTTCGTTTAGTTATTACATAACATGGCAATTGATTGCACCAATTTTTTGAAATGGACATGTGTTTTATCGAGTTTATTTTAACATTAGAATGATCAACCACATTTTATACTTTATAATATAACTAGCCCTTAACCCGTGCCGTAACGGCACGGGCCATGATGTTGATTAATTTTTAATATATCGTATAATTTGTGTCCCGAATACTTATCAACTCCTTATGATTTAATATGTGTTTGTCATAAAAATAATTGGGATTTTCCTCTTTTTTTTTTTTTTTTTTTTTCCTTTAATATTTTACCGCCGGAGATTTTCTCAAACGAAAGAAATATAATCTTAACTTCCAGACACTTTTTTATTTATGTTCATTGCTTATAATGAGATAATGATCTACATGAACATGGAAGTTTAAATATTTTTTGGAAATATGTCGTCAGCAGCGCTTATCTTAGTGAAATCAACTAATCAATATCATCCATAAAAGTCTCCACATGCTCCTATTTCGCTCCAGCTGACTCATCTATCATGGTCATGTTGCCGATCCTCCAAATAGGCAGAGAATAGTATTTTTTTTTTTGCATTGAACGAATGATACAAACGATCCAATATGACATGATTTTCCTGTAATTTTTCAACACCCATTATATGACAATTTTTAAATGTGTACCCATTACCTTTTCGAAGGGATTGTATATATGCGAACCTCTGCCATTAAATCTTCAACAAAGTATTGTGCCCAGCAATTCGTCTTAACGAAGGCTTTGGTAACTTCAAAAGTCTTGGATATTTTGTCACTTTCGTATGTTCCTACCTTCACTTGGAATACAATCTGGCGACACATTACCTCATAAAGAACCTTGAACACATATTGTACCCCCTGATCCTATTTCAAATTAATAGGTTGTCAATAGACCCTTTACCAAAAGTTGACATATTATACATTGAATATTTATATAAAAATAAATACGGTATTGTGGATCCTTGCTTTCTAAGATTGTAGTAATCAAAATTGGCCTCTTCAAGTCCCACGGCTTTCTATGTTTATATATCTTGTTTGTTTTTAACATTTTAGTTAGCCATATTACTAACTTTAAACTTGATGTCATCTTCTACTATGAACTTTATGTGATTTCAGAAATTGAAATAGTTATACCTCTTTCATTCATATCAAGTAATCCATTGTATATCCCAACAATTCCTTTTTTTTTTTTTGCCGTTTACGGACCATCAGTAGCCATTATTGTCAAACACAATCTGTCTAATTTTTGTTGATGTGATGTATTTGCAATGTTCATTTTTCTTAAATAAATAGATTGTGGAAAAACTAAAAAAAAAAACATAAGTATTACATCGGGTCTAAGTTACTATATCCAAAATACTCCAGACACTGCTTATGGTGCCTTGTTTCCTCAAATTCCTCATTGAATTCTAGACAGTACATGAAACACCAATCATTTGCGGAGTGAGCTATTTGCGCAAGTGTGGTCAATGTAAATGTATCACTTTCCTGTAATAATAATAACAACACGTCAATTTTTTTCAAGGCATCCAGTTGTAAATGGTATGAATCTAATAGATTTGAATTATACCTCAATCTTAGATATCACCTTGTTTTCACATAACATAGCAATTGAGGAAGGAGAAATCTTGACCACTCTTTACATAGGAAGAGATAGCCAAACTATGTTTTGCAATTGTCTTACGTGTAAATTATTATTAATCCATATTTTAGTCAGCTCCTATCGAAGCCGATCTAATTATTCCTATAGAAAGTTAATCTTAAATTTTTGACCTTATCTCTTGACCAAATTATTAAAGTACTCTCAGTCATGTTCTGCTTTGTGTGATCTATCCATCTGTGTCTACTCTACCTTCTAACCCAGTGAATGAAACCTATACATATTGATCCGTAATTTGATATTGTTAATTTACTTTCAAGAGGTCGCATGATTTGAGAATGTAAAATATAAAAAATATTCCATAAACATCGGAGTCGAAATTTAGATTTATGATTTAGAGTATTTTATGATGATTTTGATGAACAAACATAATTTTCAAACAAATATTTTGAGTGAAAGTTGTTGTCTTTGTAGGTCAACTCGACATTGATTGTCTTTCAGGAAAAAGAATGTGATAGTACTTGAGAGAGCGATAATGTTCTCTTACGTGGGTACACCAATTGCATTTATATAATACGGGTGATCGAATAGTCATGATCATATTGTCTTATACGTTCCGGTATCATCCTCGAAATATTTGGTTTTTGTCCTTATCAATCGTGCTAAAAACAACCAATTACATCTTTCACAATACAATGTTTCATGTTTTGTGAAGATTATTTTTTTACTTGGTCAATAAAACTCATTAAAAAGCAAAAACTATTATTATACACTACTATTACCAACACCCACCACCATAAAAACCATCCACCGCTAGTATTTTTTCCACCAATAGTAATGTTACCATCTCCACTATTCACAAACACCATCCACCGCTTATACTCACCATTAGAATTAGTATAGTTTTTAGTAAAATTATTTATTAATAAAATTATGTATTTATGTTAGATTATTAAAGGGACATTTATAATAGAAATTTAATTAATCATTATGAACAATCAATGAGACACTAATTAATAAAACGTTTAAAAATGGTTAAGTTGAACAAACCCTAGCGGTTAATTTATCTCTTCCAAGGTAAAATCCTGAGCACTCTTTACATAAACAAATCGATAATAAATAATTTCATATGTTCTGATCTTGATTCGTGTCGTTCGTTTAGTTATTACATAACATGGCAATTGATTGCACCAATTTTTTAAAATGGACATGTGTTTTATCGAGTTTATTTTAACATTAAAATGATCAATCACGTTTTATACTTTATAATACAATGTTACACATTTTGTGGCATTACGAAATTAACATAATATGTTTTTTTTTCACCAATACCCGCCCGCCGCCACCATAAAACCATATGAATCCACTATTTTTATCCACCACCACCTAGTGGCGGAGCCAAGGGTTGACTAACCTGGCTCTAACCCCTTAATTTTTTTAGTTTATTTTATAAATAGTACTTTGTCCATATATATTTATGGTTTAGTCCACCAAAGTTTACATGTTTTTTTTTTAAAGTAGGCCTCCTCAATGTCAATTTTTGACTCCACCACTGCCACCATCACTGCCGCCCACCCCATGTAGGTTGTTGGATGCAATTCTAATTTTCAATCACAAATGCCATGTATGAGGTTTAGATTGAACAAAATGTCGTCAATTAATTGGTTTCATTATTTTTTTTCCGTGTATATATTCTTTTTTGTATTGCAATCAATTTTATTTTAACATTAAAAAATCATGATTTATAGGATATAGTACCAAAGATAACAGGGGTACCATTTGGGTGATCCAACTACGATCATGAAAATATTATCTTGTATGATATCATCCCGGGAATATATGGTATCCTCCTTTATCAAAAGTGTTAAAAACAACCAACCACATCTTCCACACTACGATGTTATCGATGTTGTAACGACAACATAAAATTAATATTGTTCATCACTACTCACCAGCAATCACCGTCACTACTTCTTCCACCACAAACTAGGGGCGAAGCCAGGATTTTGAGGAAAGAGGGAGAAAAAACTCTTGGCAAGTTGGATACATGTGAAAAATGGACTTCGTATCCCATTTTATGATAAAAGAACAAAAATAAATATAATTGTGCTTGGCGCCGCCCTTAACCACCACTAATCTTTTGGCCTCCACCTCTTCTACTACTCATTGTCGGCAAAAATGTCTATTGATATTATTTATCAAAATTACTTATTAATAGAAATACATATTATAATTAATTAAGAAAACATTTATAATTAAAAAATGATTAGTCATTTATTATGAGCAATTAGTGACATACATATTAATAAAACACTTTATAATGAATAGATTATTTATTATGTGCAATTAGTGAAACACTAATTAATAAAGCAATTATGATATTTAAGTTGAACAAATCACCACCGTTGATTTATATTTTCTATTAATTCCAACCAATGTGGAACACTGGTTAGAGGCTACTCTTATGACACAATAGGTCATGAGTTCGAACCTCCCCGTTATAATTTTTGAAAATCCATATCTTGACTTGAGTATTCATTTTGCATTCATAGTATTGGAATTAATGCCACACGTGCAAGTTGTAGGGGGTGGTCAGGAGAACCACATCCCTTGATTTATCTTTGTTGGGACAAATCCTGACCACCACTAATACAGGATAACTTATCCTAGCTTTGTTTTGTACTAGCACCAACTTTATCCAAATGCTTCATATGAATGTATTTATAATTCAAGTTAACCAACAAATTACTTAATCATACAAAGTACATGTTTTAATTTCACTCCGCCTCAAATGCAGTTGGATCAAATTTCCAAGAATTTTTTTTCTCTTATGGTTTGTATGGGAACACAGGAAACGTTCAATTGTCTTGAACCCGACCCTAGTAAAGTAAATGATATTCACAAAGAAATGCAGATAAATTCTATTTCAAACTAAAAGTTATAGATAAAAGTTTTCAAATATAATATAAAAATAGTTTAGATATAACCCTCTCTATTTTGATACATCTTTTCTTTGGCGATAAACTAAAAAACGTATAATTTAACTAAACCGTCACTTGAGGTTGAGGATACACAACTGACAACCCTCTCTATATGGCAAAAAAAAGATAAACGAACCGCTGGAAAAACTGTAGAAAAAACTGCATACTCACAGCTATGGGACCCAAAAAACCACTCCTATAAATCTCCGACAGCGGAGTCCACCAATCTGTAAGTGCACGGTTTTTATTTCACAGTTTTCATGGCATCGTATTTAGAACTAACTAGTGTTTTGCCCGTGCTTTGCACAGGCTTAAGTTTATCACCATCATTATCCCGGATAATTACAGTATTACACTTTTGTATTATTTGGAAAATTAATGTATAAAAGTTAATTAGAATTAAATTCCAAAAGAAAGATTATGAGAGATATTGTTGATTACCGGATCTGAAGATTTTAAATGGACAAATTAAAACCAAAGAAAATCTACAAACACTTGTTGTTCAAGAGTTCTTCGGGATAAAGGGTACTAGCGGAAGTCCGAATGTTATATCTGTGTTTGCATCTAAAAAACCAAATGCTAAGATAATACTGTAGACTTGAACTTTAAAAAAAATTAGCCACCCGTTCATGTTCAAGCCATTTCTTCCGTTAAATTGTCAATGATACAGTACAGAAATACGTTTATACACCCACTACTTTGCCTATAATCGATGAAGGTTGAGCTTTTGATGCAGCATGATGATCCATAAGCATTCATTCGGTGTGAGATTTTGATACAACTGAAATTTCGTAACTGCATAGATGCAAAAGAAGGTTTGCTTATGTATTAAATTTTCTAACTTAAGCAATAGAAACTCCAGGTGGGTATAAATGTATTGTTGTGCGCTGGTGGGAAAAAAATGAATAAATCTACTTCTTATCTGCTGGCTCATTAAAGATAACCTCCAGAGTTATCCATCTACGACTGCCCACACTTATGATCCTTGCATCACATTTTGGCATGCACTGCATAAAGAAAAGTGGATCTGTTTAGAACTTGAATATAAATGGGAAAACAAATGCCAAATTATAGGTCGCGGATGCACATAAACACTCCAAAATATATGTAATTAATAGTCTGATCATTCTTAAAAAGGTCAT
The DNA here is from genome assembly GCA_023529315.1 of Papaver bracteatum. Lineage (NCBI taxonomy): Eukaryota > Viridiplantae > Streptophyta > Magnoliopsida > Ranunculales > Papaveraceae > Papaver > Papaver bracteatum. Next base: position 5,624,227 of record JAJJWX010002058.1, on the reverse strand, counting down.
AAACCCTACAGAAAAGTTAAAGAATGGTTACTTAAGCATGTTCTATTTCCTTTATCAGTTGCATCGACCACAACATCTTCACAGATTTTAAACAGCTGCAAATCAAATTCAGTTGGTTGGAGCCATTATCGAGGATGAAACAAAGTGATATCATATAAGCTACAAATTTACCAAAAAAATCAATACATGAAGTAGATTTTGAAGTTGAGAAATATTCAAATGGAACATATTTTTTAAAAATAAACCGGGAAAAATATGAAGTATATATAAAATACAGGAAATAGATTTTGAAGTTGAGAGATATTCAAATGGAACAGATTTGTTAAAAATAAACCGGGTAAAATATGAAGTATATATAAAATACAGGAAATAGATTTTGAAGTTGAGAGATATTCAAAATGGAACATACACCTACTTCATTAGAAATAAACTGGGTCAGCGTTGGTATATACTTGTAGTGACCGAGCTCGAGGAAACTTCAAAACATGAAATAGAGGAAAATCATGCCTACTATATGCCCGTAGGAAAGCTGATCTATAATCATGGTTAATAAACGACACGGTTAGACTGGTGTTTTAAAATAATAGTAGTCAAGCCAATTTGACAAATTTAAATTGATTGTAATAATACTTTTGAATTTATGGACAAAATACAAAACCTCAAACCAGTTTAATGTGTTGGCTGAGCTATGATTATACTTAGTGTGATCTAGGTCGATCATGTTACTTGTGAAGTGCTAAAATGTGCAACATTGATTTTTTTAAATGTTGGAGAAAGTACTCGTCTTTGATGCTCGCAGTAGCTAGGCTTGAACAAATATATAAAATGTAAGGCATTTCGAGAATTCATAGTGAAAGTGCATGTGTTATGCACCTGTAGAAAACAGAGTTATAATCAGCTTTAGCACAAAGTTCAAAGTATACCTTAACAGATCGCATCTAACCTGGTCTAAGTTTCAAAGGAATCAATTAGAGAACATTTAGTGATATCAAGAAACTAATGGGTACCTGTTAGGACAAAGATCACCCCGTGAATCCACTGAACAATCTGAAACAAACAAAACTTATTTTCTTCATTTTAAAAAAGGGCGTATGGATAACAAAATATCAACCTGCATACCGAATAATAAGAGATTAGAATGCACCTTGCAAAATAAAGAGCATTATTTGTTGTCACGTCCTATTAAAATTCCATTTGCAAAATACCAGAAAACCAAAGGTCATTACAGTATTTTTGTTATTAATCCTATAATCTAACAACAATGAAGAGTGTTGACCAAAGAAACTTTAGATTAAGAACAGTAAACATCAGTTAATCATATGCAACAAAATAAGTGAAACCATTGTCAAACAAATAACAATCAATAAAGATCTATATCTGAAAAACAAAATAATAATAATAATAATAATAACCAAAAATGAGCCTGAGGGACAGATGGTAAGAAAACCTTATCTTTGTTAAACCTTGCGATTGATGTACAGCAAAAACCCTAATCGTATCAACCTATCATCACATGTAATATCAAAAAATTGAAACAAATCAACGACTTACAGAACTAAAAAACTGTGTTGGGTTGATTGATTGCAGATTGCCGCGGGATGAAGTGAATTCAAGAGAAACACATAAAACCCTTAAGATGGAGAAGCGGAAGAAGAATAAGATAACGGAGTTACCTTTTTTTGAAAAGATTTTTATAGAGTTTTGAGAAGAGTCCGTCGACTGAGAAGAAGAAGAGCGGAGACAGTGAAGAAGCAAAGTATTAGAGTAATCGAGGTTATCAAAAACCGTGTTGGGTTGATTGATTTCAGATTGCCGCGGAATAAAGTGAATTCAAGAGGAACACAGGAAACCCTTAAGATGGAGAAGCAAAAGAAGAATAAGATAACGAAGAAACTGAGTTTTACCATTTTTGAAGAGATTTTTATAGAATTTTGAGAAGATTCCGTCGACTGAGAATAAGAAGAGCGGAGACAGTGAAGAAGCAAAGTATCAGTGATTAGAGAGTAATCAAGGTTATCACAGACAAATGGAGCTTGCAGATTAGGGTTTGGTGTAAAAGGGCGGTACTAATATGGATACATGATAGAGCCGCATGGATAAAAAAGGAGAGAGAATTGGGGTTGGAAAAAACCAGGTTTGATATGGAAAAGCTAAAATTTCCAATTGGCCTAAATATTATCAGTGGGGCCAGAAACTTTAGAATTTGAGCTTGATACAACTTTTAACCACAACAGAGTATTTTCTCCTGAAACTATATATATAATATCACTATCGTTTGTATGTAGAAGCAATTTGTTTGCATGAAACTCTTAGTTGACTGATAACTCAATGGGCTTTAGCGTTAAGCCTATGGAATACTTAGGTGGGAGCCCAGGTTTGAGAATAGGATTCAAACTATCTGAGACCGAGTGATTGTCATTGTTCTCTTTATTCTTGAGCCATGTTTTAGGGCATACTATATAAAGACAAAAAAGGGTTACTAGATAGTAATTTTATAATCCATTATCCATATATTTTGATTAATACCAAAACTACCCTTATTTTTATTTTAAATTTTTAAATTTTTTAAAATTAAATTTTTTTAAAAAAATTTTAATTTTTTTTTTATGTTTTTCTTTTAAAATTAAATAATTACTTTATTTAAATATAACTTTCCAATGGAAATTACACAGATTTTAAAATTAAAATCTTTTTGAATAAAGTAAAAAAATTATTTTTTATTAAAATTTTTTTCTTCTATTATTTTCTTTAAAAAAATAGTAAATATTTTTTAAAATAATTTTTTTTTTTTTACATTTTTTTTTTAAAATAATTAATTTAAAAACAAAAATAAAAAAAGTAGAAAACTAAAAAAAGAAAAAAAATTCAAAAAAATTTAAGTGACAAATTAAATAATAAATAAGTAAATTAATAAATTCATTGAGGGTAACTAAGTAATTTACCTATTCTTGAATACCCCTTATCACCACACCCTAGTTATGGTAATCATTTTGTATGCCCTAAAAATTTTAGGTATGCCCTAAAACATGGTTCTTATTCTTTCCTTTCCAAGTCTCTTCCTGCTCATTTCATGTTTTCTAGGGATCTTATTCTTTCTTTAGTGTTGTGTAATCCATTCCTAGATAGATGTGACGGAAGAGAGAAGATGACCACGGCATCCGTTCCCGCAAAGACAATAAACGAATCATTGCTTAAAAAAATGGGAAGTCGTGATACTTTTTTACTGTGATTGTAATTTGAGTATAGTACATAGGGGGTGTAAAAAGCGCTGCATCAAACATTACTGTAATGATTATTCAAACGTTTTCATTGTGATTTTGTAATTTAATACATGATTATATGTGTCTTGTAGCCATGTTATTCCTTTCTCCATTGAGTGTTTGTATTATCCATGAATACACATTGAGCCGTATTTCCATCTTTCGTTCCCACTAACTTGTCTCCATGAATACAATATGCTCCACGCCTGAGATATAAGTAAGAAGATCACTTGTTAATAAAGGTGATGTTTAATTAATTATAAAAAAAACTTTGAAATCTATTTTCTTCTACCAAAATAAGCACATCGCAACTAAAAAATTGCCACTTGATCTTATCAAACCTTATACTATGATGTTCGTCGTTGCATCTAAAAAGTTGCACCTGATATTGAACTTGGCAGGGAAGAAGGTGCTACCTTAGCAGCGTAATGCAAATTAATATTACCCCTATCATTAATCCCACAAACCAATTCATCTGGGTGTTCCAGATACAACTAAACTACTGTGGAAATTCTCTAAAGATAATTTCTTATGTTTTTTAGTAAAGAGGTAAATCAGTCAACTAATTGCAAACATTGTTTTTCCCCAAGTAAAACCATTGTGCCAAAAAAAGGCACTCAATTGTGGACTAAATATAAATTAACCATACGGTAACAAATCCCTGCCATAATGACAACCTTTGCTCAGTACCTATAAGCTCAAGTCACAATCAAAACCTACAAATTAATTAGTACCCAAAAGCTAAAATCAGTAAGAAAACCTACGTACAAATAGGTATCTCTAAGCTGTAAACGCCAATCTTCTTCGTTATTCTCTTCTTCCAAAGCAACTTGTGGTGACGAATATTAATCCCGCGTCAAAAAAATAACAGATAGGTTATTGGGCATGATAGGAAGCTGTCGATACTAATAGGTCTTTCTTCCATGAGCTATTAAAGTAGTAAAAAAAACTTATATAGGTACAGAAGGTGGATTTCCCAATTATGAATTGATAGTCGTCATTTTGTACCCACTCAGGTGCATGTTTCCATCGTTTCTGGGAAGGTGTATTGAGGCAATGCACATCTTCTTTCCAAGTGAAACAACGGTACTAACCAGAACGATCCGCCTTCTCAACGGTGCAGTGACGTAGTTGTTCATAGTAGTCAATTGCATAAGCACAAGTTTCATGTGAAGTTATAAATTCGCAGCCACATGAAGTATGGGCGGAAAGACTAAGAAGAGAAGAGTACCAAAAAGGTGGTGTGAAAGGTTGAGGTGTTATTAGCAACAATATCTACAACCGTAACAGTTTGATACCTGAAACCAAATTCGAGGGATAACTGAAATCCGTGAGGGCGCAGCTAAAGTACTTTGGTTGTGAAAATGTTACTGCGCCTACAACCTGTTACCCTGCAAAAAAAACTATCTTTTACAGAATCCGAAACCAGAGATTTATAGAGATGGAGAGATCAGGAGGAGGGAGGATACTGATCCTGGCCGGAGGGTGACTCTGTGAAGATGAGGGAAAAATACCCTTCAAACCATTAGCTTTTTTCGCTTCGGCCACAAAATCCAAATTTGACAAATCTGAAATTATCCCTTCCAAGAAAATATCCCGTAAAAAAATCTTGGCCTGCATCACAGAGACCACCGATATTCAAATTACAAATTTCAATCAGATGTATGAAAAAATTTATTACCCATGAATTATATATTGGGTAAGTAGAATATCCCCATTCGTTGTTAACGTCGGAAAGATATATCAATGGAAAATTCCTTAAAACATCACCTTAAGTGTGTGTTTTCATCTTCGATTTATCTGTATCCAACAGACCATTCTTCATTAGCTCAATTTTTCCAAATACACTTGTATATCCACAAAGGAAATATGTTGAAGTTACTGAATTCATATAAAACATAAGATTACGACGTCAACAAAATATACTCATATTTTTCTATTGGATTTACTACATATATTACTTGTACAAATCTAGCTAACACCAACACATCATGAAATTGTTTTAGCTTTCAGGATGAAAGGTGCACGCCGATATCTTCCTTAAATTTATTAATTACAATGAACTACATACACTGTTTGCTAACAAAGAACCATAGAAAATCAAATGGATGCAAATTCAACAGAAAAACTACACCTGATAAATTGGTATAAAACATAAGATTACAACATCAACAAAATATACTCGTATTTTTCTTTTGGATTTACTACATATATTACTTGTACAAATCTAGCTAACACCAACACATCATGAAATTGTTTTAGCTTTCAGGATGAAAGGTGCACGCCGATATCTTCCTTAAATTTATTAACTACAATGAACTACATACACTGTTTGCTAACATAGAACCATAGAAATCAAATGGACGCAAATTCAACAGAAAAACTACACCTGATAAATTGGTACAAACATTTTGATGCAACATTAGCTTATCATCTCTGATCCCACATATGTAGTGGAACTATTATCATTTTTCCCTATGATTCTGTATAACTCTTGAATTTCACACAAAAAATATTTTAACAAACTAAGAAATTAATACAAATAACAGTGACCTAAGGGTTCTCTGAGTAACACAGAAGTTACTCAAACCTAAAATCGTAAACAACAAAAAAGTTTGATTGAATTAGGGGGTCCATAAATGGAATTGAGAATATAAACCTAAGAAGCACATGTAAACCTAATTTGTATTCCATCACAAAAAACACTTAAATTGTATTGAAAACCTTAAATCAAAGCATACAATGGAAAAGAATTAATACCATGAAACATATATCATTTTTGCGTTTTACCTCTGCGATTCGGATCCATCATAGTTCAGAGCATCTACCGAGTTTCTGATATTGTATTCATCTCACAGAATACCAAAGGAAAAGGAAGGGAATGGAGAAATCTAGAAAGGAGATGAGCAAGTTAATGAGAATAACAAACGGTTTTCCCTACACAATACCAAACGCCACACGTTTGGAGTTTACAGAGGACATGCATGACCTTTAACTATGAGCCCTAGATTTATCTTTGTCAAAGACGAATCTGGACCGCCACTTACATAGGTTAACTTAGCCAAACTGTGCTTTATATCTTAAATTCATCATTCAATTGGTGTTGGTGTCACCCACACTTTTCCTATTTGCCACCTCCCTCAAAATATTAAAATAATTTTTGGGCCGACCGACCGGAGGGACCCGGAGGGAGGGAGTCCCTTTTATTGCCAATTTTTTGTTAAATGAAGAGTAACACAAATGTTCAATTTGATAAAAAGATTGGAAATTCCATGTCCATGTGTTTGTGGGATAAAACTACTTCTGTAGGTTTAGGTAATTTTAGGTGTGTGTGGATGAGAAGTGAATTTAAACCTTCAACAAATATGCTGCATGATGAGTACTTTTGATTCGAGAGATAATCTGTACAATTCTTGCCTAAACCGAAGACATGGCCGTTCCATATTTGTTTCGGTCACAGGTGAAGGATGTGAGGTTGATCTTAGGGAGGGAAGCGAAGAAAGTGTTGAGAGTGTGAAGGTGAAGGCTATTTGATGACTTGTTAACAGAAGGTTGAGCAGGCTAGAAAATTTTGCAGGAAGGCTCTGGGTGTTGAATACGATGGTATTAACACTTGGTTTTCTGTGTTGTTGGAAATAGGGAGGAGAACCTATTTATACAAGTCGATAAGCCTTCATCACGTCTCTCGTGGGAAAGTGGAGGAAGTGGAGTGATGGAGGAAGTGGAGTTATGTGTTAGTGTCACACGGTTGCTTTCCCACTTCTCCTATCATCGCTAACCGCCCATGTTTCCCTGACACGATCTTGTGATGGCGTGTTGCACGCTGCATGCTGTAAACCGCCAGACCAATACCCCAGTTTATATCCCCCAGTTGTGACGTAATTAACGTCTCGAGTGTTTTGGAAAACATGTAGCATGTTGTTGTGGCTTGGAAAGTCAGGATCGGGAAGCTTGATAGCTTGGTGACCTTCGACGATCGAGATTTTGCATCTTGATAGGAGGGGAAACCGTTGATCGTTGCACTAGAAACCCTAATTAGCACCCCTTACTAGAATCGTTGTAGAATTATAGTACGAACTCGGATTTTGATGGTCCGCCCCTCCATTCCATACGAAAAAGAATTTCCTATCTCCTAACGAGGGAATATTTAGGTTTTAAGATCGTTCGGGAGGAGAAAACAGCCCGAAAGCAAAACCCATGAAGGAAATTGATACTTGTGAAGTATCGTGTTGTTTGTAAGCGCATATTGTATGCATGCGGTGCATTAAATATGCTTAACATATTTGAAGCCTACACAACCTTGATGAAAGGATTGCAAGTTGAAGTGACTCAACTAGCTATGTTCAGGCGTTGTTCGGAGGTCGCATGAGCGGGACTCACCTTGGCCGGTTATGCCATGGGGAAGTGTGGAGGATGGTGATCACGGTGATACCTTGTTTTCCACCTAACTCCATTCCTAGGCTAATAATCCAAGCATGCGAACTTGGATGGACGAGATTGATGGAGGAATAACCGTTGGATTAGGGTTTGGAAGGCTTGCAAGCCTCCCTTTTCACCATAACGGTTTTCAGCCTTGGGAGCCGTGCATGGAGTGGCCGATCGGTCCAGCAGGTAGGTGGGATGCCACTCTACACGTCCATGCTTGCTGGAAGCCTATCAGAGCAATCTAATTCGCTCGTTTCAGCCTGCGAAGATGGATGGTCGAGATTAGAAGTGGCCTCGCATGCCTTCTTTGGGCACGAAACGCACAACAGATATGAACACCGGCCGATTGGCATACCTTGGAGGTGGGACCACGGTGAGCAGGTAGGTTTCATCGGTTGGCGACGGCGCCTCAAAACCGTTAATGTACGGTGGTGTTAATTTGCTTGGTCGCAACTGTCGGCAAACCCTGGTTTTAGGGTTTGCGGGTACGCCTCCTTTGTTCCACCGTATCTCAACGTTGGTGACTCCCATAGAGAATCCGTTTGCATCAGTAGGGAGGTGGGTCGGTGAAGAGCATGTGCATGCTTGGTTTGCGACCATAGGCACGATCTAAGCCATCCAAGCACGCCTGCGATGACGGATGACTAAGATTAGAAGGGGACCGTGGATGCTAATTTGGACAAGGATTTAGAGGTGCATGGATATCCTTTGCACCGGCCGATTGGTGCGTTGTGGATGCGGGACCATGGTGAACATGTAGGCACCGTCGGCCAGCAGTTGCGCCTCTCTACGCTTCCCGTTCGTTATCTCCAGAGTGGTTGCCTGCGACCACTTAATGTAAACCCTAATTTAGGGTTTTGGTGCGTAACTTCCAACCTGGCGGCTTTGTGCCTTCCACGGCTCCCATGGGGAAACCAATCAATCCAGGAGGAAGGTAGGCTGGCGGTGAGCATGTGCATGCATGCTACTCAGTCCCGCGTGCGATCTAGGCCATCCGACTATGCTTGCGAAGTTGGACAGATGAGATCTATTTTTGAGTTTGTTTTTAGCAGGTGAGACTAACATGGGTAGTCTTGCATGCGTTCAACGGGGCTAATATAACCCTCCGTCAGTTATCCCACGGGTGTTTGCATGTCGAACACAATGATTTGAGTAGGGCATTAATTGTAATGTTGCAAACCTACAGAAAATCGGGATGGTTGCTACATGCTCCTCTCTGGGTAGGTTTTAATTATCAGGGATGGTTGCACATGCTCCAATGAATTATCATGGAGAGAAATATTCATCACCTGAAGGCTTTATCCTTTGCAGGATGTCAGCTTACAAAAATTGGATTTTTACAATTTTAGCCTTTAAATAGAAATCCTCCATCAACATTAAGTCCCTTGCCTAGCATGCAATGGTTACACTATTGTAGGGTAGGCATGAGATGGTGACAGTTTGCACAAAAATAACTAAGGCTAGGGTGAACGTACTTTTACCACATGGGGAGGGTGCTCGTGCCGAATGCCCTATAGCGCTGGTGGAGTTGTTCTCCCTCAACGAATTTTTCTCTGATTTCAGCTAGGTTTCTGAAGCTAGCGCGACTTGGTTGGTGTTGACCCCTTGCCATCCGGACGTACTCCGAGATAGATGCTTCTAGGGTTTCCATTGGCGTGTATATATACGTATGCACATGAATCCTCTTCTACATCTTGGGATAGAATTTCTGTTCTGCAGAGTTCCATCATGTCAGGCAACAGCAAGTCGTCTTCTTCATATCACCCAAGTTCGTCTGTGAAGCTTACCCACTCTTCATTTCAGTGCGCTTCTGAAACTCGTGACAATCCTTCAACTCATGTGCGTAGAGTTAAGAGGGTCATACCGGTTTGTTCTTTTCCCTTTTCTTTTACGAGTAGTCACCCTTATTTCCTGATCAGGTGAATAATCTTCTCTTTTGCATAGATGTCCACCTGGAACATGTGTAACAGTCATTGATGACGATGACTTGGATAGTCCACTTTATTCAAATTCAGCTACACCTTCACCGGACGACCTCGAGAATGCTGATCTGGGCATTTCATCCTATGAATACTCCAATGCCGGGTATGAAATGCTTGTCTTCTAGCTACAAGACTGTCGGTGGTTTTTTAGTACGAAAGGAGTTTGTCTCCATGTATACAAAAATATGGAGAAAGTATGGCCATATCGCGACCAGGAACGTAATTCGGCATTGCTCGTCTTCTTTGGTTACTGTGGTAAACTGCTTGCTTCCCATGATTGCTGAGATGGAAGGTGTCTTTATCCGCAAGGTAGCTGAATCAAATCTCGAGAAGTGGGAAAACATGCTCTCTACCTGCGAGTCCATGGAGTTCAACGTGAGTTGGCTGCGGTAGCGTCTTGACATCATCAAGGTCGATCGAGCTGGTGAACGTAGTCCCTGCTGCGAAGGCTATCTTGGAGGAAGAGAAGGCTCTGGATGCTGAGTCAGAGAATGTGGATCAGGCGATCCAAAGCTTGAAGGCCCGAAAAGAGAGGTACCAGGCAAGGTTGAAGATGATGCTTTCCAGGGATTACAACCTGTTGGACGACCTCTTCTGAGCTGCGTTGAGAGATTTCCTTCCCTCTCTTTTTCTTTTGCACACCATTGAGAGATGCGAGATTATTATTATTATTATTTTCTTTTGTGTAGATGGATGGAGAAAAATTCATTAATTTTTTCTGAATAAATTAACAAGTTAGACATGAAACGAGAATGCATGTATTGTCATGTCATGGGATAAGTACGGGACAATGATCAGGCGTGATATGTCTTGAGCCATTTTCCATTGACGACTGCTTCCAACTTGCCTCCATCCACCTTAATGATTTTGTAGTATCCAGTGTTGTAAGCCTTGGTAATCACGTAAGGTCCTTCCCATTTTGGAGAGAACTTTGGTGTAGACATGTCTTGTTGGATGTGTTTGGCTGTCTTCAAAACTAGGTCTCCCACTTTAAAACTTCATGGCCTTACAGATTTTTCATACGCCCTGGAGACTCTTTACTCTCAGTACACCTGAGCGTTCCTATGCCTTGATTCTTCTGTAGTCTAGAGTATCGAGCTCAGCGATCCTGCAGTTAGACGCCTCAGTTTCATTCCAGTGGACTCCACTTGCTGCTGCAATCCTGGATGATGGGATTTTGATTTCTGCCGGGAGGACAGCATCAGCCCCGTAAACGAGTGAGTATGGAGAAACTCCAATGGAGATCCTAGGTGCCGTTCGGTATGCCCATAGTTCCATCGGTAGTTTTTCATGCCACTCTCTGGGATTGTCATATACTGTCCGACTGAGAATCCGGATTAATGTTTTGTTGGTGCTCTCAGCCTGCCCATTCCCTTGAGGGTAGTAGATGGTGGAGAAGACTTGTTTAATTCCATATCCTTCAAGCAACTCTCGTACTTGCTTGTTGGCGAAGGGAGTGCCGTTATCGGTAATGATATGTTTAGGTACTCCAAAGCGGCAGATGATATGCTCTTTAATGAACGCTGCAATCATTGCTCTTGTAGTTCCACGCAGAGGAATAGCTTTGACCCATTTTGTGAAGTATTCAGTTGCGGTTATAATATATTCATACTGCTTTGATGATGGCGGGTTGATATTTCCAACAATATCAAGTCCCCAGCTATAGAATGGCAGCGGGCTACTTATCGAATGTAGGGGAGTGGATGGTGCATGGACGAGGTTCCCGTGAATCTGGCATTTATGGCAGCTTTGAACGAAGGCAGCTGCATCATCTTCCATGGACGACCAGTAATATTTCTCGTGTATCTGGAGAAACAATTTCTTCTTTCCTTGATGTTCTCCTTCATGCATCTCTTTTAATATTGTTGAGATCTCTCCTCCATCCAGGCACCATAGCAGATCACCTCCAAAGCTTTTTCGGTACAAAATCCCCTCGTGGAACACGAAACGCTTCGCTCTCTGTTTCATTCTGACTGCCTCTTTTGGGTTAGCAGGAACTATGCCATCACGAAGGTAGTTAACATATGGCTGCCTCCAATCCCCGGTGTGATTTATGTTGAGTACCTCTAGTTGATGAGGTGGTGCCTGGCAGTTTGAGCAAGACTGTTGGAGCGCTCGAGACTGTGTCTCCATTTCTGGCCAGTAATAGCCTAAACGTTGGAGGCGTCGATAGAGTGTCACCACCAATGTTTGTCCACAAATCTCGTTGTGAACACGGTCAAGTTGCAGCTGTGCTTTTTCCTCTCTGAGACATCTTGATAAGGAACTATCCGGATTTCGGTGGTATAACATGCCGTGGAGCATAAAGAAGTTTTGTAAGGCTTTAAGGCTGACCTTTTCTTGAGAAAGTGAACTTCTAATCTCCTGAATGATCGTAGTCCTCCAGTCACAGGTTTCAGCATCCTTGCATTGTGAGAGCCATGTTGATTCCACTGTCCTTCGTTTCACCGTCAGGGTTTCTTCTATGCCTTCGAACTGAAATTTAGAAGCTAATGTTGCCAGGAAATTAGCATGCATGTTGTTGTTATGGCTGACATGAGTTATGGTTGCGTCAACAAAGTAGTTCAGCAGTATCTAAGATTCAGACCGGTACGGAGCTAGAGTTATCTCTTTTAGTGCATACACCTCGTTCATCTGATTAACTAATAATTTGGAATCACCTCTTATTTCCAAACGTGTGGCTCTCGCCTGCTTGGGTAATAGCAGCCCTATAAGGAAGGATTCATACTCCACTGAGTTGTTAGTGCATTGAAAATCTAACTTGAAGGAGTGTGAAAAGACTTCGCCAGTTGGAGATACTATGACTATGCCTGCTCCTCTAGTGTTGTTGCTGGGAGTAGAGGATCCGTCAAAATATAACAGCCAAGCTTCCTCTTCGACAACAGAGATGTATGGAAACTCTCCAGGCAGGTCTTTATGCAATGATGTGGTACCTTCTCCAGGGAAAGCTGCTAGTAAATCCGCGACAGCCTGACCCTTAACATCTCTGGGTGGAGTACACGTTATGTCTAGCTCTGACATTTGGAGGAGCCACTTGGCAACCCTTCCCATTAGAACTAGTTTTGATAGTAAGAATTTCGCAAGGTCTGATTTGGATATGAGCCTTACCTTGTTGGATAGTAGGTAATGCCTGAACTTCTGGATGGAATGTATCAATGCTAGGCATGCTTTCTCTGCTCTCGGGTATCTCAGTTCAACGTCCCTCAATATTCGACTGAAGTAGTATATAGGACGTTCGACTCCCTCATCATCCTCTTGAGCCAGCAAGGCTCCAACGGCAGTGTCACTGAAGGCGGTGTAGATATATAACGGTCTCCCTTGAACAAGAGACTTCATGATGGCTGTAGACGACAGTATGTGCTGAATTTTCCGAAACGCTTCATGTTGGACGCTGGTCCAGTTAAAATCCGCTCCTTTCTTCAGCAGGGGGGTGAAGGAAGCAACGAGTTGATCCAGACCAGGTATAAAACGTGGAATGTAATTCACTTTTCCCATAAAACTTTGCAGTTCCTTCACGGTTCGAGGTGGTGGCATAGTGAGGATGGCTTGAGTCTTAGATGGGTCCACCTTAATTCCCTCAGCAGTCACTTGGAATCCCAGAAACTTTCCAGAGGAGACACCAAAGGCACATTTCAAAGGATTCATCCTCAACTTGTACTCACGGCACCTCTCAAATACTTGTCACAAGACTCCTGTGTGTTCCGTCCGGGCTTTCGATTTGACTACTTTGTCATCTACGTAATCTTCAACTTGTTTATGCATCATTTCGTGGAAAATTGCTATCATGGCGCGTTGATATGTCGCGCCGACATTCTTCAAACCGAAAGGCATAACTGTATAGTAAAAATTTCCAGGAGGAGTTCGAAAAGCAGTCTTACTTGCATCATGCTCGTACATCCTTATCTGGTTGTATCCGCTATATCCATCCATGAAGGAGAACATGCAATGTCCGCTCGTGGCGTCTACCAACATGTCGATGTTAGGTAGAGGAAAGTCGTCATTGGGGCAGCACTTGTTTAAATCTCTGAAATCTACACATCATCGGATCTTCCCATTATTTTTCTTTACTGGGACCACGTTAGCCATCCAGGTTGGATGGTGGATGGGCTTGATGAAGCCGGCAGTTAGAAATTTCTGGATTTCAGATTTAATATGATCTTCCACCTCATGTCTGAATTGTCTTGGAGACTGTTTGATAGGCTTGGATCCAGGCTTGATGTGCAGGTGATGAGTAACCAACTTTTCATCCAGACCAGGCATTTCATCGTACGTCCAGGAGAATATATCTTGGTATTCTTTGAGGAGTTGCACAAGATTCATCCGCTCCTCCGTGGACTGAGTGGAACTAATGAAAATGGGCCTGGGAGACTCTTCACTGCCGATGTTAATAGTTTCGAGTTCGTCAGTTGTAGAGGTGGTACCGTCTTGCAGCTGTTTGGGGGCGTCCAACACCTCTTCTTGTGGGTCTCCGTTTTGACAACATTCTATTAGGTGGAGAGACCGAGCATCAGTGTCTCCTGCTAATTTCTGATCTTGAGTTGGTAACGTGGTTTCCCACCCTACTGGGTGAAGGAGAGTTCCTCGTTAGCTGGGATGCATCATGTATGATTTTTAATAACGTAAGCCAATACTCCTCCTGGATTGACGCCCACATGGGAAGTGGGGTACAATGTACTTCGCCTGGCTCTTCCTGCATAGTTTCCTTCGGTTTGAACAATTTTACTCTGCATATGGGTGCGTATGGAGACAACGATGCAGGTATACGAATGACTTCTTTGTTCAGTGTAGTTTTCAGGCACCGGTGATAGGTTGAAGGAACAATCCTATTGTCGTGGAGCTATGGCCTACCCAGTATCATGTGGTAGTCTGGTTCCTTCTCAATGACTTCGAATTTTACTTTTGATTGAACAGGACCTATGGATAAGTTCAGATTGACATACCCATATGTGTTGGTTTGGTTCTCTTCAAAGTCCGTCATTGTGGTAGACCACCGCACAATCTTGTTTGGGCAAACCTTGGCCTCCTTGAGTGTCTTGAGGGTAATCACATTTGAGGATGCCCCTGTGTCGATGAGGGCCAGTCTGAATTCTGAATCTTTGATGCGTGCGGTTACATATAGGGCCCGATTGTGGCCCTCTTATGCCGTCATGTCTTCCTCTGTAAAAGTAACATTATTTACCGATGCCTCCATCGCGCTTGAAACTTCTAGGCACAAGGGAGTTAACTGTACATCCAAGGCTATCCAGTTGACGGCTGCAAACGTCTCTGTTCGCTGCTCTTTTGAGAGGTGTAGGAGTTCACATAAACTTTCCACTAAAGAAGCGGCTTCCTGATCCACAGGTCTTTGGCCTGTAGTGAAACTGTTGATTTGGGGGCGTTCAGTCCCCAGTGTCGGGACCTCCATGATAGGGCCGCCTATCTCTGACGTCATCTTGATGAGGAGATCGAGTATGTTGTTGATCGCTTCTTTGATCAGGTTCATGTTTATCGTGTGAACCTCTTGTACTCGTGCTAACTCGATCAACGTAAGGATTCTTCCAGCCAGACAATTAGGTGTGCCGTCGGAGGGAACTTGATCATGACCTGAGGCTGTCGAGGTATTCCTAAGACCGACCATCTTGAAATCAACTAAATAGGGTTAGGTATCGAAGAAATCGACTTCACAACCGAGAGATTAACCTCCCACTGTGGTCGCCAATTGTTTGTGGGAGAAAACTACTTCTGCAGGTTTAGGTAATTTTGGGTGTGTGTGGATGAGAAGTGAATTTAAACCTTCAACAAATGTGCTTCACGATGAGCACTTTTGATTCGAGAGATAATCTGTACAATTCTGTCCTAAACCGAAGACACAGCCGTTCCAGATTTGTTTCGGTCACAGGTGAAGGATGTGAGGTTGATCTTAGGGAGGGAAGCGAAGAAGGTGTTGAGAGTATGAAGGTGAAGGCTATTTGATGACTTGTTAACAGAAGGTTGAGCAGGATAGCAAATGTTGCAGGCAGGCTCTGGGTGTTGAATACGATGGTATTAACACTTGGTTTTTCTGTGTTGTTGGAAATAGGGAGGAGAACCTATTTATACAAGTCGATAAGCCTTCATCACGTCTCTCGTGGGAAAGTGGAGGAAGTGGAGTGATGGAGGAAGTGGAGTTGAGTGTTAGAGTCACACGGTTGCTTGCCCACTTCTCCTATCATCGCTAACCGCCCATGTTTCCCTGACACGATCTTGTGATGGCGTGTTGCACGCTGCACGCTGTAAACCGCCAGACCAATACCCCAGTTTGTATCCCCCATTTGTGACGTGATTAACGTCTCGAGTGTTTTGGAAAACATGTAGCATGTTGTTGTGGCTTGGAAAGTCAGGCTCGGGAAGCTTGCTAGCTTGGTGACCTTCGACGGTCGAGATTTTGCATCTTGAGAGGAGGGGAAACCGTTGATCGTTGCACTAGAAACCCTAATTATCCCCTTACTAGAATCGTTGTAGAATTCTAGTACGGACTCGGATTTTGATGGTCCGCCCCTCCATTCCATACGGAAAAGAATTTCCTATCTCCCATCGCGGGAATATTTAGGTTCTAAGCTCGTTCGGGAGGAGAAAACAGCCCGAAAGCAAAACCCATGAAGGAAATTGATACTTGTGAAGTATCGTGTTGTTTGTAAGCGCATATTGTATGCATGCGGTGCATTAAATATGCTTAACATATTTGAAGCCTACACAACCATGATGAAAGGATTGCAAGTTGAAGTGACTCAACTAGATATGTTCAGGCGTTGTTCGGAGGTCGCATGAGCGGGACTCACCTTGGCCGGTTATGCCATGGGGAAGTGTGGAGGATGGTGATCACGGTGATACCTTGTTTTCCACCTAACTCCCTTCCTAGGATATTCATCCAAGCATGCGAACTTGGACGGAAGAGATTGATGGAGGAATAACCGTTGGATTAGGGTTTGGAAGGCTTGCAAGCCTCCATTTTCACCCTAACGGTTTTCAGCCTTGGGAGCCGTGCATGGAGTGGCCGATCGGTCCAGCAGGTAGGTGGGATGCCACTTTACACATCCATGCTTGCTAGAATCCCATCGGAGCAATCTAATTCGCTCGTTTCAGCCTGCGAAGATGGATGGTCGAGATTAGAAGTGGCCTCGCATGCCTTCTTTGGGCACGTAAATCGAGATGCACAACAGCTATGAACACCGGCCGATTGGCATACCGTGGATGTGGGACCACGGTGAGCAGGTAGGTGTCATCGGTTGGCGACAGCGCCTCAAAACCGTTAATGTACGGTGGTGTTAATTTGCTTGGTCGCAACTGTCGGCAAACCCTGGTTTTAGGGTTTGCGGGTCCGCCTCCTTTGTGCCACCGTATCTCAACGTTGGTGACTCCCATAGAGAAGTTGTTTGCATCAGTAGGGAGGTGGGTCGGTGACGAGCATGTGCATGCTTGGTTTGCGACCATAGGCACGATCTAAGCCATCCAAGCACGCCTGCGATGACGGATGACTGAGATTAGAAGGGGACCGTGGATGCTATTTTGGACAAGGATTTCGAGGCGCATGGATATCCTTTGCACCTGACGATTGGTGCGTTGTGGATGAGGGCCCATGGTGAACATGTAGGCACCGTCGGCCAGCATTTGCGCCTCTCTACGCTTCCCGTTCTTTATCTCCACAGTGGTTGCCTGCGACCACTTAATGTAAACCCTAATTTAGGGTTTTGGTGCGTAACTTCCAACCTGGCGGCTTTGTGCCTTCCACGGATCCCATGGGGAAACCAATCAATCCAGGAGGAAGGTAGGCTGGCGGTGAGCATGTGCATGCATGCTACTCGGTCCCGCGTGCGATCTAGGCCGTCCGACTATGCCTGCGAAGTTGGACGGATGAGATCTATTTTTGAGTTTGTTTTCAGCAGGTGAGACTAACATGGGTAGTCTTGCATGCATTCAACGGGGCTAATATAACCCTCCGTCAGGTAGCCCACGGGTGTCTGCATGTTGAACACAAGGCTTTGAGTAGGGCATTAATTGTAATGTTGCAAACCTACAGAAAATCGGGATGGTTGCTACATGCTCCGCTCTGGGTAGGTTTTAATTCTCAGGGATGGTTGCACATGCTCCAATGAATTATCATGGCGAGAAATATTCATCACCTGAAGGCTTTATCCTTTGCAGGACGTCAGCTTACAAAAATTGGCTTTTTACAATTTTATCCTTTAAATAGAAATCCACCATCAACACCATGGTTACTTTTTCACTAGACAAAATTGTCCCTTCTTTTTAGTCCAATTACTATAACTCCTTGTGTATCCTATTTTTAGGGGTATTATTGGAATGTAAACTTTAATATAACATATCTAAAAATCCGTGCCTTGGAATTTTATAAATTTTATCTCGTTGGAAATCTTATAAAAAAAATCTACGCAACGAGTATAAACAACAATATTAAGTTTAGAGTTTTTTTAGAGTTTTACGAAAAATTCGGAGGTATTTATCATTTTAGAGTTTTTTTGAAAAATTCGGAGGTATCATTTTTACGAAAATTTTAAGTTTAACCGAAAAAGTAAAATATAAATGTATATATGTCAAGAGTTTATAAAGTTTCACTTACGGTAGTAACTAAAAACGGGCACCAACATAAAATCAATTCCAGAATTTCTGAAAATTGTTCTCTATGGATACCTCCAAAACAAAGATAGTAAATCCTTTAATCAGGAACTGACACTGAAAGCTCATTAAAAACTGCACATCACACAGGATTGGAATGATGGTTGCAGTAACTCCCATTAGAGGAAATGAAATTACGAATTTGTCTATCAAAATCATGTCAGGTAGTTACATGACACCCATATTAGCACTAAATTAAAGATTCTATATCACAAGTTCACCAAATAAGGGATCACCTACAGATTCGATGATTTGCATCTTTAACCTAAAAGAACTTCTCATTACATTGTATATAATATTTGAGTGGAAATTGCTGGTCTCACATTGAAAGTTAGGCCAAAATCTTGAATTCTAGAGCTTCTGGCCCCCGACCAATAGGAATCGAGGATTTTCTTATTTTTCGTGCGGGCCATACAACCCTAATTGTATTCTTCTCTTCTACCGTCTCCACCGTTCCCGTTTTCTTCCCTTATCTCTTAACAAATGGTCTACAATCTACAACTAATCTTTTCTTCTTCTCTGATATTTTCTCACGCAGATTTTTCATTCTCTCTCATAATATTAGTTATGAATCTTATGATCATAAGTTCTCTTTCTGATTATTTGTTTGTTTTGTTTTATTTTACTTTATAGGGATATACAAAGTTATCGATAAAAACCTACCTAAAAGGCACAAAGAAAAACCTAATAAGTAAATACCTCAACAACTTCAGAGGTCTTCTACTGACATAGATGAGAGACTTTAATAGAGCTCTCCATGTTGCTTCTCTTCTACGATTTCCTCCCCTCGCAGTTTAGTATTTTTTTTGTCTGATCTACGTTGTTTGTTTTGCAGGTTCCTTCGAAGGTATCAAAATCACTCCTGCAAATAGTGTTGTGATATCAAAGGATTTTTTTTTTTTGCAGGTCTTATTATGCATAAATCGAGTTTAACTCTTAACATTATTAAGGTTGTTGTTGCGTCACCTCTTGCTGATCGTGTTTGTATAATTGTTATTTTTTTATTTTTCTCATTTTATGTTTTATGTTATTGTTTGTTTGTTTGACCAATCAAGGTAACAAAAGATATTTCTTTGGCGTTATTTCTGCAAATCTTTATCTGATGAAATGGTGGCGTACTCTCTCTTAGCTGAACTGGGTTGAACATGATCATGGATAATTAAATATTTGTAGAGCTGAGCTAATCCTAGAGGTGAAAAGAGGTGGTATACTCTCTTAGTTGTATTATCTCTACACTAATGTTAAAGTTTTCAGGATTTTTGTCATTTTTTATTCTAAAAAACGAAAAATAAGGTTCACTTCAGATTTAGTCCACAAGGTGTAGACTTGGCCAAAACAAAATTGACCACTTTGTTCGGCCAACTGACATTGTTTAGAAGGCTTAAATAATGAGAAGAATGAGTTAAAGTTCCGTCTTCAAACCCATGCAACAACAAGCATGGATGTAGAATGATTTCAGGCCATGGATGTTGACCTCTACAGGTTTTGAAACCGTTTTGTCTCGCAGATATCAGAAAAAGTGAACATGATTGACACTGCATCTCCCCTGCCAGAAAAATTCGGTAATTCTTCATTCAGTGGAAAAATTGTTATGCGTTTGTTGATGGTGGATTTTAGTTCAGGGCTAAAATTGTAAAACCAAATAAATATATGCTGACATCCTGTAAGGGATAAAGCCGTTAATGAAGTGATGAGTACTTCTTCACTTTACTAATTCACCTAGAATGGAGCATGTGGAAACAATCTCAAAGATTCTCGAATTAAATACACGAAATTCATCCAGGTTGGAGCATGTAGCAATAATCCCATACACCCTGTGAATTTACATCATTATTGATTAATGCATGGCCAGCCTTGTATTTCCTGTACTTCTACACTCTCATTATTTGTGCGGCATGACAACTGAGTGTTGCTCTCAGCAGACCAACACGAATCTCCAAGCATTAATAAGGAGACATGTGCGAAATACACGTATAGGCTGAAACTCTCGGTGTTATACTAGCCCAATTGAGTAAAGCCTCACGGCAGGTTATACTAGCCCCGTTGAGCGTCTCTCACAGCGGGTTATATTAGCCCCATTGAGTATAAAAAATACTAGCCGTGCTAGTCATGAAAAGCTGTTCTGCAAAGACAAGCTTAAAAAATAGATCTCAACCGTCTAACTTCGCGGGCATAGTTGGACGGCCTAGATCGCACGCGGGACCGAGTAGCATGCATGCACATGCTCACCTCCAGCCTACCTTCCTCCTTGATTGATTGGTTTCCCCAAGAGGGCCGTAGAAACCACAAAACCGTTAGAGAGAAGTGGCGGACCCACAAACCCTAAAATTAGGGTTTGCTAAACAAGTTGCGACCAAGCAACTTGAAACCGGCGTACACGAATGGTTTGGTATCCCAACCATCGTCCGGTAGTACCAACGTGCTCACCGTGGGCTCGGATACACATCCAATCAATCGGACATTGAAGATTGCATCCAGCCATCTCGAAATTTGTGCCCAAAAGTAGCATACGAGATCCCTTTTAATCTAAGCCATCCGTCATCGCATGCGTGTTTGGATGGCTTAGATCGCGCCTATGGTCGCAAACCAAGCATGCACATGCTCGCCACCAACCCACCTCCCTGTTGGTGCAAACGGCTTCTTTATGGGAGTCACAGACGTTGAGTTACGGTGGCGCAAAGGAAGCAGGCCCGCAAACCCTAAAACTAGGGTTTGCCGACAGTTGCAACCACGCAACTTGGAACCACCATACATGAACGGGTTGGAGGCGTCGTCACCAACTGATGGCACCTACGTGACCACCGTGGGCCCACCTCCATGGTGAACCAATCGGCCGGTACCCATGGTTGTTGTAGGTCTCGATTTGCGTGCCCAAAGGTGGCATATAAGGCCACTTCTAATCTCGGCCATCCGTCATCACAGGATAGAACGGGCGACCCAGATCGCTCCAATGAGATTCAACTCTACATGGGCTATAAATTGGCGTCCTGCTTGCCTGCAGGACCAATCGGTCCTCCCTTGCACGCCTCCCAAGGCATAAAACTGTTAGGGTGAAAAAGGAAGCTCGCAAGCCTTCCAAACCCTAATCCAACGGTTATCTCTCCATCAATCTCGTCCGTCCAAGTTCCCATGCTTGGATGAATAGCCTAGGAATGGAGTTAGGTGGCAAACAAGGTATCACCGTGATCACCATCATCCACACTTCCCCATGGCATAATCGGCCAAGATGGGTCCCGCTCATGCGAATACCGAACAATGCCTGAACATAGCTAGTTGAGTCACTTCAACTTGCAATCTTTTCATCAAAGTTGTGCAGGCTTCAAGCATGTTAAGCATATTTAATGCACCGCATGCATACAATATGCGCCTACAAACAACTTGATTATTTTACCTAGCACCGTTTGCTACCTTATGTGGGTCCCACGACTCACTCGAGACGTTAATCACGTCACAACTGGTGGATACAAACTGGGGTATTGGTATGGCGGTTTACAACGTGCAGCGTGCAACACGCCATCACAAGATCGTGTCAGGGAAACATGGGCGGTTAGCGATGATAGGAGAAGTGGGCAAGCAACCGTGTGACACTAACACACAACTCCACTTCCTCCATCACTCCACTTCCTCCACTTTCCCATGAGAGACGTGATGAAGGCTTATCGACTTGTATAAATAGGTTCTCCTCCCTATTTCCAACAACACAGAAAACCAAGTGTTAATACCATCGTATTCAACACCCAGAGCCTGCCTGCAACATTTTCTAGCCTGCTCAACCTTCTGTTAACAAGTCATCAAATAGCCTTCACCTTCACACTCTCAACACTTTCTTCGCTTCCCTCCCTAATATCAACCTCATTTCCTTCACCTGTGACCGAAGAAAATCTGGAACGGCCATTTCTTGGTTTAGGCCATAATTGTATAGATTATCTCTCGAATCAAAAGTGCTCCCGTGCAGCACATTTGTTGAAGGATAAAACTCACTTCTCATTCACACACACCCAAATTACCTAAACCTGAAGAAGTAGTTTTCTCCCACAAACAACGTTTCCTTATGAGTTGATTTTCTTTGTTGATCGTTAGTATGATATCTAGACCAGAAATCATCTAACCATCAAGAACTAAGGTCTAAGAAAATCTTGCTTTCCTTGGGTGTGTTTTCTCTTATTCTTTACATCAATTTTTTATTGTTCAATTTTGATTTTGTTACCCTCGCATAATACACTAAGTTGATTTTCTTAATTTACTTATGTGTGTGCAAGGTATCGTTATAATACACTAAAGAAAAGTAAATGAAAAAAACAAATAGCTCTGGCATCTGACTCACTTTAATTTTTTTAATTTTTAATTTTTAATTTTTTTTTTTGTAGTTTGAGTTTGAGTTGAGACATGGTTCTACTAGGATAAATAGTGGAACATGGATAAATAAACTATTGGCAGAAGACGAAAAAGGAAATCAATTTTTTCCGGACGACGTTCCCCAAGTGTTATTGCACGTCTGATGGGTATATGCCACCACCTGAGTAACGAACTCATAAAGTCGACAAGGTTTTTAGAGAGTTATCAAAGGAGAACTGCAACTATTGGTTTCTTGGAGAAAAACTACTCCTCGCAATATGCTATGTCATTCAGGACCAATAGAGATGAAACATCACATGATGTAAAGCATGGTAACTCAGCAGATGCTACGAAAACAACAAGATCGATGGTAAGTCGGGCTAAGATGGAACATGTAATGCATAAGTCATGGATGTCAAACGTCTCTCTACTGATGAGAGACTTCAACATTCCAAGGAAGGAAGCATGGGTGGATGCTGCCAGTGTTGTTGGTCTCTTTATCGTATGAGAGAATATTACATCTTCTTTTAGCGGAATGTGCGATTTTTTTGGTCGCATAAAATTTGAGTTTATGGGGTAGATGTAAAGGCAGTGATGAACTACTCCCTTCGTTTAAAAATATTCAATCAATTTCTTGCATCTGACTCACTTTGATCTTTTTTTGTTTGTAGTTTGGGTTTGAGTTGAGACATGGTTCTACTAAAGAAACTATTGGCAGGAGACGAAAAAGGAAATCAATTTCTATTCCTTACCAAATACTTACTTCATTTTATATTGCAACTGAAGAGAAGGCACCGTAATGATGGTTTGTGTGATTACTCATAGCAACTATTGCAACAATCATATAAATACCGGTTACCCTATAATCTACGAGCATAATCTCTACAAAAAGTAGATGAACCTCTTCGAACACCTGGATTCTTTTTGGTAAGTTATTGGTGCATTATGTTTCTCAAATGCTAATGAGATCATCAATGGATACAACTTCTCTATGAAGTCCAGAACTATCAAATGGTGGACAGAAGAAAATCAATTTGAGTATGTGTGACTCAAAGCCACTGGTGCTGATAATGCTTTACATTGTGAAATGAGAAAAGAGGTATGGGATTTAGTTGGCGATCGTAAAGATGCACTGTTAGATTTTCTTCTACACACATTGGGTTTGTTTTGTGGTTAATGTTTTGGTAGTTTCTAATATTACAGATTTGGTGAGAAGTTACCTATAAAATATTAATTTCATGTTAGTCAGGGGAGAAATTGAGGCATTATTAATGTTCTCTACTCAAGTATATTTAAGATAGATCTTTTAGGAGTTTGCTTAAGGTAATCTAGATGGTACAATTGTTACATGGTGAAAGCGGGGTCACGGAGAAATGAGAGGAGTAGTATTACATGACCACCAAAGACGTTACCAGTATATGTAGTATGGTAATCTCTTCTATTACCCTATGGTACTGTCATGCATGCTCCAAATTGTTAGTGATATCACATGTAGATATTCATTCCATCCAACTTTGTTGCACATTAATTTCTGATTTTATTTTTGATCTAAAAGACCAGTTTGTATCCGATGAGCAGCTGATCATTTGACCCATTTTTGTTAGTGTACAGTTGAGAAAGGTTATGTCCTTTTGTTTGGTCCTCATTTGACTGATAATTTAAAACTTAAACCAGTTGTAACTGTATCCCGTATTATTTTTGGTAAAGCTGTGATACATTTATACATACCATGTGCAGAATAATAACATGTTTCTTTCGAAATAAAATTCTACTTGACTTAATTGTTTTGTACACCTTATTAGTCATGATGATAAATGTTTCAAGTACAATTTTTGAAATGGTTTTGCATGCCATATATTTATTATGACCAAGAAATAAGAATGATATTTTCCAATGGACAAAGAGGCATTATCAGTGTATACGAAAAGAGCAAAGTATGAGTATCATTGTATCAATAGTCCATATTTAATCCATAAGTTAGACAATGAAGGTTTTGTACAAATGTAAAATTTATCGTACTAACTACTAAGATCACTTGAGGCTTTACGTAGTAAACCATGTATCAGTTGTTTGCTTCAAAATGCTTGCTGAAGATTGACAAAAGATTGGTCAACAACTCAATTAACTTAATCCCATGCAATGCACGGGAAAGACACTAGTACTTCAAAATAATGTTATCAGATGACTTGCATCCTTAACCTAAAAGAACTTCTCAATATATACTTTAAGATATTGTTCGTAGACCTGCATAATCTAATCTACTCCCACCATGATAACAAAACTGACATTATTCCGAAAATATGAGTAATATGAAAAGTTTTCGACTACCCTACAGAAAGACGGTAAAAATGGTGCAAAGAATCCTAAAAACTTGTTTTGGGGTATCATTTTATACACACAAACAATCAAATCAAACCAAGCCAAGCCAAAATGTTCTTAGCTATTATCTCTCAATCAGGTTAAATTTTAATATTTAATCGAATCAACAGAAGCTAACTTTTCTCTGAACACCCAATCTGATTTTAATTAATCTGCCTACACCAAATTAAAACTCAATCTGTTTTTTTTTTTTTTTTTTTTAATTACAGATTTTAAAATCTAGGGTTTCCACATGTTTACCTTGTTCTTCCTTTCCTCTTCATCGTCTTTGTAATCAAACATTGCTTCCTAAATCAATGTTATAAACTTTGCCTCATAAATTTCCTGCAAACATCAAGCACACAGAGCAAACATAAATCAACATACACCAACCATTATAATTCCTGCAATTTCAACATCGCAACCCTAATTCTCTAATTTATCAATTCACATCCTCAAATTAGCATGATAACCTTCCTCTTCATGTCATATTCTTAAAACCCATCCCTAACTATTCAATCAAGTTTTGAAATAAATCAATCAACACAGAAGAAACCCTAAATTATACACCCGGATTTACCTTTTCTGTTGTATTCGAATCAACCACACAAACTCACACAATTAATATCACTCGAATCTTGATCATTTCCCTCTTTCTATGATCTCAAATCCTCCATTTATTTTTCTATTTTCAATTGCAGGTGAAGAGAAGAAAAAGAAATAAAGAGGGGAAGAATAAAGAACGAAGAGTAGCTTAGTCCAGTTAAGGAGTGAATAAAAATATTAGCTTCGTCTAGTTAAGAATGGTTTGGTTTAGTTTTTCACGGGAGTATCGTGTACTTTGGCGGTGTTACTTAACGTCCAGTTAAATATTCGGTGTAAACAAAGTGTAACAAATTATTTAGGCACAAATTCTGACAAAAGTATTGTCTACCCACGTTTTTGCTAACGGGGTTACAAACGGCCAGTTAAATACAAGGTGTAAACAGAATGTAATCCAATTTTTAATGTCCCGACCAATAGAGTCCCGCCAAGTGTCCTCTCAAGAATTATTAATGCCCAAAGCTTTTATCTAATTTAATTTTATGGGAGTGTCACACTCACCGTGCAACGTGGGAGCTCATATGACTTAGCATTTAAAAAGAGGGGAGATTTGTTATTTTGTCTGATGTCGCATGCTTAGTTTTAATTACTTTTGATGCGTCATGCTCACAACTTACAACTGATGTTTTATGAAATCTACTTTGGCAAAGAATAGAGTTATTGTTTATTTTGTTTTGTTTTGAGATATAAATGTCTAGGATTAATTTATGAATCCCATGAACACGAAATGCAGTGGAATCTTGAGTCCCAGTAAATTCTTCATCATGTGACAATTTTTTGTATATATTTTTCTTTTATTTTAGTTTATTAATTCTTAAAATCAATCTCATCAAGTCCGAGTGAACGACAAACTTTCTTACCACTATCTAAAACTCGATCAATTTTTGGCGCCGCCGACGCAGACTTGCGTATAAATTTGTTTTTAGGTTTTATTTTTATTATTATTATTTTTGTTCTTTTTTATGCGTTTTGGTATTTTTGTTTGCTTTCAGACTTGGGGCTGAGCTAAAGAAAAAGAGAAGAAGTGCTGAAAAGAAAAGCAAAGCCAAAGAAGGAAAGAAAAGATAAATCCAAAAGGAGTGAAGAAGAATATTTTTGTACATAGTTATTTCTTTTTTTTTTATTAGATTTTATTTCCTTTTATTTTAGAAACTGTAATTAGGATTTATTTTTTGTAATTTTTTGTAATTTTTGGACACTTTTTGAACTTTATTTTTGGACTTTTGGACATTTTTTTTAAACCCTAAGGAAGGGTTAATTTAAATAAAACTGCTGCAGGGAAGGACAACAGTTACGATACTGTCTCGGCCCATCAGGTTTGTACACTGACATAGGAGTCGGTGGCCTGAGTCGAATTCAACGGTTCATCGCCCGTCTGGTACGGGAGGTAAGACTCTATCCACCCATGAATCCCCTATCAGTGGGTTTTAGTTTATATAGAGAATGTCAAACTGGTATAGCCAATACAACGAATATCCAACCGAACAATATGGACGTTACTCTTTTTATGACCATAGTGTAGATAATGGTTGGGAACGCCAACCTTTTGAAGGTTATGGGTCATACCATGGTGAGCCCAATTACTATCCACATGCATACCGGTCATACGAGAAAGATTCTTATATTTCTCCTCAACTAGAGTCGGCACGTAGGATACTTGAGTCAACACGTTAAGTTACTTGAGTCGACATATGAGTCAACTGAGACAAATGACTTAGTTATGGACGAAAGAATCGCAACCAAGAGTGAACCTTCTATACATGATACCATCAGGAAGTCTTGTGATTTGATTCAAAAGCGTTTGTTAGAGGCGCAAAATGCTCGATATAGTGTTTCCAATAGTACCCTTGAAAATGAGGATAATTATTCACATAATCAAGATAACGAGGTTAGAATTGGTAACACTACTTGTTTAGATGAGGTTCGATCATTTTCATGTTATTATAATTGTGATGAGGATAGTATTGATGAAGAATCTGAAATATGTAGGCATAGTGATCAGGAATTTGTTACTCCGATTGAGATTTATAATGATAGTACTATTTACCTATTCAAAAGGACGAGGATTTGACTAGAAATACAACCGTTTTAAACGATATAGTATTTCCTTTTTACGAAGCCAATGATGGTTTAGAGGAACGAGTTTATTTTGAGTCTAGAGATTTAGAAACAATAGTCTTAGACAAAGAAAATGAACTCATAGAGATGAGTGAGGATGAACCTGACTTAGAAGAATCAACTGACCATTTCCAGGAATCTGATGACCTTGAAATTAGGGAATTTGTGACTAGTCTTTCTAGAGACACTGAAAAATATAAGTTTGGGGGTGATTATCATTCTCCATATGCTTTAACTCTTATAAAGGACCCTCACTTGGGACTTGATATATGTGCCTCAACCATTGTGCCATATTACCTTCATACTAGTTTTCCCGGACCTAAAAATGTCCAGAAAGAAGTTCAGTTGTTGGAAACCCATCCTCTGGTTGGTGTGGTTTACCCAGGCAATAATACCAAAATTGACTTTGTTTTCCCACCAAATATTTTTCAACCAATTGTGGGAATGTATAAGTTTTAGACGTTTCAATTATTTAGGGTCGACACATATGCTTAAGAATGACCACTACCATGGACAGCCATGTGAGTCAAATATGATTGACTTAGAGGATCCCTAATTATTCAGGTTGTTGTTATGTGCTTCTAAGTTCTTAGTTAAGTATTTTCAGACTCTTTAACCTTACCTTCAGGATCTTACCTTCGAGGAAATGCAGTCCATGAAAATATTTTATCTAGACCCAGTTATAGAACCTGAACCTGAACCACAGCTAAATGTAGTTGTCTTAAATAGGAAACTAGACAAGGGTGTGCTTTATTTGTTAATTTTCTTGGCATGTTGCAGATTATTTTTACTTTTGATAACCCTATTTGGTTTTGGTGATCCGCAGTTATACCGGCTATTACTTTATGTTTCTATAAGGTGACTAATCCTTTCTTAGTCTGGATGAAGACTTTAAACTTAGCACTTCTTGGGAGGTAACCCATGCTCATGCAACACGGTGATATCTTTCCTTAACTCTTTTCTTCAAGTGGTAACACTTTCTCCTTGTTCATGCTTTTAATTTCATCTTTAGAACATTGAGGACAATGTTGGATTTAAGTTTGGGGGTGGGGAAGAAAATTTTTGTTAGATTTTAGTTGCAATAAATAAACTCCAGAGCCTAGAAATCTATGCTTATTAAGGTTGGCACTAACCAATCTAAGTGGATGGAAACATCTTGGTTGTAGGAGTTGAGGAACCAATCTGATTAAATGGAAACATTTATAGAGTCTATTCATAAAAGCACAGAGCTCGGGTGTTAGAAATAACATGGTAGTTTCGCCATATCTCGTTGAGTCCTTTTCACCTTCTGTTTTTATTTTTATTTTCGTTTAAGTGATTTGATGGGGCCCACGAATCAAGTTGTTACCATTGCTATGGTGAAATAGAGGGATTCAGATACCAAAAAAAATAAAAATTTGAGGCCAGACCATCAGACCAACCGGAATAAATTCAATAAAGTCGATCGATGGTTCCCTTGTATATGCCAGTTGTGTTGACCTATAGTTAGGATTATCGACCGCTGGTCCCCTTGTATATGCCATCTATGTTGATATTAGTCAGACCGGTATCTCATTCCATTAGGATAGGTTCATCTTGGCAGAGGCCCTCATACAGATATGGGAAACACCATTTACCTTGAAACCATCTACGTTTTTCTCTATATCCATGTTCTTGATCTTTTCATGTGATTAGTTTGACTCCGGTTATGATGTCCATAGTGAGAAGTAGAGCTTTGTCACTTACATATGAATTTTAGTATGCTTGAGTGCAAACTCATGTACATCAATTGGAATTTCGCATCAGGGTACTTCCTCCTGTAGTCAATGATAGTATGCCAACCAAGGAGATTCTTTTGTTCCTTCCAAGGTTCTGCGTAGATAGCTAGGGTCTGGAGTAAATATTTTGTGGGTACACATCTGTTAAACCCTCTCGAGACTATAACTCGGCCACTAGGGACACCTAGGGGTTCAAAGGCTTGTTGCACACGCTAAGTGCAATCGCGATGCCTGCGACAGTGAGTTAGGATTATTTTTTTTCTAGATTAGATTTGCTCGAGGACTAGCAAATAATAAGTTTGGGGGTATTTGATAAACACATTTTTGTGTCGGAATTGTCCTCGATGTTTGTATTGTTAGAACTCGATTTTTGTACTAATATTGTGTTTTTATGTATTTGTAGCTATTTTTGGAAAATTCGGCTCGAAAAGTTGATAAAGGCACCCGGAGGACACATGTTATTTGGACTCTCAGTTTTGGATAAGGGGCACCTCAGTTACTAAGGGGCACCCAAATTACTATCGGCACCCCAACGACATGATAGGGGGAGCCTCCCTTTCTTCCTTATTTGAACGATGTTTTTGGCGGGAAAACAAATCATCACACCTGCAGAATTAGGCTTGAGATTTTGATCGAGTTTTAGAGAGACTAAAATGCTGAAATTGATTGGGTTTAATTCTTAGGCCTAAACAGGCCTGATATAGTCGTTTGATTGAACCCAAATTGGCTAGAACTCGAGTTAGAAGGTAACAGAGGTGTGGAGTTCACAGGATTGCTGAGATTTGCTGGATCGGGTTTGGGTGATATTCTATAAGAGAGTTTCATGGTATATGATTCATATAAGTATGTTCCTTCATAACAGGGAATGTAAGGCGGTCAGATTCGAAAGAATAGGAGGATATCACCGGCTTTGGATAAAACAGGGGTAACTCGGGCTTCATGTTATTCTTCCATTATTATTTTTGGGAGTTGCATGAGGTAACAACATGGTTAGCTCTGTACATAACGTGTTGTTATCAAGTTTGAAGTGTGCGAACCACGGGCAGATGCGAGAAAGAGGTAATCGTGGAGAATAATGGAGTAAAGAGATAATATTTGCACATTAAACAAGAGAGATGGGTGCTGCTGAGACTATATAATGAGTTTACAGGAGTCAAATAAGGGGAAGAGAGTTTTGTGGATATTGTAGAGAGCTGTGGCCGGAGAAAGGAAAGTTGCAGTAGCCATTGCTGCACTTTCAGGTGAAGAAGAAGACAAAGAATAGATCATTGTTTTAACAGGCTAGTCATCTTTCTTTTTTTGTAACAGTTACTCAATTGTGACAGAAGATTCTGTAACATCCACAGAGCGTTACGAATCTCTGTTCTATTATAATTCTTCAATAAAAAACACCTTTTTGAGCAATGAATTATCATTTTGAGTGTGTTTTCACCATAGGAAGCTTGATACGGGACGTATATTCCGTTGGTCAAGCACATTCCAAGATTTACTGATATCTTGGATATCTCTTTATTTTACTATTTTAATTATTAGGATAATTAGTTTATTTATTAATTTTATCTTGTTTAGAAGGTTCTAGACTCTAGGGTTTATGTTTATAGGCTATAAATAGCCATTGTTTCTTCCATTGTAATCATCTGCGGCTCGCTATTTTTATCTGATTAATGAAAACTCTTAAGTTTGTTGGTTAAACACCATTGTTATCTCTTTTAACTCTTAAATTAGAGTGTTTTCTCTTTTAACTCTTGGATTAGAGACTTTGCTCCTGGATTGGAGTCTTCTACAATCATCATTAAGGAGTGGATTTTCCTTGTCTTCAAACCGCTTCCGCTTGTGCCGTATCAAAGCTAGACCCCATCACTGGGACGACGGAGGAAGTTGTTTTTCACCTATGTGGTAATTAAATTAATTATTTTATAACTATTTGCATAGAATTTAATTGATTAATGATTTCTATTAATTATTTGTTATTTTGTCTGATGTCGCATGCTTTGTTTTAATTACTTTTGATGCGTCATGCTCACAACTTTCAACTAATGTTTTATGAAATCTACTTTGGCAAAGAATAGAGTTATTGTTTATTTTGTTTTGTTTTGAGCTATAAATGTCTAGGATTAATTCATGTATCCCATGAACACGAAATGCAACGGAATCCTGAGTCCCAGTAAATTCTTCATCATGTGACAATTTTTTGTATATATTTTTCTTTTCTTTTAGTTTATTAATTCTTAAAATCAATCTCATCAAGTCTGAGTGAACGACAACCTTTCTTACCACTATCTAAAACTTAATTAATACATACCTTGTAGTTGAACGTCTCTTGTCCAAATCACCAGCACAGTCAGAATCCACATACCCAACACCCAATTGATTGTTACTTCCTTTCTTCACAAACTCCAAGCCAACATCAATTATACCATAAATATACCTAAAAATCCATTTCACAGCTTGCCAATATCCTTTACCAGGACAATGCATATAACGGATGACCATACTAACTGCATGTGAAATGTCCGGCATAGTACATACCATTGTATATATCAAACTACCAACAACCTCAACATATGAGACTTGGGCCATATACTTTCAATCTTCTTCAGTAGTGGGGGACATATAAACATTCAACTTAAAATAAGCATCAAGGGGAGTACTTACAGATTTAGTTCATTCACAGACATCAAACTTCTGTAACACTTTCTTTAAATATTCCTTTTGAGACAAACAAACTTCACCATTCTCTCTATCATGTTGAATCTCCGTACCAAGAATCTTCTTAGCCTCTCTCAGATCTTTCATCTCAAACT
Source organism: Papaver bracteatum (assembly GCA_023529315.1). Taxonomy (NCBI): domain Eukaryota; kingdom Viridiplantae; phylum Streptophyta; class Magnoliopsida; order Ranunculales; family Papaveraceae; genus Papaver; species Papaver bracteatum. The sequence continues at coordinate 5,591,933 of JAJJWX010002058.1, read as the reverse complement.
CAGACGAAAACTTGTGTATACAATTATCAATCTCTTTATTTTTATCTGATGCAATCAGTATATTATTGAAAATACGAGGGTACCCAAATACACCACAATCTTTTATTTATCAACCTATAGTTCCTCTATCGAATGTGATCGTCTTTGGACAGAGTCGATACAATAAGACCATTCGGTTCACACTTCGTGTGATCGTCAATGGATAAGATATCAAGACAATACAACAACAAGATCACTTGTGTGAATTGACTATGGATACAAAATCGAGACGATACGACAACAAAATGTGTACTTGATAATAGGTTCGGTAATAACCAAAACTCTATAGGATCAATATCAAGTATTACAGAGTTAACGTACTTGTGTATTTTATTTAATTATAATACGGAATACAAAGTAAAAGACATAACAAGATTTTTTTAGAGAGGAAACCTCAAATGCAAAAATAACACGAGACCTAGTCCAGTTTTGAATGTTCTCATAATTAAGTCGCTATAAAAAATCTAATACCAACTTCGTATAGTTGAGACCAAGCAGACTACCCCTAGCTACTTAGTTCCATCAGTATCCTTATGCCTTCGACTTCTAGAGTCACACACTTTAATAATAAGTCCTTTGGATCATATTCCTAACATCAAAGGAAGAATCTGTTTGGTAATCTCTCTAATCAATCTTGCTACAAGATATAGATGAGTCGTTGACAAAGGCTCTTATGTTTAATATAATAAACTACTTTGTCTGGTTAGATCAGTCTATCCTATAACTACTGAAATAGTTAAGTTTATATTCGTACTCAATCGATATAGATCTCAAAGAGAAACTATAATGAATGTCGATCTCACGCAACTAATTAGATCTATCAAAGATAAACTGATTCTTGTTGGATTCTAGCCGATCAAGGTGTTTGCACTAAATCCGCAAGATACGAAAACTAATAAGAATTATTCTTCATCTACAAATATTCTAAGAATACCTATACAATACCATTTGAATGTTCTTGTGGTCAATCACGTACATAATAGAGTCTGTGAATAATGGATTATCATAAGATGTCTTTAGATCTAACAACAGTTCTAAAGATCCCGTCTATACTTTGATCTAGTCTGAGTGAATCTTATATCAGAATAAAAGATTCTCAAGAATAAACAAACTAGGTGCAATGAAAGTTTCAACAACCATTAGTCAATTAAATCAAATACAATCCAAAACTAATAACACTGCAATTATCTAGTTTCCCACGAACGGTACTCGTGGAGCTTCTTGATCCCACATAAGTCGTTAGACGAGCGATCGTAAGAAATTTCACCTAATTAGAATACCTTCCTCTATGATTAGACGGTTCAACCGGAAACAACAAGTAATGAAGTTTACCTGGCTCTTAGGAGACTTTGCTAGAAATGCAAACTTACGTATTTATAGATCAAGGATATTTCGACACCAAGGAATTTCCAAAAATGAAAATATTCTTACGATATGCAATGAATGCCAAATTCGATTTTCCTAATTCCAATAAATGTTTGTCCATTATTTCTAAAATCTCTCAATATGTAATTTCCAATTAGTAAATGCAAATTACTTATTTTTATCCATTAGAGCTATGCATTAATTGCTGGTAATTAAATCCTATAAAATTGTTAGAGCACTGATCGATCAAACTCGCAAGCGTTTCTATCTCAAGCTTGTTTGTCAAGTTAAGTGATCAAAACTATAAGTCTTGGTTTCTATTCTACTTATAGCTATCTCTCGGACAAGGATAGATTGTGTAGTTGAGCTTTAAACTTCACGACGTTCATCAAATGAAGAAGAAGAAATACTAAGGAGAGCTTGTGGAACTTCATCAACAAAATGTATGTGGAGACTGAAACTCATTTATCACTCGGAAATTCTATTTCTACTCTATCTCCTATATTGAGACAAAAGTTGTATAGCTATATAGTATTCGATTATACACATTTGATATTTCGAGCTGAGTTTAACTCGTTTACATATTTCTCGAAATATGTGTTAGTAGACATTCGTTTCAACCAAGTTCATCTTATATTCTTGACGAAAGTCAAAAGATGTTCATTTGAAAATCGTCTGGTAACATCTTATATGATTTGTGTGAGACAGTCATTTGATGTAGACTTGGAATGTTTCGTATTGATTATTTCAATAACTTGAAAATTGCTTTGATGCTAATAGTTTGTTTGTACCAACTATTGTCATCCTCTAAGAATGTTTCAATGATTCAAATAGAGTTTAGAACACATAACCATAATTGGATTATAGACATAGTATGTGTACTTGCATATATATTGATCCAAGAGCGGTATAGTATGCATACCCCTATGCGTATTGGAGAGGTCTGGTAAATTCCGGGAGCCTTGGTATGCATACTTGTACGCATACTGTAAAACTCATTTGAAGTCCTCGAACTATTTTATGTGTACCCGTACATGTACTGAATTCAACTGATGTTTTGGATGTGTGATAGTATGCGTACAAGTTCGCATACTGTCGGACACAATCCAAGTCCGGCTACTTAAGTATGCATACCCGTTTGCATACTTGAGTGGGTTAAAGTTCTAAAATGGGTTGTGACATGAATTAATACATTTATATAATAAAGAATGTAATCTTTTGCAAACCGTGGATATAATGTTCATGATTTGAGTCATTTGAACTAGTTATGGTTAAGATGAATAAAGTTGATATGAAAGTGTTCATATGGCTAACTTCGGTTAACTATTGTTGAGCCAACCTAGTGTACACATTTAGTTACGGTTACCCATATCTAAATGAAGGTACATTTCATTTGTATGTAACAAGCTAAGTTCGATCTAACAATTGAAAGATATTAGCTTGAATCTAATCAGGTTTTCATCTAACGGTGAATATTGATTGCTTTGTTCCAAAGCTATCAAACCCTGATTTGAAGACTATATAAGCGAGAACTCTAGCAACCGGGAAACCTAATCCCCACACCTCATGTGTGATACTAGTTGCGACTAGATTCGATTCCCCTTTAACCTATTTTTTTTCTAAAACCCTCATAGGTTAACGATTTAAAGACTTTATTGGGATTGTGAAGCCAGACCCAACTATTTTCTCTATAGTTTCCTGTTCTGATCTTATTTATACTATCGTGATTGAGTGTTATCTTTTCTAAGTTTTGCTTGAGATTTATCTCCGATAGGTAAGATTAAAATAAGTCACAAACATTTTCGTCTCATCGTTTGTGATTCCACAATATCTTGTTTCTCTTTCATACGATTAAGATTATTATGAGGTGATTGATAATATTTGGATGTTCTTCGGGAATATAAGTCTGGTTCATTAATTGGTTCATGTGCACCTTGATTTATCATAAGACAGAACAAAAATCATAGCGGACTTGTACCGAACCGGAACCGGAGTAGCCGGGACAGGTGCTGGTTCCTAAAACTGAGAACCGGAGTAGGCCGGTACTGATACTGGTTCTGGGATGAGTCCCGTCCTGAACCGTCCCATATGTCACGGTTAATCATAACCGTTCATATCTTTGTCAATTTTACATCCTAACCGTCCCTACTAGGTATAAAAATTCTTATATTATCTATCTATCGAGAACTTTACTTCAGTTTCTTTCTTTTTTTCTCACTGAATACGGAAGAGCTCAAGAGAGACAGCCACTCTATCACCACCATCATTATCATTAGTAATTTAGTAACATCATCTCATCTCTGACTCATTAGAAATAAGGATTCGCTTCTTCTTCTTCTTATTCTTATTCTTATTCTTCACCTGATTCTGATTGAGTAAGGTAATTCTTTTTCTTCTTATTGTTAGATTTATAAGTTGCAACTAGGGTTTGAATCGTGTGATACTGTGATTTGAAATTTTGGGTTTGAATCGTGTGATACTGTGATTTGAAATTTTGGGTTTGAATTGTGTGATACTATGATTTGAATCGTGTGATACTGCGAATGAATGATTGCTATGTCGATTGAAATGGGTTTGATTTTGATTATTTATTTTTTATGTTTGGGGGTAGCAAAAAGATGAAATATGAAGTTGATTTGAACTGAAAAGATTCAATTTTTTTGTTTAGTAGTAAGGATTTGATTGATTTTGAGGTTAAGTGGTCCATACTTGTAAGTTGTATCCAGTTCTACATTTTTGCATACTTGTATGCTGAACTGATTGTGTTCTAATATGATTTTGTGACTTTGTGGGATCAGTAGTTCAATATTTCAGTTGAGCAAGGGTTTTCTACATATGTATGCAAGAGAACATATGTGTTCTGTACGTTTAGACCAAATCATATGCTTTGCTTTGTTTAATCTTGGGTTCTTGTTTAATCGTGAATGCTTTGTTTAATCTGTGATCTTATTGTGAATCTATGAATCAATTGGAGTTTTAAGATTGATTGGATTGGATTTGTTTGTTATGTATATTTATATTTAGTTGATATGGAAAGTTTGGAAACTGATTTGGGTGTAAGTTTAGTTGCACTTTTGGTACCAAACTTTGCTGATTTATTATCTCTGGTGGGTACTGGGTAGCAGTTTTTGTGTTGCACTCGGGTTTGTATTGCCTTCTTTGTTTTAGTTGCACTATGAATTCATATTATGTTTTAACTTTGCTTCTTCTTTTGCTGCTGCAATTGATTAGGAAGCTGCAATTTCTTTGGCCTAAATGTGCATCTCATTTTATGTTTGAAATCTATTGGAATTGCAGGCCTTTGAGGTGCTAAATGGGGAAGCGCAAAGCACCAGATGATTCCAATAATAGTAATAGCATTTATGTTAGTGTAAGAAGAAAATAAACTGTTCCTACACCAAGTTCATCTTAAACTCCAAGTACAACTGAAGTTGGATCATCCTCTCAAGCTACATCTAACACAGAAGGAACTGAACCTACACCAGCAAGTACAACTGAAGATGAAGTTGATGAAAACAAAAAGAAGCACGGTAGAGTGAGATCCAAAGTTTGGTTGGAGATGACCAGGATAAGTGATGCTCAAGCTGAATTTCAGCATTGCAAGGGATTGTATGCTGCTGATAATAACAAAGATGGAACTTCTGGATTACGTAAGCATTTGAATAGATGCCACAAAAATCCAAACAGGAAGGTAGAGAAAGACAAGGGACAACAAACTCTGTTGATGCCACCCCCAAAACCAGGTGAAGATGGTAAACTTATTGCTTATTCCTACAACTATGAAAAGTTAAGAAGGGCTCTTGTTGAGTGGATTATTAAATATGAACAAGATTTTAGAGAAGTGGAAGGGTCAGGTTTTTTGGCATTGATGCAGGTGGCAGAGCCTAGATTCAAGGTTCCAGGGCGTATGCCGATTTATAGGGATGTACTGAAGATGTATGTAGCAGAGAAAAATAAGCTAAAAACTTATTTCTTGACATCTAAGCAGAGGGTATCTTTGACAACGGACACATGGACATCCCCAAATAATTATAACTATATTTGTGTAACCGTTCATTATGTTGATCAGAACTGGAAGCTACAAAAGTGAATACTCATGTTCTGCCAAGTTGAATGTCATACTGGTAATGCAATTGGTGAGAAGCTGGTGGATTGTTTGAAATATTGGGGTCTACAAGATGTATTTGGTGTCACTCTAGACAATGTCAGCGCAAACAAAGTAGCTATTGGGAATTTGAAGGATCAGGTCATTAAATGGACAGGATCACCGATTAGAGCCAAATATTTACATGTAAGTCCATGTTACATTCTTATGTTTAGTTTCTCACTTTGAATTTGACAGTATCCTTTTTGTTTTGTTCTTTCTCTAGGTGAGGTGTGCAGCCCATGTTGTTGCTCCTGTCATAAAAGATGCAGTAAGGCTCTTTAATGTATCAGTTAGAAGAATAAGGGCAGTTGTAAAATACGTTCTTAGTTCTCCTTTTAGGCAAGAAAAATTTACACAATGTGCTTCCCTAGCAAAGGTAGACTGTAAGAAATCTCTGATTTTAGATGTGTTAACTAGGTGGAATAGCACTTACTTGATGTTAGATATTGCTGAAAAATATGAGAAAGTTTTTGAATTGTTAGCACAGATTGATAAGGACTTTCAGGAGAGGTTTATCTTTGAGCAAAGAAAAGAATTTGTTTTACCTACTGATGCTAATATTGAAGAAGCTATATCTAGTAATGTTGTCATAGAAGACGTGTTTGAGGATATCGAAGAAGAGGAAGAGGTTGAGAATATGGAAGAAGAGGTTGAGGAGTTGGATCCAACAAGCAAGAACAAGGAAAAGATGAAGAATAAGAAGAAAAATATTCCTCGTCAACATGCTCCTTATCAAGAAGATTGGAAATATGCTAGAGGTCTTGTGAAGTGTCTAAAGGTATTCTTCAATGCTATTGTTAACTTTTCTGCATCTACACAAGTCACTACTCATATGTTCTTATGGAAATTGTTACTCGTCAATGAACAACTAGCAGAATTTAGAAACAATGTAGCATCAGATCCTTTTATTGCTTGTATGTCTCGTTTAATGAGTGCTAAGTACCATAAGTATTGGGGTGTATATGAATCAATGAATTCTGTAATATTTATTGCTCATCTGTTGGATCCAAGAGAGAAACAAAAGGGTTTAGAATTTTCTCTTAATTGTTTGTATGAGTATAATACATGGGAGGTTCAAAGAGTTATGAGAAAGGTGAAATTAGAATTTGAGGAACTCTTTGAAGATTATAAGTCCTTGTATTCAGTTCATGAAGAGGGGTCAAGTAGTGATGCTCATACTGTTTCCAATCTAGTTAGTGTGCAATTTGTTGGGTTGTTTGCTAGAATTTAAATCAAGGAGGCAACATCATTGGGACACCCCAAGTTGTGTTGAAGAGGCAAGAACAACTAAGCTCGACAGGTATCTAACGCATGTGATTGAAGGTGGAATGCATGAAATAGGTCAACCTGACCAGTTTGATATATTGGCTTGGTGGTAGGAAAATGCAAGCAGGTATAAGATACTTTCATACATGGCAAGAGATATATTAGCCATGCATGTATCTTCAGTGGCCTCTGAATCAGCTTTTAGCACCGAAAAGCGCGTGCTGACTCCATGGAGAGCTTCTATGTCTACAAGGATAGTTGAAGCATTGCTCTGTACACAAATCTTTCTTCAAAAGCCCATTGATCTTGATCTTCTATGTGACTATATACCTGATGATGCTGTTGAAGATGAGGAAGGTAATATATTAGGTATTCTTCTATTTTATAGAACATACTTTCCAAGTTTTCTTGTATTGCTTGCTTAAATTCTTGTTTTACTTTTTTTCTTGCAGCCATATGGGATTCTTTGCTAAAATAAGCTTGATGTAAACCCCATGTCAGTGTATCCAATGTCATCCCCCATCCTTTGCAAGCATTGGATTTCAATTCTTGTAGTTGTCGCAAACTTATGGAACTGACGAACTGTTGTTTTTAGTACTATGTTTTGATGTTGAACTTTGAAATTAAGTGTGTGATACACTGGTACTGTGTTATTTTGAACTTTGTAATATTGAACTTAGTCTTAGACTCTTAGGTTCTTCCTTTACTGTCATACATAAGATATTACTGTCACTGTGTGTTTAAAAGTTCAGGCAAAAAACCGGTACCGGAGTGGAACCAGACCGGTTTTACCAGGATAGGTACAAGTCCAGGTACAGGTACTCAAAGTAGAGAACCGGTCAACACCAGGTACAGGTACCGGGTTCACAAGAAACCCGGACCGTACCGTCCCATGTGCAGCTCTAGTTGTGGGTGAGATAAGCTAAGGGAATCAAGTGCGTAGAATCCTGCTGGGGTTTATAGACGTAAGGAGCGCAACTGTACCTTGATCAGTGTGAGATTGGTTAGGGCTCAACTACATTCCAGTACGAATTTCATTGGTAGTAGGCTAGTGTCTGTAGCGGCTTAATACAATATGGTGTTCAAAGCTGGACTAGGTCCCGGGGTTTTTCTGCATTTGCAGTTTCTGGTGTCTGTTTTATTTCTTTTCCGTATTATATTTGTTATATAATAGAAATATCACAGGTTGTGCATTAAGTTTAATCAGTTCTTGAATTCTGCCTTTGGGTTGTTGATTGAATTGATTGACACTTGGATATTGGTTTTTGATACCGTCCAAGTTGTTTCATATATTAATCAGTCTCACGGATTTCTATCTGTTCGATTTGCTGATTACATTAAGAACGTAGATATAATTATTTGATATACTTTTCTAAAGATTGAGTCTGACTGTCTAGTTGATTCGCTTGAAAATATATTGGAGTTTTTCCATATAGATTGTTAAACGAAATATTAGATCCCCTCTTTTTCAGTTGGTACCAGAGTAGGCAAACACGTTTAATACCTCATAAGTCTGTGTTTTGAGCAATCTGACTCTACGGATAATAGTGTTATCTCTGATAAACGCTTCGTTAGAAATAAAAGTTTTGTTTCTATGAAATATATTAAAGAGAAAGATTCGCAATCTCGAATATAGACGAACCTACTGTTCCAACGAAACATACTTGCATTGACAAGTGTTACCCTAATTACCTTACCGACGAGTCTGACTCTGAAGTTGAAAAGGAAGCATACAAAGAAAGTGCAGTTCTAAAATTTGTTAGAATCCAGGATGATGAAATTGATCGCTTGGAACACAAAGTCAATATCCTTGTTGGTATGGTAAATGAGAGTGACTCTCATCTAAAAGTCCTTCGAGAGGAAAATGCCTCAGTATGTTCTTCACGAACTCTGCTTGAGGAAAAACTCAAAGAGGATACTTTGGAAAATAAACATCTTTTGAGTAAAGTCTCTGTTCAAGAATGTTTCAAAGAGTCCATTATACCAATTGCTTCTAATTTAACTGTAAAAAATTCAGTCTCAGAAGCTAAATCGAAATCCCTTCCTATTGGAAAAGATGTGTTTTTATCTTCCTCTAATCAAGGAAACTTCACATCACATGGAATGAAGAAATCTCGCGACGATGTTGTTAAGATTATTCTATCTAATCACCCAGGTGGTCAGAAAGTGTGTCTCTTTGGTGATTCAAAAGGACATATTGAACAAAAGGAGGAAATCCAGGTTGAATGACAATTTTATTGTTCAACTTCAGCACATCTTAGATTTAATACTCAAAGGTGTAAATGACATCCGTATGTCTAAACCAATAGGTTTTAGTACACACCCTTTGTATCCTACCAGGAAAGTCAGTTCGATGTGTTCCTCAAATGTTTAAGAGCGTGACAGACTTCTTAACACAAATCGTCCAAGAAGAGCTCATGGATATTCTTCAGTTAAAAAGAGAGATAATGTTGTTCTTGATGTGAAAAAGGTACCAGAAGAAGGAAGCAAAAATGGAGATATGGAAAAAAACCTAAATCTGATGATAAAAGGATACAAAGAGATCATCAACAGGCTGTCAATTCCTTCTAGACTAAATTCTTCAGGTAAGAATCCATATTATGCGTTGTATTTTAATGATAGTAAGTTTTATGATAAATTTTCGCATCAAAAAGTTTTTCCTCCAAAGATTAGGAGAAAGAGGCTTAACCTAAAACAACATTCATTTGATGAGCTCAAAGCTCATACTTGTGCTAATTTATTACAAGGTTGATTTCTCACTCTTAAAAAAAAGATCCTGGTAGAGTGAGATAGGATCGGGTATACTTGATGGCAAAATATTTTCTGATTTTGTAGCTATTTTCTTATTGTTCTTAGCTGGATTATCACTCACAAACATTTTTGCATAAGAATTTGTGTTTGATTTTGTCTTTTTTTACTTTTAATTTCTCGTTGAAATTTAGTTATGTCAAAAATGCTGCTCTTATGCTCTAGATTTTTCTCCTGTGAGAACTTAAAATTTATTGAGCTAAGACTTGTGAAACTATTCACTTAGCAAAATTTTGTTGTGCAAACAGTTTTCTTGGTTTGCATTTTCTGTGGCGTCAGGGCCTTTTGCTTATGGGTCAAGTATGTGTCTGTATAGGTACGCGTGTTACTTGTCACGAACCTACTGTGGATATATCATCGTCTCGAAAATGTTGAAACGTATTATTTCTCCATCAAATACTCAGGAAGGGTACAAAGTTCAACTGGACAGATGAATGTGAAAAGGCTTTTCAAGGAGTTAAAGGATATTTAATGAACATATCTATCTTACAGAAACCGGAGCCAGGAGAAGAATTATTGATCTACCTTGCGACAACCTCGCATGCATTAAGTGCAGTGTTACTACGAGTGGATGCGGGAATAGAAAAACCAATTTATTACATAAGTAAAACATTTAATACCACAGAGAAAAATTACTCAAAGATTGAAAAGTTAATTATGTCATTGGTTTATGCAACTTTTAAACTTTGCATCTATTTTCAAGCACATACAGTAAAAGTATTAACAAAGGTACCAATTGAGTCAGTAATGAAGAATTCAAAAAGATCAGGCAGGGTTGAAAGATGGAATGCACAAGTAGGACACTTTGAAATCAAATACGAAATCCTATCCTCGCCAAAATCACAAGTTGTAGCAGATTTTTTAGCAGAGTTTCCTCTAGAAGATGATGAAGCTGTGGAATAAATGATGGACATATAAGAAGAACATGGAGACCCAAAAGATCTATTAAAGGAACCCAACATGTGGGAAATATTGGTGGATGGATCATCAAATGGGGAAGGTAATGGAATTTGAGTTGTTTTTATCTCGCCAGAAGGAGAAAAAATGGCTTTTTCATTTCACTTGGAATTCATGTCCACTAATAATGAGACGGAGTATGAAGTTGTGGTACATGCGTTAAAATTCGCAATAAAAATGAAGTTGAAGAATGCCAGAAACTAGTGACTCGCAATTAGTTATTCGCCAGATAAAAGGAGAATATACAACAAATGAACCATCTTTGAAGAAATACAAGAAACTTGTTGAAGAGTTGTCTGCGAGAATTCCAAAAATCAAATGGAGACATATATCAAGAAAAGATAACAGACTCACAAATGCTTTTTCTTTCATATCTAGCATGATGATAAACCCAGCTGCGAGATGTATAAAAATTCAAACACTTGTATCACCATCAATCAATAAGGAAGAAAAAGAAGAAGCAGATGTAATGATGATAGAAGGTGGAGAAGAAGAACCGAGAGACAATATTGCAGATTGGCGAGTAGAACGTCATGCATATTTGGCGAGAGGAGAGACACCAAAAAATAGATTAGAGGCACATAAATTAAAAATCCGAGCAACAAATTATGAATTAAGATATGGAGTATTATATCGCAAATCTTTTAATGGACCATCATTAAGATGCTTGACACGGGAAGAAGGAGAAAAAGTGTTAAAAATGTTGCATAGTGGAGACGCTGGTAATCACAGTGGGGGAAGATCTTTGGCATACAGAACAAAAATGAAAGGCTATTACTGGCCATACATGCATGAGGACGCAAAGAAACTTTCAAGACGTTGCGAAGATTTTCAGCGATATGGAAAGAAGATACATGCACCAGGGGCACTACTGTCATCTTCCACAAGTATATGGCCTTTTGGAAAATGGGGGTTGGATATTGTGGGACCATTTGTGACCGGTTCTAGATAAAGAAGATATTTGATTGTCGCTACAGATTATTTCACAAAATGGGGAGAAGTAAAGGAAGTACAACACATTCGTGACAAAGACATTTTTACATTCATATTTGAAAATATAATTTGTAGATTTGGGATTCCTGCACATTTGGTCTGATAATGGAAAGAAGTTTGAAGGAAATAATATAGAATTGTTACTTAATGCATTTAAGATTAAATGTGGAAAGTTAACACCACTATATTCACAGGCCAACAGACAGGCAGAGGCAACAAATAAGACAATTGCAGATATATTAAAGAAGAAATTAGAAGGACACCACAGGGCATGGTGCGAGCAAGTGCATAATGCAATATGGGCTTACAATACAACTATACGGGAATCTACTGGAATGTCACCTTTTTGTTTGACATATGGGGTCGAAGATGTGTTACCAACAGAAGTTGCTATTCCTACAACAAAAAGATATGATTCTAAATAAACTTGATGAGTTAGAAGAGAAAAGAGAAAAAGCTTTACAACATATGGAAAATTATCAGCGGAGATTAGCTCGCGAGTATAACAAACGTGTCAAAATACGTGAGTTCCAACCAGGTGATTTAGTGTTGCGAAAAACACCAGGTTATCCGCGAGAAAATGGTGGAAAGCTGGCGAGAAAATGGGATGGACCGTACATCATTAAAGAGATAGTTGGAACTGGGGCATACAAGTTAATGGATCCAAAAGGTAGAGATGTTGGTCAAAGACTTGATAGACCATGAAATAGATTATATCTGAAAAGATATTATCAATGACAAATTCTGCGAGATTTGAGATGCTGGTATATTATATGATGAAACGGATAATAATTTTTTTTTAATCACAACTGTGAGATTCTTAAAGTGACAGAGCAAACAAGAAATGCGAAAATATCGCAAGAAACGTAAATAAAATTTCGCAGATATTAATAGAATGTGACGAACCTTTATGGCGTACACCCTAGTTCGCGAATAAAATTTCGCAAGAGGCAAATGTAAGACCTAAAGTACGTCATATAAGGGGGTATATATTTGAATGGATCAGGGATAAGGTTATACCACTGCTGGAACCTGATTCATGGAGAGATGGGGTCCATCTCCATAAGAGATACCTATCTAGGAGAGGTACCTTGAATTTCCAACTATATATATAAGGTTATACCCTGGTTGGACGACCGAGGGTATCTCTTAAGGAGTGCATAATATGACCAAGGCGCCAAGGTACACGGTTGAGCCAAGGGTGCCCGGGGCATACGAAACTACCCTGGCCATTCTTGGAAAGTCTTGGCTATGATGCACTCGGCTTGAAGAAAACCCCACTTAGGGTGCAGTCTCGTAACTATAAGCCATATAGGCAAAAAGGATAAGAGGCTGCGAAAAAAACTGGTTGATGTTAAGACCGAATGGGAGGAGCTAGTCTTGTATGGCCGATGTTCCCTCCTTGAAGGGGCAACCAGGGGGAAGATAAGGGCGGCACCCTCCATTAGGGGGATGATAAGTGTCTAAAGACGGCAATGTCATGAGGATTTATGTTTGCAAGAACATATAGGCATGTCATATTGTTACGTGACAAGTATTATAGAGAGGCAACAAGACATGAGAAAAAGTTATGATGAGATCAATGGGTTTTTAAATGAAAGTGTAAAGACGTCCTGCGATTTCATCGCAAGACGACAATGTCATGAGGCTTTGTTCTCGCAAGGGAGCTTAGACTTGTCATATTGTCTCAATACATTGAAAGAATAAATATAAGGCAAGATCAATGGGTCAATACATGTAAATGTAAAGACGTCCTGCGATTTTGTCGCAGAAACAAAAAGATGGAAAAATAAAACCTTTAACTAGGAAGGAAAAATGATACCAACAGAATAATCCCAAACATTAACTATTTTCTTTAAAGAATGCAGGAAAGATTTGTTTATCGCAAAAGAGATACTGAGAAACAAGTACTATTCAAAATTTCTCAGAAGTATTATTCAAATTCTCTCAGAAGGATTATTTACAATTTCGCAGCACTATCCATAATTTCGAAGTCCTACTCGCAACATTGTTCGTGGCAATATACTAAAATGCAGGAAACACTTGTCCATTACAAGAAAGATAATGAGGGGCAAGTATGGGAATTGATAAACAAATATCATTATCTTTCTTGAAAATTTTCAAAATAACATAAAAGTAATTGAATTCCAAAGTTGCATAAAAATACATTACTCGCAAGAAAGAGGAAGTAAAGGAAAACAAAAACAAAACTCAAGCTTCAGTATTGGTCTCGCCAGCTTCATTATTTTTTCCAACGTTATTAACTTCACCAATATTCTTCTCATTATGATTAATTCGAGCTTCTTCTTTTTCTAACTCTTCACCAGCAATTGCTTCACCACCAACAACAACTTTTCTAGGGGGCTTTTTTCCTTCTTCTGTTGGGTCTTCTTGAGAAATATCTTCTTCATCGGTTGCATAATCTAGATCATCATCTAAAGGAAGAGGAATTTCATCATCATCTACTTCTAAAGGCTTGATGGTTACAGGGGGGAGAGAATTGGATATCAGACTGTCATTTACAAGAACTTCAACATTAAGATGAACTTTACGAAGGAAACCTATATCGCGATTTCTAATCTTCATATTCTTGAAGTATTCAAGATAGTCATATCTTCTCTCGATCGCGAGATTGAACAAGATGAGAAGTGAGAACTCCATTTTCTTTGCAAACCTTAGCCAATTTGTCAGTCAGATCAGCAATGGTAGAATGAAGGCTTTTTTCGGATTCTGCGAGAAAAACAAATTAACATAAAAGACATTCAGGTAAAGATCTCGCAAAAAGTATAGCAGAGAAATTTAATAGAGAGATTAACAATTGAGGCAGTCAAAATGACTACCTTCCTTTTGCGAAGTTAAATTTTGAATTAGTGTTAAGAAACAATTCTCCCATTGGTTCATGGCATCATCAAATTTATCCCCAACTATACCCTTCAGGCGAGATTTTATATTTTCTTCTTTGGATAGGATATACAAATTTTCTTTTGATAATAAAGAGTAAGATTCTTCTAATTGGGAATATTGATCTTGGAGTTTACTGGCCTTTAAACTTAGAGTTATCCTACCCTTGATAAGTTTATCTTTCTCAGCGGTATATGATTCGATTACTTCCTTGAGTTCATCTTTTAGTAAACGAAGAGATTGTTCTTGATTATCACACACTTTTTGAAGAATACTCAATTGTTGCGAGGAAATCGCCATCATGTTCGAAAAACTACGTTTTTCTTGAGACAAAGTTTTATTTTCATCTGATAAAGATTTCATCGCCCAGTTAGCCTGGGTTAACAAATATGAGAGGCGAGTAACTTCGCTACATAATAAATTTTGCCTTTGCAATAATTGGCCATTCTCATTAGTAAGATTTATCTATTTGATCGATCGAGTATGTGTGAAGATTGTCTAGTCTATTATATTGGTACATCCAAGAATCTTTCTCAGCGCGGGCTTCATCAGCAATAGACTCAAATTGAAATCTCTCCATGATTCGTTTCTGATTTAAAGCTAAATATGCGAACCAAGAATTTAAAAATGGAACTGAGTACAAAAAAGATGAAAATTTTCTAGAAAAGAAAAACAAGAGACAAAGGCAGGGAAATTATACCTTTTAGTTCATTATTTTTACCGCGAAGATTTTCGCAATCAAGTGAAGAATTGTGAATCTTTTGGTAAAGAATGTCACATTCTGAAGTCTTGGCTTGGAGACTTCTTTTTAAAGTTTCAACTTCATTTTCTAAAGATGCCTTTGAAGCCATTTGGTTAAAACCAAAATACTTACCTAAAACCTCGCAGACACCCTGCTTGACAGGATCAGTAGAAGACTTCTTAGCATCATCTAAAATATCAGACAAGACTTTAAAGGCAACATCTACTCCTACTGAAGTTTCCTTAGAAGAATGGAGAGATGCAAATAGTGAAGTAATGATAGTAGAAATATGGAGATTTGAATCATTCACAATAGTTGTATCATTAGAAGGTGGAGTCTCTGGAAAAGTAACAGTTGGGAGTGACATAGGAGTGGAAGAGGTTTTGTTCATAACAGCTTTAGGAGTCTCATTTGTCTAGAGATTAGCTGAGACAAGGTTATTGGTAATGATATTCTCGCAGATAGGGGATGGAGGTTCCATTTGCGAGGTTGTAGGAATAGAACTCGCAGAAAATGTGGGAATGATAATGACAATATCAACAGTTTTATCTTGGCGAGATCGCTTGAGAGGTTTAGCAGTACCTTCGTCATCCTGCGAATAATAATTTAGATAAGAAACAGAGGCAACAATATTGTTATTAAGAAAACAAATGTTTCTTACTACCTTATGACTCGCAGGCTTCCTTTTCTTTTCAGCTAGTTTTTTCCGCGAATCTTTAAGAAGATTAGGGTTTTGGATTACAGGCCGGGTGTTAGGAGTAGTTCCACTGAAAAGAAAACACAGTATTAAAATTACAAATAATCCAGTAGAAAAGATTGAATAATATGGATGAACATAGTTCAGACAAGCAAAATCGAGTCTAATAATTTTAGAAGAACACATACCTTGGTGATTCCATTAAAGCAGTAGCAGGTGAATTTGTAGAAGAAGAAAGTTGCAGATGGGAAAAGTTTGCAGGGAACGAAGAGGTGAAGAAGACGAAGAAGTAAAAAAAGAAAAATATTTCTTTGACAAATTCTCTCTTTTATAGACAGAAGAATGTCAACCGGATAATAAAGGATTAACCGGTAAAGAAAAGAATATTCAACACGTGTAGGCGGTTACACTTAATTTACGGGGTTTTATCGGAAAAATAAGATGAGAAAATGGGTAGCTGCGATTTTAAGAAAAGATGAATTTCTCATGATCTTTTCCTCTTCGCAGAAAATACATGAGAAGAGGCAAGATGTAGGATCAGAATATCTCCATGACATTATTTCTATGAAATTAACAACACTTCTGCGAGTACTTCTGCAACACTTTGCGAGCATCATAAGATAACTTAAAAAGTGACGTAATAGATGACGATGGGAAAAACACGAGAAGAGCATGATGATCCTGCGAGGATTACAACACCTGCGAGAACTAACATTATAACTGTTGTGATAATACCGCGAGTCAGATCCGAAATTAAAGGACAGCTTAACTGTCATCCATTATGTAACTACCCTATATAAAGAGACCTAGTAGATTCAGAGAGGGGGGATGAATTTTTGAGCGTTAAGAAAGTTTTGAGGAGAGAGAAAATCCAAGAGAACAGTTGTATTCTTGATTTCTTCCATTTCTTGTAAACTTTTCTGAGAATCAAATAATAAAGTGTTGTTTTTAATCTTCAAATATGTGTTGATTATTGTGAATTCTTGTGAAGGGTGTAGTGTAGGTTTTCCTGCAACTACATCTATCATATGTCTTTATGCAAATATTGATGAAAGATAGAAACTTTTGACTCCAAATATTAAGTCTATTATATGTCATTATGCAAATAGTGGTAAAAGATAGAATGAATCTTTGTCTATTCTGCAATATTGGTCTTTCCCTGATCCACTTCTTTGTGTATGTACTATGTTGCTCCGTAAGTTTTCTTGTGTTGAGCATGGACAATTGTATTAATCATTTCCTTTGTGGTTAATTCAATTGAGATTTTTGGATACAAATTCATGCTTGTTGTGATTTGATTATATCCAAAGAAATCCTTCTTTTCTTGTAAAAGTAAGGTCGCTCTTGTTGTTTTTTCAGGAATGACATTTTATGGGGGAGAGTTCTTAATTGAACTTGTGCTTCATTGCAAATCTTTGTGGCGAGTGCCACTGTGGAATATTGTAGGAGTTTTCTTGTATCTTTATAAACTCCATGATGAATACACTAAGTTTCGACTATGTGAAATCATCGAAACAATGTTGATATGTTCTCTTTTGGTCATGTAAGTATCTCTATGAAAATTTTATTAGGATCCCACTAGTTTTCGTACCTTTGCAAATTTATATTGTCAAAATGGGGAGAATTAATGTATAGTTCACACTACAAATACATATGGTTTATGGATCATTATGTAAGGTGGAGTGGTTTTCATTGTGAGATGAAGTATTGACTAAGGGGGGGGGGGGTGATAATATCTCTATGGTATTGTTGTCAAAGTTGTGACACAATTGAACTTTGATGATGTGTAATAATACTATGACATTGTATAACAATGATTGAGAACAAATGTTTTCTCATTGTTATGGCTATGGATCTTCAACAACTATGATGCTGAGATGAACACGTTCAGAATCACTGGAGTACTTGGAAGTGACGAGGATTTCGAGTAATGTTGAAAAACCAAGGAGATCAATCATTTAGATGAGAATCTACAAAGTTTATTTATTTTATAATCCATATGTATTGATAGTTTTGTCACTAAAATTGACAAAGGGGTAGATTGTTAGAGCATTGCTCGGTTGAACCCACCAAACGTTGGTATGTCAAGTTTGGTTGTCATATTTTAGTGAAACAAAACTCATTTAAGAGTCACTTGATTTATATGTACTAGAATCAACTTCGTATAGGTTAGCTTGAAAGTATTAGGATGAGACATTACAAGTATTGCGAAGACTTGAAGAAGTGAATAAGAAGACGGAGCTACAACAACAACATAATCCTTCCACTCGAGGTTAGTGATATTTGACTTGAACTATTTCATTCCCTATCATATCTTTCAAGTCGTGCATACTGAAAATATAAAACTGCGAAGCATGAACACTCTAGATAGACATAGTATTAAGGAATACAATACGAAGTTTCTTTCTTAACCATTAAACTTTGTATATAAGACATAAACATAATCGTACGAATGCTATTGTGATTATGTATGGGTATGAGGTGAGGATTTCATCCTAGGGAACAATGTTTACATGTGTTCTAAGGAAGTAAGTTCATGATACGTGTTGTGAACCGAAAGGGAAATCGCCAGGCGTTATTGGGGTTGTTCTTCATTGCATATCTTATGAACGACCAATATGTGTGATGTGTATAACCGTTCACTACTTGTTTGCGTTCTTGGTAAAACTATTCACATAAGGCCTGACTTTTGTATTGGTATGACTTTTATTAGTAAAACCAATCTTAAGTAATCACCTGAGGTATGACCGGGTTGTGTATATCTGAACTTATTACTGGAAAGAGGGGAACCGATCCTAGTAAGAGGTGCAGTGCATCACAAGGGGGAACCGATCCTTGTATGAGGTGTAGCAAGGTTTATGGAAGAAAGGGGAACCGATCCTATGAACATGTGCAGCAAAGTTTTGGAAAGGGGGAACCGATCCTATGAACATGTGCAGAAAAGTTTTGGGAAGGGGGAACCGATCCTATGGACATGTGCAGTGCATACAAGTTAGATACCATATATATGTGGGGAACCGATCCTAGTACCTAGTCAGCCATTTCTTTGGTAAGCTAGTGTAACTATGCGCAATACTCACATGGAAACCCATGAGATGTGATTGAGTGGAACTTGATCAATCACATAGTTCTTGAAAGTCGGATGAACCAATTCTAAACTTGTTTGGAAGTGTGGTAAATCGGTTTCAAGTGAGCAAGCATGATAAAGACTTACAAGAGTAAGATGTCGACACTCTTTGAACACGGTGCATTAATGCTTATTCTATTTTGTTCAAAGATATTCCTTAAAGGCTAAGAAGGAAGTAAATCCCAAGATCGAATTTAAATAAGTTAAGAATCTTTTTAATTAGGGGTTTTTAATTATGTATGGAAAATAAGAATTAGTAATGTGCATTTGCTAATTAAATATTTTCCAAGGAGATTTTGATCACTATTTTTGGACAGTGCATTCACAGGAATTATGAAAACCGAATCTGGTGGAGTAATGAAAATATCTTGAGAATATTTTCGATTTTGAAAATTCCTTGGTGTCCAAACTTCCTTGTCTATAAATACTTTGAGTTTGCATTTCTAGCAAACTAATCCTGCGTAACCTAGACTTCCTCTTTTGTCTTTGTTACTGGTAAGGCGCCTATCGGAGAGGAGAGTTATCTAATTAGTTGAAATCTCTTACAGCCACTCAGTTTAAAGTCTTCTTTGGGATTGAGAAGCTCTAGCGCGACCCGTTGGTGGGAAACTAGATATTGCGGTTTATCTTTAGTTTTCTTATTGATTTGATTGAATAACGAAGGTTGAATCTTGATTGCACCTAGTTTGTTTATGCTTGAGAATATTCTCTTCTGATATAAGATTCACTCAAACTAGTTCAAGGTTTCGACAAGGATCTTTAGACTGTTGTTAGATCTAAAGACGATCTTGTGATATTCCATTGTTAACAGACTCCGTTCAGTGTGTGATTGATCACAAGAGATTCAAGTGATTGTGTGCAGGTGTTTATTGAAGATCTAAGAAGATTTGAATACAATGAATATATTGAAGATTTTTTACTTGGTGTTTTTATAATCTTTGATGTGCACAATACTTTTTTGGGAAAAAGAGTACCCAATTAATAATCGGTTTATCCTTGTGGTAGATTGGATTGATTAATTGAGGAAGATCGGCATCAACACATATCACTTGGTTGAAGAGTGTTGTTGGCTTAACCTTAGTGATTGCCTTTGGGTGATTTAACGTAAGATAGATCTTGGAACCTGGAAAAGGAGTTTATGTTAAGATAAATAAGGGAACCTTTGCGCAACTCATATCACTTGGTTGAAGAGAGTTGATACCAAACAGATTTGTTGTTCCTTTATTGTTTGGAATACGATCCAAAGAAATTGGTCCAAGTACGTGACTTGTTTACAGGTTGGAGGTGTAGGAATACTGAGGGAACTAGGTTAATTATAGGTTTAGTTGCTTGGTCTCAACTATACGAAGTTGTCTTATTTTGTATAGCGGCTTAATTATGAGAGTATTCAATTCTGGACTAGGTCCCGGAGTTTTTCTGCATTTGCGGTTTCCTCGTTAACAAAATCTTGATGTGTCATTTACTTTATATTTCCGCATTATAATTGTTTTATTATAATTAAAGTAAATTGCACAAACACACTTTGGTGTCGTATTGTCTCGATCTAGTATTTATAGATGATCACACAAAGTGTGAATCGATTTGTTGTATTGTCTCGACTCAGTCTATAGACAATCACTATTGGGGAAAGGACTTATAGGAAGGAAAAGTTATAGCTTGAGGTATATTTGGGGTACCATATCCTTTTCAGCTTTTATCAAGGAGTTTATAAAGATACATGATAACCCTTATTATATTCCGCAGACGCACTCCCCACAAAGATTTGGCAATTAAGCACAAGTTCAATTAAAAACTCTCCCCCATAAAATGTCATTCCCAAAAGAACAACATGAGCGACCTTACTTTCACAAGAAAAGAAGGATTTCTTTGGACATAACAAATAACATGAAAACATGACTTTGTAATCCAAAATACTCAATTAAATTAACTACAAGATAACCTATTATTAATTTAATCAGAAATGCTCAATATCATAGAACTTACGGAGCCACACAATATATCACTAAAAGTGGATCAGGGGAGGACCAATATTGTGGAATATACAAAGATTCATTTTATTTTTCATCAATATTTGCATAGAGACATATAATAGACTTAATCTTTGCAACCAAAAGTTCATCCTATCTTCATCAGTATTTGCATAATGACATAATAGGCTTAACTTTTGTTGTCAAAAGTTCATTCTATCTTTTATCAATAAAGACATATGATAGACTTGACTTTTGAGAAAAATATGGGACAATCACAGTTCACGGACGCAAACACATATATCCCATAACAAGTTGCAATATACAAAACCATAAAGATTAATATTGCAAAATCATCTTCCAAATAAACTTTAGAGTTTAAATAAATAAATCTAAAAACATTGCAAGATGAAAATTGTTGGAAATAGCTATGTGACTCACAATAATTTCTATTCCAAACTCTAGTTATCCTTCTTAAAAACACAAGAATAAAATTCTCATAAGAAGTTTCCTAGACATTAAGACCTTTGAAAAATTCTTTATCGTCCCCGAACTCCTTGTCATCGGCAGCTATTGTTCATGAAGAAATGAGTCAATTCCAACAAACCTTCTTGACTGATGCCGAACCAAGGCCTTCTGAATTTCAAGAGTCCTAAAAACAATAGCTTTTATTTGTTTTATCTCCTTTCTTGCTTCCTTCAACTCTTCAAGAACACTAGAAAACTTCTGAAGATTTGAAGGTACAAACCCTTGGTTTTCTCACATTCCTCCTTTTTCTTTTCAATGAAGAGGGTACCGGAGATAACTCTTTTACCTTCATGATTGATGGCTTGACAATCATATTAACCTCTTTTCCGTTAGAAGTCATGATGCTTGGAGTCTCCATACATGTATGAGATTGTGAAAGGAATTCACAAATCAAGCTCATTAATCACCCTTGTGATAAAAGAGATTTATAGAGAAGGAAAAATGGAATGTAGGGTTACAGAACCTTTATACACCTAAAAGGATTCACGTACGCATAACTCACAACCCTAAAAAAAGACAGAATTGTCGAATTTAACCCATCTTTTATTGATCAAACATGGAAACTCCTTTCAATATATATTAGATATGAAAAGATGGAAAAATTCAAAGCAGGCGAAAAAAGAATTTTTTTTTTTTTACTAAAGACTGAAGTGTGCAACTTTCTTATTTCTTTTGAATCAGGCACTTGAGACAAGGTACACAATCAACACAATTAAGTTGTGCTTGGATGAACAATAATTTGTCCACAATAACCTTCTTGAATGAAATTATTAGAACCCTATTTCACATACTGTTTAGACCGTATTTTATTCTCGAGTGGTCTAATCTTTTCTTTGGAAATTAACTTCTTTGGAGAAGAGATGAGATAACATACCTCAGGCGACTTCTGAACAAGTTTGATCTTGTTTGCTAATCGGTTTGCTCTCCGTTGAAGTTTATAGACATATCTTATTTTATGTTTGTACTTGTAGCACTTAGAGAGTTCATAACCCAAAAAAGTACAATAAGAACATGTCAATGTGGAGGACGGTTCAGACACCATCGTGGAGCAAGCTGCTAGACAAAAAATGGTACCTGAAACATTAGAATTATATTTTTCTGAAGATAGAAAAAAATCCATTTTATCCTCCAAAATGGTTGAAGTTTCTCCCGGAAGAATATCGAGGTTGATATACGTATTGCTACAGTTATCAAAACCAATATTTTCACAGAGGAGTGCAACACTTGATTTTTCGTCTTCATTAGAATCATAGTGATCATACATTTCATCAAGAGTTGCAGCAAGACCTTTGTTTCCAGTGTATTTTCTACGATTTGGACACTTATTTGCAAAATGACCAAAACCTTTACACTTGAAGCACCGTGGCATATCCTCATCATTAGTATCGTCAGTATCCCTGTTTTATGAGGAACATGATTATGAGGTTTAACTGATGACTTAGGTTTATCTCTGGTGAACCGTTTACTTCTATTCAAAAGAAGATCTCTAAACTGTCTTGTGATCAAATAGACTAACTTGTCAAGATCTTCATCTGATGGAATCAGTCTCAGAAGGATTATCTCCAGGGATGCCAACACTTTTACTTTTGTCAAGTAATTTAGTGTTCTTTTGTGCTTTGAAAGCAATATCCTTTCTGGATTTGGATACATGCTCATGATCAAAGATGTTTAACTTCCCAACTAGAGTATTTCTGGATAAGGTATTAAGATTATTTTCTTCAACAATGGCATGTTTCTTAGAATTTTATTTGGCTGGCAATGATCTGAAAATTTTCATCACAATGTCATTTTCAGGAATAGTCTTACCCAACGCAAAAGATGTATTAGCAATTTCAGAAACTTTGTGATTAAACTCATCAAATGAATCCTCATCATCCATATAAAGGTTTTCCCATTCAGAATATAGGTTTTGAAGCATAGCTTCTTTCTCAAAGGAATTTACTTCGAATACAGTTTCTAATATATCCCAGGAATATTTAGACTTAATGCATGTATTTATATGGTGTTGAAGATCTGGGGTAATGGCATGTGTGATAGCATTTAAACCATCATAATTTTGCTTTGCACCAAGAATCTCGTTAGGTTCATATATACCAATATCCTTTGGAATAGAGACACCTTCTATTGTAACCATTAGAGGATCATATCCATTAACAACATAAACCCATATTTAAAACCACGCGCTTGAAGAAAGGAACGTATAATAATTTTCCCCCATGACTAATTTGAGCCATCAAAGACTGGTGGTACATTTATAGAGATAAAACCTCTGTTAATAGAGTCAGATCGCTACAAACACAGACTTGTAAGGTCTTGAACGTGTTTGCCTTCTCTGATACCAATTGAAAAATCGGGGGTACAACAACCACACCCAATAATTCGTTTAAAAATCTGTATGGACAAACTCCAATACACTTTCAAGAGAATCAACTAGACAGTCAGACTCAATCTTAAGAAAAGTATATCCAAGAGTTGTATCTCAATTTCTCAATTCAATCCGCAATCAAACAAATAAGAATTTGTGAGCCTGATCGAATATTGAGAAATAACTTGAACGATACCAAATACCAATGTTCAAGTGTTAATCAATTTATATCAACAACCAAAGGTTGGATTATCTAATTGATTTAACTTACGGACAATCTGTGATATTTTAATATAATACGGAAAAGAAATAACACAGACACCAGAAATTTTGTTAACGACGAAACCTCAAATGTAGAACTACCTCGGGACCTGGTCCAGATTTGAACACCACACTGTATTAAGATGCTACAGACACTAGCCTACTCCTAGTTAACTTCGGACTGGAATGTAATTGAGCCCTAATAAATCTCACACTGATCAGGGTACAATTACGCTCCTTACGCCTATGAATCCCAGCAGGTCTCTGTGCACTTGATTCCCTTAGATGATCTCACCTATAACTAAGATTTGCTACGACACAAAGTTGAAAACTTGATAAACCAATCTGTCTCACCCATAAAAGTGTATTGAATAGATAAATATGTCTCCCACAGATAAACCTATGAGTTTTGTTCTGTCCTTTGATAAATCAAGGTGAACATGAACCAATTGATATACCAGACTTATATTCCCGAAGAACAGCCTAGTAATATCAGTTATCTCAAAATAATCTTAATCATATGGTAGCAAAACAAGATATTGTGGAATCAAAAATGATGAGACGGATATGTTTGTGACTACTTTTTATCTTGACTATCGGAGAATAAATCTCGAGAAAATATTAGAGAAGATAGTACTCATTCACGATAGAATAAACCAAGATCAGAACATGCAACTATAGATAAAATAGTTGGGTGTGGCTTCACAATCCCAATGAAGTCTTCAAGTCATTAACCTACATGATTTTGGGGAAAAACCTAAGGTTAAAGGAGAATCGACTCTAGTCGCAACTAGTATCACACAGGAGGTGTGGGGATTAGGTTTACCAGTTGCTAGAGTTATCCTTCATATAGTTTTAAAATCAGGGTTCGCAATCTAAGTTACCTTGGTAACAAAGCATTCAATATTCATCGTTGGATGAAAACCTGATTAGATTTAAGTTAATATCCTTCAACCGTTAGATCGAACTTAGATTGTTATACACAAATGAAATGTGCTTTCATTTAGATAAGGGTAACCGTACCTAAACATGTGCACTCGGTTGGTTCAACAATAGTTACCGAAGTTATCCATATGAATACTTTCTTATTAACCTTGTTCATCTCAATCACAACTAGTTCAAATGACTGAAATGAAACTAGTTATGGAGTTATTCAATTGTTTATATTCTCGTAGAAGTACACAAGACACAATTGAAGCAAAATCAATTTTGATTCACATGAATCAATTCATGAACATTATAGCCACGGTTTGAAAAATATTGCATTCCTTAATATATAAATGCATTATTTCATAAATAAACCAATTTTAGAACTTAACCTACTCAGGTACGCATACCAATACGCATACCTAAGTAGCCGGTCTGAGTTTGGGTTCGCCAGTACGCATACCACCAACCTCAGTTGAAATTCCAGAACTTGAAACTTACGACAGTACGCATACGGGCATGCATACTTAAGTTCCCGAAATTTCATAAAACCAGTTAGTACGCATACGGGTATGCATACCATGGTTCCCGGACTTTCACCAAACCAAGCAGTACACATACGGATATGCATACCATGGTTTTCGCATATGGATAACATATATGCAAGTACGCACACTATGTTATATCCAATATTGGTTAATCTAACTAAACTCCATTTTCAATCATTGAAACATTCTCGAAAGCGGCAATAGATGTCTTACACAAACTATTAGCTTCAAATCAATTTTCAAGTGATTGAATGATCAATACGAAACATTCCGAGTCTACATCAAATGACTGTCTCACACAAATCATGTAAGATGTTACAAGGAGATTTCCACATGATCATCTTTTGACTTGCGTCAAGAACATAAGATGAACTTGGTTAAACCAAAAGCTTACTAACAACTATTTCGGGAAATATGTAAGCGAGTTAAACTCATCTCGAAATATCCAAAGTGTATAAACTGAAAACTATATCGTTATACGACTTTTGTCTCAAGAAGGAGATATAGTAGGAATAGACTTTCTGAGTGATAGATGAGTTCAAGTCTTCACATACCTTTTATTGATGAAGTTCCACAAGATCGCCTTAGTAGTTCTTCGTCTTCAATCGATGAACATCGTGAAGTCTAAAGCTCAACTACACAATCTATCCTAATTCGAGACTTAACAGTAGATAGACTAGAAATCATGACTTATAGTTTTGGAAACTAAACTTGACAAACAAGCTTGAGATAGAAACACTTTCGAGTTCGACCGAGCAATGCGCTAACAAAAGGATTGTAAGATATTATAACCACAATTGTAATCTTAAAAGAGTTTTCTCATTTTCTTGTTTTCTTGACAGAGAGGAGTCAGAAACTCAGTCAAATAAGATGTTGACTTCTTTTTCTTTAAGAGATGGTAAAAAAGCTTGATATATTGCGCGACTTCCTCATCAACGCTTTGTTCAAGGCGTGTTTCCCAGTCATACACAATTTCAAACAATGAAGGGGACGTGAGTCAGGAGAAACAAAGATTTGAACCAAGTCAAAACGTTTCTGAACTGGTGATGCGTTGTTTGAAATAGCACTTCCGTCCATAGAGTCTGATTGCTACAAACACAAACTTTTGAGGTCTTAATCGTGTTTGCCTGCTCTGAAACCATTTGAAAAAGCAGGGGTTTAACAACCATACCCAATATTTCGTTAGGCAATATGTATGGACTAACTCCAATATAATTCTAAAAGAATCAACTAGACAGTCTGACTTAATCAAAAGAATACATCCAAGATTTAAATCTCTATTTATCAATGTAATTAGCAAGTCAAACAGATAGGAATCCATGAGCTTGATTATTATGAGAAACAATTAGAATGGTACCAAAGACCAATGTTCAAGTGTCAATCAATTTCAATCAACAACCAAAGGTTGGATTTACCAATTGATTGAGTTACGCACAACCTGTGATATTTTAATTATATAAACAAATATAATATGGAAAATAAATAACACAGACACCATAAATTTTTTTAACGAGTAAACCGGAAATCCAGAAAAACCCCGGGACCTAGTTCAGATTTGAGCACCAAAATGTATTAAGCCGCTACAGACACTAGCCTACTACAAGTTAACTTCAGACTGGAATGTAGTTGATCCCTAACTAAGTCACACACCAATTAAGATACAGTCGCGTTCCTTACGCCTTTGAATCCCAGCAGGACTCTACATGCTTGATTCCCTTAGCTGACCTCACCACAACTAAGAGTTGATACGACCCAAAGTCAAAGACTTATAAATAAATATGTCTCCCACAGAAAAGTCTATTATGTTCTATATATCTATCTCCCACATATATACCTATGAAGTTTTGTTCTGTCTTTTCATAGATCAAGGTGAACAGGATCCAATTGATAATTCGGTCTTATATTCCCGAAAAATAACTTAGAAATATCAATCACATCACAATAACTTAACTTTATGCTAGTAGAACAAGTTATTGTGGAATCGCAAAGAATGAGACGAAGAGCTTTGTGATTACTTTTTGTATCATACCCATCGAAAATAAATCTCGAGCCAATCTTAGAGAAGATAGTACTCAATATGATAGAACAAGTAAGATCATATCACGCAACTACAGAAAAAATAGTTGGGTCTGGCTTCAGAATCCCAATGAATTCTTTAAGTTGTTAACCTATAATGGTTTTAGGAAAAACCTAGGTTAAAGGAGAATCGACTCTAATACGCAACTAGTATCACACAAAAGGTGTGGGTATTAGGTTTTCCAGTTGCTAGAGTTCTCTCTTATATAGTCTTCAAATCAAGGTTTGATAGCTTTAAAACAAAGAAATCAATATTCACCGTTAGATGAAAACCTGATTTAAGATTCAAGCATTTTTTGCTTAAAACCAAAGAAATATCACTCCACCGTTATATGGTCTTAGATTTTCACACACAAATGAAATATACCTTCATTTAGATATGGATAACCGTACCTAAACGTGTATATTGAGTTGGCTCAATAACAGTTAACCGAAGTTAGCCATATGAACACTTTTGTTATTAACCACATTCATCAAATACTTCTAAATCAAATGAATCTAGTTGTGTTACTTATAGAGTTTTTCAATTGTTTGTATTCTCATAGAAGTATACAAGACACAATTGAAACAAAATCGAATTTGATTCGTGATTGTACAAAGTACTTATTCAAGAATCAATTCATGAACATTAAGCTACGATTTTCAAAGATTGCATTCCTTAATTTAATAATGTATTTTTTCATGAGTATGAAATCATACTAAACCAATTTTAGAACTTAAACTAAATCATTTTGCACACGGGTACACAAACTTAAGTTTCTGACTTTGGTCTTGTCAGACAGTTCGCAAACCGGTATGCATACTGTCGTCTTTGACCTAACTCAGGTAGAACCGTTCACATACTGGTATGCATACTTGGTTCCCGGACTTTTATAGTTAAACCGTTTGCATACTGGTATGCAAACTTGGTTTCCGGACCTGAATCATACTACAACAGTTTGCATACTAGGTACGCATACCGTGCTTTATCAGATAATGGTTAATTGTTCTAAACTCCCATTTCAATCATTGAAATATCCTTAGAAGATGACAATAGCTGTCTTACACAAACTATTAGCTTATAAGTAATTTTCAAGTGATCGAATGATCAATACGAAACATTTTGAGTCGACATCAAATGATTGTCTCACACAAATCATGTAAGATATTTCAAAGAAATTTTTACATGATCATATTTTGACTTATTATTTAGTTTCCATCAAATAAATTATTTCCAACTAAACTCATCAAGAATAATGATGAACGTAGCTAAAGAAAAAATCTTCCAACACATATTTCGAAAAATATATAAGTGAGTTAAACTTAGCTCGAAATATCAAATTTGTATAATGTAAAAATTTATATAGATATACAAATTTAAATTAATAGGAGATAGAATAGAATAGACTTCTGAGTGATAAATAAGTTTTAGTATTCACATACCTTTTATTGATGAAGTTCCTCCAAGCTCTCCTCAGTAGATCTCCGTCTTCAATCATTGAACATCGTGAAGTCTAAAGCTCAACTACACATTCTATCTTAATCCGAGACATAGCTATAAGTAGACTAGAAATCAAGACTTATAGTTTTGATCACCTAAACTTGACATACAAGCTTGAGATAGCAACACTTTCAAGTTCAACCGAGTAGTGCTCTAACAAATAATATCCTTTTAAAAATTCTATAAAATATGTAAAATTTGAATAACTTTGGTGTATTCTAGAAATTTTTCAAAATTTAAGGATGGTCGCTGAAAAACTAAGACTTATAAGCTTAAAAACTCATTTTACAATTTTTACGGGGGACTATTCCCATCCTCTGTGACTGATATATTGGGTAGCAGTTTTGTCATCTGGTGTAGATTACTACATGAGAAGACGCAACCACATCAATAACAAACTTTGGTCGATAAATCATTATGGCAGAGAAAGTTCAGGATTTCTTTCTGAGAGCAAAAAAGTTTATATTTAAGAGAAAACTTCAATAGAGAATTCAAAGGTTTAATGACAAATTAAGGATTTTCATCTAAAAGGAACAAGACCAGTCGGAACTCTTTTAAACGTTCCTAAATTAGAATACCATAACGTTATGTGACCTTGATTACAATAATGATTTTATCCATACTCTTGAATCTTCTTAAAATAATAATTGTATTTCTTTTTCTTTTTCAAATCATCCAACAAATAACAAAAAGAAGAACGAACCAAGCCATAAATATTCTTTTTACCCTTTAGCTTATTCTGACGCCAAGACATAAAATTATGATAGAGATAATTCAAAAATACTCATTTAATCTTGAAATCCCATAGAAAATAATTTGAAATCCACCACTAAAAAGAACAATGAAAGAATAAATGATTCATCGTTTCTTCCACGTTGTCATTGTACTTACAGTTCACATTTTGAACCGTATTACCCCTTACTTACAACATCGTCGTAAGAGGTAATCAATTGTAACTCTCACACTAGGGTATATTTTTTGGGATGTCTTTTGATAAAACAACCAAGTAACCTACATGATAAATCAAAACCAACGCCAAATTGAAAAATATGTATGCTATAACGAATCAATTTCATAACTTTAGGGTATGTCTGGACTGGAAGTAATAACAATAGAAGGTATTTTCTATTACGGTAGTATGAATCAAAAGTTAACCAAAAAAAGAATGACAAGAGAAATGAGAGAAAACTCCATCTTGTGAAATGGCCGGCAGTGT
Organism: Papaver bracteatum; assembly: GCA_023529315.1. Taxonomy (NCBI): domain Eukaryota; kingdom Viridiplantae; phylum Streptophyta; class Magnoliopsida; order Ranunculales; family Papaveraceae; genus Papaver; species Papaver bracteatum. The sequence continues at coordinate 5,561,523 of JAJJWX010002058.1, read as the reverse complement.
GCAAAATAAGAATGAAGGTGGATTAGCCGTTAAAATTTCAATATCCATGGATGAAACACTATTTACAAAGTGGTTGTGGAGATTTTCCAAAGAGCCAAATTCCCTTTAGAGATCAGTTGTTCCCCGTAGGTATGGGGTTGAGCCTAGTAACTGGTTTTATAATAAGCCCAAAGGTAGCTATGAAACCTATATATAGAGAGGGATAATGAACATGAAGAAGATTTTTTCTTCTAACAATATATTTAAAGTTAATGTTGGAACTTCAATCAGATTATGGGAGGATCGTAATAGACATATTTATGGTTTTGGTTAGCTTTCAGGTGTTACAGTTGTACTAGTCTTCTTCTTACACTTGTCTTTCTCTCATTGGATCCCTTATTGACTTTCTGACTGGTTGTTCTTGTCATTAGTGTAGATTTAAATACTTTACAACTTTTATTTTTAATCTGTAATGAAGAGACCGACTTTTTTCTAAATCTTTCTAGGGTTTCCTCTGAAACATTTTCTTGTAACTCATTCTTGTTTTTCATCAAGAATAATAGTTCTATTATGGTATCATTCATTTGGTAAGATCCTTTTTCCGATGCCTTCTTCATTGATCTTTGATCTTTCAACTATTTATTTGTTTCTGTTTTTGATCTACAATGGCTTACAATCATTATGAATCTCGTATTTCTCAAATTTTTTAAAATCCCATCTCTAATATCATTTATTTCAAGCTCACAGAAGATAATTTTCTCACCTGGAAAAGTGTTTTATCTCCTCTATTGAAAAAGTACAAGGTCTCAGGATTTCTTGATGGTTCTATTCCTTGTCCTCGTAAATACATTTAAGAATGGATTGATGGTGATGACAGGGAACTCATCAATATATCCATCATACAACAACTGGATTGAAGATGATAATACCTTAATTCTTTGGATTCCAATCAACTATCTCCGATTATGTTCTTCCATATATTGTTGGTACTACTTCTGCTAAAGAACTTTGGGATAACATTGAACTACAATTTTCTCGAAGCTCCACCACACATTCAATTCAACTTCGTACCATACTACAATTATTAAAGCTTGGATCTGGTTCTATGATGACTTATCTTGGTGAAATCAAGAAGATTGTTAATCAGTTGGCTACATTTGGATCTCCTATTTCATATGATGAACTAGTTGTTTCCATATTAAATAGAATTGGTCAGGAATATCAAGCCTTTAGTACGTCAATTCATATTCGATTTCCGTCAGTTGATTCCAGAGAGCTTCACAATCTTCTGCTATCTTAAGAAATTATTGTACATAATCGGTCGTTAGCTCTTCTTTTTGAAGCTAACGGTCGTTCTTTTGCTGATTTTCAATCTTCTATGCGCAATCAATATGTTTCTATATATCGTGGTTATGGTAGAGGTAATTACTATCATCAACCACATAGGATTCAGTTTCAATTTCATCACGCTCTCCTTCTCCTAGCTATTTCAACTTTATTTCTCCATCACCACCACCACCAGCTACACCACAACCATTTACTTTTTCAGCACCAGATTCTGTTTCATGTCAAATCTGCATCAAACCTGGACATGATGCTCTCTCATGTATTCATCGCATGAACTTTTCTTATCAAAACACAAAGACACCACATCATCTCAGTGCTATGTTGGCTTCTGAAAATATCTTGGGGGAAAATCCTTGGTATGCAGACACTAGAGCTGATCAACACGTTACAACTGATGAATCTGAGTTACATTATTCTAATCCTTTTGATGGTTCTGAGGAAATTCACACTGCCAATGGTACATGTATGAAAATTCACCATATTGGTTCTTCACTTAAGTATACTCCTACTCAACTGTTTGCTTCTAATAATATTCTTCATGTACCAAAAGCCTCAGCAAATCTGTTGTCAGTCCACAAGTTTACATCAGATAACAAATGCTCAATTACTTTTGATCGTCTTGGTTTTACTGTAAAGGATCTCTTCTCTGGGAAGATTACTTTACAAGGCCCTCACAGTAATGATCTATATCCTATCAACTTCAGTGCCAAAATCTTATCTCAATCTTCACTAGATACATGACATTATTCTTACTCCATCTCCTCATCACAATCTGTATCTATATGGCATATAAGACTTGGTCATCCTTCTTTTACCATTATGCAGTATGTTAGTAGAGTACTTTCTTTGTCCAACATAGTCAAAACACCTGGTTTTTTTTTGTCATGAATGTCAACTTGGTAGAAGTCACAGACTTCCATTTTCTTCTTCATCTCATTGTAGAACTAAACCATTACACTTGCTTCATATTGATCTTTGGGGTCAAAGTCCTGTAATCTCCAATAATGGTTTTCAGTACTATATTAACATCATTGATGATTTTTCCAAGTATTGTTGGATTTTTCCTCTATATGACAAATCATACTTCAAAACTGTATTTTTTCATTTCAAATCTCAAGTTGAAACTATGTTTGGTCATCCTATTAGTATCAAAAGAACAAATGGAGGTGGTGAATTTCTTCACAATGAACTGCAGTCTTTTTTATCCTTATGTGGAATACTTAATGAATTCACTTGTCCCCACACTCCTCAACAAAATGATGTTTCATAGGTGAAGCATAAGCATTTAGTTGAAGTTGGGAGGACCAATCTCATTCAATCAGGACTCTCTGATACTTATTGGGTTGAAGCCTTTCAAACTACCAATTACACCATTAAAAGGTTACCTACTAAATCCATACCATATAAGTCACTTTATGAGTTTATTTTCAACAGGTCTCCATATTATCATTTTTTGAAATCTTTTGGTTGCTTCTGCCATCCATGGCTCAAACCCTACACATCTCACAAATTGGATCCCAGCTTACAATGCATTTTTCTTGGCTACAGTGTAACTCAAAAGGGATATAGGTTCCTTAATCCAGCTTCTGGAAGAGAGTATATTTCTATAAATGTTGTGTTTGATGAAACATCTTATCCATTAAGACCTACTCCACTGGTTTCTAAAGTTATTCTTGTATCTAATTGTGCCATAGAAATTCCAGCTGCTTTACCTACTTCTACTTTGTCGGGAGATTCTACAATTGTACCTGCACCTACATGTGATACTAATATTACAACTGCACCTATTTCTGCTTCAAATACTTCTCCTCTTACTCCAGTTGGCATGAAAGTACCTTCTTCAGATGTTCTATCACCTCCTACTTTATCTGATTCACTTACTTTATCTGTACCTGCTGCAACTGTTGCTACTAAGGTATCTCCTTTTCCTACTATTATTATGAATCAACATAACATGGTCACCAGGGGTAAAATGGGTATTAGGAAACCAAAAGGTTACTGCTCCAAATATGCTCTATCTGCTTCTATAGTCTCCACTAAACCTCCAACTCTACCTACTTATATCTCTCAAGCTAAGAAGCATCCTAAATGGGATCCTTCTCTTGTCACTGAATATACTACTCTCCAAATAGCAGGTACATGGTCCCTATATGTTCGATTTGTTGATTACATTATGAAACAGAGATACAACTCTTTGATATACTTTTCTAAAGATTGAGTCTGACTGTCTAGTTGATTCTCTTGAAAGTATATTGGAGTTTTTCCATATAGATTGCTAAACGAAATATTGGGTGGGGTTGTTATACCCCCGCTTTTTCAAAAGCTAAAAATATTAATTAAAAGATTTCCAATTTATTTTGGTACAAGATCGTCTTCAATAACAAGGAATATCTTTGAACAATAAATGATAAGAGTTAATGCTCATGTTCAAAGTATGTCGACATTGTTACACAACAAATCCTAATTCGGTATTTACATGGATTTGCATCTTGAAATCGGTTCTGCCACACTTCCAAGCAAGTTAAGAATTGGTTCTACCAAAATTTCAAGTCTACTATGTGATTGGTCATACCAAGTCACAATGGTTAGTTTTGATCGATCTTATCAAGTGACGTACATGGGTTCAGATCGGTTATACCAATCACATGGATCGGTTGTACCTAAACATGGTACCTACTTGTAATCAGTCACACCAGTCATTAGGATCGGTCATACCAATTACAAGGATTGGTTCTATCTACACATGGTATCTACTTATGATTGGTCACACCAGTCACTAGGATCGTTCATACCAATTACAAGGATCGATCACACAAACACTTATGATCGGTCACACCAATTAAAAGAATCGATCACACCAAGCACAAGGATCGATCATACCATCTCATGATGATTACTTAGGATCGGTTACAACAATTACCAGAAATGGTCATACCAAATCATAAGTTTAGGTATTGTGATCGGTTATACCAACTCATACATATTGGTCATCCAAAGAATATGCAATGAATAGACGGATCAATAAACCTATGGATTTCTCTTTTAATTTACGAAACAAGTTCAGAAAACGTACTTCCTTTAAACAAATGTAAAACATTGTTTCCTAGGATGAAATCTTCACCATAACTCATACACATAATCATAACACTATATACACAATTATGTCGATATCATACCTGCGAAGTTCAAAAGATAAGCGTTATACTTCGTAATGTAATTCCTTAATACTATGATCATACTATTATGATCTTGTCAAATTACTTGAGTAATATATACACTATGTACAATATATATAGCTTCACATGTTATGTTTACAATATAGCATGACTTGAAAGATACGTTAGGAATGAAACAAGTTCAAGTCACTATTACTAACCTCGAGTGGAAGGATGATGACTTTGTTGTAGTCGTTCCTTCTTCTCATTCTTCAGGTCTTCATATTAATACTTGTATGTCTCGACATTCCTAGACTTTCTAGTCTAACCTAAACAAATTTGTCTCTAGTATTTAATCAAGCGACTCTGGATGAGTTTTGATTCTAAAATGTGACAATCAAACTTGACATACCAACGCTTGGTGAGTTTAACTGAGCAATTATGTAACAATTACCGACATAGTCAATAGTTATTATTTTTGAAGCTATAATTGTCAAAGAATTAATAATTGAACCATAAGAACATGAGTTTGGTGGAATCCTGAGTCCTAATAACTATTAATATTGTTACCTTGTTTTGCATATTTTTGCTAGTTTTAATATTTTCTTTTATTAAGTCTAAAATCAATATCTTCCCAAGTCCGAGAATCAAACCCTTTCTTACCACAATTAAAACTACATCAGTTTTTGGCGCCATCGACGCGGACTTGTATTTAGGTTTAGGTTTTAGGTTTTGCATTTTTTTTTAGGTTTTGTATATATATATATATATATATATTATTATTTTTTGTTCTATTTTACGTCTTTGGTATTTTTGTTTTTGCTGTGCAGGATTGGCTTGAAGCAAAACGCGGAAAGTTGAACTTGCCTTACAAAAAGAGAGAAACTGAAGATTTTATTTTTAGACTTTCATCTTATTTTTAGTAGTTTCTTTATTTATTTTTGGACTTGTAAATTTTTTTTTTCTTGTTTATTATTATTATAAAAAAATAAAAAAAACACGCATACACCAATTGCATTTCGTCTGGCACCGATTTTAGGATAACACGTGGTTTAGTACGGTGAACCCTCTGGGCGTTATCATCCGAAACACCACAAGCCTCAGCCTCGTACCTTTGGGTATATTTTTTTGTAGGTAACCCAAGCTTACCTAAATTAGTGAACCCCAACATTTGCATGTGCACGATTTTCTTGCTTCACTAGTATTACTTCTATTTTGTCGAAATGGTGAAGGAAAATGATGATGAGTCCCTGGTAAAAACCCTTAGGGATCGTTTGAACCCGTCTAAAGTACTACGTGAGCCAGGTGTAGTTCTACCAGCTTCTACGGTCCAGTTTGATATTAGACATGAGACTATTGGCATGCTTCATACCTTTAGGGAATGAGAACCCGTATACCCACATAAGAGACTTTGAAATGATTTGTGACACAATAAACTATCCGAATGTCTCCAAAGATGTGCTTAGGTTACGTGTGTTTCACTTCTATCTCTATGATAAATCCAAAGAGTGGTATCATTTTATTCCTTCTAAAACAATTACCACTTGGGATGGTCTTGTAGAGGTATTTGTTAAGAAATTCTACCAACACCATAAGATTGTTGCTTTTCGGCAGTCTATCCAAACCTTTAAGAAGAAATTAGGTCAAAAACTTCATGACTATGTAGAAAAGTTTAGTGAATTGTTATACCAGTGTCCACATCACGGCTTTGAAAAAGCCCACATGGCCCATATTTTATATGAGGGCCTTGATAGTGAAACCCGTATGCAGGTAGAAACAATTAGTGGTGGAGAATTTACCCATCAAGACTCGGATGATTGTTTTGACGAGTTTATCGAGTTAGCTGAGAAAACTAGGCAATGGGCTTCAATGAGAGAACCAGAAATACCTAGAAATCCTATCCATAGGGTCGATAGAGTTGATTACAGGTCATATATTCTTAGGCATCTAGAGGCCTTAGAAATGAATCAAGGGTCACAACATGCTAGATACTAAGAGAAAGCCCATGCTCTTTATAACAACTCTAGGTTTGAAAACCATCAAATATTTGATCCATATTCAGACACTTATAACCCTGGTTGGAGGAGCCACCTTAATTTTTCTTGGTTTAAGGGTAAGAGTCAAAGTCAGCCTAGTAGTTCTCAGGCTCTCCCAGGTTTTGGGTATAATAAGAACCATTTAGGGCCAGATTAGTATCAGAACCTGTCGGATAAAAAAATTATGAGCTTAGAAGAATCTCTCACCATCCTATCTCATAACAATGCAGTGTTTAAGGAAACAATTGAGAAAGGTTTATAGGAAAACTCTCAGGCTATTTCAGAGTTAAAAAATCAGGTTAGTATAATTGCAGAATTTTTGAACGAAAGAGAAAAGGAAAAGTCCCCCAATCAACCACTACCCAATCCCAGAGGAGTTCATGAAGTATCTTCTAGAGAGAAAGAGTTCAATCATTTGAACTCTGTAACAACCCTTAGGAGTGGTAAAACAGTAGACAATAAGGTAGCCATGCCTAATAGTGGACATACTGTAGACCCACCTTTTAATTCCCAAGATGAGCCCCAGAAGGATCCACTAGCTGAAGAGACCGATAAAATTTCTAGTGATGCCAATACGGTTCCCGATAGGTCTCATTTTGTGCCCAGAGCCCCGTACCCACAGTTGTTAGCTCCAATAAAGATAGAGTCGACTTTCAACGAAATAATAGAGATTTTTAAGCAGGTAAACATTAACATCCCTTTACTAGAAGCAATTAGGAAAATGCCTGCGTATGCAAAATTCCTTAAGGTTCTTTGTACTCGAGAGTGTAAGCTTAATGTCCATAAGAAAGCCTTTTTAGCTGGTCAGGTAAGTTCAATTCTTCTGAACCAAACAACCCCTAAGTATAAAGACCCTGGATGCCCCACCATATCTTGTACGATTGGTAATTACATGGTTGATAAAGCATTACTTGACTTAGGAGCTAGTGTTAACTTACTCCCGTACCATGTGTACACCCAACTAGGTCTTGATGAGTTAAAACCGAATAAAATGACCCCACAGTTAGCTGATAGGTCTGTCAAAGTACCTCATGGTGTCATAGAGGATGTACTGATTGAGGTTGATAAATTTATTTATCCAGTGGATTTTATTGTTCTAGACAGTCAACCTGTTCAGGATCCTAGTGCTCAAATACCGATGATTTTAGGTCGCCCATTTTTAGCCACATCTAATGCTATCATCAACTGTAGGACCGGGCTTATGAACATATCCTTTGGTAATATGACTACTGAGTTAAATGTATTTAACATTACTAGACAACCTTCTGAATTAGAGGGAGTGAATATGATTAGCACTTTAGTTCAGGATATAGTTCAGGATAATTGGGATGACACTTTATTGGATGATTCTTTGGATGAATTTGATGAGATGCTCTTAAGTCAGTTAGGTGACCAAAATGTTGAACTAGAAGAAGCTCTCAAATACTTTAAAGACTCTACAGACCCTGAAATTCAAGCCATAATGCTAGGTCTTACAGAGACTAATGATGACCCTAAGTTTGGGAGTAGTGATCTAGAAGAAGCTCTTGAGTATTTCAAAGACTCCGAGGATCCAGAAATTCAAGCAATAATTAGAGGTATTTCTGAAAATACTGATTACCCTAAGTTTGGGGGTAGTGATGGTCAAGTATCCCCATTAGAAGTCCCTAACTTGGGACTCGAGCCTAGTGTTTCTGAGGTATTACTTGAGTCACTTCCGACCCCGCAACCTGATCCTCCTGATAGTGTCCAGGAGGAAATCCACATATTAGAGACCTGTTGTTTGGATAAATCTATTTATCAAGACACCCATATGAATCCCAAGTGGGCACCACAGATAAATCCAGTTGTCTTAGAAGAATTTTTAAATCAGGTTGTGCTATATATGCTTATTTATCTAATCCGATTCATTTGTCTTATAACTGTGGTTGTTTTATTTGGTTTTGTTGATCCACAGTTGTTCCAGCTATTTCTATATGATTCGAGGTGATTAATTATTTTTTATGTCTGGCTGAAGACTTTAAATTTAGCACTTCTTGGGAGGTAACCCATGCTCATGCAAAACGGTAATATCTTTCCTTAACTCTTTTGCTTCAAATGGTAATAGTTTCTCCTTGTTCATGTTTTTAATTTTATCTTTAGAACATTGAGGACAATGTTAGATTTAAGTTTGGGGGTATGGGAGAACCTTTTTAGTTGCAATAAATAAACTCCAGAGCCTAGAAATTTATGCATATTAAGGATGGCACTAACCAATTTAAGTGAATGGAAGCATTTTGGTTGTAGGAGTTGAGGAACCAATCCGAATAGATGAAAAAATCTATAAGAATCTATTCATAAAATCACAGAGCTCAGGTGTTAGAAATAACATGGTAGTTTCGCCATAACTCGTTGAGTCCTTTTCACTTTTGTTTTTATTTTGTTTTCTTTTTAAAATATGTTTCTCTAAGTGATTAGGTGGGGCTCACGATTCAAGTTGTTACCACTGCTAGGGTGAAATAGAGTGATTGAGTTACTAAGAAATAAAAGAAAAATAAAATAACAGACCAATTAGACCAAACGGAATAAAAATAAATAAATAAATAATAAAAATTAACACTTGGATAGCAATATGTATGTGTTGTCCCTGTCTCCGTCGCCTAAACAAGCGTGGAACGCAGGATCCATGGGAACTATCATGTAATCTGCTGATAAGAAGCATGCGTTTGGATCCAAAAGATCAAATCATGCAGTTAAAAAAAATGGAAAGTTTATTATTGTGCAATAAAATCGACCGCTGGTTCCCTTGTATATGCCAGCTGAGTTGATCTAGAATTAAGATTATCGACCACTGGTTCCCTTGTAAATACCAGTTGTGTTGATATTAGTCATACTAGTATCTCAATCCATTAGGATAGGTTCATTTTGTCAGTGGCCTTCAGACATATATGAGAAACACCGTTCACCTAGAAAACATCAAAACCATCTATGTTTTTCTCTATATCCATCTCTTAATCTATCCATGTGATTGGTTGATTCCGGTTATGATGTCCAGAAACTATCTGAGTAGAGCTCTGTCACTTATATATGAATTTTAGTATACTTGAGTGCAAACTCGTGTACAACAATTGGAATTTCACATCATCGTACTTCCTCTTGTAGTCAATAAGTATGCCTTCCAAGGTTCTGCGTAGATATCTAAGGTCTGGAGTAAAGGTTTTGTGGGTATATCTCTGGTAAGACCTCCTGAGACTATAACTCGGCCACTAGGGCCACCTAAGGGTTTAAAGGCTTGTTGCATACGCTAAATTCAAACGACGATGCCTGCGACAGTGAGTTAGGATTTTATTTTCTAGATTGAATCAACATATCCAGATTATTGATTTGTAAAGATTTTATTGTTTTAAAATGAAAATTCATCTACAGGATTTACATCAGACAAGAAACTTGTCGAGAGCCTAGCCACAAGCTGGGCTCCAACTCCTTTTTGTACTACCACACTTAGCCTATGGAAAAGGAAATCCCCAATTCGCACATTTGCATCATGGCTGGCGACGTAGTTACGAAGACGTTTAATGAAGTTCGTCGTTGCGACTCCAAGCTCACAAAGAGTAGTAACAGCCAAAGCTTCAAACCCGTAGCCTTGAGAGGTGAATTTTTCCAAGTACTTGGTGTTCTTACGAGAAATATCATCCTTGATAGCTTGTCCCAATTCCACATCACGACCATTACCTCCTGCAAAGGGTGAAACAATAGTCACATCCATGCAAACATCACGACCATTGTCCCAATTAAGGACCAGAATATCTATCGGTCTCAGAGAAGCGCCATTATTAGCAAGGAGACCCAAGTCCATCTCCTTACGTGCCAAAACCCCATCTCGATAACACATGTCAGCGATCGTATCACGCACCAAATCATGTCGAAACTTTAGATCCACTTCATTCGCACAGTGTAAAGCATATCACCAAAAATATCCATATCTCTGTTGCAAAAGGGGCACAAGCTAGCCGACTCAAATAGCGGGATACCCAATCTGTAACAAAGTACTGCACTGAATTTCCTTGTACCAATGTGTTGATTTAAACCATCTATAGGAACAGCCAATAAGAAATCCATGGCGTGCTTCAGTTGGTTACTCTGCCAGAGCATCAAATCGCGTTCAGTCAATTCGAAGGTGGATGTCAAGTTCTTCTTTACTGCATCAAAATAGACATCTGCCAAGGTTTTCATTGAGTGAGTGGTAGAGCTATCAATGCATATAGGAGAGACAGGACAACAAACCGAATTGAAATAAGCAACAACTCGCACAAGATGGGCACTAATGCCACTGATACCAGTGCGTCTCAAGATAACAGACTGGAGTTCAAGAGTCTGGAGGCACGATGCCAAATAGCAGTAATGCACAGTATCTTGCATCGAGTAGACCCCAAAACCACCTAACCTAAGAGGCAGGGTGGAAAATCTCTACTGCAAAGGACCGAAACCAGGCCCATCTCCTGTGATCACATGACACAGAAACTTATAGAGTCGATCTTCAAACAAATCTTGAGCCTCACGTAAGCATTCTGGTATGGTGGTTCGTAAAGCAAAATACAAACGAGAAACTCCTGCACAATTTCTAAACAAAAGAAGTTCACACTGTGGATCTTCAAGTTTCTCAATTGCATCAATGAGATCAACGGTTTTATGCACTCTCTTCACAACCAAATCGGTGTTGAATTGGGCATCAAGACTGACCGGAGCCCCCAGCAGCTTAACCCCTCTCTCTGTCCTACTAATATCCGAAGGGAACACACCCTCAAAGGTTGCTCTAGGATCCGGAGAGGGCCAGAATACTCTGTCTTCTTTATGTTTAAGAACAACCCTCTAGCAACACCTTCCTCTTGTATAATATTCAGTTCTTTAGCAACCATCATAGTATCCCCAATCACTGTACCATCATCCAAGTACCAGGCTTATAGTTCTAAGTCACATCGTTTGGAAATACTTAAGATTAAGGGGTGGAAAGTAAGAGCAAACAAAAGTGGCCCCAAAGGATCACCTTGTTGTACTCCCTGTGAAGAAGAAAGCACATGATCCATGTAGTAAAGTCGCGCCGGTGAATCATAGCAAAACTCAACCCATCGGGAAATAGAGGGACATAAATTACGTACCTCAGTAATCATGGCAGTTCTGTCAATGAGATTGAATGCATTATAGAAGTCAACCAGCAACATGGAGAGATTATCCTAGCTCCCTTTTTCTTCTAGCACACGATTAACAGCATGTAAGATCGCCTCCCCACCATATTTAGCACCCACACCAAACTGGAAATCACCAAGGTAAGAATTCATATCTTGTCTAACATAAGAGGCAACACATTTGGAGACGAGTCTCCTCCAAATAGTCCCAACAGCAATTGGTAAGTAGGGTGAGAGGAGCACTGACAACAAATTCTCTTAAAACAGAAGGACAAGAGCCCGATATCAACAAGTTGACCACATCAGTAATGGACATAATTAAATCATCCGATAAAATAACAGCAGTCCCACTGAGTGCATCAAGAAGATGTTGCGCACGGAATCCGTCTCTACCACAGGAAGTCCCTTTAGGAAAAATCCTTAGCCTACTCATAACCAATTCAGTTAAAGCTATTATTGCGTCATGAGGAGGTGTAGAAGATGGAATAGATGGCCGGCTAGCAGTGGGGTGTTTGTGACGCAACTCAGCCAAGGTATCATCGTTATTCGGTGCGACTCCACTTGAAGTAATGGTCCGAATAGCAGCAGCATACAATCCACATCTGAGTTTACTCCTACACAGCTACAGGTTTGTGGCTTCCTGACCCTCTAGTTTGGCTTTCTTTTTTATTTTCTGAAGTGCTTGTTTCCTCTCTTCATGTTGATCGAGTACCTCCTGGATTAACACAACACAACCATTGGGTTCAGTCCATACTCACAAATCACGATTAACTGATTTAATCTGTATCTTTTTCCGTGTGCTTGTCTTCTCTTCTTGGCAGGACTCGGCAACATGTAGTGTACATATAGGAAACAACAGGAGATGTAACCAAGAAGCAAGTTCACAAGGCCTGGAAATTACCCCCTATAAAACATCCTTGAAGGTACCTGCAAAGTGTAATCTGCACTTAGCTGGGATGCTCAAAATAATAGGTATCTGAGCTAGAAATAATGTGTTCAATAGCTCAAGACACAGGGTAGGAGTATCTGAGACCTCAAACTCACCTGCAGCTGGAACATCAGTTCTACCAGGAGCCTCCACTCCATGAATAGAAACTGAAGAAGGAGCTGGTTCATGCGTCTCCAAATGTGGAAATTTATTCCCCAAGGCGTATATGTGCATGCAATGAATGCACAGCCAACTTTCTATCTGCTGAAACATACTCTACCAAGAGTGATAAACTTCATAGCAGCTACATAACCTCTCACGGAATCTTCCAGTCCCCCTTCCCGTCTGTAATGAAGATTCTTCAAATGGTTGAACGATGAGACCTTCAATAATCCTTTCCCACCAACACCGTTCTTGCACCCATCCAAACCCTTAAAAGGGCATTGAAACATACCATTTCTACCACCATAAGCATCATCTCTAGGGCTAGCACCGGTGGTAGAAGACACAGAAGGCGCTGTCGAGTTCAAAGGAGTTTTTGTTCTCGTCATCGGAGAAGAACCCTAAAAATTAAAACCCTAGGAGAAACTGAAACCATGAAGCAAACATCGTATTAGGTCAAGTGGTATCCAAATGTGCAGCTGGTGAAGGAGAAAAGAATAAGGAATTCGGAGGCAAAAGAAGATATCAAAGGGAGATGGTTTGATCAATTGAAAACCAATAACCAAGTGATCGCCTCCAGTCTCCTGCAAAACCCCTCCGGAAAAAGAGGCCTCCAATTGCCTCCAGTCGCCTGTGAATGATAAGTTTGGGGGTATTTGATAGACGCATTTATGTGTCTATTTTCATCTCGATTTACTATATTGTTCATACCCATTTTTGTACTTATTTTGTTATTTTATGTTTTTGTAGGTGTTTTTGGAGAAATAAGCTTTTGCGGTGAAATTGGCTCGAAAAGTGGGTTTTGCACTCGTGGGAGAAAATTACTAAAGGCACCCCTCAAATGGATAAGGGGCACTTCAATTGCTAAGGGACGCCCACCGCTATCTGCACCCTAGATCTACTATTTGCACCCACGGCTTTTGGCACCCCAGAATTTGATAAGGGAATTCCATCCCTTACTTTTAAAAATAGAATTTTGGCGGGAAAACTTGTTTTCATGGAACAGATTTTAGGGTTCGAAGTTTGGAAGGTGTTTAATGAGATTCAATAGCCAGAAATGTTTGGGATGGACTTGAATTGAGTAAACAGGCTTGGTATAGTCATTTAAATTGACCCAAATCAGTTAGAACATGGCTTGGAGACAAAACAGGGGAGGTGCTATTCTCGGTTAATATGGGAAGATACGTGAAGATTTAGGAGGAGATATTGTTGTTATTTACTGACTACGCTTTCCATAATTTAAAGATATGTTTCTCTTAATAGATGAAGACTTTATTTAATTCAGGAAACGCGTGAAGGAAAAGAAAAGGAAGAGAAAAGTCCGAGACTTTCATGCGAAGAAAAGAAAATTTTATTCGAGTTTTAATTGCTCTGGAGGCATATATAAGGTAAAGGGAAGTCACATAATGAGTTAGCGAGAGTTTGGGGAAGTTTGGAGAGCTGCAAAGAGGCTAAATCACAAGTTGCAGAATTTTGTTCTTGCTGCTGTTGAAGCACGAAGAGCACGAAGAACTGACGCTTAAGAACTTTCGTTCTGAAGAACACGAAGAACAAACAGAAAATAACTGTCGTTGTTGAACAGTGTTTGTAATAGAAGCTTTGTAACAGTTTTGTAACAATTAAGTTTGAATTCGCAACACTTCTGCTAGGGTTTCTGTAACAATGGATTTTGTAACAATATATCTGTTACAAACTCGTTGTATTATATTATTTTCCAATAAAAACACCTTTTGAGCCATGAATCAATCTTTTGAGTGTGTTTCGAGCATGAGGATCTAAACCCCATCACTGGGATGACAGAAGAAGCCAATTCTCATCGTTGTGGTAACTTTATTTAATTCTTTTTATGACTTTTGCATTAATATTAATTGAATTATGATTTTAAATTAATTAGTTGTCATTTTAGTTTGATGGGTTATGCTTAGCTTAGGTGTTTTGATAATCCATGCTTACCATTTACAATTAATGTTTTATAAAATCTACATTGGCAAAGATTTAGAGTCAATAGTTATTATTTTGGAGCTATAATTGTCAAAGAATTAATAATTGAACCATAAGAACATGAGTTTGGTGGAATCCTGAGTCCTAGTAACTATTAATATTGTTACCTTCTTTTGCATATTTTTGCTAGTTTTAGTATTTTCTTTTATTAAGTCTAAAATCAATATCTTCCCAAGTCCAAGAATCAAACCCTTTCTTACCACAATTAAAACTACATCAATATTTTATGTATTTGTACGCATAAATTGGCTCGAAAAGTAGCATTTGAACCTTCAGAGAAAATTACTACAGACACCCCAAAAAACTATTATTGGCACCAGGAAGATAACTGCTAAAGAGACTCCCGAAATGGATAAGGGGTACCCAAATTACTATCGACACCCAAGCAGTAGGATAAGGGGCACCTCCTTCCCAAATTCAAATAACAGAAAAAGGTGGGAAAATGTTGTGCAGGTACGAACCAGATTAGGGTTGAAAATTTGAGCAATTTTTAATGAGATTCAAGGGCTTATTTTCATTGGATTGGACATTTTATAACATAACATGGCTGATATGTGTGATTGGATCGAAGTAATTGGGCTAGATAACCCGAGAGAAGGAAACAAAGGTGAAAGAAGATAGGTCTCTGTTGGCCTGATTTTTGAAGATTCAGGGAGACTAAATCGTAGATAATCTTTCCTGAGATATTTACTTACCTAATATAGAGTTTCGAATGGGTTGGATGGTTCAGAAACGCATAAATAATTCGGCAGAGAGATTATTTTCGTGACTTGCACAAAAAGGAAGAGAAGAATTTTAATCGGGATTTTTAGGTTTCCGAGGGATATAAAAGGTGAAGTCGGGTTCCAGGGGAAGGTATTGAAGATTAGAGAAATTTAGGGGAAGTTTATAACACCACAGAGCCGAGAAATCGAAGTTGCAGAAAACTGGGTTCTGTTGTTGCTACTGAAGAACATGAAGAACATTAGACCCATAAGAACAGTCTTTTATTCTACAACATATCTCATCTATCGTTTCCTGCAACAGTTTTTATTGCAACAGCTCTCTGTAACAGTCTGTTTGTATATCTACACAGCGTTGTAAACTGCCTGCTTTATTAGTTTTCTCTTGTTTTTCACCCTTTTGAGATATGAACACCTATTTTGAGCACATGAATAATATGAGGAGATAAACCCCATTGCTGAGGCGATATAGGAATCCATTTTTCCAATTATTATGTGGTAATCTTTATTTTTAAATTTTTTTATGATTATTTGCCTTGAATAAAAATTGTTTTAAGGATTATAATTGAGAAGTTGTGATTTCTTTTGATAGAGCATGCTTATCCTAGAGTTCTTGATGTTCTATGCTTCGGATTTACAATTGTTACTTTGAAAATCTACTTTTGCAACATATTAGAATCACTTTAAACGAAAAGAATTGCATAAATATTAATTAGATTGAATCACTAATAATTGGTTAATGGTGGAATCCATAGTCTTAGTTTTCTCAACTATCTTGAAATCGACTTTAATTGAGTTTCTATTTTAATTTAAGTCTAAAAAAAATCTTCACAAGTCTTTAAACGAACCACTTTTCTTATCACTATAAAAAAAACTACATCAATTTTTGGCGATGCCGACGCGGACTTGTTTTTAGGTTAGGTTTTAAATTTTTTTAGGTTTTTATTCTTTTATTCTATTTTACGTTTTCTTGGGTATTTGTCTTTTGTTTACAGGTTTTGGATCTCGGATCTAAAAGAAAGATGAGCCAAAGATTTTGGTGATTAATTAAAGACTTAAAGTCAAATACAAAGCGAAAAGAAACGAAGGAAAAGACAGTTTTTTTTTTAGGGTTTTGTTTATTTTATTTATTTATTTTAGAAAAAAAATTGTATTAGGGTTTATATATTTTTTAGACTTTTTGGACATTTGGACTTTGGGACTTTATTATTTTTAAACCCTACAGAAGGGTAATATTGAATAAAAACTATTACAGGGAAGGACGACAGTTACGATACTGTCTCGGCCCCTCGGGTTCGTAAACTGACATATGAGTCGGTGGCCTGAGTCGACTACAACCGATTCGCCGCCCGTCTGGTACGGGAGGTAAAATTCTATCCACCCATGAATCCCCTATCAGTGGGTTTTTCTTTGTGTTGAGGCTTTGAAAATACAAAAATACACGTGCACACACCAATTGCACCTTTGTCAGAATTATCGAGTTTAGGAAAACTCGTGGATTAGTAAGCTGAGCCCGTGCTTTGGGCCTTATGGGAGTTACTAACTGAAAGTCCACAAACCTCAGCCTCGTACCTTTGGGTATATTTTGTTGTGGTAACCCAAGCTTACCTAAATTAGTGATCCCGGCATTTGCATGTGCACTGATTTTTGTTGAATTTGTGTATGTCAGAACATTAGAGAGACGATCTAGGATGATTTATGCGTGAGAAACCTAGAAGTGATATTTTAGGAAACAAGAGTCTTGATTACCTTAATCTAGATAGTCCTATTTTTGGACGTTATTCTCATGGTGAGGAAAATATCCCTACTACTCCGATAGTTCCAGCAATGGAAACTTTGTTGAACCCAACTAGGACCACTCGTCCATCATGTATCAAGTTAGTTGACACTAAAGCCACCTATGAACTGAAACCTAGGACCCTACAGATGATCCCAATCTTTTTAGGAAAAGAAAATGAAAACCCTTATTTCCATGTTAGGGATTTTGAGGAAATTTGTAATACCCTAAAAATTAGAAACCTTGATGATGATGCTTTGAAACTTAGGTTATTCCCTTTTTACGTGAAAGATAAAGCCAAATCTTGGTTGTATAGTTTGACTTCTGAGTCAATCAAAACATATGAACAACTTATATCTGCATTTTTGTACAAGTTTTTCCCGAGGAACAAAACATCGTCTATTAAGACGCATATATGCACATTTGCCCAGCAAGAGGGAGAATCATTTTATAGGTATTTGGAAAGGTTCAATGATTTATTAGCCCAATGTCCTCATCATGGTTTAGAAAAGGTTAGGTTAGCTCAGATACTTTATGATGGTTTAGATTATTCCACTACAACCACAGTAGAATTTATGTGTACAGGTTGGTTTAAAAACCAAACAGTTGATGATGCGATGACATTTTTGAATGAAATCGCCGAAAAGACCCAACAATGGGAAAATAATAGAGAACCCCAGAAAAAAAAATCTTCTAGGCAGAGGAAACATTAATAGGGTAGAAGGAAATTTTGAATCAGATGCCAAAATTGCTGCTATATCAAAAAGGTTAGAAGCTTTAGAATTGGGTCACACTAGTAGTCGAGTGGAGCCTTTATGGGAAGGAAATACTATGGAAGAGCAAGCCAATGTTCTTTAAAATAATACTAGATTCGATAAGTCTCAGAAGTTCGACCCGTATTTAGAAACTTATAACCCTGGTTGGAGAAACCATCCGAACCTTTCATGGTCTAAGAGCTAGAGTCAAGGTCAGTTTAGTAATTCTAATGCTCCCTCAGGTTTTGGATATAATAAGAATCCTTTAGGAACAACTTAGTTTCAGAACCAGTCAGACAAGAAAATCTTAAGTCTAGAGGAATCTTTCACCCTGTTAACTCAGCAAACTGCAAAATTTCAGCTATCAGTAGAACAAAGTTTACAAGCTAGTAACAGGATAAGACAAGAAAATAATCAAGCTATTTCCGAGTGAAAACCCAGGTTGGACTGATAAATGATTCGTTGAGAGAAAAAGGTAGGTTTCCTAGTCAAACACAACCCAACCCTAGAGGAGTTCATAAAGTAGGTGCGAAACCATTACATCAGCTGAATGATATTAGCACCCTTATGAGTAGTAGAGTTATGGATAATAAGGTAACCATGCCTGATAGTGAGCATACTGTAAACTCTTCAGGACCATCCATAGGTGAGGGGACTGATAAAATATATGATGATGCCAATTCGGTTCCTGAGAGGCCCTATTTTATGCCTAGATACCTTTTTCCACAGCTATTAGAACCAACAAAGAATGAATCCAACTTTAATGACATAATGTAGGTTTTTAAGAAAGTTACCATAAACGTTCCATTACTAGAAGCAATTAGGAAACTTCCGGCTTATGCTAAATTCCTTAAGGATATGTGTATGCGAAAGTGCAAGCTAAGTGTCCGTAAAAAAGCCTTTTTTAGCTAGTCATATAAGTTTGATCATTCAGAACAACACAACTCCTAAATATAATAACCCAGGTGCCCCTACCATTGCTTTCATAATAGGAAAACACAGGGTAGAGAAAGCTTTACTTGACTTAGGAGCTAGTGTGAACTTACTTCCGTACCATGTGTACTTACAGCTGGGACTTGGTGAATTGAAACCTACCAAGATAACACTGCAGTTAGCTGATAGGTATGTTAAAATTCCTCATGGTGTGATAGAGTATGTTCTTATTGAGGTCGACAAGTTTATTTATCCTGTGGATTTCGTAGTTTTAAGGACCCTCAAGCTCGTCAACGCTATTAGACTAGCCAAGAGACGTCTTTGCCGATAATAACTTGATTAGTTTAACACAAACGTTAATTAATAGGAATTAATCTAATATTGAACTTGATACGAATTGTTAGATAGATCTCGAAAATTTATGCGGAATGGACTACTCGATCATGTCACTCGGATACCGGATGAAGAAGAAATCATCAGAATAGTGAGAAGAGCAAAATAGTCTTTTTTGCCATTAGACAGTCTAGGAATTCCCTTATCAATTCTTCGGGTGTTCCATATACTTCCTGGTTGGCCTTATCTTTAGACCAGATCGAGAAGATAAAGTCTTTATCTTTCTCTTTTCTCTTCATTCTTCTTTTCTCTTCTTCTTTTTTGCTCTATGCCTTCTGTTCTTCTCTGCTCGTGTTCCTGTGACAGAGTTTGTGAAATTGAAGAGAAACTTAAGGGAAAACATTACAAGTTGATAGTTGGTGATGATGTTGTACTTCTTTGAGCACGAGATGAAGAGGGTAGAGTTGTTGCTTTCAATTGAAGATGTGATTCCTGAAGTTAGGGTTTGAGTGAAATTGAGATGTAAATCGTGTTGTTGTTAGATAAATAAGAAGAGGGTTGTTGTTAATTGCCATTGTTGAGTTGTTCTGATGGTTGATTCAAAGTTGGGGTTTTATAAGAAGTTCAAGGAAGAATTAGAAGACGAAGATGATGAAAAGGAGATTGATATAATGATGGGTTTTGTTAATTTAAAGAATTAAGATGTTATTTTGTGTTCAAATCAGAGAGTTTATGATTTGGGAATTATTTAAGGTTCTTTTGAGAATAAAAAATAGATGAGGATTTTGACATGAAGGTTAGGGCTCGACTCTGTTATTAAGAAGGTGATGGCTACTATTGGTGTTGATTCAAGACGCGAGAGAAAATGGTAAGTTGGATTGGAATTTCTGAATTTAATTTTGATTTGTTGAGTTGGGTAATTGATCTTAGGTTTGAGATAAATGTATGTGTATGTAAATGGAGGAGCAACTATTGCAGTGAACTGTTAACTGAGGCAGGGAAGATCTGGATATGGTGGTTATGGAATTAAGTCTCTGATTGTAATAAGTTAGTGTTATAGATGGCGGTGAACAGTTACATGTGTGCAAATTGTTGGTGGTGTTGAATTGGTGGTGTTATGTTTAAGCCAAATTGTAGTTGAGATTGAGATATAGTATGTATGAAATTAATACAGGGGTTGCTGGAGTTACTAGTGGTGCTGGTGGAGAAAATTGTAGGTAATATGAAGTGAGTATGATCTCAACTGAACTGTTGAGGTGGTGCATGTTGAATGGTAAATGATGAGTGAGCAACTGTGTTAGAGATCGATGATAAAAGATGAATTATGCTACAACCAAGTACAATCTTACATGAAGTTGCAGGTGGATTGGTATTGCAGTTGAGATGGTTGTTTGAGCTGAGACAATTTATATTTGGAGCTAGAATTATTACCGATGTTGGTTCCAGGGAACTGTTCTAGTTTGTAGAAATGAACAAGGGATTTGTGTTGGTGAATTGAAGTGTTGGATGTTGTTTAACTAGATGTTATGGTTTGAATTGCAGGCCATAAGTTGGCAGTGTCATAGTTGTTGGGATTTGAATATGTTGATAAGATGTATGAGATGAAGTTGATAGTAATGTTGTTTTGGCATTGGCCTTAGTGAAAGCATGCATCTGCAGATTAAGGTAAATAGATTTTATAACTGTAATTGTGTTATCTAGTTATTTGAGATGTTTGAGTTGAATTGGATGTGAACTAATTTGGTAGTTGATGGTGGAGATGTAGAGTGAAGCTACATTGGTGGTTATGAATCTTTTGTCTATATGGAAGAGTAGGTTAGTATGAAAGTTGTGTATGGAACACAAAATTGCTGGCAAGGAATGGTGGATGATGGGAGTTGTAGGACTGTAGTTATTGCGTGCAGTGAAAGCTTGCAACTTCTGCTGTTGCAGGTAGGTTGTGTTATTTATTTATTTGCAAATCAATTTTAAGTTATAATTTGAATGAATCAATTATTGCAATGAATAGATTGAAATTAAACTTGAGTTAGAGTTGTAGAGTTTAGAGTTTTGGTGTTGCATAATGACTGTGCATTATCTTTCCTTGGCCTGAGCAATGGCTCTGTCCTGTTCAAGTGTTTTGGCCTTGTGCCGTTCAGCCTAGTCAAGTATCTGACTCTAGCTGACTTA
This sequence comes from Papaver bracteatum, assembly GCA_023529315.1. Taxonomy (NCBI): domain Eukaryota; kingdom Viridiplantae; phylum Streptophyta; class Magnoliopsida; order Ranunculales; family Papaveraceae; genus Papaver; species Papaver bracteatum. Next base: position 5,540,085 of record JAJJWX010002058.1, on the reverse strand, counting down.
GTCCATCTGACTGAGTCGAATCGGATTTGACCCACTGAGTCACTAGTCTTGACTTGCTGACCATTGACCTGCCCTTGAATCTGTTGACTGATATTTACTGTTAGATGACCCTTGACCGTCACTTTGACCGTTAGTTGACTTAGTTGGACCGGGCCTTAGATTAAGGGGCCAGTTTAGTGGACTTGGGCTTATACCTAGTATTCATATTTTGAATGTTTGGACCCTTATGGTTCGAACTTTTGGCTTATTCTACAAAGTTGTATATATTCACAAGACTTATCTAATGGACTATAGAACCAACCCAATTCAATTAGTAAACCTTATCTATGCTAAAGATAGATAAATAAAAGATGTAGAACCTTAAATGGGCCCATAATAATTAGAAAGACTTGTATGATTTTTGTGTGAGCCTTTTGGCTAGATTCTTAGACTTCTTGTGTGATTAACAGTTAGTCTATATTAACAAAGATTGATTCAAAGTATAAACCAGTGGATCGTGGATCGCGAGGTAGGCGTGGCTTGTCATCAAAAGAGGTGGGAATTTACATTTAACTCTTTTGAAACCATTGTTGTTTCTTTTACAAAGATTTATGTTTATAAACTCATGCATTGTCTGTTTTTGCATCCCATGTATTGTTTAGTTTGTGTTATGCTTGTTTTTCCGATTCTTGTAATATTTCCATGGTTTGGAAAGGACGTGTAATGTTTTGAACGTCATTATGATTTGTTATGGGAAATAAGAATTTCCACATGTGGTATATAGGATACGCTCCTTCACATTTATGCCTAGATCTTTTATGATATATTGGTCAACAGTTTGCGAGTTCGGAATTGTCGACATCCACATATACACGATTAGGTGTGGATTTGCGAGTTCGGAATTGCACAACCATATTAGTACATTATTGAATAAGGAGTTTGTCCATATACATGTTTGTTTATTTCAGTGGCTCAGTCACTTTTTAATGTTTGGGAAAACATGTAATGTTTTCCATGTCTTACCATGATTTCTTGGAAGTTAAATGTTTCATTCCTACTGGGCACCCCTTTTAGGGATGATGTGCTCACCCATTCCCACTTTTAGTTTCAAAGACAGATCAGAGTTGCGCATCGAAAGCTTCGAGGAGTTAAGTCCGTTTGTTAGATTACTTCTGCTATGTTTATTACTAGAAATAACCCGTGCCGTAACGGCACGACATGTATCTGAATAATTTTTTGTCATAATAATTTAAATAAATACTACAAATTATGGTAAGACTTATGTGTCCCATGAGAATTTATAGTTATGAAAATCTAAGATATTTATCATCCAAATAATTATAAATTCGATTACAATTGTAATTGGTTAAAGTAATAATTTCTGATAAAAATGCGGATAAGTTATTTTATTTTCCCTAAAATAATGATTTTTTTAGTTGACCCCCAAAGATTGGTGGTCTTTGATATTTTTTTGTGTTGTATTCGACCATTATGCTGAAAAAAACTACGTGCCGTAATGACACTACTTACGGTTGATGTAAATTTTTTTGTCAGCCTTTTAATCATTCAATTCTGAGAGAGTTCTCTATTTTGTTTCAAGCCAAAATAATGTCTACACAAACATAATAAAATTACCCATATACATCACCAAAATTCTAGAAATAACCCATACCATAACGACACTTATTTTAATATTATATACTAACATGGTGAACCCTAAACGCAACCAAAATCACCTATAGTATCGTATTCAATAATATTTATCAAAAAAGAGAAAAAGGGTAACGTGGTATTTAATTATTGCCTCTAGCGGAAATATAGTTGGCCTCTAATGTATCTTCTGTTTAGGCCGAGTCCAACATATTATTTATTGGTTCTTAGTAATTTTCTTAGGATTAACACAAATAGTTATTACATGTGTATGATATTATTCGTATATCTGCGTCCTTATCATTACAAAATTAAAATATCAAAAATTAGAGTGAAAAAAGGTCGGTATTTTTCCCGTGTAGAAGCTATTAAAATAAATGAACATTCTGCCGATATTTTAGTCCACATTTTGCGTGAGCCTTTATTTCGCTTACCCAAAAATTACCCATTTTCTCGAAACTAACAACTTCCCTCAAATTTCGTAGATCCCCACTAAAGCTTTTATTTTCCTTCATATAATTTAATGAAACCGTTCAAATTCCTAAGTGATGTAGATTATATATCAACTGAATGAGTTTTTAATCCACTCTTGATTTTCCATCTCATGTCAACTGAAAATTTTGGAGAAGGCGATTCAACGATTTTATGTATCAGACGTGGCTGAGGAGACATGCACAACTCATTACGTAATTCTTTGCACATGTTTATCAATTGAAGGGTAAAATTCATAGGAATCGGAAATGGTGGTTGCAATTCTTTCACTAAACGTCTTCATATTAACGATTTTGTGCTTTGATTTGTTTCTAATCTTGGTATGCTATAAGATTTTTTTCTTTATAAATTATTTTTAGTTTTTTACTATTTTTTCTTTAATTTAATTTTCTTCTTGATGCCCGATTTAAAGAAAAAGACAATTGATTATTACGAATTTTCTCTATAATTGGTGTTTTCATGTACAATTCTTCAATGACAGGAGAATAACTTAGTTTTCATTTAATTTTGTGAATTTAATTGAAATTTGTGACTCTTGATTTTGATTATTTTTTTTTGCTATTTTATCTATTAATTTATTAAAATATTTATTTATATGTAGATGGAGAATATAATGTAAAAAATGATACAATTAAAGCTAATGGTTTTTTTTTTAAAGTTCACACTTAATTTAATTTTTATCATTCTAGTTAAGAGTCAAATTTAGTTTTTATTTATGATTCTAATTATGTGGAGGGAACCCACTCAAAGTATATTCATGATGAAAAGAGGTTACAACTCTTATATCCCGTCAGATGTCTTTGGCTGAGATGAGACGGGGATAGTCGGATGCAACGTCTGTCTCTCAAAATGTTATCCGGCCGTCCAAGCTCAAAAACCCATTTTGTTTTGTATTATAGACTAGATCTTAACCCGTGTCGTAACGGCACTGGATGTTTTGTCTCTAATACGATATTGTTCACATTCCTCTTGCTTCATTTTATTCATGAGTAATTATTTTGATATTCAAATAGGTTTTGGGAAACAAAATGGGTTACCTAATCTTTTTATTTTTTACTTAAGCATGTTATTCCAATTTATTATATGGACGGAGTAATAATGTTGTGCCAACATGAAAATAAAATAAAAAATACAGTAAATAAAAAATTTCCCCATTTATTGTTCCATCAAACCATAATTTCAAACTTCAAAAATAATATTTCATCTAACAGTACATATACCTAAACTTCCAATCCAACTCCATGATGTTTATGAATACATTTTTTCCGAAATTATTGATAACTAAGGCTCTAAGGAGTGAAGCAAAAACCCATAATATTCTCCCAATTATAGATAAACACTATTTATTTATTTTTTGCAAATGTGAGAGTTATAAAAATGAAGAACCCTTGGCTATTGGAAGGCTGAGATATACACATGTGAGTTGAAAAAATAAACTTATAATAGTAAATCAAAACATGTGTAAGATTCTTTCTCAATCATATTGATAACATAAAATTGAAGAAATTCGTGGAGAAAAAGATTTCACACCAACTATGCTAAGTAGTGCATGAATGACGTTCTCACATCTAGTGTTACTCAAGTAATTTGGAGTTTTAAAGAGCATAGTCATATTGATATTTGTATCTACATAAATTCAACTAACCTTCCGAAGAAAAATTATTAGTTTCAAGGTAGAGCCGACACAAACTTATGTCGCCTTAAATGTATACAACACACATTAGGTTTAATCAGCCTTGAGATTAAACAAATACCCCAACATTAGTCAAATAATGTCTACAAATACGGGATCGAAACAAAGTGCTAACGGGAGAAATGAGAGACTAACATCAGTTCTACAAAGAAAATACCTTATATGTATCAAAGTTTGTTAACCAAACATGTATTCAAATTAAAAAGTCATCAACTTAACACAAAAATATAAAAGAACCCAAGTTAAATCAATACTTGCATAAACAAAACTTATAAGAGAATTTTGTAATTATTAAATACCTTTAAAATCACTATTAGAGATTTAATTGCATGCCTCTTTCAAAACTACGATAGGACGAAATCACCAGATTAATCTGTAGAAATTTCACTGGATATGTAGCAATTCAGAGAAGTTTACACTGGTGGTGATGCGTTCCATCTAAGTGTTGTTCGATTGATTATTTTTTTAGAAGGTTTCGGTTTTCATTGGAGAAATCGAGAGGGAGCGTTTCATTATATTCATTATCATTCAAAACTCGCCCTCTGCTTAAGGGATCTCAATACAACCTTAGATTTATCTATTGGACGGAGAAAACTTGATACTAAATATGTAGTTTTTAGTGTTATTTATTATATAACGTGACATCCAAATATTTTCTTCTTCTTCTTAATTTTCATGTATTTTAACCGAGTTTATATTAGCATTAAGATGATCAACCACATTTATAATTTATAGTGTTATCCTTTTGTAGTAGCACATAATTAACATAGTCAATTACTACTCATCAAAACCGGCCAGTACCACAAACCACCAGATATCACTTGTTTCTCCACCACCACCATTTTCCATCCCTCGTAGAATATTGGGCACACTTATAAATTTTAATCCCACACGTCATGTATAAAGTTTAGATTAACAACCTTAGGTCGTCAATTAATTTATTCAACTATATGTTTTTTGTTAATACTGAAAATCATGCGTACGAACGGTTACCAAAGATAGTAGTGGTACCAAAAACAACCATTTTATCTTATATGATTTGGTATCATCCCAAAAGTATTTGTTATCCGCCTTTTTTGATCGTGTCAAAAACAACCAACTATACTTTTCACAATACAACGTTACCCGTCATGTAAAAAAAAAATTTATTTTTGATTCAAAAAGAAAAAACCAATACCGCCATTAAAACCATCCAGCGTCGCTATTTCTTCCACCAAAAACTAATGTTACCGCCTCCACCACTTAGTAACACCTTCCACCGCTTCCACCACTTACTTTTTCCTCTACTACCACCACCACCACCACTAATATCTATTGAAATAATTTTTGTCAAAATTATTATTTATTGATGGAGATATGTATTAATATTAATTAAAGGATATTTATGATGTAAAATTAATAAATCATTTATCATGAGAAATTAATGAGACATCAATTAATAAAGCACTTATACTAATTAATATTTAAGTTGAACAAACCATAACCATAGATTTATCTTCTCTCTAGACAAATCACTTATACTAATTAATATTTAAGTTGAACAAACAACCACTGTTGATTTATCTTTTCTATCAATTCCAACCAAGGTGGAACAATGGTTAGAGGCCACTCTTATGACACAATAGGTCATGAGTTCGAACCTCCCTATTATAATTTTTGAAATTCCATATCTAGACTTGAGTATTCATTTTTAATTCATAATATTGAAATGAACACCACGTGTGCGACTTGTAGGGTGTGGCACGGAGAACCACAATCTTTGATTTATATTTTCCAAGGATAAATACTAATTAATATTTAAGTTGAACAAACAACCACTGTTGATTTATCTTTTCTATCAATTCCAACCAAGGTGGAACAATGGTTAGAGGCCACTCTTATGATACAATAGGTCATGAGCTCGAACCTCCCCATTATAATTTTTGAAATTCCATATCTTGACTTGAGTATTCATTTTTAATTCATAATATTGGAATGAACACCACGTGTGCGACTTGTAGGGTGTGGCACGGAGAACCACAACCTTTGATTTATCTTTGCCAAGGATAAATCCTGACCACCGCTCAGATAGGAAAAGTTATCCAAACTCTGCTTTATACTATTGATGTTGTATATTTTATTTGCAAACAAAATGACTATTGTATATGTATCACTTTATAGAAGTTCTTGTATATATATTTCTGAGCGGGGCTAGTTTTGGGTTAAGTTTTATAGCAGATTTCTAAATAGAATGTTTAAGTAAATATTTTAGATTCTTAGTGCCTATGTATTTTAGTTAATCTCTTGGATTAGTCAGCTGCTAGCTTAGGGGGCGCTACATTGGTGGTATCAGAGCTCACGATCTTACATGGGAAACTATAGAAATAGCCAGTGCTAGTTAGTGAACTAGATTATTTTAGAACTTGGTTGGGTTGTGAGACAAATCTTAATCACTAAAAGCTATCAATAATTAAAAGAATTATTTGATTGATTGTTTGTTTGTTTTTTTTGTTTTTTTTTATGTAATGAAGTAAAAAATGTAGGATATAACTTTAGCTAATAAGGATTTGAGAATAATTAATCTAAAAAGTATGAACGCATAGACAATCTAATATTATAAATATAGTAAGATTAGTATTATTGATAGATCTTGTAAATCACATAGAAACTTACTAAACACATTGACTAGTACGAAGAGTAAGCGAATTATAATCACATAAATATTAATAATGTCATTGGGACTTAATAATATTTGTAAGAGTATTTATAATAAGGGATATTTAACGTTTAGTACCCAGCAAATGTCCAGCACCTAGCTTTGGTACCCAACATTTCAAATATTAAGGGTTGGTACCTTGACCTGTTATTGACTGTCTGGTTAAACAATTGACTTAACAGACTGTTAACTAAATAATAAATGATAAATAATTAACGGAAGTTAACTAATCTTTAACATTTGACTTATTAAAACAAATTGGGATATGAGTGATTTGGTCGGACGGTTAGAAATACGTTGATCTGGCAATCAACTTTGGCCTAGCCTGCACTAGCATTTTGGTGTTAGCAAATATTCTGGTTTTTTTTATTGAACTTGTAATTATGATACGTGTTTGTTCATGTAGCACCTCTGGTACTTATCCATCTTTTATTGAACTTGGTGTAGGTGCGCAGGTCACGCTTACTCTCCCGCTTAAGTGCGAAAGCTTTCCATCGGATGTCAAAAGTTTCTTGGGGATCCAAGAGTGTAAGGAGGTGCTCCACCTGAGCCTTAAGTATGGCATCAACCTCGGCTGTTCAAGAAAACTACAATTGCTTCACTATCATTCATCTCCATCATTGTAAATAAATCCCTTAATCCTTAGACCTAACCACTGCACCACTAGACTCATAGCACCGTCTCAGCTTTATCATGATCATTGCTCTAATTCTTTGAAACTACTACTTCACCACAGACAATAGAAACAACACCGAGTTCTTACTGCGACAACCAGACTCCATCTCTTCTTAACCATCTCAACTCCATTATTTCAGCACTATCACGGACAAAACTGACTCCTTCCTTGATTTTCTTCCTACGGAGTAAAAAGTATTCGTCTCTCAGGAATTTTTACAAACACGTGAAGTCTGTGAATTTAGTAATCAAGAGATATCTGTGTTGTTGATTCTAAGCCAACCGCATCTCTTTACCTGCAATTAATCACGAATGCAAGACAAACCCATTCATTTCAATCATCAAAAATCATCAATTTCTCTTAATCATTTAACATCAAAAAACCCAACAGTAACTTCATCTTCCACTTCAATGCTCATAAATCTTCCAACCATTCCTTCCCGATTACTTCTATGTTCTTTGCAACCTCAAACCACCAACCTATTTCTCTACCAATTACATATTCAATGCAAACCCATCTCTTCTTTTTGTCACAACATCCATCAAACCCCATTTCTTGTCTTCTCAGCAACTTTCGAAACCTATAAAAATCAACGGCAGCAACAACAACTACTACATATTTACTTTCTTCTCTATCACCAGCTCGATTCCATATTAGGACCTTCAAACTTAACCACAATTCCCATGGCATCGAAAATTCTTCTTCTTTTCTCGACAACTAACAGAACAGAAAGAGAGAAAAAAATGGTTTTTAGTATAAGCAGTGAGAGATATCCCGAGACACACATACTGTAACTTGATGTTAGGACAAATCTAGTAATTGTTATAATTTATAGGTCTAATTATGTAATAACCGTATTCTGTTACGTAAATATTTATTGGGTTCAGTCAACTGTTTGACCAGGCAGTCAATGACGGGTCAAGGTACCAACCTTTAATATTTGAAATGTTGGGTACCAAAGCTAGGTGTTGGACATTTGCTGGGTACTAAACATTAAATATCCCTTATAATAATAGTTCAATCATCAATGTTAATTATAAAATATCATAATAGTAATTATAGAAGTTAAAAAATAGTAATAATAGTAGTTAAAAAATTAAATTATTTAAGTAATTATAGATGATAATAAAAGTAATAATAATTTTAATAAAGTAATGATAAGCATTTATAAATTAGTATTATATTGAACTTAACTTGACCAAAATTTCACTAAAGATATATAACGATAAAAGTAATATAATTATGATAAAATAGCTATGGAAAATTAATAACGCTTATCTATGACTAATTTGTGTAAATGAAACTAATGACAAATTAGAAATATATGTTTCGTATTTAAACTAGATAGTTAATATAATATCCTTAATAGGCGTTAGGCGTAAAAGGGTGAGGATATAATGTATAAAATAATAAGACTAAACTTGTTAGAAATCTTATACCGAAATTATTTTTTTATCTAATAATAAATGACAGTAATTTTTTTAAAATGAAACAATTGTACATGAAGCAATAATAATAACATTCAGAAGTTTAGTGTAATATTAGAATTAAAAGAAAATAAATTCGTATACTAATAGAATCCTTTTTCATAAATAAATTCAATCATCTTTTGAAATGGAAAATTAGTATGACAAACTTAAACTGGTAGAATTCAAATTAGTATTATATTGAGCATAACTTAAATTAAAATCTCATTTACAAATATATAGTGATAAAATAATGATTATGACTAAATAGCAATGGAAAATTATTAGTGCTTATCTATAATTAAGTTTTGCAAAGTTATCTAATAACAAATTAGAATTATGGGTTTTGTGTTTAAACCAGATAGATAAATAAGACTTATTAAGTAGGAATAAAAGAACGTGAGGTCATATAAGGCACATAATAAAGACTAAACTTGTGAACGATCTTATACCTAGATTATCTAAAGTTCAATAAATGATTCACTAAATCACTAATATACACATGAATGATATTTATAATACTTGAATGCTTAGTACAAAATTAGACTTAAAGGAGACTAAAATTTCACATGAATAAGATACTTGTTATTAATACCAAAAATCTAAGACATGTTAAAATTTATGCAGACTCAGATATAAATCATATTAAATTACCAATGCCAATATTTTTTTTATTTGATGCTAAGGCATAGGCCTGTCCTGCCCCCTGACAGCATAGCCACCGGCTTGCCCCCCCACTGAGCAAACTCGACCCTTCTAGAACCCATGTTAAAGTTAGTTTAAATTACACATGAGTGGAGACTCGAACCGCTGACCTCCTACTTGAGAGTCAGGCTCCTGGCCAACTGGGCTAACCCCTGATGGATGACAACGCAAATATTTAACGAAACATAGTATACTGATTCAATCTGAATAAATAAAATATGTTATATCAACCGTTACGTGAATGTAAAATTAATTTACAAGTAAAATTAAACTAAGTATCATTACTAAGTGGATATTATTGCCATATTTTAGTTACGCTAGTAACCAAATAGGAAAAAAATTTGATTCTTGATAAGAACAAATAATAATACTATCTAATACAAATTATTATAAAATTTGAAGTTGATCATCAAAATAAGACAACTCGGAGAATTTTTTTTCTCTTCGATCCTCATTCTCAGTGCGAATTCATTAATTTTCAGGTGAATTTTTGTTTTAATTCTTACATATTCATGGTTCTGAGTAGTAATTCAGGTGTTTTTAATGAGTATATCATCTGAAAAACCTGATAATTATGGTAAAAAAGTTGGGGTTGATATGAATACTCCTATTTTTGGATCTACTTCTGGTAATGGTAATAATCAATCTGCTAATGATTTTTCAAGTAAAACACCATCGTTGTACATCTCTGATGATGAAATAGATGAAAGTATTAACGACTGGAAGTTTAGTCTAATTGGAAGATTTGATTTAGTAAAATTAAAATTTGTTGTTGTTGTTGTTGTAGCTTCACTTAAGAATCAATGGAAGCTTATTGGGTCTTGTCAATTGATTCCATTAGGAAAAGGCTTTTTCATTATTTTAATGGATAATAAAGTTGATATGAGATATATTTGGAATGGATATTGGATTGTGGAAACACAAGTTCTTAAACTAAGAGAATGTGAGACCAATTTTAATCCATCTTCTCAGAAAATTACTACTGATTTTGTATGGATCAATTTTCCTGGTCTTGGTATGGAATACTGGAAAGAAAATATTATCATGGACTTGGGTGAAAGATTTGGCAGAGATATCAATGTTGATGAAACAACTTTGAAAAAGGAGGTAGGGTACTATGCTAGTGTGCTAGTGGAGGTTGACTTATCACAACACATTCCTAACCAGATTGAAATTAAATCTAAGTATGGCAGCTTTATCCAAGAGGTGCAAATCCCTTATTACCTAAATTTTGTTCTCATTGCAAGGTGGTGATCGCTGTCGTATGCGTCAAAAATAAATTACACTTTCTTACTACTCAAAATATAAATATAGCAAGGGCAAGAAAGGATCGATCCCACATAGAGGACTAGGTTGTCAATATATTTTCGGGTCCTTATATAAAACACCGGGTATTTTTCTGATTTTTATATACTAAAATAAAATAAAAGCAAAACAATAAAAAGTAACACGTAAATCAAGGTAGTGAGAATATTGGTTAAGGATTCATCTTCATTCACAAATATGTTTTCTTCACAATAACTATAATTGATATTTTAATCTCAACTTTTATCAAAAGCCCTAGAATAACTTGATTGCAATAATATCCCGCTAATCTCCTTTTGTCATCAACAAACACATTAAAAGATGCGATTATGAGTTCTATCTAAGAGAACAACCTAACGTGTAAAAGCACTAATCAAGTTTAATTCCCTAGATGCATTAAGTTCTATGAAATCAGGCCAATCAAAGCAATCGAACGTGGAAAGCGCACTAATTCAATTTAACAAAGGTCACGATTCACATATGATCATAAGAATATATCACTACAAACTATAATCATATTTATGCTACTTGTATTCAAGGATTATCACTTTTACGTATAATAAACCCTAAACTAGTAATAGATGTGATTAGAAGTTCTACCAATTTGCAACTTGACGAAACTAACAATCAATCATACATGCGATATTTCTAGCGAATCATAATCGATAAAGTATAGAGACAAAACTAATCTATTGAACAAAACTAGGGCTGTCAATGGGTACCCATTACCCGGACCCTGTATAAATGGGTCCGGTTCTGGGTCTTAAAGTTGGACCCATTAACAACTTTGGAACTAACGGGTAATTACCCGATTGGACCCGAATCTTAACGGGTCCAAACGGGTAATACCCGTCGGGTAATGGGTACCCGGTTAGTCTAACTTTGCTTCATCTTTTTAGCAAAATTATATGTATTTTGCTAATTTTGGCTTAGATTTTTTTTTCATTTTTCATTTTTTCCTTACATTTAATCTTTATTTAGTACATTAATGAAGAAATAATAATAAATTTTTGTAAAAAAAATTTAGATTCAAGCCAAAAAGAGAAATATATCAAGATTTTAAAGTTTTTTTTATAGTTTTCTTGATACCCAATGGGTACCCGGAACCGACGGGTACCCTGCATTTTTAACGGGTTCGGTTCTGGGTCCACAAATTTAGGAACCGGACCCAGAACCGTTAGGAACCAGACCCGACTTTTATAAGTAGGGTCCGGGTCTGGGTCCAGTGATACCCGGGAGGACCCGGACCCATTGACAGCCCTAAAAAAAACCCATGCTTGGAAATCCAACTTATTCCTTAACCAATAATAAAACTCTAGCTCATGTTCATGGAGTTCATAACAAGAAGAAAGAAAAATCCTATCATGTTTCTAAACCCTTGAAACAAAAGTAGAAGAAGAGAAAAAAGATATGATATATGATAATATCAAAAACTCTTAGGTTTTGAGAAAAGACTTCTCTTTTATAGCTTTTCTTGTTCCAAAATTAGGTCTAGCCTTCAAAATCTTCAAGTCCACGTCCATCTACTAGTCCCCCTAGCCCATGTGTGAGAAATATGTCTCTGTATTGTTGGGTCCAAAATTGGTCACCGGAATTGCTGACATCATCGTCGGAACCCGGTCACCGTTGCCGGAATCCGGTCATTGGATAATTGTCGTCGGTACACCTGAATGATCAGAAACTGTCACCAGGTAATTCTGCACTCCTAGTAGCTCACTCTGCTTCTCTTTAGTCCACGCATTCACCATAGAACCACTTAAGCCAATTCCTAGTCTTGCGAAAACGCACCCAAAAGCGTAGCTCTAAACTCATATATCCGGCCGCCAACTCTTTCGTTCGACTCATACCCGCCTCACGATTCACTGAAATATTATGATTAACACTCTCGGTTCAGAAATCCGATACCCGGAACTAGGCTCACCGGTGCACCAATTCTGCTCCGTTTTCGCACTATTTCTGCATTTTCATATCCACAGCATCAACCACTGACCATTATGGATACCCACAGTTCTCATACCAGCTACAGCTCCAGTTAACTCCTTGATCTTGTTCCACATCAAACCTGTAACTCTAATACTGCCATAGACAACATGGATGTAGCTTATCCTTGCTCTATGTAGGCACTTCTGCAACTCATTCTAGCCATCTCAGTACCTTCCAACCACCAGTTGCAGCTACCACTCATACCGCAAGAGCCATCTCGTCAACACTGCCATCACACACCAGTTGCCTTTTCACTATATCCCTGCACAGTTCCAGCATTCTATAATCCCATGTCTTAATTCACCACAGACCCATCATTTCATCATTCTGATTCTCAAGCCAAGCCAAACATTCCACCATTGCTCAAACATTTCTGCAACTACTAACCTGCATACCACCTGATCCATTCTGCCAAAACCACAACAACCAGACTCCACCACCAGCTTTAACTGTAATGCTTCACCAGCTTCAATAGGACCTTGCTCCTCAGTTCACCAACAACACCTACACTAAAGCTAACACCAAGTTCTCCTCCCACCAACTAACTACTTAGCTTATAACTCCATCCGCAGCTGCAACTGTAGCTGCACATTTCGACTAACAACACTCCAATTGAGCTTCCACTGCCCGGAGATTCCAATTATAGATGCTCATTTCGCACTGCATCTCCAATTACCACCTTGTAGCTCAGCTCCTTTCCTCTCCACTAGCCACATAAATTGTTCTTCTGTCACTCTAATACTCATACAAGCAACAACTCATCTAGCCTTCACTACACATCCAACTCAATTACAATTCTGCAGATCCAACCCATATCTTGTTCTCATTTCCTTATCAACTGCCACATTTCCTCCTGCAACTATCTCCAACTCTCATAGCCTCAATTCTGTATCTCCCATACTAGCAGAAGCAATACCAATTCCACCACCTATAACTCCAGCTGCACAGCTTAACCACCAACCACCAACTACCATCTTCTTCAAACCAGACCCTTGGCATTAAATACCCATTAGCAGCTATGCCTCGCTATTTATACGAACTTCAATCCCTGCAGTATTGAGTTCCACCAGCTCCAGTGCATATAACTTGCACCTGCTAATTCAATTTCATCACCTATCACCTGCGAAAGTTGTAGCTGCACTCCTTCTACAATTGTGACTCCACATACTCACCTTGTACCACCACCTGCTCTGGCATACAACCAACTGCAGCATCATTCTCCTGAAAAGTCTCTTGAAGATAACCCTCAGAACCGCGTTTAGCAGCTGCACAGTTTGGTTCAAACTGGTCGATCGAGCATTTCTACAAATACCCTTTGTGTGTGAAACTCCTAACTGAGAGAACTGATTTTTATGTTGTAACATATCTCTTGCAACCTGCAATATCAAAATGGGTAAGAACCCATCAATATGAAACCATTCAGGACTCTAAAGAACCTTTAATCACAAGCATTCATGGCCTGAAACAATGGCAACAAGTTCATATGGAATAGTATCTTCACGGCCTGACAGTTATGCCCAAATTCTTCATTCTTTCTAACCCATCTTTTCTGGTTCAATCATCTCTAACAGCAACAAATCCCTATCCACCTTCTCTTCAGAAACCCTATTTCCCCTTCAATCTCATCCTGCTTCTATGAATTAGTTTCAGGTCCCCTTTCACAAAACCAATTGAAGCACAACAACAACATCTTCTTCTTCTTAGATTGACCTGGCATTCGATCTTCTCTTATCATCCGCCTTCCTTCCTCCATCTTTGATTTCTCTGAACTAACAGGAGCCACCATAGCTTCTCTCGTCTCTGAAATAAAAAGTGGAGAGAAATGATAGAGAAGAGAAACTCTTCTCTTGGTTTCAGGGATTGGTAATGATTAAAATTACTCAAAGGCACCCAGAACTCGGATAAGGGTTGTCCGATTTCTATTTGGCCCATCGGTCTTAGGTAACCGACAGTATAGTTCTTCACATCCTCCTTGCGCAATCTCCGCCGACTCCAAATATGACTCACCTATGAATTGATTCTCTCTGTACTTTTTGCTTCAAATTGACAATTTATTCTTGTTTTGCTCATAATGACTCCAAAGTACCTAAAACACTCGAAAGTAAACATAAGATACATAATTCACATGAAAACTCGCAAAAAAAGCATAAATACTAGATATAAAATTAGGTGTTTTAGACACCTATCAGGTGGTAGGCCATTGGATAAATGAATGTAGAGAAAATTCTGAGAATGTTCACATTTTTGAAGATAAAAGAAGAAAAAAGAGAAAGCAATGAAGACCTAAGAAACAGAATGGTGCAGGATTTGATATTTGTTTTAGTAAGGCTGAAAAAGCAATGCATTAAGATGTTGAAAAGCTTTTAGCTGTTGAAGATGAGATGAATGAAACTCCAAATTTAGTTCAGTCTACTAAGCAGTTGGATAGAGAAATGGATAAACAATTTACTTGGATATACAAAAAGACTTTCCTTTCTTATCAACTGAGAAACTAGTGAATGTTGCTTCAGTGACTTTTCATAATTTTCAAGCACTAGGGATCAATGACACCACTACAGTGGGGACTGAGGTAGTAAAGGAGGTAATTACAGGTGGAAAAAAAAAGTGAATGATGATGGAGAGAGATCAAATTTTTCAGATAAATTTCAAAATCTAAGAAATGTAGCAGAAGAGCTACAAATTGAAAGTGGAACAAGTACTTTTGTAGTTGATACTGGAAAGAATAAGAACATTGGGAAGTTGGTTACAGGAAAAAATATGAAACAAATTCCTAATGTGACAACTAGGAAACATGAAGCTTCAAGTAATTCAGTGAATTTTCAAGGTGTGAGAGGTCCTTTAACTTCTCAACCAATTCAATGAAGGTCATTTTTTGGAATCTCAGGGGCATTCAAAGATTAAGGGCCAGAGAGAAATTAAGGAGTTTAGTTAACCAGTTTTTTCCTGCTTTGGTGTGGATTGTTGAACCTAAAGTAAATGTAAAAAAGAATTCTATTACTAATTTGAAGTTACCTGGTATGTGTAAATCATTAATTCATAATTCTGCTTATGGGGAAAAAGCTAATATTTGGTTATTTTGGCATGTATCTTTAGCTACTCCAAATGTGGTGTCTATAACTAAACAAGCTATAACAGTTTCAATTGGGGATGTGATGGTCACTGGTGTTCATTCAGATTGCTTGACAATTAATAGAATAGAGCTATGGGGGAATTGATTGATCTTAGTAAAAAAAGATTGTCCTTGGTTAGTGATTGGAGATTTTAATGTGGTGCTCACTAATGCTAAGAAGAAGGGGGGGGGGGGGGGGGTGGAAGACCTTTAAGAGTTTCTATTCAGGACTTTAGAGAATGTTTAGATATATGTAAATTGATGCAAGCTTCAAGGTCAAGGATTTAGTTTTCTTGGTGCAACAATAGAGTTGGAAAAAAGAGAATATTATGTGACTTGGATAAAGCTTTTGTAAATGTTAAGTGGTTTGAACTTCATGAAGGATGGAGTTATAAAGTTGGAAATAGAGGAGTTTTAGATCATGGTGCTTTACTGGGTTCTGTGGTGGGCATTCCAAAACCTCAAAATATGCCTTTTAGATACCAGAATGTTTGGACTTCTCATCCAGATTTTGTTCATTTGATTAAATAATCATGGGAACAACCTTGTGAAGGTAATGCAGCTTTTATATTCATGCACAAGCTTAAAAGATTAAAACGTTGTGTGAAATTGTGGAACTGGACAGTTTTTGGTGACTTGAAGGAAAAAGTTCAAACTGCTGAAAAATATGTTTCTAAGGCCTTGGTACTGTCTGATGCTGATCCTGCTAATATTTCACTTTTAAATGATCTAGTTACAGCTAGAGGAAGACATGAGTTGGATGAGAATCAATATAACAAATTAATGCAAGCAAAATCTAGAATTAAATGCGTTAAAGGTGGTGGAGATAACACAACTTTCTTTCATGTGAATATGAAAATCAAACAAGCTCAGAATGCAACTGTTGAGCTTGAAGATAAAAATGGTTCTATAGTTACTGAGCAAAATATTTTGGGCAATATGATTGTGGATCACTTTCGGAATAAATTTAAAAAACAAACAGTGGCAATTTCAAATGATATTTTTAATGTCATTACAAAGGTACTTACTGATGAAAATAACTCAGTTCTTGATGTTGTTCCTTCAAATATTGAGATTAAGAATACTGTTTTTGGAATGGATGCTCACTCATCACCAGGTCCAGATGGATTTCCTGGATGTTTCTTTAAATTTGCTTGGGATATTGTTGGTGTGGATATGGTAAAAGCAATACAGTATTGTTGGAGATGTAGATTTATTCCTAAAGGGCTTAATTCTAACTTCTTGTTTTTATTACCAAAGGTGAAGGGGGCAAAAATAGTGGATCAATTTAGACCAATTGGACTGGCCAATACTACACCAAATTCAGGGTTTAGCAACTCAGATTCGCAATAGTTCTATCGCAGTTGCGGATTTTCTGTTGCTAATTTCAGTTGCCAAATTTTAGCAACAACTTTGTTCTATTTCGAAAATCGCAACTGCCAATGTTCTGTTGCGACTAGCAACAACGAGGAGTATAAGCATGCGAGTCACATGTGTAGCAGGGAACACTTTTAACCCTATTTCCACCCATATGTTGGAACGATTTCAGATCATGTTGTTATTTCACCCCTTTGACCAGTTGAATTCTTGACTTTAGAGAACAATTTTAGATCGTGATGCTTCATTTGTATCCACAAATTCCTCTTCTTTACTCTCTCCTTTATCCTCTCCATTTCACCCCTTCATCTAGATCTGAAGAAATATCTATGCTGCCATTAATCTCTTCTACTACTGTTAAGATATATGATTCCACCCTAATAACTATTTCGACGGTGATAATGAAAACCCTAACCTCTATTTTTTTCCCCACATACATCTTCTCTTCTTCTTTACTCTCTTTTTCTTCTTCTACGAGTCAACTACACAGCCACAACCCACAATCCTTATGCTTTAGCACCACTACCATCACTGATTCAACCACCACTAGGACTACCTCCTCCTTCTTCTTCTTCTTAGATTTTGATCTCTTGTTGAATCTCTTTAGTAGAAGCCGTGGATACAGTATTTCTATTTGTTATCTAGGGTTTCATCTATAGAGATGAGCAAGAGATCAGTTTGATTGATCTACATGAGGAATCAAATTGAAAAACATATTTAATTAGCAAATCATTTCCCAATTTAAAGTTGTTCTTAATCAGGTGATGTTTCGTTGTTGTGTTTAATTTTTCTTATAAATTTTGTTTCATTGATGGTTTCATTTTTAGGTCATTCATTGGGTTTTGGGTTTTCTTTTTAGAGAAGGAGATATCTGATTTTGATGTTAGGTTTTAATTTATTTGTTTTTGATGTATCAGTTAATAGAATACTTTCAGGTTTAGTGGCTTAAATTTGTGAACAATTTGAAGTCTTATCCATTGTTTTTATTTTTCAATTTTAATTTCAGATGCAGGAAATCCCATAGGTATTTCAATTTGTGAACCTTCTCCCTTTGCGTAAGTATTTATTTCACTTAAGTTAGCTCCTTTTGATTGTAGTTATACCATCATTTGTTATTTTCAATAAGATTTCAATGGACCCATAAAACACCAAAAGTATTATTAGAGAGTCAATTTGTATTGAGAATTTTGGTGATTGCATTAATAGTAAGTGCAATCTGTTTGACATTCATAGCTCAGAAAATTGGAGATTTTTTGATGTTGAGATTTTTGCGGAAGTATAACTACTCACCGTTGCTGAAAGCGTTGAGTCTAAGGACAGAGTTAAGAAAATTGGTGCCATCCTTGTACAACAAGTAGCGAATGCCACCAACAATGTAGTTGGTGATGGTAAGGCTTTATCATTCATAACATTGAAATGTTTCGTTTAAGATTGTAATGAATAACTATGATGTTTCGATCTATTTGATATAATAAGTAGTATGGGGATTTGTATTAATAAGGAATGGGTACCAGATATGAGCTAATTCCAAGATGATGGCGGTGGTGACTTGTGGTAGTATGGGGATGATATTGTAGATGGTGGTGGTGATACTGGAAATGGTGTTGGTGACTTGTAGTAAGAAGTAGGTTCTAGAGATGGAGGAAGTGATGATTTGTAGATGTGGCAGGTGTAGGAGGTGGTGGTGGTGACTTGTAGAACAATGAAGTTGGTACTGCAGATATTATGAGTTTTGAGGAGGTACCAACTGTAGTTGATGTACGCTTCAGTTGTGCTTATGTCTGTTTAGGGGGTCGGGGGAAAATATTAAACCCCAAGGGATGTGGCATTTGGATAGACTAGTAGCATTAGGTCTTTGATTCACAAGTAGTTACATATTTGTTTATTTATACTCGTATTTATGGCTTCACTTGGCCTTCTTCGTTTTACCAGCAAAGATAAAAGGAAGGAACCTTGAATATTCTTGATTGGCTAAGGGCATTGTTCAGCTTTCAGGTATATATACAATCAGATATACCAAAATAATTATATATAATTTAGTGGCTAGTCTCTATTAAAAGCAATAACTTCTTATCCACGATGGTTTTTATAGAAAGGCAATATAAGGAATCACATGGAATGGAATCCTTGCAAATAATCATATACGGTAGGTACCCAAGCTTAATCCCCTTAACAAGGTATATAATTTTTTTCCTACTCACATGGTTAGCTTTTCAATGGTGGCATTTTGACCTAACTCGGTGATGTGAGAATAATGCTTCGAATTTGGTCTAACATCCATATAAACTTTGTTATTTAACGAGTATGGTTATGTATCTTACCCATGTTTCTGTATTACATGGTTATAAGTCATGTGTGATTCACAAGAAACACCCAAAAGTTCTGTTACAGAGCTTCAATATTGACTTTTGGGAAAATGTATATGTTGAGTTACTATACTAAATTTCTATTGGCCTACACATATTTCAGAGACTCAATGATTTTCATTTATGTTCTCAGGCTCTTTAGATCTCCACATTCAACTCAAATGTCTATTGGCTATCATGAAGCTTTCCATTTAGGTATGTTTTGGTTTGCAATAAAGATATTAAGTTCTTATCAGTACTCAATCTTGTGTGTTACTTTGTTGTCTTATGAAATTCAATGCGATCAAATGTTTTGTATCATGTCAATATGTTATACGGAAGTTTGCGAAACTCTATTCCTAAATCTATTGTTTATTTTTATATCCATTGGCTTCTTGATTGCAGTTATCAGGATTGCTGAACAAGGACCCATCAATCATGGAACGTTGAACTGCTTTAGATTTATACAAAAGTGCATAAGCAGATATTGAATTAGATAAGAATCAAATGGATTCAGGTAATCATATTACTGCTGGTACTCTTTAGATTTTTTGTATCAACACTGTCCCATCTATATATTTCTTCATTCTTCATTCTCGCATTGAAGCTTGCTAAGGAAAATGGCACCGCAGAACAAGCTTCAACTTTATGTAGGCTTCTAAATTTGGTTATTGTGAAGTCTGCTTTCAAGAGATTAGTAAATTCTAAGCAATTTATGTTGGAATTTACTACATTGGAAAGTGACGAAATCAAGATAACCTGAATTATGTTTAACTTGTATCTATGTGAAATCGTTTGATATTTGATCATCTTTTATTATTTTGGCTCTATGATAAGTGAAAGTTGAATTAAAAACCGAAATGGGCGTATCTGATTTTACTTAAAATGTTTTCATTGTTATTTAAAGAAGACACTGAAAAGATGGGAGGCGCAGAAATTGTTCAAGGGACTTTGCTGGTGAATCCCTATGATAATTTGGTTTGGTTCAACCTGTGGGTAAGCACTCTGATAAGACTAGTAGATAGAAGGTTCTTCACTTGCCATTCTTTAGTTTTCTAACTACTGAGTTTAGTTTCAAAATCTTTTCTTTTTTCCATACTTTCAACTGGATGCACTATGTACTTTCATATGTAAATATTTTGGATTTATCGAGTTTGAGTCAACTGAGGTTTTTTACTTATAGTTGGTGTGTTTCGCTTGTATGTGTAATTTAAAGTTTGTGTTGTTGTAACTGAATGTAATTGTTACCAAATGTGGGTGGCGAAGATTTTCGCAGACTGTATGAGTAATTATCTGCTATTTGAGCACTTTTTGCAAGTTCATATTGTTCCAACAGAGAAAGTCCATCCTAAACTGTAAGCAGTTCTTTTGATTTATACAAGTATTGTATGTAACAGACATAGTTGCACCAACACAATGTAAGAAACAACAACATATATAAGAACATATCTACATAAATTCTTCTATCTCTGAATTCTTTCAGTTGTGCTCTGTTTTAGTACATTTTACGCCTGATATCTTAATACAACTCACATCCATCCATGCTTTACTGTATTTGGTTCCCTTTCTGTGTAGAATGTCTTTAATGTTTAAACTTGTAACATGGAACATGTAAATGCTGAGAATTTCAGCACATGTTGCTACATTTTTTCTTGTTTAAATTTTTAGATGTGTGGGAATGTAGAGTATGAGAACTATCAGATTGAATTACTGGATATAGGATGAATCAGGGTTTTGCAGCATAAACTGGGGGGAATCAATTTTGACTAGGTCAATGTAGACTTTGACCATTTTTTTTTTGTTAAAATTTAGCAACGACAAAATTGTGTTGCTAAATCTGAACCAGAACAAGTATATTTTATTCTAATAAAAACTATCCCAGAATAACTCGAAAATTCGCAACAGAGTAGCAACAGATTATTTCTGTTTCTAAATTTCTGTTTCGCAACAACCGATTTCTGTTGCGACTGCCGTTACTGACTGAAATTAGCAACAGAGATAGAGCTTTTGCGAAAAACTGCGACAGGGTGTTTAGCAACGGAAAAAATCTGTTGCAATCCCAGTCAGCAACAGATCTAAGCTGTTGCTAAATGTTAAATTTGGTGTAGTGCAACCTTAGTTTCAAAGTAATAACAAGAATCATAACTACAAGACTGAGTTGTGTAGTGGACATACTGGTTTCCAGTCAACAAGGGGCATTCATCAAAGTAAGAAATATACATGAAAAGATAGTTATGGCTTCTAAACTAATAAATGATATGAATATTAAGAGAAGAGGTGGTAGTGTGGGGTTGAAGTTGGATATTTCTCAGGCTTACGACTCTTTAAGCTGGGAATTTCTTTTTAAAGTCTTGAGAAGATTTGGTTTCTCTGAAATGGGAATTAACTGAATAATTTTTTTATTTATTCCATCTAGAATATCAGTGCTAGTTAATGGAGGACCTTGTGGCTTTTTTGAAGTGGGCAGAGGATTGAGGCAAGGAGATCCTCTTTCTCCTATTATTTTTGTGATTTCTGAGGAAGTCTTGAGTAGGAATTTAACTCAAATGGTCAATGATGGTAAAATTCGGGCAATGGTACAAAGACATGGAGTGCAACCATCTCATTTGCTTTTTGCAGATGATATCTTTGTGTTTTGTAATGGTCATAAGAAATATTTAGATACATTAATGGGTTTATTGATAAAGTATCAGTATACTTATGGTCAGGTGATAAATAAACAGAAGAGCAAATGTTTTGTGGGGGGTACTTCAGATATGAGAAGAAATAAAATTGCAGAGCAACTGCAAATGGAATTATCTGAGTTTCCAGACAAATATCTTGGTGTAGTTCTCAATCCTAGAAGAGTGAAAGTGCATCAAGTTTGGGGTATTGTGGAGATGATGCAGGAGATGGTTGCAAGATGGAAAGGTACATTATTGGCATTTCCTTCAAGACTTACTCTGGTAAAGTTTGTATTGTGCATTTATCTAATTTATACAATGTCTGTTTATAAATGGACAAAGGTTGTTATTCAAGAATGTGAAAGAATTATTAGGAATTTTTTGTGGACTAGAGACCCTTCTAAAATAAAGCTAGTGACTGTTAAGTGGGAGGAGGTGAATTCTCCAATCACATAAGGTGGTTTGGGTCTTAGAAGATTGGAAGTAATTAACAGGGCATTGTTGATGAAATTGCTTTGGAGAATTTTGACCGAGGATGAGGAATTGACAAGATTTATGAATAAGAATGGTGGTTGGATTCAGACTTATAAACAATCTTCTATATGGCCTGGACTAAAATGGGTCATTCAAGACATTAATGAAGGATCTAGATGGATTGTAGGAAATGGTAAGGATATATCTGTTTGGATGGACAAATGGGTATATGATTATACTTTATTTGATAAGTATCCTGATAATAATTTTATTCAACAACATAAGGACTGGAGAGTTGATAAGCTGATACATAATGGTAAATGGAAAATACCAACTGAGTTGACCCAAATATTAAAAATAGAAGACTTTCCTCAGATAGGGCATGGAGTTGATACTAGAGTTTGGGGAGCTGATCTGGCAGGAAAATTTTCAGTAGCTAATACAACTCAGCAAGTAAGAATTAAGTATCCTATAGTGAAGTGGGCAAAAAATGTATGGGATCCTTGCTTACACCCTTATATATATTTGAATGTATGGAAAATATTAAGAGGAGCTTGTGCAACTGAGGAATCTGTTAGGAAAAAAGGTTTTAGTATTGTTTCTAAATGCTACTTGTGTGGGAATGCTCAGGATAATATGGATCATATTTTGTGGCAATGTAGTTTCAGTGAGAGTATCTGGCATTGGTTGTGTGGAGTTTTTAAAGTAGCAATTCCTAATAGTTTTGAGGATATCTTAAGTATGATGAAAAATAAAAGCTCAATCATTCAATAATTATGGTTGGTATGTACCTGTACTGCAATGGTTGAAATTTGGTTCAGTAGAAACAGGAAAATGTTTGATGATCAAGTCCCCAGTGTTGCTCAGGTACAATGTACAATAAGGATTTTTACTAAAGAATGCAGTATAAGAATGACTGGTAACAGAACAAGTGAGCAGTATGATTTTCAGGTACTATACTTTTTTGGTATCAAAAACATTCCAGTAAGAAATACTATGATGAAGGAGTGCTTTTTCAAGCTCACTGAGATTCAACAGGTCTTACTTTGCTGTGATGGTACTGTCAGAGGAAATCCTGGTTCTGCAGGTGTAGGTTGTGTAGGCATAGACAATGAAGGAAGGTGTGTTGGAGCCTTAGCAGGAGGGATTAGTGTTTCCATTAATTACATAGCTGAAGTAATGTCCTTGATCATTGTTGGAGAGTGGGCAGTTAAAAGAAGGTTCATTAATGTTTGTTTCTGTCTTAAATCCAAGGCAGTCTTATCAGCCTTCATGTCTGAAAAGGTTCCTTGGATAGTTAAAACAAGGTGGAAGGTGATTAAAAGTAAGCTGGTCATTGCTTTTAGACATTCTTACAAGGAGACCAACTTCTCAGCTATTAAAATGGCAAGTAATGGAGATTTAATGGCAAGAGGGGAATGGGAATATTATGAGAACAAGCCTGAGTTCCTATGTGAAATGAAACTGAGGATTCTTCCTACTTTAGATTTTGAATATGTAATCCTTTATGGGCTTTCTGTTTGTGGGCTTTGAATTTGTATATCTCATTTAGTTTCTGTTTGCATTTTTATTTCTGTACTGGGCTTTTCCAGACAGTTAGGCTTGTAATAAATTGTTTTGGTATTGTTTGGTAATAAAAAATTTATGACGTAGCAAAAAAAAGAAAATTTGAAGTTATTGTAATTAGAGATTAGGTGTTGCTATTAGTGGTTTTGGCAATGACACTAGTAGTGGTTTTGGCAATTTTATTTTTCATAGATTAGGTGTTGCTATTCAGAGAGGTGTTGGAGCCCAGCTTGTCGCTAGGTTACCGACCAAAAGTTTTGTTCAGTCACTTTTTAAGCGATAATTATCAATATTAAATCATATTTTTGTAATTATCATTTGGATAATAATTATATGTTAGTAATGTACTAGAAAAATTTAAATTTTTTTATTAATAATTTTTTTTAAGAATTACTTATAAATAATATAATTTAGGGAAATAAAGTTAAATCAAATCAAATCAAATATAATATTGATAATAAACTTAAACTTGGCATTATGATTAACTACGATTTAACTTTATTCGCTTAAGAAATAAGAAATAAATGTAATAACAATAATAAAATATTAATACCAAACAACTATGAAAATTTGTTAGTAGTTATTTACTTATATCAAGTCATATAATGAAACAAACACATTGATACATTGGATTTGATATGTAAAAAAAAAAAGAAAAAAGAAAAAAAAATAGTAACATTGGATAATGGTTATAACATTAAGTTGTTCTTAAATGGTACATGAACTTAAAAATCATATATGGTATTACAACAAACTTAAAGATATCAGATGTTATAAATTGACGTAAAATCAAAATCAGATTACTTATTGATAAAATAAAATATGATGATCAAATTGTTTAAAATGCTATATAATTTATGAAATAAATTTTTTAAGTTAAATCAGTTACAATTAAATTTAGAGATTAATTAGTCATAATAAGTTAGAAATTACTTAATCTTAATAAATAAATCTAGCATTGGAGAATAGTGAAGGTTGTGTTTTCTCTGTTCGTAGGAAGGCATTGCTGTGATTGGCCAACCTTGACAGGGCAACTGCATTCAGAGATGACCGATCATAGAAGGATGAATTAGTTCTTATTAGAGGATCGATAGTTTCAACCTTAGAAAGATTTGTAAGATTCTTCCTTGCAGTTAGAGACAGATATGTTATAAAATAGAAGTTTGCGGAGGAAACTTAGACTTCCCTATTTGATAGAAATTAAATCAGCATAGTGACCTTAGAGACAATCATCTTATGTAATGTAAATTTAGTCAATTGAACTTAGAGCCACAAATTTTAGTTGTAGAAAGCCATTTAGTTTATAGCCAATGATAACTTATTCAATCTGACTTTTAGGAACCAGTATTTCTCCAATCTTATTACCAACCAAAATTCAGATTCAATTAGCAGGCAGTGTAATATGCCTGGATCATTAGAGATCAATATACTAGCAAAAAGGTGTTGATTGCAGGGAATGTCCCAACTTGGTTGAATTGAACTTCCTGGTACTTTCCAAATAGTTATGATAATGTCTCCATTTAGATGACTGCAAACTGTATGTATGCACATGTTGAGCTGAACTGAATTGTGGTAGTTTGGTAATGATTGATGCATTAGAGTAGAATAATCTGAGATTGGTAGCATACATAGAGTGTCTATGTTGGTGGGATTGAAGTTCCTGAAAATTACCAAATACTTTCATGCCAGATGACAATTATGAGACTATTTCTAGAGTCATATTTCTTGCGATGGGTCGTTTTTTATATGGATCCTTAATCAATGTGTTCATTTCATAGGTTCCAAAATCTTGCAAAAGTTTCCCACTAGGTATCATAAATTATTTAGGAGCATAGGTCCGAGACAAGGGATGGAAAATAATATTTATCGAAGTAAATGGAATTCCGCCATCCATCATATTCTCAATAATCGCATAGTAAGCCTGCTTTAGAGATCCATCTTATTTAAATTGAAGTACTTGACTTGAACATGTTGAATGGTATTTTCTTTACTGTACATGTTTTTGCATTTCAGGGATTAAAGTGCCACATATATTATTATAGGCATTGCTGATATTATGTTATGTGCCTGCAAATATTGCATTTTTTGAAACAGTAAAGCTATTCGAGAAGCTTTAGTAAGAATAAACTTTAATAAGAATAACAATGTCTTATGTTTTACAGGTTTCAAGGAAGCCATTGTCATATGACAATTTCAGTATATTTTTGCAGCCGACTGATGCCACATAATCAATAAGCGAACAAAAGCAATTTGTACCCTCTTTCTAATGATAATTTTTATTACAACGTAGTCTGATGATAATTTCAGTATAACTATTGCAATTTAATCCGAAAGGTTATTGAATGAATAGTTCTTTTTATAAAAAAAAACAGCAGGTGCATCGCGCGTGCGTCTATACTAGTGGTTATAACATTAAGTTGTTCTTAAATGGTACATGAACTTAAAAATCATATATGGTATTACAACAAACTTAAAGATATCAGATGTTATAAATTGACGTAAAATCAAAATCAGATTACTTATTGATAAAATAAAATATGATGATCAAATTGTTTAAAATTCTATATAATTTATGAAATAAATTTTTTAAGTTAAATCAGTTACAATTAAATTTAGAGATTAATTAGTCATAATAAGTTAGAAATTACTTAATCTTAATAAATAAATAAATCTAGCACTGGAGAATAGTGAAGGTTGTGTTTTATCTGTTCGTAGGAAGGCATTGTTGTGATTGACCAACCTTGACAGGGCAACTGCATTCAGAGATGACCGATCATAGAAGGATGAATTAGTTCTTTTTAGAGAACCGATAGTTTCAACCTTAGAAAGATTTGTAAGATTCTTCCTTGTAGTTAGAGACAGATATGTTATAAAATAGAAGTTTGCGGAGGAAACTTAGACTTCCCTATTTGATAGAAATTAAATCAGTATAGTGACCTTAGAGACAATCATCTTATGTAATGTAAATTTATTCAATTGAACTTAGAGCCACAAATTTTAGTTGTAGAAAGCCATTTAGTTTGTGATTTGTTTTATGTTGTTTGCGCTTAGACAAGAGATGGGATTATTCTTTAAGGTGGGGAGTTTTCAAGACTAGAAGATAGTTCGATTTTCGATGACGAAAATGAATAAGGTGAGGAGAATGTAAGGACCCTCAAGATCGTCAATGCTATTAGACTAGCCAAGATACGTCTTAGCCGATAATAACTTGATTAGTTTAACACGAATGTTAATTAATAGGAATTAATCTAACATCAAACTTGATACGAAACTAGTATTGTTAGATAGATCTCGAAAAGTTACGCGGAATGGACTACTCGAGCGTGTCACTGGGATACAGATGAAGAAGAAATCATCAGAATAGTGAGAAGGGAAAAATAGCCTTTTTTTTCATTAGACAGTCTAGGACTTCCCTTATCAATTCTTTGGGTGTTCCATATACTTCTTGGTTGGCCTTATCTTTAGACTGGATCGAGAAGATAAAGTCTTTCTCTTTTCTTTTCTCTTCTTCTTTCTTCCTCTCTGCCTTATGTTCTTCTCTGCACATGTTTTTGTGAGAGAGTTTGTGAAATTGAAGAGAAACTTAAGGGAAAACATTACAAGTTGATCGTTGGTGATGATGTTGTATTTATTTGAGCACGGGATGAAGAGGGTAGAGTTGTTGCTGTCAATTGAAGATGTGATTCATGAAGTTAGGGTTTGAGTGAAATTGAGATGTAAATCGTGTTGCTATTAGATAAATAAGAAGAGGGTTGTTTTTAATTGCCGTTGTTGAGTTGTTCTGATGGTTGAATCAAAGTTAGGGTTTTATAAGAAGTTCAAGGAAGAATTAGAAGATGAAGATGATGAAAATGAGATTGATCTAATGATGGGTTTTGTTGATTTAAAGAATTAAGATGTTATTTTGTGTTCAAATCAGAGAGTTTATGATTTGGGAATTATTTAGGGTTCTTTTGAGAATAACAGATAGGGATGAGGATTTTGACATGAAGGTAAGGGCTCGACTCTGTTAGTAAGAAGGTGATGGCTACTATTGGTGTTGATTAAAGACTCGGGAGAAAATGGTAAGTTGAATTGGAACTTCTGAATTTAACTTTGATTTGTTGAGTTTATGAGATGGGTAATTGATCTTAGATTTGAGATAGATGTATGTGTATGGAACTGGAGGAGGAACTATTGCAATGAACTGTTAACCGAGGTAGGGAAGAGCAGGAGATGATGGTTATGGAATTGAGTTTCCGATTGTAATAAGTTAGTGTTATAGTTGGTGGTGAACAGTTACAAGTGTGCAAATTCTTGGTGGTATTGAACTGATGGTGTTATGTTTAAGCCAAATTGTAGTTGAGATTGAGCTATAGTATGTATGAAATTAGTACAGGGGTTGCTGGAGGTACTAGTGGTGTCGGTGGAGAAAATTGTAGGTAATATGAAGTGAGTATGATCTCAACTGAACTGTTGAGGTGGTGCATGTTGAATGGTAAATGGTGAGTGAGCAACTGTGTTAGAGATCGATGGTTGAAGATGAAGATGAATTATGCTACAACCAAGTACAATCTTTCATTAAGTTGCGGGTGGATTGGTATTGCAGTTGAGATGGTTGTTTGAGATGAGACAATTTAGAGTTGGAGCTAGAATTAGTACTGATGTTGGTTCCAGGGAACTATTCTAGTTTGTAGAAATGAACAAGGGATTGGTGTTGGTGAATTTAATTGTTGGATGTTGTTTAACTAGATGTTATGGTTTGAAATGCATGCCATAAGTTGGCAGTGTCATAGTTGTTGGGATTTGAATATGTTGATAAGATGTATGAGATAAAGTTGATAGTAATGTTGTTTTGGCATTGGCCTTAGTGAAAGCATGCATCTGCAGATTAAGGAAAATAGATTTTGTTATTGTAATTGTGTTATCTAGTTATTTGAGATGTTTGAGTTGACTTGGATGTGAACTGATTTGGTAGTTGATGGTGGAGATATAGAGTGAAGCTACATTGGTGGTTATGAATCTTTTGTCTGTATGGAAGAGTAGTTTAGTATAAAAGTTGTGTATGGAACAAAAAATTGCTGGCAAGGAAGGGTGGATGATGGGAGTTGTGGGACTGTAGTTATTGCGTGCAGTGAAAGCTTGCAACTTCTGCTGTTGCAGGTAGGCTGTGTTATTTTATTTTTTGTAAATCAATTTTAAGTTATAATTTGAATGAATGAATTATTTCAAGATTGAAGTTAAACTTGAGTTAGAGTTGTAGAGTTTAGAGTTTTGGTGTTGCATAATGATTGTGCATTAGCTTTTCTTGGCCCGAGCAATGGCTCTGGCCTGTTCAAGTGTTTTGGCCTTGTGCCATTCAGCCTAGTCAGGTATCTGACTCTAGTTGACTTAGTCCATCTGACTGAGTCGAATCGGATTTGACCCACTAAGTCACTAGTCTTGACTTGCTGACCATTGACCCTGGACTTTGACCTGCCCCTGACTCTATTGACTGACGTTTACTTTTAGTTGACCATTGACTGTCACTTTGACCGTTAGTTGACTTAGTTGGACTGGGTCTTAGATTAAGGGGCAGTTTAGTGGTCTTGGGCTTAGACCTAATATTCATATTTTGAATGTTTGGACCCTTATGGTCCGAATTAACTTTTGGCTTCTTCTACAAAGTTGTAGATATTCACAATACTTATCTAATGGACTATAGAACCAACCCAATTCAATTAGTAAACCTTAGCTATGCTAAAGATAGATAAATAAAAGATGTAGAACCTTAAATGGGCCTAGAATCATTAGAAAGACTTGTATGATTTTTGTGTGAGCCTTTTGGCTAGATTCTTAGACTCCTTGTGTGATTAACAGTTAGTCTATATTAACAACGATCGATTCAAAGGATGAACCCGTGGATCGTGGATCGCGTGGTAGGCGTGGCTTGCCATCAAAAGAGGTGGGAATTTTCATTTAACTCTTTTGAAACCATTGTTGTTTCTTTTACAAAGATTTATGTTTATAAACTCATGCATTGTCCGTTTTTGCATCCAATGTATTGTTTAGTTTGTGTTATGATTTTTTTGTAGATTCTTGTAATCTTTCCATGGTTTGGAAAGGACGTGTAATTTTTTGAACGTCATTATGATTTGTTATGGGAAATAAGAATTTCCATATGTGGTATATAGGATACGCTCATTCACATTTATACCTAGAGCTTTTATGATATATTGGTCGGAAGTTTGCGAGTTCGGAATTGTCTACATCCATATATACGATTAGGTGTGGATTTGCGAGTTTGGAATTGCACAACCATATTAGTACATTGTTTGAAGAATGAGTTTGTCCATATACATGTTTGTTTATTTCAGTGGCTCGGACACTTTTTAATGTTTGGGAAAACATGTATTGTTTTCCATGTCTTACCATGATTTCTTGAAAGTTAAATGTTGTATTCCTACTAGGCACCCCTTTTTGGGATGATGTGCTCACCCATTCCCACTTTTAGTTTCAGAGACAGATCAGAGTTGCGCAGCGAAAGCTTCGAGGAGTTAAGTCCGTTTGTTAGATTACTTTTGCTATGTTTATTATGTTGTATATTTTATTTGCAAACAAAATGACTATTGTATATGTATCATTTGAGAGAAGTTCTTGTATATATATTTCTGAACGGGGCTAGTTTTGGGTTAAGTTTTATTGCATATTTCTTAATCGAATGTTTAAGTAAATATTTTAGATTCTTAGTGCCTATATATTTTATCTAATCTCTTGGATTAGTCAGCTGCTATCTTAGGGAACGCTACAGTAGTCCTAGATACACAACTTGTCCCTGACCCAGAGAATCAAATACCAGTGATTTTAGGTCGCCCATTTTTAGCCACGTCTAATGCTGTTATCAACTGTAGGACCGGAATTATGAGCATATCCTTTGGTAATATGAACACTGAACTAAATATCTTTAATGTAACTAGACAACCTTCCAATGATCTAGAGGAAGTGAATATTATTAGCACTTTAGTTCATGATCTAGTTCAGGATAATTGGGACGACACTTTATTTGGTGATTCTTTGGATGAATTTGATGAGACAATTCTCATAGGTCAGATAGATGACCAGACTAGAGAACTAAATAAAGCTCTTAAGCATTTTAAATACACCGAGGATCCAGAAGTCCAAGCAATAGTTAGATGTTTATCTGAGAGTAGTGATTACCCTAAGTTTGGGGGTAGTGATAGTTTTAGTGATTGTCAAGTCTCCCCATTAGAAGTCCTTAAATTGGGACTCGATCTTTTTACATCTGAGGTATTACTTAAGTCTCTTAAGACTCCATAACCCGGTCCCCCTGATACTTTCCAGGAGGAAATCAAGTTATTAGAGACCCGTTATTCGGATAAATCTGTTTTCCAAGGCACTCATATGAAGCCCAAGTAGGCACCGCAGAAAAATCCAGTTGTCTTGCAAGAAACCTTCGATAAGGTTGTGCTCCATCTGTTCATTTTTCTGATCCTGTGCAGTTGTCTCATTTTAGTGGCAATATTATTTGGCATTGATGATCCATAGTTGTTTCAAATATTGATATACGATTTGAAAGGGTAATTAGCCATTTTATGGGTACGTAATGTCTGGCTGAAGACTTTAAACTTAGCACTTCTTGGGAGGTAACCCATGCTCATGCAACATGGTAATATCTTTCCTTAACTCTTTTGCTTCAAATGGTAATAGTTTCTCATTATTCATGTTTTTAATTTTATCTTTAGAACATTGAGGACAATGTTAGATTTAAGTTTGGGGGTATGGGAGAACCTTTTTAGTTGCATAATTAAACTCCAGAGCCTAGAAATTTATGCCTATTAAGGATGACACTAACCAATCTAAGAGGATGGAAGCATCTTGGTTGTAGGAGTTGAGGAACCAATTTGAATGGATGGAAACATCTAAATAGAGTCTATTCATAAAAGCACAGAGCTCAGGTGTTAGAAATAACATGATTGTTTCACCGTATCTCGGAATCATCTTATTACTTATGTTTTTATTTTTTGCACAATTTTTATGTTGATGTTTGTTGGGTTGAAATAGGGTGATTGAGTTACTAATTTTTTTAAAAAAAAATTTGAAAAAAAAAATTGTTTTTTGTTTTGAAATTGAGACCAGACCATCTGACCAACCAAAATAAATTGTTCAATAAAATCGACCACTGGTTCCCTTTTATATGCCAGTTGAGTTGATCTAGAATTAGGATTATCAACCACTGGTTCCCTTGTATATGCAGCTGTGTTGATATTATTCCAAGACCAGTATCTCAATCCATTAGGTCATAGTATTCATCTTGCCATTGACGTCCATTCGCAACCATCTATTTCTATTTCCATCTTCTTAATTTATTCATGTGATTTGCTTGATTCCAGATATTGATGTCCATAGTGAGACTATCTGAGTAGAGATCTGTCACTTATATATGAATTTTAGTATGTGAGTGCAAACTCGTGTACATCAATTGGAATTTCGCATCAAGGTACTTCCTCCTGCAGTCAATGATAGTATGCCAACCAATGATGTTCTTTAGTGTTATTCCAAGGTTCCGCGTAGATAACTAGGGTATGGAGCAAAGGTTTTGTGGGTACACCTCTTGTAAACCCTCCCGAGACTATAACTCGGCCACTAGGGACACCTAGGGTTTTAAAGGCTTGTTGCACACGCTAAGTGCAATCGCGATGCATGCGACAGTGAGTTAGGATTTTTATTTTATTATAATATTTGCTCGGGACTAGCAAAATAATAAGTTTGGGGGGGTATGATAGATGCATTTATGTGTCTATTTTAATCTCGATTTTTATATTTTTAGGATCCATTTTTGTACTTATTTTGGTATTTTATGTATTTGTACGTATTTTTGGTGAAATAAGCTTTTGCGCATAAATTGGCTCGAAAAGTGGCATTTGAACCTTCGGAGAAAATTACTACAGACACCCCAAAAAAGTATTATTGGCACCCGGAAGATAAATGCTAAAGAGACTCCCGAAATGGATACGGGGTACCCAAATTACTAAGGGGCACCTCCTTTCCAAATTCAAATAACAGAAAAAGGTGGGAAAATGTTGTGCAGGTACGAACCAGATTAGGGTTGAAAATTTGAGCGATTTTTAAGGAGATTCAAGGGCTTATTTTCGTTGGATTGGACATGTTATAGCATAACAGGGCTGCTATGTGTGATTGGATCGAAGTAATTGGGCTAGATAACCCGAGAGAAAGAAACAAAGGTGAAAGAAGATAGGTCTCTGTTGGCCTGATTTTTGATGATTCAGGGAGACTAAATCGCAGATAATCTTTCCTGAGATATTTACTTACCTAATAGAGAGTTTGGAATTGGTTGGATGGTTCAGAAACGCGTAAATAAGTCGGCAAAGAGATTATTTCCGTGACTTGTACGAAAAGGAAGAGAAGAATTTTAATAGGGATTTTTAGGTTTATGAGGGATATAAAAGGTGAAGTCAGGTTCTAGGGGAAGGTATTGAAGTTTAGAGAAATTTAGGGGAAGTTTAGAACACCACAGAGCCGAGAAATCAAAGTTGCAGAAAATCGGGTTTTGTTATTGCTACTGAAGAACACGAAGAACATTAGACCCATAAGAACAGTCTTTTATTCTGCAACATATCTCATCTATCGTTTCCTGTAACAGTTTTTATTGCAACAGTTCTCTGTAACAGTCTGTTTGTAACGTCTACACAGCGTTGTAAACTTCCTGCTTTATTAGTTTTCTCTTGTTTTCACCCTTTTGAGCTATGAACACCTATTTTGAGCTCGTGAATAATATTAGGAGCTAAACCCCATTGCTGAGGTGACAGAGGAAGCCATTTTTCCAATTATTATGTGGTAATCTCTATTTTTAATGATTTTTGCATTTTTTTTAATGATTATTTGCCTTGAATAAAAAATGTTTTAAGGATTATAATTGAGCAGTTGTGATTTCTTTTGATAGAGCATGCTTAGACTAGCGTTCTTGATGTTCTATGCTTCGGATTTACAATTGTTACTTTGAAAATCTACTTTTGCAACATATTAGAATAAGTTTAAACGAAAAGAATTGCATAAATGTTAATTAGATTGAATCACTAATAATTGGTTAATGGTGGAATCTATAGTCTTAGTTTTCTCAACTATCTTGAAATCGACTTTAATTGAGTTTCTATTTTAATTTAAGTCTAAAACAAATCTTCACAAGTCTTTAAACGAACCACTTTTCTTATCACTATAAAAAACTACAACATTTGCTAGAAATGCAAACTTAGGTATTTATAGACCAAGGATGTTTAGACATAAAGGAATTTCAAAAACTAAAAATATTCTCAAGATATGTAATGAATAGCACAATTCGTTTTTCCTAATTCCAATAAATGCTTGTATAATATTTCCGAAATCTCTCAATAGAAAATCTCCAATTAGTAAATGCACATTACTAATTTTTATTCTCTAGAGATATGGTTTTAATTGATGGTAATTAAAGCATATAAAACTAACAACCTTAATTAAAAGATTCTTAATTTATTTCAGCACAGGATATCCTTGAGTACTAAGGAATATCTTTGAACAATAAAAGATAAGAGTTATTGTACGTGTTCAAAGTATGTTGACATCTTTTCTCTATAAATCCTCTTTCATATTTATAATCTTGGAATCGGTTATACCACACTTCCAAACAAGTTTAGAATCGGTTCACTTATATTCCAAGACTACTATGTGATTGATCAAAATATCAAAACACATACATGAGTTGAATCGATTCTACCAATCACTAGGATCGGTTATACCTTTATTATGGAAACACTTTTGACCGGTCACACAAGTTACAAGTACCGGTTACATCAGTTACCAGGATCGGTTACATCAATTACCAGGACCAGTTACCATATACTCATGGTATTGCTTGTGATCTGTCACACTAGTTAGTAGGATCGGTTTCACCAATTACTAGGACCGGTTGTACCAATTACAAGGATCGATTACACAATACTCTGTGATCCGTCACACCAATTACTAGGATCGGTCACACCAATTACAAATATCGATCATACCATCTCATGGTGATTACTTAGGATCGGTTACACTAATTAATGAAAACTAGTCATACCAAATCATAAGTCAGGCATTGTGATTAGTTATACCAAGATACATAACAAAGTTACGATTGGTTCTACCATCTCACTCATATTGATAATCCAAAGATTTGCAATGAATAGTCGTACCAATAAGCCTAGCGACATCCCTTTCGATTCATAAAACAAGTTCATGAATGTACTTCCTTTAAACGAATTTAAAACATTGTTTCCTAGGATGAAATCTTCACCATAACACATTCACATAATCATAACAACATTATAACATTATGTCGATGTCATATTTACGAAGTTCAAAAGATAAGCGTTATACTTCGTAGTCTAATTCCCTAAATACTATGATCATATGATCATGTCTCACTACTAGAGTAATATATCTCATACACAACTTCACAGTTATGTTTTCAATACAACACGACTTGAAAGATATGTTAGGAATGAAACACTTCAAGTCAATATTACTAACCTCAAGAGGAAGGATGATGTCGTTGTTGTAGTTCGTTACTTCTTCATGTTCTTCAGGTCTTCGAGTAATACTTGTATGTCTCAACATTCCTAGACTTTTTAGTCTAACCTAAATGAAGTTGTCTCTAGTACATAATCAAGCGACTCTTAGATGAGTTTTGACACAGAAAATATGACAACCAAACTTGACATACCAATGCTTGGTGGGTCCAGCCGAGCTATGCTCTAATAATCTCCCTCTTTGTCAAATTTTAGTGACAAAAATCTTAATTCATATGGATAAACAAATTACAAGAATTTTTAACCTGCATATATTCAATCAATAAAGGCCGTTGTTGATATTTGAATAACAAAGATTATACTCCCCTAAAGGTAAGATTGGTAGATATTCAATCCGAACATCTTTGTTATTCCCCTTTTTGTAGTACAGAATTACTACAACAACAATATGATATGTTTCTCCCCCTTAGTCAATGCTTTACTCTTTCGTCAGATATAACATTTAAGCACAATTATCCTTTCCTTAGTGATTGAAAATCACTTGTTTACTCCATATATTTCTCCCATTTTTTGTCACAAAATGACAAAGGTTCGAGGAAATAAAGGACAAACCGAAAGGATCTTACAAATCAAAAAGACTTGTAAACAACCTATAAGAGTTAAGCACGAAGTTTTCACATACCACTTTAGTTAACCAATATTAAAACCGAAACTACAAGTAATTTAGTTTTAATATGTTATCAAGGAAACAATTATCCAAAAAAAATTCCCCTAATTGTTTAACAATTCGACTAAGAAACTTAATTCTCTTGTTAAACCGATTGTAAACATACAATCGCTTATTTCAATAAGACCATCAGGTTCTAATTATTAGGATAATAAGTTAGACCTTTCTCTTTATACAAGACAAACACTAGGTTAGTTAACTAGTTTTTATTTTCAAGGCATTCGATTAGACTTGAGTAGCCGAATCCTCCAAATTGATAAGTCTAACTAAGATCAGAATGAACTTAGTTTCTCTTATCCGGAATCAAATTGGACTAAACAAATGATCTTGTATTTCATTAAGCCATTAACAATACACACAAACCAAAAAAAATTGATTTGCGCAATTATTTTCTTAACCGGAAGGAATTGAAACAAACATAGACTTTATAGCACCGCAATTGCACCGAATTTCGTTAAGCAAAAACACTTGATACCCAGCAATAAAGAAGATACCAAACAATAAGCCAAATAAATTGACACAGCTTTTCTTAACCGGAAAAAATTGAATCACACACACATCCATACACATCATAATGGAATATATCAATTATACAGAAATTTTGTTAAGCAAAAGCAAAATATATGCAAGATAAACATGCTTTTATTAAACAGGAAAATGATTAACTAATAAATTTGTTACCTCAGATTCCGCATTATCTTCTCCCCATAAAGATATATCATTAAACGGAAGTTCAAGTAAGAACTCTCCCCCATTGTGTTGTCATCCTCTCGCAAAAACAAAAGAACAACAACAATAGCAACTGAAAAAGCGGGGGTACAGCAACCACACCCAATATTTTGTTTCGCAATCTATATGGACAAACTCCAATGTAATTCCAAGAGAATCAACTAGACAGTCAGACTCAGTCAAGGAAATATATCCAAGAGTTGTATCTCAATTTCTAAATATAATGCGCAATCAAAAATATAGATATCTGCGAGCCCGATTGATCTGATAAATAACTTGAACGGTACCAAAGGCCAATATTCAAGTATCAATTAATTTCAATCAACAACCAAAGGTTGGATTTACCAATTGATTGAACTTACGCACAACATGTGATATTTCAATTATATATAAATAAATATAATATGGAAAAGAGGTAACACAGACACCAGAAGTTTAGTAAACGAGGAAACCACAAATGTAGAAAAACCCTGGGACCTAGTACATATTTGAATACCACACTGTATTAATCCACTACAGACTCTAGCCTACTACCAATGAACTTCGAACTTGAATGTATTTGATCCCTAACCAATATCACACTGATTAAGGTACAATCGTGTTCCTTACACCTCTGAATCCCAGCAGGACTCTACGCACTTGATTCCCTTAGCTGATCTCACCCATAACCAAGAGTTGATATGACCCAAAGTCGAAGACTTATAGACAAATTTGTCTCACACAGAAAAGCCTATTCTGATATATAAATATGTCTCCCACAGAAGTACCTATAAAATTTTTGTTTTGTCTTTTGATAAAACAAGGTGCACAGGAACCAATTGATATACCAAACTTATATTACCGAAGAATAACCTAGAAATATAAATCAACTCAAAATAACTTAACTATATGGTTGTAGAACAAGTTATTGTGGAATCACAAAGAATGAGACAAAGAGCTTTGTGATTACTTATTATATCTTACCTATCGGAGATAATCTCGAGCAAATCTTAGAGAAAATAGTACTCAATACGATAGAACAAAGTAAGATCAGAACACGCAAGTGTAGAGAAAATAGTTGGGTATGGCTTCAGAATCCCAATGAAGTCTTTAAGTCATTAACCTATAATGGTTTTGGAAAAACCTAGGTTAAAGGATAATCGACTCTAGTCGCAACTAGTATCACACAAGAGGTGTGAGGATTAGGTTTCCTAGTTGCTAGAGTTCTCCATTATATAGTCTTCAAATCAGGGTTAGATAGGTTTGGAATAAAGCAAATCAATTTCCACCGTTCGATGAAATCCCGATCTAAGATGCAAGCTAAGTTTGCTTGAAGCCAAAGAAATATCTGTCCACCATTAGATGGTCTTATATTGTTACACACAAATGAAATATACCTTCATTTAGATATGGGTAACCGTACCTAAACGTGTATATTAAGTTCGCTCAATAATAGTTAACCGAAGTTAGCCATATGAACACTTTTGTGTTTTAACCTTTTTCATCTTAACACTTCTAGATTAAATTATACTCAAATGAATCTAACTGTGTTACTCATAGAGTTATTCAATTTTTTATATTCTCATAGAAGTATACAAGACACAATTGAAGCAAAATCATATTCATGAACATTTAGCCATGGTTCGCAAAGATTGCATTCCTTATTGTGTAAATGTATTCTTTCATGAGTATGAAACATACTTAACCAATTTTAGAACTTGAACCACTTAAGTTTGTAAACGGGTATACATACTTAAGCTCCGGACTTCGGTCATTTCCGACAGTTTGCAAACTGGTACGCATACTATCATTTCGGACCTAACTCAGGTTAATAAGTTTGGAAACGGGTACGCAAACTTAATTCCCGGACTTCGATGATTAAATCATTTTGCGAAAGGGTATACAAACTTAAGTACCCTGACTTAACAGTTGAAAGAGTTTGCAAAATGGTATGCAGACTTAACTTCCGGTCCTGAATCTTATTAAAATAGTTCGCACACTTAGTACACAAACCGTAATGTATCCAGACATGGTTTTAGATCATAAGTCCCATTTCAATCATTTAAACATTCTTAGAAGACGAAAATATATATCTCACACAAACTATTAGATTCAAATCTATTTTCAAGTGATCGAATGATCTATACGAATGTAGATGGGGAATACGATTTGTTAGCTTTTAGGAAAGTGAAGAGACGAGCGTGCGGGCGAGACTTCTTGAATTGAGAAAACTGCTAAACCTCACATAGATGCACTGCAAAGGGAGTGCTTTGAGTTCGAGAGATCAATCTTTAGGACTCCAGACTAAACTAAGGCAATGGTCGTTCCAGAGTCAATTCGGTCACAAAGAGGGAGATGGGTTGATCTGTAGGAGGGAAGATGAGAATTATGCGGGATCAGTGATGATCAGGAATTATAGATATGTTATGGGTTTATGCAAATGATGAATAAGTTCGAATGATTGAGAAAGTATTGCTCACACGATTATTCTTGGTTAGACGATTGATTGTCTGTTCAATATTTTATGGATTTTCTATATGTTTTTCCCATATAACTCAATCATGGATTCGAGAACTTATTTATATTGTCAGAGTAGTGAACACATTGATCCATGTAAGTGTGATGGTTTCTTGAGTGAAAGAGTGGGAAAGTGGAAGATCATAATAAAGTCAGTTCCGTGTCGTGTGGAGACTTGACTGATCGTGCACCCACTACTTTGATAACTCCTTCAACCGTTTGCACGACTTACGTGGATGAAAACATGTGCCGTAGTCCGCCAGACCAAAACCCTAATTGATATCCCCCCATACGTGACGTGATTGATGTCTCAAGAATCGTGGAGTTTGCAAGGCAGACATGTGTTTGTTAGTCAGTTGTTGACTGATTAGACAATGTGTCTAGGTTTTGTTGAACCGAGCATGATTGACGAATGCTCAATGAGTCATAAATGTTAATATTGCTCGTCTAAGCAAATGTTGTAAATTCGATGAGTTGTTGAATATTGAGTTGCGATTAATATTCTAGTTGCCCGAGTTACTGAATATTTATAGTTGGATCAATATTCGAGCAACTGAGCAAGTATTGCTTGATCAGCGAATTATGATAAATTACTGAATATTGATAGCTAGTTCAATATTCGAGAAACTGAGCAAGTATTGCTCAATTTGACGAATTATGATAAATTAATGAATATTGATAGCTGGATCAATATTCGAGCAACTGAGAAAGTATTGCTCAATTCGACGAATTATTCATTAGTGACGTGACCCAATTAAAATAATAGTAGGTTACTGAATATTATGTAATTAATCCATATGTTAATTGCTGGATCAACACAAATTTATTAGTGTTCGATCTTGCTCAGAATGATGATTTCGTGGAGCGTTTGTTCGAAACCCTAAATTTTTACCGATTGTTGATCAATT
This sequence comes from Papaver bracteatum, assembly GCA_023529315.1. Taxonomy (NCBI): domain Eukaryota; kingdom Viridiplantae; phylum Streptophyta; class Magnoliopsida; order Ranunculales; family Papaveraceae; genus Papaver; species Papaver bracteatum. The sequence goes on along the minus strand of JAJJWX010002058.1, from coordinate 5,499,507 downwards.
GATGAATTACTGAAAATAGGTCATGAGTGAGGGAGGGACCAACCAAATGGGATGATGGATGACCATGTGATATATGAGTGCTCGAGTGAGCATGCACCAGGGTTCCGAGTTGAACAGTTGGTGAAATAATGATGATTAAATGCCGGTTTCATCATTTATTGAAATAGTGCTCGACTGAGCATTATGTAATAAAACCTAATTTATGGAGAAGTGAGGGACCAGCCAAGAAGGCATAAAACCGTCCCTTAGGGGTGTGAGACCAGCTGATGGTCGATTGAGCAAATCCCCAGTTGGTTGGAAAGAGTTTGGACCCAATATGAGCAATTGAGCAAATTAGGTCAAAATCGTTAATATGTGTGGGACCGGCTTATTGCAAGCCTTAGGGAAGTCTTTGTCAGTCAAGGGGGCATGCCCGTGTCACCACAATGTCCGTTCCTCAGTCCTGAGAGTTTTGGTATTTTCTGATGTGCATTCGAGCAATATTTTGAATTTTCAGAAGAGTTCAATCTTTGACTGCAATTCTTGATTTTATTCGAATGAGCAAGAAGAACTTTGCTCGTTTTATCAAAATTTGAGAAATATTAAAATAATTATATTTTAATACTTGGCGCGAGAAGCCTAGTCATCCGTGTGATCATGTTGACTTTTTTGGCTTTTTCATGGTTTGAGCAATATTTGAGAAAATATGAAGAAACCATGATTTTTGCTCAAACGGGGGAGTTTCATGAGATGTGGAAATAATAATAATAATAAAATAAGGGTTTGGAAAGTGTGGGACCGGCCACGACCAAGGCATAGCGGCCGGATAGAATCCCGGTCCCGTGACACTTTCCCTGATTTTATATTATTTTTCATGATACGGAGGAAATTCCATGAAACCAAGGAGTTTTGTTGAAACCATGAGATGAGGAAAATAATAATTATGAAAGACTAGGGATTTTAAGGTGTGGGACCAGTCACGGCTAGGGCATGGTCGGCCGGCTAGGTATTCCGGTCCCGCAATACCTTTCCCTATTTTTATTATTTTTCATGAATCCTTGAAAATATGGAAAAACCATGAGTTTTGCTCAAACAAGGAAATTTTCTAAAATAAAGGAGTTTACATCAGTTCATGAAAATAACAAAAATAATTAAAATAAAGGAAAAAGGCATGAGGGACCGGCCGATGGGCCCGGTCCCCTAGGCGCCACTTTTATTATTTTAATATTATTTTCTCTCTCATATTTTGTGTAGGATTCCTCGTTTGTCCATATTTCGAATGCTCGTTCATGCATCATTGTCGAGTAAACTTGCACCATTTTATGAGGCTTACTCAGTGGTAGTCTAGATGCTCGATTGTTGAGTATTTATTACTGATTTATGAAATTCAGTGGAGAATGATTCATGAAACTGAGTAATAAAAGTGAGTAGTTGTTTATTATCAATCCATAGGATCAGCCGTGGATAAGAAATAATAAAGCGAGTATTACCATTCTATGGGATCGTGGATTCGACCATAGAATCGTAGTAACAAAAGTAACCATTACCATTTCATGAGATCAGCCGTGGATTCGATCATGAAATCAGAGTAATGAGATTATCTATTACCAATCCATGAGATCAGCCGTGGATTCGATCATGAAATCGGAATAATGGGATAAAATAGATTATGTTCTAGGAATTCAGTGGTGAATGTCACGGTATAATTAATCCACTACAGAAGGGATATTAGCCAATTAAAGCGTCATATTGTTCCGAAAGGTGCATAGTCAGGGAACAATCGTGCATCGTTGTTAACCTGGAGACGTTTAGCCCTCTCAACAAACAATTATGTAGGAGAGCTGCCTGAATATATACACAGTCTCTCTACATAGTCAAGGAACATCGAGTGTCACCGACGTCCTGAAGGCGTTAAGCCCTCTCAACAAACAATTATGTAAGAGGACCACATAATCGTTTTTCTATGTAAAGGCGGGTCTCTCTCATGTAGTCAGGGAACAACGAGTATCACCGACGTCCTGAAGGCGTTAAGCCCTCTCAACAAACAATTATGTAGGAGGGCCGCCCAATTCTATTATTCTACATAGAGGACATGATGAAATGCACAACATCGAACACTCAGCTAGTGGGAGGCCTTTCGAGAATCATATTCATCATGGCTTCGTAAAATATTAATCGTCAAATGCCTGAAGCCGTGTCAGAAACATGCAATGTCATGATTTTACGGTTTTGACCTTTATTGAAAATCCACCATCAACACTAAGTCCCCTGCTTAGTGAGGGACATTCATGTTCCGCAGTAAGCATTAAATGGTGATTTTTAGTCGACCAGATCAGTGGTTAAACTCGGTCGTACAAAGGTATTTTCAGAATTCCCAATTTTCTCTAATGGTGTCATGTACGAGCAAATGTTCAGATGAGGACCCTGATAGTATAAGAAAAGGTTTGCGGGCCCGAGCCCCAAAAAGGAAATCCATGTTTTATTAGGTTTTTGGAAATAAATTTAATATAAAAGGGAAGAAACCCTAAAAATTTTTCATTATTTTTTGTGCGACCGACCATCCCTCTTCCCTTCACCCCCGAGCAGTTCAGCGAGGAGGAGAATAATTTTGCAGGAAATAGCTGTCGTCGGCGTCACCGACCATCGTCCAGCCGGTGTCGACTAGGTAAGTTCAAAGTTTTTTTTTTTTTTTTCATGAGTTGCTCAAAACAAAATTTTAAATGTAGGCATGAAGATGTAGGTTTCATGGAAATCGTTTTAGAAAACGTATGCTCGTTCATTTGTTAGTTTAAGAAACGAGCAATAATCCTTAATATGAAAGAGATACATGAATCCTTGAGTAAATATGACTTAGTTACAGTAGATAAAATTTTGTTTATGAGGTTTTATGAAAAACAAAACTTATTTTCAAAGCATGAACTTTCACAAATACTTTTAGGAACGTAGGTTCATAATAAAAGTAACAAACAATGATCCCTAGAGTTAGAAGAATTTTTGAAAAGACTTGTAGTTCATGATAAAATTTATTTGTGAACTTTTAAAATTTTATTTGGAATATGTGGATTTTTTGAAAAAATAGAAAAGACCCTGGTTTCATAGACGAATGCTCGTTTGAGCAAAAATAATTTTTTTTTATTTACCTCACGTAAAAAATAAATAAAAATAAACGTGTGTGAGGTTTTTTTTTTTGATAAAAATCAAATAACAAATTGTTAGGAGTAAACAATTGTATTTTATGATTTTATGATGTGTGTTTGTGGTATAAAATCATGGAACGTTCACATGAAGAGTTTATGTGAATTGTTCATAGTTTCGTGAAAAAGTCAGTGTCGACTCTTGAATGATGGATTTTGCTCGTCTTCGCAGGTTTGAAGGAGTGAGCAAGTTTTCAGAGTTTTGCGTTATTATCACTAAGTTCGTGAAATCTTAAATAGGTAAGAGTTAAGGCTTGCCATTTTTTGTAGACATTGGCGTGAGCATCATAATTATTCTGCTGCTTTAATTCCATTATGTTGATGAAATTCGTGTATGGATGTCACAGCAACCTCGCAAAGATGACTCAGTCTCGTGGTAGCATTTCTGAAGATGATGTTTCTACAAACACATCTTACAGAGATGATGGTTCCTCCAGAAATGATGATTCTGAGACTTCTAAGGAGAAGGAGGAAACTTCCAAAACCAAGAACATTCCAACTACTGAGGATAAATTCTTCATGTATTTGTATAGGCCTAACAAGCGTCCCTTAGGTTCCACGTTTCGGCATCTCATAAATCCTAGGAGTACTACTCATAACAAGTTGGTATCTCCTTAATCAATAACTCGGTTCTTCTTGTAAGGGAGACACTACTTGGCTTCACACATTGAACTCAGGCTTTCCCGGAAGCCTCTAACACATTTCTCTGGATGGGCGAGACACATGTTGGGTCATATCCGTGTAAAGATCATGCCGGATCGGGCACAAGTGACACGAGCCATTCAAGATGCTAGGGATTTAATCATTCATCATGATATACCAGGTATGGTATCTTTGCTTTCCCGTTGGTGCATTCCTACTCATAATTTTATATGCAGATGGGGAGAGTTCACCATTACTTTGGAAGATGTAGTCGCTTTATTGCATCTCCCGATCACTAGTAATTTTCCTGGAAAACTCTCAGTAAAGGAGAATGTAATTTCAGACGAGTTAGAAGCTAAAATGCATGAATTCAACAAGTCTCCTAAATTTTTTTATGCTCAATGGTTGAAGTACTGGTGGCCGAGAGATGAAGCTCCTGGAGAATCTATTTATGGTACCTTAACTATTGCTTCCTTTTTATGCTTGTGGCTTTCCATGGATGTTCATTAGGATAGCGGACACTTGATGAAGCCATTCATGATTTCTTTTTCCATAAGGATGGCCAAAGGTGAGAAACTTCCTTTTAGTAGTCTATTTCTGGGTTCACTGTTCTCCAATTTAGACTCCTTAGTCATATATTCCAGCATCTCCAACGGTTTCATTGAGATTTAAACATATGCCAATACTATTTTTCTCCAAGCTTTGATGTGGGAGCACGTTGAGAATTATGCTCCAATTTCTCATAGCGTCTTGCAAGGACCCAATGTTGATACTCGTCATGCTTTCTTCGAGATAAATAATTCCAGGATCATGCGTTGGTCTACAAAGCAGCCGCAATACAATATATGCCTCACTGAAATTTTAGACATCGAATCCGTGATCAACTTTCTCCCCTAGGTGTCGGTTCCTCCTCTTTTCTCACAATTGATCACTTTCAATACTGCTGAAGATAACATTGTGTTAAGAACTGGTGTTGGTCTGAGTGACGGAGAGAGATCTTTTATATTGAGTTGCACTCCTGGTTTCTTAGTGTCAGTAATGCATGGAGAATTACAGGTAGAAGAATATAATATAGATAAAGTGGCTCGATAAATTTGTGCCGACCAATGTATTCTGGGTCATCAACTGAACAAACCATCAGTTGAGCATCTGAAGGCTCACTTAGATTGCACGCATGTAAAAGGAAATGAGTATTTATCTTCATGCCTTGACCGAGCTACCTTCGTAACTTCGGGATACATATACTTCTGGAGTCAACAACTTGAGCGCTTTTATAAGTTTGCGATGGATGTTAAGTCTCCAGCACGAGAGTTTCCTTCTTATGACATGATTGCTGATCGACCAAGGTTGATATACCTTTCCATTGGTGACAAAAAGAAAGCGCTTCCAGATGCGACACATGTAAGTTTTTTCCTTATGATTTCAGAAAAAGCATGATAATCGCACCTCAATTATATTGTTGACTTTATGGTAGGATGGCCGTGCTGTGAGACCTCGAATTGATGTAAACTCCTCGGATCTTCAAGAAAGTCCCCAGGGAGGAAAAGGCAGGAGTAAAACATTTCATAGGATGATACCAAATAAGGTGCAGTCCCTAGCCGCTTCATTGGTAAGTTGTTAGCATTTCCTTTTCCGTTGCGCTTTCTGTAGTTGCAGGAAATCCCACAACACACCCCATATGATTTTATGATAATAATTTCTAGATCTAAATCTATTTCATAATCAAAATAAAAGTTAAAGTGCTAAAATTGTAAAGATGGACACACAAGATTTTTACATGGTTCGATCAATGTGATCTACATCCATGGTTCTTCACTATGATTTTTTGAATTACATGAGTATTACATTGAGACTCCATTAATGAATATTTGGAGCTCTAGATTTTGTTTTAGGGAAGAAGATGATAAAGAAAATAAATCTCTCTCTTTGTTACAAAAATATATATTTCTCCCATTTTCTCTCTCATGCTCTCCTCTTTATATAAGTGTTTACATAGTGGATGACATCTCACATATAGTGGAGTACATCTCATATTCCCCCTATTTGAGGATCCCTTGCTACGTTCTCTTAGGCTCTGCTACCTTCTCTTAGGCTCCGCTACCTTCTCGCGAGCTTTTACTGTTGTGTGATATTTGGATCCTACATCTTGCCTCTTTTTCCTTGAATATTGCTTGAAGAGCGATCTTTAAGGAAAAATCCATTTTGTTGTAGTTGTTGGAGAAACGAGTGAAAGAATATTGGACTTGAAAAGTATGTACTTGCCTCTATTCTTTTGCGAAGTTCCGAATCTTTGTGAAGTAAATAAGAAGTATCATCTCTTGAAGTATGTGAAGTATGAAGTATCCTTAAAGAAGTATAAGAAGTACTCAATCCTCGACATATAAGAAGTATCCGTCCTCGAATGAGAGTAATAAGTATTTCCTCTATTCATGCGAAATTATTACTCCATTTTTGGTGAGGATTCTTGTTGTTCGTTAGTGAACGTCCACTTTGGAAATGATTCTTGTCGAGAAGATAAAGAACATAAAATGCTTTCTTGGTAATCCATAGTTTCCTCTGTTCTTTATCTATGAGGGTAGAATCCTATAGAAAATGTTGAATGAGCGAATTGTTTCTTCATTCTTATATTGCCTCTGTCTCATGTTTTGTGCTCATGCGATAGTATAATATCTTCAAGTTGCTTATAATTGTGCGAAATAATCACATCCAGTAAAATATTCACATTTCCTGCGAAATAACCACATCTCCTGCGAAATAACCACATTCTGCGAAATTCTGCAATATTATTCCGTAAAGTTTTGTAAAACACTTGTGCGAATCTAATGCTTATGTGATGCTTTCATGATGCGAGTGTGATGCTTGTATGATGAGAATGCTTATCTATTGCAATGTATAGCTAATGTTTATGTTACTTAGCTTATTTTGCACGCTAAAATTAATGTAGCTTTAAATTGCTTCCATTCTCCATTTATCTGACTTTGTCTTTAGTATATGCATTTATCTTCGTGTACTTATTGTTCCTCGCATGTTCATTTGCTTGTGTTTTATTTTTCTTGTTTTTATTCTTTGTCCATCTTTAGCTCATTATATCTCATTGTTTTACTGTCTCCACCGTTTATTCCTGCACTATTAGTATCGCATAATAAAATATAATCAAAATATCAAAGGTGCATCATTTTGACTATCTCAATTTCATTTATTTATACATGTTCGCAAGCTTGTTTGCTTTCATATAATCATTTTCGCAATCTTATCTGCTTACTCATTTTTGCAAGCTTATTTGCTTTCTTTCTTATGTTGTATTATTTTGCCTTCCTAGTTAAAGGTATTATTTTGCCACCTCTTTTCATTGCGACAAAATCGCAGGCCATCTTTACACTTTCATGTAATGACCTATTGATCCCGTTTTATCATTTCTCTAGTATTATTTCCTCTACAGGATGTTTTTCATGCGACAATATGACATGCCTAAATATTTTTGCGAACATAAAGCCCCATGATATTTCCGTCTTGCGACGAAATCACAGGACGTCCTTACACTTTCATGTACAGACCCATTGATCTCGTCTTATCTTTCTCTTTTGTATTATTGACTCTTCAGGATTATTGCACAAATATGACATGCCTAAATATTCTTGCGAAAATAAAGCCCCATGACATTTGCGTCTTAAGACACTTATCAGGTCCCTAATGGAGGGTGCCGCCCTTATCTTCCCCCTGGTTGCCCATTCAAGGAGACGTACCTCTACCATACAAGGTTGGCTCCTCCCATCCGGTCTAACAACAACCAGTTGTTTTAGCAGCCTCTTATCTCTTTTGCCTATATTTCTTATGGTTACGAGACTGCACCCTAAGTGGGGTTTTCTTCGGGCCGAGTGCATAATAGTCAATACTTGCCAAGAATGGTCAGGTACGTTCCAGACGCCCCAGGCACTCTTGGCTCAACCGTGTACCTCGGTGCCTTGATCATATTCTGCACTCCTTAGAAGAGACCCTCAGTCGTCCAACCTAAATCATAAGTCTAGGTTGAAAATCCAAGGTACCTCTGCTAGATGGGTTTTATTGACCCCAAATCTCCATGACTCAGGTTTCAGGGGCGGTGTAACCTTTTCCCTAAGCCATGGAACAGGTACCCCTTTCTATGACGCACTTTAGGTCTTACATTTGCCTCTTACGAAATTTTGATTTTGTGAACTAGGGTGTACACCATAGTAGGATCGACCCTTTTTATTTGTTTCTCTACGAAATTTTTGCGTTTCTTTATTCTTTCATTCATTCTTTCATTTCTGTCATTTCTTTCATTCATTCTTTCATTCTGTCATTTCTTTGATTCATTCTTTCATTCTCATTGTTGGAAACAATACAAAGATTCACACAAAAATAAATCTCAAACAGCTGAGTCGCGGACTAGGTTGCTATCTTTAAGGTGTTTCGCGACTCTGCCTCTTGATTATGTGCTAGCAGTCAATTCTTGTCGAAAACCCTATGGGATAAAACAGCTGATACTCTCTTGTTTGATTTCTCTACACTATGAGAAATCAAACTAACAAATACTCTCTCTAACACTTGCTCAGAACTCAAAAATAGATGTAAAACTTATGTTTTTCATCTTCTTCAAAAACTGTCTTTTATAACTTAGAAAATAATCAATACGTTTTTAATGAGAATAAATCAGGCTTTAATGCACACAAAAAATCTTCTCACCAGTTACAAGGAAAACGGTCAGAATATAATTACTGAATTAATAAAATTACTTGACAATAGTAATTACTTAAAATACGTTTTGAAAGTCTAAGTTAAAAACGGCAAAAAAATAAGTTGCTGGATCAGCAGACCTCCCAAGGCCCCTCTCTCCCGGATTTTATTAAATAATATAGATATATAAATATACCTAGTCAAATGCATGGGGTGAGACTTGAACCCAAGTCTATAGTGTGGGAGCCCAAAATTATACCACCACACTATTTCTCTAAGTTTGATATAATATTACAAAACTATGTTTTTAAATATATATCCCAACATTCATACTATCATATCATTTGAAGCAAAGTAAATATTCAAGAGAAATTCTAATACATTGTAGTTCTGAAATCTTTGTAGTTGTGAAATCTTTGTAATTCTGTGATTGTATCGCGTTTTTTAAATCAAATAAAAAATCTTTTATTGCAGAAGAAATATTCGAGAGAAATATATAAATTATTTTTTCAAGGTTTTTTGTAATCTTGAAGTCTTTATAATCATGCGATTGTATCGCTTTTTGTAAATTAAATATAAATTCTTTTATTTGTTTTAAGTACAGTAAAATGTTCAAGGAAATGGTACTTAGCTTTCATTTGATTTGTTGTTGCAGTCATCTCGTGCGAAGTATATGGTTTGCTTGTGTAACTAGCCTCCTTGAAATGTATAAATATCGCATAAAGAAACGTAGCGCAGCAAAAAGAAATGAGAGAAGTGAGACTTGAACTCTTGACCTGCCTCTTACATATTCTCGCACCATACCAATTGTGTTAACCCTCTCTTATGAAATATCTCTGCGAAATAATCATCAACTCTCTTATGTGCGAAGTAAACATCTCTATGAAGTAAACGAACATTTGCGTGGTATTTGTTCGTGTTGCGAACGTTCGCAAGGTAAATATTTGTGAAAGAAATGTTATTTGCGAAGCAAAAATTCTTTGCGAAGAGGGAGACTCGAACCCATGTCCTCTAGTTTGCATACCCCTTCTCTGACCATTTGTATCGGCTTATATTTGTGACATAAAGGAACAATTGCTTTCTTTGATTGAAAACTTCATTCCTTTGTTGTTCAAAAATCAGCAAAAAAATACACTTGAGGATACTCGAACCCGCGACATCAAACTCCTTGTCTTCGCTGGTGACCAATTGTGCTACTCTTCTGTCTGCGAAGGGAACACACGATGCTATAGTTTTAATCATACCTTCGATTGTAGTTAAAATAGTAAAGGAATGCATGTGGTGGGGTTCGAACTCGCGAAGACAAACTCATTAATTTCTCCATTAACCATATGTTCAAGAATTTCTTTACGAAATATTCGTATAATATATGTTATTTGTTCTTTTATTTTCCCTTGGCATTTTATCAAAAATGTGCTAAAATATCGCGATAAGGAAGAATCGATCATGCGACCTGCTGCTTGTTCGCTCAGCCTTGAACCATCTGTGCGAATTTCTTTTTTGTGATATAAATCGCAGTGTCTGCCTCTTATCCTTTCTTTGACCTCCCTAAATTTCTTTCACATTTGCCTCTCTTTCTTGTTGTTATTAGATTTCTTCGAACTTCAACATCATTTGTCTTCTGTAGATGAATTTCTTCCACTGAAATTCTAATTTTCCCCCCGGAATTTTGGTTTTTTCTTCTGAATTTTGTAGATCTGGTAAGATTTGTTGCCTCTAATGTTGAAAGAATAAGGAAATTTCATTTTCTTTGAATTGTTGATGATGTTTGTTTCCTGAAAGTGTAAGTTCTTCCCCAAAACTTTCATATTTTCTCATGAAACTTTAAGATCTAGTGAAGACTAACTCCAACATTAGCTATTTTGTTAAATTTTCTTGAACCAACAAGTTATAGGAAGGATAAATCCTTTACTCCTCCCTGTTTCTAGCTCTAAAATGTAGTTACAGGAAATACCACAACACACCCCATATGATTTTATGATAATAATTTCTAGATCTAAATCTATTTCATAATCAAAATAAAAGTTAAAGTGCTAAAATTGAAAAGATGGACACACAAGATTTTTTCATGGTTCGATCAATGTGATCTACATCCATGGTTCTTCACTATGATTGTTTGAATTACATGAGTATTACATTGAGACTCCATTAATGAATATTTGGAGCTCTAGATTTTGTTTTAGGGAAGAAGATGATAAAGAAAATAAATCTCTCTCTTTGTTACAAAAATATATCTATTTCTCCCCTTTTGTCTCTCTCGCTCTCCTCTTTATATAAGTGTTTACACAGTGGATGACAACTCATATATAGTGGAGTACAACTCATATTCCCCCTATTTTAGGATCCCTTGCTACGTTCTCTCAGGCTCTGCTACCTTCTCTCAGGCTTCGCTACCTTCTCACGAGCTTTTACTATTGTGCGATATTTGGATCCTACAGTTTTCCTTCCCATGTAATTAGGATCCAAAGAATATTTTTAATTTGTCTCAAAATTTTACTCCCTCGGTTATTGACGGCCTTCATCTTTCTTCTATACAAACAATCCAGGAATCTAACGTTGATGAAAAGGTTGATGTGAGTATTTCTTTGTATAATTGATCATGGAATTTCCTTGGGTCAAGTGATGATAATTGTTGTTAATGCATCTAGGAGGAGATTGTTGTGGAAAGACAACATGTCCAGGTTGTTCATTCATCTTCCAATAGTAGTGAGAAAGAGAACTTTCAAAAATTGGGGCCGAATGGAGACGATGGTGCTTCCAATGTTGATACCGACCAGATTAATCCTTCAAATGACTTGGGAACCCTTCAAGTAAGTACCCACTTCATGTTCTCTTCATAGAAATATAATATTGCTGATTTGATCTCGAGCGAATAAGAATCCATATGAATGAATGAAATTTTTTAGTGAAATACGTCACCAGAAAATTCAGAACCCAGTTTTTTAACAAAACGCCATAAAATCTTCAAACGTTGTCGGATTTTCGCGACCTACCTATGTATCCTTATGCCCAGGAAATTTCCAAGATTTAATGAAGAAGCTTCTAGAGTTTTGAGCACGTTTAGTTTTAGAAACCAGCGAAACAGTAAACTTCCAGGAGACTTTCAGAATTTATTTAGACGACATGTAGTCCAATGTTTTGGCCACATCTCTTTGTTATTTTATCCAATTGTTATGAAATTTTGATATGTTGTAGAAAACATACATACGAAGAGAATGGTATATGACTCAATATTAAATTCCTTACCACTTACCAATTGCTCCTAGTTCATCATTTCATACAGGGCAGTATAAAATCTCTTCAGACGAGCTTGTTGAAGAAACATGTTTTATGACGTCCACATTATTTACTGGTGTTTTGGATGTATAGTAAAGAACTTAAATAGTGTTAGTTCACTTACATGCTGGATTTTATGATCACTTTTTATTTCCATGCTCGGATCGCTCTAATCTCATGTAATCTTCGTATTAGGTACCAAATGCCGAAGTTGAGAATAATGGAGCAAACAATGATTCAAACCATATGGTGAATCGAGTTGATGATGTTAATATATCTTAACTTCAATGCCATTAGAATATTATCACTGAAATTGTTGAGGATAATGAAGCTCAAATCATCATCACTTCAGAGGTAAAAGAAACCAGACCCAAAATTGAAGAAACTACCCCGTTGATAGAAGAAACTGCTCCCACAATTGCTGAAGTTGTTCCAATAATTGAGAACCGCATAATATTGCATGAATATCCAAATGCAAGGATTGATTTTGATCCTCCATTCGGTGAATCACTTCCATATTACGCACCAGTTGGTAGATTTAGCGTTACCATTGGATATGGTGATGTGTATGAGAAGCTATGGAAGATGTATGGTCACATTTTCATCGAAAGAGACCCCAAGATTAGATACTTCTTGACGATACAAGTAGGGAACATCTTGCTTGTCATAGATGATATACGGACCACAACAAGAAATACTGTCACTCATATGTACTCTCTGATTGGGAGTACAACTTGAAGAAATCTGAAGAGCTTGGATTCAACTTGAAGTGGCTTCGTCAAAAGATCAATTCCATCAAAGATGCAGTATAGAACAATATACCTTTCACCAGTGATTTTATGGTGGAGAAAATGGTCAAAATTACTGAATTGACTGAAAAACTGGAGTTGAAAAAAGCCACCTTGCAAGTCTTGGAGAATGCAGAAAAACAGAAATCTTACTTTGCCGGTTTCCTTTAGTTTTTCCTTTCCGTAATCTCTTGAACTTTGAACTTTTGAGAGACGTGAGGTTTTTTTTTTGATTGGTTTTGAGTTAGTGAGTGATTGAGAATTCTCTTTTGGAAATGATATAGATTTTTTCTTAAGATAAAGAACTTTGATAAATTGCTGAATTCAAATACTGAATGCAATGATTGCAAACTCTTGTAGGAATTGAAAATACATGTGAAAGAAAATCCTAAAATAAAAACGTTAAGTTTCGAGAGTTTGTGCCTTGAACATAAAACACCTTGGGATGTTGAATGTTTCAGGCGTCAAAAACCTTTAGCCAATTATCGTGAATCACTGGCACACTTGCCTTGCCTTTGATGTCAGCCAATTTGTAGTTGTTTGAGGGAGAAAACGGTTTTTGTTGATTTTGGTAATTTCGGATGTGTGGGTGAGAAACAAATTTAAACCCTAAATAATGTACTACAAGGGATTACTTTAGATTCGAGAGATCAATCTGTACAAATCCGGCCTAAACCAAGAAATGGACGTTCCATATTTGCTTTGGTCACAAAGTGAAGGAGAAGGGTTGGTTTTGGGGAGGGAAGCGAAGAAAGTGTTGAGACCAGAATAGTTGATTATGGAAGAGTAGTTGTTTTACGACTTGTATCAGAAAGTGGGAAGCTACAGATGGAGAGCTAGCAAATATTTTCTGAGTGTTGTATGTTCCTGACCCGAACTTATTGTTTGGTGGAAATATGTAATGCCTATTTATACAAGTCGAAGTGAAACGTACTCTGGTCTCATTAAGAAATGGAAAACAGGTGAGTAAATGGGAGGAGGTGGTAACCGATAACGCCTGGAATTGATGTTCCATAAAAGAAAGCGTTTCACCATTACTCCTTGTATTTACTAACCGCCTCATCCTTATGACACTTTCTTATAACGAGCGTAGTGTACGCCGCATGTTGTAAACCACCAAACCAACATCCAATGAGCATCCCCCAGTTTGTGACATGCGTTGATGTCTCGAGTGTTTTCATAGAAAACATGTAACACATTGTCGTTGTCTGGCAAGTTGAGCTTGGGAGAATTGCCGGCTCGGTGGTAACCTTCGACGGTCGAGATTTTGCGTCTTAAGAGGAAATGTAGCCGTTGATTATTACAACCCTTCGTTTGGTATAAAATCATGATCAGTATAGCTTTAATATGGCCTAGTTTATGCGCGGCCAAAAGTTAGGGTTTTGGCTTTGTTTAGGCGCGACCAAACTAGGGCCAGAGGTTGCCATGCATTAGCTGGTAACCTTGGACGGCTAAGATCTGCACCTTAGATGAAAAAGTGGACGTTGATTGTTACATGCCATTATTTTGGTAGCAATATAGGGAAGGCCGGCATGGTATGGCGCGGCAAGGTGGTTGGAATGCCATTAGCACATGTGGCATGGCATGCCTTGGCGCGGTTTGGCGTGGCCAAAACTAGGGTTTTGAGACAAAGGTTACCATGCGTTGTTTGGCGACCTTAGACGGATAGGATTTGCACCTAGGATGGAAGGGTGGTCGTTGATCATCGTGTGCCTTTGTTTTGGTAGTCGCATAGGGAAGGCCGACATGGTATGGCACGACAAGGTGGTTGGCATGCCTTGGCGCGGTTTGGCGTGGCCAAAACTAGGGTTTTGAGCCAAAGGTTACCATGCGTTGATTGGCGACCTTGGACGTCTAGGATTTGCATCTAGGATGGAAGGGTGGTCGTTGATCGTCGCACGCCTTCATTTTGGTAGACGCATAGGGAAGGATGGAATGGTGGGGCCAAGGAAAAATGACATGGATGGCTTGTCATAGTTGGGCCAAGGGTTTGGCACGGATGGCTTGGCATGGTGGGGCCAAGGTAAGGTGCGGTTGGCTTGGCATGGTGGGGCCAAGAGTTTGGCAAGGACGGCTTGGTATGGTGGGGCCAAGGCAAGGTGCGGTTGGCTTGGCATGGTGGGTCCAAGGGTTTGGCATGCCATTGGCGCATGGTGTGGATAGCATGGTTGACATGCCTTGGCGCGGTAGACGTGGATGACATGGTTTTCCATTGGCACAGTGGTGCGGCTGGCATGGTTGGCATGCCTTGGCACGGAGATGTGGCTGGCATGGTTTTCCATTGGCACAGTAGTGCAGATAGCATGGTTGGCATGCCTTGGCGCAGAGATGTGGCTGGTACGGTTTTCCATTGGCACAGTGGTGCGGCTGGCATGCCTTGGCGCGGTAGCATAAGAATTAGGGTTTGGCATGGATGATGTCAGTCGATGTTAATGGTTCTGTCGTGGAACATGTCCCATAAAAAAAGTATCCCGGTAATTCTTGCGTAGGCATGCTGATTGATTCAATAAATGTGCTAATGGTCATAGTGACGCCATGTTAGTTGTACAGTTTTATGATTTTAACCCTAAGCTAAAAACCACCATCAACATTAAGTCCCATGCTTAGATCGAAACAGGAGCATCGTTGCGAGGTAAGCATAATATGATGACAGGCTAGGATAAAAATTGAAACAACAAGTCATGAAAATATGGTCTGGAAGGTCCGACTAACCTTTTTCGAGAGGTAAGGAGAGTTCATGATCCCCGTGTTTGGTGTCCTTGCATAGATTCTATTTGTGGTGTAGACCGTGAAGTGGTGAGATGAAGATCGTCGGATTAGTCTGGCTATGCATCATCTTGGCTGGGTTAGAGAACATCATGATGCTGGCTCGGCGAGTTGTTGGTGTTGGCGCGGAAAGCCATGGCGTGACACGATGGTGCAAGGCATGATGCGGTTTGGCGAGGCAGGCATGGCGCAGACGTCTTGGCCTAGTAGCGGCTTGTCTTTGCGGGCATGGTTGTCTCTTTTCCCTACGTGACTCACATAGGAAGTTCTTTCCTTATTCAAAACCCCGCAAGTATTAAGCCTGTCGAAAGGGGGCGTTATTCCTTCCTCATGTCACCTTGTCGGTTTTTTTTTAAGTCTCAGTGCTGGCGGAAGAGTAGTAACAATGCGGGCAAGCGCGTCTTAAACATGTACTTCCACGTTTTCTCACCAAAACCTAATTTACCTCACGTGGCTAGGCATTCCCTTATGTTCTCTAGTAGAAAACGGTTGCATTAAAATCTGATATCACGCCTCAATACGCGGCTAGTAGGAGGCTTTCCTTTTCGGGACCTCATCGTTCTGCTGGTTATAAGAGATGATCTTGAATCCTTTATTTGTACAAGTCGTTCTGAAATCATGTCTATCCTCTATCCTTTCTCTGGTTTTGTAGCGCATAATGGGACCTTCCAATGACAGACATGTCTCATTTTTTTCGGGGGAAAACCTTGGAATCCACGAAAACCAGTATTCTTCTCATGGGGAGGCGTTGAATAGAATTGAATCTCTGTTTTGTGAAGCTGGAGAAATCATTCAGGATATACCTTTGGTGGGAGAATGTGAAGGTGGCGAAGCATCCCAGTGTATTTGGAGGATTTGGTGCAACAAAACTTCTTCACGGCCCACTGTTAAGGCGGGACAGTTTGCTTCTTAGTTGAAACGATAGAAGGCCGAGCTTGTAAAACTTTTAGGGGAAACTAAATGTAGCTCCCATGTCCAGGATGGTGTTATAACTCTTGATTCTGATGAATCGGGAAATTCTCCTCGAAAGGTCGTTGAGAAGACTTTCGAGGAAGATGATGATGTTGCGGTTGATGAAACTGAAACAACTTTTGGAGAAGACGTCGAAACTGTTGTCGAGGGCATTGGAGAAGTCGTGGTGGCATATGCTGGATTGGTTATCGAGGTGGATGTCGGTAAAAAGACGGATGATATTGCTGCTGAGACGACTTCCGAGTGAGATGTTGAGGCTGCTATTGCTGATGTGGCTTCCGGATGGAACTTTTGATGCCCGAAAGATTTTTGGGGAAAGTGTTTGAAAAATCTATGACCGAGGTATTGGAAATTCACACATTATCTTTCTATGACTAGCTTCTTCTTCTACATTGTTTATATAGTCTAAACTCGCATTTCAATCAATGAAACATGCTCAGAGGGCGTTATATAGTTGTTATTCACAAACTATTTTTCGTCAGAACATTTTCCAAGAAGATTGAAACTTAACATGACTTTCGTCACTAGGTAAAGATGAACTTGGCTAAAGCAAAAGCTTTACCAACACCCATTTTGAGAAATAGATAAGCAAGATATACTCAGCTCGAAATGTCACATGTGCATTTTCTTAGTGTATATAGTAAAATGACTTTTGTCTCAAAGATAGGAGATCGAGTAGATAGACTTTTGAGTGATAGATAAGTTCAAGTCTTCACATACCTTTTAGTCGATGAAGATCCGCTGGTTCCTTGAGTAGTCCTTCGTCTTGTATGATGATTTCCATGGAGTCTTGAGATCAACTACACTTTCTATCCTAGTCCAAGACCTTAACTATAGTAGACTAGAAATCAAGACTTTATTGTTTTGATCACTAACATTGACAAGCATGCTTGAGATAGCAACGCATGCGAGTTTGACCAAGCAATGCTCTAACAATATGAACCAATTCTAAACTTGTTTGGAAGTGTGGTAAATCGGTTTCAAGTGAGCAAATATGAAAAAGGACTTGCAAGAGTAAGATGTCGACACACTTTGAACGCGGTGCATTAATGCTTATTCTATATTGTTCAAATATATTCCTTAAAGTCTAAGAAGGAAGTAAATTCCAAGATCGAATTTAAATAAGTTAAGAATCTTTTTAATTAAGGGTTTTTAATTATATATGGAAAATAAGAATTAGTAATGTGTATTTACTAGTTAAGGATTTTCCAAGGAGATTTCGATCGTATTTTTGGACAGTGCATTCACAGGAATTATGAAAACCGAATTTGGTGTAGTAATGAAAAATATCTTGAGAATATTTTCGGTTTTGGAAATTCCTTGGTTTCCAAACATCCTTGTCTATAAATACTTTGAGTTTGCATTTCTAGCAAACTAATCATGTGTAACAATAGACTTCCTCTTTTGTTTTTGTTACTAGTGAAGCCTCCTATCGGAGAGGAGAGTAATCTAATTAGGTGAAATCTCTTACGGCCGCTCAATTTAAAGTCTTCTTTGGGATTGAGAAGCTCTAGCGTGACCCGTTGGTGGGAAACTAGATATTGCTGTTTATATTTAGTTTTCGTATTGATTTGATTGACCAATGGTGGTTGAACTTTGATTGCACCTAGTTTGCTTATGCTTGAGAATCTTCTCTTCTGATATAAGATTCACTCAAACTAGTTTAAGGTTTGACATGGATATTTATACTGTTATTAGATCTAAAGACGATCTTGTGATAATTCATTTTTAACAGAATCCATTCTGTGTGTGATTGATCACAAGAGATTCAAGTAGTTGTGTGCAGGTGTTTATTGAAGATCTAAGAAGATTTGAAGACGAATAAGAGATAAAAGATTTCTGACTTGGTGTTTATAATCTTTGGTGTGCACAATACTTGTTTGGAAAAAAGAGGATCCAATTAATAATCGGTTTATCCTTGTGGTAGATTGGATTGATTAATTGAGGAAGATCAGCATCAATCTATTTCCTTGGGATTAAAGGTATTGATTGGATTAATCTTAACAATTTCCTTTGGGTGATTGAACATAAGATAGATCTTGGAACCTGGAAAAGGAGTATATGTTAAGATAAACATTGAACCTTTGCGCAAATCATATCACTTGGTTGACGAGAGTTGGTACCAAACAGATTTTTTGTTTGTTTACTGTTTGGAATACGAACCAAAGGAATTGGTCCAAGTACGTGACTTGTTACAGGTTGGAGGCGTGGGAATACAAACGAATCTAGGTGAACTATATGTTTAGTTACTTGGTCTCAACTATACGTGAATCCTATTGTGTTTGGGTAAGTCTGAACCTTTGTATCAAGTAAACATACTTTGTTGTTGTATTGTCTCGATTTCGTATCCATAGATGATCACACAATGTGTAAACCGATTTTTTGTATTGTCTCGAATCAGTCCATAGACAATCACTTTCGGGGAAAGGACTCATAGGAAGGAAAAGTAATAGCTTGAGGTATATTTGGGTACCCTCGCCTTTTTAGATGGTTAATGGATTCTCAATGATTAGGGATTTATTTGGTATATTTTTCTGATATTTGGAAAACTCATTCAGAAAGAAATTTATGCCTTTTGAATAAAAAAGAAACCCTAAAGAAGAATACAAACGGTGTATTCATCTTGAGGAAATACAAATATCAAGCGGAAGGAGAAATTGCTGAAGGAAATTCTAAAGGGAGAGTGGTAGGATGAGGGTAGTACAGCGTTTTAGGGATTGAAAAGCTTAATCCATCACGAGTGAACTATCACACCTCCCAGCTTGTCTGTGTTGATGAGATTGCAATAACCTCCCAAAAGGACGTCTGCCACCAGATATGACTCGTCTTCTTCTTCCTTGGGTGAATCGGTCCGAACATCTATCTTTACCGTCATCTTCCCAAATTGAAACGAGTTCACTTTGACCACCGTATCTCCGATTTGAAACAATTTAGGGTGTTGTGTAACCGTTTGAATCTTGGTCTCGTAAGTTTTGATGGCATCTTACAAATTATTTGCAAAGATTTTGAATGGCTCAGCGCCCCATTCACATCTCTTGACGGCGTCCGTGCCAGTAATCGCGCTGAGTCCCCATGACAGAATAGGGGAAGAAATGACTGGTTGTAGAGAAGATCGTTCGGCCAAACTTACTTACATTTGGAATCCATGAGTTAGTGCCAACAGGTCATATCCAGGTGTCCGGGTTCCATCGGTAACTCGTCGATGTGGCAGCAAGTGAGACGGTTTTTTGGAGATTCTTTCGGGCATTGACACCGGTAGAGGGGATGTTCCCAATTTCGCCTTATTGTCGAGTACCCACAAGTGCCCCAATATCATGTCGTAACCCAGTTCTTTGACAATGTAGAATTTTTTATGAGTTATAGCATCTCCCATCTTGATCTCGAGGTTAATGTAGTTGTACGCGTTCAAGGCTTCCCCTCCCGGGTTCTTAATCACGGATGGGGAATGGGTAGCCTCTTGTTTCGTAAATCCCGCAGATTTCAGAGTCTTGAAAGTAACAATTTTGAAGTCAGAGGCCGTGTAGATTAGCGTGTTGTCGAATTCAATACCTCTTAAATAGGACGTGGTCAGCAGTCCCCAGTTGTCCTTTTCGATTCCGCTCGCTGAGAGAGCTAGGGCTCTTGGCGTGGCTTCCGTGAAGGGAAAAATCCGTTTGCCTAACATGACACGATTGAGATCCGTGAAGATATCTTGGCGTTGCACCTTATAAAGGTATAGAATTTCGTATACGTGTTGCATCATGGATCGCACGGTCTCGTGCACGGAGTCTCCAGAGACTCCACAATTCCTCACCGGAAGTGGGTCTCGATGTACTCCCTTGTTTCCTAGTTGAATTTCCCCTGCTTCTATTTTTTCTTTGAAGATATTCTTCAGTATGTTGCAATCACTGGTTGGGTGGTGAACAAATCTGTGGTAGTGGCAGTATTTGAGGTTTGTTATCTCGGCCTCAGTCGGTGGGCATCTGGGATATGGTAGTATGATAACATCATCTTGAATCCATGCTTCTAAGAGATCGATCACCTCCTCAATGGGAAACGGGAAATACATGGTATTTCCTTCAGCTTCATGATGACGCATGGGAGTTTTAGCGACGACCTTCCGTGGCGGAGTTGCTCGTTGTGCTGGTGCTTCGCGTTTAGGTTGTTGGTCTGCAAATGGGGCCTATTTTTTTTCCTCCCTCATTTAATATGTTCACAGAGGAGGGACCAGTGTTGTAATGCTTGTTGGTGAGACGTCTATTCCCGTGAGTTTCCCGCACGTCTTCGGCTCTGGTTGGTCTAGCTCTTTCTAATAATGCTGGTGATATCGTTGATGATCGCCTGGAAGCTTCATGGAGATCAGATAATGTCTGGAAATGTAGGTTCTCTAGCAAGGCGCGGTAAATGAGAGCTATACCATTGATGCATGAATTCACCAGTTGTTTCTCGGCCACGTTTGGGTCATGACAGTCTGGTGCTTGAACCCTGAATCTCTTAACAAAATTATTTGGATATTCGTTGTCTTGTTAGTACATCCTTCCTAGGTCCAAGAAGGTAACTTGTTCATACACAAAGAAGTACTTCTTATAAAATGTGGTAACCATGCCACCCCAGTTGGGGATGCTATTTGGCGCGATGTTGTTGTACCATGTGTACGCTCTTCCGATAAGTGATTTCGAAAACTCCCTCAGACGAAGAACGTGATTGTATTCATGTTCTCCTAGGGACTTCAAGAAGCAAGGGACATGCTCACGTACATTTTCGGTGCCATCGTACAGGGCGAATTAAGGAGAGGAGTATCCTCTTGGAAGAGGAATTCTTTGTATTTCAGCTGGGTAAGGAGGTTAATGCTGATGCATGTCTATTTCATCATTCTTGATTCGATTTCGGAGAATTTTCTCCAGATCCTCTCGTGTGACTAAATTGGATGGCTGACTTCTTTCCAATGGGGTTCTGGCATGAATCTCCTCATCTGCGGAGATGCGTTCTGATGAGGTCCTAGCATCGGGGGTGTTGGAGGCGTTTCTAAACGGTTCTGGAGGGCGTGACTCACGCGGCAGCCGCTCTGTCAGTGCTTTGAGAAAGAAGAGTACTTATTTTTATGTCAAAACCATATCCGTCTGGGATCTAGCGAGAACCTCCTGCCATTCTATCAAATCAGTGATGGTGATATAGGGTCGGCTACCCTGGTTTCTCCGGTTTCTCGTCCCGTTGGTGGGGAAGTTGGAGTCTTAGTGGTGGCTGGAGGTGCCATGCTTGAAGAAGCGTTATGAGCGGTAGCGACAACTCTGTCCCTGGTGACTGGTGGTGTAGCTCCTGAAGGAGCGCTTTCAGTACTATGAGGATTAGCAAGTTGCCCAGGGACATTAGAGGCGGCAACAACTCTGGCCCTGGTAATCAGTGATAAGCATGTAAATGCTACATTTTATACACATATTTATATTAGCTAGGATACAGTATTTTAGTTACTAATACTATTTTAGTGCTTTTGTAGAAATTACAAGTGAATTCGATCATCCAACGAATAAACAGCAAAATGTGAGGCTTATTGGTGTTTGCGATGAAAATGGAAAAATGTGGTTGGCCTGGTATCTCCATGTATCATCAACCAAAATGATCAACTATGATGGCCTAGTATTTTTATATATCAGCAGCACTTATTATGCTGGCCTGGTATTTCTATATATCAGCAGCACAATGATAAATGGGGTTGGCCTGGTATTTCCATGTATTAGCAACTACCATGATGAAACGGGGTTGGCATGGTATCTCCATGTATCATCAACCACAACGATGAAATGGGGTTGGCCTGGTATCTTTATGTATTAGCAACCAGTCTAGTTACCATGAAAACAGAACGGAGTCGAAATGGTGTCATGAGCTAAAAGGGTTAAACCGGGACATGGCCTGATCCACTACCTCATTTCTTATTAGTATATTACAGAAGCATATATGTGGTGATCGAATTCAGTAATTGGAGTTGGTTAAAGGAAGTTGCAGCTGATGTCTAGTTGAATTCAAGGCAGGTTTTACTGCCATATGGGTGTGCTTTGGATATGATTTTGCAGCTACAGAGAAGTTGTTACATCGGTTGGAGGAATGGCTCTTGGTTGTAACAAGAGAGTGAAACTGGTGGCACCATTGCGTTGCCTTTAGTGGTTTTGTATGAGGTGATGATATTTATAAGCTGGAGAATAAGAAGATGGGAATTACAGATGACGAGATTTGGTTGAACTCTTGAACAACCCGGTGTTGCTGGTGATAACATGTCGCCTCCTATAGTTGGATGTGAATGGAAGTATAAGACAGAATGAGATGTGTGTATGAGAAAGAATTGACTCGAACAACAAGTTTGTTAGTTTGAGTTATGGCAGTCAATTGAGTTATTGGCAGCAGTGAATCTAGGTGCTAAGGAAGATGGTAACTATCTGAATAATTGCAGGCGACGATGGTGCTTGGACAGACTTGAGACAGCAGCTGTGGCCTGAGTTTCGTAGAGTTGAATTTGTTATAAATAGAGATGCATGGTTGCATTCGGAGCAGTAAGGTGCTTTAGTTTGACCTGTGTGCTGATGGAGTTAGTTGTTTCTGCGGCCAAGAGATCGAGATGGTTTTAAGTGAGCAGTAAACATGGAAGAAACATAACCAATGACCTGTGCCCCCAAAACCCTAGATTGGTCACGCGCCTAGCCCAAGCTAGTCATGCCATGCGCCTATGGCAAACCCTTGGCCCCACATGCCAAGCCAAACGAAACCTAGCCCGAGCTAGCCGCGCCATGCCAAACGTATTTTTCCTTTGCCCTAGCCATGCTAGTCACACCATGCCAAGCCAAACGCCCTAGACATGCCATGCGCCTATGGAAAACCCTTGGCCCCACATGCCAAGCCAAACCTAACCTAGCCCAAGATATTCGTGCCATGCCAAACACACCTTTCCTTGGCCCTAGCCATGCTAGTCACATCATGCCAAGCCAAACGTCCTTACCTTGGCCCTAACTACGCCATGCACCTATGGCAAACCCTTGGCCCCACATGCCAAGCCAAAACCGCACCTAGCCCAAGCTAGTCCTTCCATGCACCTATGGCAAACCCTTGGCCCCACATGCCAAGCCAAAATCGCACGTAGCCCAAGCTAGTCCCGCCATGCACCTATGGCAAACCCTTGGCCCCATATGCCAAGCCAAAACCGCACCTAACCCAAGCTATCCATGCCATGCGCCTATGGAAACCCCTTGGCCCCACATTCCAAGCCAAAACCGCACCTAGCCTATGCTAGCCGCGCCATGCCAAACACACTCTGCCTTGGCCCTAGATATGCTAATCACACCATGCCAAGCCAAACGCCATTTCCTTGGCCCTATCCACGCCATGCACCCATGGCAAACCCTTGGACCCACATGCCAACCCAAACCACGCCAAGGCATGCCATGCCTAATTTCCCCAAGGCATACCTGGCCATGCAGCCACCCCTCCTAAATTCTTCATGAGTTTTACTTTCGGGATTTTTACACCTCCCGAACGAGTTCAAAACCTAAATATCCCAGTGTAAGGATTTCGGTCGATTTGAGGGGTGGACCATCAAAATCAGAGTCCGTACTAGAATTCTACAATGATTCTAGTAAAGGGCGCTAATTAGGGTTTCTAAAACAAAGGCGTGCAGCCATCAACGGCCACCCTTCCATCTTAGGATCAAATCCTAGCCGTCCAAGGTTACCTGACAACGCATGGTAACCTTTGACCCAAAACCATAACTTGGTCACGCCCATGCCAAGCCTAACCACACCCTAGCCGCGCCACCCTGTTGGCCTTCCCTACGCAGCTACCAAAACGAAGGCGTGCAACAATCAACGGTTGCCCTTCAATCCCAGGAGCAAATCCTATCCATCCAAGGTTACCAGATGACACATGGTAACCTTTGGACCGAAAACCTAAGTTTGGCTACACCAAACCATGCCATGCCAACCTAGTCGCGCCACCACGATTGGCCCTTACTACGCGTCTACCAAAACAAAAGCGTGCAATGATCATCGGTTGCCCCTCCACTCAAGATGCAAAATCTCGACCGTCGAAGGTCACCAGGCTAGCAAGTTTCCGATCTTGACTTTCCAAGCCACAACCACGTGCTATATGTTTTCCAAAAACATTCGAGACATCAACACAAACAGGGGGATCCTCTTTGGGTATTGGTTTGGCGGTTTACAGTGTGCGGCGTACACTACGCCCGTCATAAAGGTGAGGCAGTTAGTAAATATGGGAAGTTATGTGTGAAACGTTCATGGGACATAAAGCACATGTGTTAACAACTTTATGGGACATCAATTCCATAACGTGTTTCATGAAAACCAGTTTCATGCGTTAACAACTTTATGGACATCAATTCCATGCATACGGTTACCACCTCCTCCCATTTACTTCCCCACTCCTTAATGAGACCAGGGTACGTTTATATTCCGACTTGTATAAATAGGTCTTACCTATTTTCATTGAATAACAAGTTCATACGGGAGATACAACACTCAGAAATACTTACTTGCTAGCTCACCTCGTGAGCTCTCTCACTTTTCTAATAACAAGTCGTTGGAACCCAACTACTCTTCCAGAATCAACTATTCTGGTCTCACCACTTTCCTTGCTTCCCTCCCAAAAACCAACCCATTTTCCTCCACTTTGTGACCGAAGCAAGTCTGGAACGACCATTTCTTGGTTTAGGCCGGACTTGTACAGATTGATCTCTCGAATCTAAAGTACTCCCTTGTAGTATATTGTTTAGGGTTTAAATTATTTCTCGCCTGCACACCCGTAATTGCCGAAATCAGCAGAAACCATTTTCACCTACAAACAAATGGTTACACAACAAAATTTTGCTAAGTGAAGATTTTCACAATTCTTAGCTCAATAAGCTTTACATTCTCACAAGAGAAAAATTCAGAGCACAAGAGTAGCATATGACAAAAAAAAAACTCAGGAAAAACAAATTTGAAGACAATAGTTTAGCTATGAACGATAAGAGGATACTCAACTAATCAGAAATTATTTTACCAAAGAGTATACTTGATTATTAACATATGAGCTTTGATCCCATCAAATGAATGTTGTTCACAGTTAATCATTTTTTTCCTAATTTTTGGAGGAAACCCCTTTTGATTTGAAAAGTTATCATAAAACTTACTATCATCAATATATGAATCTAAGTTTGAATTCTTACCTGAAGGATTTTATCTAGAGGAACTCGACAACCTGTTGATTAAATCATTGTCCTTTACACCTCCATTTTTATTTCCGTTTTCTGGTACCTTATTCACGATACAAATAATAACATCTCCCTTTTTGTTCAAAGAAGATCCTTTTTGAAATCTTCTTGAACGATTTGTGTTAAGAAAACTGTTACAAGCTTGGACGTTAGAGAAACAAATCGAAATGACTTCCCTGGTACTAAAACCAATTGATTTAGACATACGAATGTCAGTTACACCTTTGAGTATTAAATCTAAGGTGTGTTGAAGTCGAACAATATAGTTGTCATCCAATCTTAATTTGTTCTTCTGTTGCACATGTCCTTTTGAGTTATAAAAGAGATATACTTCCTTATCACATGAGTGATTAGGGTGAACAGTTTTAACACCATTTTTAGGAGATTTTTTCCTCACATGATATGTGGTGGTTCCTTAATTAGAGGAAGATACAAGCACATCTTTAGCAATAGGAAAGCTTTGCGATTTGGCTTCTGGAACTGATTTCATTAGAGAAACATGATTACATGTAGTCACGTTTTCAAACCTTTTAGTTCATTCAGAAGCATTTGGTATGGTGGACTCCACAAAATATCATTGAATATAGAGTTTATTCAAGAGACGTTCAATTTCTAAGGCATCCTCCTTTAGCTTGTCCTCGAGCAAGGTTCGAGAAGAATTTACAACAACATTTTCCTCATGAAGAATCCTTAATTGGGAGACACGATTATTTACCATACCAATAATCTCATTGAAATTGGGTTTCAGCCTGTTGATTTCAACCGCCTGGACTCTAACAAGTTTTAGAATCACTGCACTCTCTTTGGATGCTTCCCTTTCTACTTCAGAGTCAGACTCATCAGTAAGATATTCAGGGTAACACTTGTCAATTCCAGTCTGTTTCGTTGGAATAGGATGTTCATATGTATGAGAGATTGACAAATATTTCTCTTTAATAGATTTTATAGAAACATAACTTTTGTTTCCAGTGATGCGTTTATCAGAGATAACACAACTGTCCATAGAGTCAGATTGCTACAAACACAGACTTATGAGGTCTTTAAGGTGTTTTCCTGCTCTGATACTAATTGAAAAAGCGAGGGTACAACAACCACACCCAATATTTCATTTAGCAATCTATATGGAGAAACTCCAATATAATTCCAAGAGAATCAACTAGACAGTCAGCCTTAATCAAGGAAAGATATCCAAGAGTTGTATCTCAATTTCTTAATGTAATTAGCAAATCAAACATATGTGAATATGTGAGCCTGATTAATATAAGAAACAACTTTAACGGTACCAAAGACCAATGTTCAAGTGTCAATCAATTTCAAATAACAACCAAAGGTTGGATTGACCAATTGATTAAACTTACGCACAACCTATGATATTTCAATTATATAAACAAATATAATGTGGAAAAGAAATAACACAAATACCAAAAGTTTTGTTAATGAGGAAACCACAAATGCAGAAAAACCCCGGGTCCTATTCCAGATTTAAACATCACACTGTATTAATACACTAAAGACTATAGCTTACTACAAGGTAACTTCATACTAGAATATAGTTGAACCATAACCAAACTCACACTGATTAAGGCATAGTCGCGCTCCTTACGCCTCTGAATCCCAGCAGAACTCTACGCACTTGATTCCCTCAGCTGATCTCACCCACAACCAAGAGTCGCTACGACTCAAAGTCGAAGACTTATAGACAAATATGTCTCACACATAAAAGCCTATTCTGATAGATAAATCTGTCTCCCACATAATTACCTATGAAGTTTTGTTCCGTATTTTGATAAATCAAGGTGTACAGGAACCAATTGATATACCAGACTTATATTCCCAAAGAACATCCTATAAATATCAATCACCTCATAATAACTTAACTATATGGTTATAGAACAAGTTATTGTGGAATCACAAAGAATGAGACAAAGAGCTTTGTGATTATGAAAAGACGAGGGTACCCAATTACACCACAATCTTTTATTTATCCACCTATAAGTCCTCTTACCGAAAGTGATTGTCTATGGACAGAGTCGAGATAATACGACAAACCGGTATTTACACTTTGCGTGATTGTCTATGGATACGAGATCGAGACAATACAACTACCAAAGTGTGATTACTTGATAATAGGTTCGGACTTAACCAAACTCTATAGGATCACTATCAATGTGGAGTTAACGTTTGTGTAATTTACTTTAAATTATAATAATAATAGCAACAAGTATAATTTTGGATAGGAAAAGTAAATAACACAACAAGATTTGTTAAGGAGGAAAACTGCAAATGCAGAAAAACCACGGGACCAAGTCCAGAAATGAATACTCTCATAATTAAGCCGTTATACAAAATCTAAACCAACTTCGTATAGTTAAGACCAAGAAAATGCCCCTAGTTCACTCAGTTTCCTCAGTATCCATGCGCTTCCGACTTCGATGAGTGCATACACTGGAACTATGAGACAGAATTTTTAGTAGACAGGGAAAAATCCATGTTATCCTCCAAAGTGGTTGAAGTCTCTCTAGGAAGTGATCAGACATTTCATCAAGAGTTGCAGCAAGACTTTTGTTCCCAGTGTATTTTCTACAATTTGGACACTCATTAACAAAATGACCAAAAACCTTTACAATTGAAGCACTATGGCATATCCTCATCATCAATATCGACGATATCCCTATTTTTAGGAGGAACATGATCATGAGGTTTAACTGATGATCTAGGATTATCTCTAGTGAACCGTTTACCTCTTTTCAAAAGAAGATCTCTAAACTGTCTTGTGATCAAAGAGACTGACTTGTCAAGATCTTCATTTGATGAATCAGTCTCAATAGGATCATCTACAGAGACGCCAACATTTTTACTTTTCTCAAATTTTAGTGTTTTTTTTTTGTGCTTTAAAAGAACTATCCTTTCCATATTTGGATATATGCTCATGATCAAAGATCTTTAAATTTCCAGCAAGAGTGTTTCTGGAAAGAGTTTCAAGGTTATTTCCTTTAACGATGAAATATTTCTTAGAATCGTATCTAGCTGGTAACGATCAGAGAATTTTCATCACAATGTCCTTTTCAGGAATAGTCTTACCCAACGCATAAGGTGCATTAACGATTTCAGACACTTTGTGATTAAACTCATCAAATAAATCTTCATCATCCATACAAAGGTTTTCCCAATCAAAATTTAGGTTTTGAATCCTACCTTCTTTTTCACAGGTATTCCCTTAAAATACGGTTTCTAAGATATCCCAAGTATCTTTAGACCGAGTGCACGTAGTCACATGATACTGAAGATCTGGGGTAATGGCATGGACGATTGCATTTAAACCGTTAGAATTTTGTTTTGCAATGAGAATATCTTCATGTTCATAATCACTAATATCCTTTGGAGCAGTTACACCGTTTAATGTAACTAAATAAGGATTATTTACCTGAACCCATGATTGAAAATCACGCGCTTGAAAAAAGGCACGCATAGCAATTTTCCACCATAAGTAATTCGAGACATCAAAGATTGGTGGTATGTTTATAGAGTCAGATTGCTACAAACACAGACTTATGAGGTCTTAAACACGTTTGCCTGCTCTGATACCAATTTAAAAAGCGTTGGTACAACAACCACACCCAATATTTCATTTAGGCAATCTGTATGGAAAACTCGAATATACTTTCAAGAAAATCAACTAGACAATTAGACTCAATCAAAGAAAAGTATATCCAAGAGTTGTATCTCTATTTCTTAATGTAATCATCAAATCAAACAGATAGAAATCCATGAGCCTGATTAATATAACAAACAACTTGGACAATATCAAAAACCAATATCCAAGTGTCAACCAATTCAATCAATAACCAAAGGTCGGATTCACAAATTGATTGAAATTGCGCACAACCTGTGATATTTGTTTAATTTATATAAAAAAATATAACGCGAAAAAAAAATAACACAAACACCAGAGATTTTGTTAACGAGGAAACCGTAAATAAAGAAAAACCTCGGGACCTAGTCTAGTTTTAAACACCACACTGTATTAAGCTGCTACAGACACTATCCTACTACAAGTTAACTTCGGACTGGAATGTAGTTGATCCCTAACCAATCTCGCATTGATTAAGGTATGGTCGTGTTCCTTACGCCTCCAGAACCACGTAGGATTCTCTCATTTTATTCCCTTAGTTGATCTCACCCATAACTAAGAGTTGCTACCACCCAAAGTCAAACACGTAAGATTAGAACACGCAACTACATAGAAAATAGTTGGGTCTGGCTTCACAATTCCAATGAAGTCTTCAAGTCGTTAACTTATAAGGGTTTTAGGAAAAACCTAGGTTAAAGGAGAATCGACTCTAGTCGCAACTAGTATCACACATGAGGTGTGGGGATTAGGTATCCCAGTTGCTATAGTTCTCCCTTATATAGTCTTCAAATCAGGGTTTGATAGCTTTGAAACAAAGTAATCAATATTCACCATTAGATGAATCCTGACCTAAGAGTCAAGCTAAGTTTGCTTGAAACCAAAGCAATATCTCTCCACCGTTATATGGTCTTAGATTGTTACACAAAAATTAAATATACCTTTATTTAGATATAGGTAACCGTACTTAAACGTGTATACTTAGTTGGCTCAAAAATAGTTAACCGAAGTTAGCCATATGAACACTTTCATATCAACCTTGTTCATCTTAACACTTCTAGATCAAATGAATCTAGTTGTGTTACTCATAGAGTTGTTCAATTGTTTATATTCTCATAGAAGTATACAAGACACAATTGAAGCAAAATCAGTTTTGATTCACTCGAATCAATTCATGAACATTTTAGCCACAGTTTGCAAAGATTGCATTCCTTATAATATAAATATATTTGTTCATGAGTATGTAAAGATACTTAGCTAAATTTAGAACTTAACCACTCAAGTATGTAAACGGGTACACATACTTAGAGCTCCGAACTTGGTCTTGTCCGCCAGTATGCAAACGGGTACGCATACTGTCATTCATGGACGAACTCGGTTGAATTCCGTATGCAAATGGGTACGCATAATATAGCTCCTAGACTTTAGATCAGATAATCTAGACCTCTTGCGAACCAGTTTCATCCCGCTTAGAAAAATACGATTCTCCGATATTCCACTCAAGTTTTTCTGATCAAATCGAATTCGAATCACCCATACTGCATTATAAGCAAGCACAATTATCATTTATTATATAAGAATTTCATAGCCAGCTGCCGTCTAAAAGTTTTCATGTCCAGTTACCGTCTAATAGTTTCCATGGCCAATTTCCACCTCCAACATTTTCATGGCCAGTTGCCACCTCCAATATTTCCATGGCCAGTTGCCACCCCTACCATTTCCATTGCCAGTTGCCAGTTACCGTCTAGTAGTTTCCATGGCCAGTTTCCACCTCCAACATTTCCATGTCCAGTTGCCACCTCCAATATTTCCATGGCCAGTTTCCACCCCTACCATTTCCATGTCCAGTTTCCACTTCCAATATTTCCATGGCCAGTTGCAACTTTCAAGATTTCCATGGCCAGTTGCCACATCCACTATTTCCATGGCCAGTTGCCACTCCTAAGATTTCCATGGCCAGTTTCCACCTCTACCGTTTCCATGGCCAGTTGCCACCTCTACCATTTCCATGTCCAGTTGCCACTTCCAATAATTTATACGGCCAGTTGTCGGTTGTTAAGGTTGCAATCATCTCCGAATAGATGGTATGAACTGTTAAACAACAACCAACACTTTCAGATGATATGCACACCCTTGTAGAGTTGTGCTGAACCGTATAGAGGCTTCCTACATGAAAAAGCGGGGGTCTAACAACACCACCCAATATTTCGATTAGCAATTTGTATGGACAACTCCGAGTTATTTTCTAGAGAATCAACTAGACAGTTAGACTCAATCAATATAAAATACTCAAGGAGTTATTATCTCAATCTCTCGATTTGATTTACTCAAGAAAATATGATTCGCGAGTCTAATCAAAGAGAGATAACTTGGATGGTACCAAAGACCAATATCCAAGTGTCAATCGATTTAAACCAACAACCAATAAGGTCGGATATTCTAATCGATTGAACAACGCACAACCTGTATTGTTTCAATTATATAAAAATATAACGCGAAAAAAAATAACACAGACACCAGAAATTTTGTTAACGAGGAAAACGCAAATGCAGAAAAACCCTGGGACCTAGTCCAGATTAAACATACACTGTATTAAGGTGCTACATACACTAGCCTACTCCAAATTAACTTCGGTCTGGACTATAGTTGAACCACAACCAATCTCACACTGATCCAAGGTACAGTTATGCTCCTACGCCTCTAATCCCAGTAGGATACTGCGCACTTGATTCCCTTAGCTGATATCACCCACAACCAAGAGTTTCTATGACCCAAAGTCGAAAACTTTAATAAACAAATCTGTCTCACACAGAAAAGTCTACAGGTAATAGATAAATTCGTCTCCCACGAATAAACCTACAAGTTTTGTTCCGTATATTGATAAATCAAGGTGAACAGGAACCAATCGATAAAACCAAACTTATATTCCCGAAGAATAGCTCAGTTTCATCAATCACCTCACAATAAACTTAATCGACGTAGCGAAGAAGATTATTGAGGAATCACAAACAATGAGACGAAGATGTTTGTGACTACTTTTATCTTGCCTATCGGAGATAGAAATATCAATCCAATTATTACAATTGTACTTGTACGATAGAAACAACAAGATCAGATCACACAACTACAATAAAAGTAGTATCGGTCTGGCTTCACAATCCCAATGAAGTCTTTAAGTCGTTAACCTGGTTTTAGAAGAAGAAAACCAAAGGTTAAAGGAGAATCGACTCTAGCTTTAGCAAACTAGTATCACACATGGGGATTGGGTTTCCAAGTTGCTAGAGTTCTCCCTTATATAGTCTTTCAAATCAGGGTTTGCAATCAATGTTATCTTACTAACAAAGCATTCAATATTCACCGTTAGATGAAAACCTGATTAGATACAAGCTAATATCTCTCAATCGTTAGATTGAAAACTTAGCTTCCCATACACACATGTACTTGACATTTTGGGTTTGTGTAACCGTACCCAAACGTGTACAATGGTTGATTCAATAATAGTCAACCAAATGGTTAGCCAAATGATAAATTTCATATCAACCATATTCTTCTTCACCATAACTAGTCCAAATGACTCAAATGAACCAGTTAGAGAGTTATTTAATTGCTATGAGATCTCAAGTATTACAAGAGACACAATTGAATCGAAAATGATGTGATTCACTCGAATCATTTCATGAACTATAAAGCCACGGTTTGCAAAAGCATTCCTTAGTAATTTAAGATAAGTTCACGAACAACGTTTTCAGACATAACCTCTTGAGTTCGCGGACTCAAGCTAACCGGTTGAAGTTAATAAACTCTAGCAGAATTTCTCGGTTCAAGAACTTCTGTGGGTTCGCGGACTGTACCTAAGATTCAACTTCAGCAGATATTCTCGGGTTCGAGAACTTACGCCAGTTCGCGGACTGAGTTGACTGCTCACATTTTAGTTCCACTTGATCAACAAAGTTTGAAAACTTCGGTTTAAGTGTTAAGGACTTATACATATATGTGTTACCACAATAATGTTTATATTCCACAATGGTTATATAGTCTAAACTCTCATTTCAATCATTAAAACATTCTCAGAGGGCGTTATATAGTTGTTATTCACAAACTATTTTTCATCAGAGCGATTTCCAAAGTGATTGAAACATAACATGACTTTCGTCACTAGGAAAATATGAACTTGGCTAAAGCGAAAGCTTTACCAACACCCATTTCGATAAATATATAAGCAAGATATACTCAGCTCGAAATGTCACATGTGCATATCTTTAGTCTATATAGTAAAACGACTTTTGTCTCAAGATAGGAGATAGAGTAGATAGACTTTTGAGTGATAGATAAGTTCAAGTCTCCACATACCTTTTAGTCGATAAAGATCCACTGGTTCCTTTAGTAGTCCTTTGTCTTGTATGATGATCGCCATGGAGTTCTTGAGCTCAACTATAGTTTTTATCCTAGTTCGAGACCTTAGATATAGTAGACTAGAAATCAAGACTATATAGTTTTTATCACTAAGATTGACAAACATGCTTGAGATAGCAACGCATGCGAGTTTGACCGAGCAGTGCTCTAACAATCTCCCCCTTTTTCAATTTTAATGGCAAAACTATTAATACATATGGAATACAAAAATTATATAAATAAACTTTGTAGATCTTATTCCACATGTCTAATCTTTAACAATACTCAAAATCTTCGTCACTTCCAAGTAGTCTAATGATCCCAAAGGTTGTAAGTTTAGCATCATCGTTGTTGAAAATCCGTAGCTATAAAAATGAGAAAAGCATCGGTTCTCAATCATTGTTATACAGTGTCATAGTATTATTACACAACGTCAAAGTCCAATTGTATCCTAACTTCAACAACAATACTATGGTGATACTTCACTCCCCCTTAGTCAATACTCCATCTCACATGGAAACCACTCCCCCTTACATAATGATCTAAAAACCATATGTATTTTTAGTGTGAACTACAATTAATTCTCTCCCTCTTTGTCAATAAAATTGGCAAAGGTACAAGAACGGGATCCTAATGAAATTTTCGTAAGAGATATTTCATGACCAAAGGTAAATGTTCTATCATCTTGTTTTGATGCAATCATAAAGCCGAGGCTAAATGCATTCATCAAGGAGTTCATAAAGATACAAGATAACCTCTCGAAATTCCACAGCCGCACTCCCCACAAAGATTTGGAATTAAGCGCAAGTTCAAAAGAACTCTCCCCAATAAGATGTCATTCCCAAGGGAACAACAAAAGCGACCTTATTTTCAAGAGAAATGAAGGATTTATTTAGACTCAACAAATTACATACAAGTATGAATTTGGAATCCAAAATATTCAATCATATTAACCCAAGCGAACCAAGATTAATTTGACTAAATATGCTCAACACAAGTAAACTTATGGATACTTAATACATCGATTAGATTATTCACAAGAGAACCCATAAATACTCTAACCGGATTGCACAATTAAACTAATCACAAAGTAATCAATTCAATTGTCCACACTCAACATGAGAAAAATCTATGGAGTGCTAACTAAATAATCACACTAGATGGTTTATTTAGTTTATTTGGGCTCAATATAAGAAATTATGGAACCCCGACTAAGATTATCATAGAAAATGACAACCTTAACCATTCATGTACTCAACATGAGAGAACTCATGGAATACAAACTAAATAACCACACAAGATGATTAATTTAGTTCTTAATGCTCAACATATAGCATTTCATGGAACAAACAACCATGCCAATAAGAAATCGACTTGGTCGTATCAATCTCAACATAAGATACACAATGGAGCCTTCACGGTAATATATAAAAAATTAGGAACAATTAAGCTCTATACCGTGGATTACAAAACAAGGATTTATTCTATTTTTCCATCACAAAGTGACATAATAGACTTTATCCTTGAATCACAAAAGATTTTAACCTATCTTACATCAACAATTGACAATATAGGCTTAACTTTTGTGTTTTGCCAAAAGTCCATTCATTCCTTTATCAATATTTGCATACCAATACGTGAACTACTTTACTTTTGACAAAATATGGGACAATCAAGTTCACGGATGTAAACACACATATCCCATCAAAATATTGCAATATATAAAACCATAAAGATTAATACTGCAACCATCATCTTCCAAACAACTTTATAATTTAAACCAATAAATATAAAAACATGAAGATGAAATCGTTGGATATAGCTATGTGTAATCACAATCATGGCTATTCCAAAACACTAGTTATTCTTCTAAATAAAACAGAAAAAATAGAAGATTTACTAGACAAAAAAAAGAAGAAAAAAACTCAGGTTTCAAGAAACCGATCATGAGCTAAAGTTCACGTTCGACAGCTTCACATGTTTCGAGATTTTTGAGCTTGTGATTCATATCAACTGTGTCTTCCGAGAAGATATCCTTGTTAAGAAGTTATTTTACATGTGTCTTTATGAGACCAAGGTCAGCAGTAACCTTTCCCAACTCGCTTCTAACCACATCAAGATCTTTCATTGTATCAACAAGTTGCAGTTTCGCTTTCTCAAAGTACTTTAGAAAGTCATGAACCACTTCTGCAGAAACCATATCCTCATTCTCAACATCTTGATGTGAGTAAGCATAAAAGGATGAGGCATTAGGTGCACCATCTTCTACAAGAGTTATTTTTTTCCTTCCTTTCAATTCTACACCAAAACCTTTCTCAAGAAATCCCTTAGCAAAAACACCATCGAGGGATGAAGAAGAAGACATTCTCGATAATTCAGAAGATAACCTAGAGTTTACGAACATGGCTTATGTAACTCAATAGGTCAGCTATTTAAAGGTATTGTTTGAAAGAAGGAATTTTAGGGTTTTCAAACTGTACATTCAAGATAGCAACCCGTGTACTCATCCGAACACAGTACACCCCATAAAAAATAACAATTAACACGAAAACAATACAAATACTTTTAGGCAATATTGTCTGCTGGCACTAGTTTAGATATAAACGACAAGAGTAGAGCTTAACTAGGCAAAATGAAAATTGCCAAAGTACACCTGAATTTTACACATCTTGCTCAACGGGATTTTTATGAGCAAGTTCCTATCCTTGTGATTAATTAGCACAAGTATGAGCTTTGAGCTCATCTAAGGGATTGTGTCTATGATCAAGTCTCTTTTTTCTTCTGAATTTTGAGAGAGACTCCTTTTGATTTGAAAAATTATCATAAAACTTACTATCATCAAAATATGAGATGTATTTTGGATCCTTCCCAGAAGATTCTTGACTTGAGGAGGATGACAACCTGTCAATAATTTATTTATAACCTTGAATCATCTTTATCAGGTTGTTTCTCGTATCATCAATTTTTCTCCTTTCTTCTGGAATTCTCTTTAAATCAAGTGAAGCATTATTTTCAGAGAAAACCACTTGATCTTTCCTTAGACGATTCTTATCAAGCCTTTTGTTCTGTTTCCTAATATTTGGGGAACCCATTGAACTGACCTTCATGGTAGCATACACATGATTCATATGAAAACCAATAGGCTTCGAAATACGAATGTCAGTTACACCTTTAAGGATTAAGTCTAAGGTGCGTTGAAGTTGAACAATAAAGTTTTTATTCAACTTAGAGTTTCCTTTCAGTTTAACAGAACCTTTTGCTTCACAAAAGTGACATACTTTCTGATAACAACCGTGATTAGTCAGTTTAGTCTTAACATTCTCGTCATGAGATTTCTTCCTTCCATGTGATGTGAAATTTCCTTGATCAGAGGAGACTGGCACACTTTTCTTGCTTGGAAGGGACTTCTTCTTTTCTTCTGGAGTATTTTCTATTGTAGCAAAAACGGTTGATGTATTGGACTGCCTAGAGCATCCTTGAATAGAGAGTTTATTCAAGCGACGTTCTATTTCAAAAGCATCCTTTATGAGGCTTGCTTCAAGAGTCATACATGAAGAATAGTCTTCAGTATTTTCTTTGATTTTGAGGTCTCTAATTACACCAAGAAGACCATTGACATGTTTCTTCAACCGATTGAATCTATCATCTTGGATTCTAATAAGATTTAGAATCAACTTACTCTCTTCAACTGTTTCCCGTTCATTTAGAGAAATGGACTCTTTTGAAGGGCAATCAGAATTATGCATGTCAACATCTGCCTGTCTGATTTTAACACAATGTTTGTCTAAACTTGAGATTGTAGAATCTTTCTCTTTAATAGACTTTGACAGGACAGATTCTTTATTTCTGGTGACGCGTTTATCAGAGATACTACTCTTTTCCATAGAGTCAGATCGAAACAAACACAGACTTGTGAGGTCTTTAACGTGTTTGCCTGCTCTGATACTAATTGAAAAAGTGGGGGTCTAACAACACCACCCAATATTTCGATTAGCAATCTGTATGGACAACTCCGAGTTGTTTTCTAGAGAATCAACTAAACAGTTAGTCTCAATCAATAGAAAATACTCAAGGAGTTATTATCTCAATCTCTCAATTTGATTTACTCAATAAAATATGATTCGCGAGTCTAATAAAAGAGAGATAACTTGGATGGTACCAAAGACCAATATCCAAGTGTCAATCGATTTAAATCAACAACCAATAAGGTTGGATATTATAGCCGATTGAACAACGCACAACCTGTATTATTTCAATTATATAAAAATATAATGAGGAAAAGAAATAACACAGACACCAAAAATTTTGTTAACGAGGAAACTTCAAATGCAGAAAAACCCCGGGACCTAGTACATATTAAACATACACTGTATTAAGCTGCTATAGACACTAGCCTACTCCAAATTAACTTCAGACTGGACTGTAGTTGAACCCCAACCAATCTCACACTGATCCAAGGTACAATTATGCTCATACGCCTCTGATCCCAGCAGGATACTGCGCACTAGATTCCCTTAGCTGATCTCACCCACAAACAAGAGTTGCTACGACCCAAAGTCGAAGACTTTAATAAACAAATATGTCTCACACAGAAAAGTCTATAGGTATTAGATAAATTCTTCTCTCACGAATAAACCTTCAAGTTTTGTTCCATCTTTTGATAAATCAAGGTGAACAGGAACCAATCGATAAATCATACTTATATTCCCGAAGAACAGCTCAGTTTCATCAATCTCCTCACAATAAACTTAATCGACGCAGCGAAGAAGATTATTGAGGAATCACAAACAATGAGACGAAAATGTTTGTGACTACTTTTATCTTGCCTATCGGAGATAGAAATCTCAATCCAATTATTACAATTGTACTCGTACGATAGAAACAACATGATCAGATCACACAACTATAAGAAAAGTAGTATCGGTCTGGCTTCACAATCCCAATGAAGTCTTTAAGTCGTTAACCTGGTTTTAGAAGAAGAAAACCAAAGGTTAAAGGAGAATTGACTCTAGCTTTAGCAAACTAGTATCACACAGAATGTGTGGGGATTGGGTTTCCAAGTTGCTAGAGTTCTCCCTTATATAGTCTTTCAAATCAGGGTTTGAAATCAATGTTAGCTTACTAACAAAGCATTCAATATTCACCGTTAGATGAACACCTGATAAGATACAAGCTAATATCTCTCAACCGTTAGATCAAAAACTTAGCTTGCCATACATACATGAACTTGACGTTTTGGGTTTGTGTAACCGTACCCAAATGTTTACAATGGTTGGTTCAATAATAGTCAACCAAATGATTAGCCAAATGATAACTTTCATATCAACCATATTCTTCTTCACCATAACTAGTCCAAATGACTCAAATGAACTAGTTAGAGAGTTTTTCAATTGCTATGAGATCTCAAGTATTACAAGAGACACAATTGAATCAAAAACGATGTGATTCACTCGAATCATTTCATGAAATATAAAGCCACGGTTTGCAAAAGCATTCCTTAGTAATTTAAGATAAGTTCACGAACAACCTTTTTAGACATAACCTCTTGAGTTAGCGGACTCAAGCTAACCGGTTGAAGTTAATAAACTCCAACATAATTTCTCGGTTCGAGAACTTCCGTCAGTTCGTGGACTGGGTTCGCGTACTTCACCTGAGCTTCAACTTTAGCAGATATTCTCGGGTTCGAGAACTTACGCCAGTTCGCGGACTGAGTTGACTGCTCACGTTCCGGTTCCACTTGATCAACAAAGTTCGCAAACTTCGATTCAAGTGTTAAGTACTTATACATATATGTGTTTCCACAACAATGTCTATAACCCACAATGGTTATATAGTCTAAACTCTTATTTTAATCATTAAAACATTCTCAGAGGGCGTTATATAGTTGTTATTCACAAACTATTTTTCGTCAAAGCGACTTCCAAAGTGATTGAAACATAACATGACTTTCTTCACTAGGAAAAGATGAACTTGGCTAAAGCGAAAGCTTTACCAACACCCATTTCCATAAATATATAAGCAAGATATACTCAGCTCGAAATGTCACATGTGCATATCTTTAGTCTATATAGTAAAATGACTTTTGTATCAAGATAGGAGATAGAGTAGATAGACTTTTGAGTGATAGATAAGTTCAAGTCTCCACATACCTTTTAGTCAATGAAGATCCACTGGTTCCTTGAGTAGTCCTTCTTCTTGTATGATGATCTCCATGGAGTTCTTAAGCTCAACTACAGTTTCTATCCTAGTCCGAGACCTTAGCTATAGTAGACTAGAAATCAAGACTATATAGTTTTGATCACTAAGATTGACAAACATGCTTGAGATAAAAATGCATGAGAGTTTGACCGAGCAGTGCTCTAACACTACGTACCATTTCCGTTGCTTGAAGGGATCAAGCACGACCGTAGTTCGTCATTCTTTGTATTGATAATATGAACCCCTCAATAGGAGCAATTATCTCTTACTAGATGATATGAACTATCATCTTTAGATAGCAAATATCTCTTGCATGGATTGTATAAACTGCTTGTTGTAGCAGCAACAATCCCTTAGTATGAACTGTATATCACAACAGTAACTATCTCTAACCATAGTAATAACTATATTAGTGTTAGATAGTATGAATTGCATAACAACAACTATCCTTACCATTTCTCAAGTAACAGCAAGATGACATCGTCTTTGTATGTAAATGTACATGCTACTTAAAATCAATCAGTAGCCTACAACTGTACTACAAATCTAATCTAGGCCACACGTGTTTCTCACATAATTAACCAAAATTATATATTTTAGTGGAGAATACAATACCAATCACTAATAAAACTATCTTGTTATTTACATAACAATTTCTATGTCAACCGTTCTCATACCAATAGACTAACAACACCCATGTAATGAAACTCATCAATTTCACTCTCCACATGTACTACTACTATGTCGTATAAGCTTCATCAGCTCACTGTACTATAATTTTCTACATAACCATCTCAATATTACATCTCTTGTGGGAAAATTGATGTTCCATAACATATCATCAAATCATATACATATATGTTATCTAAGAAGCAAGGATTTATGCAGTCACAACATCACCAATATAATACCATACCACGATGTGTAGGCATATCAACTAGACCTCATGCAAACCGGGTTTTGGCCCGCTTAGCAAAATCCGATTCTCCGATACGCCACTCAAGTTCTTTTGATCAAATCGATTTCGAATCACCCATACTGCATTATAAGCAAGCACAATTAGCATTTATTATTCAATTATAAGAATTTCATGGCCAGTTGTCGTTTAAAAGTTTTCATGGCCAGTTACCGTCTAATAGTTTCCATGGCCAGTTTCCACCTCCAATATTTCCATGGCCAGTTGCCACCTCCAATATTTCCATGGCCAGTTGCCACCCCTACCATTTCCATGGCCAGTTGCCACTTCCAATATTTCCATGGCCAGTTGCAACTTT
The DNA here is from genome assembly GCA_023529315.1 of Papaver bracteatum. Lineage (NCBI taxonomy): Eukaryota > Viridiplantae > Streptophyta > Magnoliopsida > Ranunculales > Papaveraceae > Papaver > Papaver bracteatum. The sequence goes on along the minus strand of JAJJWX010002058.1, from coordinate 5,458,474 downwards.
CAAGATTTCCATGGCCAGTTGCCACATCCACTATTTCCATGGCCAGTTGCCACTCCTAAGATTTCCATTGCCAATTTCAACCTCTACCATTTCCATGTCCAGTTGCCACCTCTACCATTTCCATGGCCAGTTGCCACTTCCAATAATTTATACGTTCAGTTGTCATTTGTCAATGTTGCAATCATCTCCGAATAGATGGTATGAACTGTTAAACAACAACCAACACTTTCAGATGATATGAACATCCTTGTAAAGTTGTGTTGAACTGTATAGCGGCTGCCTACGTACCCTCTCCATTGTTTGAATGGATCAAGCATGACCGTAGTTTGTCATTCTTTGTATAGATAATATGAACCCCTCAATAGGAGAAATTATCTCTTACTAGATGATATGAACTATCATCTTTAGATAGCAAACATCTCTTGCATGGATTGTATGAACTGCTTATTGTAGCAGCAATAATACCTTAGTATGAACTGCATATTGTAGTAGTAACTATCTCTGACCACATCAGTAACTATATTAGTGTTAGATAGTATGAATTGCATAACAATAACTATCCCTACAAATTCTCAATTAACAACAAAATGACAGCGTCTTTGTATGTACATGTACCTTCTACTTAAAATCAATCATTAGCCCACAACTGTACTACACGTATAAGATAGGCCACACATGTTTTTCACATAATTAACCAAAATTATATATTTTAGTAGAGAATACAATACCAATCAATAATAAAACTATTTTGTTATTTACATAACAATTTCTATGCCAACCGTTCTCAGACCAATAGACTGAAAACACCCATGTAATGAAACTCATTAATTTTACTCTCCACATGTACTATTAAAAACAACTGTCAAATTAGTATGCATACGGGTGCGCATACTATATTCCCGGACTTGGAATACACTTGCAACAGTTAGCATACAAGTACGCATACTATGCCATATCGAAACAATGGTTAATTGTTCTAAACTCCCATTTTAATCATTGAAATATTCTTAGAAGATGAGAATAGTTATCTTACATAAACTGTCAGTTTCAAAGCTATTTTCAAGTGATCGAATGATCAATACGAAGCTTTCCGAGCCTACATCAAATGACTGTCTCACACAAATCATATAAGATGTTACCAGGTGATTTTCACATGATCATTTTTTGACTTTCGTCAAGAAACAAAGATGAACTTGGTTAAAGTAAAAGCTTAACAACACATATTTCGAGAAATATGTACGCGAGTTAAACTCAGCTTGAAATATCAAATATGTATAATATGAATTCTATATAGCTATACGACTTTGCCTCAATAGGAGATAGAATATAGTAGAATTCTGAGTGATAGATGAGTCCAAGTCTCCACATACCTTTTGTTGATGAAGTTCCTCCAAGCTCCGCTTAGTAGATCTTCGTCTTTAATTGGTGAATGTCGTGAAGTCTAAAGCTCAACTACACATTCGATCCTAATCCGAGACATAGCTATAAGTATACTTGAAACCAAGACTTATAGTTTTGACAACTTAACTTGACAAATAAGATTGACATAGCAACGCTCCTAGTTAGGAATTCGCCGAATAATTCACGAACTATTCGCGAATTATTCGGGAACGTACCGTTTCACGTTTTATTCGCGAATGACACCAACCCCGACCCTAATACGCGGCTTTTATGGGCTTTCCGAATTATTCGCATACTATTCGGATCGCGAATAATTCGGTTTGTTCGTTCGGTCCGCTTAGTGTACCGAGTTGGGTGAGTTGACCCGCTGTTTGACCGAGTTGGGTGAGTTGACCCTCAGTTTGACCGATTTTTGGTCATTCCCAAAAATGTTTGGAAAAAAAATGAATGGGAAGCGTTTCGAACCTGTGACCAATCACTCCTTGAATAGCCTATTCAACCACTGATCTACGTATCTATTGATGTTAATGTTGCACATATTATGAATATAGTACATTATAGTTCAAATTGCATTAGCCAAACATAATATGTATCAAAAATGTCTTAACATACTAATTAATGTACTCCGAATTTTGTGTGATGAACTCATATCTCTAAAACGATTTATACACGTACGTATGCCATTCCGTACTATCGCCGAACCACGAACCGTTGACCGAATGATGGACCGAATTTACAATCTGTAAAAACGAATAATACACGTACGTATGCCATCCCGAACGTTCTCTGTACAACAAATTGCTAACTAGGGCAACGCTTGCAAGTTCGAATGAGCAGTGATCTAACTGGATCGACGTGCGCCCGATGAGATTGCTCGATCATAGATCTATTATTATATGTCGAGCAGACTGAAAATCAGATGTTGCTGAGTTATGAGTTATCTAGAGTGCTCCTTCCTGATCTACTATGTCATGAATTGTCGAATGACAATGAATTAAAATACTACTGAATATTGGATGATCGGATTTCCAATTGGATAACATTCAATAAAGTATCGAATGATCGGCCAAGTTGATGGTCATCCAATGAGGGTGCTCTTGTACGATCGAGAAATCAAAAATGTTGGTAGCTGGACCGAACATTAATTAAAAATATTGATTGCTGGATCAAAATAAAAGTTTTTAACATTTATCGAATTATCATAAATTCGAAACCCTGATCTTGGAGAACCCTATATGGAGATTTATCCAATGTGAGATAAGAAATATCGACCAACAAATGGGCATGAGAGTCGGCCATTGGTGGTGAACGGACGTCCAAGCGTGCGGAGGAATGTCCATGAATGAGGACTCGAGAACACAAAAGATATGAATTATTATTAAAATAATAATGGAGAGGCGTGGGAGCAGCCATATATGATGGCCAAGGGACCGTCCAGGTCCGGTCATGGTGGTGAACGGGCCATCATGTCCCTCGCGAGTCTATTCCTGAAAATCTTAGGTATTCTGTTGGTCGTTTGAGCAATATTTTGGGTTTTCAGAAGAGTTTGATCTTGAATGAAACTCTCAATTTTGCATGAATGAGCAAGTAGGAGTTGCTCGTACGTCCAATTTAGTAATATTAAAATAATAATATTTTAGTATTTCACGTGAAAAGTCCATACGGTCGTGGGATCATTTGATTTTTTGGTTTTTTTGAAGATTTGAACAATATTGGAGAAATATGGAAAACCTAGGATGTTTGCTCAAACTAGGGAGTTTCAAGAGATGAGAGAAAATATTAAAAAAAGATTAAAAAAAGAAGAAGATGGAGAGGCGTGGGACCGGCCATATTTTTGCATAGGTCTCCATATATCCTTGTTCGTCCATATTTTTGAATGTGCGCTTGTGCATATTTTTGGATGCTCGTTCGTGCATTATTGATAAGTACCCTCACACCATTTTCTCAAGGCTTACTCGGTGGTGGACCGTATACCTAAAAATGAATATTTATTACTAATCCATGGAATTCATGAAAATAGAATATTTTCTAGGAATTCAAATGATAAATATCGCGCCAAGAATTAATTTATTGATGGCTCTATACTAGCAGCCAATATGTCTAGGAGCATTATATTTATTCGAAAATCGAGACATGAAATTGTGGAGGCATCATACTCGTTCTGAATGTTTATTCTGCATAGTCAGGGAACATTTGCGACATCCTGAAGACGTTATTGCTCTATATTAGTGGTCAATCCATCTAGGAGACATCCAATCATTTTTGATTCTATACCGAAGTGAATACTGAAATTGCTCAGTATTAATGAAAAATGTTGAAAGCTTAGTTGAGAGGCTTTTATTTTGCATATTTATGTGTTTTCCAAGAGGTTATACACTCAATCAGATATCGTGACATGAGATTTCACGTCTAAATTCTAAAATATGCATTTCGTCTGAAGCTAGATCAGAAATATGCAAAATTATGATTTTACGATTTTAGCATTTGTCAAAAATCTAACATCAACACCGGCTAATTAGTGACTTAGTGTGTGAGAGAAAATCAAACCCAAGAGAAACTTCTCTTGTTGCCAATTTTAAATCTCCAGGGACGGAAAACCCTTAAAATTAAAGAAAACATTCTTAAACATCTTCACAACTGTAATGGGTAACTGTAACGTTTTATTAGTACCAACACTTGTAATCTTGTACGGGTACACTAAATATTTGGTGCTAGATTATGATTTGACGAAGTCTTGTCTAAAACATTATCTTAACATGTGCAATGGGTTGTATGGTTGTTACCTTTCCTTTAAATGCAATGGGTTGTATGATTGTTACTTTTTCTTTAAATCATTGATGTACCAAAAAGGCTTGGATTTTACAAAAAAATTCCATGTGGTAAATAAATTTTAAGATACAATTGGATGGGTATGACTGGTCAGGCTAGTGATGCAAAATGATTGCACGTCACAGCATAGCCGGACAAGTAAGTATACGACAATGATTTTGCGACACTGCATAGACTTTCAAGTGATAAGATAGCAAGACCCTGTAGGCTGGTGAAGTGCAAAGATGGCACAACGTTGTAGGAACATTGGCCAAGTGATGAAGCTTATCGGCCGACACATTGAAGATTCATTGGAGTAATGGTAAGGCAAGCCAAGGTGACAAATGCAACATGCGATTTTGGCATAAAGGAATATCCATGGAATTGAGTTGGCCTAAACTCAAGGATGATGCAAGAGTGTGGAATAGTCCAAAGAGTTGGCATATGCATAAGTCCAAGGCCGTCCAAAGCTTGGACAAGTGAAGAAAAAGCTAGTAATACAGGAGTATGCATTGCTATTATCGAGTAAGTTGGCTAAGTGAAGCATATGGCACATGACTAACCAGAATGATCTAAGTAGTTGGCCAAGATGAGGGTAACACAATGTTAGCCGTACATTTGCATAGGCCAAGAAGAGTACATGGCCATGTTGGCTGAGTATTTGAGCCGACCAAGTTCAGTAATGCGCAAAGGTTGTGCATTATTCTCAAGTGACGCTTATTATTTGTTATTGGCTTTGCGAGCATCCCAAATATGTGAAACAAGGGTGAACGGTTATAAAGTGAGCTAATAACTATATTTGAGTGTCCATAACCACCAAGAATAGATGTGGCATCATTTGTCTTGACAACACAAAAGGTGGTAGTTGAAAAGCAAACTGGTGGTTTAGGAAAACCACCTATGGACATGTGGCTATCTGTAGGATGTGCAAGCGGTTACACACAAGTTTTGTCCTGATCCTAGCAGTATAAATAGGCTAGAGATTATAAGATTAGTGTTGTTTAATAGAGAGAAGAACCAATGATTTGTAGAGATAGTTAGGCATTCACCTTGCCATTATTCTGCTCATTCCTATGAAGATAGGGAACTTGTACTTCTCATTCACAAATCCATCTTTGTCTATGTTTTTCATTCTCAGTTTGGTCCTACTTCTAGTTCATTTTGTAACCAAAAACAGAGGAGGCAAATTAGTGCACGCTAAAGTTTAGGAGTTACGAGGCGGATGTAGCCAAGTGGTTCAAGGCAGTGGATTATGAATCCATGATCCGCGGGTTCAATCCCCGTCATTCTCCCATCAAGAAAATGGACAGGAAGATCCCAACTATAAAGATTTATCTGCAAGAGTCAATTCCTTGGATGGATTAGCAGTAAAAGCAAGACATGTAGGCGGATCGACTCATCAAGTTCCCATTGAAATAGGATCTACAAAAGGAAAAGCACTTGCCATTCGTTGGTTATTAGGAGCATCCCGAAAACGTCCGGGTCGAAATATGGCTTTTAAAGTGAATGGTCTGTTTTGGTCCATGTGATGGCCAAGTTTTGTAGTCTTCCTTTGATGCAATAAAATGAGTTAATTGTGTCATGTCTTTGTGTTTATGAAGTTTTTAATCTCGTGAAGTTGTCAATTGGATTGTTGCATGGAAAACCTCTTATGCTTATGGGGGCATAAAGAGTTAGATAGAAAAGAAGTAAAACTTCAGTTATGTAAAGCTTTAAGAGTGACGACAGATGCATACTTTGATTCAAGTATGCAAGATTGAGTATTTGTGGGTGAAGTTGATTCACTGAACCACAGAGTATTTCCGGTCATGTCCCGTAAAAAAATTAGCTATTAAATGGGAATGTGACAATGGCCAAGACAGGCAAAAATCTCATATGTTGAACATATATGATGAAGTATTTATTTTATCCGTTTATGTACTCTTCTCGCCCGAGCTAAAAAAGGTGCTTAATTTCTTATTACTTTTTATCAAGAAAGATGTCCATCTTTTATATCATTTGTATTTTTTTATTTTTTTTTTGAAAATTAACTTGCATTAAAACTAGTTAATCAGGCTAGAAGCCTGTTTAGCATTGTGGCGTACAAAAGCATTAACATCCTTAAATAGCTCCCTCCACTCAAAGTTTGAGAGATTGGAGGAAACGTTTTAGTCTATATCATGTAGCTTTGGTAACCAATATTGCCTTAGGGAAACACAGTTAAACATACGAAAATAAGCGAGATAATTTACATATTCATCGATCATTACATTGTTGCTTCTAGCTTGGTGGTTCTTCCATTTCTTTTTCAAGTCAGTCATCAGCTTTTTGTTCTTCATTTGGATAGTACAGATTTGTTCCTTTGTTTGTTGTACCCATATCATGCTCGCTAGTGCCCCCAAAAAACTCCATTCCTCCTCTGTTGCTACTCAACAGGTGATGATTCTGGTGTCTGTGCTTTGGTGTTCTTCATCTGCAATGATTACAATAACAAGGGAGCTATTTTGGTGAGAGTTGTGGAAGCAATGTACCACATAGGTTTTTCCTGCCTTACTATATGTATTTGTATATTCTGAAGTTGTGTATTGGTGGGGTTTCTATTGTGAGTGTAGATGGTGGTGTTTGGGTATGCATGGTTCAGATGTTGGTTGATGAGGAACATTGTTGTTTCAGGTTTGACCAGCATATCCCTAAAACTCTTATCACACGTATGTTTCCAAATATGCCAACATATAGTCGCTTCCTTCCTATAATCTGTAACCATGTCTATTCCTGTGGTTGATGTATTGGAGAACCAGTCATCTACCCATTCAGTGAAAGTGGTAGTGTTGTTACCCGGTCCTCTACATCCTAGATCAAACCTTACATCTTTGCTATACAAACAGTGGAGAAAGAGATGGGAGGTAGTTTCATCATTGTTTCCACAGAAAACACAATCCGGGGAGATATGTGGCATTCTTGTGTGTAAATTTGACATCATAGGCAGAATATCAGTGTAGCATTTCCATATGAATACTTGTATTCTTGGGGGAACTTCTAGTTTCCAAATTTTATTCCATATGGGATTTTGAACAGGGTTGACAATGATTCTATTTGCTTCCTGAATTAGCAAATTATACACCAACTTAACTGTTATAGTTCTTGTCATTGTATGAGGCCAGGTGAGTTTATCATGTTGGGTACTAGTGGTTGTGATATCTACAGTTTGTATATTTTGGACTATTTGTGGGTGAAATAATTGGTTTAGGTAATCATTATTCCAAGTTCTGGTATCCTTGTCAAAAACCTCACTTACTAGTCTAAGTGTGTTCGTTATGATAGGATATGTTTGCTCCTTAGTGAGCAGATTTGGGTTGTCCAGCGGGTACCAATGATTCTTCCAGAGATTGATTGTCTCCATTTTCTACACTCCATATGCTCCATTTTTTGACTATTTCTAGCCCTTGGTTGAAAACTTTCCACAACCAGGATGAGTTAGATTTTATCTTCTCTATACTTAACGGGGAAATTCCTCTGAAGTACTTTGCTTCCATCACTTTGGCCCATAGTTGGTCACGGTTTTGAATCATACGCTAAATTATTTTCGTTATGAGAGCTTTATTAAAAATTTCATAATTTTTTAAACCTAACCCTCCCAATTCTTTGTTGATGCAGAACTTTATCCACTTTTTGAGACATAATCCTTTGCCATCCTCTTTTGTATGTCCCCACCAGTACGCACGGTTTCGTCTATCTATTTTTTGTATTATAGATTTTGGTATGATGAAACATGTCATCTAATACGTGGCTAACGAGTCGGCAACATGTTTTATCATAATACCTTTTCCAGCTCCAGAGAGCATCTTTCCATACCAACTAGCCAGACGACATCTATGTTTTTCCGCCAGGGGTGCAAAACATTGGATCTTGGATTTATGAGTGAAGAGGGGAACTACGAGGTATTTATCATCCATCTTGATTCTTATCACTTTGAGAATGTCGATTATCTCTCTAGCTTTTCTGTTGGATACCGTTTTACTAAAGAAAATCCCGGATTTGTCATAATTTATAAGCTGACCAGAGCCAGCACTGAATGTGTCCAGAATTTGCAGAAGACACCTTCCATCTTTCTTACTATCCCTAGTAAAAATGAGACAGTCGTCGGCAAAGAAAAGGTGGGAAATAGTTATCGAATTCTTGGAAAAAGTTTACACCTTTGATCCATTTTCTATTTTCAGATTCCATGAGGACTCTGGAGAGACTTTCCATAAATATAATGAAGAGGTACGGTGATAGGGGGTCCCCTTGTCGGATACCGTGGGAGGGTTTAAAGAATGTCATGGGAGATCCATTAATAAGAACCGCACTAGAGGTGTACTTATGCATTGCATCAGCATGCTAATCCAATCTTTACAAAAGCCCGTCTTAGTTAATACAGCTTCTATAAATGACCACTCAACCCTATCGAAAGCTTTTGACATATCAATTTTCAATCCCATGTAACATTTTTTGGTTTTTATGTTCTCATAGTGTGAATAACTTCATGTGCTATCACAATATTATCCATAATTTGTCTACCAGGGGAAAAAGCCGATTGATAAGGAGAAATGAATTTATCAAGGAAAGGCTTTATTATGTTTGCAAGAATTTTAGAGATAATTTTGTAGATAGTGTTGCACAAAGAAATTGGCCGGAATTCGGCCAGGGTTTCTGGGGCATATTTTTTGGGAATGAGAGTGATGAAAGTAACATTTAATTCCTTGAGGAGGTGTTTGGATTGGAAGAATTGGTGTACGAGTTTGGTAACATCCTCTCCTATAAGATACCTGTTTTTTGGTAAAATCATGTCGGGAAACCATCCGGTCCCGGGGATTTATCGGGATGCATATCAAAAACCACTAGTTTGATTTCTAGCTCCGTGGGAAGGGCTAGGAGATTTATATTGTCTCTTTCAGTTATACTCACACGTATGAGGTCAAGGATTTGGTCTTGAATCACCGGGTTTGTGGTTGGATCCATATTTTTAAAGTGGTTAAAGAAAGTTTCTTCAATCTCTCCTCCTCTAGTGTGACTCCAGTCTCCATTGTCTCTTTTAATAGCTTCGATTCTTAGTTTTTTTGCTCTATATTTAGCCGATGAGTGGAAATATCTTGTGTTTTTATCTCCTAGAGAAAGGTTGTTGTCACCGTCTTTTATTTTCCAGAAAGCCTCCTCGAAATTTTACCATCTTTCCAGATCCTCTCTTATTATAGTGATCCTAGAGCTATTTTCAGGGAGTTTTAGGATGTTTTTGGCATGATCGAGAGTCTTATTTATATTTTTAATATTATTTTGTATGTTTCCAAAGTACTCTCTGTTCCAGATTTTTATGAGTTTTTTAACATTTTTTAACCTAGCTATGTATAGATAAGCTTGAGAACCATCTATTTCTAATGCCCATGCTTCCTCAATAACTTTAAAGCAGGTTGGGTCTTGTAAATAAATTCCAAAGAATTTGAATGGCTTAGCACCATCTTTCCAGCATGGGGACGTATGCAATAGTATGGGGCTATGATCAGACCCAACTGCTGGCAAATGGTAGACCATAGCTCTGGGAAATAAATCAAACCAGTCAGGGTTTGAGAAAACCCGATCAAGTCTCGCCTCAATGAACTTCGGCCCACTTCTTTTATTGGACCATGTGAACTCATACCCTACAAAAACCATATCCATAATACCTACTTCATCTATTAACTGAGTAAAGAAACTCAATTCTTTACAGCTCTTCTGTCTTCCTCCTCTATTCTCTTCATTTATTAGAGAAAAATTTAAATCGCCTATAACCATCCATGGGAGATTTATAGTGGCAGCTAGGTTTTTGAAGTAATTCCAGTTATTGTGTTTCTTAATTTTGTAAGGGTAACCATACACAGCAGACATCAACCATTCAAAATTTCTGGATCTATCAATAACAACCACATCTATTTGATTATCAGTACTATTGATCAATTGATTGAAATTTTAGAAGACAAGGCTAACACTAAGCCTCCTGCAGTGCCAATCACCCCTGTGGGTTCAACAATAATTATTTCCAGGTATTGAAATTTTTTGATGATTGGTATAATGTAAGATGCCTTGTGTTTTGTTTCTTGAAGGAATATGATATATGGGTTTTGAGATTTTATTAGGTTCTGGAGATGCAATTGTGTATTTTTGTTAAAACCTTGACAATTCCAAGCTAAAATATTGAGAGACATTTTATGAGAGAACCAATTACTGACCCCTAATCTATTTTTAGTAGCTAACACATCAATTTGTATATAACTTGGTAGAGAAATTGAAATCGAGAAAGTGACAGATAGTTTTGAGTTTATATGTTTGTGTACCTGATTCTCCTCCAAGATGTATCCCTTCGTTGTTGAGCTAGCAGCAATATGTACTGTGATTGAGTCCACAGATCCAACCCATTTCTCATCCATGGCTTTGTTGCAGGTCTTCAGAGCATGCATCTGAAGTGGCTCCTTTCTTGACTCCAAGTCTCTAACAGAGGGGGAAAGGAAAGAAGGCATGGGTGGAAAGGAGTTTTTGGGGCTATTGGGATGAGATAAAGATGATGGGAAAGGATTTTTTGGTGGCTTGGATTTTAGGATGGGCTCTGCATATTCAGGTATGGGTTTTGAAGCTTGTTAGGGGTTGGTAACTGGTGAAACTAGTTGAGCTGAGGATTTTTAGGAGTTTTTGCTGTATAATTGATGTGGAAGATTTATAATAGTTATCAGCTAAAAATCCAGATTTTTGATTTCTTGCTATTGATGTTTCTGCCTTTTGGAAGTAGTGTGAAGCAAAGCTTTCGATAGGGATTTTTCATAGTTTGTTTTGAGTACTCTTGTAGCTAGCCTTACAGTTGGTATTTTCTTTTTCTTGCTTATTCTCTTACTTGTGCTTACTGCATTCCCAGATTGAGTGTTGTTGGTATTGATTAGTTTTTTGGCTAGATTAGATCGTCCAACCATCTTTCTTGGGGTTTTATGAGCTTCAAAATGGTAATGCTTCTTTCCAGATTTACTCTCAACTGTCAGAGTTGTATTACCTCTCATCCCCTTACATCTTACCACCATTGCATCTCCTTCACTTGCTTTATCTTTTTCCTTTTCTTGTAGTTTATCTGCAACTGAGATCTTCCCCTGCACCTTGGCCAACACTATTCTTCTTGTGTATTTTGTGTATTTTTTAAATCTCTCAAAACCTGGAAGTGGCTCCACAAAAACCTGTGGATCCACCAGCTGGAAAGCAGAGTTTGGGAGAGTTGAATCAGTTTCCACATAATTTGGTCCATTCTCAAATCTGAAACTACTTGCTTTTCATGCCCTATTTTTAGACTCTCTTCCATTCCCATTTCCAGTCCTATGTATGTTGTGTACATGGGACATTTCCTCACCCTCCGACAGATGTCTTTTTGAGTGAACATCTTCTTGTTCAACAAAGGTTTCCTGAGGCAAGACTCCCAGCTGAAAACTTGGTCTTGTGTCCTTCAGAAACTGAACATTCTCTGCAGCATCTTAAGAAATCTCCCATTTCTGTTCATGATGACAGTTACTTGATTCACCTTGCTGTAAGGAATTCGTTGTTTTTTGCAGGTGTTTGGATGTAGCTTTGTAGACCGCATTTGAGAGAGATTGCCTCTGATCTTCCACAAACTCTTCATTTTCCTCCTTTTCTTCTAGTTCTTCCATGATTGTATCATATGCTGGTTGGCTAACTGTTGTGGGACACATTTATTTTTTGGGTGGTTTAAGATTCTACAAATCTTGCAAAAACCTTTAGGCAGTTTTTCAAAGAAAACTTTCACTATCACTGGCTCTTTTTTCCCATAGTTACTGGTATGTGGTCCCATAGTTTCTTATTAACATTTATCCTAACAAGTACTCTAGGACATGATAGAGTTTGCTGGCTTCTTGATGGTTTTTTACCATAAGACAAGGAGACATGAAGTTTTCTATCTCAAAAAGAATCTTTCCAACTGCATAATCTGGTGGTAGATCAATAAGCTTAGCCTACATTACAATGATGTCCATATTGATGGAAGCAGGAGCAACCCCAAAAAGGTATTGTTGGAATATTATCATGAAAGGACGAAAACCCCAGATGTTTCTTGACAGAGCATACAACACATCAGATCTGGATTGCAGTGTGAAGACAAATATGTTTCTTTCTTTTCCCCTGAAAACAATAGTTGCCTCTAGCTTGTAATCAAGCTGTCATACTTGTTGAACTATCTCAGCTGCTCTATCCTTATGTAATTTGAATTCACCGTTGAGTTTTGATTTAATTTGTAATGTTGCTTGTTCCCTGATTTCGGCTACTTGATTATCATCTAAGTGGAAGGGTTTGTTTATGTCAAGGTTTTTGAGCATGTTTTCTGTTGAAACAGATTGATTCATGTTGAACAAAGCTTTAGGAAATTTCAGGCACTGAGAAGGTAAATTGGAGATGAAATTTTTCACTTTTTTACACCATGAAACAGCTAGCATTGTTACTAGTGAGAAGAACCAGATCCAGTAAAGCCAGCAGAGCCAATGCGTTTCAGAGTTGACTGAAGACAAAACTGAGACTTGCTTAATGATTCCATTAGGCCATACTATTGTCATTAAACTTTTTCACTGACAGAGCAGAAAGACTGGAACTCAGAGAGCAGATATGTGATACTTAAAGAAGCAGGTAGTTGGGGTTGCTGGGAGGGAATAAGAATTTGAATGGGATTAATTGAATACTTGGTGGGGTTTAGGTGTTTGAAAGGGTAAGGGGCAGGGGACAAGAATGGGGAGGGGTAAGGTACACCATGGAGGGATGAGGCTTTAAAATTTCATAGAGGAAGGCTAGGTTTGGTAATGCTTTTATTTTTCCAAAAGCACTTTCAAAATCTATATATGTCAATAATTTTTGAAATTGGTGTTTGGTAAAAAAAAATCAAAGTGCTTATTACCCAAAGCACTTCACAGATTCCTCAATTTTTAAAAGCTGGGGAGGAGGAGCTTTTAAAAGCTACAAAAGTATAAGCTGTGGTCCCACCAAAATTTAATGCTTGATTTACCTTTTTTGTCCCTATTTTATTTTGTAAATGACAAAAATTGACCTTAAATATATGTACAATTAATTTTTATTTCATATGTTTTATTTTCTAAATATTATTATATTTTATTTTTAAACTATTTTATGATACCTTTTAATTTAATTTGTCAAAAATAAAAATAAAAACAAATTTTAAATAATTACTTAATTTTAGTTTAATTTTTGTTTGAAAATTATATATATTTAAAATTGGTTAAGTAAAAATAATTTTTCTTAACAATCATAATAATAGTAATAATTAGTAAATTTAATATTTTATCTATTTATATTTAATAGTAAAATATTTAATTATTTTTTAACCCCAAAAAAATTGAATAAAACTATTTTTAGATATATGTATTTTTTTGTCATTTGCCACAACAACAATGGTTGAATCTAGTATTTTACCAAACACACTTTGATTGTTTTTTTAATCAACTTTAACTTTAATTAATATTTTACCAAACGTCTAATTATTTTTTTCTCACAACACAGCACAACAACGCACATCAAAAAAGTGCTTTTACAAAAGCTGCAGCAATACCAAACTAAACCTAACTTGCAAAAGTCAGAGCAACACTAAATGACCCAAACAAAGACTGTAGAGATCACATATCGAAAAGAGAGGGTGCTTGTTTTTTTTTATATAACTGAAAGAAAGATAGATACTGGTGAAGCTTTGGCCACTTCAGTTGAATACCCTGCAAGAGATGCAAACGTATTAGCACAAATAAGAGAGTTAGCATTTTACCTTTAATCAGGCTTTTTCTGTTTCCGAGATTAGTCTTCAAACTTATCTCAATTTTTTTTGTTCGACTAACCTAAGAGGAGAAGGGAGAGGTATTTAATTCATAAGAAGTAATCGAGTAAGTTTTAAATCCTTCTTATCTCTGATCTTGATTTTCCTTAAGTTTCTGTTTGGTACCAAAAAGAAATTGATTTTTGGAGACCAAAATTATACCTAATAAGATGCAGAGATTTTGCTTTGATAAATTTGTTTAGGTAGAAATTGGAAAAGAATAATTGAGTATAGTTCTATTGCATGAATGGGTTTTCAAATCTATATTCAGAATTGCTCAGACCTAGTTTTTTTTTTAATTGGGAAAATTGGTTAGAGAAGGTCTATTCTGTTTGATTTGATGGATTTTATATCTTGGTGCCTAATTATGGATTCTGTAGTTTGTTGATTTTTTTCTTTATTTTTGTTTCATTGTTGAAAATTTTTATCCAAATCTAGGTTATAACTACATGGACAGTGCATTGTCAAATTGCCTTTCCACTCTTGAAATTGAGTGATCTTAGAAAATTAGGAAGAGAAGCAATAATATATGAAATTTCGGTAATCTTGTGAGTTGACAGTAAGAGTGTGTGATATGCTAGGTGTATGTTATGGAGAGTAAGTGTAAGCAGAGGGATGTAATTGAATTGCTTGCAACGGTATCTAAAACCGGAATCAAGAGTGTTGCAGGCATTACATAAGAACTTGTTATTTTAATAACAACTGTTTTGATAGAAAACCTAACGACTTAAGATATGAGAGTTGGTAAAGTGTTGCAGAGTGCATTTCTGTTGTTTTTATTTGGAAGGAAAACTCTTGCGCACTGAAGCATCTCTGTCTCTCCCTGGTTGAACTTGATTTCTTGTTTAGATATATATCCAGGCAAGGGTTGGATATTATTTATTTATAGCCACTTGATATAAGACTTATTCGTTAGTTAATTAGTCTTCAAGTGGATGTACATTATCCAGTGTACCATTAGTCAACTTGTGAATTATTGGTACTGGTCGTGGTGTGTAGTAGTGCACGTCCTAGTGATTTACTCTTCATTGTAATCTAGTCTGATGAGCAAACAGATGAATAAACTATTTATAAACTAGTATTGACTCTGCCGTTGGAGAAGGAAGAAATAAGTACTACATTAATTAAATTACACAATTCCCTTGGATGCTTGACAGTTTCAGCAAAATGTATGCAAACTTGTATTAATAACGAATTATATCACAAAATGAATTTCTTTTGTGATAAATGCTGACTGTAGATTAACCACATTAGAAAGGTCTCAAGGTATTAGAAAGGTATCAAGGCATAAATATTATTTGGCTGACTGTAGATTAACCACTATTGGTAAGAGACAATGAAGCTTATCGTCTCCATATATGTTGATACTAAACTGAATTTTTTTCTTCTGAATTTGAGGTTCTGGGTATCGTCTATGACTAGTTTCCTTTTTGTCTTTAATTTGTCTCATTTAGTATTTAGAGAGTTCAGCTGTAGAAGTTCCTTTTTGAAGTTCTCATTTAATTTCTTCTGGACCACTTCTCTGTAGAAGTTCCCAGTAAGTTGTTTTAGTAGTTTGTTTGATGCAATCTGGATAATGATGTCTGTTAATTTTTTTGAATTCGACTGTTTGGATTTGCATACTTCATACTTTCTGATTTGCTATCTTTTGTCACTCCCGTAATAGGATATTTACTGTTTTTATTTTCATTTCTCATTTAGGTTAACTTAAAGTGATGTCTATCGTGAATTGATTGGTTTTTGTGTTGATTTTCATGTGAACATCTTAAACTTTTAATTTGATTTCTTGGGTTTTTGGATCCGGTATTTTTGTAGGTTAGAGAAGAAGCAGCAAGAGGATGCTAAAAAACCAATATTCAAATGAAAGAGGAGGAGATGGAGACTGCAGAATTTCAATTGCCAACTAAAGAGGTTTGATTTTAGTTCTAATTTAATTACAATTTTTCTCTTGATATGATTGCTAAAGAACTCGCAAGATTTATATCTACAGGAGAAGGTTTTTTCCCCTCCTGGTAGTTAGAATTGGGTTTTAATTTTTCATTCCCTGTAAAGCAGTTATTAATCGCATCCCGAACTCTTATTAAGTGGACAAAGGTGATACGGTTAGATCTTTATGCCTGCCTCTAGTTTGTATACTTTAGTCATATGCATAATATATGACTGTAGTTGATGTAAGAGTATGGCCGAGTAGATATCACAAACTGTAATAGTAGTTACTATAGTGTTCATGGTTCACAAAGGTAATTTCTTTGGACATTACAGTTAGCTTTTATGTACGTATTAATCACTCATAAGTAGACGTAGCCAGTCCTTTTAGACATATACTCTTGTATATAAATAGTAATAAGTCAACTTTCTTTTCTTATTCACATTTTTTTGTGTTTTGGGTTTTTTCAATGAAAGCTTGCTTGTTAGAGTGCATTTGGTTTAGCTTGCATGTTTTAGTTCTGATTACTTTTATTTGCATGTGCACTAACATCTTTGGCCACCTATCTTTACATGACATACAATATCACACGCAATAACTACGTAACATTATAACATCATTACATCAGTTAACTCGAAAATGTTATGGAGTTTGTTTTTGTTCTTTTAATTTCGTATTTGAACTTCCTTAACCGTTTTATTTTCTGATAATGATTCTTTCGATCCCTTGTGCTAGGTGATAAAGATGTGGTGGTGGAACTAACTAAAGCCTTAGACAGAAGGGCATAGATATATGTGTTGCAGCCTTAGACAGAAATGGCATAGATATGCGTGTTGCATCTTTGGTAAGTCAATTTTTCTTCTTAGTTTAGAGTTTCGTTATGCTATTGCTATCTTTGCATACTGGTTCAACACATTCAGTTTATAACTGGCATCATTGATGCAGGTGAATGATAATTGGTACATAAGCTGGAGGCAAATGCTTCAATAATGATTTTGGAGCTGCATTTATTTTGGGAATTAACTGGAAAAATGCAGTATATGTAGAGCCTGCACACGGCATTCTTAAGTGGCATGATCTTCTACCTAAATCAGGTGAGATGGTAAGTAGCCTTCACCGTTATCACTCCTTAGAATATTTTATCCTAGTTCGGATATGCTTCTTCTTCTTTAAGTGATCAATTTGATCAATTAAAATAGCTAAATAAAGCAAAGCATTCGGCAGTTAAAAGAAATATTCTAAATTTTCCTTTCTAATTCGCTAGGTAATCAGATTTTGAGAAGATAATTTCTGGGATGTATTTGTATGTAGAGTCCTCTGCAAAATGGCTGAAGAGGCTGAATTTTTTGGTGATGTTGTTCCACCAAAACTTAAGAGTCCATTTATTTTGAGGTATACCATCCATTTCACCTTTAATAAAAATAATTATCTACTCATATCTGCATTTTCCTACCTTTTCTTAGCGTTTTCTTGAATTTTTTGTAAACAAACACTGAATGGAATGTGAATTATGTAGGACTCCAGAAATGTCTGCCATTCCCAGATTTGAGGGTGGTTAGGAGAAAATTGAAGGATATGTTTGGGGTATGGTTTGTTTGTTCCCCCATTAAGTTGAACTCTTTACTCATTTTCCTTTCAACATCACCTTCGTTGTACCGGTTACACTTGCATATATTGATACTCAAGAGCTGCTAATTGTTGACAATTATGAGTGCATGATTGATGAAATAATTAATCCAAGAGCGATGTTGTGCGATAGAGATGATGCAGTAGTTGGGGATGTTTCAAGACCTGACATGATTAAGTGGCCAAAAGGTTCTGTAATTTCTGTAGGAGAGTGACAAAGTTGGCAAGGTGACAGTTGATTGATTGCAATTTAAGTTTTCAACAGGTAACTAGGGGTTGCTATTTATCTTCTGATTTGTATTCAAATAATTCATTTTTTTGAAAAATTAATTAATAAAGTTGGTTTTAGATTCAGTTAATATCATAATTTTGTTTCACGTCCAAATTCCAAGATTAGTTTCCGATACCCGGTATATGAATCTCGTCGAATTTCAAACTAGAATCTCGTCGAATTTCAAACTAGAATCTGAGCGGATTTCAAATTCTCGTTGGGATTAATATATTTTTTTCCATTTATGAAAATGCCTCCATTATAACAGGTTTTAACCGTTATTGCATTCATCATAATGACTGCTTTTTTAATGGCGTATATCAACCGTTATCGTATTTTACATGTTATAACTGTGATTTCTTTATGATGCACATCAACCGTTATTGTATTTTACATGCAATAACCGTGATACTTAATGACAGATTATGTACGTGATTTAAAGTCACAAATTTTATTCGTCATATTTAATAACATTCTTTGTTTGTCATTTATAAAGAGTCACACTAAATAAATAACGGTTCGAATAACAGATGAAAACCGTGATAAACCCTCTTTTACAACAGATTTCATTCATCATTTATATCCCCTTCTGGACTAGTGTCCTTCAAATGGTATTAGAGTTGACCACGAGTTACCTGTCTGGAGTGAAAGAGTATGCTGACGGATTTTTTCGGGAAAGGGTCTCATGAGTGAGAAAAAATATACCAGAGTCTAGGATTGAACATATTTCGGAGCCGAGGACGGCTCCAAATTAAGTTGGTGGTATTACAGTACTTCGACTCGGCAGGTAGGATTCGCCAAATGGAATATTGGTAATGGTTTGTCCTTTCCTAGCACCGAGACCTTTTCAGCATAATTGGCTTCATAGTTGGCGAAAAATCTCTATAGTTAACCATGCTTGGTATTGAGTAATCCTGGGATGGATGACCTCCTGAGAAGCTGTTGTTGGATGACCGCGGCGATGACCATTGAAAACCCCATACTGTCAGATGACCGCATTGACTAAGTGAGGACATTATCGGTAAAGGTTCATGCCATTACATTCTATGACATTACACTTCCAAATGTGAGGTTATTCATTGCATAAATATAATAAAACCATGATTAATTAGTAAGTCAACTCATTATGTACTTAAGTTAATAAAAATACGCTCTACTAAGAATAAACTTTGTTATCCATTATCATTGAATATAAATAACGTTAAACCATTTATCAAGAAATACGTGAGACGATGCGAAATTACTCACTGGGCACCAATACTTGCCACCGTCACTATGGTACACTTATATAATTGTTATCCAATCTAACTAAGTTTGGTATTGTTTTTTTTCTTTATAAAAAAAAATGTACTTTGTAAACATATTTATAACAATATTTTTTTCATGCTAGTGTTTGGTAAAGGTTTCATAAAATGTTTTTCATGCAAAACACTTCCAAAATCTATCAATTTTAAAAGTGGGGGAGAAGGAGCTTTTATAAGCTTCAAAAGCAAATGTTATAGTTCACCCTAATTTCATAATTTATTTTCCAATTATGTCTCATGTTTTTTGTAACTGAAAAAAATTATTCTTGAATTTGTATATCACCAATTTTTATTCGTTATATTTTATTATTTAAAGATAATTATTTTTGATTTTCAAACTACATTTTATATTATACCTATCACTGAAATATATTTTAATTTATCAACAATAAATACTAAGCAATTATTGATTTTTAAAAAGTGGTTAAGAAAAATAATACTTTTTAGTAATAATACTAATTAGTAAATTTAACATTACATATATGTACTCTAATAATAGAAAAATTTACTTATTTTAAGCACAATAAAATAGAATAAACAATTTTCAGAGATATGTTTGCTTTTCTCATTTTCTCACTAACTATAGTTGAACCTGATATTTTCCCAGACACAATTTGATTGATTTTTTAAATAGTTTTAGCTTTAGTTTAATATTTGCAACCATTCAATTGACTTTTTTTATAGAGCTCAGCACAATAACGTACATCGGCAACCATTCAATACATACATCGAAAAAGCACTTTTGTAAAGCTCGCCGCAATACCAAACTAATCCTAAGTATTAGATAATAAGAAAATATATTTATTATCTCAGCTTGTCGCTAGGCTTCCAACCAAAAGTTCTATGTAACTTCTATAAGAAAATATTATAATATAAATCTTCATTAGTAAAATAATTTATATATTATCATTTTTAATTTGACATTTAATACAATATTGTCATGGAAAATTAATAGAGTATTTATTATGAAGAATTATGGAACCTTAATGACATAATAAATTTTGTCCGTTAGATGCATTATAATCCCAATCACAACCATCACTTATGACAAACGATTACATCCATTGATTTATTTCTTGTGAGGACAAATCTGAACCGCCACTTACATAGACAAAGTTAACCAAACTGTGCTTTATATTATTGAATTGACTAGGGCTTAACCCGTGCCGTTACGGCACGGGAAAGGATATATATTTCAAATATATCCATCGGTTCATACATATCATAACTGTTTACAAAAAGTCGATCCAATCGATCTAAATCTAAATGTTTTTGAGGTGGTGTTAATAAACATGTCCTTAGCCTCAAATCTTTTAATATTATGTCCATACAATCTTTAGGACAAACATAGTTAATCATTAACCAACTCCTCAAATTCTTATGATCATATGGGTAATAAAACACTACTTCGTTCACTTCTTCAAAACAAAGTAGTGTCCTTACTTCAAAAACAAATAAATCATCAAAGGTCGTTCACCAAATTTGTAACAAAACTGAAAACGCAAAATTACTTCAAAATCAATCATATTAATCTTACAAAATCTGTTATCTTTGGGAATTACTTTTCTCCCTTTTTTGATATAAATTATTCCAAAGTTACATTGATTTGTGTTGATTCATTTTCCTAAAGTTTAATAATCTGTAATTCTTGATCCATTTTGTTTCTTATCAACTTATCTTCTCTCTTTACCTATTACCATGAACTATTTCTCAAGCATGCATAATCACATGAAGCCTAGAAGAAATTGAGAAACAGAAATCATGGCAAAGATGGGAATAGAAAGAGATATGAGAAACTAAATTACTAGTACAATTGATTCGCGAGTAGCCTTGACCAGACCTGAAAAATCTTAAAACCACTGCTATGGATTTATCTTCTCCCTAGACAAATCTGACCTTTGTATTTATTTTTGATATAAAAAAAGAAAGAAAAAAAATTTAAAAAATTAAAAATAATATCAAATAAAAAAAATTAACCAAGGGTGAGAAAACAATTTCTCTACCTTAGGACACCTATCTCATCCCACTACAACTAATTCTTACACCACCTCCACCATTAATGTCATCACTCCACCATTCTCACCAACACCCACCACCATATCCCCACCACCATATCCCCACCCCTTCCCACCATTACAACCACCATTAATGCCTACTAATTTAATATAAAATAAACTTATTATGTAATATATTAATAAAAATATATTTATCTGAATAATTGAAGAAATACTTATTATGAAATATCAATTGAATATTTATTATTGAAAGTTAATTAAACGGATCATTTTACAATTGTAGATTTAACTTTTACAAGAATGAATCCAGAGCGTCCTTTATCTTGCCTAACTTTTCTAAACTCTGTTTTATAAGCTAGTTTATAATTTCACCTATGTCGTAACGGAACGACCTCCGTAATAAGTAAAAGAAGAATTATGTCAATTTCGACCCTTGTCATTTTGTTGTTGGCTCTATATATAGTGACGATTTTTTTCCATGGTTTTTTTTCTTGAGAATTGCTAGGTTGACCGTAATAGGTGTCTCGAAGAAACCACCGAGTGAAACATGTAGTAGGGCCAACTAAAAATCTTTACTATCCCAATAGCATATACATTACCTTATCATCGTTAAATTTTTCTCGGGTTGTTTTTGAAGTAATTTTGCGTTTTCAATTTTGTTACAAATTTGGTGAACGACCTATGATAATCTAACACAATTTGTTAGCTTCAAGAATTAGTTTTCTCCCTTTGATGATATAAATTATTCCAAAGTTACATAGATTTGTGTTTATTCATTTTCCTAAACTTTAATAATCTGTAATTCTTGATCCAGTTTGTTTCTTATCTATTTATATCCTCTCCTTACATATTACCATGAACTATTTCTATAGCATGTATAATCACATGAAGTCGAGGAGAAATGGCAAAAACAGAAATCATGACAAAATGGGAATAGAGAGATATGAGAAACTAAATCAATTACAATATATTGATTTGCATGTAGCCTTGTATATGGTCAATTTTTTTTTTTCTAGGTTTCACCTTCTTTCCTGCCCCGACCCGACAAACCTTAAAACCACAACTGTTGATTTATCTTCTTCCTAGAATAATTTGGCCTTTAATATTTATTTTTATTTTAAAAAATTAAAGGAATAAAAGAAAAAATAATAATATCAAATAAATTTTTTTAACCAAGGGTAACTAAATAATTTATCTACCTTAGGACACCTTCTCATCCCATTACCACTACTCCTTTCATCACCACCACCATTATCGTCTTCACCAACACCCACCACCATTATCCCCACCGCCGATCCACCACCCCCGCCCACCATTACAACCACTATTAATGCCTACTAATTTAATATAAAATGAATTTATTATGTATTGTATTAATGAAAATATATTTATTTGATTAATTAAGGAAACATTTTATTATGAAATATATATCAATAGAATATTTATTATTTAAAGTTAATTAAGTTAATCATTTTACAGCCGTAGATTTAGCTTTCCCAAGAATGAATTCAGAGTGTCCTTTATCTTGCGTAAGTTGTCTATCAATCAAATTAATCTTACAAAATTTGTTAGCTTCAGGAATTAATTTTCTCCCTTTATTGATATAAATTATTCCAATTTAGGTAGATTTGTGTTTATTTATTTTCCTAAAGTTTATCAATCTGTAATTCTTGATCCATTTTATTTCTTATCTACTTATCTTCTCTCTTTACCTATTTTCATGAATTATTTCTCAAGCATGCATAATCACATGAAGTTGAGAAGAAATGGAAGAAACAGAAATCATGAAAAAAATGGGAATATAAAGAGATATGAGAAACTAAATTATCTATTACAATTGATTCGCGTGTAGCATTGACCCGACCTGACAAATCTTAAAACCAATGTTATTGATTTATCTTCTCCCTAGAAATCCGGCCTTTATATTTATTTTGATATAAAAAAAATTAAAAAATAAAAGAAAAACAAATTTAAAAATTAATATCAAATATAAAAAAAAGTTAACCAAGGGTAACAAAATAATTTCTCTACCTTAAGAAACCTATCTCATCCTACTACAACTACTTCTTACAGTGCCTCTACCATTCTCACCAACACTAACCGCCATATCCCCACTTCCGATCCACCACCCCTCCCCACCATTAATTCCTACTGATTTAATATAAAATAAACTTATTATGTACTGTATTAATGAAAATATATTTATTTGATTAATTAAATAAACATTTATTATGAAATATCAAGAGAATATTTATTATTGAAAGTTAATTAAACTGATCATTTTATAGTCGTAGATCTAACTTTCCCTAGAATGAATCCAGAGCGTCTTTTATCTTGCCCAAGTTTTCTAAACTCTGTTTTATAAGCTGGTTTATAATTTCACCCATGTCATAACGGCACGACTTTCATAATAAGTAAAAGAAGAATTATGTCAATTTTGACCCTTGCTATTTTTTTGTTGGCTCTATATATAGTGACAATTTGTTTCCCTGGTTTGTTATTTTTTTTGTTTGATAATTGCTAGGTTGACCGTAATAGATGTCTAGAAGAAACCACCTAGTGAAACATGTAGTGGGAGCAACTGAAAACCTTTACTATTCCAATAACAGATACATTACCATATCATCGTTAAATTTTTATCAGGTTATTTTTAGGGAAAATTGTGGTCAACCTGTACACTTTTTTTTTTTTTTTTTTTTTATAACCAACTTATTTTCACATAGTGAGAATTCCCCACTATATGATCACCGGCTCCATGGACCACCACCCACAAATACTACCCAATTGATATGATTATTAACAAATTTATTATTTATTTAATGAAAGTATTTATTAGGATAATCATAAGACATTTATAAGGAAACATTAATAAAATATTTAATGATGAAAATATATTCATTAAGAAAATTGTGAAATATTATAATAAAAGACTAATACAATATTTAATGAAAGTTCATTTATGAAGATAATCATAAGATATTTATGATGTAAGAAGATATTTATAATGAAAAATTAATTATTTTTTAAATGAAAGTATATTAATTGGGCCGACCGAGCGAAGCGAGGAAGGACTTATATGGTCATTTTTTTGTAAATTGTAAGTCATCAATTGACACAAAAAAATTGGATTTCATTTTGATAGTGTGCACCTGAAACGACAAAATTATCCCTTCCTTTTAGTCCAATTAATATAACTCCGTATGTATCCTATCTTTTCAGGGTATAATTGGAAAACAAACTTTCATATAACATATCTAAAAACCGTGCCTTAGAATTTTACAAATTTTATCTCGTTTGAAAGGTTATAAAAAAATCTACGCAATGAGTATAAATAACAATATCAAATTTAGAGTTTTTACGAAAAATTCGAAGGTCTTTATCATTTTAAGCACAATTTTAGAAAATTAAATGTACATCCATTATGCAAACCTCACAAAGGATAAATAATACTTTATGTAGCCATATTTTGGTGTATGCATCAACTAATTTTTTGTTGCAACTAATAAAACGTATGTACATGCTTTAAAAAAAAAAAACTTATGTATTCCCTCCGTTTCAAGAAAAGTGATACTTTCACTTTAGGCACAATTTTCGAAAATTGAATGCATAGCCATTATGCAAACCACCGTAAAGGATGCATAACACATCATGCAATCATATTTTGGTTTATGGATCGACTAATTTTCCGTTTCAGGAAAATTGATACTTTCACTCCGTTTCAGGAAAAGTGATAGTTTCGCTATGTTTCAGAAAGAGTGATATTTTCGCTCCGTTTCAGAAACGGAGCGAAAGTATCATTTTTTCTGAAACGGGGCGAAAGTATCACTTTTTCTGAAACGGGAAGAAAGTATCATTTTTTTCTGAAACGGAACAAAAGTATTACTTTTTCTAAAACAGAATGTGAAATTAGTCACAGGCAAACCCCATCTTCAGATTCTTCTTCGTTCGGCCCTCCCACCGTGGAAACGGTTGTACTAGTTAACATAATTATAAGACATTTATAATGAGAGATTAATAAAATATTCATTATAAAAAATTAATGATACAATAATGATGTAAATAACCACAACCATCGATTTAGCTTCCACAAGAATGAATCCAGAGCGTCCTTTATCTAAGCTAATTTGTCCATGATTTGTTTTATATTCTTGATGTCGAATTTGAGAGTATAAAATTAGATGCAGTGAAAAAAATATATTAAGGGTTTATTTGTACGACGGGTATTTACCCAATTTTTACAAATTAAATTAAATAGTTTAATTAAGTTAATTCATTCCAGCTTGGTTATTTAACTTTTAATTGATTTATTAGAGAAATTAAAATTATAAATAAAGACATGAGAGCTTACAAATAATAGTATTGATGGTGAATCCACCCCTCCTTTCATCATTCTAGATGTACGATGTATTCAAAAGTGAAAGAAATATTTTCAAATCCAGTATCTTGGGTTATTGACATTTATCATTATAACCGGGTCCCCCATAATAAAAAGCATAACCATTTGTATCAAGATGGTCATTATCAATCTTCAAATCGTAGCAGTATGGATTGGTAACTTGTATCTCAACATTTTACGGATTTTTGGCCATGTTATTTTCATCAACTACTTGAACCCAATTAAAATAACTTGATGTTCCCAAGCCACCTTCTGAAGGTAAATGACCACTACCCATTTGAGTCGAAGTATGTCGTCTTTCATTTTTCCAATTAGTGATTTCTCCACCCCAAGATACACCTGTTGTAGTATTTGATAATTTTGTGAAGAGAGAACTTGGATAATAACCGACAGGAATACCTTGTACTTGTACCCACCAATTTCCACTACTTTGGTCCTGCCAAATTATCATTTTTATTTTTTTATATTTAGTTGATAATAGGTTATGTAAAAGTGATTATTATTATTATCTTACCTTGTGAATACTAAATGTGGCATCTTTTTGACTACCTTTGAAAGTGGATAACTCACTGAAACTGCAATCAGGGGCAATACTTGAATATGTTTGTATAAAACCATCACATTTAAGATTGTAACAACTCGTGGAGTACGCGTCCATCGAAAAGAGATAAAAAATTAAAATGTTCAATTTTCTTGATATAATAAACTAAATAATAATAGATCGCCTTCCTAGACATCTTTGTCATCATGCCAATCCATATAACAAAAGAAGTAATCATACTTACCGTCCAATATACGAAAAATATAGGAAATTTGTTATTGTGATACACCTGATTGAAACAAAGAAGAAAAATTAATAGTAATCCAAAATTGAATATAAATTCGTTTACATATAGTTTTTGATGGATACTTACTATCCATCCAGCTTCAATGGTATTAAGATCGTTTCCTCCTTCGGCTACAACCCAAATTTGGGATATACTCATTTCGGCTGGTATTTTAGTAACCGGGCTCCAAAGATTTATTTTTGCTTGTGCTCCTAAAAAATTTCCACGCGTCTTAATAACCGCATACTGTTATGTATGCATACATATACAAACACAAGTATATTTGACTTATTACCACTAAATATTCACATGCATATAAAATAAAATAATATTAACAACGATGTGTGATTATATATACCTCGTGGATTGCTTTATATCCATAATTTGGTTGTAATGCATTAGGAATCTTATATGGTGATGATTTTGGATGACGATATTAAGCCGGGTTATAATTTTTTCCTTTCCTCCGAATAGGGATGGTTCCTTGAGGACATGATCCATACTTATGCCAAGTTTGTGTAAGTTAAATTGTTCCAAAGTTATCTGGTTTCATTTCTTTTGGGTACGAACTTGGGTTCACCTGTTTCATAATAATAAAAATAAGATAATCGGTTATAATGGAGTTTGAAAACATATATTACAAGGAAAAATATGTAAAAGAACAATAAGTATAACCTGTATTTTATGATTAGAAAGCAAAGGATGGTTAAGACTAGGTTGTCTGTGAATATCATAACAATCGATGATCTCATCAGTTTCAACCTACAATATAAAAATCAATAAGATAAGTATGTACTGTATGTACTGTATGAATTAATAAATATCTCTAGAAACGGGGATCAAATGTATACATATTCTTAGTGTACTTAAAAACAATATACTTCACCTTAATGGTTTTTATTATTGCTTTGTTCACAACATTCGAAATAGTTCTTCCTTCAAGTAATTCTTCACTCATGAATATTGTTAATATGAGAACCCAACATTCTAAGTAGATAAATTTTGACATCATCCAGTAAAATGCACAAATCCAATATGGTTGATGAAGAAGACTGATCATAAGATTATGTGTATATATATATATATATACATAGATTTGTATAATTTTTTTGGTATAATAACTTATTCATTTATATATATATTTGTATAATTAATTTTTGGTATGATATCTTATTCATTTATATATAGATTTGTATAATTAATTTTTGGTACAATATCTTATTCATTTATATAGTATTTGATTAACGAAATTGATCCCTTGACTTAAAATCCGTTAGTTAATTTTTACTAAATTTATACACCATTAGATGCAAGTGCATGAATGTTTGATAACTGGTTTCTTCTGTGTAATTTCCTTTCGGTACAATATCTTTTATAGTATCCAATCTTTTGAATATAATTATAACGTATCTAACCATTTCCAATTGTGGTATTATTTGTTGTGGAATTGCATGCCAAAGTTCTTTTATGTTATTGTTTTAGTTCATCAAATTTCAATGTAAATATTGGTCAATTAAATGATTGCAAGAAAAAGATTTTATCTTTAATCATGCAAAAGGAATACAATCTTGGTATTAAAGTAAAATCTTTGAAAATAGGTGTGAACAGAATAAAATATATTATTCATTTCCAATTTTGTCAGGTAATCTTGCCATCTGGGAAACATCAGTTTTGATTATTTACTAAGTTTATGTGTTTTCCCTTAGACATGTTTTGGTTGTTCTAGGTGTTCAAATTCTGCAGCAAGGAACCAGAGTTTCGAACTTCAAATTCCTTACTGAAAAGTTTGAAGAAAAATTGGCAGGTTGGAGAAGGAATTCTCTTTCTCATGCAGGTAGAACAACACTAATCCAGTCAGTATTGGCCCTCATCCTGGTGTATTACATGGCCACTTCCTTCATCCCAAAATTTGTTCTCAACAAACTCTCTCAAATTATTAGGGACTTATGGTGGGGGCCCAACAGAGATAAGAGAAAAATGCACTTTCTCAAATGGGAATGGTTCAATCTATCGAAGGAAAAAGTAGGATTGGGAATTAGATCACTATATTATCTCGATCAATCTCTAGTAGCTAAACTCAGATGGAGATTCTTACATGATCAAAACTCTTTATGGATTCAGATCAATAAAGCAAAATATCTTCGAGAGAAATCCTTTCGGACTATCAAAAAACAAAGGGTTTGTTCCACGACTTGGTCTGCCATGTTGGAGAGTAGAGAGAATATTAAAAGAGGCTATTGCTGGCTAGTTGGAACATGTGCAGACATAAATATTTTCACTGATCCTTTGATACCATCATTTACCAGGCGCAACTCCAGCCAGAAATTCTAAGAGATATCAAGATGTTGTCAAAGTACACCAGCTGATTAATTGTACCACTGGAACTTGGAATATGATTCTCATTCAACAGATTATGGATCCCTACATAGATGAATGTGTTCAGAAAAGTTTAATAAACATGTATGTTGAAGACAAACTCATATGGATATTCATACCACACAGAGATTTTACAAGCCAATCTTTCCAAAATATTTAATGGAGCAACAATGGGAATCTTCTGCCTCTGGTGAAAATAACTTCCCATCGAAGAAACTTTGGAAACTGGACAAAGTGGCACCTAAAATAAAAAATTTCATCTGGAGAGTTATTCATAATGGGATTGGTGTGGCATAGAAAATTGGCAGACATGTAAAGAGAGTCTCTACTGAGAGCAATGTATGTCACCAAAGCACTGAAAATGTCGACCATCTATTCCTCCAATGTGACTTGTCCCAAGCCACCTGGTTTGATTTTTCATTAGGGCTGAGACTTCAAGGTAACACTGAGATCACTATATCCTCTCTAATCCTTTCATGGCTTCAGTGTGATGACAATAACTACTCTTTGTCTATGGGAGCGACCAATTGTTGGACTATTTGGAAAGCAAGGAATGAAAAGGTCTCCTAAAATAGAAGTACCAATGTGCAAGGAATTCTTAGAATCGCTTTTTACTGGTTTAATCTTTACTAAAACAACCACATTGAAGGTAAAACTGAGGTTTCGTCTCACCAACAACCTCCACTACCTTTCACGGCTATGGTTTGGACTGCTCCGTCTTTGCCAACCATAAAAACCAATGTTGACGCCACCTGGAAGAACGGGCTATATGCTTGCGCAACCATTGCAAGAGACCACTTGAGCACTTGCTGTGGGTCTGGCACGAGAATTGGTAGCTGTGATAGTTTAGTTTTTGCAGAAGCAGACAACTTTCTCCTTGCAGCTGAACTGGCATCGTAGCTCAACCTGTAGCATATCACCATAGAAGAAGACTGTCAATTTGTAGTGAAGTCTCTAACATAAGTTAACTATAGTGCTCCGTGGAAGATATGAAAGCTCAAGGATGATATTAAGCATCTGCTAAATAGCCTTAGTTCAAGCACAATTAAGCATATCCTGGAATCAACTAACTCTGCAGCTCACTCCCTAGCAGATTATGATTTCTTACACAAAGTCCAAGCTATGTGGATAAGTTCTCAACTCCCAACTGATATTGCTTCTCTTTGGATTGAAGCCACATAAATCAGTTCCTCTTTTCCCTGTTTTGTTTCCTTTCTTTTTTACTTTTGTGTACCAAAAATAAAATAAAAAAATTGTTGTTCTTTTGTATGAAATTGTGGTGGATTTGTCTCTTAATTGCCGATGATAATCCAAATTTTTGGTTGTTGAAAATTAGTTCTTGACATATTTGATAAAAACTTATGTACTTTTATCTCGATTCACAATCCTGAAAAGCCTCCGTTGAATTTATTGATTTTTTTTTTGAGAATCTTCACTCATTTTATTTTACTTTATTTTAGGAACCATTATGTTGAACATTGGATTGATATCATCCTTCCAACTAGGAAGTTGGAGGTTTAATCCTTGGTAAAACATGCCCTCTCCCTAAAGTGAAGTTTGGTGACCTTTCAGGGGTAATGGCAGCGATGGCCATGTTTATTTGCTTTTTATATATCAACCCTCACCCCAACTCTATAGTCAATAGGGGTGAGCATTGGGCCCGAAATCCGTGATTTCCGTTGGGCCCAACCGTATTTTTGTGGAGGGATGCCTGGACCGTTCACTAGTGGATTATATACGATGCAACTTTTGGGATCCGACAGATTTAGGATTGGATGCGGATGCACTCTTAAAAATCCGTTGGACATCTGGATCCGTTAGATTTAAAATAATTGTAAGATTTTTATGAAATGTGATGTTAATTATGTAGTTTTGATTGTCCATGATATAGTTTACTTATCTCTTCATCATTCTCTTCCATCAAACTTTTAGGGCTTGAGATTGAGACGCAAAATTAAGTCATATTCTTCTATTTTTATTCCTTGATGAGTCATTATTCAAGTCATTTTTGTTTGTTTAAAATTTTAATTATAAAAGAAATCCATTGGATCATCTGAATCCAATTTGTACATCCATGCATCCATTGGATGTTGGATTGGATGTGGATGCCAAATTTGAAAGCTGTCATCTGTTATTAGATTGGATGCAAACGAAGTGAAAATTGGCTCATGATCACCCCTAATATTTACCATCCCTTTATTTGAAACTTTGGAATCAAACACATTAAATTTCTACTTTTGAGTGTAAATAATTCTAAATTTTCATACATTCTGCACCCGTTTTTTCTTATTTTTCTACCCATTAAATCTATTATGTGAAAGGCAAGTTTATATTTTAGCTAAAACGCCACTAGGAATCTTTGTTGGAATTAAAAAATAATAATTAGGTGCTATATTGCATATCTTGAGAATATTTTCGGTTTTGGAACTTCCTTGGTGTCATAAAGAGCTACATGCTCATCTATTCAATAGAAAAATCCACAACAGGTACATTTTGAAGCATACGGTTAATATACATCTACTTTTACACCTTCCATAAGAAACAAGAAACCCTTACAATTAGTAATGGTGCATTTGCTGCCTTCAAAGGGACAATCATTTGCAAAATGACCAATTAGTGTACAAATACTACAAATAATTGGTAATAGGTGCACTTGAACCTTCCATTTCTTAAGATTGCTTGAATACTAAGATTAATTTGAAAGTAATTTTAAACTAACATCACAATTAATGGATAGTATTTGAAAATACTAGCCGTGAGTATTCAATTGAGTGTAATTTGTACTTCAAAGTATTATTTTTATACTTACAATAAGTTATAGGTTACATTAGTAATGAGGGTTTATAATTTAGTAACCCAACAATCATTAAAAAGTTGTCAAGGATATTTCTTTAGTACCATGACGACCTCCAACAATCGGCAATGTAGAACATTTTGTACCGTGACGACTTGCTACTACTAGAACATTGTTTAAAACTGCAAAAAAGACTACAATTTTAAAGCAGCTGAAACTGAAATAACATAAGTTAAAAGTTAATGAAAATTCTAAAACCACAACCACAATCTAAGAGTACACAATGTTATCTAAAATATCTTGGGAAAACTCAACGATAACTAGTAAAGCAAACATATCAAACACATTTTCATGGATCAATATCAATGTCATTTTCTTCATCCACTTCATCCGGTTTTTCAGTTTCCACAGTATATGTGCACCTACAAAAAATATGGCAAAAGAACGTGAATCTTAAGATAGAGTACACTATCTTAAGATTCTTCAGTCTTTCTAGATACTTTAAGCACTCAACCCTTTCAATCGTCTTCCAAACAGTAAAGGGATAATCTGTTTGTAACCACTCTCTTATCTCAAGAAATCAATCAGAGATATATATGTTGGGTGTGACAAATCATTTTCTGTTTAAAATCAATTAAACTCCTTTGTTGGGTTTTAGATCTTCCAAGATCTGGATTAAACAAGTTAACCAGATCGAGTCCAACAGAACTACCAGATTTGGATACCGAAGAGTACCACAAAATGATAGCTTGTCGATCTAAATTACGACTAGAAATAACAAGTCTATTAAAAGATAAACTAGATCTAGTCGGATCCAAATGGATCAAGTTTGTGCATGAATCAAATCACAAACATACGAAACCAATAAGAAGAATCTTCAATCTTCAATAGTCTTATATACCTGCACAATAAAAAAATTGATTCCTGACTTATGATCGATCATGCATAGAAAAAAGTCTGTGAATAATTGATGATAAGAAGTCAACGTTAATCCCTTGATATAGTTTGAGTGACCTTATGTCAGAAGAGAAGGATCTCAAACATAATCAAATTAGGTGCAATCAAGATTTAACATTCGTTAGTCAATTAAATCAATAATTGAAAACAATGTTATTTTAGTTTCTGAGAAAATTGCTTAAACCTTTAACAAGTACACTGCACGGGAGTGCTTTTAGTTCGAGCCTAAACCAAGACTATGGTCGTTCCAGAGTCAATTCGGTCACAAAGAGGGATGAGGGTCAATTTGTAGGAGCGAAACTAAGAATCATGTGAGATCAATGATGATTAGTGGATTCTGGATGTGTTGAATTCTCTGTGTTGGAGACTTTTGTAAATTTGATCGACTGTCGATAAATTCTGATTAGATTCGTTGAATTATGTTCAATAAGTTCGACTAAGAAAAGTTATGTTGAGCTAAGTTATCTAAGTATAGGTTGATGAACCTATTTATATTGCAGAAGTAGTTAACATATTGATCTTCAGTAAGTGTGAAGGTTGCACTCGAGTATAAGAATGAGGAAGTGAAAAATCATGGTTGAACCAGTTCCACCTTGCGCGGGAGACATGGTTGATTTTTCATCCAATAATTTGCTAACTCCTTCAACCACCAACACAAATTACTCACATTTCTCATCGTGGATATACTGTTGCATTGCACATGCTGGACGCGAGACCAAAGCCCTGGTATATATCCCCCATGTGACATGATTGATGTTGCATGTATGTGGAGTCTGCAATGCCGACGTGTATTTAATTAGTCAATTGTTGACTTGGCTAGGCCATGAGTCTTATCCTTGATGAGTTGAGCATAATTGATGAATTTGATATGCTATGTGACTCATGCATTGAGTGTAGGGGCGCCAACGTGTGTATCAAGTCGAGGTAGTATACTACCCAGAACCGGAACCAGCAATTTTAGCCGAATATGGGTCCTAATGGTTTTGGGTCTGGTTCCTAAATTGATGGACCCAGAACCGGACCCGATAAAAACCTTAAATACCCGTCCGGTCCGGGTATTTATTAGGTCCCCTAAATTTAACTATATTTTTTGATAATCTATTTTTATATTTGTTATGTTAGCTTGATTCTAATAACTTTACATATAAAATTATTATTATATCTATATAGATGTTCTAATTAAGGTTATGTTGATGGTGGTTTCTAGTTCAGGGCTAAAATTGTGAAACCATGTGCTTAATATGCTTTCATTCTGTAGAGAAACAGAGTCATTTAAAAGTGACTAGAGACCAGTTCTATTCACTTACAATATGTATTGAACTCAGTATATTTATATGAAATTTATCCAGAATAGTGCATGTAGCAACAATCCCAAATATTCTATAAATTTTATTAAAACTCCCGCTTACATTATTCACTAATGTACAACATGTCGAGTATTTTCATATGCTATGTTCCCCAGCTGAACTCTTAATATGGGCATGACATGACAATTACTGTTCACTCGCAGCGGAGTAGCATGAATTTCCCGAAGTGTCAGTATTAAGATATGCATGAAAATACTCAGGAACACGCAAGTTGCACCACTCTCTAATAAAGAGGTTTCTTGTGCCAACGCACAGATAATTTATCGAAAATTGTTTAATTTTGTGCTAGCTTACGAAATTCAATTTTCTAACCTAATTTTACCTATTAGCAAAAAATTTGGTTTTCTGTGCCCTGCACAATATTTCGAACCTATTGGTCGAAACTAAACCTAGGCAAACTAGGAAATTTATCCATTATGGATCTAGTAGGAGCAAGATCCTATTAAAAATCAGAAAACAAGAAACAAAGAGGAACTGCAGCAAGTAAAAGCAGCAACAAAGGGAGGCGCGGCCATGCCACTTGGCTAACCGATCTGCTCCAGCAGGCGCCACCCGTGGCCGATCGTCCACAATTCATGTTGCCGCTTTCCGGCCCCCTTTCCATCGACCAATCAGATCTTTTTAAATGCGCCACACACACTTTTAATAAAATTGGAAGTTGGTTGGTCGATGCACCTAATTTCTTAAGAAATCTAATATAGGCTGCCCATGTCAGTCTTAAAACGATCACGGACGTACGTTTTGGCCAGTCGATTTATCAAGTCGAGCCACTTCTTAACACGACCAGACAAGCTCCGTGGTACACATCCACGGGCTACTCTTTCCCATCATCCAATAAAATCACTCCAAAGATGCAGCCTACACTTTTAATTAAAGGTGGTCGGTGGCCCGTCTTTGGTTTTGACCAATCATATATCTTCAACTTGGTCGGACGATATCCAAAAGGTCACCAAATATTGTACGAACAGATGGGAGCATTTGGTAAATAATTTGAGTATGAGATACATGCCAAAAGTTTTGTATGTATGTCTAGTATAACATATTAAAAAATCACATCAATCGGATTAACGAGCTAAAAGACACATCTTAAAAGGCGAGCTAGGTCATGACTGGAAACTGACAGAATTCCTCCTGAATTCTTCCTGATTATTCCCATGTTGGAAGATAGGAAATTCTTTCCTAATAAGAATGGAGGGACGGATCATCAAAATCCTAGTTCGTTTGAGAATTCTACAGTAGTTTTAGTGAGGGTCTCACATATGAATTTTCTGATTACGAAATTTTGATGAATTAACACAAACTTCTGCAAATCATCTCATCCACCCAACTTGGCTAGCTAATTTAACCGGTTTAGATTTAAAATTGGGCGAACCAATAGGATGTCAAAATGGCTGCTAGCCATCATTTTCCTATAGGGACCAACCACCACATATTTAATGTACATGGATAGCTCATGGCAGCTGCTCAAATATGACCGCCCGCCGCCTAGCTTGCTCGTGATTGGTCAGAATAACTAGGTCTTGCACACAAGACCCACTCAGCAACCTGCTGCATATTTTCCATAAAAAGACTCGAGACATCAAACATGTCACAAACTGGGGGATGTTCATCAGGGTATTGGTCTGGCGGTTTACATCGTGCGGCGTGCAACACGCCCATTACGAAAAAGTGTCAGGAAAGGGCGGGCGGTTAATAGCAGTAAGAATGTAGTGGGTGTAAGGCTGACCAGTTTTCCCTCATGATGGAAACGTGATGGTTACCACTTTTTACACAACCCCACTTCTCCACTACTTAACTGTCTCCACTTCCTACGAGATCATGGTGCACTCAATCATGACTTGTATAAATAGGTTTTCAACCTATTTCGACAACATGCAAGTGTTATCAACACAAGTATCTAGAAAAATACTAAGAACTGATAGCTTACATTCTATAAGCCAGCTCCATATTCTGATACAAGTCATAAAATAACCACACATTCAGTGTTGACCATTCTGATCTCAACACCTTCTTCGCTTCCCTCCCTAAGATCAACCCTTCTCCTTCACTTTGTGACCGAAGCAAGACTGGAACGGCCATTTCTTGGTTTAGGCCAGGAATGTACAGATTGATCTCTCGAATCTAAAGTAATCCCATGCAGTGCCTTTTTTAGGGGTTAGATTAGTTTCTCAGAAGCACACCCTGTAGAACCAGAATATCGCCATGACAGTATTCTTGCGAGATTTACAACATTTCTGCGAATTCTTCAATAACACTTTGCGAGCGTCATAAAATAACTTCAAGAGTGATCCAAAGAATGACGTAATAGCTGACGATTAAAGAAACACGAGAAGAGCGTGACTGATCTACGATGGTTACAATGCTTGCGAGATTTCATATTATAACTGTTGCAATAAGATCGCAGAACAAATCCGAAATAAAAGGAAAACTTAGCTGTCATCCACTATGTAATTTCATATATAAAGAGTTCTGATAAATTGAGAAAGGGATGATGTATTTTTTGAGTGTTGAGAAAGTCTTGAGGAGAGAGAAAATTCAAGAGAGCGGTTGTATTCTTGATTTCTTACATTTCTTGTAAACATTTCTGAGAATCAAATAATAAAGTGTCGTTTTTAATCTTCAAAATGTGTTAATTAGTGTGAATTCTTATCAAGGGTGTAGTGTAGGATTTCCTGCAACTACGTTTTGGCGCCCGAAACAGGGAGGAATTGATGATTATTTGAAGAAAAAGATAAAAATTGACATTGTGATTGGAAGGAATTTGGAATAATTAGTGAAAGATCTTACGCAATATTCAACAGATTACTAAGATTAATGGCTAGAAGAAGAAGAAACACATCAGAACCACCAACAACCGTAGGAGGAGTAAAAGACTTGCAGGTGGAGAAACAAATGAAATGGGAGAATCTTCAAGGATAATAATAAGAAGAAATAGAACAAGGAATGAAGGATAAAGTCAAGTTCAACATCCAAATCAGCAAACACCAATACAAGATAGAGTTGTGGATTATGATAGAGTTAGCGTGCATACTTGGCAATTAGATTCGATGGATGAAGCAGAAGATCGACAATTAAGAAATGAAAGAAGAGAATAAATTGATCAAGGAGTGGTTGAAAGATTAATTAATAAATAAGGCGAAAATGAAACAACAGATGATTTAAGACAAGGAATACAAGAGGAAAGGAGATTAGAAGCAGAAGAACGTTCAAATTTAACAAGACAGAATCATGAGTTAAGAATGGAGAATATGAGATTGCAAAGTAGGAGATCAAGAAGTACTGCTAGATCAAGTTCAAGATCATTTAGAGAAGAACCAAGGCAAAATTCCCCTATGAGAAATGCTGGAGCAAATATCCGAGAGGAAATGAAAAATCCAAATGAAGAACAACATCATAGAGAAGAAGAGATGATTCGTGATCGCTACATTCCACGCGGAGAAACAGTGAATGATAGACGTGATAATAGAAATCAATTGGGCAGAAATAACTAAGATGGTGAAGAAAATCGAGAAGAAGGAAGAAGAATATTACATGGGCGATAAATCCAAAGAAATCAAAGAATCATTGAGGAGGAAATTGAGAGACATTATGCTGAACAAGCACGTCTGGCTTGCGAAAGAGAAAGATTAAGAGCAGAAATTGAAGAACAAGAGTTTCAAGAAGCAATACGGAAGAATAATAATGACAATCGAGAAAGAAGACGCACACAAAATCGCCATAACCATAATATCAATGAAGAATTTGATAGAATACAAAGAAGAATAGAAAGACAGCGAAGAGAATCAATGAGAAATGAAGAAACTCGCAGAGAAGAAATTGGGAGGCATAATCAGTTGCGAAATCTAGAAGGAGATGAGGTAGAAAATCGCAGGAGAAGGAAGAATGAAGATGCAGATGAAGATACACAAAATATCGCAAGACAAGAAAGACATGAACGTAGAAGAAGAGAAGCTGCACTGAAAAGACCGATGGAGCAAAATTTAGCTGGAAATGAACAAATTTTAAGAGAATTAGCAGAAATGAGGGGAATGTTGAATAACAGAAGAGAAGGAGGAAGGATACAACTTGATGAAGCCATTGAAGAAGCTGCGAGAACTCCATTCACTCAAGAAGTACAATTAAGAGGAATCCCTCCAAAATGCAATTTACCAGAATTAACCAGTAACTTCGATGGGACTACCTGTGATGTTCAACATGTTAAGGCTTATGTTAGGTGTTTGCTAGAATGAGAAAACCATGATGCTGTGTTATGCAAGTACTTTGCATCTACTTTAACTGGCGAGGCGTTAAAATGGTTCGAAGGCTTACCTAAAAATACAATAACTTCTTTCGACCATTTGCAAGCTACGTTTCTGGGAGCATATATAAGCAACAATTCTTCACAACCCGGTATTGAAGATGTATTTAGATTAAAACAGAGGATTGGCGAGAGTCTGAAACACCTAACCATAAGATGGAAGACAATGTGCAGTGAAATGGCAAGAAGATTGGA
The DNA here is from genome assembly GCA_023529315.1 of Papaver bracteatum. Taxonomy (NCBI): domain Eukaryota; kingdom Viridiplantae; phylum Streptophyta; class Magnoliopsida; order Ranunculales; family Papaveraceae; genus Papaver; species Papaver bracteatum. The sequence goes on along the minus strand of JAJJWX010002058.1, from coordinate 5,420,069 downwards.
TGAGAGATACCTCATTGTATCTTTCATTAATGCAATGTTTGCAACCAATCTGTTGTACATACAAATTTTCAGAATAAAAAATACCATCACAATGACTGAGTTACGAGAACTACAAGAAGAATACATTGCTTTGGAGGAAAAAAAAATGAGATGGAATCATATCTAGTCACAAACATCATCTCAATAGCGGAAAATGGGAGTTTACTTCCTAAAATGATCAACAATGTGGCGAGCACCTCGCAGCCACAACAAGAGAAAGTGGTGACTGAAAAACAGCAGAAGTTAGTGGCTATGGGAAGTCGAGATCAAGAGGAGTATGAAAGAGAAAATAATTATTACAATCGCGGTGGAAATAATAAAATTCAAAGACTTGATCAGCCACAAGAGATTTATGGTGGTCAGAGACAAAATAATTTCAGAGGACAAGGGAATCAAAGAGTAAAATGGGAAGAAATTAAGATGCCACCCCTGAATGCCAGCATAGAAAAAATTTGGGAAGCTATCATTTTGATGGAAAATATACCATCACCCTGGAACATGGGAAAAGAGCCACATCAAAATAATAGAAACCAAGAATTTTGTCCTTACCATCATTTTCATGGTCATTCAATAAACGATTGCACGAATGTAAAAAGAATAATTTTGAGGATGATTGATCAAGGAAAGTTAAATCATTTTCTAATAGGACATCATCAATCTCAGGAACTACCACTAGCACCAGATATTCGCAGAGTAAATACTGTAAAAGGAGCAGAAATATTTATGATAGAGGTTGGAGCCAAGGAGAAGAATTTGTTCTGTAATTCCATCGTACATTCATACAAAACTATCGAGGATTTCCATGACAATGTTTTAAGCAGAGTCTTCGCGAGAGACGCGGATGGTAGAGAGATAATGAATATCGCGAGAGTCTCTCCATTAGAGGAGTGGCAAAAGCAAACTATTTCTTTCACTGTGCAAGAAGTACCAGAGCCTGGCAAGATGCATGACAACCCACTAGTGGTAAGTTTAGAAATAAATCCAAAACAAATAGAAGAAGAAGATGAAGAAAATGATAATGGTGAAACTAAAGATTCCTGGGCAATTAATAGAGTTCTAATAGATACTGGAAGTTCCGTTGATATATTATTTTATCATACTTACAAAACCATGGGTGGAAGAGACGAAGATCTGATACCATCAACCTATAAAATCTATGGTTTCAACGGTACCGCCAACAAGCCCAAAGGAGAAATTACAATGCGAATTCCATTAAAGGGGTTATCTTCTAAGATTCTATTCTGCGTTGTGGATATTGAATCACCTTATAATTCCCTGATTGGTCGACCTTGGATGCATAGGATATTAGGTGTGGCGTCAACCTTTAACCAATGTATTAAATTTCCTCATCCTAATGGTGTTGGAATAATAAAGGGAGACTGGGCTGATGGGAAGAAATGCTATGAAATTGACATGGAATCTTGCGAGGAAAGGGAAGCAAAGAACAGAGATTGGAAACGAAGCATCAAGCAAAAACAAAGAGGTGATAAGCTGATGGTTGACACAATAGAGCGGCGAGAGGAGAGAATACTGCGAAATTAACATGAATATATGAATGGAGAGCAGATCGCAGATGCAAAATGCAAAAGAGCATAAGCAGAAAGTAGTAAGTAGAAAGGTAAAATGAAGAAATTTAAGAAGTTTATGAACGATTTGTTGAAGAAAAATGTTTCGAAAGAATATTTCAATTGAATGAAAAAGATGGAATTAAAAAGTTGAAATGCAAATGAAAAGAATATCCAAGAAAATAAATTTCATCAGAGTTGCATTACTCGCAAGAAACACGAATAAGATTTCGCAGAAACATAAGAATGGGACAAACCTATATGGCGTACACCCTAGTTCGCGGATACCATTTCGCAAGAGGCAAATGTAAGACCTAAAGTGCGTCATTTAATGGGGTATCTGTTTGTGTGGCTCAGGGATAAGGTTATACCGCTGCTGGAACCTGATACACGGAGACTAGGGTCCATCTCTTTGAGATACCTATCCAGGAGAGATACTTTGGATTTCCAACTATATAAGGTTATACCCTGGTTGGACGACCGAGGGTCTCTTATAAGGAGTGCAGAGTATGACCAAGGCGCTGAGGTACATGGTTGAGCCAAGGATGCCCGGGACGGATGAACCTACCCTGGTCATTCTTGGTAAGTCTTGGCTATGATGCACTCGACCCGAAGAAAACCCCACTTAGGGTGCAGTCTTGTAACTATAAGACATATAGGCATAAAGGACAAGAGGATGCGAACACAACTGGTTATTGGTAAATCCGGATGGGAGGAGCTAGTCTTGTATGGCCGATGTTCCCTCCTTGAAGGGGAAACCAGGGGGAAGATAAGGGCGGCACCCTCCATTAGGGAGCCGATAAGTATCTAAAGACGGCAATGTCATGGGGCTTTACGCATGCAAGAGCATTTATGCCTGTTATATTGTCGCGTGACGAATATTATATAGAGGCAACAAGCCATAAGAAAAAGTTAAGATGAGATCAATGGGTTTTTATATGAAAATATAAAGACGTCCTGCGATTTCATCGTAAGACAACAATGTCATGAAGCTTTGTTCTCGCAAGGGAACTTAGACTTGTCATATTGTCGCAGAGAAATTAAAAAAATACGGTTAAGGCAAGATCAATGGGTTTTTACATACAAGTGTAAGGACCTCCTGCGATTTTGTCACAAATACAAAAAGTGGCAAAGTAAGACCTTTAACTAGGAAGGCATAATAAGACCACAAGAAATTGAATGACTGCGATATTTCTGCTGAGATTATGAAATTTGCGATATTTACGCATAGATCATAAAAGTATACAACTATTACTTGCGATAATGCTCGCAACTCAACTTTATTTACAATTAATATCTAAGCTCTACTCAATTTTTTCATATTGCAGATGAATAACAGAGGCAAGTATGGGAATGCATAGAATGATAAAATTGTTATTCATCATCATATGATAAATTTACTTAGACATTATTATATGACACATTTACACATATAGTTAAAGATTAATAATTATGTTGATTAATTATATCGCAGAAAAGAATTGCTTTTCGATTTACAGGAAGAAGCAAAAGAAGTTTATACAATTAAGGAATGTTAGAAGCTGGAGATACTCGCAGCAGTATAATACAAGGAAAAAGAGAAAAATGAACAAGAATTACAGAGGGGTTCAAGACTAATTAGATCCGTCATCGTCTTCACCAGAGTTTTCTTCTTCACCTTTACCATCAGATTCATCCTCGTCAGATTCCTCAGCTTCGCTATCATAGATAACAAGGTTTGGAGTATTCGCTGGAATTTCTTCTGCGAGATCAGGATATATAGAATGAGGAATGTTATGATCATTGCAGACCATTTTAATAGAGTCGTTACGAACACCAATAAGGGCATTACTAAAATTCGCAGCAATAATCTTCAATTGATCTTTCAACCTTGAATATTTTTCATTGCGAGAAGCAAGAGTATTTGCGAGTTGATTCTTATCAGATTCAAGTTCTCCAATTCTTTCAGTATATCTCTTCTCAACTCCTGTAAATATATAACAACAAATTGAAAATTCTGCAAAGATAAGAAGATTAATGACAAGAAATTAATGAGGAAGAACAATTAGCAACCTTTTCTTTCAGAAATCATGTCTTTAATTAAGGCTGTCTGTTCAACATGAAGACTAACATCTACACCTAAGTTAGCTCTGGCGTTGTCAAGAACCTTTGCAGCCCAAGAAAATTCATCATCATTGTTAATAAGAAGACGGGAACGGATTTGGTTTTCTCTTTTAACAAGATCATCTCTCTCGCGGATAAGTTTATCTCTGTTAATTTGGACTTCAAGAAGGGTTTTATGAAAATCCGCTAAGGTTTGTGCTCCCTGTCTATAGATGCGATCCCTTTCATCTATAAGATCACTTTTTTGAGCTCTTAGAATCTTGATTTCTTCTTTAGAATTAAGATATTGACGCTTGGATGCATTGGCCGCATTCAAGCTAGATCTATGATCAATTGCTAAAACATGAAATTTGGATCTAAGATCATATACAGAAAGGGACTTAATCTGTTCATTTGAATAACTACCTAAGGATTCATTAAGGCGATTGAGAAGTGTATCATTATCTATTGGGTTTGGAAAAGAATGAAGGAATGCAGCTTCGTCAGAAAGACCATAAACATCTGCGAAGAAGAATAATAAGAACAAAATGCAAAGGAATACAAGGATAAAAAAAAAGGGAAAGATTTCTTACCATAAAGATGATCATTCACAGTTTGGAGGCTTGCTACCTTTTCTTGCGAGAAAGTTAGATCAGTTTCCAACTGCTTGATTTTTTCTTGAAGGTCAGTTGACCCAGATTCCAATTTCCCGCGAAGACTAGCAGACTCAGATTTCAAATCCACATTCTTCTTGCGAAGAACGGCATTCTTCTTGCGAAAAGATGCACACTTCCTCTCCAAAGGAAGCTCTTCCAGTCTGCGAGAGAACAATGTAAAATAAAGTTGGCGAGCACATGAATACATAAGTATAGTAAAGAAATGAAAACGTACAAGAATACCAAGAGAATGTAAGAGACTAGGAGATATTGATCTTGAGATTCCTTGGAGGGAATCATTATCAACCATTATCGGAGCATTGCAGACTTTAGCGAGAGCCTGGGATGCCCCATTAAGAGCTTCATCTCCATAATCATTTGCGATACCACATGTAATATCGCCGAAGATCTTGGACAGTTGATTCATGGAGGAATCATATTGGGAAGACTCCATGGTAGAAGGGACATCATCATTAAAATCATCAGAATTACCACTCGAGTTTTCCGCATTAGATTGAGGAGTTGAAGAATAAGAGAATTGGGTTCTTCTTTTCTTCAAAGGAGGAGCACTAGATTTTTCTCTGCGAGGAGCAGCAGACTTCTATTTGAAAGGAATAGTAGATTCTTCCTTGCGAGAAGCATCTTTGTCTTTCCCTTTAGTCTTCACAATCTTCAAAGGTTCTCTTTCTTCGATTTCCTGCGAACACAGATAAAGATAAGAAATAGAGGCAACAATATATTGTTAAGGTTTATAAAGAAATATTTCTTACTTCATCTGTGAGAGATTTGAGGGCTAAAAGAGTGATGGGTTTCCCAAATTTTTGATAGTTCAGTTTCAGCCTGTCAATCTGGAAAGAGTGAAGTAGTCAGCGAGTGTATGAAAATATGAGGAAGATAATAATGATAATTATGTAAAAAATTGGAGGGAACATAATTCTTTAGTCCTTTCAGGCCAGTTGAAAACCCACGGTTGATATTTTGAAAGATTCGCAGGCAATGTATGAAGACCAGAGATGTAGGGACCTATAAGACATAATGGAAAAAGAAACCATTTGTCATAGATAGAGTGGCGAGGGCCTTGATTAGTACTTGTATGCCAGTCGATATCAAGCATAAGAACTTTATCTTCAGCAATGTTATCCTTCCTATGTAAGCATACACCCCAGCAAGTGTTATCCTTCTTCATAGGGATTATTTTGTAATTTTGAAAGAAATTCTCCACAGTATAATTCGCGGAAAAAACTGGAATATCTTTAAATTTTGGATTCTTCGCAGTATCAGGATAGCGAGATTTTTTACCTGCACCGTGAGTAGCATATTCAAGCATTAAACGAATAGAATCCCCGCTCAGCTGATAGACAGCTCGCGAGAACTCTATGTGAGAGAGTATCTCATAGAATAAAGGAAGATCAGGGTCATAGAGAGGAATGGGAAGACCATCTTCAAGATGACCTATCGAGACTATGATTTGCTCGCGATTACATGGAAAATCAGAGAATAATGGAACAGAAAGTTGAGACTTAGGGTTTTGATTGGGAATGGTGGATAAAGTAAAACCTTTATCTTGAAATTATTTTTGAATCTTCTCAAAATTAACCTCATATTTGCGACCAGCTACAACCATCTTTAGTATGGGAATGATGATTGAAAGAGTAAAAGATCAAAAGAAAAATTATAACAGTAGAAGGTCCAGAATTTACGGAAGAACAATAAAATTGCAGAGAAGTTGCAGAGAGGAAGAAGAAAGTAAAAAGAAGAAAGGAAAAGAATGAAATAAGTATTTATAGAAGAAGAAAGTTCTCGAAAAGTTGAATGCAATTAATGCAAGGAAAGGACGTGAACGGTCAGATCGCAGTGGTTGAAAAGGACGTGTCAAAAACCGAATGGAAGAAGAAGTATGTGAAAACAGCTGGCGAAGGATACAGAAACGTGTCAAATCATAAGGGTGCAAAAAGATAAACAGTTACGGCATTATAAAAGATTCGATTCTCATGATCTTTCCTCCTTCGCTGAAAAGACATGAGAAGAGGCAAGATGTAGAACCAGAATATCGCCATGACAGTATTCTTGCGAGATTTACAACACTTCTGCGAATTCTTCAATAATACTTTGCGAGCGTTATAAAATAACTTCAAGAGTGATCCAAAGAATAACGTAATAGCTGACGATTGAAGAAACACGAGAAGAGCGTGACTGATCTGCGATGGTTACAATGCTTGCGAGATTTCATATTATAACTGTTGCGATAAGATAGCAGAACAAATCCGAAATAAAAGGAAAACTTAGATGTCATCCACTATGTAATTTCCTATATAAAGAGTTCCGATAAATTCAGAAAGGGATGATGTATTTTTTGAGTGTTGAGAAAGTCTTGAGGAGAGAGAAAATTCAAGAGAGCGGTTGTATTCTTGATTTCTTACATTTCTTGTAAACATTTCTGAGAATCAAATAACAAAGTGTCATTTTTAATCATCAAAATGTGTTAATTAGTGTGAATTCTTATCAAGGGTGTAGTGTAGGATTTCCTGCAACTACACACCCAAATTTACCAAAACCAACAGAATCAGTTTTTACCCCAAAACAACTGGCGACCACTGTGGGAGATTAATCTCTCGGTTGCGAAGCCAATTTCTCAATTTTCATTCCAATCTTCCCAAACTCAAGATGGTGGATCTTAGGTCTAAATTCAATCATTATCCAGAATTCACTTCAATCACCAATCCCAACTTTACTCTTCATGAGTTACCCCGGCCATCCCTAACACTTCCAAAGCCGCCAATGCTCGAAATCCAATCACCATGGAAGGTATGGGAAAAATATTAGAAGATGTTATTGCAAATCAAGCTGCAAAATGAGATGTTTGGTATCTTAAAGAGTATGGTAAACCGGCTGTAGCAAGAGTCAACAAATATTTTTTCGGAGAACACTACCAATTTCAGAGATGACTTAAAACAAATGTTGAATCCTTGTCTGAGGTCTGTGCCTCCGCCAACGACGATGCAAATAGAGTATGTGGCCGTATCGAACGAGAGAAAAATAGAATGTCCAACACCAATGTACGTCCACAAGCACAATCAACACATCCCATGGCGTTACATCCTCTAGTATTAACACCAGCAGCATCGGAAGCATCCCATATGGCGTGACGCCTGCTATTACCAGAGCCAGAGCAGCCATTACTCCTAATATTTATTCTATCATGATGCCTCCAATTATCACCAGGGCTTCTACTACTTCTTCATCAGGACGAGAGACTGGAGGAGCCATAGGAAACCAACCTCCCATTACCATTATCGAATTAATAGATAAACAGGAAGTTCTTGCCAAAACTTAGCCGGACATGGCCACAACTCATAAAAAAGCGAAACAACGAACATTTGAATGATTATGTCAAGAGATTCAGAATTCAGGCATTAGATTTTCATGATCCAAATATGACTGAACATCAATTGGTGGAGTTGAGCATTAATGCTTTCTAGGGACTTTGTTCACAAAACTGTGCAATCTATGATGAAGCATGTGTGTGAGATTCTCTATTTCTCTAAGGCGCAGCACCGAGATACATTTTCAGCCCTCAACTATGTTGTGTCGGGCAGGAGATTGTTTTCAATTGGAGAAACTACCCAAAAATCCTAGTTTCTCTTGGAAGGTACGGCTGGTAAATGTAACTGGGGACTCATATCCACTACTTTCCTGAAAAGTGTCAAGTTTGAAAGCACACTGATTGACGCGGCCTCTAACTTCAACATTATCACCATCAAGACAATGAGAGCTACAGGAATTCGAAGAAAGAAGCTGCTCACTGCCCGACTGTGATCGAAAAATCAGAAGAAAAGTCGATAGATTCCTATGGGTACATTCATCTCGAAATCAAGATAGGAGACGCCCTAACACACACCAAGTTTCATATTGTCAAGGAATACCCGAATTATGATATGATTCTGGGGCGCTCATGGACACATAGCAATAAAGCAAAACTAGGAGTATGTCCCCTGCCAGTGTATATACCTGAGAGGTCCTCCAACAAGCCGTCCAATCCTGAAGATTATTTGTTGTTGTATGGACAACTCGCAAATGTGACGTAATTTCCTGGAGAGGGTATAGCTTCGCAGGTTCCACACACGAGTAGGTCTTGTTGAACAACTCTCTTTATAATCGGTTATTTTTAGTCCCATCAAGACCTGGGGACTTTTGTCTGTCCATAAATTCGTCGTCATCCTGATGTCATCACTAACGCCTGATGCTGCTTACTCACGAGAGAGCCTAATATACCCAAAGGCCAATCATGCGCGAAGGACATGCCTAGTGGAAACAGAGGTAAGTAACTATCCTTAAACTAAATATTTTATATCCATTAGGAATATCAAATAAATTTTAAATACCCTTGGGTTGAGACGTGATAATTCCTCAACACTCACTATTGTGTTGTCAGACATACTGCCTCAACACGTTTTCCGCTTAGTGCATCAGTCATGTAAATTCCTTAATACTCACTACTATGTTTCTAGGCATACTGCCTTAACATATCCTTCCTCTTAGTGTTGAGACGTGCAAATTCCTCAACACTCACTATTGTATTGCCAGGCATACTCCCTCAACACATCCTTCCCCTTAGTGTTGAGACGTGAAAATTCCTCAATACTCACTACTGTGTTTCCAGGCATACTACCTCAACACATCCTTCCTCTTAGTGTTGAGACGTACAAATTCCTCAACACTCACTACTATGTTATCAGGCGTACTTCCTCAACACATCCTCATCTTAGTGTTGAGACGTGCAAATTCCTCAACACTCATTACTGTGTTGCCAGGCATACTACCTCAACACATCCTTCCTGTTAGTGTTGAGACGTACAAATTCCTCAACACTCACTACTATATTGCAAGGCATACTGCCTCAACACATCCTCCTCTTAGTGTTGAGACGTGCAAATTCCTCAACACTAACTATTGTGTTGTCAGGCATACTTCCTCAACACATCATTCCTCTTAGTGTGGAGACGTGCGAATTCCGCAAAACTAACTATTGTGTTGCCAGGCATACTGCCTCAACACATCCTTCCTCTTTGTGTTGAGACGTGCAAATTCCTCAACACTCACTACTGTGTTGCCAAGCATACTACCTCAACACATCCTTCCTCTTAGTGTTGAGACGTAAAAATTCCTCAACACTCACTACTATGTTGCCAAGCATACTACTTCAACACATCCTTCATGTTAGTGTTGAGACGTACTAATTCCTCAAAACTCACTACTGTGTTGTCAGCCAAACTGCCTCAACACATCCTCCTCTTAGTTTTGACTGATCAGCACCTATGTGCTATATTTTAGACCCATATTTATATTAGCTCGGCCTCATTATTCTGCTAATAATATTATTTTAGATCATTTACAAGAAATACGAGCCATTCTGATCACCGATGGATAAACGACTAAAATTGGAAGCTAAAGAAGGGTTTGCGACAAAAGTGATTAATATCACTCACGGCACCACCAGTGACAGAAAAATTAACTAATTGCGGCTGCCAAGTTAGTAATTCCGGTTGCCATGCCAATTACTCAATCTCAAGGCCAGCACAATAAGATGGAATATTTTAATTGTTCATCTAAGAGGACCTACAGTAACCCACTAAGAACACTAGGTGTCTTTCGGTTACAACATATGCTATTTCATCCGCCAGTACTAAGAAATCAGCAGAAGAGCTATCTACTACAAGCTAATGAATATTCTGCACACCTTAATGGAAGGCATGCCACAACAAAAATTGAAGTTGGGTTCTGATGGGTGTTTGATCGAATGGAGGATAAGATGCAAAGCCGTGAACGAATGAGTTGCTGTGGAGTTCGAAATATCAGCAAGAAAACATCAACTTTAAAGATACAGAACAGTCAAGATGTGTTGCTTTTGCCGATTAGTTTGATTGTTGAACGATCATGACTTTGAGAATCTGTGAATGTGTAAGAGTGTGGGATTCGCAGGTGCAGTTAATCTATGGATGGAGCCGGATAAACAGTTGAGAGTTACCTCCATAGAATGAAAATAGTGCACGCTCGTTGTTCGATAAATTGGCTGTGAGAATAGTTGATTTGTATCGCTGTTTCCTGTGGGATTCAAGAGATGACATTGCTACTGTTGGGATAAAATTATCGTGGACATGGACACAGAATGGTGGATGTGCTATCTGTGGAGAAGTTCATGGAGGAAAACCTGGAATGTAAGAGATTGGTTTGCTGTTGATTTAGGATGGATGATGGTATTGGTTAGAAGTGGTCGAATGAGATGGAGTTTGATTGTTGCCAAGACGAGATGGAGTTGTTGTTATAATTCGATGGTGACGGGAATGAGTAACAACAATGGGGTTGGGGTTTTATACGCTGCCCGAGTTTGTAAATGAATCTTATGAGTCTGTCCGAGTGAAGTGAGGGTTTGTCGGAGCTTGTACTAGGAGCTGGTGTTGCTGTCATGGTCATGGCTATAAACAAAGAATTGGTCTTGATATCGAGAAGGAGAAGAGTTGCCAGATTTGGTTTGTCTAAGTTTGTCTCGGATGGAGAATGTTGGTTGATCGACTGGAAGGAGAAATAAAGCAGCAACAAAGAGAGCATTTCGGTGATGCCTTAAAAGAAATAAACAATCAATTTGGGGATTGCATGGCTGCATGGACGATGACTCGACCACGATAATGGTGATTAATTGTGAACTTCAAGGAGGTAAGCAGCAAAGATGGAGAAAGATATACGTTGGCTGAATGTTTTTGTTTGATGGCTGAGAGCTTAGAACGTCAGTAGAATGGATCGTTGGCTGGATGGGAATGAAAACGAGATCGATTTCATGGTCTTGGTTAGATGATGGCTGAGGAAGAACTGCAGTAAGTGGTAGCTGGTTGTGAAGGTGTTGACGAAGCAAAAAAAAGTGCAGTTGATTACTGGTTGAAAGTCATTTCGAATTCTGTTCTCGGACGAGAATAGAGTTGCTACTGTGGTCGTAGCTGGTGGTGATGGTGCCTCGATTACCTACAGTGAGGTATGTTTGTAGCTGGTGTCGTAGTTTGGTTTGAACGATGTGCAGTGTTGCGTTTGGCTGTTGATTTATACGAAGTGGAAAGTGCAGATTAAGTCTGAGTTTTGGTTAGCGTGTGATAGGTGTCAAAAACACCTTATTTTATATTTAGTATTTATGTTTTCTTTGCTATTTTTCGTGTGAATTATGTATCTTATGTGTGAATTTGAGTTACTAGGTGCTTTGGAGTCATTTGGAGCAAAAGAAGGAGAAACTACTCATTTAGAGCGAAAAGGATAAAGTCATCATTTCATGGGCGAACACTATCTGGAGCCCAGTCAATGTTAAGGGGCAACTCTTTTGGAGGAGTACTAAAGACAAGTCATCTTTGGATAAGGGGATGCCATCTGGGTAGCCCTTATCAAGGTGACTTGGGTGTCTTAATCCGTTGGGCGTATGTTGGGCGTTTTAATCCTGTTTCATTCATTTACCCTAAAATCAGGTCTCTCATTCACTCGTTTTGTCAACACCAGAAATAGAGGAGAAGTAAAAGTTGTGCAATCGAGAAACAGATCGAGAATTGAAGATTGATGATGGTCTGAAGATGAAATTGAATCATGGATGAGCGTGATGCTGTTAATGAAATGGGGTTGTGGTTATGAATAAGGATTAGAAGCTGATGTGGTTGATTTCGAAGGATGGCTGCTGTTGAAACTGATGTAAGAATGTGGGTTTGATTACTGTTGATGATGGTTAGTGTTGATGGCTGTAATTGGGAATTGTGGAGATAAGAGATGGGTTGTGAGAGGTTGAATTGTAGAAGGAAAAAGTGATTTGGCAGTTTGAATGAAGGCATTGAAGATAACACTGAACTGACTAGTGTTCTGTGTTGGTGCTACAGTCCAGCTCAAGAACACAGTAGCAGGAGGTGAAATATTGGTGGTGGTACTGAGTTCTGAATATGGTGGTTTTGATTACAGAGAATGCTGGGAACTGAGAGTGAAGACCTAGATGTATGTTAGGTTATACAGGTTGCAGGGAACTGGTGGAAATTGATGTTGGGGTTGTAAGAAAATCAGAGATGGAATCAACCATAAAGGAAATGGGTTTGTGGAGATTAAGAGGAGGTTGTGTTTGAGTTGATGAGACTGAGAAGATTGAGGTGTTGAGCTGTAAGCTGTATGGAATTACAGAAATAGATGGTGGCCATGAACTGTTAAGGGAGAGTATGATTGAAGGAGGTTATTGATAATACTGGTTGATTTAACTGAAGGGAAGATGATGATGCTTTCCTGGAAGATTTTGGTGGTTGAATTCATTATAATTTCAGGGTTATGCCGGGGAGATGGCAGTGGTGACAGTAAGCTACAAAGAATGGATGAAATGTATGTGCAGCTGAGTTTAGTGTAGTTGGATATTGCAGTTGCAGAGCAGCAATAGTGGCTCAAGGGAAGGAGGATACTGGTGATGCAAGTTCTGGTGAATTAGCAGATGTTGATGGTTCAGTGAATTCTGGTGGAATTAGGAGTTGCAGTTGCAGAGATGATGTTGCTACAAATGGTGTTGTGATGCAGTTGCAGTTGCAAGGGAGCTACAGATGGTGAGGTAGTGATGTTGAGAAGCTAAGATGTTGCCGCTGCTATGTGGTGTTGTTATACAGTGGTGATTGCAGGTGGCATTAGTGGTTGTAGGTAAAGCTGGTATTGGTACTTAGGCTTATGATGGTTTGTTGCTGCAAGGAATGGCATGCCGCCTAAATCTGTAAAGCATGAACTGGTCAGTGTTGAACAAGTTGCAGGTATGGAGAGAAGCTGCAGTTGGCGTTGGTGATGAGACAGAAGCGGCTCAAGATGCAGCTTGTCTGAGTTGAAACTGGTGCTGCAGTGCAATGCAGGGAAAATGGCTAAGGAGACTTTCAGGGTGACAACCATCATGGCGGAGAATGAGGCAATGAAGCACGGCCATCTTGGTTGTGAGTGCAATCATTGTGCACTCTAGCAACAGCCTATGCAACAACTCTGGCCTAGAGACCAACTCAGCCCAGTCAGCCGAGTTAGCCAGCTGACTCGGTTCCGACTCGTTCCCTGACTCAGTAGCTTTGACCCGGTTGACTAACGATAACTGTTAGGTCAACAGTTAACTATAACGGCGCCGTGACGGAATATTCCATCGACGGAGAAGAAGATTTCGGTAACCGGCGGTGACTTTTCTGGCCGGATTCCGGCCAATTTCCGGCCAAAAGCCCAGTTTTCCGGCGAGCATTTTTGGGACAAAATTTCTACACGGGTTTCTCTCACTTGTGGGCTTGGTGGACTTCTATCTAATGGACTTTGAAGACAAAACCTAATTTTGGAAGGAGTATCCTTTATGGAAATTGAGAAACATATAAAAGAGAAGACTTATATCTAATATATATCTACTACTTTTGTTTCTAGGGTTTAGAAAACATGATAGAATCTCTCTTTCTTCTTGTTATGAACTCTTATGCCATGAGTACTTAATTTTATTATTGGTTATGGAATAATTGGATTTCATATAATATGGTTTTTGATATGATAAATTAGTTTTGTCTCCATATTTTATCGATTATGATTCACAATTAATATTGTTATATGATTTGAATGCTTGTTTGATCGAGTCGCGAATCGGTTGAGTTTGTTTTCATCTCTATTGCTAGATTAGGGTTTGTTATACGTAAAAGTGATAGATTCCTGATTGCAAGTAGCATAATTATGATTATAGTTTGTAGTGATATATTCTTATGATCATATGTGAATTATAACCTTTGTTAAATTGAATTAGTGCGTTTTCCACGTTCGATTGCTTTGATTGGCCTGATTTCATAGAACTTAATGCATCTAGGGAATTAAACTTGATTAGTGCTTTTACACGTTAGGTTGTTCTTTAAGATAGAACTCATATTCGCATCTTTTAATGTGTTTGTTGATGACAAAAGGAGATTAGCGGGATATTCTTGCGATCAAGATATTCTAGGGCTTTTGATAAAAGTTGAGATTAAAATATCAATTCTAGTTATTGTGAAGAAAACATATTTGTGAATGAAGATGAATCCTTAACCAATATTCTCACTACCTTGATTTGTGTGTTACTTTTTATTGTTTTGCTTTTATTTTATTTTAGTATATAAAAATCAGAAAATACTTGGTGTTTTATATAAGGAACCGAAAATATATTGACAACCTAGTCCTCTCTGTGGGATCGATCCTTTCTTGCCCTTGCTATATTTATATTTTGAGTAGTAAGAAAGTGTAATTTATTTTTGACGCTTACGACAGCGATCAAATTTTGGCGTCGTTGCCGGGGAGGCAACAATTGTCAACTATTTTTGGTTTCTTATTTTTGTTTTTCTTATTTTCTGGTTTTTAACCTTGGTTTGAGAATCGTATTTCAGGTACCAATTTCTATGGACGGAGCATATTGGAACAATGGATACGGTTATCAACCTCAACAACAATATGACAACTATCACCCTTATGGGGAGTACAATCAAAACCAATCCTTTGGTTATGATCAATACTCCACGTACCCTTTGAGTTATTCTCATACATACCAACCTTCTTATGGTGGTTATGTAAGTGAGCAACCACAAAGAGGGGATGATAGTTGTTCTTCTCTTAATATTTCCTCTAGTTGGTAGATGAAATGCAACGATTTATGGCCAGCATGGAGTCAATTTGTAGACAACCAAGCGTGGAACCAATTTCATTGACTGAATGTGCTAATAGTATGTTTGGAACAATTTCTGATCGTAGTTATGATCATTCACCCATTCAAAGGGAAGATAATTGGCCTAACAATATTGAGGTAAGTGATTCTACTTTTTCCTTGTCGAATGAGCTTTATCAACAAATGGAATGCTATTTTCAGAATTTGAATGGATCACTCCAAGAGCTTCAAAAAGGTGTTTCCAGTTTAAGACAAGGCATTGAAGAATACAAAGAGGACATACAAAATTCTGGGAAAGACCAATCTTTGGGAAGTGGTAGCCAATCTTATGTTAACTATAATAGTGACAATGCTTATGAAAATACATCGCTTGAACCAATTTATGGTGACATCCCCGAGGAATGTACAATGGAGTCTTTTGGCGATCAAGGTGAAGTTGAAAAGGAATATGATGACACTAGTGTAGCTTACTCAAGCATTGATCTTTATAACGATCAAGAACCTATTCAAAAGGTAGAGCTTGAAGATGATGCAATGAGTGTTCTAAAGAAATTCCTTATGGACAGACTTGAATCCGCAGTGGAGTATGTGCCTTATAATGAAGAGAAGTATGTTGAGAATGTGCCCGTTATGACCAATATTGTGGAAGACCCAATTGAGATTGCATATGATTGTAATGATGATGTTTATGTCGAGACTCCGGTTAAGGCAGAAACGGATGAAGAATGGTTGCAAGGTTTGATAGAGGACCATGATATACAAGAGGTGGATAGTTCACTTGAATTTTTCAAGGATGAAGAGGATTTCGTTCTAAAAGAGATTGTGAGAGGTTTGTCTAACCCTTTGCATATTGTTTCTTCTCCTTTACCTCTTATTGGTTTAAATATATGTGCTTCGAAAACATTGTTGAATGACTTTGTTTCTCGATTTCCTCCATTAGAGAAACTTGATTCTCATACTATGCAGGTTTGTGAACAAGAAACTGTAGAAATACCCGACTCCTATATTCTTTATGCACTTCCACGTGTGGACAAGAATAAGTGTGGGGGAAACTCTTATCGGTTAATAGCTTCATTTCTATTTTATATTACTAATATTTGTATGGAGCTATTGTTTGCAAAACAGGTGCTATGGGTGGATCCCCAAATTTTCAGATTGCTAATATATGGGGAATGAATCTTTCAAGAAGCTAAGTCGGGTCGTCGACTTTAAAAAAAGCGCTACTGGGAGGCAACCCACTGATTTTGTGTATCTATCTCTATCTTTTTATTTTATTTTAAGTCTTTTATCTTTATTTTCTTATTTTGGATATTTTCATATCAAAACTCCAACTTTTAGAGATATTTGAACAATTTAGAATAAGCACTAGCCTTTCTAAGTAGATGGAATTTTTTCTTGGCGGTGAGGTGTATATATTGGATGAGTTGAGATTAGATGCCAACTAAATAGCTTGTTTAGTGTTTATCCTCTATTGTTCCGAAGTATCTATGAGTTGGAGTAATGAGTTTTTATCATGCATTTTCTTTTCTTATTGTGTATATATATCATGTTATGAATTTCCCATCTTGAACTTTACTTTGAATGACTAAATTTTACATTGAGGACAATGTAAAGTTTAAGTGTGGGGGAGTGTTTTCATATAGAGTTTTTAGCCTTGTTACTTTTCCCTTGTTTTCAAAAAAAAAATTAAAAACAAATCAGAAAAAAATAAAAAACCAAGAAAAAATTATGCTTTTTAAACTCCGAAATCTAGAAACTTGTGCCTTTAGGATGACACCATTAGTGGATGGAACCATTTTGATTGCAGGAGTTGACGAACCAAATTAACTAAAAGGGACGAACATAGCTCAGAAATCACAATTAATATGATAGTTGTTACCATATATCGGAATATCACCATATCACATTCTATTTTTATTTTTCCATATTTATCTATTGTTCTCTAAGTGTTTTGGTGGGTCACTAAACATCGACGTGTTATTACTGCTAGGATGAAATAGAGTGATTAAGTTACTAGAAAAACAGAAAAAGAAAAAGAAAAAAAAGACCGACCAATTAGACCAAACGAAATAAAATGACACTTGGGAATAGCAGTATGTGTGAAACGTTGTCCCTGTCTCCGTCACCTAAACAAGCGTGGAATGCAGGATCCAAAGGCAACTATCATGTACTTGCTGACAAGAAGCATGCGCTTGGATCCAAAAGATTGAATCATGCTGTCACAAAAAAAAAAGTGAAAAAGAAAAAGAAAAGAAAGTTTTATATTGGTTGAATAAAGTCACTCCTAGTTCCCTTGTATATGCCAGTGAGTTGATATAGAATTAAAACCAGTAGCTCAATCCAATAGGCATAGGTTCATCTTGGTAGTGACCTTCAGACAGATATGGGAAACATCGATCACTTGTGAACATTCGCCAATATCTACATCTATATCCATCTTCTTAATATTTTCATTGTGATTGTTAGTTTTTGAGTATTGTGGCTTGTTCGACTATCTAATTAGAGCTTTATTTACTAATATATGAACTGAATTTGCGCAAGATACCTCCTCATGTAGTCATTTTGGATTCATTCATTGATTTGTCACAAATAGACAGAGTTGGAAATATAGGTTTTGTAGGTAGACCTCTTGTAAAACTTCACGAGACTATAACTCGTCCACTAGGGACACCTAGGGGTTTAAAGGCTTGTTATTTATGCTAAAATTAACCGTAGCCTCGACGTCACGGAGTTTTATGTATGTTTTTATTTCGTTTGATTTGCTCGAGGACTAGCAAAGTCTAAGTGTGGGGGAATCTGATAGGTGTCTAAAACACCTTATTTTATATTTAGTATTTATGCTTTCTTTGCTATTTTTCGTGTGAATTATGTATCTTATGTGTGAATTTGAGTTACTAGGTGCTTTGGAGTCGTTTGGAGCAAAAGAAGGAGAAACTACTCATTTAGAGCGAAAAGGACAAAGTCGTCATTTCATGGGCGAACACTATCTGGAGCCCAGTCAATGTTAAGGGGCAACTCGTTTGGAGGAGTACTAAAGACAAGTCATATTTGGATAAGGGGATGCCATATGGGTAGCCCTTATCAAGGTGACTTGGGTGTCTTAATCCGTTGGGCGTATGTTGGGCGTTTTAATCCTGTTTCATTCATTTACCCTAAAATCAGGTCTCTCATTCACTCGTTTTGTCAACAACAGAAAGATAGGAGAAGTAAAAGTTGTGCAATCGAGAAACATATCGAGAATTGAAGATTGATGATGGTCTGTAGCTGAAATTGAATCATGGATGAGCGTGATGTTGTTAATGAAATGGGGTTGTGGTTATGAATAAGGATTAGAAGCTGTTGTGGTTGATTTTGAAGGATGGCTGTTGTTGAATCTGATGTAAGAACGTGGGTTTGATTACTGTTGATGATGGTTAGTGTTGATGGATGTAATTGGGAATTGTGGAGATAAGAGATGGGTTGTGAGAGGTTGAATTGTAGAATGAAAAAGTGATTTGGCAGTTTGAATGAAGGCATTGAAGATAACATTGAACTGACTAGTGTTCTGTGTTGGTGCTACAGTCCAACTCAAGAACACAGTAGCAGGAGGTGAAATATTGGTGGTGGTACTGAGTTCTGAATATGGTGGTTTTGATTACAGAGAATCTTTGAATCGAGAGTGAAGACCTAGATGTATGTTAGGTTATACAGGTTGCAGGGAACTGGTGGAAATTGATGTTGGGGTTGTAAGAAAATCAGAGATGGAATCAACCATAAAGGAAATGGGTTTGTGGAGATTAAGAGGAGGTTGTGTTTGAGTTGATGAGACTGAGAAGAATGAGGTGTTGAGCTGTAAGCTGTATGGAATTGCAGAAATAGATGGTGGCCATGAACTGTTAAGGGAGAGTATGATTGAAGGAGGTTATTGATAATACTGGTTGATTGAAATGAAGGGAAGATGATGCTGCTTTCCTGGAAGATCTTGGTGGTTGAATTCATTATAATTTCAGGGTTATGCAGGGGAGATGGCAGTTGTGGCAGTAAGCTACATAGAATGGATGAAATGTATGCGCAGCTGAGTTTAGTGCAGTTGGATACTGCTATTGCAGAGCAGGAATAGTGGCTCAAGGGAAGGAGGATACTGGTGATGCAAGTTCTGGTGAATTAGCAGTTGTTGATGGTTCAGTGAATTCTGGTGGAATTAGGAGTTGCAGCTGCAGAGATGATGTTGCTACAAATGGTGTTGTGATGCAGTTGCAGTTGCAAGGGAGCTACAGATGGTGAGGTAGTGATGCTGAGAAGCTAAGATGTTGCCGCTGCTATGTGGTGTTGTTATACAGTGGTGATTGCAGGTGGCATTGTAGGTTGTAGGTAAAGCTGGTATTGGTACTTAGGCTTATGATGGTTTGTTGCTGCAAGGAATGGCGTGCCGCCTAAAGATGTAAAGCAGGAACTGGTCAGTGTTGAACAAGTTGCAGGTATGGAGAGAAGCTGCAGTTTGCGTTGGTGATGAGACAGAAGCGGCTCAAGATGCAGCTTGTCTGAGTTGAAACTGGTGCTGCAATGCAATGCAGGGAAAATGGCTAAGGATACTTGCAGGGTGACAACCATCATGGCTGAGAATGAGGCAATGAAGCACGGCCATCTTGGATGTGAGTGCAATCATTGTGCACTCTAGCAACAGCCTATGCAACAACTCTGGCCTAGAGACCAACTCATCCCAGTCAGCCGAGTTAGCCAGCTGACTCGGTTCTGACTCGTTCCCTGACTCAGTAGCTTTGACCGGTTGACTAACGATAACCGTTAGGTCAACGATTAACTGTAACGGCGCCGTGACAGAATATTCCATCGACGGAGAAGAAGATTCCGGTAACCGGCGGTGATTTTGATAAAAGTTGAGATTAAAATATCAATTCTAGTTAGAAAACATATTTGTGAATGATGATGAATCCTTAACCAATATTCTCACTACCTTGATTTGCGTGCTACTTTTTATTGTTTTGCTTTTATTTTATTTTAGTATATAAAAATCAGAAAAATACTTGGTGTTTTATATAAGGAACCGAAAATATATTGACAACCTATTCCTCTCTGTGGGATCGATCCTTTCTTGCCCTTGCTATATTTATATTTTGAGTAGTAAGAAAGTGTAATTTATTTTTGACGCTTATGACAGCGATCAGCGTGAATAAGAAGGGGGGACGATATTCTTTGTTTGGTCCTACTGGGTTTAGGAAAATGGATAGGCTAAGTACGGCCCACATGACTACTTGCATTTTTGAACAAGTTTACTACTGGTGAGTGCGTGGTGGCAGTAAGTGGCGGAGTGCTTATGGGTGTGGTTAGCTGTGGAATCCTATGGATGGCACGTGATGATTTTGGGAGTTAACGAGGTTTTAATACCTATTTTCGGCGATAGCCAGGGGAGGAGGCCGACTGGAGTTCTTTTGGCTGGAGGCGACGGCCAGAGGGCTGGAGAAGACGAAAGAAGGGATGAAGAAGATGATTGATTGCCTGCCGACGGAAATAACGATTTAATTTATTTTTCTCTTTTAATTCATTTTAATGGGTTTTAAGAAATTCATATTCATGTCTTGCTAGATTTTTATGTAACTAGGGTTTATGGCGGAAACTACTTGGGGTACTAGGCTATTTGATTTGAATAATTGAGCAAAGACCATTATGATTTGAATAGATTGATTTTCGAATATTGTTTATTGATTTATTGGAAAAATGAGTTGTTGCTCCACCGGTTTAGTAATAACCTTTGTGCATAATTGCATAGTTTTACAAATAGATTTGGTCTCGTTATTTGATAGTTCGTGCTTGGGTTGAATCCTTTGATGGGTTATACTTAGAAGAGCCAGATACAATTTGTGAATCAATAATTTAGTTTCGTATAATTTTCTCGCTAACACAATTTGGTGGTGCTTGCTTGGGTTTAGTCTTTTGATGTGCCATGCTTAGGGTGTCCCAGTGATATTTGCGATTCTAATACATATAATAGGTGGTGTCGATAGAAAGAACCATAAACATATATTTGCAATCATGTTTCATTTCAGTAATTAAATAGAGATAGTAGTGGATACCATGAAACCCTGGTTACGGACTTTTCCATTGGTCTCATTTTATTAGTTTAATTTTATTATTTCATTCTCATCATAAAAATTCAAAAACATTATTGTTGGCTACTCTTAATAGAGATATTGATTAGAGTATTTCCACCGCTCCTCGTGGGAACGACCCGTACTTTCCGTTGTCTGCATTGTAGACACCGTGCGATTGCGGTTATTTTATATAGGCAATCTCGAAAGCCTATCAATTTTTGGCGTCGTTGTCGGGGAGCGGTTGTGGAATATTGTAATTGGTATTTTGTACATATTTTTTTTTATACATAGTTTATTTTTGTTTTTATTTTTATATTTTACTTTAGTTCTTTTTACGTAGCTTATTTGGTTTTTCATAGGTACATTAGTATGAAGAGCGGCGATTGGAGTCAACAACTATCCTAAAGTAAGTACTTGATATTCTCGCAAAGCTTTTGCAAGGTGAGTTATTGAAAATTACTTTGAATAATGGTTTCCAGCGAGTTGACTTCTTTTATAGCTTTTTGGAATCTTACCAAAAGAGCTGAGACAGAGGAGTCATTTGATATTTCACCTGAGGAGTATGCATATGCACCTTCTCATTATCAAGAACCTGCCGAGTTTGTAAATAATGATTGGAATTATTCTCATAGGTATGATCATTCCGGACCTTGTGAAGGTTATGATCATTACCAACCTTACCCTGGTTATGAGCCACAATTTGTTGATTCCAATTATTATTCACACATTTCTCCGTCACAGTATGAGAGAGATAATCAATCTTACTGTGACCCATCTGCATCACAACTATCTTTGCTAGAACGCCTCAATATTGAAATTGTTGAACAAACCAAAGCTAATGAGTTATTTTTTTCCGAGCTTAGTAAATCCCATGCTCATCATATTGCTCAACTTGTTGAACAAACTGATTTATCAATTGCTCAACTAACGCAGTCGGTAAAAGATTTTGGTCTTATCGAGGAGACAAGTTCTAATTTTTCTAATACTCTTGATATTTATGATGAAACCGTTTTAGCTAATGAAACAATGTGTATGGATAATGATGATGAACTTGATAGTTGTGATCATAGGAATAGAGACATTGTCATACCAAGTGAAGATGGTGTATTTAGTCCAACTCCTGATCGTGTTATTGATCACTCGCCTATTCAAAATGATGAGTTTAGGATTGAGGACACCATTCTTTTATACGGTGTGACATATCAGTGCTATCACAATGATGCTTATTAAGAATGTATTAATTCATAGGAAACTGTAGTTAAGTCTAACGACTTAGAGACATTACACTCTATCTATAAGGTTTCTTTTAATCATCTTTATTGTGATATTCCTATTGATTCCTTGGTTGATGATGATTTAGTACAAGGTCACAAACCCAGTGGAGAAGTTAATATACTTAGAATTGTTAGCACAACTTTTCAGAAGATTCCTAATTTTGGATTAGAATTGTGTGCTTCTCCAATATTACTAGATTATTTTGCATCTCGTGACTTCTCTTTCCTTTGCATGACTCCCAGATCGTCTCAGTTCCCATCCCTAATGAACCACTTGAGTCGGTAATACTTGTTATTGACGATATATCCTTTGCAAAAACTAGGTTTGGGGATAGATCTTTGCTTTTGATAGTCTCCATATCTTTACGTTGCTACAGCGAGGATGTGAGGTTATCATTAATTGTATATATTGTGCTTTGGGTTGATCCCCAAATATTTAGGTTGTTGATATATGGTGAATCCTTTATGTATATTCCAGTAGGTAATTCTATTTTCTTGTTTTATTTTTATTAGTTTATTTTCGCATATTGTGAATTTCCCATCTTAATTTTACGTTGGATGACTCAATTAAATTGAGGACAATGTAATGTTTAAGAGTGGGAGAATGGTTAACTTTTTACTTTTCTTTTTTAGGAATTTTCTTGCAATTTATGACCAGCTGTTGAGCGGGTCTATTGTAGGGTTGCAGGTATTGAATGACCAGCTATGTAGCGGGTCTAAATTTTTTTTTTTTTTTAAAAAGAAAAAAAAGATGATCATCTGTGTAGCGGGTCTAAAAAAAACTGATTTTTAGGGGTATGACTAGCTGTGTAGCGGGTCTTAAAAAAAAAAAAAAATTTATATCGCAAGTCTTTTGTATGGCATTTGTCATGACTAGCTGTGTAGCTGGTCAACTCTCTCTCTTATTATATGACCAGCTGTGTAGCGGGTCTTTCCGTCTAGCTGTTTAGCATACATTTCCCGATCTTGCTATTTAGTGGATCCGTCTAGCTGTTTAGCAGACATCTCTATCCACTATTTAGTGGATTCGTCTTGCTGTTTAGCAGACATTTCTCAACCACTATTTAGTGGTTCTGTCTAGCTGTTTATCAGACATCTCTCCATATCCAGCTGTATAACGGATATATACATTCTTTTGTTTTGCTCGAGGACTAGCAAAATATAAGTGTGGGGGTGTTGATCAGCACCTATGTGCTACATTTTAGACCCATATTTATATTAGCTAGGCCTCGTTATTCTGCTAATAATAATATTTTAGATCATTTACAGTAAATACGAGCAATTCTGATCACCGAAGGATAAACGACTAAAATTGGAAGCTAAAGAAGTGTTTGCCACTAAAGTGATTAATGTCACTCACGACACCACCAGTGACAGAAAACTTAACTAATTGCGGCTTCCAAGTTAGCAATTCCGGTAGCCATGCCAATTACTCAATCTCAAGGCCAGCACATTAAGATGGAATATTTTAATTGTTCATCTAAGTGGACCTACGGTAACCCACTAAGAACACTAGGTGTCTTCTGGTTACAACATATGCTATTTCATCCGCCAGTACTAAGAAATCAGCAGAAGGGCTATCTACTACAAGCTAATGAATATTCTGCACACCTGAATGGAAGGCATGCCACGACAACAATTGAAGTTGGGTTCTGATGGGTGTTTGATCGAATGGAGGATAAGCTGCAAAGCCGTGAAATAATGAGTTGTTGTGGAGTTCGAAATATCAATAAGAAAACATCAACTTTAAAGCTACAGAACAGTCAAGATGTGTTGCTTTTGCCGATTAGTTTGATTGTTGAACGACCATGACTTTAAGAATCTGTGAATGTGTATGAGTGTGGGATTTGCAGGTGCAGTTAAGCTATGGATGGAGCCGGATAAACAGTTGAGAGTTACCTCCATAGAATGAAAATAGTGCACGCTCGCTGTTCGAGAAATTGGCTGTGAGAATGGTTGATTTGTATCGCTGTTTCCGGTGGGATTCAAGAGATGACGTTGCTGCTGTTGGGATAAAATTGTCGTGGAGATGGACACAGAATGGGGGATGTGCTATCGGTGGAGAAGTTCAGGGAAGAAAACAGGGAATGTAAGAGATTGGTTTGCTGTTGATTTAGGATGGATGTTGGTATTGGTTAGAAGTGGTCAAATGAGATGGAGTTTGATTGTTGCCAAGACGAGATGGAGTTGCTGTTATAATTCGCTGGCGACTGGAATGAGTAATAACAATGGGGTTGGGGTTTATACGCTGCCCGAGTTTGGAAATGAATCTTATGAGTCTGTCCGAGTGAAGTGAGTGTTTTTCGGAGCTTGTACTAGGAGCTGGTGTTGCTGCCATGGTCATGGATATAAACAAATAATTGGTCTTGATATCGAGAAGGAGAAGAGTTGCCGGAGTTGGTTTTTCTAAGTTTGGCTCGGATGGAGAATGTTGGTTGATCGACTGGAAGGAGAAATAAAGCAGCAACAAAGAGAGCATTTCGGTGATGCCTTAAAAGCAATAAACAATCGGTTTGGAGATTGCATGGATGCATGGACGACGACTCGACGGCGATAATGGTGATTAATTGTGAACTTGAAGGAGGTAAGCAGCAAAGATGAAGAAAGATGTACGTTGGCTGAATGTTTTTGTTTGATGGCTGAGAGCTTAGAACGTCAGTAGAATGGATCGTTAGCTGGATGGGAATGAAGACGAGATCGATTTCATGGTCTTGGTTAGATGATGGCTGTGCTAAATGGTGGAGCGACAGAGGAAGAACTGCAGTCAGTGGTAGCTGGTTGTGAAGGTGTTGACGGAGCAAAGAAGTGCAGTTGATTACTGGTTGAAAGTCCTTTCGAATTCTGTTCTTGTAAGAGAATGGAGTTGTTGCTGTGGTCGTAGCTGGTGGTGATGGTGTCTCGATTACCCACACTGGGGTATGTTTGTAGCTGGTGTCGTAGTTTGGTTTGAAAGATGTGCAATGTTGCGTTTGGCTGTTGATTTATACGAAATGGACAGTGCATATTAAGTCTGAGTTTTGGTTGGCGTGAATAAGAATGGGGGACGATATTCTTTGTTTGGTCCGACTGGGTTTAGGAAAATGGAAAGGCCAAATACGACCCACATGACTACTTGCATTTTTGAACAAGTTTACTGCTGGTGAGTGCGTGGTGGCAGTAAGTGGCGGAGTGCTTATGGGTGTAGTTAGCTGTGGAAGCCTATGGATGGCACGTGATGATTTTGGGAGTTAACGTGGTTTTAATACCTATTTTCGGCGACATCCAGGGGAGGAGGCCGACTGGAGTTCTTTTGGATGGAGGCGATGGCCAGAGAGCTGGAGAAGACGAAAGAAGGGAAGAAGAAGAAGAGGATCGATTGCATGCCGACGGCAATAACGATTTAATTTATTTTTATCTTTTAATTCATTTTAATGGGTTTTAAGAAATTCATATTCATGTCTTGCTAGATTTTTATGTAACTAGGGTTTATGGCGGAAACTACTTGGGGTACTAGGCTATTTGATTTGAATAATTGAGCAAAGACCATTATGATTTGAATAGATTGATTTTCAAATATTGTTTATTGATTTATTGGAAAAATGAGTTGTTGCTCCACCGGTTTAGTAATAACCTTTGTGCATAATTGGATAGTTTTACAAATAGATTTGGTCTCGTTATTTGATAGTTCATGCTTGGGTTGAATCCTTTGATGGGTTATACTTAGAAGAGGCAAATACAATTTGTGAATCAATAATTTAGTTTCGTATAATTTTCTCGCTAACACAATTTGATGGTGCTTGCTTGGGTTTAGTCTTTTAATGTGCCATGCTTAGGGTGTCCCAGTGATATTTGCGATTCTAATACATATAATAGGTGGTGTCAATAGAACGAACCATAAACATATGTTGGCAATCATGTTTCATTTCAGTAATTAAATAGAGATAGTAGTGGATACCATGAAACCCTGGTTACAGACTTTTCCATTGGTCTCATTTTATTAGTTTAATTTTATTATTTCATTCTCATTATAAAAATTCAAAAACATTATTGTTGGTTACTCTTATTAGAGATATTGATTAGAGTATTTCCACTGCTCTTCGTGGTAACGACCCGTACTTGTCGTTGTCTGCATTGTAGACACCGTGCGATTGCGGTTATTTTATATAGGCAATCTCGAAAGCCTATCAATTTTTGGCGTCGTTGTCGGGGAGCGGTTGTGGAATATTGTACTTGGTATTTTGTACATTTTTTTTTTGTACATAGCTTATTTTTGCTTTTATTTTTATATTTTATTTTAGTTCTTTTTACGTAGCTTATTTGATTTTTCATAGGTACCTTAGTATGAAGAGCGGAGATTGGAGTCAACAACTGGCCTAAAGTAAGTACTTGATATTCTCGCAAATCTTTTGCAAGGTGAGTTATTGAGAATTACTTTGTATAATGGTTTCCAGCGAGTTGACTTCTTTTATAGCTTTTTGGAATCTTACCAAAAGAGCTGAGACAGATGAGTCATTTGATATTTCACCTGAGGCATTGATTATCCTATTTCCCAAACTTAATGCTCATAGGAATTGAATTTAATTAGCGCAAGGCGTTAGGTTATTCTTTAGGTAGAATTCACATACGCAGCTCTAATGTGTGTGTTAGTGAACTTAGGAAATTATTGGATTATCTTGCTCTTTTGATATTCTAGGCTTTTGATAAAAAAGAGATTAAATTGTAATTCTAATCATTGCAAACACTTGTTTAAGATTGAAGATGAATTCCTTGACCAATATCTTTCTCTCATTGATTACTTTCTCCAATTTACTTTGCCTTTTAATTTACTTTTATTACTTGCATTAAAATCAGAAATCCCCCCAACTTGGTTACTTAGGAAATTGAAAACATAATAACTACAATTGCCTCTCTGTGGAAACGAACTTTTTCTTATCATATACTTTAGGAAAGTGAAATTATTTTTGACGCATACGACAACGATCAAAGCCTGGCACCGTTGTCGGGGAGGCATTCGGCTAGTTATTAAGTTTTTAGTTTCTTTTTATTATTTCTGCTTGCATATTTGCTTTTCGTTTCTTGTCTTGTTTCTCACGTGATTGCGAGAATTATTTTCAGGTACCTAATCCCTGGCTTCTAAAGATTGGAATTATCCAAGGTACGGGATAGCTGCTCGAAAATGCACAATACTCCAACCAAGGCAAGGCATAACGGAAGAATGAGACTTGGAAGTAGAACACGAATCTCTTCAGCAAGAAGAAGAAGTTCTAGAACAAGAGGGAACCACCTTTTCAAGAAGAAGAAGAAGCAATGGGTGATGCAAATCGTACACTCAAGGACTTGGCTTCTCATAAGCTGGATAAACAACATGGGTGTATTCAAACAAACTCTACTTTCGAGATTAAGCCGGGGTTGCTTAGATAATTACCAAAGTTCCATGTCATGGTGAATGAAGACCCAAACAAGCATCTTATGGACTTACACACCATTATCACGGCCATGCTCCCAGCCGATATAGAAGCGGATGATGCAATGTTGAAAGTTTTTCGATTCTCTTTGGCGGATAGTGCTAAGGATTGGTTGTATTATTTGCCTCCCGGAAGTGTCACAACTTGGAATGGGTTGAAGAAACTCTTTTTAGAGAGATATTTTCCTGCATCAAAGGCTACTCAAATTCGCAAGGAGATTTGTGGGATGAAGCAAAATGTAGGAGAATCTTTCTATGAATGTTGGGAACGATACAAGAGATTGGTGGCAAGCTGCCCTCACCAGCAATTCAGCGACACTATGATTATCCAATACTTCTATGAAGGACTCCAATCAAGTGATAGGAATCTTCTTGACGCTGAGGGTGGTGATACACTAGTGAGCAAGACGGTGGCACAAGCTAGAGAGTTGATTGAAAACATGGCATCAAACTCCCAACAATTATTGAGTCGTGGTTCGGATGTGCTTCTTAGGAGAGTAAATGAAGTGAGCGAGGTCGAGGAACTTCGTCAACAAATTGGTAACATAATAGCAATGCTACAACAAGTTTCAGCTGCGGTGATACCAAGTTCTCATCAAGGGTATGAAGAAGCCAATAAACAAGCTAACGTGATCTTTCCAAATCAGCAAATACGGTATGATCCATATTCAAACACTTGCAGTCTGGGATGGAGAGATCACCCCAATTTTAGATATGCGAACAAGCAAGGAGTGGTTCAACAACCTACTTTCAACCGTTCGAGTGGATTTAAACCACAACAACACCAAAACCATCTCCTGCAACAGTTCACTTCATCTCAGAAACAAAATAAATAATCAAAGCAAATAAAGTTATATTGTAATCAATAGAGAGAGATATGATTGAGGAATCCTTCTTCTTATATAAACCGCCAATGATTTAATATATTCATCTATTCGTCATTAATCATAGATTATCACCAACCGTAGAATAACAGGTACGCTTAGCTATTCCCAAAATTCCTTATATCACTGGATAACAGGTACGCTTAGTTACCAGATTCTATTCGTATGAATCACCTTGAGGTACGCTTACAAGATGTAATTCACCGAATGCTTTAGGGTTTGTGAATTTAGGTTTGATCCTAGTAG
Source organism: Papaver bracteatum (assembly GCA_023529315.1). Lineage (NCBI taxonomy): Eukaryota > Viridiplantae > Streptophyta > Magnoliopsida > Ranunculales > Papaveraceae > Papaver > Papaver bracteatum. The sequence goes on along the minus strand of JAJJWX010002058.1, from coordinate 5,391,107 downwards.
TTAGACTCAATACGCTCGATCTACTTGCTAGGGTTGTGTTTACACGCGATTGCTTTACGGAATCCCTCTGCAAGGCTTCACGTTCTCTACTTGTGTAAGGAATTATTCAACAATTACGGATATCCTAACCCTTACTAGCAATAGATTAGATTAACAAATATATTTAGTTGGCCACCTAAACAATCTATCAATCAATCATAAGTATTTTAATAGTAAACACAAACGATAATCATATGAAAAAATCAAAATAGATTCATATTTTAAATCAAATCAAGTTTACAACTTAGAATTCATCCTCAATCAATAGGTGTTTAGCTACTCATGGATGTAGAAACATCCATAATATACATATGGGAAAAGTAAAGAGATAACGTTACGATTGATAATCCCTTCGTGTGATGTTTCTCCTCTCCAAAGCTTACAATTTCGTGACCTAAAGATGTGTTCTGTATTACATAACCTAATACCTTTTTATAGGTTTACATTACTTGGTCTTCACGTATTTATTTAGGTTTAAAAAACCAACCTAAAATAATGAAATAACATTTCCAAACATGCCCTTAAGCCTTCCAAAGAGTTTATACACGTTTCCCCTTTGATAAGTTCACGAACCCAGTCCACAAACTTCAAAATCTAACAGAAATTTTCGGAATTAAGTCTGCGAACCCCGTCCGCAAACCCAGTTCGCGAACTACACTATCTTCGGTTTTCAATAAAACTGTTTAAAAAAAAGAATTGTGTTGCAATTAGCCGATTGCTCTAATGTATACCCAATGGGTATTGTTGAGGATTTTCTTGTGCAGGTTAATCAACTAGTATTTCCAGCAGATTTTTGTGTCTTAGAGATGGATGAAGGTTCACCGGACTCGTTTCTTCCACTGCTACTTGGGCGTCCCTTCATGAAAACGGCTAAAACCATTATTGATGTTGACAAGGGATAGCTGACTATGGAGTTTGATGGAGAAATAATATGTTTCAACATTTTCGAGACGATGAGATATCCTAGTGATGTCCACTCTTGTTTCTCTATTGATGTGATTGACACATTAACAAATGTTTGAGTTGAATGGCGCTGATACTTTGGAAACCGTGCTCACTACACATATTGATGATGGTTTGGAGTACGGTGATGAGATTAAGGAAACCATTGGTTCTCTTGACTCATTACCGGAAAAATCTGCACTTAAGAATATTTCATATGCTTCTTTACCTTGCAATAATGAAAAACTTGTGCCTTCTATTGTTAAATCTCCAAAGTTATAACTGAAACCTCTTCCAAGTCACTTAAAGTACTTGTACTTGGGTGATAATGAAGAGTTACCTGTGATTGTTTCTAACGATCCTAGTGAATTACAGGATCAAAAACTTCTAAGGGTGCTAAGGAAGTACAAGACGGCCATAGGATGGACAATCACCGATATCAAGGGTATAAGCCCCGCTGTTTGTATGCATAAAATCCGTTTGGAGGACGATACAAAGCCTACAAGGGAAGCGCAATGTCGTTTGAACCCTCCCATGATGGAAGTTGTGAAAAAGGAGATACTCAAGATTTTGGACGTGGGTGTTATTTACCCCATATCCGATAGTAAGTGGGTAAGCTCGGTACAAGTAGTACCTAAGAAATCAGGTGTGACGGTGGTGGAGAATGATAAGAACGAACTTGTCCCAACTCGTGTGAAAACCGGTTGGAGGGTTTGTATTGATTACAGGAAATTGAATGCCACCACTAGAAAAGATCACTTTCCTTTACCATTTATTGATCAAATCATTGAACGTTTAGCTGGACACTCTTACTATTGTTTCCTTGATGGTTATTCAGGTTACAATCAGATTGTGATAGCACCGGAGGATCAAGAGAAAACCACTTTCACTTATCCTTTCGGTACTTTTTCTTATAGAAGGATGCCTTTTGGATTATGCAATGCTCCACCTACCTTTCAAAGGTGTATGGTAAGTATCTTTTCAGAATATATTGAAAACATAATCGAAGTGTTCATGGATGACTTTAGTGTCTTTGGTGATTCATTTGACCTTTGTTTGAACAATTTGTAATTAATCCTTGAATGATGTGTTGAAACAAACCTTGTGCTGAATTGGGAGAAGTGTCATTTCATGGTAACTCATGGCATAGTTTTAGGCCATATAATATCTTTTTGAGGCTTGGAAGTTGATAAATCTATGATAAACCTTATTCGTGCTCTAAACCCTCCCACTAAGGTGAGGGATACGTTCTTTTCTTGGTCATGCAGGTTTTTATCGTAGATTCATCAAGGATTTTTCCAAGATAGCATCACCACTTTGCAACTTATTGCAAAAATATGTGGTTTTTAACTTTGATGAAAAGTGTGTGGCGGCATTCAATCATTTGAAAGAACTTTTGATTTCTGCCCCTATCATTAAACCACCGGATTGGATCAAGCCTTTTGAGCTCATGTGTGATGCTAGTGAGCATGTGGGGAAGATACCTCATGTTATTTATTATGCTTCTAGAACGTTAAATGAGGCCCAGCAAAACTACACAACCACTGAAAAAGAGTTGTTAGCTATTGTATTTGCTTTGAAAAAGTTTTACTCTTATCTAATTGGTACAAAAGTTGTTGTTTTTTTTATCATGCAGCGCTTAGGTACTTGCTAATGAAGAAATAAGCGAAACCAAGGCTCATACGATGGATTTTACTCTTGCAAGAGTTTGATATTGAGATCAAAGACAAGAAAGGAATTGAGAACACCGTTGCGGATCACTTGAGCTGTCTTGTTGTGGATAAGGAAGCTATCCCATTGCGTGAAAGTTTCTCGGATGAGCAACTATTCTCAACTGCCTTTGGAGAACCATGGTATGTTGATATTGTTAATTACTTAGTTTCTAAACAAAACCCAAAGAAATTGTCTCGTGCTGAGAGAGACAAACTTAAGAATCTAGGAAACCAATACATATGGGATGATCCATACTTATGGAAACATTGTAGTGACCAAGTAATACGATGGTGTGTTCCCGAATCGGAATTTATCTCTATCTTGTATTTTTGTCACTCATATGCTTGCGGAGGACACTTTGGGAGCAAAAACACCGCTCTCAAGGTACTAGAATGTGGTTTCTATTGGCCAACTTTGTTTAAGGATGCACATGCATTTTATACCACATGTGATAGGTGCCAAAGAACAGGCAATCTAGGTGCTCGAAATCAAATGCCACAAACTATTGTTCAATTTATTGAGGTTTTTGATGTATGGGGAATTGATTTTATGGGCGCTTTTGTCAATTCTAGTGGAAATTATTATATCTTGCTTGTTGTTGATTATGTCTCAAAATGGGTGGAAGCTAAGGCCACCCCAACTAATGATTCTAAAGTTGTTTCAGATTTTGTGCAAGCAAATATATTTGCAAGGTTTGGAATTCCAAAGGCTATAATTAGCGATGGTGGTTCACACTTCAAAAACAGGTTCTTGCAAACCTTGTTAAGGAAGTACAATATGTCACATAGGATTGCAACACCTTACCATCCACAAAAAAATGGACAAGCCGAGGTTTCCAACCAAGAGGTGAAATCCATTATCGAGAAGACGGTGAATCCAACAAGGAAATATTGGAGTTTGAGACTCAATGATGCTTTGTGGGCGTATTGAACCGCATACAAGACACCTATTGCGATGTCTCCCTTTAGGATTGTTTACGGTAAACCTTGTCACTTACTCGTTGAAATGGAGCATAAGGCATTTTGGGCTATTAAGAAATGCAATATGGAGTTAGATGGTGCTGGAAAGCAAAGGAAGTTGCAACTCCAAGAGTTAGAAGAGATTCGGATTGATGCATTTGAAAGCTCACGGATTTACAAGGAAAAGACGAAAGCATTTCATGATAATATGATCACAAAGAAACAATTTTTCATTGGGCAGAAAGTGATTTTGTTTAATTCTCGCTTGCAATTATTTCCGGGTAAATTAAGGTCACGTTGGATTGGACCTTTTATTGTGACTAATGTGTTTTCTCATGGTGCAGTGGAAATTCGTAGTTTAGCTACAGGAAATGAACTTAAAGTAAATGGGCACCGGTTGAAACCATATTATGAGAACTTCTCTTCGGATGTCATGGAAGGAGTTAACCTTGTGGAAGTGCTCCCTCTGGAGGAGTCTTAGCAAACAAGGAGAAAGTCGGGCTACGACTTTAAACCAAGCGCTAAGTGGGAGGCAACCCACCGGTTTTGTATCTTTATCTTTATCTTTTTATTTTTAAGCATTTTATCTTTATTTTCTTGTTTTTGCATATCATTTGCGGAATTTCCCACCTTGAACTTTACTTTGAATGACTAAATTTTACATTGAGGACAATGTAAAGTTTAAGTGCGGGGGAGCATTTATATGTTTGTATAGTTAGTTAGTTTGATAACTTTAAAATAAAAATAAAATAGAAACCTAGAAAAAGAAAACAATTTCTTTATAAACTCCGAAATCTAGAAACTTGTGCCTTTAGGATGACACTACCAATATTAGTGGATGGAACCATCTTGATTGCAGGAGTTGAGGAATCCATTAACTAAAAGGATGGACATATCTCATAAATTACAAATAACAGGATAGTTGTTACCATATCTCGGAATATCACCATATCACGTTCTATTTTTCTTTTTCCATATTTATCTATTGTTATCTAAGTGATTTAGTGGGTCACTAAACATCGAATTGTTATTACTGCTAGGATGAAATAGAGTGATTGAGTTGCTAAAAAAAAAAAAGAAGAAGAAGAAGGAGACCGACCAATTAGACCAAACGGAATAAAAATGACACTTGGATAGCAATATGTGTGTGTTCTCCCTGTCTCCGTCGCCTAAACATGCGTAGAACGCATGATCCAAGGGAATTACCATCTAATCTGCTGACAAGAAGCATGCGCTTGGATCCAAAAGATCTAATCATGCTATCTTTAAAAAAAAATGAAAAAGAAGTGAAAAAAATTTATTATTATTTAATAAAGTCGACTCCTGGTTCCCTTGTATATGCCATTTGAGTTGATGTAAAATTAATATTGTTGACCACTGGTTCCCTTGTATATTCCAGTATGTTCACAATAGAATTCAGACCAGTATCTCAATCCAATAGGATGCATATGTTCATCTTGGCGGTGACCTTCAGACGGATATGGGAAACACCGATCACTTGTTAAAATTCGCAAACATCTACCTCTATATCCATCTTCTTAATCTTTTCATTGTGATTGTGGTTAGTTAGATTCCGAGTATTGTGGTTTGTTCGACTATCTAATTAGAACTTTGTTTACTTATATATGAATTGAATTTGCATCAAGGTACCTCCTCCTGTAGTCACTTTGGATTCGTTCATAGACTTTTCACAGTTAGCTGGAATTTGGAGTAAAAGGTTTTGTAGGTACACCTATAATAAACCTGCATGAGACTATAACTCGTCCACTAGGGACACCTAGGGGTTCAGAGGCTTGTTATTTATGCTAAGAGTAACCGTAGCCTCGACGAGATGGAGTTGTATGTATGTTTTATAATTATTTTGTTTTATTTGATCGAGGACTAGCAAAGTCTAAGTGTGGGGGAATTTGATAGGTGTCTAAAACACCTTGATATTTATTTATAGTTTATGCTTTCTTTGCGAGTTTTCTTGTAAAATATGTATCTTATGTTTGTTTTTGAGTGTTTAGGTACTTTGGAACAAAGGAAGAAGAAACATCGCGAAAGTCTCATCTCAAGTGCAAATGTTGTTGGAGGCGGATTATTTCTCATTTGTGCTTTTATTTCTTCATCTCTGTCTGAAAATTATGTCGGCTTTAGTGATGCAAATTTTGTCTGAAAAGCATGACAACTTTAGTGATGAAGAGACATTGAAGGGAAGAAGTGAACTTGTGAAGTAAAAGATGGTATTGTTGGTGGAAGAATGCGAGAAAAGCAAAAGAGTCATTCACAGGCGAGCGATGTTTGGAACCAGCTAAGGTTGTGCAGTGAAGGAGCAGGAGAATGAACTGTCACTTTCTCAGAACTGACGGTTGAGTCGAACAGGAATTAGGCTGTTGGTTCTCTGTAACCAACAAGCCATATATGGAATGGTTTGCCATTAACCGGTGGTGCATGGTACCAATATCAACTTTAGTCATTATCGAGACCTAAAATTGAGAGAAAATTATTTCTCTAATCATTTATTTCTCCTTATCTGTCTATGTGTATGGCGGCACCTAAAATTCAAAGAAAACAAAAGAGAGATTTAGAGATTGATGGAGAAATTGAAGAAATTATCTGCTGGTGCTGGTAATGCTATAAGACGATGGGGGTTAGAGTCTGTGGCTGTTATTATCAACGGTGAAGCCCTATTTCATGACATGATGCTATGTTGATCGAGAATTAGAAGTTAGGGTTCAATTGGAGAGGAGGAAGAAGACTTCTGTTGTTGTTGATATTCATGGGATCGATTGAAATTCAAAAGGAACTCAGAGAATGAAATTTCTGGCAGAGATTTGAAGTTGTTACTGAGAAGACAGAGTTGAAAGAAATGGTTAGATTAATTGAATAACTGGATATTGTTGTGTTAATGAAGTTAGGGTTGGTCATCACATTCAAACTCGAGGAGAAATTAGGGGAAGATTTGTGTTGAATGGTTCTTAAATATGGAAATTAGGGTATGATAAGCAACTGGTGTTTGAATGAACTGTGATGGTGCTTCCATGGTCGATTTTCACTGAATAGAAGGGAAATAACAAGCTAGTGCGAGTCAGTAAAGGATAACATTGAATGGGTTTGGTCGAGTTTGTTGTTGGAGGTATTACAAAGAAGTGAGGGTTTCAGAGGAGATGAATCTGGTGGAATTATATGAAGCATTATTTGAATCTATGATGAAATTGAATAATGGAAGGTCTGAATAAATGGGGATTTTGCACCTGTTACAGTCAAGATTATGAGGTGAATGAAAGTGTAGATGCAACTGGTGGTATTTGACTGAAGTTGTAGTGGTGGAAGAGTTTGTGTGTATGGATCGAAGCTGAATTGCAGGTTAAATTGAAGTTCAACTGCGGTTTTGGTGGAATGTACTAGTGGCATTTGAGCAGAAATTGAAGCTGAGATGGTTGTATTTGTTGAAGTTCAAGCTAGTTATGGAGATAAATGTGTGATCAAATAGCCAGGTAAATGAATATGATGTGCAGGGATTAAAGTTGAAATAGACGAATGCTAGATGTTGATATGATTGTTGGTAATGAATGAATACTGGAATGCTTGCATAAATAGAAGATGAATGGGATGTAAACAGTAGGTGCAATGGCTAAGTTCTGGAGATTGCAATTGAGCATGAGAGCAACAAGTGCTTGAAGATATCAGCTACTGTGGTGTTTCCAAAGATAACAAGGTGATATTACTACATGTGGTACAGGTGGTGTTTGCAAAATAAAAGGTTGTTTGTTATGGAAATATGGATACTGGGAGCTGCAAGAGAGAGTTGCAGCAATTAGAGTGAAGCAGATAAGTGAAAATACAAGGAATTGTAGGTTATGGAGTTGGATATGTGGTGGATTCATAGAATGAATTGTAGCTAAAATTCTGGCAGTGAAGGGGGTACTGTAGGTGGAACTGGTGATACTGAGAATTGTAGAGTGAGCTGCAGAATGGTTGTGTTGGTGAATTCTATTGGAGTTGAACAGCAGTCCAAGGAGATGCTTTGCAGGGTTGGAAGTTTACAAGGAACAGAGGTGTTGCTGAAATTAAGGCTGGAGCTGTTGCAGTATGACAATGGAGCTGGATTAGGCGAGAAGTGAAGATATGGAAAGAGTTAACTGATAGACATAATGGCTGGCAGTGAAGCACAATGATGGTGCAACACAACACAATGCCTTCTGGCATTACTGAGTCGTGTCACCTGACTCGGTGCAGCACAACACAAGCACATTGATGGTTCATCAAGCGATAACCCAAATATAAGTACCATGATATGATTATAGTTTGTAGTGATATACTCTTATAATCATATGTAGAGTTTGACCATTGTCTGAATTGTCATGCGCAATGTATGACAATTGCATTGATTAGCCTATTTCCCAAACTTAATGCTCCTAGGAATTGAACTTAATTAGCGCAAGGCGATAGGTTATTCTTTAGGTATAATTCACATACGCATCTCTAATGTGTGTGTTGGTGAACTTAGGAAATTATTGGATTATCTTGCTCTCTTGATATTCTAGGCTTTTGATAAAAAAGAGATTAAATTCTAATTCTAATTATTGCAAGCACTTGTTTAAGATTGAAGATGAATTCCTTGACCAATATCTTTCTCTCATTGATTACTTTCTCCAATTTACTTTGCCTTTTAATTTACTTTTATTACTTGCATTAAAATCAGAAATCCTCCCAACTTGGTTACTTAGGAAGTTGAAAACATAATAACTACAATTGCCTCTCTGTGGAAACGAACTCTTTCTTATCATATACTTTAGGAAAGTGAAATTATTTTTGACGTATACGACAGCGATCAAAATCTCAACCCAATTATTACAATTATACTCGTACGATAGAAACAACAAGATAAGATCACACAACTACAAGAAAAGTAGTATCGGTCTGGCTTCACAATCCCAATGAAGTCTTTAAGTCGTTAACTTGGTTTAGAAGAAGAAACCAAAGGTTAAAGGATAATCGACTCTATCTTAGCACAACTAGTATCACACAGAATGTGTGGGGATTAGGTTTCCCAGTTTCTAGAGTTCTCCCTTATATAGTATTTCAAATCAGGCTTTTCAATCAATGTTAGCTTAGTAACAAAGCATTCAATATTCACCGTTAGATGAAAACCTGATTAGATTCAAGATAATATTTATCAACCGTTAGATCAAAAACATAGCTTGTTATACACACATTACCGTTAGATCAAAAACATAGCTTGTTATACACACATGAAATGCACGTTTGTAGGCTTGTGTAACCGTGCCCAAACTTGTACATTAGTTGGTTCAACAATAGTTAATCAAATGGTTAGCCATATGATAACTTTCATATCAACCATATTCTTCTTCTCCATAAATAGTTCAAATGAACTAGTTAGAGAGTTGTTCAATTGCAAGGAAATCTCATGTACTACACAAGACATAACCTACTCAAGTTCGCGAACCACGGTTCGCAGCACTCCCTTAAAATTAAGGTTTATCTCAAATTCAATATTCATCGTTAGATGGAGTTCACAAACTCATAATTTTCCAGAAATTCTCGGGTTCGAGAAAATGATTTGATTAACTTCTTCATGAACTATATAGCCACGTTTTGGAATTGCATTCCTTAGTTTATAAAGATAAGTTCACAAACATGGACCTACTGAGTTCGCGTACTTAGCTCACGCACTTCTCCGGTTCTCTTGATCAACAAAGTTCGCAAACTTTGGTTCAAGGAATAAGGACTTATACATATATGTGTTTCCACAACAATACTTATATCCTCCGAAGGTTATATAGTCTAAACTCTCATTTCAATCATTGAAACATTCGAGAGGACGGATTCACAAACCATTTTTCGTTATCTTTCATATTGAAACTTAACATGACTTGGTAAAGATGAACTCATTCTTTACAAACATATTTCCATTTTATACCACCAAATACCACATGTGTATAATCTTAGTCTTTATAGTAATATGACTTTTGTCTCAAGATATGAGATAGAGTTTTTTGAGTGATAGATAAGTTCAAGTCTCCACATACCTTTTAGTGATTGAAACCTTCATTATGTATGATGATTGCATGACTTTACACTTTCTATCCTAGTCCGAGACCTTAGCTAAAAATGAAGACTAAAGATGAACTTGAGGAGTATTCCTTCATCAAAACAATCAACCGCTTAAAAACGCTCTTGTATGATGATTGCCATGGAGTTCTTGAGCTCAACTGTTATATTGACAAACATGTTGTCATTCACAAACCATTTTTCGTCAGAGCAATTTTCAAAGTGATTGAAACTTAACATGACTTTCGTCACTAGGTAAAGATGAACTTGGCTAAAGCGAAAGCTTTACCAACACATATTTCGAGAAATAGATAGGTGGGGTAAACTTGGATCTAAATACCAAATGCGTATAATCTTAGTCTATACAGCAAAACGACTTTTGTCTCAAGATAGGAGATAAATAGACTTTTGAGTGATAGATAATTTCAAGTCTCCACATACCTTTTAGTCGATGAAGATCCACCAGTTGAGTATTCCTTCGTCTTGTATGATGATTGCCATGGAGTTCTTGAGCTCAACTATACTTTCTATCCTAGTCCGACACCTTAGCTATAATAGACTAGAAATCAAGGCTTATAGGTTTGATCACTAACATTGACAAACATGCTTGAGATAGCAATACATGCGAGTTCGACCGAGAAATACTCTAATAGTGAAATTATGTGTACCAAGTACACATACCGATATGCATACTTGCATAAGGTATAGGTCCGGGAATTCTGCTGGGTTTTGGAAGTGTACTAAGGTATGCGTACCCGTTTGCATAATGGCGTGCCCAAACTCAGACCGGCTACTTAAGTATGCATACCCATTTGCATACTTGAGTGGTTAAAGTTCTAGAATCGGATTGTTCATGAACTAATACATTTATATATTAAGGAATGCATTCTTTGCAAACTGTGGTTATAATGTTCATGGTTTGATTTGAGTGAATCAAACCGATTTTGCTTCAACCGTGTTCTTGTATACTTCCTATGAGAATATAGTAATTGAGCAATTCTTTAACTAGTTTTATTTGAGTCATTTGAACTAGTATGGTTAAGATGAATAAGGTTGATATTAGAGTGTTCATATAGCTAACTTTGGTTAACTACTGTTTAGCCAACATGGTTACATAAACCTAAATGAGGGTACATTTCATTTTTATATAACAACCTAAGTTCTATTTAATGGTTGAAAGATATTAGCTTGTATCTAATTAGGTTTTCATCTAATGGTAAATATTGAATGCTTTGTTACCAAGGTAACTTAGATTGGAAACCATGATTTGAAAACTATGTAAAGGAGAACTCTAGCAACTGGGAAACCTGAACCCCACACCTCCTGTATGATACTAGTTGTATAATCTAGAGTCGATTCACCTTTAGCCTTAGGTTTTTCACGAAACCCTGTAGGTTATCGACTTAAAGACTTCATTGGGATTGTGAAGCCATACCCAACTATTTTCTCTGTGGTTGCGTGATCAAATCTTGTTGTTTCTATCATATTGAGTACTATCTTCTCTAAGATTGGCTCGAGATTTATTCTCCGATAGACAAGATAAAAAGTAGTCACAAACATCTTCATATCATCGTTTGTGATTCCACAATATCCTGTTTCGCTACCATACGATTAAGATTATTATAAGGTGGTTGATAATACTAGGTTTTTCTTCGGGAATATAAGTCCGGTTTATCAATTGGTTCATGTGCGCCTTGATTTATCAAAATATAGAACAAAACTCGTAGGTATTTCTGTGGGAGACATATTTATCTATTCCAATAGAATTTTCTGTGTGAGACTGATTTGTTTATCAAGTCTTCGATTTTGGGTGGTAGCAATTCTTGGTTGTGGGTGAGATAAGCTAAGGAAATCAAGTGCATAGTATCCTGCTGGTATCAGAGACGTAAGTAGCACAACTGTACCTTGAATCATTGTGATATTGATTAGGTTTCAACTACAGTCCAGTCTGAAGTTCATTGGTAGTAGCTAGTGTCTGTAGCGGCTTAATACAGTGTGGTGTTCAAATCTGGACTAGGTCCCGGGGTTTTTCTGCGTTTGTGGTCTCCTCATTGACAATATTTCTAATATCTATGTTATTTATTTTCTGCATTATATTTTGTTATATAATTGAAATATCACAGGTTGTGCGTTGAATCGATCAATTAGGAAATCCAACCTTTGGTTGTTGTTTAAAATTGAATGATCCTTGAACATTGGTATTTGGTGTCGTTCAAGTTACTTCTCTTATATTCGATCAGTCTCGCAAATTCCTATTTGCTGATTGCATATTGAATTGAGATATTGAGATATAAACTCTCTGATTTACTTTTATGTAGATTGAGTTTGACTGTCTAGTTGATTCTCTTGAAAGTATATTGGAATTTGTCTATTCATATTGCCAAACGAAATATTGGGTGTGGTTGTTGTACCCCGGTGTTTTCAAGTTCTTCTATAAGGATTTTATTCCTTATTTTTGAATGCTCCAACGATTGAGTAAGAAATTCACACTCTGAAGTTTGCTGATATACTTTGTTGCACAAGGCCAATTTTTTTTCAAAATAATCAGCTAGATTATTTTGAAGATCGAGTGTTTCTCGCTTTACTTCACGGATTCTTATATTCAATTGAACGATAAGTTCTAGGACATAATCTAGGCTATCAATGGTTTTTCCTTCTTCTGCATAATTTTCAACAAGTTTGAAGAATCTTTCTAACATTTTACGAAATGCAGAACTTGGGCAGACTAGTGAATCAAATCTTTTTTCTCTTTTAGAAACAAAATATTTTTCACCAGTGTTTGGAGTCGGATCCAAAACGTGTTCCTTTAGTTTTGAATTCATTCTTTTCTGATCAGGATCCTGATTCTCAATCATGTTATCAGTCTTATAATTTCTTCTTGATTTTCGAAAAGACTTTATCTCTATTGACCTTTCCCGAGACCTTATTCTCAGTATCTTGATGTACGTTAACTGAGCTCTTTATAAGTTTAGATTTGTTTTTCTTATTTTGACTCATATCTTATATGTTGGATCGCACCAAATACAGATTGTTAGATCTTTTTCGTGTTTGCATGCTCTGATACCAATTGAAAAGATGAGGGTACCCAAATACACCACAATCTTTAAATTATCCACCTATAACTCCTGTTATCGAAAGTGATTGTCTATGGACCAAGTCATGACAATATGACAAATCGGTATTCACACTTTGTGTGATCGTCTATGGATATGAGATCGAGATAATACAACAATCAAAGTGTGATTACTTGATAATAGTTTCGGACTTAACCAAACTCTATAGGATCACTATCAACTAATACAGAGTTAACATTTGTGTATTTTATTTTTAATTATAATTGCGGAAATTGAAAAGTAAAATACACAACAAGATTTTGTTAACAAGGAAACCTCAAATGCAGAAAAATCCCGGGACCTAGTCCAAAATTGAATACTCTCAGAATTAATCCATTACACAAAATCTAACAAACTTCGTATAGTTGAAACCAAGTAACTAAACCTATAGTTCACCTAGTTTCTTCAGTATCCCTGCACTTCCGACATTCAATAAGTGCACGTTCTGGAAGAATTCCTTTGGATTGTATTCCAAACAGTAAAGGAACAACAAATTTGTTTGGTAACAACTCTCTTGATTCTTTCAGATGAAGATATCTCAAGTCATATGCAAAGGCTCTTATGTTTAACCAGTAAACTCCTTTTCCTGGTCAGATCAATCTATCCAACAACTACCAAAGTAGCAGAGTTTAGATTTGCAATCAATCTATATAGAATCAAACAAGAAATTATAAGGTGATGTCGTTCTTGCACAACTAATCAATAAAAAAATCTGATTCTAATTGGATCCCAGCCTATCAAGGTTTGTGCACACACAAAGATATAGAAACTATCATAACCAAAGTAAGGGCTACCATCTTCAGAGTGCCCCTAATCCTTTCGTAGGGTGCCGTTAGTACTTAATCTAATTATTTTTACTTTTACCGTTGGTAACGGTTGTTTACCAGGTGCATGTGTTAGACGCGTGTGCCAATGATCTTATCTTCTGAAACTCATTGTAGTTGGTCACTTTTTATGAAAATTATTGAATCTGAACTTATTTTCTCTCTGAGTTGTGTTCTTGAGACCAAATTGTAGTGTAGATCACTACAATTGGCATCAGATCCATCGATCTGAAGACCTGATACCATGGTGAATCAAAAGGACTTTGAAGATCTTAATAAAAAGGTTACTGCACTCATAAAAAATCAAGGGGAATCACAAGATCGAACAAAAGCTGCGATCAAGAGATTGGAAGATGCTCAAGTGAAGAGCTCTGCAGATATAGCTCAGTTGGTTAAAACCATGAGTGGTATGGAAGCCATCATCACACATGAGGTAGATAAATCTATGAAGAAGACTGGATCGAAAACAGATTCTGGATCGAATTCCAACCACATATCCCATATAGGAGGTAGTCACTCTACTTTCTCAAATCAATTTTCACAGCATCATAAACCTAAGGTTGATTTTCCCCGATTTGGAGGAGTTAACCCTAGATCGTGGATTCGAAAATGTAAAAAGTACTTCCAACTTCACTCCATGGATGAAGAACAGAAGGTACTTATGGCTTCTTTATACTTAGAAGAAAAAACGGATGTATGGTTCCAAGATTATCAGGAAGGGAAAGAAGTAATAACTTGGGAAGAGTTCGTTTTAGACATCACTGGCCGATTTCAGGAGTTGGGTCATGACAACATTGTAGGAGAGTTCAATAAATTGAGCCAAACTGGAACAGTGCTTGAGTATCAAGAGGTATTTGAAGAATTAAAAGCCTTAATGATTGCTAAAAACAAACACCTCACTGAAGACTATTTTACTTCTAGTTGGATCAGTGGATTGAATGAAGAGCTGAGGATAGCTGTGCAGATGTTTAGCCCCACTGGATTGAGGCAAGCCATACATTTAGCAAGAATTCAAGAAGCTCTCTTAGAAACCACATCAAGGAAGGTCAAGGCAAACTTCAGATTACCTCCTATACACATTCCTAACAACAACATGGCTACTGTAACTTCTCCAAGGTCAAGTACCCCCTCACCCAAGCAAGGAAATACAACTAGTTCCATATTACCAACCATTAAAAGGCTTAGCTATGCAGAAATGAGGACTAGAAGGGAAAAGGTGTTATGTTATAACTGTGATGAGGTCTTTAGCAAATGTCATAAATGTTTGAAGTAGCAAATATTTATGCTAGCAGCTGATGATGAAGATGCTACACAATCTGGAGAGGAGTCTCCTATGAGCACACCACCAATTCAGGAGCTAGCTGAGGAAGAAGTAGAAATATCACTTCATGCTCTCTCATGTAATACTTCTACTAATACTATCAAGATTAAAGGTAAGTCCAGAAATAGGAAGTCACTCATTATACTTATAGATAGTGGAAGTACTCATAGCTTCATGGACCCTGAAATATTTAGAGTAAGTGGTTGTTGTCTTGAACCAACTAATGCATTTCAAGTAGTTATAGCTGATGGAAACAAATTGGTGAGTACAGCTAAGTGCTCTAGTTTTCCTTGGAGCATGCAAGGCCATGAATTTGAGTTTGATTTGAGGTTGTTGCCCCTTGGTGGTTGTGATATGGTCTTAGGAGTTGATTGGATGAAGACCATAAGCCCTGTGCAATTTTATTTTTCCAAGTTGTCCATTACTTTTAACATGAAAGGTGAATGTATTGAATTAATTGGGATGACAGACTCTACTCCAAGTATCTCTATCATGACAGGTGAAGAATGTGACAAGCTCTTAAAGAATGAGAAGAAGAAACAAGTATTTATGTCTCAATTATATTCACTCACAGCAATTGAGTCTGACACCACTATCCCTGAGAACCTCAAACCTATCCTCAAATCATATGAAACAGTGTTCAAAGAACCTAACACAATACCCCCACACAGAAATCATGATCACCATATCCCTCTTAAACCACTCTCAACCCCTCCCAATCAAAGGCCCTATAGAATCCCCTACATACAAAAAGAGGTGGTGGAAAAACTAGTACAAGAAATGTTGGCAGCTGGAATTATTAAACACAGTCACAGCCCTTTTTCATCTCCAATCTTGCTAGTAAAGAAGAAGGATGGGACTTGGAGATTTTGTGTGGATTATAGGAAAGTGAATGAGATAACTATCAAAGACAAATACCCCATTCCAATTATTGAAGAACTGCTAGATGAGCTCAAGGGATCTAAGGTATTTTCTAAGGTGGATTTGAGAGCTGGTTATCATCAAATTAGAGTAGCAATGTCTGATACACACAAGACTGCTTTCAAAACTCACCAAGGGCATTATGAGTTTCTAGTTATGCCATTTGGATTAACTAATGCTTCAGCAAGCTTTCAAGCCTTGATGAATGAAGTGTTCCAACCTTTTTTGAGGAAGTTCATACTGGTTTTTTTTTATGACATTTTGATCTACAGCCCTGATTTGGAAACTCACCAACAACATCTCAATACCACACTATCTCTTCTCAAGGAACACTCTCTCTATGCTAAATTAAGCAAGTGTTATTTTGGGAAGACACAAATTGAGTATCTGGGACACATAATTAGTGGTGAAGGAGTAGCTTCAGATCCAGAGAAGATCTCTTGTATGAAGAACTGGCCTACACCAAAGACTATCAAGGAATTGAGGGGCTTCTTAGGTCTTACATGGTACTACAGGAAGTTTGTGAAAGGGTATGGGTTCATTTGCAAACCCCTTACTGAGTTGCTTAAAAAGAATGGCTTCACTTGGAATGAGACAACCCAGCTAGCATTTGAACAGCTTAAGCAAGCTATGATAACCACTCCTGTACTTATCCTTCCAGATTTCTCAAAACCATTTGAGTTATGCACTGATGCTTGTGACACTGGGGTAGGAGCTGTCCTGATGCAAAACAAAAGACCAATTTCATTTTTCAGCAAGGGAATGGGCACCAGGTTTCTAGCCTTATCTACATATGAGAAAGAAATGATGGAAGTGGTCATGGTAGTGACCAAATGGAGGACTTATTTGATGGGGAACAAATTTGTCATATATACTGACCATCAAAGTATCAAATATCTACTAGAGCAGAAGATTCACACTTCTCTACAGCAGAAATGGCTATCAAAACTCTTGGGGTACACATATGAGCTGAAATATAAAAAGGGTACTGACAACAAGGTAGCAGATGCCCTATCCAGAGTGATCATGACTTAAGATTCTAATTGTAGTGCCATATCCCAAAGTCAGCCTTCTTGGGTAGAATAAATACAACTCAACTATACAAATGATCAATTGGCAAGTGGTATTATTGCTAAACTACTAATTCAAGCCAATGTAGTAGAAAACTACAGCTACCAGCAAGGAGTGTTGAGATACAAAAACAGAATCTATGTGGGGGTAAATGGGGATCTTAGAGAGAAGATCCTAGAAGCCATTCAGACTTCTGCCATTGGGGGGCATTCAGGAACTCAAGCCAGCTATCAGAGGGCCAAATTATATTTTCATTGGAAGGGTATGAAACAACAAATAATACAATATGTCAAGGAATGTGACATTTGCCAACAACACAAGAGCTTCAACACCCTACCAGCAGGGCTCCTGCAACCACTTCCAATACCAGATTTGGCATGGGAACATATTAGTATGGACTTCATCACAGGGTTACCCAAGTCTGAAGGAAGAACAGTAATCTTGGTGGTGGTGGAAAGGTTTACCAAATACAACCATTTCCTGGCACTCAGTCACCCCTACACTGCCTCATCTGTAGCTAAGGTATTCATTGACTCCATTTTTAAGCTGCATGGATTGCCTAAAACAATAGTTTCTGACAGAGATAGTGTGTTCATGAGTAATTTCTGGCAAGCCTTATTTGCTACGCTAGGAACCACCCTGCATATGAGCATATCATCCTCAGACAGATGGACAGACAGATAGAGTAAATGCATGTCTAGAAACATATCTCAGGTGTATGACTAGTTATAGGCCTTCAAAATGGGTTACATGGCTCTCCTTGTCATAATGGTGGTATAATACTTCTTATCACACTAGTTTAAAGCTGACACCCTTTCAAGCATTGTATGGGTTTGCACCCCCTCAATTTGGTATTCTATCATCCCAAGCTGGAGTCCATGCTACAGTAGAAGATTACTTACAACAAAGGCAGTTGATGATCCAAGTACTAAAGGAGACCTTGGAGATGGCACAACACAGGGTTAAGCAACAGGCTGACAAAAGAAGATCTGAGAGACAATTTGAAGTTGGAGATTGTGTATATTTGAGGCTACAACCATATCGCCAGTCCTCAGTTCAACTGAGAAGGAATTTAAAGCTAGCAGCCAAGTTTTATGGCCCTTACAAGGTGATGGCCAAGGTAGGAGCAGTGGCATACAAATTGGAGCTACCCTCCATCTCCAAGATTCATTCCACCTTTCATGTCTCTCAGCTCAAACCTAAAGTGGGAAGGAGAGTAGTGATCCAGACCAAGTTTCCAACCACTGATACAGCAGGTAACCTCAAGGTAGAACCACTGAAGATTTTGGCAACCAGGGAGATCAAGAAAAACCAACAGGTAATCTCACAGGTCTTGATACAATGGAAGGATATGACTGAAAGTGAAGCTACTTGGGAGGACATGCAATTTATATCTGAGCAGTTTGAAAACTTCATCCTTGAGGACAAGGATGATTAGAAGGGATCGGCATTTGTCATAACCCAAGTAAGGGCTACCATCTTCAGAGTGCCCCTAATCCTTTCGTAGGGTGCCGTTAGTACTTAATCTAATTATTTTTACTTTTACCGTTGGTAACGGTTGTTTACCAGGTGCATGTGTTAGACGCGTGTGCCAATGAGCTTATCTTCTGAAACTCATTGTAGTTGGTCATTTTTTATGAAAATTATTGAATCTGAACTTATTTCCTCTCTGAGTTGTGTTCTTGAGACCAAATTGTAGTGTAGATCACTACAGAAACCAATCAGAGTTCTTCTTTGTCTTCAAATCTTCTTTACTCTTCAATAAACACATGCACAACACCACTTGAATCTCTTGTGATCAATCAGACACATAAAGGAGTATGTTAACAATGTATTATCACAAGACTTATTTAGATCTACAAATAGTTCTAAAGATCTCATCGACACTTCGATCTAGTTTGAGTGAATCTTATATCAGAAGAGAAGATTCTCAAGAATAAACAAACTAGGTGCAATCAAAGTTCAACAAATGTTAGTCAATCAAATCAATCGAAAACTAAAATAAACTGCAATTATCTAGTTTACCACCAAAGGTACTCGTAGAGCTTCTTGATCCCACAAAAGTCTTTAAATGAGCGGTCGTAAGAGATTTCGCCTAATTAGGGTACTTTCCTCTCCAGATAGACGGCTCCACCAGAAACAACAAAAGATGAAGTTTTCCTAGCTCTTATGATAGTTTGCTCGAAATTCAAACTTGGGTATTTATAGACCAAGGATGTTTGGACACTAAGGAATTTCCAAAACCGAATATTCTCAAGATATGCAATAAATGCCCAAAAACGGTATTCATCATTCCTGGAAATGCTTTGTCCAATATTTCCGCAATCTCACTAGAAAATCTCCAATTAGTAAATGCACATTATCAATTTTTATTTTCTAGAGATATGCATTTAATTGTTGGTAATTAAAGCATATAAAATAACTACCTTAATTAAACGATTAATTTATTTCGGTCTGGGATCTCCTTGAGTAATTAAGGAATATCTTTGAACAATAAAAGATAAGAGTTACTAATCATGTTCAAAGTATGTTAACATCTTGAAGTTCAAAGTAATCGGTGCTACCTTATAAAAATAATCAGGTAGGAATCGATATAACCCAATAAAAATAATCAAGTAGCATCGATTACACCAATCACTAGGATCGATCACAAAAGTTACCAGGATAGATCACATCAGTTACCATGATTGGTTACATCAATTACCAAGACTAGTTATACCGATTACCTTATAAAATTAATCGAGTAGTCACCAGTTACTACCTCATAAAAATAATAAGGTAGGATCAGTTACACCTATATATGGTATCTACTTGTGATCGGTCACACCAGTCACTAGGATCGGTTACCCTAATTAAAAGGATCGATTACACAATCTCTTTTGATCGGTCACACCAATTACTAGGATCGGTCACACCAATTACAAATATCGATCATACCATCTCCGGTGATTACTTAGGATCGGTTACGCTAATTAAACAAAACTAGTCATATCAAATCATAAGTCAGTCATTGTAATTAGTTATACCAAGATACATAACAAGTTATGACCGGTTCTACTAACTCACACATATTTGTAATCCAAAGATATGCAATGAATAACAATACCAATAAGCCTAGTGATTTCCCTTTCGATTCATAAAACAAGTTCATGAATGTACTTCCTTTAAACAAATGTAAACATTGTTTCCTAGGAAGAAATCTTCACCTTTACCCATACACATAATCACAATATCATTCATACGATTATGTCGATGTCATATATATACTAAGTTCAAAAGATAAGCGTTATACTTCGTATCCTAATTCCTTAACACTATGATCATGTGATCATGTATCACTACTAGAGTATAATCATTCACAGCTTCGCAGTTATTGTTAGAGCACTACTCGGTCGAACTCGCAAGTGTTTCAATCTCAAGTGTATTTGTCAATGTTGTGTTAAGGGTGTAAACGGATGCAGATATGGCACTATCCGCATCCGAATCCGAAAATACCATATATTATCCGAATTAGATTCGAAATTGGATATAACAATTTTCACTTCGAATTTGTAACCGAAAATTTTATTTTTATTTTTGCACGAGATTAATGTTTATATAATAAAAATTAATTAGAATTGAAATTATTATTTATTATTTTAAATAAAATTTAACAAAATGTCAAAACATAAAGGAAAAAAAAATAGATACGATCTCCCCTTTCATCGGCTTAAAAAATATATATATTCATACATATATTCCGGATACGGATATTTCAGATGTGAATACCTCTATATCCGAATTCGTATCCGATTAGTTAAGTTTTTGGATAAAAAAATCCGGATATCCGAATCCGAAAACTATTTTCGAATAATATTTGATATTTCGAATGTGAATTCGAATGAATACTGGAGTTTTCGGACATCCATTGACACCCTTAGATTGTGTAGTTGAGCATTAGACTTCACGGCGTTCATCAATTGAAGACGAAGAACTACTAAGAAGAGCTTATGGAACTTCATCAACAAAAGGTATATGGAGACTAAAACTCATCTATTACTTGGAAAGTCTATTTATACTCTATCTCCTATATTGATACAAAAGTCGTATTACTATATAGTATTTGATTATGCATAATTGAGATTTCGAGCTAAGTTTAACTCGCTTACATATTTCTCGAAATATGTGTTGGTAAGATTTAGCTTCAACCAAGTTCATCTTATATTCTTGACGAAAGTCAAAAGACGATCATGTGAAAATTGCCGAGTAACATCTTACATGGTTTGTGTGACACAATCATTTGGTGTAGAATTGGAAAGTTTCGTTATGATTATTGCAATAACTTGAAAATTGTTTTGATGCTAATAGTTCGTGAAAACAACTATTGTCATCCTCTAAGAAAGTTTCAATGATTGAAATAAAGTTTATGAAAAGACGAGAGTACCCAAATATACCCCTATCTAAAACTTTTCCACCTTCTCCATGGACTGAGTCGAGAAAATACAAATAATTGGTTCACACTTCGTGTGATCGTCTATGGATAGGAGATCGAGACAATACGACATCAAGATAACTTGCGTGACTGACTATGGATACAAGATCGAGACAATACAACAATGAAGTATGATTACTTGATAATAGGTTCGGACTTAACCAAACACTATAGGATTGCTATCAAGTAATTAGGAATTAACAGTTGTGTATTTTACTTATAATTATAATAAAAATAATTATAATTAGGGAAATATAAAAGTAAAAGACACAACAAGATTTTGTTAACGAGGAAACCGCAAATGCAGAAAAACCCCGAGACCTTGTCCAGAATTGAATACTCTCATAATTAAGCCGCTATAAAAAATCTAAACCAACTTCGTATAGTTGATACCAAGCAACTAAACCTATAGTTCACCTAGTTCCCTCAGTATCCTTGTGCCTCCAACTTGCAATAAGTCACACACTTGGAACAATTCCTTTGGTTCGTATTCCAAATAGTAAAGGAACAACAAATATGTTCGGTAACAACTCTTTTCAAACAACGTGATGTGAGTTTGACAAAAGGCTCTTCCGTTTATCCCAATAAACTCCTTTATCGGGTTCTTAGATCAATATATTCAACAATCACCAAAGTAATTGTTTAGACTATGCAATCAATACTTTGAATCACAAAGAAATGTATTGATGTTGATCTACGCAACTAATCAATCCAATCTATCAAAAGATAAATCGATTATAGTTGGATCCCCATCCGATCAAGTTTTGTGCACACCAAAGATTATGAACTCAAATAAGAAATCTTCTTTGTCTTCAAATCTTCTTAGATCTTCAATAAACACCTGCACACAAACAACTTGAATATCTTGTGATAAAACACACATAGAACGGAATCTGTTAATGATGGATTATCACAAGACGTCTTTAGATCTACATACAATCTAAAGATCTCGGTCGACACTTCGATCTAGTTTGAGTGAATCTTATATCCGAAGAGAAGATTCTCAAGAATAAACAAACTAGGTGCAATCAAAGTTCAACAACCGTTAGTCAATCAAATCAATCGAAAACTAATAATAAACTGCAATTATCTAGTTTCCCACCAACGGTACTCGTAGAGCTTTTCAATCCCAAAAAAGTCTTTAAAATGAGCGGTCGTAAGAAATTTCACCTAATTAGGGTAATTTTATCTCCGAATAGACGGCTCCACCAGTAACAACACAACTAGGTAGTTTTGCTGGCTCTGGGATTAGCTTGCTTGAAATAAAAACTCCAATATTTATAGACCAAGGAATTTCCAAAACCGAATATTCTCAAAGATATGCAATAAATCCAAAATCGGTTTTCATAATTCCTGGAAATGCTCTGTCCAAATATTGACCGAAATCTCAGTAAAAAATCTCTAATTAGTAAATGCACATTACCAATTTTTATTTTCTAAAGATATGCATTTAATTGTTGGAAATTAAAAGCATATAAAACTAAAAACCTTTATTAAAAGATTCTCAATTTATTTCGAACTGGGATTCTCTTTTAGTTATTAAGGAATATCATTGAACAATAATAGATAAGAATTACTGCACATGTTCAAAGTATGTCGACATCTTTACTTTGTAAATCCTTTTTCATATTAACAATCTTGGAAACGATTTGCCACACTTCCAAATGAGTTTAAAATTGGTTCATCTGATTCCCAAGAACTATGTGATTGATCAAAAACATACAATCACCATTCATGGCTTTAACGGTTCTACCAAACACAAAGTTCGGTTCTACCTCCAAGTGGCTAGTAGGATCTGTCACAATAGTTTCCAAAACTTTGTTAACTAAGTACCAGGATTGATTACCACTATTTATGGTACATAATTGTGATCGGTTGCACAAGTTATAGGATCGGTTGCACCAATTACTAAAACTTGTTAACCTACTACAAGGATCGATTACACATCTTGTGATTAGTCCTACCAAGTTCTAGGATCGGTTACCCAATGCCTAGGAATGGTCACACCAATTACATATATCAATCATACCATCTCAGGTGATTACTTAAGATTGGTTTCACTAATAAAAGTCATACTGATACATAAGTCAGGCATTATGAATAGTTTTACCAAGATACATAAACAAGTTATGAGCGGTTGTACTAAACACACATATTGGTAATCCAAAGATTTGCAATGAATAACAATACCAATAAGCCTAGCGATTTCCCTTTCGATTCACAAAATAAGTTTATGAATTGTACTTCCTTTAAGTGAATGTAAAACATTGTTTCCTGGGACGAAATATTCTCCCATAACCATACATAATAACAATAGTATTCATACGATTATATCGATGTCTTATATACGAAGTTCAAAATATAGGCGTTATACTTCGTATTATAATTCCTTAATATTACATCTAACTAGAGTATAATCATTCACAACTTCACAGTTATGTTTTCAATATAGCACGACTTGAAAGATACGTTAGGAATGAAGCAGTTCAAGTCAAAATATTACTAACCTCAGGAGGAAGGATGATGTCGTCGTTGTAGCTCTTTACTTCTGTAGTAGCAGGAAATCCCACACTACACCCCTCACAAGAATTCATACAATCAAGTCATTTCTTAAGATCAAGAAAAACACTTTTTATTAATTCAATCTAGAAATTTTACAAGGATGAAATGAAATCAAGAATACAATACTGTTTTGGAATTTCTCTCTCCTCAAAACTTTCTCAACACTCTAAAAATTATCTCTCCTTTTCTCTCAGCCTATTCGGTTCTTTATATAGTGTATTACATAGTGGATGACATCTATGTTGTCCCTTATTTTCGGATCTAGCTTGCGGTAATCTCGCAAGAGCTTTAATGTTAGTCTTCGCAAACACTCTAAACTTCGCAAGATCATCACGCCTTTCTCATGTTTCTACCACCGTCATCTGTTACGTCATTTTTCTAATCCACTTGCGACACTCGCAATGTGTCGCTGATGAAAATTTTGCAAATGTGTCCTTGTTGCGATATTCTGATCCTACATCTTGCCTCTTCTCATATATTCTCTGTGAGAGGAGAATGTCATGAGAAACTATGATTCAGAATGCCGCTTCTGTTCATTTTCTTCTACCGACAGGATTCCGTGAATTTGGGGTTACCGCCTACACGTGTCAAATACTCTTCTGTTCACTGGCAGGTTCATTATTATCCAGTCACCATTATTTTGTCTATTTAAGGAGAGGTATAGGAGAGATAAAAATTTCTTCTTTTACTTCTTCGTCTTCCTCATCTTCACACTCTCCATAGTTTTTCATCGTTTGCAATTTTCTTCCTTTTCACGAATTCTCCTGCTACTGCTTCCATGGAGTCATCAAGGTTAGTTTTCTTCTGATTTTGCTGAAACTGATCTTGCTTACTGAGATTATCTTATTTAATTTTATTTGATTTTATGTAATTCCCATATTATTTCTGTCTCAGCCAAAACACCTCCAATACCAGGATCGTAGTCAAAAACCCTAATATTTTCATAGATTCGCAGCTCAAAGTCATTATAGGTAAAAGAAAGTATGTGAATCACAAGGTAGTAAGAAACACTCATTCTCTTAATAACAATATTGTTGCCTCTGTTTTTTATCTGAATTTTGATTCGCAGGGTGATGGAGGCGCCAATAAACCTTCCAAGAAGTCTCGCCATCTTAAGGTCATGGAAACTTCTGTACCATTTTCTTCTCTTATCCCTTCAAAATCTCCTTCTACATCTTCACAAAGTGAACCTCCCATTTGCGAAAGTATTGCCTCAGATTTCATCCTTTCTATTGATCTTACCATGAATGAAACACTTCTTATCACCGCTTATGCGAATGAAACCATCTCTTCTCCTGTCGTTAATGCTTTTCAAATTGAATCCTCTTTAATTACTAATCCTCCTCAAACCTCACCTTCAAATGATACATATATTACGAAGAATGATTCAATTCCTTCACTTTATACCATCGCCACTTCTTCATCTGAATCTCTTCCTCTTTCTAAAGAAATTGTGGAAGGAGTAGATATTGCTTTTAAAGTTTTATCTAATATTCTGGATGATGTTAAGAAGTCTCCCATTGACCCTGTCAAGTCTGACGTCTGCGAGATTCTGAGTAAATACTTTGGTTATGAGAGAACCGCTTCGCAAATAGCTTTGGAAAAATAAGTTGAAGTTTTGAATAAGAATCTCCAAATGGTGACTTTAGAGCGTAATGTCCTTTGCCTTGAAAACCAAAATCTCCAGAATATCTCGCTGGATCATTATAATCTTCGCAGGAAGAATGATGAAATAAAAGGTATAAATTTCTTGCCCTTGTTCTTAATTTTCCTTTTAATAATTTTGTTCTTTCCATGTTAATTGTTCTCAAGATCCCTTTTCGCACGTTAAGCTTTAAACTAGAAACGAGTAATGGAGAGATATGAATTTGAATCCATCGCGAAATAGGCTCGTGTAGGTAGAGATATTTGGGTGGATCAATATAACCAACTAGATAACCTTCATTCATATGCTATTGATCAGATAGATAATCTTACCAAAGAGAATGCCCAATTAATTCAGAAGCAGAATTTATTAAGTAATGAAATGTCTCGCATATCTTACTCTTTGACTAAAGCTAATTTGAGGACGGAAACTTTATCAGATGATAATAGAACTCTATTTCAAGAGAAGCCAATTATTTTAAATTAGGAGGCGATCTCTTCGAAGCAACTCAGGATTCTCGAAAAAGTATGTGATGATCAAAAACGGTCTCTTTGTTCATTGAAGAGCGAACTTAAGGAAATAACAGAGTCATCCATTGCTGAGAAAAATACACTCATCCAGGGTATGATAGCTTTAAGTGTGAAGGCAAGTCTACTTAAAGAAGAATGCTCCAAGTTAGAAGAGTCTTATTCTTCACTTGTGAAGGAAAATGCCTTTCTTATTTATAAGGAGAAAAACCTTCAATCTCACCGAAAAGGTTTAGTTGGGGATAATTTTGATGATGCGATGAACCAGTAGGAAGACAGTTGTTTGGCTCTAACTAAATATCTTATTTCGCAAAAGGAAGGTAGTCATAAAAATTTGACTGCCTTTACTGTCTTTACTTTGTCTAATTTCTCTGTAGTATTTTCCTTGCGAATTCCTCGCCTGAATAATTTTTTCTTTCTTTTTCGCAGAATCTGAGAAGAATCTTCATTCCACCATTTCTTATTTGTAATCTAAACTTTCCAAGGTTCGCAAAGAAAATAGATTTCTTGCCTCTCATCTTGCTTTTTCTCGTGACCGAGCAGAAAGGAGACTTGATTATCTTGCTTACTTCAAGGATATTCAGGATAGGAACCATTAGAAGGCATTTCTTCGTCAAGTTCACCTCAAAGCTGAAGTTCTGGTGAATAACATCTTAATGTCCCATTTTATTCCCCCCACATCAATCGAACCTTTAAAGGTAGATGATGATGAAGTTCCTCGTCCCACTGATAGTAATTTTGATTATGAAAGTGGTGAAGAAGCTGCTTCTCAAGAAGATTTTGCAGATGAAGAAGAAATCCCTTTCAAAGAGACTATTGTTGGTGATGTCCTAGATGAAGGAGAACCTAGAATCAATGATTCAACTGTTGGTGGTAACTCAAATGGAGAGGAAATCAGAGTATATCAGAATAAGGAGAATACTAGCTATGATGATAAAGTTGGCGAAGAATGTCCACCACCTCCTTCTGGAGAAATTAACACTGAAGCCTGTTTTTCTTAGTTAGTGTTGATCTTCTTGAATTATTTCACTTCCATCTTCTTTTGCGAATTATGTATCTTGATTAACTATTGGAGATTCACTTGCCTTTGCGGTATTCTATCTGTTGCGAGAAAGATAATGCTCTTTGTTTATTAATTCCCATACTTGCCTCTCATTATCTTTCTTGTGATGAAAAAAAAAAATTCTGCATGAAAGAAAATAGTTAATGTATGTAAATTTTATATTTTATTATGTGGTCTTATTTTGCCTTCCTAGTTAAAGGCCTTATTTTGTCATTGCGACAAAATCGCAGGACGTCTTTGCATTTTCATGTAAAAACCCCTTGATCTTGCCTTATCTATTTTCTCTTTTGATTTTTGTTGCGACAATATGACAGGTCTAAATATTCTTGCGAAAATAAAGTCCCGTGACATTGTCGTCTTGAGACGAAATCGCAGGATGTTCTTACACTTTCATGTACTGACCCATTGATCTCGTCTTATCTTTTATCTTTTGTATTTTTTCCTCTTCAGGATTGTTGCACAAATACGACAAGCCTACATAATCTTGTGAAAATATAGCCTCATGACATTTGCGTCTTAAGACACTTATCAGCTCCCTAATGGAGGGTGTCGCCCTTATCTTCCCCCTGGATGCCCCTTCAAGGAGACGTACTTATGCCATACAAGACTAGTTCCTCACATCCGGTCTTGACAACAACCAGTTGTTTTCGAAGCCTCTTATCCCTTTTGCCTATATGGCTTATGGTTACGAGACGGCACACTAAGTGGGGTTTTCTTCCGGCCGAGTGCATCATAGTCAAGACTTGCCAAGAGTGTCCAGGGTAGTTTCATACGCCACAGTCACTCTTGGCTCAACCGTGTACCTCGGCGCCTTGATCATACTCTGCACTACTTAGAAGAGACCCTTAGTCGTCCAACCTAAATCATAAGTCTAGGTTGAAAATCCAAGGTATCTCTCTTGGATAGGTTTTTATTGACCCCACATCTCCATGACTCGGGTTCCAGTAGCGGTGTAACCTTTTCGCTGAGTCATGCAACAGATACCCCCATTTATGACGCACTTTAGGTCTTACATTTGCCTCTTGCGAAATTTTATTCGCGAACTAGGGTGTACGTCATAAAGGTTCGTCCCATTTTAATATGTCATTTACTTCTGCGAAATTCTCGCATATTATCATTCTATTTTTGGTATTTGAAATCTCAGGACTTATTTTTCATAAGATTTTTGTATATATTCATATTCTTCCAATCATACATTGCTTCGCAATTTACTCTTTTCCAAAATCCTTTATGGGTAATATTTCTTTAGATACAATCTGTTCCATGGTTTACCGAGTCTTTGAACCACATCTCTACCCTCAGGGTCCATCAACTTATATGCTCATGTTCCGACTATCTCTTTGATTATATAAGGTCCATCCCATTTTCTCACAAGTTTTCCACCATCTTCTAGTTGGTATATTGGTGTTTCTCGCAACACCAAATCTCCTGGTTGAAATTCACGTTTTTTGACACATTTGTTATACTCTCGGGCCAATCTTCGCTGGTAATTTTCCATATGCTGTAATGCTTTTTCTATCTTTTCTTCTATATCATCAAGTTTGGTTAAAATCTTACCCGCACTAAGGTTTTTCTCCCAAGCTTCTCTTTTTTTTATGGGAATAAAAACTTCTGTTGGTAGCACAGCTTCAACTCCATATGTTAAACAAAAGGGTGACATTCCTGTAGCTTCTCGCGTAGTTGTATTGTAATCCCAAACTGCATTATGCACCTGTTCGCACCATGCTCTATTATGCCCTTCTAATTTTTTCTTCAATATATCTATGATTGTTTTATTTGTTGCTTCTGCTTATCCATTAGCCTGTGGATATAGAGGAGTGGACTTCCCACACTTTATCTTAAATGTATTGAGTAATATTTCTATGTTATGCCCTTCAAACTGTTTCCCATTATCAGATACCAATTGTGCAGGAACCCCAAATCTGCAAATGATATTTTCAAATATGAATGTAAAAATGTCTTTGTCGCGAATGTGTTGTACTGCCTTTATCTCTTCCCATTTTGTGAAACAATCTGTAGCGACAATTAGATATATTCTTTGTCCAGATCCTGGTAAAAACGTCCCCACAATATAATCTAGACCCCATTTTCCAAAGGGCCATACACTTGTTGAAGATGATAATGGTGCTCTAGGTGCATGTATTTTCCTTCCGTGCCGCTGACAATCTTCGAAACGTCTTGATATTTTCTTCGCATCTTCATGTATATACGGCCAATAATAACCTTGCATTTTTGTTATGTATGCCAAATATCTTCCTCCACTATGATTTCAAGCATCCCCCCTATGTAACATCTTCATTACTTCTTCTCCTTCTTTTCGCGTTAGACATCTAAGTGATGGTCCATTAAACGATCTTCGATACAATACCCCATCTCTTAGTTCATAGTTTGTCGCACGGCTTTTTAACTTGTGTGCCTCCAATCTATTTCTTGGAATTTCTCCTTTTTCTAAGTATGCATGAAGATATGCTCTCCAATCTTCTATATGAGGCATCTGTTCTTATTCTCCGCCTTCTATTATCATTACATCTACTTCTTCTTCTTCCTCTTTATTTACTGATGGTGAGTGAAGTGTCTGTATCTTTATGCATCTCGCAGTTGTATCTGTCATCATGCTTGAAATGAAATCATAAGCATCCGCAAGTCTATTATCTTTCCTTGAAATGTGTCTCCACTTTATCTTTGGTATTTTCGCTGATAATTCTTCAACAAGCTTTTGTATTTCTTCAAAGATGGTTCATTTGTGGTGTATTCTCCTTTTATTTTCCGATGCAATCCATCAAAAGAACACCACAACATGTATTTTCCAATTCTGAAAGCAAAGGATGCGAAATGAATATTTGAAGGGGCTTCTCTTCCGGACCTCTTTTAATGATACGCGTGTAGTTGTGATCCCAAACTATCTTCTCAAATTCTTGCATAATGGTCCTCCCATCCCATTCCTCCCTTCTAATGGTTGCTTGTGCGCTATAAATTGTTCTCAGAGAAGACACATTAGTCTTATCCTTTTCCTTGAATCCTCTCAGAATTTGTTTCGGTTTGATAAATGCTTTGCTCAATCTCTTTACATCCTCGAATTCATGAGGTTTTAGCTTTGCAACTAGGGAGTGACCAAAAAAATCTTTCGGATCCCGGTGGTTATGACAACCGAACTAAACCTCACAATCCCATTCCTTGTTCATGGTATTTAGATGGAATACAAGCTTAAAGAGGCAATTATCCTTCCTCGTACGAGTCTTGTATACCTTATTAGTCTTCTTTGGATATACATAACCCTTTCTCTTGTGTCTATTTTTCTCCTTGTACACCCCACTTATCTCGCAAACCATCTCAAAACGAGTATCTGAACGTTGGGTATTCCTCACCAACACACACATGTTTTTAAGAGCCGTCTCTTTAGCCCAAGCGATTGCTCCCTTTGGATCTTTTATTCCCTACACAAGGACAACCATGGGAGATTAGAAGGTTCATTACAAGCAATCCATTAGTGAGGTCAAGATACTAGGTGAAAAGTATACTTAAGTAATATACCAGAGGCATTTTATAGTATTCCGACGTATCCCGACCAAGCGGCTTTGCATTTGTTGGATCAATATATCTCACCACCTACGGATGGAAAGAATATCAGTGACAACAGAATTGGAAAACAATGCCGGCACGGTATTCCGGCATTATCGACCTATGTCCCGGCATTGTCGAACTAAAACAGAACTGAAGACAAAATTTTAAACCTACGCCGGTACCAAGTTCCGTCATTATCGTTATCTAGCAATCTACGCCGGTACCAAGTTCCGACATTGGTATATTATGTGTCGGTACATGTGCTCGCTCAGTGGAAAACTATGTTTTCTATGCCGGTGTTGAGCTACAGAAGGCACTACTTCTGTATGTTTTTCAGGCAATACCGGCATAGAAACCTTTGAATTTTACTGTGCCGGTATCATATTCCGTGGAATATTCCTTGGTAGGTAAAAAGTAACTTGTGTACCGGCATAGTTGTTTGTTTGCTTTTGATGCCGGTATGTGTTTCGAATTGGGGGATATTGAATGCCGGCATAGACGATTCATGAATACCTTGTCGGTTTTCAGTGTGCCGACATTGTATTCATACGAATACTCTGCCGGTACAGAGGTTTTGCAGTTGAAAAAATGGCGGTTCCAAAGAAAAAAAATCAAATTTTCAACCTATCAGCAGTTTTACCTGTGTGTTGGGGATGCTTGTATGGTGGGAAAGTATACTTTCTTGTGTAGGTTCTTCAAAAAACTCTCCTTGGTCGTAAAAATCATCATTCAATGGTGTTGGTTCCACAAAAACTTGTAATTGTGAAGATTCAAGATACTCTCCTTGTTGTAGTTGAGCTAAAGAATTAGTAGCAACAATTCTCTCTTTACAATCATCCTCCATTTTCCCAAAATAAAAGTTCTCTCTCAAATTTTCTTTCCCTCCTTCTCCTCTCACCTCACTCACCCAAACACAAATAATAATACACACTAATCATTTATCAAAAATCTTAACATTTTACTAATTATTATTAATCACTAATTAGGATTAGTGAGGGCTAGATTAGGAATTAAAAAAATATTTACATAGGGGGTCACCCAATAATGCTATTGGGACACCGTTTTTGTCCTGTAGCTGTATCCCCTTATTCCGCGTTCTTTATAATCTATAAGAATATGCATTATGCACCCAGGTGCAACCTGGCCAAAACATTTTCCTATAATAATCAAAAAAATATACATTATGCACTCGGGTGCAACCAGCCAAAACCTATTTCAGGTCAAAATTATACAATGTGCACTCAGGTGCATCTTGTTTATTTCACGGATAAATCAAGATTTATTCTAATAATCACTTGTAATATACTATACATAACCAAAATTATTAGTTCATAATTTTGGGCAATAAATCCACCACCACTACCATCACCATCACATTCACTATCAAAGCATCACTCCAAAACCAGTATTAAAGAAGAAAAATAAGAAGAACAACAAATAATTCAAATATATATATATATATATTATACGCTCGGGTGCATCTTGGCCAAAAACTATTTCCCGTCATAATATACATTACGTACTCAAGTGCATCTCTTATATTTCAAGTGCATCTCTTATATTTCGTGCATAAATCTAAGTTTATCCTAATAAAAAACAACTAACCAAACAAAATTTGACTATAGAAAGCTAATGAAATAAACCATCGATCCAAGACATTAAACTACGGGTACATCCAACAAAAACACATGTTCCAAGAAGCTCCTCAGCAGACCCAATTAACTCCTTAGCTTCATAATCTTAGCAAATTCAATAACGTCGTCAAGTGAGGTAAAACATCAAGAAATGTATAGAACCCAGATCTCATCTCATAACTAAAGAAATCTTGCTAAAACCAACATGATGTAATCAAAACAAGTATGTAAGAAAAAATCTAAATCAGAATTAAGGATTTAGTGATCCGTACCTGCTTAAAGTCCATCCCTACGCCACATCCCTACACCATTAGTAATTAAAAACTCTTATAAACTTTATTAGGAACAATCCTAATTCCAATCCAAGGAACCAAATGAATTACCAACCAACTCTAGTTTGTAAAGGTTTCACCTATTTGTCACCCACATTTTTCCTATTTGACACCTTCTCATAATTTTAAAGAATAATTTTACTTTACAATTCTATTTTTTCCTATTTACCACCTATACAAATCAAATGATTATCACCATCTTTATTTATCTTCTTCTTCATTCATTTCTTTTTCTATTAAAAAAACCATTAACCCTAGATTGTAATTTTGTTTAATTATACTACACCTTATTTTATTGTTTAATTTGTAGTAAACGAATTAGTTGGTGAACAATTAGCAGAAATCCTGTCATCGTTAATTATCAATTAGGTGTAACTATACTGGTCTTCTTATTCGTTTTAAATTAATCAAAACCAGTGAAACTGTATATTCAAATTAATGATTTAATGAATATACGTGCCCATGAATTATGGAAGATTTAATTGATGAAATGAAATGATACGAGGTTATACGGTCAAAGCCCTACAATGAAAAAATACTTGTAGCAATTTATAATTTTTGACGGCAAGCAGGTGCCAAGATCATTTAAAATCAAATCAAAGCAAAAAAAATTCAAAGAAGAGGAGGTGGTGGTCGTTGAGCCGTGATGGGTACAAGAAGTTGGTTGGTGGTGGAGATGAAGTAGAAGAAGGTGGTCAATGGCGGAGACAGAGAAGAAAAAATTATTTGTAAGTTAGGGTTATGATTTATTTTATTTTTTGTTTGTTTGGTAGGAGTGTTTTATTGTTATGCGTAAATAAAAAGTCAAGAAGTAGTGTTTAGGAATTATCAAAAATGAATGCTTCAAAAAAAATTTTTTTTATCAAAAATGATATGGGTGGTAAATAGGAGAAGTGGAGGTGGGAATTAATGAGGGTGGCAAATAGGAAAAACGTGGGTAGCAAATAGGTGAAACCTTTGTAAATGTAATAAAATTGGTCAAATTACAGAGAGGTGATTTGTTTGTTGCTGTATACTTCATCTCAATCACAAATAGCCCATGACTTCTCCTTTATATATCTAGTCACTGCCACCACCACCGTCCCCCTCTCCCACCACCCAAAAAAACACCCTTAAAAAATAAAATCAAAATCAAAATTGTATGAATTAAAATTGGAATTGTGGAAATTGTTCTTAAGATCAATCCATACCAATTTCATATTTCAATTTTTATTTCAATCCAATTTGATTTTCGTTTTTAATTCATACAATGCTAGACCTAGATCCTAACTTTACCCGATTAACATCACAACAACTTGGGGAAGAAGCTGATATAAACAAAAATACTATAGAGAAAACTATGATATTTTTCTCCCGTTCACTAACAGTCCTGGTGAAGAATCTTTAGAGAGAAGAAGCTGTTGGAATGATGGAGAACCGAGTAATCCCTCTGTTTGTTTAAACGATGGAGAATAAAGGGGATTCTCGTAAACTACTCAAGAGAAAATTGGGAGAAATATCCCGTATGGTTACCAGGAAAGTATTTTATGGAATCTTGGATATTTGAAAGATCTCTTGTAAAAGGAGAAGGAGACAGAAAATAGGGAGAAAAGAGAGAGTGATTCTCATTCATGTGTGTCTGTTTACAAATGTTTGGAACTCTATTTATAGAGTTTACATACTTGATGGCCAAGTAATGTGGTCCCATTATAGTTGGCATCTATCAAATAAACTTTCGTTCATAACACTCCCCCAAGATGACCACTGTATCTAAGATAATTGCCTCATTAAAACCTTATCAGGAAAATCCGAAGAGACAAAACCTGACTGAAGGGAAAAGAGTACAATTATGAGAAAACTTAGAACAGAGTTGGACATGCATATGTTGCCTCGTTAAAACCTTGACAAGGAAAACCCAATGAGGCAAAACCTTGAAGAAGGATACAACGTGATAGTCCTAGTAAAATAACTTTTACTATGATGCTCCCCCTGATAAGTACTTCATTTAAGTCTTGGCTAGAAAATCTTCGAGTCGACACTTCCCAATTTCTATAAACGAATTTCTTGAATGCTGGAGACATCAATGCTTTCGTGAGAAATCTGCCAGTTGATGAAGTCTTCTTTTGCGTTAGTCTTCTAATAGTAGTGTTCTCGAGTCTCCATGTTTCTTTCAATACATTAAGTACTTGTGTCTTGGATTGCTAATTTCTTGGAGATGATTTGCAGAAATAGTTGATGTAGTTTCTTCAACAAAGTGCCAAGATATGAATACCTTATCATACGTGAACACAAATCGTATTTGTGAGAAGGAAATCCAAATTCTTAGGAGATGATTAAGTTGGTTTGGTTTAATCAAATGTGGGCATCCACTAAACAACCAAAATTGATACAACTCCCTCTTGGATGACCATCATGTTAAATTCAATTTCCTTACTAAAACCTTGCCAGTAAAACCCGCTGGAAAAAAATTTGGGCGAAGGAAAAAGAGCATAAATATCAACATTTTGAAAGAAAATTAAACGACAATGAGACGTTGCCTCATTAAAACCTTGTCAGGAAAACCACATGGGACAAAACCCGAAACAAAGGGAAAAGAGTACAACTTTTGACATAAATATGGATGCTAACTCAACTACATGAGTTTTTCAAAACATAAGCATCAAAAAAATAATTCTTGTATATCTTAAAGACGAGTTTATGCTAGCATACTTCTAACTGCAGATTTAAGAAAGGAAAGAAAATAGAATTTATGCTGCTAAAACGTGGATTTTGTGTTTTTAAGGACCCTTCAAGAGACCTATAAAGTTGATATCTTCAACTGATTAATCCAGATTTTTTGTTTTGTACCAAATTTCTAAAAACACTTAAAGGATTGTTAAACCTGATAGTTAAGTCAGGTGGCTGCCAGAATATAATTTGAATCCTACAAGGATTACAAATACGAATATGGTCTCTGGATACATAGAGTCATTCAAAGACTACCACGCCAAATGAATCATATAAAGAGAACAATTATTAAACCAATCCTGGGGTTTGAAAAAATAAAATAAAAACCTCAATTCGTTTTTACAACGAAAATATTTCTCATATGAAGACGCAATATCACTTCACCAACCTGTAATTAATAGGCTTGGCATGTTTAAGGTGTTAAGTTTGGATCTAAAATTGCATCAATCGAAAAATTAATCCAACCTAATTGGATTGTATGCCAACCAATCACATATGTCGATATTCCTCTGCAGAGGGGTTAACAACCACCGTCTTTATTTTAGTAGCTACCATAAATGAATATTCGACAATCATATTAGCTTATAACGATCTCACACAACTTCCAGTGTATGCATACTTTGAGAAATTCAAAATTTACTGGTACCAGCGCCCACGGGAATGATAATCTCCTACTATTCAAATGAGGAGATACGAGTTTTGAGAATGTGAATCGTATTATGATAGACTCTGTTGGAGATATCTGTATCATATATTAAAATGATACTTGCTTGCTATATGCGATTGAATTTTCTTTTTCAAACGACATAATCTTATATAAAAGCTATATGAGATATTTTCATGCTTAGTAGACAGCCTTTTTCGATTTGATCAAAATGGGAGAGAAACGTCTGGTAATGTATAGTCTCCCCCTGATTATGGCGGAAATATAATCATCTCATATATGAAAACAAGTTCGCAGAGTATTATCCGATTAAATTGAGGACATGTACTCATAATAACATCTGGATTTTAACAACACCAGTTGGACCGTAGATAATGATTTCAAAAGCCATGAAACAAATGTCCTAATAAATAAATAAAATTATAGTCTACTTGACGTACAAATTTAAAATCAACCATGGATTCATTGGTTAGAGAAAAAAAAAACATAAATCTCCAATGACTTATAAGGCCGACGAGATATTCATTCACCTAAGAATGAAATTATAGACACTTTATTTCATTTAATGATCAATATAGTCACTACAAGGACTAATTAATGATTTAGGCTAACAAGCCGGGTGCGCACCCATTGATCTTTTGTGTCCTATTGTGTTTCAACATCAATTTGAATGGTTTTAATTTAAGATATTAGTATTAGGAAGAAGAAAAATTTGCTCAATATCCGTTAGGAATGCAGCAATTGGTGTTTGCAATTGTGAATAATATGCTAACGACATCTCATCCGTCTAGGATTTATAGAGAAACCAATTTCAGTTGGCATATATGATTCTTTTGTAAAAATAAATAAATCATTGTCGTTATCAATTTTGGAAAAAAATAAAATAAAAAATACATCCATCATTGGTTGAAAATGGCAAAAAATTTAGAGAATATGCCAATTTATTTTCTCATCCCGAAGAATCGGTAGAGAAAATCAATTCGAATTGATTTAAATGATATACCAAAATTGTATCGACGACTATAGTCATCGCATATGGAAAATCCATCTTATCGCTGACAAAGGGTTTATTGTAGAAAAAAAATAAAAAAATAAACCATACGGCCAAATCACATGATCTTTGTCGATCAGACAAAGATACCAAATTGAATTGGCCGTTGGTTTTTCAACCATGCACGTGATTATTTACCATAACGGTCCGCGAGTTATAACCCCAAAGGTATCAATATCCATCCACAAAAAACCCGTCAAAACAAAAGTAACACAAAAACCCAATAAAACAAAATTTTGATGAAACCCAAATGAGATGAAACCTCGTAGAATTTGCCGAAACCAATTTTTGGTTTCATCATAAAATTTGGGGTTTTGTATCAATTTTTTAAAATTTGGGGTTTTTGTATCAATTTAGTTTAAGATGGAGTTTGAATGAAACCCAACATTTGAGTGGTGTTTTTGTACCACAAATTTGGTCACCTTAGGTTTTTATGACTAGTTTTTACGGTCCGCGAGTTATAACCCCAAAGGTGTCACTATCCATCCACAAAAAACCCGCCAAAACAAAAGTAACACAAAAACCCAAAAAAACAAAATTTTGATGAAACCTCGTAAAATTTGACGAAACCAATTTTTGGTTTCATCAAAAATTTGATGAAACCAATTTTGAAATTTGGGGTTTTTGTATCAATTTTTTAAAATTTGAGGTTTTTGTATCAATTTAGTTTAAGATTGAGTTTTAATGAATCCCAACATTTGAGTGGGGTTTTTGTACCACAAATTTGGTCACCTTGAGTTTTTATGACTAGTTTTGTTACCATAAATGTAATTATATTGCGATAACACCAATCTTTGGTGATTAAAATTTCACTAAAAGAATAGAAACTGTAAACCGTTTTTAGATGGATTTTTTTTTCTCGATATAAAAAAAATTAGAGAAAAAATATTAATTTTGGTGATTACGATTTCATTAAGTGAATAGAAACCGTAAACCATCTCCCCTTGACTTTCCGAAAGAGGGGATAAGAGAAGAAAGGAAACCAAAACTGATTACCATAACTACAACGAGTGACTTAAAAAAGAAAAAGAAAATTATAGCTAAGAAGATAATTGTAAAAACAAAAACAGAAGAGACACATAAAAAAAATCTACCAATATGTACATCGTGCCATGATTCTTTGGATAGAAACGTCCATGTGTTGTTATGGGAACTTAAATCATCCCACATACAAACCTGCTTGCGTTGATCATATGCATACAAAAGCGTTCATAGCCGGCTACTAAATAATGGACAATTGTTGTTTGAGATCCCATAGGTATCAAACCTAATAAAAACCAAATTAAGATTTCGTTAATAACGAAAAAAAAAAAGAATCAAGCGAAAAGGAAAGGAGGTTAGAGAGATGTGATTACTCTTATAAGCTGTGCTTATAATTTTCCGTATTGGGTTTGCATGTTTGATTCCATTCGATCACTGGATGTTTTTATTGGCTCTGACGTTGAGATGACCAACAATATAAAATTGCTATTGATAGAGCAACGTGCGTTATAAAGTCTTGTAAAAGGAGAAGAAGACAAAATAGGGAGAAAAGAGAGAGTGATTCTCATTCATGTGTCTCTGTTTAAAAAGGTTTGGAACTCTATTTATAGAGTTTATATACTTGATGGCCAAGTAATGAGGTCCCACTAAAGTGGGCATCTATCAAATAAACTTCCGTTTATAACAAGATCGACATATTTTTTTCGTCTTTCTGACCAAGAAATTCAAGGGTTAATTAACAAAAAAAAATAACTGAATCTGAATTCTTGATGCTTTGGGGTTATAGTGATGTAAAAGGTCGATTATCTTATTAAACCAACAATCCAAACACAACCTTTTTATTTTTATTTTTGTCGGATCATTACTTTCACAGGCTGGAGAATGCGCCTTTCCCCTATGTTTTCAGAGGAAGAGTTAAATAGCACATCAACATTCAAGGATGACTTATCAGTACACACTACACAACATATAAAGAGAACAGTGTGCATCACTACTTCTACTAGTGATGACATGGTAGTAATCTTGACGATTAAGTTTGAATTCTCATTAAGTTATTATTAAAAAATAATATAAATTAAGCTTAGAATGATTGAGATATGAAGAATCAAATTCATGATTAAGCCAAGCATGAGTTTGGATTGGTCTAACGAACCATTTTAATTAAGCACTACATAATACTATGGAGGGAGGTGAGAAATATCAGATAATCATAAAATTGAAATAAGTTTTTGTATTAAGCAAAGAGAAGTTATGAAGAATATTGTTCTTAAGACAATATTTATGGACCAATTATTACAAGACTTAATTGACCAATAGCTAGAATCCTTGACTACTCAGTCAAGTCAAACTAACTTGACTGAAGACTTAGCTTGACTCACTAACATTCTTAACGGCCCCCCTCAAGTTGATAAGGAAAGCACTGTAAAAACTTGAAAAACCACAGTGATACACACAACAAAGTATTTCCGCAACAAAACTTTGCTTGAACAACCAAGACAAGAAACAACATATAGAATAACTAAGAGAAAATAAAACAAACACTCAAGTTAAGTAACAGTAATTTGCGAATAGCCAAGCCAGAAAAC
Organism: Papaver bracteatum; assembly: GCA_023529315.1. Taxonomy (NCBI): domain Eukaryota; kingdom Viridiplantae; phylum Streptophyta; class Magnoliopsida; order Ranunculales; family Papaveraceae; genus Papaver; species Papaver bracteatum. The sequence goes on along the minus strand of JAJJWX010002058.1, from coordinate 5,351,364 downwards.
ATTACATAATTTCTGTCAGAGGAGAGTTCTTCTTCAACAGGATATGAAGAATTCTGACACTCAAGATCTTCAACAACAACACTTGAAGTATCTCCCAGAAGTTGATGAAGTAATGAATAAAAAGTAGGTGAATACGGTCCTTTAGTGAATATATCGCAATTTGGTTTTCTGAAGAAACATGATTGAGCTTGATAAACCCCTTGACCACCAGATCTCTAATCACATGATACTATACTTCTATATGTTTGGCCCTGACATGAAACACAGGATTAGAAGCCAAACAAATAGTTGATGTATTATCACAAAACATCTGTATTGGGAGAGTAACTGAAATATGTAATTCTGTAAAAATATTAGATAATCATTCTAATTCAGAGGCAGCCACATACAAGCATTTATATTCTGCTTTAGCAGAAGACCTAGAAACAGTTGGTTGCTTCTTGCTAGACCAATAAATTAGAGAACTTCCCATAAAATTGCATAACCATATGTAGACCTTCTTGTATCTGGACATCTAGCCCAATCCGAGTTAGTATAAGCTTTCACAGAAGAAATATCACCCTTTTTAAGAGTAAGACCAATACCAATGGTGCCCTTAAAATATCTTAAAATTCTTTTAACTAACAGCAAGTGAATATCAGTAGGAGAATGCATGAATTGGGACACATAATTGACTCCAAAAGCTATGTCAGGCCTAGTCATTGTTAGATACTGCAGACTATAAAATAGAGTTCTGTATTCAGATGGATTCGCTAACAAATCACCATCATTGATAGAAGATCTGGATTCTTTAACAACATGAGTGTCACTAGGTTTACACTCAAGCATATTTGCTTTTGTAAGAAGCTCCAGAATATACTTCTTCCGTGTTAAGACTAAAGAATCTGTATGTCTCTGAACTTCAATACCCAGAAAATAACTCAAATCCCCTAACTGCTTCATTGCAAATTCTTTTTTTAAAGCTTGGACTAACTGTGTCATAAGAATCTCAGAATTTCCAGTAAGTATATTTCCATCCATATACAACAGAAGAATCGTTATTTCATAAGAAGAAGTATAAATGAACATGGAATGATCACACATTGACTTGATGAAACCAAACTGAAGTAAAAAATTGCTAAACCTTTCAAACCAAGCCCCGGGTACTTGTTTGAGCCCATATAAGCTATTCTTTAGATGACACACATGATCAGGAAATTCAGGATCAACAAAACCCTGTGGTTGAACCATATAAACATATTCATGTAAATATCCATGCAAGAATGCATTAGATACATATAATTGTTGTATTTTCCAATTATTGGTGACAACTAATAACAGAACAACTCTGATTGTAGTATATTTCACTATTGTACTGAAAGTTTCACTATAGTCAACACCATCCTATTGATTATATAACCCAATGCAACTAGTCTTGACTTAAATCTATCCACCTTACCATCTGCTGTGAGTTTAATCCTATAAACCCATTTTCATCCTAAAATATTCATATGAGACTCAGGTTTAACTAACTCCCAAGTATCATTATCTTTTAAAGATGTATGCTCTTCTTTTATTGAGACTTGCCACTTAGGATTTTTTATTGCACTCTTAAAGGTTTTTGGCTCAGATGGAATGTCTAACAAAGAAAAAAAAGCAACATGAATAGGATGTTTTATAGAACAATGCATAACATGATCTTGAAATACTTTTGGTTTGACAATACCTCTCATAGATTTTGTCACAATTGGACTAGAAGAATCATTAGATACAAAATCAGGAGATAAATCAGTAATGATAGTAGATAAAGAAGAATCAGTATGAACTGCAGGAGAATAGGTTGATGAAATAGAAGAAATACATTCTTTATAATAATAGAATTCATGTTATGAGAAAACAACATTTTTAGAGATATGAACTTTTCTAGACACATGATCATATCCTTTATGTAAAGGACTATATCCTATAAAGATACATTTTACAGATTTTGGGGATAGGTTATCTGGTCATGAATGACCAAGAAAAGAATAATAGACAGTGCCAAAGACTATTAAGAAACTGTAATCAAGTAAAGTATGATGAATAACTTCAAATGGAGATTTATTTTATAGAATAGGAGTTGGAGTTCTGTTCATAAATAGTGGCAGTTAAGAAAGCATCATACCTAAAAGATTTAGGACAATATGCATTGAAGAGTAAAGTATTTCCTATTTCAGTTATATGCCTATGCTTTCTCTCAACAAGACCATTTTGCTCAGGTGTTTTGGGACAAGATATTCTCAAATTTATACCATTTTAAGTAAGATAAGCTCTTAGAGTACCTTTAACTAGTTCACTAGCACCATCTGTTTGAAAAGATTGTATCTTTGTTGAAAACAAGTTTTCAGTTAAATTTTTGAAATGGATGAAGCATTTTAAAACATCAGTCTTCAATTCCATTGGATAAATCCAGTGAAACCTACTATAATCATCTATAAACAAAATCTAGTATTTATAACCTTGTAAAGAAGAAATTGGAGAGGGACCCCATTCATCACAATGAATTAAGGACAAAGGAGCAAGAGCATGAGATGGAGATAGTTGGAAAGGCAATCTTTTGCTTTTAGCAATTTGACAAGAATGACACAAAGAAGGAGATGACTTTGAAGTGTTAACAACAATATGCTTTGAAGAATGAAGTTGATGTAAAAATTTTGTGGAAGGATGACCTAACCTATTATGCCAAATTTCAGGAGAAGCATGAATAGTAGACAAAGCATGTTGTAAAACAGATGAAGAAATAGGATATAAGTTATTAACTATTTTACCCTTTGCTAAGAGTGCATTAGTGGACAAGTCTCTGATTTCATAACCTGAAGGATCCAATCTAAATTAACACTTGTTATCAGAAGTAAATTGTCCTACTGACAATACATTACGTTTCATATCAGGTACATGAAGTATGTTCTTCAATTCAAAACTAGTATGTTGAGTATGTAAACTAGAATCTCCAGTTAAAGCAATGGATAAGGACTTACCATTGCCAATCCTGACAACATCCTTGCCTTTATAACTTGATGGATTCTGCAACAATGATGAATCTCCTATCATATGAGCTGATGCTCCAGAATCAGACAACCACAATGAGGAACTGGAGGGATCATCATTAATGTGAATGGAATTTGTATGCTGAATGGTAAAGGCTTGAGGATCAGTAGAAGTATAAGCCTCGTTATCTGTCTGTTGAGCATCAGAAACACCAACAAACCCAGAATTGGATGGAGGATAGTATCTAAAATGACACCTGCTTGCATAATGACCATTCTTTCTGCGAATTTGACAATCAACTTAAGATAAATCCATCCTTCTAGAATCACCAGTTTATGTAGAACTACCCCTTGCATCATTATTAGTTTGTGAACCATATGAAGTACTGCCATTATTTCAATTTCTACAATTCTGTGCATTTTTATTACCATTTCCTCTACCATAAGGATATGGATCTCCATTCTTGTTCTTGTAGCCATTATTATTGTGTGATTGATAACCAATGTTTGAATTTGAATTTCCACTTCTTGCATAAATTCCAGAACTGTTTTGAGAAGTAAAGGTGGACATGGTATCTTTGTCTTGATCATACAACCATTGTTCATGTGTAAGTAATTTAGCTTTTAATTCACCAAAGGTATATATATAGTTTCTCTATTCTGAACTGAGACCATAAATTTATCATACTCCCTTCCTAAACCATTTAACACATGCATTATCAAGTCAGATTCATTAACTTTTCACCAATGGCAGCTAAGGAATCAACAATTGTTTTGATCTTCTGCAAGTACACTAGTATATGTAAATTTCCCTTTCTAATGCCAAACAATTGTGCTCTCAACATATTCTTGTGAGCCCTATACTGAGTCTTGAAACAAGATTCAAGATATTCCCATATTTCTCTTGTTGTGGTTAAACCAAGAACATCCCCAGAAATAGCAGATGTAAAGGTAGATTTTAAACAACTAACTACAAATTTATCAATTCTTCTCCAGGATAACCATCTTGGATTCAAACTAAGAACTCCATTAAGCATTACTTTTTCTTCTGGTTCTTGAATTTCACCATTTATATGACCATATAAGTCAGTTGTGATCAAAATAGACTCAAATTGATCACGCCAGAGTATGAAATTTGTATTATCTAATTTTAATGAAACAAAATTTGAGATGTTGGTGAAGGGAAGAGTAAAGTTGGACGAATTACCATCAGATGTTTCTGCAGCGGAATACATTGTTGTATTGTTTTCTTCAAGATTTGAATTGATACATTTACTTCTGCGAACCATAAAATTGCATACCCAAGAGAGAAAATCACCAGAATCAAGACATAGATGTGGTTGATTTGAATTTTGTTGAGAAAAAATATTGCTGATATGGATCTAAACCAAGATTTAGATTGAAGAAAGCAGCTGTAAAAGATATTGTAAAAGGTATTGAGATGTTGTTGAAGTTGGTAATGCAAATTATTGTGAATTAGGGTTTGGATCTTTCCCTATATGATACCATGAGAAATCTCAGATAATCTGAAAATTGAAATAAGTTTTTGTATTAAGCAAAGAGAAGTTACAAAAAATATTGTCCTTAATAAGACAATATTTATGGACCAATTATTACAAGACTTAATTGACCAATAGCTAAAAGCCTTGACTAGTCAGTCAAATCAAACCGATTTGACTGAAGACTTTGCTTGACTCACTAACATTCTTAACAGGAGGAGTACTTAAAATGGTAAGCACCTCTAGTAAAAAGTAAAAATGGTTTAGGTTTTTAATTCATATTCACTGGTTTCCAACTTTTCATTAAGGGAAATTCCAATGGGAATGAACAAACCCATCTTTTTGTTGAGCCGGGTGGACGATCAAACTGGCTTTTCCACTATGGTAAAGCACTTGGCGTTCGATAACCAAGCACGCGAGAAAAAAACACACGCTAGCGCTCGTAAGTAAAACGCTAGTGTAGGAAGGACAGGCGCTGGCGCTCAAAGCTTCAATGCGGCGCTTGAGCCTCGGTCGCTGGCGTTTGTAGAAAAAACACCAACATGTAGTTTTTGTTAAAATTCAAAATTTAATTTTACCTCTATAAATTACCATCAATTTCAAACAATTCACTCACTCTAAAACTCACTTCTCTTGCATTTTCTCTTCTAAAATCTATTTCAATGGCTGAAAAGGTGATCACATTATTTTGCAATGCAAAACTTGAAACTGCTATTTCTAAGATATGTGGGAGTTTTAAAAATATTGAAAATTGTAAGAGGGAAGTGCAAGTTTTTGAAGTTGCTCCAAGAAAATGTTCCGCTAAAATGCAAAGAAGATCTTCAGTTTTGAAAGTTAACAAACAAAAAATTCAAAAACAAAGGCGAAACTATCAAAGAGCGCGTTGAATGGAAGATACGTCAAATGAAGATAAACAGAAGGCCAAAACTTGTACTCGATTTTTATTGAAGTTGTTTAGTACGTTTTATTATTGCATAAGTTTATATATTGTAAAAAAATTGGCATCAATGAATGAAAATATTTAGATTTTAAAATAGAGATTTTCACTTCAGATTAAGCGAAATTTATTACAATTTAAACTTGCAAATAACATCAAACTACATTATAATAAACCACAACAAAAACATCAAACTACATCAAATCCAGCGACATTCTCTTTTTAGAGTTCATAACATTCAAAATGCTTAAACTCTCTTCCACTTTCTTCAGCAAACTTGGTCTGAGCGATGGTTTTCTATAAAACAGATAAACAACAAGTTCAGATATTTATGATGCAGTTTATCAGTGAGGACAAAGGTAAGATACTCACCAGTTCTTCATTTGATAATCCATAATATCTGCGGTGAACCATCCACAAAACTTCCGTATAATGTTTGACTTCCTTAGTGATGAAGGCAATTCTTAGTTTTAGGCTCTTACCGTTTCTTATGATTTCGTTCCGCGATGCTACAAAATGTCCCAATACTATTTCCCAGAAATAGTCACTGTTTATTGGTCTCATCAAACGATGTATCCAACATCGAACAAGAGTAACATCTTATTCCATTATAAATACCGGGACCGTCATTCGAGTGCAGTACAAATGTGCTTGAGATGGACCATCTTTTAGAATTATAAAACATGCTTCGTAACGAAATGGTTTGTCGTGAACTTCCTCCCAATTATCAAGAGTTGTTTGGATCACTTCATTTTCAGTTACACCGATGAACTTTTATCGATTAATTTCCATTACCAGAGAAATAAATGGCTGGACTGCAAGCCTAATAGATTAAAAACGAGCAAGCAATCGACGAGCATGTAGGTTTCCTGGGTTTCCCATCATTGAGACGAATATTGAGAAAACACTCTCCTAAAAATAAGCATCTTGAAAGCCCATACATGTGATTACCCTATGAAAAAAATATGCTTTGCATATAGTTATATCCTCTTCTTCAGTAAACTTGGGACCACGAAATCTAACAGACATTTCTGGAGAGTGAGAGAGATTAAGAGTTTTAGAATAGGAAGAAGAAGATGTGATTTTGGAGATGGGAAGAATGGAATTTATAGGTTTATAAAGAAAATCGAGTCGTTGGAAATTTAGCCTTTGGCGTTTGTAGTATAACCGCGCGGCTTTCCTTTAAGCTCCCGTGTGAATTGCCATAGGAGTTGGCGTTTGTAGTAAAACTGCCCGTTTTAATTACCAGTGCGTATTTTTTTGTTATAAATACAACACTAGGGGTGGCCTCTCAACCAAACCAGAAAATTGTTTCTCAACTTCCACCATGTTTTCTAAAGACAAAGTGAAGCAAATATTATGCGTCGAAGCAAAATAGGTTTTTCCATTATGTTTCATGGATAACCACAGTCTTATGCAATGCCCTTGGATGTATTCAAATTGTCTGCATGAAGGTTTTTCACGTATCAGAATGGTGATTGAATCACAACCAGAAAAGCTCAGGTATTTGCAATGTCAAGATCCCAACTGTCCAGAGGAACCACATATGCCAGATGATGCTATGAAGATTAAAAAATAAGAAGAAAAGATTGCAACGCTCTACAGAAACTTCAAACTTAAAGCCAAATTGAAGAAGGAGTTATTACACTGCAAGCATTGTGGATATCGAGATCACGAATACAAACATTGTCCACGGAGAATAAGTGGATGCTCGAGGCCTGATTGCAAGAGTTTTATGCATTTGCGGACTTCTTATGAAGATGACACATATGGAAGGCATTTCTGGGAATGTCCTAAGTGTTTTTTGGTGAATTAGGATGATTGAAGTTGAAGAACGAATCTATTCACTATGATATTATGTTATTTAGTTTGTTGTTTATTTTGTGTTATTACGATTATCTAAAACCATCAATTTCATAAGTAATTTAAATTTTTCCTCGATTAAACATTGCACCATCAATCTCATAAATAAAACATATTGCATTGAACAACCACATCATACATGAGAATAAAAGAAATACATTAGATTAAAACAACTGCTACATATGTGTCAATTCTCGGCGGGTGGTGTAATTCCTAGGGTGATGTAGGGATCGTATCTGTTAAGCACCCTAAGAATGTTGAAACAAGCATAGAAGTTGAAAGGACAACCGCCGTGAGATGCTGCCCACATCGCTAGAGTTCTGGGCAACACTTCATGTTCGGCTTCACCGTTGAGCTTATTTTTGTGATTTTCAATTAGTAAAGCGGCGAACTGCGATACATTCATACTAATTGAACTAAAGCGATGCGACAATCCGTGAGAATCATGCCCATGGATGTTCCCCATTTCAGCGGTGAACATTCTGTAAACTTTCTTCCCAAAAGTCAACGTCGAATCGGCTACATTTCTCATGACAACATCTTCTGTGTGAAAAACAAAGGCTCTACAAATAACTAAATCCTCTTGTTGAGTGAATCTAACACGACGAACTCTGGGAGCCATTTTTGTAGATGATTTGAGAGTGAAGAATGTGTGAATTTGGAGTTGAAATAAGGAGTATTTATAGAACTCAAAAATTATAGCCGTTAGATCACAAGAGTTTTCAGCCGTCCAGATTCAGCCGTTGGCATTTCAATGAAAAACGTGGTGATGAAAGGACAAGCTCTAAGCAAGAGCGCTCACTAAAGCCAAAATCGTTAGAGCTTTTATCTCAAGCGCCAGCGCTGGAGATTCGCTAGCCCGGTCTATCATCAAGCGCCCGCTACATCCTCTAACTTAATGAACAAACCAACAAATTTGTTGGTTTGAACATCCATTTTTCATGTTTGTTGAGTCCATAGTGGGATCAAAATGAACAAACTTGAAGTTTGTTCATTCCATACTAATATACCAAGATTTTCCAATTGAATTTGGATCAGACTCATTTGGTTCTTGCCGGTATGAGTTGGTTCTTGCCGGTATGAGTTCTATATTATATAGAGTGTATTATAGAACTCATTTGATTTTTTAATTATCTAGATTCTAGACCCAAAGAAAAGTTCTACTTGTCCGTATTTGTTTTTGGTTGACTAATTTTAGGAAAAAGGAATGACTAGAAACTTTAGTAAAACAAAAGCAAGAAAAAATGTATTTTGAGTACTGATTACATAAACGGTTTAAGGATACTAAATTTTAGTGCAAATGAGGGACCTTAATAGTGTTTTTGATATGTAAACTTGTTTAGTTAGAAAGCTACAATAAAGTAGATTGAGGTGATGGGGATGGATTTTGGAAATCTTGACAATTTTGATTCAATTAGGATGCAAATAGAGGTCTAGTTAAGTTTATATATGGACCTCAAATTTCTATAATGTTATTGGATGACTCTCATTTATTAGTTGTAATCCACGATCGAATTTTAAACTAGTTCAAGAACTTGATTAATTCACGAGACGCCATAATATGGTAAAACTATCTTCTTTTTTTTGTAGCACGAAGTTTTATTAGATTATACTGAAATTACACGGGGTACATAATTTCATATCGCTCCAATATTGAAAACAGAAGATGAATAACCTAATTGTTCTACGATATTATATCACTCCAATATTTCCCCTTTTTCATGCAATACTTAACGTTTCTCCGAAACGATTTCGTTACTTGCATTCATAATTCAGATCCCAACATATTAGTTGATCCAAGTACCATTACTTTCAAAAAAATTACTTATGAATCCATTCCAAAAATAAATCAATTCAAAGGATCCTTATAAAGCAATCATCTATCAATCCAAAAACCGGAAAATCAAACCATAAAAGAGGCGTCTCTTTCCTTTCAAAAAAAAAAAAAAAAAAAAACTAAGAGGAGGAAGTTCAGGAAAAAAAACTTTAAAGGGAAATTGTCCAACAACAACCCATTCTTCTTGGAGAAAACATCCTTCATGCTTTGAAGAGTCGCCTGCTTCAACTTCAACTCCTGAGATAACTTCTCAATTTCTGACTCCTGTTAATTATTCAAATCCGCGGAGGGGCCTTCAACCATTTTAGCCTGCAACTTTTGGATTTAGGAAAATCCTTCACAGAACCAGGAGGCGTTAAACTCAAAGCCCACGCACACGTCTAGGTGGAACTCCCATCTTGAGACTACATCTCCAGAAACGGTGTGGCCGGTCACGTTGCACATGTCATGAATTGAAGATATGGCTTCTTCCACGCGCTTAACTAATGAAAATCGGCTGGTGACCTTTTTAGTTGTTGCGATGTGTCCATACTTCTGCCATATTTGGGTATACAACTCTGCATACTTAGCTGGTACACTGAATCCTCCGATCAACACATGACCTTCAAAAGGAGCCAAAAATGGAGGGTCGAAAGCGGCACATGCAACTGAATCTGCGACCAGCAAAGATTATTTGGGAATAATCGCTACCGCAGCCACGAAAGCGTTTTCCACTACAGGAGGCACGACAATATCTTCATGACGATCAATCTTCGTCTCAGGATTATCGATAGGCATGGTTTCTACGAACGAGAACGCAACTACATCTTCATTATGATGAATCTCCATCTCAGGGTTATCTTCAAGAATGGTTTCTTCCTGTGATATCACTAATTGAATATTTATTCCGTGTAAATAAATAGTCCAAGAAGAAAAACGTGGGGAAAACTCACCAACTCATCTATGGGCCCACTGGAAAAAGACTCGCTGCTACACTCTGAAGCACTTTTCATGTCACCATCCGATCCTGAACTTTCTTCTTCGTCCTTCTCTCCGTCGTCAAAAGGCTCAGTATCGCCAGATTATTCTTCAGAAGGTGCCATGTTCTGGCCACGTGCAAGTCTGGCGAAGGTGTTAATTTTTTCAAGACCCTGATTTAAAAAGGAGAAGAGATTTTCGGTAATGACAATCCAGAATATTTACGCAATTCGGCTAAATTAGGAAGAAAATCATATGTACTTGCATGTTGGAAGAACTGAAGGTCACAAGAGCTATCAAATCGGATCGGAAGCCGCCCGCACGATTTTTCGACCTTTGCTCCCTTTCCTGGGGACTATCCACATCCGGGATAGAGTATTTCTGCTTGCCCAAATGATAGGGGCCTAAAATATATCATTTGTATAACAATTTCTCATGCTTTTCTTAGTTATTTCTCTTGTATTTTTGTATATTACGCTTTGTTTTGCTTTTACAGGAATTTTGGAGTCATTGGATCAAAAGACGAAGAAATAGGTGCAAAATGGGTAAATACGTCATTTCATAGGCAAGTGCTATTGGGAACCCAGCTGAGGATAAGGGGCAACCAGCTGACAGAATCACTAAAGACAGGTTAAAGTTCATTAAGGGGGCACCTCTTTCTTTATAACCTACAGTAGATCGATACCAGCGTTACTACATTCAGTTTTCTCCTAACTGAGCAAGATCTCCTCAACACCGGCAAGTCCAGGTCAGATGGGTTGTGCTCGACGTGTTCCTATATTTTAGAGGCTTAGACAAGAATGGAAAGTAATTCAAAGTTGTACAGAGTCTTCTTCTTAATCGAGAATCCAGATCAAGAGAAGAGTGAACAAGGTATATGTACTGCCAATGAAGCTGTTGCTGACTGCCATTGATAAACAAAGGAGATTACTAAAGGGTTAAGATAGGGAATTCCAAGCTGAGAAGGAACTGAAGATTGGGTAGTAGTTAGGAGATGATTTGGGAAGGAGGTACAGAATGGATTGGAGATCAACCTCAATGATGTGTCTCCATCATTACCAAAACGTATACAAGGAGTTTGTATAATTTCTTGAACCAAGAACAGCAAGAACCGGGAAAGAAGCAGGTTAGAAAACAAGTCCTGCCATTGAAGATGGAGATTGATGGAACATGATTCAAGCATTCATATTCCATAGAGGTTCAAGGGCTTTGGGTTCTATCTATATTTGTAAATGGCAGCTAATCAAAAGGAGTTTTATGGATGAATTCGTGAGAGTATTATTGCCGTAACTCAGTGAAGAAAAGGAGCTGCAGCTGCTAGCCATGGATTCTACTGGCTCGTGAGTTTGGTTGGCATATAACCAAGTATCAGGACAAGGATTTGTGAGTCTGGGAAATGGGTTTAGAAGTTACAATCACGGTCTATGGTGCTCACTTGTGGACCATGTGGGTTGTTTGACAAGGTTTAGGGAAAGGTTCTGAAGTTCACGGCAACTATAAGGAAGTACTTCAGATTTGGTGGAGTTCCAAGGTGAGAAAACAGCTAGAGCCATGAGCTGTAGACGTTGATTTTGAACCATGAAAGGAAATAGGAGTTGGGTCTCTATCTGATTCGGTTTTGCAGGATCGTGGAGCAAGTAATAAGATCTATAAAAGAAACCTAAAAGCTACAGAAAAATATCATCTCATACCCCCTCTTCAGCTGCTCACAACCCTAAATTCAGCGAGCAAAAGCTCGCTGAAACAACCAGTTTCCATCCACCTGCATACAACCATTTCCACTACATTATCCATCATATAACACCTGCACTTCCGTCAACAACACTACATCATCTACAGGATCCTCAATTTGTTGTTGAATATATCACCATCTATACCATCTGCATACCACCAAACCACCAATTTATTTCCATCTCATACAGCAGCACCTTGAGGAGCCTGTACATCCACAACAAGGCAACATACTATAGGCAACTACACAACAGTAGTTCTACATCGCCAGTACCACTGTATCTACCATCCTGCTGGCGATTTCCCACCACTGCCAGTTCTTCTTTAAGCCACGGCAGTCCATCTTCGCATCCATAACTTCACTTGATGTTTAGTTTGCTTATTTTAGGTTCATTTCTCTTGTTTCACCATGAACTCCAGTAGCTAATTGCATCTTGATTAGGGACGATTTCGACGTCCGGACATGAATTCAAGTTGATATTTAAATGCCTGTTTTCTTGCAATTGTTTTGTTATTGCTTATTCTCTATCGTGCCATAAGTGTTTATGAATTATTCTTGAATTATTTAAGTTGCAAATTGAATTGTTTATGGATGATCCTATTGCTAGTTGAGAACTCTTCGACCCGTAATTGTCTAGAGAATCTTAATACAAGTAGCTATATGTGGATATTGATGATGGGATTTTGTTAAATATCCATATGTATTGAATGATACTAGTAGATGAGTCGAGATTTTGATTTTATCACTAGGAATAACCTTATCTCATAAAATTTAAGGAATTTGTTTAAGTGACACCTAGAGAGCGTACTTTTAGGAAACTTGACAAGTAGAATCCAGTAGTCGAGTGCTTCCGTATTCGGTGAATTTAGGAGATAATAACGGAATAGTTGAGCATACTAATTATTCTAGGGTTGTCAATAAGATTCATGTTTTGTGACCGAGAAAGAGTCTTTGATCATTCTCACATTCATATTTGCATTCATATCTGTCTTGCATCATTCGCATTCAGAAATTGAATTGACAACTTTATCTCAACTCTCCTTAGGAACGAACTTGCTTGTCCGTATATTACTAGTTAGTTTAAGAGAAGTAAGGAATTTATTTTTGCAAGTTCGACACCTCGTCAAAAATTGGCGTCATTGCCGGGGAGCAGTCGGTAGTTTGAGTTGTTATTTAATTTTCTGATTTTACATTTATTTTTCATTATATGTTTTGCTAATTTGTTTGCTGAGAATTTTATTTTCAGGTACAATAAATCATTCGTTTTGCGTGTGTACAATTGGAACAAGAGGTAAGTCTCTAAACTACTTCTGTGCAATTTTCAAGATGTTTCCTTTTGGGAACAACATATATGGTTCACAAGACCGTACATACTATGGTGATCAATTTAATTTTCATTCTTATGACTTCCAACCGTACTTGGGATATAATAAAAACCAATCTTTTGGATATGATGAACAATCACAAGGATGGGAGGATAGTTGTACTTTTAATCAGTTTAATTCTAGACATGTGCAAATGCTCGATCAGATTCTTTATAAGCTAAAGGCAGTGGAAAAACTAGGTAGACACCCAACCAGACCTTGTTACAATGAGTCTTGCCCAACTCTTGATCGTATTTATGATTATTCCCCCATTCAAAAGGATGAGACTTGGGCTGGAAACTATGAAAGTGGTGTGTATCCAAGTTTGGCGGAGCAATCTTCAAATCAAAAATTTGATAGTTTTGTTGAATCTGCTATTCCCGTGATGCAACAGATGCTTCAAACAACAAAACAATTTTGTGAATTTCAGCTGAGTTACAATGAATCACTCCAAGAACTTCAACGGAATATAGACTACATCAGAAATGGCATGAACCAAATTCAAGAAGAGCGGAACAAAGAAGAGGTTCAAACCTATTCTAACATTCCCATGGAAGCCAATATAGAGTATGATGATTCCGAAGAAGACGAATACTTAAGTGATGATAATGATGGTGTAACTAGCTCAACTCTTGATGGTGATAATGATCATTCGCATATTCAAAACGAAGAAGTTGAGTCTAGAAACACTAAAGTTATTAATGGTAAGACTTATGTTGTGTATGAGAGCGATGATGATTATGACTTCTTTGTGAATAACACCCCTAATTCAGAGATTGTGAATACTTTAAATGAGAAGTCAACTTGTGATGAAGCACACAATGATTATGATAATTTTCTTATGGAAGATTCTGATTTCTTTTCCGATGAGGACTTATAGAAGAAACTGATGAAGAATGGCTCGTAAAGAGTTTGAATGAGAATTGTGATACTTGTGATGTAGGAGAATCAATGGACTTTTTCAGAAGTATTGCGGATTCCGAAATACAAGAGATTTTGCAAGGTTTGTCTAACCCTTTATGTCAATCTCTATCCAATGATGATCCTCCCAAACTTGAAGTAGTTTCTCATAGAGTTGTTAATCCATCTTTTAAGAAAATACCTCATTTGGGGCTAGAATTATGTGCTTCAAAAGTTTTCTATGAATTTATTGCTTCCAAGTATCCACGATATGTGTTTGAGTCTAGCACCATGCAGGTTTTCCAAGAGAAACGAATAGAAGTTGTTAGAGCATTGCTCGGTCGAACTTGCATGCGTTGCTATCTCAAGCATATTTGTCAATGTTAGTGATCAAAACTATAAGTCTTGATTTCTAGTCTACTGTAGCTAAGGTCTCGGACTAGGATAGAAAGTGTAGTTGAGCTCAAGAACTCCATGGAAATCATCATACAAGACGAAGGACTACTCAAGGAACTGGTGGATCTTCATCGACTAAAAGATATGTGGAGACTTGAACTTATCTATCACTCAAAAGTCTATTTATCTCCTATCTTGAGACAAAAGTCATTTTGCTATATAGACTAAGATTATACACATTTTGTATTTCGAGCCGAGTTTACCTCGCCTATCTACTTCTATAAATATATGTTGGTAAAGCTTTCGCTTTAGCCAAGTTCATCTTTACCTAATGACAAAAGTCATGTTCAGTTTCAGTCACTTTGAAAATTGCTCTAACGAAAAATGGTTTGTGAATAACAACTACATAACATCCTCTGAGACTGTTTCAATGATTGAAATGAGAGTTTAGACTATATAACCAAGGGAGGATATAAGCATTGTTGTGGAAACACATATATGTATAAGTCTTTATTCCTTAAACCAAAGTTTGCGAACTTTGTTGATCAAGAGAACCGAAGCAGTGCGTGAGCTAAGTACGTGAACTCAGTCCGCAAACCCAGTCCACGAACTGGTGGAAGTTCTCGATCCGAGAATTTCTGCTAGAGTTTGTGAACTCCATCCGGGAACTTAAGTCCGCGAACTTGAGTAGGTTATGTCTAAAAATGATGTTTGTGAACTTATTTTTATAAATTAAGGAATGATATTGCAAACCGTGGCTATATAGTTCATGAACCGATTCGAGTAAATCAAATCGTTTTTGCTACAATTGTGTCTTGTGTAGTACATGAGAGTTCCTTGCAATTGAACAACTCTCTAACTTGTTCATTTGAGTCATTTGAACTTGTTATGGTGAAGAAGAATATGGTTGATATGAAAGTTATCATATGGCTAACCATTTGGTTAACTATTGTTGAACCAGCTAATGTACAAGTTTGGGTACAGTTACACAAACTTAGAAACGTGCATTTCATGTGTGTATAACTAGCTATGTTTTCGATCTAACGGTTGATAAATATTAGCTTGAATCTAATCAGGTTTTCATCTAACGGTGAATATTGAATGCTTTGTTACTAAGCTAACATTGATTGAAAACCCTGATTTGAAAGACTATATAAGGGAGAACTCTAGCAACTAGGAAACCTAATCCCCACACATTCTATGTGATACTAGTTGTGATAAGCTAGAGTCGATTCTCCTTTAACCTTTGGTTTCTTCTTCTAAACCAGGTTAACGACTTAAAGACTTCATTGGGATTGTGAAGCCAGACCGATACTACTTTTATTGTAGTTGTGTGAAATAATCTTGATGTTTCTATGGTACGAGTACAATTGTAATAATTGGCTTGAGATTTCTATCTTCGATGGGCAAGATAAAAAAGTAATCACAAACATCTTCGTCTCATCGATTAAGACTATTGTGAGGTGATTGATAATACTGAGCTTTTCTTCGGGAATATAAGTCTGGTTTATTAATTGGTTCCTACTCACCTTGATTTATCAAAAGACGGAACAAAACTCGTAGGTATATTCGTGGGAGACGGATTTATCTATTACCGTAGACTTTTCTATGTGATACAGATTTGTTTATTAAAGTCTTCGAATTTGGGTTGTAGCAACTCTTACTTGTGGGTGAGATCATCTAAGGGAATCAACTACGTAGTATCCTGCTGGGATCAGAGACGTAGGAGCATAAATTTACCTTGGATCAGTGTGAGATTGATTGAGGTTCAACTACAATCCAGACCGAAGTTAGTTTGGAGTAGGCTAGTGTCTATAGCGGCTTAATACAATGTATGTTTAATCTGGACTAGGTCCCGAGGTTTTTCTGCATCTGCGGTTTCTTCGTTAACAAAATTTTGGTATCTGTGTTATTTCTTTTCCGCATTATATTTGTTATATAATTGAAATAATACAGGTTGTGCGTTGTTCAATCAATTAGAATATCCGACCTTTTGGTTGTTGATTTAAATTGATTGACACTTGGATATTGGTCTTTGGTACCATCCAAGTTTATCTCTCTTGTATTTAAATTGAGACTCGCAGTTTGCTTGAGTAAAATTTAAATCGACGGATAGAGATATAAACTCTTTGATATACTTTTATCTAGATTGAGTCTGACTGTCTAGTTGATTCTCTAGAAAGTATATTGGAGTTTGTCCATACAGATTGCTATGTGTGGTTGTTAGACCCCCCGCTTTTTCAATTGGTATCAGAGCAGGCAAACACGTTTAAAGACCTTATCAGTCTATGTTTGTAGCGATTTGACTCTATAGACAGAGTTGCTATCTCTATTAACGTACCACCAGTCTTCGTTGGCTCTAATTACTTGTGGTGGAAAATTGCTATGCGAGCTTTTCTTCAAGCGCGTGATTTTCAATCATGGGTATATGTTGTTAATGTTTATGATCCTCCCGTTGTGGCAGTTGGAGATGTAAACGTTCCCAAGAATATTGGTGAATACATCCCTGCCGAGATACTTGCTGCAAAGAAAAATTCCGACAGTTTGAATGCCATCATACATTCCATTACCCCAAGTCTTCAGCACCATGTGTCAAATTGCGCTAAGTCTAAAGAAGCTTGGGATATCTTAGAAACCGTATTCGAAGGTAATACCAGTGAAAAGGAAGCTAGGCTTCAAAACCTTAATTCCGATTGGGAAAACCTTCGTATGGAAGATGAAGAAACATTTGATGAGTTTAATCACAAAGTGTCTGAAATTGTTAATGCATCTTTCGCATTAGGTAATACTATTCCTGAAAAGGACATTGTAATGAAAATTTCAGATTGCTGCCATCTAGATACGATTCTAAGAAGCATTCCATCGTTGAGGGAAATAACATTGATAATCTTTCCAAAAATACGGTGGATGGAAAGCTTAAGATCTTTGATAATGAACATTCATCCAAATCTAAGGATGTTGCGTTCAAAGCACTAAAGGACACTAAATTACTTGATAAAAGTAAAAAAAATGTATATCTCTGAAGATGATCACTCTGAGACAGATACATCAGATGAATATCTTGACAAATCAGTCTCGATGAACACAAGACAGTTTAGGGATCTTTTAATGAAGAGAAGTAAATTGTTCTCCAGAGATAAGCCTAAGGCATCATTCAATCCTCATAATCGTGTTCCTCATAAAAATAGGGATATTGATGAAACTTATTATGAGGATATGCCTCAGTGTTTTAAGTGTAAGGGATTTGGTCATTTTGCAAACGAGTGTCCAAATCGTAGAAAATACACTGGGAACAAAGGTCTTGCAGCAACTCTTGATGAAATGTCTGACAACTATGATTCTAATGAAGACGAGAAAACAAGTGTTGCACTTTTTGATGAAAATATTGATTTTGATAATTGTAGCAATACATACATCAATCTTGATATTCTTTCAGAAGATAACCCAACTATTATGGAAGATAAAGTTGATCCATCCTTTGGAAACTCTATTTGTAATGCTTTAGGTTCCACCATGTGTCTAGCTGCTTGCACATCTCAAAAGCCTGATTTTTATCCTAGTTTGACGTGTTCATATTGTTATTTAAATGGTCATGAACTTTCAAGGTGTTACAAGTGCAAACAAAAACAAAGGCACGTCAACAAACTTCAACGAAGAGCAAATTATTTAGCAAGGAAGCTTAAACTTGCTCAGAAGACCACTAAGGTATGTAGGATTTTATCTTCGTCTAGGAAGTTAGTTTCCAAGGATATGACTAGACCATTTGAGAAGAAAGTATGGTCAAGTCATTTTGATAGACAAAAGTCTATGGATCCCTCTCAAGAGGAAATTGGTGGACAAATTGTTGTTCACCACAACACAACTTGATTGTGTTATTTTTTTGAAATCTTTTCTCATGCCTGATCAAAAGAGACAATGATTTTGTATCCTTCGGGCTTCTAGAAAAAGTTTTTTTAGATTTTCCTTTTTTTCTCTATCAAACAAAATAAAGGGTACTCCCGAAAATTCTACTCTTCATAGGGTTGAAAGTTGGTCGTGTACGAACATGTTTAAAGGTTTTGAAACCCTACATTCTTTTTTTCTTCTCTGTAACCTCCTTTTATCTCAAGACTACTTGTTGAGCAAATTGTGATTTCCTCTCACAAACCCATACATTTATGGATACTCCAAGCATGATGTCTTCTGATGGAAAGGATGCTAATTTGATTGTTAAGCCATCAATCATGAAGTTAAAATAAAAAATCCCCGCTAGCTCCAACATTGAAAATAAAAAGAAGGAATGTGAGGAAGCCAAGAGCCGTTCCTTCAAATTCTCAGAAGTTTTCTGATGTACTTTAAGTGTTGAAAGAGATGCAAAAGGAAATTCAACAAATAAAGGATTTTATGTATAAGATTCATGAGATTCAAAAGGCCCTGGTTCGACAACATCAGCCAAGAAGGTTTATTGATATAAACTCCTACCTTAATGAACCTTATGTTCTAATGGATATTGACGACAAGGAGTTTGGGGACGATAAAGAATTCTTTAAAGGTCTTATTGCCTAGTAAATCTTCTATTTTTATTGTTTTTATTTAGAAGAATAACTAGAGTTTGAAATAGCCATTATTGTGATGACACATAGATATGTCCAACGTATTCATCTTCATGTTTTTAGATTTATTGGTTTAAATTCTAAACTTGTTTGGAAGGTGATCTTTGCAGTATTAATCTTTATGATTTTATAAATTGCAATATTGTTATGGGATATGTGTGTTTGCATCCGTGAACTTGATTATCCCATACCTTGTCAAAAGTAAAGTCGTTCATGAGTTGATATGCTTATATTGATAAAGGAATGAATTGAATTTTGACAAATACAAAAGTTAAGCCTATTATGTCAATTTTTGATGGAAGATAGGTTAAAATCTTTTGTTTTCAAGGATTATGTCTATTATATGTCATTGTGCAAATAGTGATGCAAAATAGAATGAATCCTTGAGTATTTCGCAGTAATTGATCTTCCCTGATCCATATTTTGTGTATTACTGTGAGACTCCGTAATGTGTCTTATGTTGAGCACTAAACGACCAAAGTTGATTATTTTTATGATTACCTTAGGTGTTTTTCCGTAAGGTACTTTATGTCGAGTGTATTGAACTAAATTAATCATCTTGTTTGGTTATTTAGTTATGACTCCGTAAGTTTTTTTATGTTTGAGCGTTTTTGACTTGGTTGATTGTTTTCATGATTAACTTAGCCATTGCTCCATAGATTTTATTATGTCGAGCATGAACAATTAAATTGATTACTTTTGTGATTAGTTTAGTTGTGTATTCCGGTTAGATTAATTATGGGTTCTCTTGTGATTAATCTAATTGAGTTTCTAAAGTCTCCATAAGTTTACTTGTGTTGAGCATATTTGGTTAAATTAATCATGGGTTCTCTTATGGTTAATTTAATTGAATATTTTTTGGATTCAAATTCATACTTGTATGTAATTTGTTATGTCCAAAGAAATCCTTTATTTCTTTTGAAATTAAGGTCGCTCTTGTTGTTCTTTCGGGAATTACATATTATGGGGGAGAGTTCTTAATTGAACTTGTGCTTAATTGCCAAATCTTTGTGGGGAGTGCGGCTGTGGAATATTATAGGGGTTATCTTGTATCTTTATAGAATCCTTGATGAATGCATTTAGCTTCGGCTTTATGATTGCATCTAAATAAGATGATATATACTTACTTTTGGTCATGAAACGTCTCTTACAGAAATTTCATTAGGATCCCGTTCTTGTACCTTTGCCAATTTTATTGAGAAAAAGGGGGAGAATTAATATGTAGTTCACACTACAAATACATATGTTTTTCGGATCATTATGTAAGGGGGAGTGGTTTCCATGTGAGATGGAGTATTGACTAAGTGGAAGTAACATATCACCGTAGTATTATTGTTAAAGTTGTGATGTAATTGGACTTTGACGTTGTGTAATGATACTATGACACTGTATAACAATGATTGAGAATTCTTGTTTTCTCGTTGTTATAGCTACGGATTTTCAACAATGATGATGCCAAACTTACAACCTTTGGGATCACTGGAGTACTTGGAAGTGACGAAGATTTCGAGTAATGTTGAATATTAGACATGTGGAATGGGAGCTACAAATTTTATTTATATATTTCTTGTATTCCATATATATTGATAGTTTTGTCACTAAAATTGACAAAGGGGGAGATTGTTAGAGCATTGCTCGGTCGAACTCGCATGTGTTTCTATCTCAAGCATGTTTGTCAATGTTAGTGATCAAAACTATAAGTCTTGATTTCTAGTATACTATAGCTAAGGTCTCGGACTATGATAGAAAGTGTAGTTGAGCTCAAGAACTTTATGGAAATCATCATACAAGACGAAATACTACTCAAGGAACTGGAGGATCTTCATCTACTAATAATGTGGAGACTTGAACGTATCTATCACTCAAAAGTCTATTTATCTCCTATCTTGAGACAAATGTCGTTTTGCTATATAGACTAAGATTATACATATTTGGTATTTTGATCCGAGTTTACCTCGCCTATCTCTAAATAAGTGTTGGTAAAGATTTTTTTCTTTAGCCAAGTTCATCTTTACCTAGTGACGAAAGTCATGTTAAGTTTCAATTACTCTGACGAAAAATGGTTTGTGAATAACAACTATATAACGTCCTCTGAGAATGTTTCAATGATTGAAATGAGTGTTTAGACTATATAACTCATGGAGGATATAAGCATTGTTGTGGAAACACATATATGTATAAGTTCTTATTCCTTGAACCAAAGTTTGCGAACTTTGTTTATCAAGAGAATCGGAGAAGTGCGTGAGCTAAGTACGCGAACCCAGTCCGCAAACTGGTGGAAGTTCTCGACCCGAGAATTTTTGTTGGAGTTTGTGAACTCCATCCATGAACTTAAGTCCGCGAACTTGAGTAGGTTATGTCTAAAAACGATGTTTGTGAACTTATCTTTATAAACTAAGGAATGCTATTGCAAACCATGGCTATATAGTTCATGAACCTATTCGAGTGAATCAAATCGTTTTTGCTTCAATTGTGTCTTGTGTAGTACATGAGATTTCCTTGCAATTGAACAACTCTCTAACTAGTTCATTTGAACTAGTTATGGTGAAGAAGAATATGGTTGATATGAAAGTTATCATATGGACATTTGGTTAACTATTGTTGAACCAACTAATATACAAGTTTAGGTACGCTTACACAAACCTAGAACGTGCATTTCATGAGTTTACAACAAGCTATGTTTTCGATCTAACGATTGATAAATATTAGCTTGAATCTAATCAGGTTTTCATATAACGGTGAATATTGAATGCTTTGTTACTAAGCGAACATTGATTGCAAACCCTGATTTGAAAGACTATATAAGGGAGAACTCTAGCAACAGGGAAACCTAATCCCTACACATTCTGTGTGATACTAGTTGTGCTAAGCTAGAGTCGATTCTTTTTTAACCTTTGGTTTCTTCTTCTGAACCAGGATAAAAAATTAAAGACTTCATTGGGATTGTGAAGCCAGACCGATACTACTTTTACTGTAGTTGTGTGATCTGATCTTGTTGTTTCCATCGTACGAGTACAATTGTAATAATTGGCTTAAGATTTTTATCTCCGATAGGCAAGATAAAAAAGCAATCACAAACATCTTCGTCTTATCGTTTGTGATTCCACAATATCTTTTTTCGCTGCGTCGATTAAGACTATTGTGAGGTGATTGATAATACTGAGCTATTTTTCGGGAATATAACTCTGGTTTATCAATTGGTTCATGTTCACCTTGATTTATCAAAAGACGAAACAAAACTCGTAGGTATATTCGTGGGAGACGGATTTATCTATTACCGTAGACTTTTCTGTGTGATGCAGATTTGTTTATTAAAGTCTTCGACTTTGGGTCGTAGAAACTCTTAGTTGTGGGTGAGATAAGCTAAGGGAATCAAGTATGTAGCATCCTGCTGGGATCATAGGTGTAGGAGCATAACTTTACCTTGGATCAGTGTGAGATTGATTGGTGTTCAACTACCGTCCAGACCAAAGTTAGTTTGGAGTAGGCTAGTGTCTGTAAGCGCTTAATACAATGTATGTTTAAACTGGACTAGGTCCCGAGGTTTTTCTGCATTTGCGGTTTCCTTGTTAATAAAATTCTGGTGTCTGTGTTATTTCTTTTCCGCATTATATTTATTATATAATTTAAATAATACAGGTTGTGCGTTGTTCAATCAATTAGAATATCCGACCTTTTGGTTGTTGATTTAAATTGATTGACACTTGGATATTGGTCTTTGGTACCATCCAAGTTTATCTCTCTTGTATTTAAATTGAGACTCGCAGTTTGCTTGCGTAAAGTTTAAATCGAGAGATAGAGATATAAACTCTTTGATATACTTTTATCTAGATTGAGTCTGACTGTCTAGTTGATTTTCTAGAAAGTATATTGGACTTTGTCCATGCAGATTGCTAATCGAAATATTGGGTGTGGTTGTTAGACCACCGCTTTTTCATAAGTGCCTTCCACTTATGTTTTGTATATACTTCCGAGTGTAGAAAAGACTAAGTGTGGGGGTGACTCTCGTGGGATGATAATTTCACTTTTCCCACCATTTGCTAACATTCTTGTGAAGCTTTTGCTATATATGCAGATTGTTTTATGGGTAGACCCCCAAATTTTTAGATTGTTGATATATGGCGAGTCTAATTTCAATATTTCTCGTATGCGTCAATCAGGTGAACAATTCCAATTCTTACTTCCTTGTCCTTTTCAAGTATTCCTCTTATTCTTTTTGCAATGGTTTGAAAACATTGAGGAAAATGTTTGATTTAAGTGTGGGGGTAGGGTATAATATGAACAAAAAAAATTGGCGTATACAAAACTCCAACTTTTAGAGATTTGTGAACAATTTAGAATACTAATTAGCCTTTCTAAGTAGATGGAATTTTTTCCTGACGATGAGGTATATTTCAACTGAGTCAGGATTAGATGCCAACTAAATAGTTTGTTTAGTGTTTATCCTCTATTATACAAAAATAGCTATGAGTTGGAGTATCAGTTTATGTAATTTGTATATAATTTGTAGAGTTTGATGCATTTAATTAAAAAAAAATTGCGTGATAAACTTTAAAATCTAGAAACTTATGCCTTCAGGATGACACTAGATAATTTAAGTGGATGGAACCATCTTGGATGTAGGAGTTGAGGAACCCATTAACTAAAAGGACAAGGCAGTTGTTAGAAATAACATGATAGTTGTTACCATATCTCGGAATGTCACCATATCACTTTTTGTTTTTATTTTTGCAATATCTTCTTATTTCTCTAAATGATTTGGTCGGTCACTAACATCGAATTATTATTACTGCTAGGATGAAATAGAGTGATTGAGTTACTAAAAAAAAAAAAAAGACCAGACCAGACCAGACCATTCGAAGTATAAATATATATCAAAAAAAATTGACACTTGGATAGCAATATGTGTGTGTTCTCCCTGTCCCAGTCGCCTAAACAAGCGTGGAATGCAGGATCCATGAGAAGTACCATGTAATCTTCTGAAAAGAAGCATGCGCTTGGATCCAAAAGATCTAATCATGTTGTCAATTCGAAAAAATAATAAAAAAAATAAATTTTTTTATTACCACTGTTCAATTAATAAATCGACCGCTGGTTCCCTTGTATTTGCCATTCATAGGTTCATCTTGGCAGTAACCTTCAGACAGATATGGGAAACACCGATCATTTTAGTCAACATTCGCAAACATCTACATCTACATCTACATCCATCTTCTTAATCTATTCATGTGTGATTGTGGTTAGTTAGATTTTGAGTATTGTGGTTTTTTCAACTTTAATAATAGAGATTTGTCACATATGTATGATTTTGATTCGCATCTGGGTCCTTCCTACTGTAATCATTTTGGATTCGTTCATAGATTTGTCACAGGTAGTTGGAATTTGGAGTAAAAGGTTTTGTAGGTACACCTCTTTTAAACCTTCACGAGACTATAACTCGTCCACTTGGGACACCTAGGGGATTAAAGGCTTGTTACATTCGCTAAAAGTAACAGTAGCCTCGACGACATAGAGTTGTAGTATTTTAGTTTTGTTTTGTTTTCTCGAGGACTAGCAAAGATCAAATGTGGGGGAATTTGATAGGGGCCTAAAATATATCTTTTGTATATCAATTTCTCATGCTTTTCATAGTTATTTCTCTTGTATTTTTGTATATTACGCTTTGTTTTCCTTTTATAGGCATTTTGGAGTCATTGGATCAAAAGATGAAGAAATAGGTGTTGATGGTGGTTTTTAGCTTAGGGTTAGAATTGTAAAACCTTGCATCCAATGTGACGTCACTCTGCAAGGAAACAGAGCCACGCGTGCTAACCTATCCACTGGAAAATTTATTGAGCCGTTCAATATTCTTACATGAAATTTATCCAGACTGGCGAATCCCAGATGTTCTGTAAATATTGGCGCCTCGCGCATATTCACTTAATATAAGTTTTTCTGAATGCCTTCACTGCTATGTTCTCCGGCTGAACTCTTAATGCTGATATGGCATGACATTTCGTGTTCACTCGCAGCAGAGTAGCACGAATCTCCAAGTATGAAGAATAAGATCTTCGCATAAGGTATTCAATCAGAAAAGCATGCTGCTCTCTAGAAATGAACTTAAAAGAGTTCTGTGTCGACACATAGAATTCAATCAACCTACTAACTTGCAGAAGTTAGGGTTTCGCACCTCGCGCAGTATACCAGACCTTACTAACTTGCTGAAGTCATGGTTTTGCGCCTCGCGCAACATATTAGACCTTTCTTGTCAAAATTAAGCCTAGGAAAACTAGGTAATTAATCCTCCATGGATTAGCAGGTGCAAAACCTCGCCCAGAATTAGAAAAAAAATAGAGAGCCGCAGCAGCAAAGGGAGGCGTGGCCATGCCTTAGGCCAGCTGGCGCCACTTGCCATTGTCCACGCCCCATCCTAAACCGGGCCTATTTCCCTCGACCATTTAGGTCTCTTTAAATCCGTCGCAGCGTACTGGAAGTGTGGCCAAGCCCTAGCTTGCCGGCCCCACTTCCCATCGACCAATCAGGTCACCCTAAATGCGCCACACGCATTCCGAATGAGGCGGGGCCCATGATGTTTGTCGCCCCCCTTTCCATCGACCAATCAGGTCGCTTTAAATCCATCGCAGCGCACTGGAAGTGTGGCCACGCCCTAGCTCGCCGGACCCACTTCCCATCGACCAATCAGGATGCCCTAAATACGCCATACGCATTCCGAACAAAGCCGACCCCATTTTGCTTACCGGCCCCCAATTATTCCAAGGAGAATTCTTCCAAGGAGAATTCTTCCACGACGCCTTGGCCACGCCAAGCCCTAATTATTTCAAGGATAATTCTTCCACGGCGCCTTGGCCACGCCAAGCCCTAAATCTTCAAAGGGGAATTCTTCCAGCGGCGCCAAGACTTGGCCACGCTAAATTCTTCCAAGAAGCCAAGATTTGGCCACGCCAAATATTTCCAAATGACGCCAAACCCTAATTTTGGCTACAAAGCCAATTTTTAGCTTTGGCCATGCCGTAACGTTTCCAGCATACCACTATGCCGCGGCTAATCGCATGTCGCCATGCCATGGATACACCACCGACATGTTATTAGCATGTGGTCGACGCCACTTCACTATACAACAAGATGTCACCATAATCAATGGCCATCCTTCTTCATGAGATGAAGATCTCAGCCGTACAAGTTTGCCACCAAACTTGTGGCAACTTTTGGTCACGACACCAACTTGGCTACGGTGCCAATTCTTTATCCACGACGCAAAACCCTAATTTTGGCCATGCCCAAACTATGCCAAAATCCTAACTTGGACGCACCTAAAATCATGCCAAGGCCATGCTGGCCACGTCTCCATGCCACTGGCCGCCAAACGGAAGGTTAAAACAATCAACGACTAACTTTCCTCTCAAGATGCAAAATCCCGACCGTCGAAGGTCACTACCAATCCATCAAGCTTCCCAAGCTTAACTTCCCAAGCAATAGCAACACGTTACACAAAACACTCGAGACATCAAAACATGTCACAAGTCAGGATGCTCGTGAGGCATTGGTCCATGGTTTATACATAAGGCGGCGTAATACGCCCGTTACAAGAAAGTATCATAAAAGTGAGGCGGTTAGTAATGGCAAGAAATAATGGTGAAACATATCTTTCATTATGAAAACATCAATTCCAGGCATTACCCGTTACCATTCTCCTCCATTACTCAAACCGTTCCCACTTTTACGAAACCAGGGTACGTTTTATTACGACTTGTATAAATAGGTATCACCTATTTCCACCAAAAAACAAGTTTTTTTTAGGTCGGCAACACACAATATCTAGAAATCACCTGGTAGCTTTCCATCCTGCTTACCAGTTTTACTTTCTGATACAAGTCATAAAATGCCCACACTTCCAGAATCAATTATTCTGGTCTCAACACTTTCTTCGCTTCCCACCCTAAGACCAACCCTCCTCCTTCACTTTGTGACCGAAATAATCCTGGAATGACCATTTCTTGGTTTAGCCAGGATTGTACAGATTGATCTCTCGAATCAAAAGTACTCCCATGCAGTACATTTTTTAGGGTTTATATTTGTTTCTCATCCACACACCCAAAATTACCAAACTCAGCAGAAACAATTTTCACCCTCAAACAAGGTGCAAAATGGGTAAATACGTCATTTAATAGGAAAGTGCTATTGGGAACCCAGCTAAGGATAAGGGGAAACCAGCTGAAAAAAAGACTAATGTTAGGCTGAAGTTTGTTAAGGGGCACCTCTTTCTTTATAACCTAGATCGAGACCAGCGTTACTACATTCATTTTTATCCTAACTAAGCAAGAGTTGTTGCTCCTCCACACCGGAAAGTCCAAGTCAGATGGGTTGTGCTCAACGTGTTCCTACATTTCATAGGCTTAGATAAGAATGAAAAGTAATTCAAAGTTGTACATAGTCTTTTTCTTAATCGATAATCCAGATCAAGAGAAGAGTGAACAAGGTTATGTACTGCCAATGAAGTTGTTGCTGACTTCCATTGATGAACAAAGGATATTACTAAAGGGTTAAGACCGGGAATCCCAAGCTGAGAAGGAACTGAAGATTTGGTAGTAGTTAGGAGATGATTTGGGAAGAAGGACAGAATGGCTTGGAGATCAACCTCAATGTTGTGTCTCCATCATTAGCAGAAAGTATACAAGGTGTTTGTGTAATTTCCTGAACCAAGCACGGCAAGAACCGGGAAAGAAGCAGGTTATAAAACAAGTCCTGCCATTGAAGATGGAGATTTATGGAACATGATTCAAGCATTCATATTCCATAGAGGTTCAAGGGCTTTGGGTTCTATTTGGATTCGTGAGAGTATTATTGCCGTAACTTAGTGAAGAAAAGACTGGCTCGTGAGTTTCGTTGACAGAGACCCAAGACTAAGATCATGGGTTAATAGGCAGAGAACCAAGTATCAGGACAAGGATTTCTGAGTCTGCGCAATTGGTTTAGAAGTTGCAATCACGGTCAGTGGTGCTAACTTGTGGACCATGTGGGTTATTTGCCAAGGTTTAGGGAAAGGTTCTGAAGTTCACGACAATGAGAAGGAAGTACTTCATATTTGATGGAATTCCAAGGCGAGAAAACAGCGAAAGCCATGAGCTGTAGCCGTTATTTTGAACCATGAAAGGAAATAGGAGTTGGGTCTCTATCTAATTCGGTTTTGCAGGATTGTGGAGCAAGTAATAAGAGCTATAAAAGAAACCTAAAATCTACAGAAAAAGATCATCTCATACCACCTCTTCAGCTGATCATAACCCTAAAAGCTCGCTGAAACAACCAGTTTCCATCCACATGCATACAACCATTTCCACTATGTTATCCATCATATAACACCTGCACTTCTGCCAATAGCACTATATCATCTACATGATCCTCAATTTGCTATTGAGTACATCAACATCTATACTATATGCATACCACCACACCACCAGTTCACTTCCATCTCATACATCAGCACCTTGAGGAGCCTGTACATCCAAAACAAGGTAGAAGACTATAGGAAACTACACAACAACAGTTCAACATCGCCAGTACCACTCCGTCGACTATCCTGCTGGCGATTTCTCACCATTGCTAGTTCTTCTTTAAGCCACGATAGTCCATCTTCGCATCCATAATTTCATCTATTGTTTGGTTTGCTTATTATAGTTTCGTTTATCTTGTTTCACCGTGAACTTCAGTAGATAATTTCATCTTGATTAGGGACAATTTCGACGTCCGGACATGAATTCAAGTTGATATTTAAATGCTTGTTTTCTTGCATTTATTTTGTTATTGCTTATTCTCTACCGTGCCATAAGTGTTTATGAATTATTCTTGAATCGTTTAAGTTGCAAATTGAATGGTTTATGGATGATCCTATTGCTAGTTGATAACTCTTCGACCCGTAATTTTCTAGAGAATCTTAATACAAGTAGCGATATGTGGATATTGATGATGGGATTTTGTTAAATATCCATATGTATTGAATGATACTAGTAGATGAGTCGATCTTTTGATTTTATCACTAGGAATAACCTTATCTCATAAAACTTAAGGCATTTGTTTAAGTCACACCTAGAGAGCGTACTTCTAGGAAACTTGACAAGTAGAATCCGGTAGTCGAGCGCTTCCGTATCCGGTGAACTTAGGATATAATAACGGAATAGTTGAGCATACTAATTATTATAGGGTTGTTAGTAACAAAGTACTTTGCAAAAACTAGCTATATCAATAAGATTCATGTTTTGTGACCGAGAAAGAGTATTTGATCATTCTCATATTCATATTGGCATTAATATTTGTCTTGCATTATTCGTATTAAGAAATTGAATTGACAACTTTAGCTCAACTCTCCCTTAGGAACGAACCTGCTTGTCCGTATACTTCTAGTTAGTTTAAGAGAAGTAAGGAATTTATTTTTGCGAGTTCGATATCTCGTCACCAAAGGAAGCTGCTTCAACAGTTTGTGCTTTGCTAAAATCTTAGAGGAGGGTTTTCCACGTGGATCCGTCACAACATTCTGCACGAATTGATGAATGGAAAAAAAAAATCTTCTTGCCAGAAAAAATTATACTTAAGAGTCTTCACCGGTTTTCGCCCTGGGAGCAGAAAAGGGAGACTCTTGTGAGGTGCAAAGATGCGGTTATCAAGAACGGCATGCAACAATTCTTCTGGAGGCGTCAATGGACGGAGGAATGGGCCCCCTGATCAAAGCCCATATGATGAGAAGCCCTATCAATGTTATAAGGAAACACTTCACAAGATCCTCTAAAAAAAGATGGCACATATCCATATAATGCTCATATTCTCTCCGGCAGAATGCAATGTCATGTTCGAGGCTGAAGCAAAAGTGTCTGGATGAACTATAAATGCGTGGACTGGAGCCCAGGGATGAAAGTTAATTGCATACACGTTGTCAAGAAAATCAATGAGCTTTGAGCCAGGTATTGGATGCCTCTTCAACCAACGAAGTATCCTAGAGCCGCCATATGTATCCGGAAATGAAGTTATCGAATTAGGAGCATATTTTTTTAAATGCTTCCCCAATCATGCTTGGAGGAAGGAGATATGGACGTATGAGTCTACCTTCATATACCCATTAGACACATACATGTTTGCTGCTAAGTAATCCAGATGGGTATACAAGGAGCCAAGGAACAAACTACCAATGGGAAGAGCAACTCCTTTCGCCAATTTGATAGCAAAAATCATCTGTCTTATCTCCTTCTTTCCAGAGCCATCATCAAAAATATCTCTGGATAACCACGGGGCTAAAAATGCAGCAACATTGAGCATATTATCCAGCACCTGATCAGGCTCCGGCTCCATATCATCAGGGAACCATTCAGACACCCACCAGTTATAGAAACACTTTTCCTCATAATCCTTCCGCACATATCCTGTCGATTTCCTGAATAGAGTGGCGTGCATTTCTTCTTCTTCTTCCTCAGACAAGATGATGTCAAGATTCCCGACTATTGGAAGATTCAGCAGAACGGCTACGCTTTTCAAAGTAATGGTTATTTCGCCCATCTACATATATCCGTGTGAGTC
The DNA here is from genome assembly GCA_023529315.1 of Papaver bracteatum. NCBI lineage: Eukaryota > Viridiplantae > Streptophyta > Magnoliopsida > Ranunculales > Papaveraceae > Papaver > Papaver bracteatum. Next base: position 5,320,723 of record JAJJWX010002058.1, on the reverse strand, counting down.
TCCGCACACCATCTGGAGATAAAAGTAATCAAACCTGCATCATCTTTCCTAATATAAAGTGTCGCAGATTCCATGACAACATTCATGATTTGCGCCTCAAAAAGATTATCCCTTACATGGTCACGTCTTATCATGAATTTCATCAATTTATCATAAGAGTGCAATGGACTATGACAGATCTTGAAGTCAATGGGAGAAGCTGGGTAATCTTTCTTCTGGAGACAAAATCTTATTACACGCCCTAGATAGACTCATTGGATCTCTCCTTCATTCTCTGAACCAGTCAGAAGGGTTGCCACATATTTGGGATGGGTCCTCATGACTGTACAATACTTTGTAAAAAACTCATCGTCCATGCTCGACTTATTTTTGGAGTTGTTAGTATTTCTCGACACGGTAGCAGAACCATTTCCAGGTGACATCTTAACATGAATCCCTTGCACTACTTTTCACTTTTGGAGTAACTACAACGGAGCAAAGCAGGAAAAGAATTACTACTTTGAAGAAAAACCATGCATGAGGATTTTTTCAAAAAAAAAAAAAAATTCGTGTACAACCACTAATGATCAAGTGCCGATAATAAATTCTCTACGGGAAAATTTTCTTTGGCCACATGATATGGCACTAACGGACAAAAGGAATGGGGACTGATGCTTGCTCAAACAAATACATGTGATGCCGCGAGAAATATGCTCTCGGCCAAAACTGTGTTTTGCTGCGGGAATTGTACTCACGGACAAACAAAAGAAAACCCTAAGGCTAGGTTTTATGAAGAAAGGAGCAAACGGAGGCCACCCTCACATGCATGCTTTCCTTGCAAAATAATTGGTTTCATTGCTATTAATGTCATGGATAACACTACTACAATACTGCTAGCAAAAAGGAATCATTCATATTGGAGTAATTTTGCAAGTTCATGGAAGTCACGCCTACGGCTAGCGTTCACACCAACACAAAGGAGCAAACAAAAGGGAAGAAACATTGGAATACATACCTGAAATATGCTCGCCTTCTTTTACTTCTGATGTTCCTTCCACTGATCCGCTCACGATTGATACACCTTTGCTGCTAACACAAATACAGGGAAAAAATCCAACCAAACAAAAATAAAAAGGATGGTGTAGATGGGGAAAAACGATTTGTTGGTTTTTAAGGAATTGAGGAGATGACCGTGCGGAAGAGACTCCTTGAACCGAGCGAAATATTCAACCTCACACAGATTCACCGCTGCAAAGCGGGTTCTTTGAATTCAAGAGATCAATCTATAGTACTCCGGCCTAAATCAAGACAATGGCTGTTCCAGAGTAAATTCGGTTACAAGAGAGGATGAGTTAATCTATAGGAGGAAAGCTAAGAAATGTGTGGAATCAATGGTAGTCAAAGATTGTAGATGTGTTGTGAATTCTGAATAAGATAAGTTTTAAATGATTGAAATTGCTCAGTTGAGAGTAATTGCTCAATTGATGAGTTGTTGATCTCATATTATCAGTGAGATGTGAATTCTTGTTTTTTCTTTCAATCATGATTCATAGAATTATTTATATTGCTGGAATTATAGACACCATGATCCCATGAAGTGTGACAGTTCATAGAATCAAGAAATGGGGAAATGGAAATCGTGTTTGAAACCAGTTGCTCATCGTGCGGAGACTTGGTTGATTTTCCATCCAATACTTTGTTAACTTCTTCAACTGACTGCACGAATTGCACACATTCCATCGTGTATTTGAACACACTTGTCATAGACCGCCAAACCAAAACCCTAGTTGATTTTCCCCAAGTGACACGATTGACGTCTCGTGGTTAATTAGTCAGTTGCTGACTTCATGATTTAATGGGACAATGAGTCCATGTATTTGCTGAGTTAAACATGATTTGTAAAAATGTTCTGAAACTCATGAATTGAATGTGTCTGCTGATACAACGATAAAATTCTGACATTGAGGTGAGCAAGTGTTGCTCATTAGATGAATTGTTGAATATTGATAGTTGAACCAATATTCCTTGGTTTGAGAAAATATTGCTCGTCTGAGCAAGTGTTGCTCGTCTGATGAATTATTGGTAGCGTGACCAAAATAAAATATTAATCGAAATATTGGTAGTTGAACCGAGCATAATTAATAAGAATAGTGATCATGAGATCGTCATAAAATTATTAGTGTTTGAAACTGGAATTATGATCCTTGGACTTAGAAACCCTAATTTGATCAATTGATGACCAATTGATGGTTTATTTGAAAATTAACCATGGAATGAAGGAGAACCGGCTTCATGGGACCATGGTTCGACCATGTATCCCCCATATACTCGTGTGATCAAATACCAAGGCCTCTTGAAGATTTGGTTATTTGTTGATGAAAGAATGATCAAATACTGATTTAATCATTTATTCGAAAAAATGCTCATCCGAGCCTTAGGTGATAAAACCTAATTAATTATGAAAAGGTGAAGGACTGACCAAGGTGTTATGAAATCATCTCTAGGTGGTCACGGGATCGACTGATGATCATTCCATGAAATCCCAAAATTATTCGGAAGAGTTTTGGACCTAATACGTGTCATTGCGCAAATTAGGTCGAATTGTGTAAATACACGGGACCGGCTCCTTGCGAGCCAAAAATCCAACTTTGTTCGGTCAAGGTAACATGCTCATGTCACCAAAGTGTTCGTATCTCAAATCTGAGAATTTTGATATTTTCATATGTGCATTTGAGTCATCATTTGAGAAAATATGAAGAAATCAGGGGTTTTGATGAAACCGTCAAAACTTCATGAGAGGAAGGAAAAATAATAAAAAAGTGAAGGAATCATGAAGTATGGGACCAGCCATGGCCAAGGCATGGCCGGCCGGCCAAAAGGCCCAATCCCACATGTTTTTCCCAATTTTTATAATATTTTCATGATTTTAGGGAAATATGATTAAACCAAGGAATTTGTTAAAACCAAAGAGTTTTTGTTGAAATCAAAGAGTTTTGTTGAAATCAAGGAGTTTCCATGAGACGAGGAAAACATGAAAATTAATAATAATAAAATAAGGGACGTGTGGGACTGGCTTGAGCATAGTTGGGCCGTTAGGGCCCGGTCCCGTGAGTTTTTCCCTAATTTTATGTATTATTCCATGATTTAAAGAAATTTTCATAATTTGAAGGAAATATCATGAAATCAAGGAATTTCATGGGATTAAGGAAACATAAAATATAATAATAATAAAATAGGGCATGTGGGGCCAGCTTGGGGGTGACCGTCCGGCTGGGACCGGTCTCAAGGGTTTCCCTAATTTTATATTATTTTCTTCATGGGATTAAAGAAATATCATGAGATTAAGCAGTTTTCATGAAATTTGGGAAATAATAATAAAATAATAAGGAACCATGAGGTGAAGGGCCGACCAGGATCAAGCCATGGCCGGTTGGCCAATAATCACGGCCCCACAATATTTTCCTTAATTTTATATTATTTCCTTGGTGTGAGGGAAACACCATGAACTGAGGAGTTTCCTCAAAACGAAAGATATTTGTTCAAGTGAAAGGATTTTCATGAACTCAAGGAAAATGACAAAAAATATGAAACTGGCGTGGGATTGACCACGGCTCGTCCGGCTGGTCAGTGGGCCCATGCTCCCAGCGCCTTGGCTAATTTTTAATTATTTATTATTTTTCTTCCTATTTTGCATAGGTTCATCATCTCGTCGTATTTTGAAATACTTGTTTGTTCGTACGGTGATTGTTAGTGCATAATCATCGAGTACACTTGCACCATTTGAATCGGGGCTTACTCGAAGTAGCTCAGATGCCCGTGTTGTCGAATATTTATTACTAACCCATGGAATTCTTCCGGGAAGAACCATGGATTGAAGTAACGAAATATTATAAAAGTATTTGAATACTTTCAGAAAATATTTGAATATTTTCAGAAATTTAGTGGATGAATCCAAGAATTTAAGAATAATTAATTGATGGCTCTATACTAGCAGAGCAAGCTGTCTAGGAGCATTAATTATTCTGATTCTGATATGAGCTTGCTGGAGCTTCATATCCTTTATATAGTTAGGGAAAACTGTTGTTTGTATCCTGAAGACGTTATCGCTCTATACTAGCAGAGCAAGCTGTCTAGGAGCCGCAAATCTCGTGATTCTATAGAAAAATAATTAATAAAGTGTCTAGTATTCATGAGATATGATGTTTTCCTACCGAGAGACTACATATCTGTATATACTCCGAGAGACAGTATTCTCAGTCAGAGATTCGATGAGAGACCCATGTCTCAATACTCACGTCTAATTGCTGGACCAGAAGTTTATGGGATTACAATTTTAGCCTTTGTCAAAAATCCACCATCTACATTAAGTCCCCTGCTTAGTGAGGAAATCCGGGTTCCTCAGTCAGCATTGAATGGTGATTTTCCGGTCATAAAAAATATCAGTAATTGAACTTAGTCGTAAGTTATAAGATGTACCGGATTTCGATAGTACGAGCATACCATGACTTGATTTAAGATCCCAGTGGCATGATAGAGTTTCGTTTGGTAAACATAAATCGGTGTTGAACCGCTGATTCGGACGACGGGACCTTGGTCGTTTAGGTTTCGCGGGCCGGGCACAATAAGGAAATCCTTAGAAAATTAGGTTTTGTAAATAAATTTGATATAAAAGGAATTGTTCCCTTTTTTTTCCATGACCAGCACCTTCATCATCTCTTCATCACCTTCACGCCAGCAGTAGGGGGAGGAAAAATTTCGCCAGAGCTTCAGTGCCGCCGTCCGGCCAATTTCCGGCCGGCACCGACCAGGTGCGATTTTTTTTTTTTTATGTTTGCTGATGTTCATGAGTTCTATGAGTTGTTTATATCTTGATCATGATAAATTTATACACATGTGCATATATGAGTGTGGGTTTCGTCGAAAACCCTCGTTTTTTTTTGAAAACGTATGTTCGTTAGTTTTGAAAACTAATAATAATCCCTTATTTAGGAGAGATTTTTATTTATGTATGTAGACTTAGGTCCAGTGATAAATCTAAGTTTATGAGCTTTCATGTGAATCAAATCTTTATCATGAAAAGGTGAATTTTCACAAAACCGAAATAAACCTTCGTTTTAAAGAATGACGATGATACGAAGAAAGAGTTTTCCCTTCTTTTTATATATTAACTTGTGTCCAATGATAATTTTTTTTATGAGCTTTCATGTAAATCAAAACTTTATCTTATAATGTGTATGTTTTCACAAAATTGGAATAAACCTTCATTTTGAAGACGTATGACGATACGAAGGAAAAGATTTTTTTTCATAAAACCATGGTCTTTTCATGGATTTTTTTTTTAAACGAAACCGTGGAGTGTCCACAAATTTATTTTCGTGAGCCTTGCTCATGTCATTTTTTTTAATTTACGTAATTAAATCACGTTTTCTTTCTTTATATATATATATATTTATTTATTTATTTATTTTTAAATCAAAACTTGACTTTTGTGCAATATTACTTAGAAATAAACAATTATTTATTATGAAATAATGTTTTAGTTTCCGTAATTCCATGGTGAATGTTCACGCAATAGAAATATTCATGATTTTATGAAAAATCTGAGTTTTGCACGTCTTTTGTAGGTTTCGAAGAAACGAACGATTTTGAGGTGTTAACTCTAGCATTACTATCACTATCGTTAGTGGAAGCATAAAAGGTAAGAGTTAAGAATTACCGGTTTGTAGATGCTCGCATGAGTATTTTTCCAATTACTTCATTCCAGTGATGTTTGCATTTTATTGATTAATATGCTGAAGTGGACTATTATGTGTATGCTACAGCCACTTTGTAAGGATGTATGATTCCCAAGCCAACGATGTTTCCATGGATGATGATATGTGTATGGATAATGATACCTCTAGGGATGATTCATGCATGGATGAGACTTCTATTGGCGAAGATGAAACTCCCGGAATTAAGAACGTTCCCAACATAGAGGATACATTCTCCATGGACCAAGAGCCTGAGAAGCGTCTCAAAACTCCAGAATTTCGTCTTCTGATAAATCCCAGAGAGGTTACTCAGAAGAAGTTGGTGACTCCTCAGGGAGCTATTCGGTTCTTCTTTGAGAGGGAATATTTTTCTGCGTCAATGATTGAATTCAAGCTTTCTCAACGGCCCTTGGAAAAGTTTTCTGGTTGGTCGAGGTACATGCTGGGTATTCCTCGGGTTCGAGCTAGATTGCATGACGCACGAGTAATACGAGCTATTCAAGCTTCTAGAGATTTGTTCATCTTCCATGATGCACGAGGTATTGTAGCTCTACTTGCTCGATGGTGTATTCCGACCCACTCTTTCATATGCAGATGGGAAGAATTTACCATTCCTTTAGAAGACGTAGTTGCTTTGTTGCATCTTCCAATCATAGGAAATCTTCCTGAAAATATTTCTTCAAAGGAAACTGCAATCTCTAATATCTTGACAACCATAATGGAGGAGATTAATAATGCATCTGGCAACAAAGGTTGTTATGCTCATTGGCTGATACACTGGTGGCCAAGAGATACTCGTCTGGATTGGCCAGTTGACAGTAAGTTATCCATTGCTGATTTCTTGTGTTGATGGCTGTCCAGAGATGTATTTGAGGATGCTGGAAACTTGTTGAAGCCGTTCATGATTCCTTTTGCAATTAAGATGGCTCAGAGTGAGCAACTCCCAATAGGTAGCTTGTTATTTGGTTATCTGTATTCTAACTTGGACTCCTTGATTATAGACTCCAGCGTTTCGAATGGTTTTATGAAGATTGAATGTTATGCCAACACAATGTTTCTTCAAGCTTTGATGTGGGAGCGTTTTAAGAATTATGCACCAATTACACGGACTGTATTGCAAGGATTAAACACTGATGCTCGCTATGTCTTCTTTGAGAAGGTTAATTCCAGGATCATGCGCTGGGCCACAAAGCAACCTCGACTCAAAACCCGCTTCGTCGATGTCTTGGATCGTGAATCTGAATTCAACTTCCGCCCATGGGTATCAGTTCCCCCTTATATCTCTCAATTGAGAACCTTTAATGATGAAGAGAGTATGACTTTGAAATCTGGTGCTGATTTGGATGACGACGAGAGATCCTTCATGTTGAGTTACACTCCCTCCCGGTTATCTGGTATCCATAATTCACGGCGAATTCTTGGTGGAAGAATACAATATTGATAGGGAAGATCGGCAAATGGGTATGGATTAGTGTGTTCCGAATTTTCGAAGAAGAAAGCTTTCAGTTGAACATCTCATGACTCGTCTGGACCGTACGCATGTGGAAGGAAGTGAATTCTGGTTCCCCAGCTCTGATAGTGTCACGTATGTAACTCCAAGTTACATAGACTTTTGGGATCAGCAGCTCAAGCGTTTACTTGATTTCGTGAGAGATGCTCAACCTTTAATGAAAGATTGTCCTTCTCCTGAGATGATTTCTACTAGACCAAGATTGAAGCATTTTCCTGGTAGTGACAAACGGAAAACATCTCCAGGGTGTTCACGAGTAAGTATTCTTTGTAGAGTCTTCATAATACCATGATGATTGTGTTCTGATTATTGCATCAAAATTTCTTCACAGGACGGTCGTAATGTAAGACCACAAGTCGATGTAAACCTCTCAAAAACTGAAGTGACTATTCATGGTGGAGAAGGCAGGAGTAAGAATTATAAGATGTTACCTAACACCATAAAGTCCCTAGTGATTTGTTTGGTGAGTTATCTATATCTCTTGCATCATGACTTCTTCTCATCCGTATAATTAGGATCTGAAAACCTACTTTGTTATTCTGTTTTAGGATTTTACTCCATCGAGCATTTACGGTCTTCAGTTCTCTGCTGCTGGGCAGACGGTTTATGACTCAGGTGTTGAAGAAGAAGCTGAAGTAAGTATTTCTTCATGTGGCAAATTATGATGCTTGATAAACAAAATGCTAATCAAGTTTGCCTATTTACTATTTGTCTTTATTTCAAATTCCTGCTTCTGTGGAGAAACAAATGGAAAAGATTATGAGATAATTTTTGTGGGGTTCTGTCAATAATAAGCCAAAGAAAGGTAGTATTGGGTGGTCTAAAGTCTCTTTATCTAAAGAAGGTGGAGGTGCCGGTATCAAGAAGTTAAGACTCATGAATAAGCCTCTTCATGCAAAATGGATATGGAGATATGGAAAGGAAGAAAATTCTCTTTGGAGGATGGTTGTTAATCATAAATTTGGTGGCAATACAAGAGCTTTTTTGCCAAAAAACTCAAAGATTGATGTTGGGAAGAGTTAATGGGCAGGCATTCTAAAAAGTAGAGATTTTGTTGAGAGAAATTCTACATTACAGGTGCATAGTGGTAATAGGATTTTATTCTGGAAAGATGTGTGGATAAATGGTAATTCTTTGATGAATCTGTTTCCTTCTCTCTATAAGCTTAACATACATCAATAGGCTACAATTCAGGAGATGATTGTAATCAACACACAAAACAGTTGGAATTTTGCTTTTTGCAGGGATCTAAAAGAGGAGGAGGTGGAGGACATAGCTCATTTGTTGGATTTAGTTTCAACTTTCAATAGAGGTGATGGTGATGATTGCAGGGTTTGGATGAATGGAGCAAATGCTTTCTCTGTTGCTGGGTGTTATAAAGAATTGGAAGATGATGGTTTACTTTTTTTTCCACAAAAGTGTGTTTGGAATCCTAAGATGCCCCAAAAGGTACTCTTCTTTCTGGACATTATGCTATAATGCTGCTCCTACCTTAGATACATACATAAATTCTATTCTAATTAATGGTTGTTTACTATGTAAGAAGGCTGCTGAATCAAACCAGCATATTTTCTTACATTGTGACACAACTAGGGAATTATGGAATTTCTTTCTAAGAGGTTATAATAAACAATGGGTTTTTCAAAGTTCTGTTAGAGATACTATATGGGAGTGGAGAATAAAAAAAGGAGTTAGTGGCAGTATCAAGAGTAGTATTTGGTAAATTATACCTTTTGCTATCTGGTGGATTGTGTGTCTTGAAAGTAATTCAAGGCTCTTCAATGGTGTATACAGAAGTTTGAATCAGATCATAGACAATGTGAAGATTTACATTTACAATTGGTGTGTGGGTACCAAGATTTTTGATGGAATTACTTTGAATGATATTCTGAACAATTGGGAAGCGATTATTTGTTATAGTATTTTTCTTTCTCTTTTTCTTGTTTTTAGAACTCTACTATAATTGAGTTCTTTATATACAGTTTTTTTTTTAACTCAGTTTCTATTACTGTCTTAGTGATAGAACTGGTTTCTAATAAATCTTGCCCTTTTTGAGTCAAAAAAAATAAACAAAATGCTAATTGCTAAGAATATATCTAGGAGGATGTTTCCATGGACATGGAGAATACTGGTGATGCTCGCTCGAAGGATGGCGATGAAGAAAACTCCCAGAGTTCAAATCCAAATTAAGGTAATGGAGTTATCGACGTTGATGCGAGCAATTCTGATTGAAAACCAAATGAAGGTAATGGAGTTGTCGACGTCGATGCGAGCAATTCTGATTCTTTGAACGCTTCGGGAACCACCCAAGTAAGTATTCCTCTTATATTTTATCCATAGAAGTATAAACTTACTGATATATGAGTGAATGGATGAGAATGTATGTGAACATATGACAAGTTTTGCCGAAAAATACGTCACCAGAAAATTCAGAACTCAACATTTTAGGAAAAACGCCGTAGAATCTTCATTTGACGTGGGATTTTCATGATCCGCATATGCATCCTTAAGCCCAGGAAATTTCCAAGTTTTAGCAAAGAAGCTTTTAAAGTTTTGAGCACGTTCAGAGGCCGAAATAGACAAAACAGTAAGGTCATGTTTGGTATAGTTTTCAAAAACGGAGAAAACAGAAAACAAGAGAAAACGCGGTTGGTAGGGATATTTTAAGAAAATGTTTTCTGTTTTTGAAAACAAAAATATGAAAACAACAAATTATTGTTTTATGTGTTTTCTCTTTTTTTTTTTTTTTTTGTTCTTTTTTTCTTTTCAAAACAAAGTAAGAGATTGGGGGAATGACTGCAAGTGAGTTATGGCTAATATCACTATCTCTTGACGAATCTTTACATTTGACCCGATTTAGTTGATTTTCCTTGTTTTCAAAAACATTTCACCAAAAAAAATTTAGAAAATGAAAACAAGGAAAAAGGGTATGTTTTTAAAACAGTGGAAAACTATTTTTGTAAACTATTTTTAAAAACTGTACCAAACAGGCTCTAAACATCCAGGAGACTTTCAGGAAATTTTCAGCTGTCGTGTAGTCCCGAGTTTCGACCACATCTTTTTCTGGTTCATCCAATTACTATGAAATTTTGACATGTTGTAGATAACACTGATTCGAAGATATTGGTATATAACTCAACCCTTGATTATTCACCAATTTCTCCCAGTTCGTCATTTCGTACAGGGCAGTGTAAAATCTTCTCAGGCGAGCTTGTCGTAAAACGTGTTTTTTGTGACTTTCACATTATTTTCTGATATGTAGCATGTATAATGAATGACTTTGATGATGTTAGACCACTTTTATGCTGTAGCTCATGATTTCTTTTGGTTTCATGCTTGGATGGTCCTAATCTCATGTAATCTTCGTATTAGGTGCAAAATACCGAAGTTAAGAATGAAGGAACCCAAAATGACGAAACGAGCGGTCCTGAGGTCATTGATAAGGAGGCAACCATCCCTGCACTTCAATTCCATGAGAGTGTTGCTGTTGAAACAATCAATGAAACTGAGACTTCAATTGTTATTGCTTCAGTGGCGAAAGGAACTGAACCGCTAGTAGGGGAGACTGGAGAAATTGATGTTGTAGAGATCATTCCCGTGATTGAAAACCATATAGTGGTGCATGAATATCCCAGTGCAGGATTTATTTTTGATCCTACATTTGATGTATCACTCATATACCACAGACTGGTCGGTGGATTTGGCGTTCCCATTGGGTATGCCAACTTGTACGAGAAAATATGGAAGAAATTTGGTCACATCGTCGTTAGTAGAGACCCAAAGCGTGATTATTCTTTAACCATGCAAGTAAGTGTTATCTTGCATGTTGTAAATGATGTATACACCAGGGCTAGAAATACTGTGACTCCAGATGTACTCTTTGATTGGGAGTTCAACTTGGAGAATTCTGAGAGACTTGGCTTCAACGTGAAGTGGCTTCGTAAGAAGATGAATGTGATGAGTGCCAAATATTGCATATTCATACACCTTTTCATTGGCACTTAACTCATCTTTCGCGCTTCAAAGTCATATATTATCCCAAATTCTGCATTCTTACCATCTTCAAGAATAAATATTTGTATTAATTAATTTTGTGTTTTTAAGTACTAAATAAAGCTTGGAAGAATTGAGAAGACAAAAGAGAAGAAAGTTGGAAGCATTGCAACCCGCTCGCGCATCAGTGGAAACCTGTTTACAAATTCATGGGATTAAACAACCCATGATCCAAAACCATGATCCAAAACCCATGATCCAAAACCCAAGACCCAAATCCATTTCCACCTCACCCCAATTGGATTCTTTCCAAAACATCCACCTCACCCCCATTGGATTCTTTCCAAAACATCCACCTCACCCCCATTGTATTCCATTCTATCCATCAATTAAGAAAACATGTTTTGTTTAATTGTTGAGTGGTTGCTACAGTAAATTTCGAATCCCAAGTGTGAGAGAATTTTTGTGTATAAATAGAGAGGGTTGTTGTGTTGAAAACTCATCCAAGAATAGCTTGTGAATGTTAGTTTATCAAATTTCAATTTTGTTGTAATGTTCTTCATGTTCTAATTTCATTTACTAGGGTTTAGATGAAGCCCTAATCTCATTGGTATGTATTCATATCTTGTATCTTTTTCTTGAAAGTTTAGAATTGTTTAAAGATATAATTTAATCCAAGTTTTTCAACATCTTGCTCTCACAATGTATGCCATGTATCCATTGTAGTTAGAATATCTCTATGTTGATTATGCTACAACTCATGCTTAACCAAATATTGATCTTTAGATTAGTTGTGCTTAATTAGACAATTAATGCTTTGGAGAAATACTTTAGTTGTGATTAAATTATCAATTGGAGAAACACCTTAGTTATACGGTAGACTTGAATCTACTATAAGGACAAGAATAATATTACAAGTTGAATGCATATCATAGGTTATTGGTGGATTTGAATACCCTAGTATCCATATTATCATTGTTTACATATCTTGTTATTTCCATCTTTTACTTTTATTATTTCAGTCACTTGAAAATCATATCGTCATATCGACAAAACCAAACCCCTTTTGGTTACTCTCTGAATCAGGATTTATAATCAACTTCTACACTCTCCAAGTCTCTGTGGTTCGACCTGTGCTTGCCCTGTGTTGCTTGTCGACACTGTGCACTTGCAGTTTATACATAGAAGTAGGTATCTTTCCGAGCCTACCAGAATGCTATCAAAGACTCATGTGAAAGTAACATACCCTTTCCAAATGTTGTTGTGATGGAGAAGGAAAATAAGATTGCCAGGATGACCGAAGAGCTGAATAAGGAGAAGACAACTTTGCAGGCTTTGAAGGATGCAAAGGCGCAAAAATCTTTCTTCGCTGATTTTCTTGGATTTCCATAATCTCTTGAACTTCTAAACTTCTGAGAGATGTGAGGTTTTATTTGGGTTTTGATATCATGGTTTTGGATTGGTAGATGGTTAAGAATTTTCTTTTGGATTTGATAGAGATTTTCTTTTAGAAATATGAACTGAATTTTGATAAATTGCTGAATTTGAATACTGATTGCAAGTATTGCAAACATTTTGGAGGAATTAAAATACAATGAAATAAAATCCTAAAATTCCATATCCAGACGTCATGAATGCTTAGACGCCCGGTACCTTAAATTTCAAATAACTTCAGACAAATGTCTTAAGACAATTATCATGAATACTGGTAGGGTTCTTCCATATGTGTTGATTAACTTGTAATATCCTCCAGTTATGGACTTAGCAACCATGAATGGTCCTTCCCAATTGGAGTTCCTTGCCGAGTGAAGGTTGCGCTGGACTACTTTGAGAACTAAGTCCCCTTCATAGAATTTATTGGGTTTGGTCATCTGTGCCTTGAATATCTTCTGTTGATTCAGAATTCCTTATGTGGTGTGTCTCCACGGTTGTGGCACATATGGACACTCGCGCAGGAGGGAGTATCCCTCGTAATGCATGTCATGCTTGGCCACATCTTCCACAATGAATCGCCTGATAGGATGATCAACTTGAAGATATTCTGGACTCAACCATTGGGTGAAATATTGATGTGGCGAGATGATCCACTCATAGCATTTTGAAATTGCTAAATTGTTTGTGGAGTGAAGCTCTTGGACCAAATGAGCATATTTGAAAACTGACGATATGGGCATATGAGAAGGAATAATACTTGCCTGAGTGTAGAATCTCTTGACAAAAGTATTTGGATATTCGCCAGGTTTTTGCGTAAGCTTTGTCAAGGCTTTGACCTACTCCGGATATTCAAATTGTGAGGTATCTTCCGTTTCTTCCTCCGGGTCAGATATTTCTTCAGCAGAGGAAAGTGCAATTGAAGGTGTCGGTTCCACTTTTTTTATCGTGAATCCATACGCGTCCAAGAATCATATCATATCCAGGATATTCTATGATTATGTAAAACTTAGTCTCAGTGCAGACCAAATTTCCTTTGACTTTGAGGATGATGTAGCCGTAAGCGTTTCTGGAGATTCCTTCGTGATCTATGATTTCCATGGGGGCATGAGTAGCTTCCTGTCGAGTAATGCCAACAGCTCAGAGAGTTTTCAAAGGGTGATATTGATGGCGGTGTCGATTTCAACAAATGCTCTCCTGAATTCGTTTCCTTTGATGTGCACTGTGGTGAGTAGATCCCAGTCATATATTTCCTTGTCTGTCACTGGAGGCTCAGTGGTAGTCTCTTGAATCAACAAATGCTTTCCTGACACAATGTGGTTTAATATATCGAATATGTCTTTTCTCTGACTTTTGACAAGTATAGTAACTCGCAGACATGTTCAATCAGGGATTGAACTTCTTCTTTGACAGGAGGTTCAGAGATAGCAAAAGTCCTGATTGGAAGAGGATTCTTATGTATTCCTTCAGTTCCCAAGTTAAGTTCTCCTGATTCGACCTTTTCTTTAAATATGCGCTTCAAAGTTTTGCAATCACTTGTGGGGTGGATGACAAACCTGTGGAAGTGACAGTACCGAGGATTTTCCATGGCCTCTTTGGTTGGTTCCTTCTTGACATATGGAAACTTGATTGCACCGTCTTGAATCCAGGCCTCTAATAATTTGATGACTTCTTCAATAGAGCAGGGAAAGTCAGGTTCTTCTGGATCTTCTATATGTTGAGGAGAAGTTTGCACGTTATCTTTCTTTTGTGCTTTTGAAGGGGTGGAAGAAGTATGCTTGCGCTGTAGCTTAGCTTTATGTTTGATCCCTTCCGTGACAGCATTTGTGGAAGGCTGCAGGTTGTACTGCTTCTTAATCAGACGTCTGCTCCCTCGAGTGTCTCGTGCTTATTCAATCTTTGTGGATTTTTCTCTTTCTAATAGAGCAGGAGCAGTGGTTGCTGACCTCTTTGCGGCTTCGTGGAGCTCTGAGAAAGTATGGAATCAGAGATTCTCCAGTAGAGCTCTATAGACCGGGAACATGCCATTGATGCACAAATTTACTAGTTGTTGCTCTGTGACGTTTGGATCATGACAATCCAAGGCTTGGACTCTGAATCTTTTCACATAGTCATTGGTATTTTCACTGACTTTCTGAAACATCCTTCCAATATCAAAGAGAGTGACTTTCTCTGACACAAAGAAGTACTTTCTATAGAAGGCGTTAATCATTTCTCCCAAATTGTTGATAGTTCCAGGTGCAATATTGTTGTACCAGGTGTATGCGCTGCCTTTCAAAGATTTTGAAAATTCCTTGAGTCGAACAACATGGTTATGCTCAAGTGCTCCCAAGGCTTCAAGGAAACTAGAGACGTGTTCAAGAGCATTTCCGGTTCCATCATACAGAGTGAAAGTTGGATAAACGTAACCTTTAGGAAGGGGAATCCTTTGCGTTACAGCGGGATAAGGGGGTTCGTGAATATGGACATGTGATGTATTGTATTTTCCATGATTCTCCAGAAGATGCTCCAAGTCTTCCCAAGTGATGAAGTTTGATGATTCTTTTGTTTACAAATTACCAGCAGCTCTGTTGGTTTCGTCTTCATTCACTGTGTGAATTGGAATTACCTCAGGGCCGACAGTGTCTGAGAATTTCTCCTTCTCTTTCCCTTTTTCTTGAGTTTTCTCTGACAATTTGTCAGTAAGAGTCTTCAGATGATCCAATAGCTTCTGCTGTGTTGCGGCCATATCCGTCTGATTCTTTGCAAGAGTTTCTTGCGCTTTGATGAGATCAGCAATGGTAAGTGGTAGATTTCCTATGACTTATTCGGGATGTCGGCCGAATAGAGGATGATCTTCCATATTAATCTGAGAAGGAGTATTGTCACCACCGTCGAATAGTTTCCGGGATGTTTTCATTGTTACTGGTGCTAGCAATGTTTGCATTAGGATTTGTAACTGATCCTGGCCTAAGTCCAATCATTTTGATGAATTTGAAATTGCAACTGAGAGATTAATCACCCACCGTGGTCGCTAATCTGTAGATAGGGAAAAATGATTTGCTGGTTTTTAAGGAATTGAGGATACGACCGTGCGGAAGAGACTCCTTGAACCGAGCAAAATGTTCAACCTCACACAGATGCACCGCTATAAAGGGGGTGCTTTGAATTCGAGAGATCAATCTGTAGTTTCCGGACTAAACCAAGACAATGTCCGTTCCAGAGTAAATTCGGTCACAAGAGAGGATGGGTTGATCTATAGGAGGGAAGCTAAGAAATGTGTGGAATCAATGGTAATCAAATATTTTAGGTGTGTTGTGAATTCTGAATAAGATAAGTTCTGAATGATTGAAATTTCTCAGTTGAGAGTAATTGCTCAATTAATGAGTTTTTGATCTCGTATTATCAGTGAGACATGAGATTCTTATTTTTTCTTTCAATCATAATTCAGAGACTTATTTATATTGATGGAATTGTAGACACCATGATCCCATGAAGTGTGACAGTTCATAAAATCAAGAAGTTGGGAAATGGAAATCGTGTTTGAAACCAGTTGCTCATCGTGCGGAGACTTGGTCGATTTTCCATCCACTACTTTGTTAACTTCTTCAACTGACTGCACGACTTGCTCACATTCCATCGTGTGTTTGAACACACGTGTCATAGACCGCCAAACCAAAACCCTAGTTGATATCCCCCAAGTGGCACGATTGACGTCTTGTGGTTAATTAGTCAGTTACTGACTTCATGATTTAATAGGACAATGAGTCCATGTATTTGCTGAGTTAAACATGATTTGTAAAAATGTTCTGAAACTCATGAATTGAACGTGTCTGCTGAGACAACGATAAAATTCTGACATTGAGGTGACCAAGTGTTGCTCATTAGATGAATTGTTGAATATTGATAGTTAAACCAATATTCCTTGGTTTAAGCAAATATTGCTCGTCTGAGCAAGTGATGCCCGTCTGATGAATTATTGGTAACGTGACCGAAATAAAATATTAATCAAAATATTGGTAGTTGAACTGAGCATAATTAATAATAATAATGATCATGAGATCGTCATAAAATTATTAGTGTTTGAATCTGGAATTATGATCCTTGGACTTAGAAACCCTAATTTGATCAATTGATGACCAATTGATGGTTTATGGAATGAAGGAGAACTGGATTCATGGGACCATGGGTCGACCATGTAGCACCCATATACTCATGTGATCAAATACCAAGGCCTCTTGAAAAGTTGGTGATTTGTTGATGAAAGAGTGATCAAATGATGATTTAATCATTTATTCGAAAAAATGCTCGTCTGAGCCATAGGTGATAAAACCTAATTAATTATGAAAAGGTAAAGGACCGACCAAGGTGTTATGAAATCATCCCTAGGTGGTCACGGGATCGAATGA
Source organism: Papaver bracteatum (assembly GCA_023529315.1). Lineage (NCBI taxonomy): Eukaryota > Viridiplantae > Streptophyta > Magnoliopsida > Ranunculales > Papaveraceae > Papaver > Papaver bracteatum. The sequence goes on along the minus strand of JAJJWX010002058.1, from coordinate 5,303,669 downwards.
CGAACATTCCATGAAAATCCCAAAATTATTTGGAAGAGTTTTGGACCTAATACGTGCCATTGCGCAAATTAGGTCAAATTGTGTAAATACGCGGGACCGGTTTCTTGCGAGCCAAAAATCCAACCTTGGTCGGTCAAGGTAACATGATCATGTCACCAAAGTGTTCGTATCTCAGTTCTGAGAATTTTGATATTTTCATATGTGTATTTGAGTCATCATTTGAGAAAATATGAAGAAATCCGGGGTTTTGATGAAACCGTCAAAACTTCATGAGATGAAGAAAAAATAATAAAAAAGTGAAAGAATCATGAAGTGTGGGACCAGCCGTGGCCAAGGCATGGCCGGCCGGCCAAAAGGCCCAATCCCACACGTTTTTCCCAATTTTTATAATATTTTTATGATTTTAGGGAAATATTTTAAAGCCAAGGAATTTGTTAAAACCAAGGAGTTTTTGTTGAAATCAAAGAGTTTTGTTGAAATCAAGGAGTTTCCATGAGATGAGGAAAACATGAAAAAAATAATAATAAAATAAGGGACGTGTGGGACCGGCTTGAGCATGGTTGGCCGGCTAGGGTCCCGTGAGTTTTTCCCTAATTTTATGTATTATTCCATGATTTAAAGGAATTTTCATAATTTGAAGGAAATATCATGAAATCAAGGAATTTCATGGGATTAAGGAAACATAAAATATAATAATAATAAAATAGGGCATGTGGGGCAATCTTGGGTGTGACTGGTCGGGTAGGACCGGTCCCACGGGTTACCCTAATTTTATATTATTTTCTTCATGGGATTAAAGAAATATCATGAGATTAAGGAGTTTTCATGAAATTAGGGAAATAATAATAAAATAATGAGGAACCATGAGGTGTGGGGCCGGCCAGGATCAAGGCATGGCCAGTTGGCCAATAATCACGGCCCCATAATATTTTCCTTAATTTTATATTATTTCCTTGGTGTGAGGGAACACCATGAACTGAGGAGTTTCCTCAAAACGAAAGATATTTGTTCAAGTGAAAGGATTTTCATGAACTCAAGGAAAATGACAAAAAATATGAAACTGGCGTGGGATTGACCACGACACGTCCGGCCGGTCAGTGGGCCCATGCTCCCAGCGCCTTGGTCAATTTTTAATTATTTATTATTTTCCTTCCTATTTTGAATAGGTTCATCGTCTCGTCGTATTTTGAAATACGTGTTTGTTCGTACGGTGATTTTTAGTGCATCATCGTCGAGTACACTTGCACCATTTGAATCGGGGCTTACTCGGAGCAGCTCAGATGCCCGTGTTATCGAATATTTATTACTAACCCATTGAATTATGCAGGGAAGAACCATGGATTGAAGTAACGAAATATTACAAAAGTATTTGAATACTTTCATAAAATATTTGAATATTTTCAGAAATTCAGTGGATAAATCCAAGAATTTAAGAATAATTAATTGATGGCTCTATACTAGCAGAGCAAGCTGTCTAGGAGCATTAATTATTCTGATATGAGCTTGCTGGAGATTCATATCCTTTATATAGTCAGGGGAAACTGTTGTTTGTATCCTGAAGACGTTATCGATCTATACTAGCAGAGAAAGCTGTCTAGGAGCCGCCAATCTCGTGATTCTATATAGAAATAATTACTGAAGTGTTCAATATTCATGAGATATGCTGTTGTCCAGCCGAGAGACTACATATATGTATATACTCCGAGAGACAGTATTCTCAGTCAGAGGTTCAATGAGAGACCCGTGTCTCAATATTCATGTCTGATTGCTGGACCAGAAGTTTATGGTTTTACGATTTTATCCTTTGTCGAAAATCTACCATCTACAGATGGGCAACGCTTTTTATAGGCGAAGCTTCTTGAGAATCCGAGCGGGAAAAGGAATTCGTCTTGGATTCGTGCATGGACGAGGGCAGCTGAGTCGCCGAGCCAAATCCTGGGCCAAGGTTGCAGCATCAACATGGATGCCATCCGTCAGATAATGATGATTGGCCCATGTCGCCAACATTCCATAACACCAGCACTTCATGGCCAAGCCAGAAGTACGCCAACACAAAGATCACATACTGCTCATGCCCCTTGCTAAAAGTCAATCGAATTTTTCTTGGTAACCCCCTCATGTCTTGTCCTTTCGATTTTTTATCCTCGTATGTCACCATCTAATGCATACCTCGCAACAACGCCACTGTTACATGCTAAGCAGGGGACTTAATGTGATTGTGGATTTTAGTTCAGGGATAAAATTATAAAACCTCGCGTTTAATATGCCGTCACTCTGCAAAGAAATGGAGTCATCTAAAGTGATGAGTGCCCAACCTCTTCACTTGATCATTTATTGAACAATTCAATATGTTTATGAGAAATTTATCCAGAATGGTGCACATAGCAACAATCCCTGATATTCTGTAAATTTCAGCACCCTGCCTGTATTATTCATTAATATAAGACTCACTGAATACTTTCTGTGCTATGTTCCCCGGCTGAACCCTTAATGTTGATATGACATGACAATTCGTATTTAGTTGCAGTAGAGTAGCATGAATTTCCCGAAGTATCAAGGTTAAGGCTTTGCATAAAAGCACTCAATCGGAAAGCATATTGTTCTCTGGCAATAAATTTAAAGAACTTTATGTCAACATGCAGAGTTCAATCAATTTTGTGATAATTCACGAGATTCAAATTTCAACCTAATTAATTTGCAAAATTAGGGTTTTGCGCCCTGCGCAATATATCAGACCCTGCTGGTCAAAACTAAACCTAAGCAAACTAGGAAATTGACCCGCTGTGGATTAGTAGGTGCAAAATCCTACCCAAAATCAGGAAACAAGGAATAAAAGAGGAGCCACGAAAATAGGAGCAGCAACAAAGTGAGGTATGGCCGTGCCATAGGCCAGCTGGCGCCACCTGCAGATGGCCACGCCCCCATGTTGTTTGCGGGTCCTCCTCTTTCCTTTCGACCAATCAGGTCTCTCTAAATCCTCCACAAGCACATGATATGTGGCCGAGCCCATACTCATCGGCCCTCTTTCCTATCGGCCAATCAGGTCGCTTTAAATGCGCCACGCGTACTAGAGATGTGGACACGCCCTATGTTTGGTCGACGCCTTTTCTATTGACCAATTGATGAGGTGTCAAACTCACAAAAAATATATTTCTTACTCTTCTGAAAGTATGAATAATGCAAAAACTCGAAAACAAATATTTATGCAAACAATGAGGATGAGAATGATTAAGGGTTGTTTCTCCACTAGTGAACATGAATATTTTTCAAAATACGTTTACTAAAAATCCTAGACAAGTTATAAGTTCAACAATTCCATTAAACTCCAAAGCATAATAAGTTCTCTACTTGTGTCTAGTCAATCAAGCCACTTTGAATAATCTCTTTAGTGTAACTTAACTAACCGATATGTTCTATGAGTCAGATTGATCCCAACCACATGCTCGTAAGTTCGACATGTTAACTTAGGGTTGTCAAATACCGTTGATGGTGGTTTTTGACTTTGGGTTAAAATTGTAAAACCCTAGTCGGACAGTGACGTCAAATAATTTGAGTAATAATGTCTCCACTGAATGCATTTATTGAACAATTTAATATGTCAGCGAGAAAATTACCAGGGTACCTTTTTTTTAATACTAATTAGGGTTTCGATAGGACAAACCTTAATTCCCACACCACTGTTCCAATGGAAAACTATGCCAGCCACATCTATCGCGCCAAGGCATGCCAACCATGCTAGTTGCACCACTCTGCCAATGGCAAACCATGCCAGCCACATCTACCGCGCCAAGGCATGCCAACCATGCTATCCACACCACTGTGCCAATGGAAAACTGTGTCAGCCACATATACCGCGCCAAGGCATGCCAACCATGCTAGCCGCACCATTGTTCCAATGGAAAAACATGACAGCCACACCTACCGCGCCAAGGCATGCCAACCATGCTAGCCGCACCACTGTGTCAATAGCAAACCATGCCAGCCACATCTACCGCGCCAAGGCATGCTAACCATGCTGGCCTCACCACTGTGCCAATGGAAAACCATGTCAGCCACACCTACCATGCCAACTCATGCCAATAATTCTAGCCAAGCCAACCGCACCTTGCCTTGGCCCCACCATGCAAAACCGTACATACCGAACCCTTGGCCCCACATATGCCAATGACATTCCTTGCCAGCCACCTTTCCGCGCCATACCATGTTGTCCTCCCCATGCGGCTACCAAAACAAAGGCCTGAAACAATCATCGACCATCCTTCCATCTAAGATGCAAATCTTAGCCGTCTAAGGTCACCACCCGACGCATGGTAACCTTTGGCCCAACGCCAAAACCCTAATTTTGGCCACGCATAAACCACGCCAAGGCATGCCGACCATGCCACATGTGCCAATGGCATGTCGTGCCAGTCACCTAGCCGCGCCATACCATGTTGGCCACCCTATGCGGCTACCAAAACAAAGGCCTACAACAATCAACGACCATACCTCCATCTAAGATGCAAATCTTAGCCGTCCAAGGTCACCAACCAACACATGGTAACCTCTAGACCAACGCCAAAACCATAATTTTGGCCATGCCTAAACCACGCCAAAGCATGTCGACCATGCACATATGCTAATGGCATGTCGTGCCAGCCACCTTGCTGCGCCATACCGTGTTAGCCTCCCCATGCGGCTACCAAAACAATGCCTACAATAATAAACGGCCATCCCTCCATCTAAGATGCAAATCTTAGCCGTCCAAGGTCACCAACCAACGCATGGTAACCTTTGGCCCAACACCAAAACCCTAATTTTGGCCACGCCTAAACCGCGCCAAGGCATGCCGACCATGCCACATATGCCAATGGCATGCCGTTCCAGCCACCTTGCCGCGCCATACCGTGTTGGCCTTCCCCATGCGTCTACCAAAACAAAGGCCTGCAACAATCAACGACCATCTTTCCATCTAAGATACAAATCTTAGCTGTCCAATGTCACCAACCCACGCATGGTAACCTTTGGCCCAATGCCCAAACCGTGCCAAGGTATGTCGTACCATCCACCTTGCCGAACCTAACCCATACCATGCCGGCCTTCCTATTACGACTGCCAAAACGAAGGCCTGCAACAATCGACGACCACTTTTTTATCTAAGGTGAAGATATTAGACGTCCAAGGTTACCAGCTAATGCATGGTAACCTTTGTCCCTAGTTTGGCCAAAACCCTAACTTTTGGTCGCGCCTAAACTAGGCCATATTAAATCCATGTTGATCATGCTTCCATCAAGTGAAGGGTTGCAATAATCAACGGCTACCTTTCCTCTTAAGATGCAAAATCTCGACCGTCGAAGGTCACCACACAAGTCTCCCAAGATCAACTTGCTAGAAAATAACTAACGTGCTACATGTTTTCCACAAAAACATTCCAGACATCAACACATGTCACAAACTTGGGGATGCTCATTGTGTATTGTTTTGGAGGTTTACAACATACGGCATACTCTACGCCCGTTATAAGAGAGTGTCATAAGTATGAATCGGTTAATAAACATATGGAGTAATGGTGAAATGCTTTCTTTTATGGAACATCAATTCCAGGTGTTACCGGTTACCTCCTCCTCCCATTTACTCACCCGTTTTCCATTTCTTAATGAGACCAGAGTACGTTTCACTTCGACTTGTATAAATAAGCATTACCTATTTCCACTGTACAACTAGTTCAGGTCAGGAACATGCAACACTCAGAAAATATTTGCTAGCTCTCCATCTATTATCTTCCCACTTTCTGATACAAGTCGTAAAAAAACTACTCTTCTAGAATCAACTACTCTGGTCTCAACACTTTATTTTCTTCCCTCCCCAAAACCAACCCTTTTCCTTCACTTTGTGACCGAAGCAAGTTTGGAGCGGCCATTTCTTGGTTTAGGCCGGATTTGTAAAGATTGATCTATCGAATCTAAAGTACTCCCTTGCAGTACATCGTTTAGGGTTTAAATTCGTTTCTCACCCACACACCCAAAACTATCAAAATCATCAGAAACCGTTATCACCCTCAAATAATTGGCGACCACAGTGGGAAATCAGTCTCTCGGTTACAATATCGATTTCCAAATTTCCGATATCACCCTTCACTTACAACGCTAACATGGTGGAACTATGATTCGGATCAGCTGCTGAGAACACTAACGCATAATATGTCCCTGGTGTTAACGCTACCTCTAACAAGATCACTACGCCACCTACCGACCCCAATAACACCGAAATCACTCCTTCAGGTGTAACTACGCCGATCACCAGGGCCAAAGCCGCTGCAGCCTCTAATGTCCCTGCGCAACTTGATAGTCTTGGAAGTATTGAAAGCGCTCATTCAGGCATGATGCCACCAGTCACCAGGGCCAGAGCTGCCGCTACCGTTCCTAACGCTTCTTCAAGCATGGCGCCTCCAACCGCAACTAAGACTCCAACTACCCCACCAACGGGACGAGAAATCGGAGGAACCATAGGAATCCGATCCTATATCACCATCGCTGATTTGAAAGAATGGCAGAAGCTTCTCGCTAGATCCCTAAATGATATGGTTTCTACACAGAAAGAAGTACTCGTCTTTCTCAATGCCCTGACAGAGTGGATGTCGTGTGAGTCATGCCCTCCAGAGCTGTTTAGAAACGCCTGAAACACCCCCGACGCTGGCACATCGGCAGAATGTGTCTCCACGGGCGAGGATATTCGTGCCAGAACCCCATTGAAGAAAAAAAGCCAGTCGTCTAATTTTGTAACACGAGAGGATCTAAAGCAACTTCTACGGAATCGAATCAAGAATGATGAAATAGATATGCACCAAGATTAACCTCCTTACCCACCTGAAATATAAAGAATTCCTCTTCCAAGAGGATACTCCTCTCCTCAATTCACCCTGTACGATAGAACCGGAAATGTACGTGAGCATGTCTTCGCTTTTTGGAATCCTTAGGCGAACATGAATACAATCACGCTCTTCGTCGGAGGGAGTTTTCGAAATCTCTTACCGGAAGAGCGTACACATGGTATAACAGCATCACGCCCCAACTGGGGTGGCATGGTTACCCATTTTACAAGAAGTACTTCTTTGTGTCTGAACAAGTTACCTTCTCTGACCTAGGAAGGATGTACCAACGGGATAACGAACATCCAAATAATTTTGTTAAGAGACTCATGGTTCAAGCACTAGACTGTCATGACCCAAATGTGATCGATCAACAGCTGGTGAATTCATGCATCAACGGTATGGCTCCCATTTACCGTGCTTTTCTAGAGAACATGTATTTCCAGACATTATCTGAGCTCCATGAAGCTGTCAGGCGATTAACAACGACAACACCAGCATTATTAGAAAGAGCTAGACCAACCAGAGCCTAAGACACGCTAGAAACTCTCGGGAATATACGTCTCATCAACAAGAAATACAACACTGGTCCCTCCTCTGTGAGCATAGTAAACAAGGGTGGAAAAAGGAAAGTCATGGAAGACCAGCAGCCTAAACGCGAAGCACTAGCATGACGAGCAACTCCGCCACGGAAGACCGCTACTAAAGCTCCCATGCGTCATCACGAAGCTGAAGGAAATACCTTGGATTTCTCGTTTCCCATTGAGGAGGTGATCGATCTCTTAGAAGCATGGATTCAAGATGACGTTATCATACTACCACCTCCCAGACACCCACCGACTGAGGCCAAGATGGCAAACCCCAAATACTACCACTACCATAGATTTTTTCACTACCCAGCTAGTGATTGCAACATACTGGAGCATATCTTCAAAGAAAAGATAGAAGCAGGGGAATTTCAACTAAGAAACGAGAGAGTATATCGAGACCCACTTCCGGTGAGAAATTGTGGTGTCTCAAGGGACTCCGTGCACGAGATGTGCAATCCATGATGCAGCACGTATGCAAAATTCTCTACCTTTCCAAGATGCAGCGCCAATATATCTTCACGGCTCTCAATCATGTTGTGTCGGGCAAACAGTTTTTTCCCTCCACGAAGCCACACCAAGATCCCAAGCTCTATAAGCGAGTGATGAGTGCCAAATATTGCATATTCATACACCTTTTCATTGGCACTTAACTTATCTTTCGCGCTTCAAAGTCATATATTATCCCAAATTCTGCATTTTTACCATTTTCAAGAAAAAATATTTGTATTAATTAATTTTGTGTTTTTAAGTACTAAATAAAGCTTGGAAGAATTGAGAAGACAAAAGAGAAGAAAGTTGGAAGCGTTGCAACCCGCTCGCGCATCAATGGAAACATGTTTACAAATTCATGGGATTAAACAACCCATGATCCAAAACCCATGATCCAAAACCCAAGACCCAAATCCACATCCACCTCACACCCATTGGATTCTTTCCAAAACATCCACCTCATCCCCATTGGATTCTTTCCAAAACATCCACCTCACCCCCATTGTATTCCATTTCATCCATCAATTAAAGAAAACATCCCCATTCTCTCACTCAATCACTCCCAATTTGTTTCCCACAACCAAATATATTCCATTCAATCCATCAATTAAGAAAACATGTTTTGTTGAGTGGATGCTTTCCAAATTTCGAATCCAAGTGCTTGAGGGAATTTTGTGTATAAATAGAGAGGGTTGTTGTGTTGAAAAACCATCCAAGAATAGCTTGTTCATGTTAGTTTATCAAATTTCAATTTTGTTGTAATGTTATTCATGTTCTAATTTCATTTGCTAGGGTTTAAATGAAGCCGTAACTCATTGGTATGTATTCATATCTTGTATCTTGTTCTTGAAAGTTTAGAATTGTTTAAAGATATAATTTAATCCAAGTTTGTCAATATCTTGCTCTCACAATGTATGCCATGTATCCATTGTAGTTAGAATATCTCTATGTTGATTATGCTACAACTCATGCTTAACCAAATATTGATCCTCAAATTAGTTGTGCTTTAATTAGACAATTAATGCTTTGGAGAAATACTTTAGTTGTGATTAAATTATCCATCGGAGAAACACCTTAGATATACGGTAGACTTGAATCTGCTGTGAGTACAAGAGTAATATTACAAGTTGAATGCATATCATAAGTTAGTGGTGGATTTGAATACCCTAGTATCCATATTCTCAGTATTTACACCTTGATTTAATTGCTTACTTTAATTCAAATTTCTTTCTGTTTAAGTCTTTGCCAATATCTCGTCGTATCGACAAAATCAAACCCCTTTGGTTACTCTCTGAATCAGTTCTAAGTAAGGATTTAGAATCAACTTCTACACTCTCCAAGTCTCTGTGGTTCGACCTGTGCTTGCCCTGTGTTGATTTTCGATATTGTGCACTTGCAGTATACACAATAGTAGGTATCTTTCCGATCCTACCAGCGAGCGGAATCGAAAGGGACGACTGGGGAATACTGACCACATCCTATTTAAGAGGTATTGCATTCGACAACACGCTCATCGACACGGCCTCTGATTTTAACATTATTAATTTCAAGACTCTGAAAGCTGCGGGATTTACGAAACAAGAGGCTACCCATTCTCCATCCGTGATTAAGAACCCAGGAGGGGAATCGTTGAATGCGTACGGCTACATTAACCTCAAGGTCAAGATATGAGATGCTATAACGCATAGAAAATTCTACATTGTCAAAGAACTGGGTCACGACATGATATTGGGGCACTTGTGGGTACTTGACAACAAGGCAAAATTGGGAACATCCCCTCTACCGATATCAACGCACGAAATAATCTCCAACAAATCGTCCCAATTGCTGCCGCATCGACGAGTTACCAATGGAACCCGGACACCCGGAGATGACTTGTTGACGCTAACTCATGGATTCCAAATGCAAGTAAGCTTAGCCGAATGATCTTCTCTACAACCATACACTTCTTCCCATATTCTGTCATGGGGACTCAACGCGATTACTGGCACGGATGATGTCAAGAGATGTGAATAGGGAGCTGGTCCATTCAAACGCTTTGCAAATAATTTGGAAGCTTCTATCGAAACTGACGATACCAAGATTCAAACGGTTATACAACACCCGATGTTGGTCCATTCAAACGCTTTGCAAATAATTTCAAATCGGAGATATGGTGGTCAAAGTGAACTCGTTTCAAGTTGGGAAGATGACGTTAAAGATAGATGTTCAGACCGATTCACCCAAGGAAAGAGAAGACGAGCCATATTTGGTGGCAGGCGTCCTTTTGGGAGGTTATTACAAGATCATCAACACAGACAAGCTGGGAGGTGTGATAGTTCACTCGCGATGACTCAAGATTTTCAATCCCTAAAACGCTATACTACCCTCTTCCAAACACTGTCCCTTTAGTATTTCCTTCAGCAATTTCTCCTTCCACTTGATATTTATATTTCCCCAAGACGAATGCACCGTTTGTATTCTTCTTTAGGGTTTCGTTTTTATTCAAAAAGGCATACATTTCTTTCCGAATGAGTTTTCCAAAATCTCAGAAAAATATACCAAATAAATCCCAAATCATTGAGAAGCCATTAACCATCCAATCACAACCATAAATACCAACCCATTCTAAGGGAAGGCTTGGGTCTTTCAAAAAAAATGAGAAGTTTTATTCAAAAAACAGAAACCGCAAGCAGGATGCAAACCGAAGAAACCCTAACTTCGTCGTGAATACAAGGAAGGTAAAAATAAAAGCCTGCAAAAATATCAGGACAACTAAGCGACGAACAGAAACAATGTAGAAGAATAACCTAGTCATCGAAAGTTGATACGCGAGTTTCCTCGGTCAGAGCTCTTTCAAGCACTTTCCACAACAATCTCTCGGGCAACAAATATTCCATCTGACAGTTGCATCAGCAGTAGCAACCTCAGCATCCCACACAGAAGTCGTCTCAGCGGCAACAACATCCTTCTCCTTCCCGACATCCACTTCAACAACCGACCCAGCATATGCCACCATGAATCCCCCTATGACGCCGACAACAGTTTTGGTGCCTACTATGAAGGATGTTTCAGTTTCATCAAACACAACATCATCTTCCTCGAATATATTCTCAGCGACCTTTCGAAGGGGGATTTCCCGATTCATCCACGTCATAATCAAGGATTATAACGACGTCTTGGACAGGGAATTTACGTTGGCTTTCCCCTAAAGGTTTCACAAACTCAATCTTCCGTCGTTTCAACCTAGAAGCGGACCGTTCTGCCCTAGCAATGAGCCATGAAGAATTTTTGTGGTACTGAAGCCTCTCAATACACTGAGATGCTTCATCACCTTCATATTCCTCCTCCATGTTCACCGAACCCAAGAAGGTCCGAACACATACCCGCACTTCGCCTAGATAAATAGAAGGTATGTCATGAATAATTTCGCCAGCTTCACAGAACATAGATCCAATTCTACCTAATGCCTCCTCATGAAAAGAAAACTGGTTTTCGTCGATTCCAAAGTTTCTCCCCGAAGAGTTAGAAGTACGACTGCCACTGGAAGATCCCATTATGCGTTACAAAACCAGAGAAGGGGGTAAGTTTTCACCCTATTAACACCGGAAACATGCATAAGAAAGAAGATAAAATGGAAACTAGGAGAAAACACGAGACGATACCTGTAAGGAGGATGGGCACGATTTCAGGACGAACTGTGCGAATGAAGGATTCAATATCATCTCTTATATCCAGCAGAACGATGAAGTCCCGAAAAGGAAAGCTTTCTACTAGCCGTGAATTAAGGCGTAATATCAGGTCTTATAAGGAAAAGTCTCATGCCTGGTGCGAGATAATTAGGGTTTGGTGAGAAAACGTGGAAGAACGTGTTTGAGACACACTTACCCGCGTTGTTGCATCTCTGCTTCCAGCACCGAGATTTAGAAGCAAAAACCAACAATGTAACATGAGAAAAAGGAGTAACACCCCCTTTTATGGGCATAACACTTTCGGAATTTGAAAAAAGGAAAAGATTTCCTGATTTGAGCTACACAAGAAAAGAGGAAACCTGGACAGCAATGACAAGCTTCATGGTATCAATATTCCACGACCACACCAAGCCAACGACCACGCCATGCCAACACCTGCACCGAGTTTACGCTAACGACCCTGTCGCGAGACAATACTACGCTGGCGGCTCCATCCCATGCCAATACTACGTTGGCGGCTTTATCCCAAGACAATACTACGCTAGCGGCTCCATTCCAAGCCGATACAATGCATGTGGCTCCATCCAAGCTGCACAAAACCTACGGCACATATCCTGAGCCGAGCAACGCCAATAGTCTATATTTCACCACTCCATGATCTGCACCACCAGTATAATTCATGCAAGACCGCCAACACGGGAAGCACAAACTCTCCTTACCTCTAGAAAAAGGTTAGTCGGACCTTCCTGACCGTCTTTTCACGACTTGTTGTTTCGATTTTGTCCCAGTCTGTCACCATCTTATGCTTACCTCGTAACGATGCCCATGTTCCGAGCTAAGCAGGGGACTTAATGTTGATGGTGGTTTTTGGCCTATGGTTAAAATCGTAAAACCCTAGTCGGACAGTGATGCACATAATTTGAGTAATAATATCTCCACTAAATGTATTTATTGAACCCTTTAATATGTCTGCGATAAAATTGCCAGGGTACCTTTTTTTTAATACTAATTAGGGTTTCGACAGACCAAACCCTAATTCTTATTAGAGCACTGCTCGGTTGAACCCACCAAGCGTTGGTATGTCAATATTGGTTGTCATATTTAGTTCCAAAACTTGAGTCGTTATTATGTAAACTACAATCAACTTCATATAGGTTAGCTTGAAAGTATTAGGGTGAGACATTACAAGTATTGCAAAGACTTGAAGAAGTGAAGAATTACGGAGCTACAATGATAACATCATCCTTCCACTTGAGGTTAGTGATATTTGACTTGAACTGTTTCATTCCCTAACGTATCTTTTAAGTCATGCATATTGAAAACATAAAACTGCGAAGCATGAACACTCTAGATAGACATAGTATTAAGGAATACAATATGTAGTTTCTTGCTTAACCATTAATCTTTGTATATAAGACATCGACATAATCGTATGAATGCTATTATGCTTATGTATGGGTATGAGGTGAGGATTTCATCCTAGGGAACAATGTTTTCATGTGTTCTAAGTAAGTAAGTTCATGATATGTGTTGTGAACCGAAAAGGAAATCGCCAGGCGTTATTGGGGCTATTCTTCATTGCATATCTTATGAACGACCAATATGTGTGATTAGTATAACCGCTCATGACTTGTTTGTGTTCTTGTTAAAGCTATTCACAGGAGGCCTGACTTATGTATTGGTATGACATTTATTAGTGAAACCGATCTTAAGTAATCACCTGGGGTATGATCGGGTTGTGAGTGTATGTACTTATTACTGGGAAGAGGGGAATCGATCCTAGTAAGAGGTGCAATGCATCACAAGGGAAACCGATCCTTGTATGAGGTGCAACAAGGTTTATGGAAGAAAGGGGAACCGATTCAATGAACATGTGCAACACGTTTTTGGGAAGGGGGAACCGATCCTATGGACATGTGCAGTGCATACAAGTTAGATACCAAATATATATAGGGAACCGATCCTAGTACCTAGTCAGCCGTATCTTTGGTAAGATACTGTAACTATGCACAATACTCACATGGAGGTGGAACCGAAACTTGTTTTGGTAGAACCGTAAACACATGAGTTGTTATTGAGTGGTACTTGATCAATCACATAGTTCTTGAAAGTCAGATGAACCAATTCTAAACTTGTTTGGAAGTGTGGTAAATCGGTTTCAAGTGATCAAGCATGGAAAATACTTGCAAGAGTAAGATGTCGACACACTTTGAACACGGTGTATTAATGCTTATTCTATATTGTTCAAAGATATTCCTTAACCGCTAAGAAGGAAGTAAATCCCAAGATCGAATTTAAATAAGTTAAGAATCTTTTTAATTAAGAGTTTTTAATAATATATGGAAAATAAGAATTAGTAATGTGCATTTACTAGTTAAAGATTTTCCAAGGAGATTTCGATTATATTTTTGGACAGTGCATTCACATGAATTATGAAAACCGAATTTGGGTTAATATGGAAAAATATCTTGAGTATATTTTCGGTTTTGGAAATTCCTTGGTGTCCAAACTTCCTTGTCTATAAATACTTTGAGTTTTCATTTCTAGGAAACTAATCATGCGTAACATTAGACTTACTCTTTTGTCTTTGTTATTGGTGAAGCCGCCTATCAAAGAGGAGAGTAATCTAATTAGGTGAAATCTCTTACGGCCACTTAATTTAAAGTATTCTTTAGGATTGAGAAGCTCTAGCACTACCCGTTGGTGGGAAACTAGATATTGTGGCTTATCTTTAGTTTTCATATTGATTTAATTGACTAACGGAGGTTGAACTTTGATTGCACCTAGTTTGTTTATGCTTGAGAATCTTCTCTTCTGATATAAGATTCACTCAAACTAATTCAAGGTTTCGACAGTGATCTTTAGACTGTTGGTAGATCTAAAGACGATCTTGTGATAATCTATTGTTAACAGAATCCGTTTTGTGTGTGATTGATCACAATATATTCAAGTAGTTGTGTGCAGGTGTTTATTGAAGATCTAAGAAGATTTGAAGACAAAGAAGATATTGTAGATTTCTGACTAAGTTTTTACAATCTTTGGTGTGCACAATACTTGTTTGGGAAAAGGAGGATCCAATTAATAATCATTTTATCCTTGTGGTAGATTAGATTGATTAATTGAGGAATATCGGCATCAATACGATTCCTTTTGATTAAAGGTATTGATTGGCTTAATCTTAACTATTACCTTTAGGTGATTGAACATAAGATAGATCTTGGAACCTGGCAAAGGAGTTTATGTTAAGATAAATAAGGGAACCTTTGCGCAACTCATATCACTTGGTTGAATAGAGTTGATACCAAACATATTTGTTGTTCCTTTAATGTTTGGTATACGAACCAAAGGAATTGGTCCAAGTACGTGACTTGTTTACAAGTTGGAGGCGTGGGAATACAGACAGAACTAGGTGAACTATAGGTTTAGTTGTTTGGTATCAACTATACGAAGTTGTCTTATTTTGTATAGCGGCTTACTCATGAGAGTATTCAATTATGGACTAGGTCCAGGGGTTTTTCTACATTTGCGGTTTCCTCGTTAACAAAATTTTGGTGTGTGTGATTTACTTTATTTCCGCATTATAATTGTTTTATTATAATTAAAGTAAATTGCACAAATGATTGTGGTGTATTTGGATACCCTCGTCCTTTTAGTTGGTATCAGAGCAGGCAAACACGAAAAGATCTAACAATCTGTGTTTGGTGTGATCCAACCTATAAAATTTTGAATCAAAATATAATTGATTCGGTTAACGTACCTCCAGGGTTTGATGGCTCAAACTATCTATGGTGGAAAATGGCTATGCAGTATTTTCTTCAAGCTCATGACTTTAACACTTGGGTTTTAGTTATTAATTGTTACGTACACCCAAAAGTATTGGTTGAAAACTAAACCACTGAGTTTAGACTAAAGGAATTGAAAGAATTCACTAATGAAGAAAAGTTGCTTTCGAAGCAAAATTCTTATGGATTAAACGTCATTATACATGTTGTAACTCGAGACCTCCATCATCATGTAACCAAGTGTAAAACATCAAAGGAGGCTTGGGATATTCTTAATATCGTATTTGAAGGGAATTCCCCTGAAAAAGAAGCTAGGATTCTAACCCTATCTTCTATATGGGAAAATCTTCGTATGGATGAAGACGATACCTTTGATGAAAAACTTTCTGAAATAGTGAATGTCTCTTATTCTTTAGGAAAAACTATTTCAGATAAAGATATTGTGTGTCAAATTCTAAGGTCTTTATCATTAAGATACAAATCTAAAAAGCATGCCATCATGGAAGCTAATGATCTTTCCACACTATCTAGAAGCGCTCTAGTTGGTAAATTAAAAATCTTTGACCTTGAATATCAATTCAAGAATGAAGTGGGTATTACCATTAAAGTTGTAACTAAGACTTGTTCTTCAGATACAAACACTGAGAATTGCCGTGTTGATACAACTGCACGATAATTTAGAAAGTTATTAAGACAAAAGAAAAGGAATTCTTCTCCTTCTCAAAAAATACAAAAAGTGTGTAGAGAATAAAGAACAAAATAATTCTAATAGATCTAATTGTTCCGAGGCTCAATAGAATAAATCTTTCCATGCAACTATTGAATGCACATCTGGAATGGATATTGAAGTAACTTTAGAGTCAAAAACACTTGAATGTGATAAACTCTGCAAAGAGAATGAAAATCTTAAAAGGGAACTTGATATTCTATATAAGGATATAGAACGAGTAAGTAATGGTGAGACTTATCTTGAAGTATCGGAAAAATACAGAAAACAAAAAGGTGATGATAGAGAAGCTCCAGAGCCAAAGGGACTGGACTGTGATCTTCGTGAAGAGAATGAAAGATTGAAAAAGAAACTTGATGATATGTATAAGGATATAGAGATTATCAGCAATGAGCAAGATTATCTTGGATCCATGAGATGTTACAGAGAGCAAATTGAAGAAAGTCATGATCGAGAATGGAAACTATATACAGAACTGGAGAACCTAAAGAACACTGAGGTAAGTAATTCTATCGAATTTGAAATTTCTTTAGATTATAAAGTTCAAATTGATAAATTTCAAGTTGATTTAGATGATGTTCTTGAAAAAATAAAAATGTTGGAGAAAGAGAATATGAGTATGAAAACGGACTTGAAAAAGTTCGATAGTAGCACAAAACAACTTGACTCAATGTTGAAGTCAAATAGAGTTCCTCGTGACACTCGAGGATTGGGATACAAAGGTAAACAAACTTTGAATGCTAAACATGAGACAAATTTTGTAAAGTCTAAAGACTCTGCAGAAGAAATTGCTTCAAAAGTTACCACAAAATATTGCTCTTACATAACAAAAAAATCTGTATCACCTTCATCTTCAGCAAAAGATGAATTCCGTCAAACTCCAATGAAAGAAAATCCATAACAAGGTAACACTAAACCCCATGGTTCGTATGTTACTAAACATTTCTCTTACTGTGGAAATAAAGGACACTTGGAAAGAGGATGCAGATTCCATAAAAGGAATGAAAAAGCCATAGATGTACGTGTTCCGCAAAATTGGCTGAACTCAATAATGCAAAATCAGGACATGATTGTCCTAAATATGAACAAAATAATTATTGTAATGATAGTTCAAAGTTTTCTTATCAGGCTCCTACGAAGTTTTCTCAGAATCACTCAAACTACAAAAGGAGAGATAACTTTGTAAAGACTAGATCTGATGTTCCAAATTGGAAAAAGACTAACTCTCAGAGTTTTCAACATTTCAGTTACCCTAATGTTTCCTCAAGATATTCATCTTGGATTTCAGGAAGAAATAATAGGAAGAACAAAGTTGCTTCAACAAAACCCATTTCTAAATGGAGTCCAAAGTCTTCTCTAAAGACAACCAGGATGGTATCAAAATATAGTCAAAATGATGACACTCGAATGATGAGTTTCAATACTCATGACATTCATAATATTGTGTTAAACGTTCTTGAAAAAATGAATGTATCTCCGTGTTGTCATCGTTATATGAGATAGGTCTCATAATCGGTTACCTTTTTATGATTTTGTGACTTTTGATTTAGCGAATTTCATATCTAACTTGTTGGGTTGCTTAATCAAATAATCATAAAAGGATGATGAAAATTAATCCCATATGTGAGTCACGATTATACTATTATCAATTTATTTCTCATAAGTTGTGTATATAGTACTAGGGAATTACCCGTGCCTGGTACGGCACAGGCTATTTCACAGGGTAATCAACTTTGGTAGTAACCAATTGTTTTAGAACAATGACTTTTAGACACTAATTTAAGACATCCTTTAGCCTAACCTTTACGTACCCCATCCAATTTGTAGTGTCAAAAATCTCCATTAATGGGAAGCCAAAAACGTCATGAATTGCATCACAATTTATACCATCTTTGTGTTTAGACTTCAAAGTTTTTTTTTTCTTGTTTTTTTTTTTTGAAAGAAGGCTTAGGAGTTTGTATTTAGACTTCATAGAAATAATATAGATGCGCAGTCTCATATAAAATTCTAAGTAGCACAGTGGATCATCGGAAAATGATATGCTTACCATTCCTCTTTGGATCGATTGAAAAAAAAAATGTTTGTGTTAATATCATTAAGTAGATAAATAGAGATACGGAGACCAAGGTTTGCAATTTAGTTTCCTTGTATCTCTGTGTACGATAGAGTGAAGTTTTGAATTTTGTTTAAAAATTTTGTTCAGACCTTCTTGATTTTGTTTTATGCCATGTTCTACTCTATCCGGGTTGCTGCAGATAGGAGCTCCAAACTACCAAAGCCATAGTTGAATCTCCTTTTAAGAAGATAACCCTGAATACTCAATCCAGTACATTGAAAATTAGCATATTCAGATGCTAAAAAAAATATTTATTGGTTCATAAAAATTGCCGATTAATCGTAAGTATCGGAAGATGAGAACCACATTATCGTATAGGAACCCAGTGAAAAATGAATTGCTAAATTATAGAGTATATTTCTTTATTGGTGATGGAGGTATCTCAATTACATCTTTATGGATGCTAACATCCATATGCATTATATACAAATAATAAAAAAAGGTTCATCCTTATCAACCCTGCAAATATTTAGTTAAACCGTCTCTTTATGATAATGATGATTTTGTACAAAAATATCTAAATCCATTTACCATCTATGTTTCTGGACTTCACTTTCTAGAGAAGCAAAAGTTGTTGACGTGGTGGGATTTCAACTCCAAAACCAAGTATGAACCTACGTTGCAGATGTTTGTGTTAGCAAAATTTAAAATAAATATATACATGGATAGTGGTTGGTAAACAAAGAAAATGAAATCGATATGCGAAGGAGATGAAAAAATGAAACACCATGCTACTTAAGATGAAAAATGTTCTTAACTGTATGTTTTATATTTTTGTGCTTCAACTATTTTTTTTCCTTTACCAATCCCAACCAAAACCCTCATTTTTTGTGTTATCAAGATATCTAGAACAAATAGCACATCCACCATTCCCAGTCTATAGGGTTAGTTTCCGCGCAACTTCTTCAAAGACATTTCTTAGGTACTCAAGTAGGAAATATAATCATTTATTTGACACACAGTCTGACATGCCTTCCATCTAAGATTCCTAAGTTTTCTCCCCTAAAACCTCGTACTGTATTCTAACATAAACATAAAAAGTGGAAAATAACAACACTTTGTAATAACCCACAATGTCATGCTTAAAACCTGTAAGCATTTTGAACCTTTTAAAGTATAAAATTAAAGCAAAATAAACATGGGAAAAACGTTTGGATCATATATATTACTCATACTCTTACCAACTGCATATGAAATGCTTGTCCAGTGGATCGACATCCATAAAGCGACTGCATATCTCCTTCACATGGGATACATTAGATACCTTGTTCCAAAAGTAAAAATGAGCATAAATGAAATATTAGACGGCATGAGCTTTATGTCATAGTAGGTATAGGAATTGTCTATAGTTTTTTTTACATATCATCACACATATAAAACATGAGCATCAAATTTTTAAGAGTTAGCTCCGCATCAGAAATTAATATTTTTTTTTGGAAATTTTGTATCCATGTCACGCAACCCTATAATACGTTCCAGGCAATTAGTAAATGAAAATTTATGCTTACCTGATATCAGACAAAATATGAGATTCTTCTTGTCTCGGTGTTGGTTCATGAATTTTTACGGACATCATCATATTCTCCAATATTATAGCAGTAACATGTTTAGAAGTTAGCCAAGCAACCAACCCAAGTACGGTGCGGATGTTGGCCTATAGGTTCCCCTCCTCTTTCACATCCATAAGCCTCTCATACTTTCAAAACAAAACAGACATGTTACCAACAAATATGGATTCTTTATATGTATCAAATACCTTTTTAGAATAAAAAAAAAAAGTAAAATGAATTTTGATTCAAAGTAAGGTTTCAAAATATGAGTACTTCATAGGAAAATAAATTTTCACAGTACACGACTATTTTCACCTGTGCTAAAAATATGCACAACAAATGTTAGGTTTAAATTTGGATAGCTCACTATGTCTTTTGCTGTCAAGTACCTCTTTCAACTTATTTGGTTCGCGTGCTGAAGGATTGAGTTACCATGCTATGGAGGAAAAATATTTAGCAAGTTTGCATAAGCTAGTCCATTCTGCATAATAGCATAACCTCTACAGAAAAACAAAAATTGAGAGTCACATCAACAAAGAATTTTCTTAGTGATAATACACATAAATGGTAACCGTGAGAACTGCTAATTACTAATATAAACTGACAGTTAAACCTGACTAATTACTGTAATAGAAAGATACGACGGAGAAAAAATCATGATGGTGACACTCTTTTCCTGGATAGGTACATAATATAATTCCTTGGAATTTGGAAACCCCCAATGATGCCAAGAAGAAATAAAATTGTATGCATAAGTCATGAATTACATATACATGGTTTATTCAACAGTGTTGTGAAAACGTAGTTCCTTTTTTACTGAAACCTACATAGTTATATGAGAATTTCTCTCAGATAATAGAAAGAATTGGAGTACACTAACCTAGAAATCATGCATGTTGTAGTATGCTGAAAAATTTATGAAGACTATTACCAAAAATTTTAACCATTGAAAAAAGTAGTTTAGCCATTAAAGAAAGTAATCGTCTTTAATCATTGAATATTACCATCTCAGAAGCTAGTGAAAGACCAACAAACTTATTCAGAAGAAAAAAAAAGAAGTCCTAATATTAGTTAGGAGTAGTAATTACACAAATCAATTTTAAGTTTTTGAAATTGTATATTTACGTAGGTAGCAACACTTGAGGTAACCATCTCAACTTGAATCCTTTGCCGCTCCCTAAGAAAACTCAGTCGGAGGGAAGAAGATGGTGTGGGTTGGTTATACTTTTTAGTTCTCCTCAGAAACATCCTGATAAAAGATATAGTACATTCATTCAATAACATCAACAAAAACAAAAAAAAGGCTAATTGAAGAACAAAGACAAACCCTTGAAAGTAAACACAATAAAATTCTTACCTTTGTTTAAATAAATGGTATACTTCAAATTCACCGATAAAAACCTTAAAATTGCCTGACCTTCCACTTTATTCATCTAACTCCTGCAGTAGTGTTGCTGTCTTAGTAATTGTATTGTTGACTAATTATTTATCAAATTTCAATTCAAATTGGAAAAACATGATATATGTACATTGTTTTTGACCAAACATTGCTAGAAATGAACCATACCGTTGATGATTCTTACTGCTTGGATTGTTGGTCACCGAAAATTGCATAATGAACTAATTGATTATATGCACGATATTGGAAAATGAATAGAATCAAAACGGAGATCGGTACTAAACAAAAATAACTATATGGGAGGACCGTGGAAAGGGATTTTCACAGCGCAAAAACAAAATTGGAAAATTAAAATTAGGAATGGCAAACCAATAACCACAACACCATATTCTCATAGGATTGGAGATCGAAAATTCACGCAACTTTGGATGAACTAAACAAAAAATAATTAGCGGACATAAAGTAGCTATAAACCGAAAATTAAATTTAGGGAAAGAATACTCACATGTTCGGCTGGAACTGATATTGATTTCGATTCGGATTAGCCATTTTATAGACCTGATTACGAAATCCGGAAGTTGAAGAGAAAATATTACGACAACATGAAGAGATGGGAATCAGAACCTAAGAAATTCCTACCTAAGAGTACTCTGATGTTCGTTACTCACAATTAAAGCCCTTTCTGATTCGCTTTTAATTCATAGAATTATATCGTGGGACTGAGTGACCGGCAACCATTGGATTAACGAATCCAATACGTTATTCTAGGAGGAGAGGGCAGATCTCAGCCAGTAGTTAGAATTTTTAATGTATGCTGGCCGCCGGGTGACACACCGGACACTACTACAGTATAATTGATACATATGAGTCTTTGGTATTAGCTTATGACTATTGGCATGTAATAGTTGAAAACCTTTTCAACCTTTCTCTTGTAAAGGTTTTGTTTGATGTTATCTTGTCCTTACGAAAGGATGAGCAAAACAATAAGGAGATCAAGTGGATGTGAAATTTGAGGTAACAATCTTGTTAGTTAATTGTTTTCCTGTTTAAGAAAAGTTTGTTTTTATTTGATATATCTATTGCTTTTGCTTGAACAAAATTGTCGGTACAATTGATGTGTTTATTCCATTATGTATATGTAATGCAATTGGTTCCGGTTAAGTAAAACTATTGTTATCTTACTTTGTTCAATCGTCTAGTCTTACAAACGTTTGGTGCAATTGTGGTGCTTTAATGTTTATGTTGTTTCAATTGCTTCCGGTTGAGGTGAATAATTATGTAAGTTGATTTATTGGTTTGTATGAATTATTTATGGCTTAACGAATAAATATATTGACGAGATGAGTTGTTTAGTCCAATTCGATTCCGGATAAGATAAACTAAGTTAATTCTGATCTTAGTAAGACTTATCAAAGTGGAGGTTTCGGTTATTCAAGTCTAGCTGAATGCCTAAACAAGGAAATGCTAGTTAACTAACCTAGTATTTGGTTTGTTTAAAATCTAAAGGTCTAAGTTATATGGATAATTAAAACCTGATGAGAAAAATGGGTTTATCTTTGTTTTGGTCTTATCGAATGAAGCGGTTGTATTTATACAATCGGTTTAGCAAAGGAACTAAGTTTCTTAGTTGATTTTTGGTTTGATAAACTAGTTGGGAATATTGCTTCGGGCAATTATTTACATGATAACATATCAAAACATAATTACTTTGAAGTTTCGGTTTTGATATTGGTTATCAAAAATGGTATGTCAAACCCTCATGCTTGACTAAACAGGTTGCAAGTCTATTTTGAGATTTGTAAGATCATTTTCGTGGTTTCCTTTATTTTTTCGTTTCTTTGTCATTTTTGTGACAAAAAGGGGGAGAAATATATGGAGTAAACAGGTGATGCTGGTATCAATTTTATGTTGATTGGTGTCACTAGGGAAGAGGAAAATGGTGCTTGAAACGTTTATCTAACGAATGAGGAAAAGTACAGACTAAGGGGGAGTAACATATCATATGATTGGGATAACAAAGATGCGTGGATTGAAAATCTGCCTATCTCACCTTTAGGGGGAGTATGAGCCTTGTTATTGTAATGTCAACATTGGCATTTATTTTTGAATATCTCCAGGTTTTTGTGTCATTGCAAAGTGAATTTAGCATATGTAGAATGAGTTATGCTTGTAATTCGTTTATATCCATATGTAATAGAGTTTTCGTCACTAAATTGACAAAGGGGGAGATTGTTAGAGCACTGCTCGGTTGAACCCACCAAGCATTGGTATGTCAAGATTGGTTGTCATATTTAGTTCCAAACCTCGAGTCGCTATTATGTAAACTATAGTCA
Source organism: Papaver bracteatum (assembly GCA_023529315.1). Taxonomy (NCBI): domain Eukaryota; kingdom Viridiplantae; phylum Streptophyta; class Magnoliopsida; order Ranunculales; family Papaveraceae; genus Papaver; species Papaver bracteatum. Next base: position 5,280,165 of record JAJJWX010002058.1, on the reverse strand, counting down.
ACTTCGTATAGGTTAGCTTGAAAGTATTAGGGTGAGACATTACAAGTATTGCGAAGATTTTAAGAAGTGAATATGTAAGGAGCTACAACGATAACATCATCCTTCCACTTGAGGTTAGTGATATTTGACTTGAAATATTTCATTCCCTAACGTATCTTTCAAGTCGTGCATATTGAAAACATAAAATTGTGAAGCATGAACACTCTAGATAGACATAGTATTAAGGAATACAATATGAAATTTCTTTCTTAACCATTAAACTTTGTATATAAGATATCGACATAATCATATGAATGCTATTGTGATTATGTATGGGTATGAGGTGAGGATTTCATCTTAGGGAACAATGTTTTCATGTGTTCTAAGGAAGTAAGTTCATGATATATGTTGTGAACTGAAAAGGAAATCGCCAGGCATTATTGGGGATGTTCTTCATTGCATATCTTATGAACGACCAATTTGTGTGATTAGTATAACCGCTCATGACTAGTTTGTGTTCTTGGTAAAACTATTCACATGAGGCCTGACTTATGTATTGGTATGACTTTTATTAGTGAAACCGATCTTAAGTAATCACCTGGGGTATGATCGGGTTGTGAGTGTCTGTACTTATTACTGGGAAGAGGGGAACGATCCTAGTAAGAGGAGCAGTGCATCACAAGGGGAACCGATCCTTGTATGAGGTGCAGCAAGGTTTATGGAAGAAAGGGGAACCGATCCTTTGAACATGTACAACACGTTTTTGGGAAGGGGGGACCGATCCTATGGACATGTGCAGTGCGTACAAGTTAGATACCAAATATATGTGGGGAACCGATCCTAGTACCTAGTCAGCCGTATCTTTGGTAAGCTAGTGTAACTATGCACAGTACTCACATGGAGGTAGAACCGAAACTTGTTTTGGTAGATTCGTAAACCCATGAGTTGTGATTGAGTGGTACTTGATCAATCACATAGTTTTTGAAATTTATATGAACCAATTCTAAACTTGTTTGGAAGTGTGGTAAATCGGCTTCAAGTGAGCAAGCATGGAAAAGACTTAAAAGAGTAAGATGTCGACACACTTTGAACATGGTGCATTAATGCTTATTCTATATTGTTCAAAGATATTTCTTAACGGCTAAGAAGGAAGTAAATCCCAAGATCTAATTTAAATAAGTTAAGAATCTTTTTAATTAAGGGTTTTAATTATATATGGAAAATAAGAATTAGTAATGTGCATTTACTAGTTAAAGATTTTCCAAGGAGATTTCGATCATATTTTTGGAAAGTGCATTCACATGAATTATGAAAACTGAATTTGGGTTAATATGGAAAAATATCTTGAGTATATTTTCGGTTTTGGAAATTCCTTGGTGTCCAAACTTCCTTGTCTATAAATACCTTGAGTTTGCATTTCTAGCAAACTAATCTTGTGTAACATTAGACTTACTCTTTTGTCTTTGTTACTGGTGAAGCCGCCTATCGGGGAGGATAGTAATCTAATTAATTGAAATCTCTTATGGCCGCTCAATTTAAAGTCTTCTTTGGGATTAAGAAGCTCTAGCACGACCCGTTGGTGGGAAACTAGATATTGCGGTTTATCTTTAGTTTTCGTATTAATTTGATTGACTAACGGTGGTTGAACTTTGATTGCACCTAGTTTGTTTATGCTTGATAATCTTCTCTTATGATATAAAATTCACTCAAACTAGTTCAAGGTTTCGACAAGGATCTTTAGACTGTTGTTAGATCTAAAGACGATCTTGTGATAATCCATTGTTAACATACTCCGTTCTGGGTATTATTGATCACAAGAGATTCAAGTAGTTGTGTGCAGGTGTTTATTGAAGATCAAAGAAGATTTGAAGACAAAAAAGATATTGAAGATTTATGACTTGGTTTTTACAATCTTTGGTGTGCACAATACTTGTTTGGGAAAAAGAGGATCCAATTAATAATCGGTGAATCCTTGTGGTAGATTAGATTGATTAATTGAGGAAGATCGGCATCAATACGATTCCTTGTGATTAAAGGTATTGATTGGCTTAATCTTAACGATTACCTTTGGGTGATTAAACATAAGATAGATCTTGGAACCTGGCAAAGGAGTTTATGTTAAGATAAACAAGGGAACCTTTGCGCAACTCATATCACTTGGTTGAAGAGAGTTGATACCAAATAGATTTGTTGTTCCTTTACTGTTTGGAATACGAACCAAATGAATTGGTCCAAGTAGGTGACTTGTTTACAGGTTGGAGGCATGGGAATACAGACGGAACTAGGTGAACTATAGGTTTAGTTGCTTGGTCTCAACTATACGAAGTTATCTTATTTTGTATAGCGGCTTAATCCTGAGAGTATTCAATTCTGGACTAGGTCCCGGGGTTTTTCTGCATATGCGGTTTCCTCGTTAATGAAATCTTGCTATGTCATTTACTTTATATTTTGCATTATAATTGTTTTATTATAATTAAAGTAAATTACCCAAACGTTAATTCATATTTACTTGATACGTGAATCCTATTGAGTTTAATTAAGTATGAACCTTTGTATCAAGTAAACACACTTTGTTGTTGTATTGTCTCGATCTCGTATCCGTAGACGATCACACAAAGTGTGAACCGATTTGTTGTATTGTCTCGATTCAGTCCATAGACAATCACTTTCGGGGAAAGGACTTATAGGAAGGAAAAGTAATGGCTTGAGGTATATTTGAGGTACCCTCGCCTTTTTAATTCCCACACCATTGTGCCAATGGAAAACCATGCCATCCACATCTATCGCGCCAAGGTATGCCAACCATGCTAGACACACCACTATACCAATGGCAAACCATGACAACCACATCTACCGCGCCAAGGCAAGACAACCATGCTAGCCACACCACTATGCCAATGGAAAACTGTGTCAGCCACATATACCATGCCAAGGAATTCCAACCATGCTAGCCGCACCATTGTGCCAATGTAAATCCATGACAGCCACACCTACCGCACCAAGGCATGCCAACTATGCTAGCCATACCACTATGTCAATGGAAAACCATGCCAGCCACATCTACCGTGCCAAGGCATGCCAACCATGCTAGCCGCACCACTGTTCCAATGGAAAACCATGCCATCCACATATACCGCGCCAAGGCATGCAAACCATGCTAGCCACACCATTGTGCCAATGGCAAACCATGCCATCCATACCTACCGCACCAAGGCATGCCAACCATGCAAGCCGCACCACTGTACCAATGGAAAACCATGCCAGCCACATCTACCGTGCCAAGGCATGCCAACCATGCTAGCCGCACCACTTTGCCAATGGTAAACCATGTCAGCCACACCTACCGCGCCAAGGCATGCCAATCATGCTAACCAAGCCAATCTCACCTTGCCTTGGCCCCACCATGCCAAACCGTCCATACCGAACCCTTGGCCCCACATGTGCCAATGGCATGTCGTGCCAGCCACCTTGCCGCGCCATACTGTGTTGGCCTCCCCATGCGGCTACCAAAACAAAGGCCTGCAACAATCAACGACCATCCTTTCATCTAAGATGCAAATCTTAGCCGTCCAAGGTCTCCAACCAACGCATGGTAACCTTTGGCCCAACGCCAAAACCCTAATTTTGGCCACGCCTAAACCACGTCAAGGAATTCAGACCATGCCACATGTGTCAATGTCATGCCGTGCCATCCACCTTGTCGCGCCATACCATGTTGGCCTCCCCAAGCGGATACCAAAACAAAGGCCTACAACAATCAATGGCCATCCCTCCATCTAAGATGCAAATCTTAGCCATCCAAGGTCACCAACCAACGCATGGTAACCTTTGGCCCAATGCCAAAAACCTAATTTTGGCCACGCCTAAACCACGCCAATGCATGCCGACCATGCCACATGTGCCAATGGCATGCCGTAATAGCCACCTTGTTACGCCATACCTTGTTGGCCTCCCCATGCGGCTACCAAAACAAAGGCCTGCAACACTCAACGACTATCCCTCCATCTAAGATGCAAATATTATCCGTCCAAGCTCATCAAATAACGTATGGTAACCTTTGGCCCAACACCAAAACCCTAATTTTGGCCACGCCTAAACCGCGCCAAGGCATGCCGACCATGCCACATGTGCCAATGGCATGTCGTGCCAGCCACCTTGTCGCACCTTACCGTGTTGGCCTTCCCCATGCGGATACCAAAACAAAGTCATGCAACAATCAACAGTCATCTTTCCATCTAAGATACAAATCTTAGCCATCCAAGGTCACCAACCAACGCATAGTAACCTTTGGCCCAACGCACAAACCGCGCCAAGGCATGTCGACCATGCTACATGTGCCAAAGGCATGCCGTGCCATCCACCTTGCCACACCTAACCCATACCATACCGACCTTCCCATTACGACTGCCAAAACGAAGGACTGCAATAATCGACGACCACTTTTTCATCTAAGGTGCAGATCTTAGCCGTCCAAGGTTACCAGCTAACGCATGGTAACCTTTGGCCCTAGTTTGGTCGTGCCTAAACAAAGCCAAAACCCTAATTTTGGCCACGACTAAACTAGGACATATTAAGGCCATGTTGATCATGCTTCCATCAAGCGAAGGGTTGCAATAATCAATGGCTACCTTTCCTCTTAAGATGCAAAATCTCGACCGTCGAAGGTCACCACGCAAGTCTCACAAGATCAACTTGCCAGACAACAACAAACGTGCTACATGTTTTCCACAAAAACATTCCAGACATCAACACATGTCCCAAACTGGGGGATGCTCACTGGGTATTGGTTTGGCGGTTTACAGCGTGCGGCATATACTACGCCCGTTATAAGAGAGTGTCATAAGGATGAAGCGGTTAGTAAACACATGAAGTAATGGTGAAACTCTTTCTTTTATGGAACATCAATTCCATGCGTTACCGGTTACCACCTCCTCCCATTTACTCACCCATTTTCCATTTCTTAATGAGACCAGAGTACGTTTCACTTTGACTTGTATAAATAGGCATTACCTATTTCCACCGCACAACAAGTTCAGGTCAGGAATATACAATACTCAAAAAACATTTGCTAGCTCTCCATCTGTTAGCTTTCCACTTTCTGATACAAGTCGTAAAATAACTACTCCTCCAGAATAAAATACTCTGGTCTCAACACTTTCTTCGCTTCCCTCACCAAAACCAATCCTTCTCCTCCACTTTGTGACTGAAGCAAGTCTGGAACGACCATTTCTTGGTTTAGGCCGGATTTTTACAGATTGATCTCTCGAATCTAAAGTACTCCCTTGCAGTATATTATTTAGGGTTTAAATTCGTTTCTCACCCACGCACCCGAAATTACCAAAATCAGCAGAAACTGTTTTCACCCTCAAACAAATACACATCAAAATCCACAACATCCCATTGCAATGTTGATGCTTCGCTACTTGTGATTATATTACCATAAAAATTACGGATTACGGTTCTAAAATATAAATTTAGTATTGCAAACAAGATATCTAATTGGCCTTTTAAATACCCATCAAACAATCCATGGTCATATGCATAGTAAAAGACAAGCAATAAAATGATATTGTGGATTAAAAATCAAGTCATATAGCTTCTGAAATATCCCTAATCAAACAAGTATTTAGCTACTGGAGTTCATGGTGAAGAAACAATAAATTAAAAATCAATTAAGCAAACCCATAACAAGTAGCAGGTGGACTGGTGGAGTGGTATTGTTGCAGCACAAACAGGTGGAAGTGGTGTTGTATGTACTGCAGATGCGAGTGTTGACTGTTGTTAGTGGATGGAACGATGACTGCGAAGTAGGAACTACTGCTATCGTGGTGCTGTAACTTGCAATGGTCTGTGAACTTCTGAAGCTTGCTGATGCTTGTGAAGTGCTGGTGCGGTTCAGGTACTTGTATTACTGCAGACAGATAAGAATGATTGATGGTTCTGCGAACTGGAGATGGATGTGTGCAGGTGGTATGCGATGGAATGGTGATGAGTGTATGCAGGTGTAGTGGTGGTATGCACTAGTAGAAGGTGGTATGTAGTTGATGGATGTGAAAGTAGTATGCAGGTGGAGATGCAAGTGATATGAATTGAACTGGTGGTGGTGATGATAAGAGGTGAAAACAGTCGCATAGGGGGTATTGGAGATGATTCTTCTGTAGCTTTTAGGTCTTCTTATATAGCTCTCTGTTTCTTGTTCTCCAATCTTGCGACAGAGACCCAACAATCCATAACTTTTATTACTCTAAATCTCCACCATTGTTACACATGAATCTGATGGAAACAGCTTCCTTGTCATCTGTTTTCTCGCAAAGAAATTATTTCTAAAACCAATTGAGCAGTGATGTCCCGTGCATTTGCGCGAGACTGATTAATAAGCAAGCGGGTTCAAAACCCTTTGATGATTATAGACACACATTTTTAGCCATTGAGATTAAAGCACAAATTGTCACGTATATAATTACAGATAAATCCTTTGCCTTAATTTAATAAAATCAAAACAATCCTTGCAGAATTCTACGTTTCATTTATAGGGACGTTTTTCATTGAGAAGAAAATCAAAAAGTTTCTTTCACCACCACAATTTTCATTTTCTTCTCCTTGTCATAACGACTTAACAATAAAAACAACAAAGAAAGAACATCCTTTCGAATAACTCCTTTTGTTATCATTATCATCTCCGCCTAATCAAATCAAACAAATAAAAAATACTCAAATAAATTCATGAATCTTAAATTAAATAAATACAGTATATTCAATCCATTAATAACTTGATTAACACGCAGATTTTTCCACTGTAGAATGTTGAATTCTCAGAAACATTTCTACACCAAAAGAAAAATCAAAGGAAAATTGAAAGGGATCGGGTAATTTATTTCTCTTAGGAGTAAAAGTCACAAATAAAGTTAAGCCATTTACACGAATAACAGAGCCAGTAATTCAACAACGTCAATTTCAAGGAACGGAAAAACACAAATAGAACTTAACCCATTAATCGTCGATACTTAGAATCAAAGAAAACCTAAAATTATTACAAGTAACTAAGAATTAAACCAAAAATAATGATTAGCTGATTGAAAATATAATCCCATACTTGAAAATTCTTTAACTATTGATCGCACGCGACATAAAAACTTATCTATAAATATCATAAATTGTGGTGACTATAGTGGCGGTAGAGGTAGTTGCTAGAAATATTATGTCAAGTCAATTCAAGTCTGTTTGACTTGACTTGATGAGTCACACCAATAGAGATGTTCTAGCTGTACCTCTCTGTCTCTCTCATATTAATATTGTCCAAATCAGTCTGTAATTGGTTAATCAGAAAATATCTGACAATAATTTCAATATCATTTTTCTTCATTTACTGTGCCATATTTTACATGGTATCAAATACCAAAATCGATCCATACATTCATCAATATTTGATTCAACCTTCATCAGAAATCAATTCAACATCATAAATCATTTCAACATCTTCATTGTTTTTCAATATCTTTTACTATTTCGATCATTCAATTGAATATTCATCTTTCAGTTCTTGATTTTCTTGAAATTAGATCTACTTTGTTTTAATATTTTTTCTTTGATTCTTCATCTTCTTCAATGGAAACTACTAGAAGTATGGCACAACACAATCTTAACAACAATACCAACAATTTTACTCAAAATCCATGGGGAACCCAATCAAATTATTCCGATGCAAATCAATCAGATCACCCTCTTTAATTTTCTTTACCTTTTACCAATATAACCAATTTTGTTTCAGCAAAACTTGGTCCTGACAACTACCTTATCTGGCGAGATCAGTTCGAGTTAATTTTAATCTCAGTAGATTTTTTTGGATATGTTAATGGTGAAATTCATGAGCCACCTAAAGAAATTTTTGTTGATGGATCTATTGTCACTAATCCTAGATGGCTGTATTGGCGCAAGGTTGATCGGTTTGTTGCAAATTGTTTCAAAGCTACGTTTACGGATACTATCTCAGGTGATGTCCTTGATATTTCTTCTGCTCGAGAAATATGGATTTATTTGCAAACTATCTTTAGAAATCAATTCTCTGCTCGTAGAACTTTGCTTCGCAATCAATTGAGTGGTGTTAGAAAAGGAAATTTGTTAATTCTTGTTTACTTGCACAACATCAAATCCCTGGTTGATTCTCTAGTGGCTATTTGTGAAAGAGTGAGTGAAACTTATCTTACAATGTATGTTCTTAATGGTCTGGGAAGAACATATGATAATTTTGTTATATCTGCAAATAATAGAAAAACTCCTTTCACTTTTGCTGAACTCAAACCTCGTCTACTGAATCATGATCAGTGGTTACTTGATCAAGAACAAGATATGTCTATCAGTTTTGATTCACAACATCCTTCAGCTTTTTATAGTCGAAATGGTAATAATTTTGGTGGTGGAAATAAAAATAAACCCAAGTTTAATCCCAGTAACTTTGTCAATAGTCAATTTCAATCTGGTTCCTCTTCAAATTCCCATTTGCAAGGTGGTTACAATGGTGGCTATTCTGGTGGAGTTCCAAATATGGGTGGTTCTTCAAATTAAAAGTGGCGTAAGAACTCAAATTTATTTTTCAAAAGTTGAGTTTCAAATATGCAGAAAATTTGGTCATTTTGCAAATAGGTGCTATTATAAATATGCTCCAGATAAGAAGCAAAATCATTCTGCACATCTTGCTTCAGAAGAAGATGGTTTTCATTATATGGATCCTTCTGCAAATATAGCTACTATGGATCAAGATTTCTCTACAATGACAATGCAAAATCCTACAATGAGTGATCCTTCTTCAAGTTCTGGTGCTTCTAGTTCTACTTGGCTGTCTAATTCTGGTGCTACTACACATATGACTGGAGATCAAACCTTAATGCAAACTGCTTCTCCTTATGCTGGCAAGGAGAGAGTTATGGTTGAAAATGGTAAGTCCTTATCCATCTCCCTAACTGGAACTTCAGCTTTATTTACACCAACTGCTTCTTTCATGTTAAAGAATATTCTACATGTTCCTATGGTGAAACATAATTTGTTATCTGTTGCTAGGTTTACTAGAGAGATAACAATTGTTACTTCAAATTTTATCCATATAGCTATGAAATTAGGGATATACAACATGATACTCTTTTGGCTCAGGGTTCTATGCTCAATAATTTCTATCCCATTTCAAATCATCATAAATTTTCATCTCCTCATTATTCATTAACATCTACTTTGTCTGCTTCTCCTACTCTATGGCATGAAAGATTAGGTCATCCATCTCATCACATTGTTAAAATTTTACATGTGTTTGTACCATAAGTAAAAATACCACCTAATGGGCCAAATTGATACTTAAATCATCTTTTGGTCCTCATTCAAACCCGCTAACCATTCAACCAAGGCAGCCCACCAGTCTGCACAGACCGGTCAATGGTCAAAGTTGGTCAACTGCCAAAGTCAGCATCCGATCAAGGTCAATGGTCAAAGTCAATGGTCAAAGTCAACCGTCGGTCAACTATCGAAGTCAGTCGCATCCCTAGCCAATTTTCAGTCTTGTATCCAACAATGCTGCTAACCAATTCCCAGCCAAAAAATCTTCTGCACTGCCAGCTAGACAGTCTCTACCCATGCAGTCAGCTGTTCTGCCAGCAAGTGTCCACCAATATTGCCAGCCATCATTCATCCAGAAATTATTCAAAGAAGCATGCAAACAGTTTCATGCAGAATTGAAGATAGAGGCATGCAGAATTAATGCCAGCTGTTTCATACAAAATTTATCACAAAGGCATAAAGGCGCAGTTTCATGCAGAATTTATCACAAAGGCATAAAGTGGCAGTTTTATGTAGAATTCATGATGGAAGCATAAATGGGCAGTTTCATGCAAAATTCATGATGGAAGCATAAATGGGCAGTTTCATGCCATTTAAGTTAATATCAAAAATTAGATGTTGAACTGTATAAATAGTGAGGAGCATAAATCATTTAAGGGGGAGTAGCCAATAGGAGAGAAAAACATACTTTGTAATACAAAAGTCAATAAAACATTTCTCCCCAAGGGGATTCATCCGTGGATGTAGGCAAACAATGCCGAACCACATTAAACCTCTATGTCTCTTTATTTGCTTTCTAATCCGTCTCCAAACCCTAATTCACACCAAACTACTTGTTCATCGTGTTTTGTGCCCAAAAGTAATTTTGGGTACAAACATTGGCGTCGGATAAGAGGAATTACGAGAAAAGAAATCGTGTTTTCCCATTGAGAAAAGTTGTAGAAAATGCTTCAAATCATGTCCGTCAAAAAGCAGTTTGAAAGGCTTGAAAATCATTGCTGCAGTCCAGTTGAACATAACTGCTGCAGTCCAGTCTGTTCGTAATTGGTGCAGTCCAGCTGATCGCAGCTGCTGCTGACCATGTAATCGCAGATACTGCAGTCAAGTTGATCGCAACTGCTGCTATCCAGATTCGAGGTTCGAGATTTGCTGAAACTATTACCTTCTAAAACCACTGAAGTTGCATCACTACGAAGTCTGATGAAAATGTTGCCAAAATAATCAGTCCGCTGTAAAAAGTTGGGGTGGAATACCATCAAAACTGTTGGTAGTATGTACGATATGCTACACGTTACATGGCGAAAAATCGCTATTAAGACTGGTGAAACCCCCCTTAAGAACGTTCGATCCACAGTGAAAGATGTCGCAAAAACATCATCAAAATTGTTGCTGGATGTTCGATCTGCAACATGGCTTGGTCCAATTTTGTTTCCAATCACTGCAGTCCAGCTGATCACAGCTGCTGCAGACCAGTTAATTATAGTTACTGAATTCCAGTTGATCGTAACTGCTGCAGTCCAACATCGCAGTCGGGAGACACCACAGCTGACTCACTGCAAAAATCATCAAGATTGTTGTCAGGATGTTCGATCCGCAGCATGTATAAGTCCAAAGTTCAGAAAAAATTTGTTTCTCAAATAACGCATTACCCACCTGTTCGAGTCTTCCAAGCGTCAAAATCAACACTGTCATGATCTCCAAGTTGTCAAGTTGTCTACATCTCAAGGTGCTTGAATACCCAAGGGAAAACCTCCAGAAAAGAATCTCAGAAAATTCCAGAAAGAGCCACAAAAGTGCAGCAAAATCATGGTGAAAATTCCAGGAGAAACAACAACAATCCCTACAACCGTTGCTAAAAATCCACAGGGCTGTTATGAGAAGTTTTCAAGGAAAAGACAACAAGTCAATGAAACTTGTCACCAAAAGTTCGGAGGAAATATCACAGTTCGTAGAAAAAGTGTTGCGAAAAGTTTCAAATTCCAAAGCCGGCGGCCAAGCCGAGCGGCAATCGGGAGATTAATTACCAATTAATCGGATGTGGAGATAAATCGCGAGCATATCCGTTCATCACTCAAGGGTTTTGTTCACCCACTTCAGTTTCTATCACCCGCGTTAAGGTCTTCATCACCCACTTCAGTTTCTGTCACCCGCGTTAAGGTCTTCATCACCGTCTTCAGTTTCTGTCACCCATTTTATCATAACCCACGTCAAGGTGATTTTCACCCACGTTATTTGCGATACCGACACATCAGCGCGCCTTGTCAGCGTGCCACGCCAGCACATAGATGCCGCATCATCATAAGTTTGCCACGTCAGCGAAGTGGTCCAGTCATCATGCCACGTCAGCGAAATGATGCCACGTAGTAAAGTGGTCCAGTCAGCATGCCACATCAGCGAGGTGATCTAGTCAACTGTGCATGTCAGCTCCCGCACGCGCGCTATGAGAAAATCTTGTTTCATCAATAACTTCTTCGTTGCAAGTCCGAATTGAGTGATTTTTGGCTCGTTGGAATCGATTTTCAATTTCCTACAATATGGAGGTGAAAAATATTCAGTTTAATTTTTTTTTTATTTTTTGGCATTCCGAACGACACATCAACGACTATCACTACATATCATATTCGAAGTTCGCGAACGTTGTTGCGTCGAGTTTTAACCCACAAAATGCCCGTGTACAAGTTTGTGGGTGATGGTTCGATTCATAAACATCAACACGCACATATTCGGTGCTAGTTAAAACCGCTACAATCCGATTGATCGAGCCGCTGACATCTAGTTCCTCAGCAATACCGCAGTCCAGTTGATCGAACTGCTGAAATATTTTTCCACATAACTTCTGCAGTCAGTTGATCGAACTGCTGTAATCCAGTTTCACAGCAACAACTACTTGCATGTTGATCGAACTGCCGCAGTCCTTTTTAATTCCTACAGTCCAGTTGGTCGAGCTGTTGTAGTCCGATTTTCCCAAAATCTGTTTCAATACAATTTTCCTCACAACTGCTTCAATCCAGTTTTATGCATAACTGTTATAGTACCGCTGATCGCATCTGCTAAAATACAGTTATGTGGCAACTTTCTTCAATCCAGTTTAGACTTAATTGGTGCATTCCGGTCCCACATACAAATCAATTTACTAAGTCGAGACGAGACGCTAAGGAAACTATACTAGTCATCATTTCTGGAAAACACCAACATAGCCAGTGGGCATCCTAATCACTTCATAAACGAAGTCGGAATAACATTTTCAATCTGGTAAGTATACAATTGTTTATGGGTAAAAACGGTTTCTGCCGATTTTGTTAAATTTGGTAAGTGAGTGAGAAACCGGTTTAAACCCTAAACAAATGTGATGCACGTGAGCACTTTCTAGATTCGAGAGATTAATCTGTACAAGTCAGGCCTAAACCAAGAAATGACCGTTCCAGACTTGCTTCGGTCACAAAGTGGAGGTGAAGGGTTGATTTGGGGAGGATAGCGAAGAAATGTGATGAGACCAGAGAATTCTGGTTGGGTAGTGTCTCGACTTGTATCAGAAAAATTAGAAGCTTAGGAAGCTTGCAAGAGATGGAAGCCTTTTGGGTGAGCTTGCAAAAGTTGCTTTCTAATAGTGTTGTATTTTTCCCCTGACCAAGACTTGTTGTCTGGTAGAAAATAGGGGAGACCTATTTATACAAGTTGAGATTGAAACGTACCCTGGCCTCATTATGGAAGCAAATAAAAGGTAGTTAAATGGGGGGAGGTGGTAACCGGCGTGTTTAAGAGTGAAACGTTTTTCACTTTATTTCCCCATTTAATTGACCGCTTTTATTCCTTTTCACGCTTTCCTAATACAAGCATAGTGTACACTGCATGCTGTGACCGCCAAACCAAAACCCTGAGAAATCATCCCCCAATTTTGTGTTGATGTCTCAAGAGTTGGTTTCACTTTGGGTTCAAGTGGCAATGCCAAGATGCTAGGGGAGCGTGTGGCATGTGCCAATGACATGTGTGGAATGCCTTGACCGCAAGTTACACCTTGAATGTAAGTGGCAATGCCAAAGATGCTTGGGGAGCGTGTGGCATGTGCGGAATGCCTTTGTCGTGGGTTGCAATTGAGTGCAAGAGGAAAATCCAAATCTGCTAGGGGAGTTTTCGAAATCTCTTACCGGAAGAGCGTACACATGGTATAACAGCATCACGCCCCAACTGGGGTGGCATGGTTACCCATTTTACAAGAAGTACTTCTTTGTGTCTGAACAAGTTACCTTCTCTGACCTAGGAAGGATGTACCAACGGGATAACGAACATCCAAATAATTTTGTTAAGAGACTCATGGTTCAAGCACTAGACTGTCATGACCCAAACGTGATCGTGCAACAGCTGGTGAATTCATGCATCAACAGTATGGCTCCCATTTACTGTGCTTTGCTAGAGAACCTGTATTTCCAGACATTCTCTGAGCTCCATGAAGCTGGCAGGCGATTAACAACGACAACACCAGCATTATTAGAAAGAGCTAGACCAACCAGAGCCTAAGACGCGCTAGAAACTCTCGGGAATAGACGTCTCATCAACAAGAAATACAACACTGGTCCCTCCTCTGTGAGCATAGTAAACAAGGGTGGAAAAAGGAAAGTCATGGAAGACCAGCAGCCTAAACGCAAAGCACTAGCATGACGAGCAACTCCGCCACGGAAGACCGCTACTAAAGCTCCCATGAGTCATCACGAAGCTGAAGGAAATACCTTGGATTTCTCGTTTCCCATTGAGGAGGTGATCGATCTCTTAGAAGCATGGATTCAAGATGACGTTATCAGACTACCACCTCCCAGACACCCACCGACTGAGGCCAAGATGGCAAACCCCAAATACTACCACTAACATAGATTTTTTCACCACCCATCTAGTGATTGCAACATACTGGAGCATATCTTCAAAGAAAAGATAGAAGCAGGGGAATTTCAACTAAGAAACGAGAGAGTATATCGAGACCCACTTCCGGTGAGAAATTTTGGTGTCTCAAGGGACTCCGTGCACGAGATGTGCAATCCATGATGCAGCACGTATGCAAAATTCTTTACCTTTCCAAGATGAAGCGCCAATATATCTTCACGGCTCTCAATCATGTTGTGTCGGGAAAACGGTTTTTTCCCTCCACAAAGCCACGCCAAGATCCCAAGATCTATAAGCGAGTGATGAGTGCCAAATATTGCATATTCATACACTTGTAGTTAGAATATATCTATGTTGATTATGCTACAACTCATGCTTAACCAAATATTGATCCTCAGATTAGTTGTGCTTTAATTAGACAATTAATGCTTTGGAGAAATACTTTAGTTGTGATTAAATTATCCATCGGAGAAACACCTTAGATATACGGTAGACTTGAATCTGCTGTGAGGACAAGAATAATATTACAAGTTGAATGCATATCATAAGTTAGTGGTGGATTTGAATACCCTAGTATCCATATTCTCAGTATTTACACCTTGATTTAATTGCTTACTTTAATTCAAATTACTTTATGTTTAAGTCTTTGCCAATATCTCGTCGTATCGACAAAATCAAACCCCATTTGGTTACTCTCTGAATCAGTTCTAAGTAAGGATTTAGAATCAACTTCTACACTCTCCAATTCTCTGTGGTTCGACCTGTGCTTGCCATGTGTTGCTTGTCGACACTGTGCACTTGCAGTATACACAATAGTAGGTATCTTTCCGATCCTACCAGCGAGCGGAATCGAAAGGGACGAGTGGGGAATACTGACCACATCCTATTTAAGAGGTATTGAATTCGACAACACGCTCATCGACACGGCCTCTGATTTTAACATTATTAATTTCAAGACTCTGAAAGCTGCGGGATTTACGAAACAAGAGGCTACCCATTCTCCATCCGTGATTAAGAACCCAGGAGGGGAATCTTTGAATGCGTACGGCTACATTAACCTCAAGGTCAAGATATGAGATGCTATAACGCATAGTAAATTCCACATTGTCAAAGAACTGGGTCACGACATGATATTGGGGCACTTGTGGGTACTTGACAACAAGGAAAAATTGGGAACATCCCCTCTACCGATATCAACGCACGAAATAATCTCCAACAAATCGTCCCACTTGCTGCTGCATCTACGAGTTACCAATGGAACTCGGATACCCGGAGATGACCTGTTGACGCTAACTCATGGATTCCAAATGCAAGTAAGCTTAGCCGAATGATCTTCTCTACAACCATACACTTCTTCCCATATTCTGTCATGGGGACTCAACGCGATTACTGGCACGGACGATGTCAAGAGATGTGAATAGGGCGCTGGTCCATTCAAACGCTTTGCAAATAATTTGGAAGCTTCTATCGAAACTGACGATACTAAGATTCAAACGGTTATACAACACCCGATGTTGGTCCATTCAAACGCTTTGCAAATAATTTCAAATCGGAGATATGGTGGTCAAAGTGAACTCATTTCAAGTTGGGAAGATGACGTTAAATATAGCTGTTCAGACCGATTCACCCAAGGAGAAGAGAAGACGAGCCATATTTGGTGGCAGGCGTCCTTTTGGGAGGTTATTACAAGATCATCAACACAGACAAGCTGGGAGGTGTGATAGTTCACTCGCGATGGCTCAAGCTTTTCAATCCCTAAAACGCTATACTACCCTCTTCCAAACACTGTCCCTTTAGTATTTCCTTCAGCAATTTCTCCTTCCACTTGATATTTATATTTCCCCAAGACGAATGCACCGTTTGTATTCTTCTTTAGGGTTTCGTTTTTATTCAAAAAGGCATACATTTCTTTCCGAATGAGTTTTCCAAAATCTCAGAAAAATATACCAAATAAATCCCAAATCATTGAGAAGCCATTAACCATCCAATCACAACCAAAAATACCAACCCATTCTAAGGGAAGGCTTGGGTCTTTCAAAAAAATGAGAAGTTTTATTCAAAAAACATAAACCGCAAGCAGGATGCAAACCGAAGAAACCCTAACTTCGTCGTGAATACAAGGAAGGTAAAAATAAAAGCCTTCAAAAATATCAGGACAACTAAGCGACAAACAGAAACAACGTAGAAGAATAACCTAGTCATCGAAAGCTGATACACGAGTTTCCTCGGTCAGAGATCTTTCAAGAACTTTCCACAACAATCTCTCGGGCAACAAAGATTCCATCTGACAGTTTCATCAGCAGTAGCAACCTCAGCATCCCACACATAAGCCGTCTCAGCGGCAACAACATCCGTCTCCTTCCCGACATCCACTTCAACAACCGACCCAGCATATTCCACCATGAATCCCCCAATGACGCCGACAACAGTTTTGGTGCCTACTATGAAGGATGTTTCAGTTTCATCAAACACAACATCATCTTCCTCGAATATCTTCTCAGCGACCTTTCGAAGGGGATTTCCCGATTCATCCACGTCAGAATCAAGGATTATAACGCCGTCTTGGACATGGAATTTATGTTGGCTTTCCCCTAAAGGTTTCACAAACTCAGTCTTTCGTCGTTTCAACCTAGAAGCGGACCGTTCTGCCCTAGAAATGAGCCATGAAGAATTTTTGTGGTACTTAAGCCACTCAATACACTGAGATGCTTCATCACCTTCATATTCCTCCTCCATGTTCACCGAACCCAAGAAGTTCCGAACACATACCCGCACTTCGCCTAGATAAATAGAAGGTATGTCCTGAATAATTTCGCCAGCTTCACAGAACAGAGATCCAATTCTACCTAATGCCTCCTCATGAAAATAAAACTGGTTTTCGTCGATTCCAAAGTTTCTCCCCGAAGAGTTAGAAGTACGACTGCCACTGGAAGATCCCATTATGCGCTACAAAACCAGAGAAGGGGGTAAGTTTTCACCCTATTAACACCGGAAACATGCATAAGAAAGAAGCTAAAATGGAAACTAGGAGAAAACACGAGACGATACCTGTAAGGAGGATGGGCAAGATTTCAGGACGAACTGTGCGAATGAAGGATTCAAGATCATCTCTTATGTCCAGCAGAACGATGAAGTCCCATAAAGGAAAGCTTTCTACTAGCCGTGAATTAAGGCGTGACATCAGGTCTTATAAGGAAAAGTCTCATGCATGGTGCGAGATAATTAGGGTTTGGTGAGAAAACGTGGAAGAACGTGTTTGAGACACACTTACCCGTGTTGTTGCATCTCTGCTGCCAGCACCGAGATTTAGAAGCAAAAACCAACAATGTAACATGAGAAAAATGAGTAACGCCCCCTTTTATGGGCATAACACTTTCGGAATTTGAAAAAAGGAAAAGATTTCCTGATTTGAGCTACACAAGAAAAGAGGCAACCTGGACAGCAATGACAAGCTTCATGGTATCAATATTCCACGACCACACCAAGCCAAATACCACGCCATGCCAACACCTGCACCGAGTTTACGCTAACGTCCCTGTCGCGAGACAATACTACGCTGGCGGCTCCATCCCACGCCAATACTACGTTGGCGGCTTCATCCCAAGACAATACTACGCTAGCGGCTCCATTCCAAGCTGATACAATGCATGTGGCTCCATCCAAGCTGCACAAAACCTACGGCACATATCTTGAGCCGAGCAACGCCAATAGTCTATATTTCACCACTCCATGATCTGCACCACCATTATAATTCATGCAAGACCGCCAACACGGGAAGCACAAACTCTCCTTACCTCTATAAAAAGGTTAGTCGGACCTTCCTGACCGTCTTTTCACGACTTGTTGTTTCGATTTTGTACCAGTCTGTCACCATCTTATGCTTACCTCGCAACGATGCCCCTGTTCCGAGCTAAGCAGGGGACTTAATGTTGATGGTGGTTTTTGGCCTATGGTTAAAATCGTAAAACCCTAGTCGGACAGTGACGCACATAATTTGAGTAATAATATCTCCACTAAATGTATTTATTGAACCCTTTATTATATCTGCGATAAAATTGCCAGGGTACCTTTTTTTTAATACTAATTAGGGTTTCGACATGCCAAACCCTAATTCTTATTAGAGCATTGCTCGGTTGAACCCACCAAGCGTTGGTATGTCAATATTGGTTGTCATATTTAGTTCCAAAACTTGAGTCGTTATTATCTAAACTACAATCAACTTCATATAGGTTATCTTGAAAGTATTAGGGTGAGACATTACAAGTATTGAAAAGACTTGAAGAAGTGAAGAATTACGGAGCTACAATGATAACATCATCCTTCCACTTGAGGTTAGTGATATTTGACTTGAACTGTTTCATTCCCTAACGTATCTTTTAAGTCATGCATATTGAAAACATAAAACTTCGAAGCATGAACACTCTAGATAGACATAGTATTAAGGAATACAATATGTAATTTCTTGCTTAACCATTAATCTTTGTATATAAGACATCGACATAATCGTATGAATGCTATTATGCTTATGTATGGGTATGAGGTGAGGATTTCATCCTAGGGAACAATGTTTTCATGTGTTCTAAGTAAGTAAGTTCATGATATGTGTTGTGAACCGAAAAGGAAATCGCCAGGCGTTATTGGGGCTATTCTTCATTGCATATCTTATGAAAGACCAATATGTGTGATTAGTATAACCTCTCATGACTTGTTTCTATTCTTGTTAAAGCTATTCACAGGAGGCCTGACTTATGTATTGGTATGACTTTTATTAGTGAAACCGATCTTAAGTAATCACCTGGGGTATGATCGGGTTGTGAGTGTCTGTACTTATTACTTGGAAGAGGGGAATCGATCCTAGTAAGAGGTGCAATGCATCACAAGGGAAACCGATCCTTGTATGAGGTGCAACAAGGTTTATGGAAGAAAGGGGAACCGATTCAATGAACATGTGAAACACATTTTTGGGAAGGGGGAACCGATCCTATGGACATGTGCAGTGCATACAAGTTAGATACCAAATATATATAGGGAACCGATCCTAGTACCTAGTCAGCCGTATCTTTGGGGAGGATAGTAATCTAATTAGTTGAAATCTCTTATGGCCGCTCAATTTAAAGTCTTCTTTGGGATTAAGAAGCTCTAGCACGACCCGTTGGTGGGAAACTAGATATTGCGGTTTATCTTTAGTTTTCGTATTAATTTGATTGACTAACGGTGGTTGAACTTTGATTGCACCTAGTTTGTTTATGCTTGAGAATCTTCTCTTCTGATATAAGATTCACTCAAACTAATTCAAGGTTTCGACAGTGATCTTTAGACTGTTGGTAGATCTAAAGACGATCTTGTGATAATCTATTGTTAACAGAATCCATTCTGTGTGTGATTGATCACAAGAGATTCAAGTAGTTGTGTGCAGGTGTTTATTGAAGATCTAAGAAGATTTGAAGACAAAGAAGATATTGTAGATTTCTGACTAAGTTTTTACAATCTTTGGTGTGCACAATACTTGTTTGGGAAAAAGAGGATCCAATTAATAATCATTTTATCCTTGTGGTAGATTAGATTGATTAATTGAGGAAGATCGGCATCAATACGATTCCTTTTGATTAAAGGTATTGATTGGTTTAATCTTAACTATTACCTTTGGGTGATTGAACATAAGATATATCTTGGAACCTGGCAAAGGAGTTTATGTTAAGATAAATAAGGGAACCTTTGCGCAACTCATATCACTTGGTTGAAGAGAGTTGATACCAAACAGATTTGTTGTTCCTTTACTGTTTGGGATACGAACCAAAGGAATTGGTCCAAGTACGTGACTTGTTTACAAGTTGGAGGCGTGGGAATACAGACAGAACTAGGTGAACTATAGGTTTAGTTGTTTGGTCTCAACTATACGAAGTTGTCTTATTTTTTATAGCGGCTTACTCATGAGAGTATTCAATTATGGACTAGGTACCGGGGTTTTTCTGCATTTGCGGTTTCCTCGTTAACAAAATTCTGGTGTGTGTGATTTACTTTATTTCCGCATTATAATTGTTTTATTATAATTAAAGTAAATTGCACAAATGATTGTGGTGTATTTGGGTACCCTCATCCTTTTAGTTGGTATCAGAGCATGCAAACACGAAAAGATCTAACAATCTGTGTTTGGTGTGATCCAACCTATAAAATTTTGAATCAAAATATAATTGATTCGGTTAACGTACCTCCAGGGTTTGATGGCTCAAACTATCTATGGTGGAAAATGGCTATGCAGTCTTTTCTTCAAGCTCATGACTTTAACACTTGGGTTTTAGTTATTAATTGTTACGTACACCCAAAAGTATTGGTCGACAACTCAACCACTGAGTTTAGACTAAAGGAATTGAAAGAATTCACTAATGAAGAAAAGTTGCTTTCGAAGCAAAATTCTTATGGATTAAACGTCATTATACATGTTGTAACTCGAGACCTCCATCATCATGTAACCAAGTGTAAAACATCAAAGGAGGCTTGGGATATTCTTAATATCGTATTTGAAGGGAATGCCCCTGAAAAAGAAGCTAGGCTTCTAACCCTATCTTCTATATGGGAAAATCTTCGTATGGATGAAGTCGATACCTTTGATGAAAAACTTTCTGAAATAGTGAATGTCTCTTATTCTTTAGGAAAAACTATTTCAGATAAAGATATTGTGTGTCAAATTCTAAGGTCTTTATCATTAAGATACAAATCTAAAAAGCATGCCATCATGGAAGCTAATGATCTTTCCACACTATCTAGAAGCGCTCTAGTTGGTAAATTAAAAATCTTTGACCTTGAATATCAATTCAATAATGAAGTGGGTATTACCATTAAAGTTGTAACTAAGACTTGTTCTTCAGATACAAAAACTGAGAATTGCCGTGTTGATACAACTGCACGATAATTTAGAAAGTTATTAAGACAAAAGAAAAGGAATTCTTCTCCTTCTCAAAAAATGCAAAAAGTGTGTAGAGAATAAAGAAAAAAATAATTCTAATAGATTTAATTGTTCCGAGGCTCAAGAGAATAAAGCTTTCCATGCAACTATTGAATGCACATCTGGAATGGATATTGAAGTAACTTTAGAGTCAAAAACACTTGAATGTGATAAACTCTGCAAAGAGAATGAAAATCTTAAAAGGGAACTTGATATTCTATATAAGGATATAGAACGAGTAAGTAATGGTGAGACTTATCTTGAAGTATCGGAAAAATACAGAAAACAAAAAGGTGATGATCTAGAAGCTCCAGAGCCAAAGGGACTGGACTGTGATCTTCGTGAAGAGAATGAAAGATTGAAAAAGAAACTTGATGATATGTATAAGGATATAGAGATTATCAGCAATGAGCAAGATTATCTTGGAGCCATGAGATGTTACAGAGAGCAAATTGAAGAAAGTCATGATCGAGAATGGAAACTATATACAGAACTGGAGAACCTAAAGAACACTGAGGTAAGTAATTCTACCGAATTTGAAATTTCTTTAGATTATAAAGTTCAAATTGATAAATTTCAAGTTGATTTAGATGATGTTCTTGAAAAAATAAAAATGTTGGAGAAAGAGAATATGAGTATGAAAACGGACTTGAAAAAGTTCGATAGTAGCACAAAACAACTTGACTCAATGTTGAAGTCAAATAGAGTTCCTCGTGACACTCGAGGATTGGGCTACAAAGGTAAACAAACTTTGAATGCTAAACATGAGACAAATTTTGTAAAGTCTAAAGACTCTGCAGAAGAAATTGCTTCAAAAGTTACCACAAAAGATTGCTCTTACATAACAAAAAAATCTGTAGCACCTTCATCTTCAGCAAAAGATGAATTCCGTCAAACTCCAATGAAAGAAAATCCATAACAAGGTAACACTAAACCCCATGGTTCGTATGTTACTAAACATTTCTCTTACTGTGGAAATAAAGGACACTTGGAAAGAGGATGCAGATTCCGTAAAAGGAATGAAAAATCCATATATGTACGTGTTCCGCAAAATTGGCTGAACTCAATAATGCTAAATCAGGACATGATTGTCCTAAATATGAACAAAATAATTATTGTAATGATAGTTCAAAGTTTGATTATCAGGCTCCTACGAAGTTTTCTCAGAATCACTCAAACTACAAAAGGAGAGATAACTTTGTAAAGACTAGATCTGATGTTCCAAATTGGAAAAAGACTAACTCTCAGAGTTTTCAACATTTCAGTTACCCTAATGTTTCCTCAAGATATTCATCTTGGATTTCAGGAAGAAATAATAGGAAGAACAAAGTTGCTTCAGCAAAACCCATTTCTAAATGGAGTCCAAAGTCTTCTCTAAAGACAACCAGGATGGTATCAAAATATAGTCAAAATTATGACACTCGAATGATGAGTTTCAATACTCATGACATTCATAATATTGTGTTAAACGTTCTTGAAAAAATGAATGTATCTCCGTGTTGTCATCGTTATATGAGATATGTCTCATAATCGGTTACCTTTTTATGATTTTGTGACTTTTGATTTAGCGAATTTCATATCTAACTTGTTTGGTTGCTTAATCAAATAATCATAAAAGGATGATGAAAATTAATCCCATATGTGAGTCACGATTATACTATTATCAATTTATTTCTCATAAGTTGTGTATATAGTACTAGGGAATTACCCGTGCCTAGTACGGCACAGGCTATTTCACAGGGTAATCAACTTTGGTAGTAACCAATTGTTTTAGAACAATGACTTTTAGACACTAATTTAAGACATCCTTTAGCCTAACCTTTACGTACCCCATCCAATTTGCAGTGTCAAAAATCTCCATTAATGGGAAGCCAAAAACGTCATGAATTGCATCACAATTTATACCATCTTTGTGTTTAGACTTCAAAGTTTTTTTTTTCTTGTTTTTTTTTTTGAAAGCAGGCTTAGGAGTTTGTATTTAGACTTCATAGAAATAATATAGATGCGCAGTCTCATATAAAATTCTAAGTAGCACAGTGGATCATCGGAAAATGATATGCTTACCATTCCTCTTTGGATCGATTGAAAAAAAAATGTTTGTGTTAATATCATTAAGTAGATAAATAGAGATACGGAGACCAAGGTTTGCAATTTAGTTTCCTTGTATCTCTGTGTACGATAGAGTGAAGTTTTGAATTTTGTTTAAAAATTTTGTTCAGACCTTCTTGATTTTGTTTTATGCCATGTTCTACTCTATCCGAGTTGCTGCAGATAGGAGCTCCAAACTACCAAAGCCATAGTTGAATCTCCTTTTAAGAAGATAACCATGAATACTCAATCCAGTACATTGAAAATTAGCATATTCAGATGCTAAAAAAAATATTTATTGGTTCATAAAAATTGCCGATTAATCGTAAGTATCGGAAGATGAGAACCACATTATCTTATAGGAACCCAGTGAAAAATGAATTGCTAAATTATAGAGTATATTTCTTTATTGGTGATGGAGGTATCTCAATTAAATCTTTATGGATGCTAACATCCATATGCATTATATACAAATAATAAAAAAGGTTCATCCTTATCAACCCTGCAAATATTTAGTTAAACCGTCTCTTTATGATAATGATGATTTTGTACAAAAATATCTAAATCCATTTACCATCTATGTTTTTGGACTTCACTTTCTAGAGAAGCAAAAGTTGTTGACATGGTGGGATTTCAACTCCAAAACCAAGTATGAACCTACGTTGCAGATGTTTGTGTTAGCAAAATTTAAAATAAATATATACATGGATAGTGGTTGGTAAACAAAGAAAATGAAATCGATATGCGAAGGAGATGAAAAAATGAAACACCATGCTACTTAAGATGAAAAATGTTCTTAACTGTATGTTTTATATTTTTGTGCTTCAACTATTTTTTTTCCTTTACCAATCCCAACCAAAACCCTCATTTTTTGTGTTATCAAGATATCTAGAACAAATAGCACATCCACCATTCCCAGTCTATAGGGTTAGTTTCCGCGCAACTTCTTCAAAGACATTTCTTAGGTACTCAAGTAGGAAATATAATCATTTATTTGACACAAAGTCTGACCTGCCTTCCATCTAAGATTCCTAAGTTTTCTCCCCTAAAACCTCGTACTGTATTCTAACATAAACATAAAAAGTGGAAAATAACAACACTTTGTAATAACCTACAGTGTCATGCTTAAAACCTGTAAGCATTTTGAACCTTTTAAAGTAGAAAATTAAAGCAAAATAAACATGGGAAAAACGTTTGGATCATATATATTACTCATACTCTTACCAACTGCATATGAAATGCTTGTCCAGTGGATCGACATCCATAAAGCGACTGCATATCTCCTTCACATGGGATACAGTAGATACCTTGTTCCAAAAGTAAAAATGAGCATAAATGAAATATTAGACGGAATGAGCTTTATGTTATAGTAGGTATAGGAATTGTCTATAGTTTTTTTTACATATCATCACACATATAAAACATGAGCATCAAATTTTTAAGAGTTAGCTCCGCATCATAAATTAATATTTTTTTTTGGAAATTTTGTATCCATGTCACGCAACCCTATAATACGTTCCAGGAAATTAGTAAATGAAAATTTATGCTTACCTGATATCAGACCAAATATGAGATTCTTCTTGTCTTGGTGTTGGTTCATGAATTTTTACGGACATCATCATATTCTCCAATATTATAGCAGTAACATGTTTAGAAGTTAGCCAAGCAACCAACCCAAGTACGGTGCGGATGTTGTCCTATAGGTTCCCCTCCTCTTTCACATCCATAAGCCTCTCATACTTTGAAAACAAAACAGACATGTTACCAACAAATATGGATTCTTTATATGTATCAAATACCTTTTTAGAAGAAAAAAAAAAGTAAAATGAATTTTGATTCAAAGTAAGGTTTCAAATTATGAGTACTTCATAGGAAAATAAATTTTCACAGTACACGACTATTTTCACCTGTGCTAAAAATATGCACAACAAATGTTAGGTTTAAATTTGGATAACTCACTATGTCTTTTGCTGTCAAGTACCTCTTTCAACTTATTTGGTTCGCGTGCTGAAGGATTGAGTTACCATGCTATGGAGGAAAAATATTTAGCAAGTTTGCATAAGCTAGTCCATTCTGCATAATAGCATAACCTCTACAGAAAAACAAAAATTGAGAGTCACATCAACAAAGAATTTTCTTAGTGATAATACACATAAATGGTAACCGTGAGAACTTCTAATTACTAATATAAACTGACAGTTAAACCTGACTAATTACTGTAATAGAAAGATACGACGGAGAAAAAATCATGATGGTGACACTCTTTTCCTGGATAGGTACATAATATTATTCCTTGGAATTTGGAAACCCCCAATGATGCCAAGAAGAAAGAAAATTGTATGCATAAGTCATGAATTACATATACATGGTTTATTCAACAGTGTTGTGAAAACGTAGTTCCTTTTTTACTGAAACCTACATAGTTATATGAGAATTTCTCTCAGATAATAGAAAGAATTGGAGTACACTAACCTAGAAATCATGCATGTTGTAGTATGCTGCAAAATTTATGAAGACTATTACCAAAATTTTTAACCATTGAAAAAAGTAGTTTAGCCATTAAAGAAAGTTGTCGTCTTTAATCATTGAATATTACCATCTCAGAACCTAGTGAAAGACCAACAAACTTATTCAGAAGAAAAAAAAAGAAGTCCTAATATTAGTTAGGAGTAGTAATTACACAAATCAATTTTAAGTTTTTGAAATTGTATATTTACGTAGGTAGCAACACTTGCGGTAACCATCTCAACTTGAATCCTTTGTCGCTCCCTAAGAAAACTCATTCGGAGGGAAGAAGATGGTGTGGGTTGGTTATACTTTTTAGTTCTCCTCAGAAACATCCTGATAAAATATATAGTACATTCATTCAATAACATCAACAAAAAGAAGAAAAAAAGGCTAATTGAAGAACAAAGACAAACCCTTGAAAGTAAACACAATAAAATTCTTACCTTTGTTTAAATAAATGGTATACTTCAAATTCACCGATAAAAACCTTAAAATTGCCTGACCTTCCACTTTATTCATCTAACTCCTGCAGTAGTGTTGTTGTCTTAGTAATTGTATTGTTGACTAATTATTTATCAAATTTCAATTCAAATTGGAAAAACATGATATATGTACATTGTTTTTGACCAAACATTGCTAGAAATGAACCATACCGTTGATGATTCTTACTGCTTGGATTGTTGGTCACCGAAAATTGCATAATGAACCAATTGATTATATGCACGATATTGGAAAATGAATAGAATCAAAACAAAGATCGGTACTAAACAAAAATAACTATATGGGAGGATCGTGGAAAGGGATTTTCACAGCGCAAAAACAAAATTGGAAAATTAAAATTAGGAATGGCAAACCAATAACCACAACACCATCTTCTCATAGGATTGGAGATCGAAAATTCACGCAACTTTGGATGAACTAAACAAAAAATAATTAGCGGACATAAAGTAGCTATAAACCGAAAATTAAATTTAGGGAAAGAATACTCACATGTTCGGCTGGAACTGATGTTGATTTCGATTCGGATTAGCCATTTTATAGACCTGATTACGAAATCTGGAAGTTGAAGAGAAAATATTACGACAACATGAAGAGATGGGAATCAGAACCTAAGAAATTCCTACCTAAGAGTACTCTGATGTTCGTTACTCACAATTAAAGCCCTTTCTGATTCGCTTTTAAGTCAGAGAATTATATCGTGGGACTGAGTGACCGGAAACCATTGGATTAACGAATCCAATACGTTATTCTAGGAGGAGAGGGCAGATCTCAGCCAGTAGTTAGAATTTTTAATGTATCCTGGCCGCCGGGTGACACACCGGACACTACTACAGTATAATTGATACATATGAGTCTTTGGTATTAGCTTATGACTATTGGCATGTAATAGTTGAAAACCTTTTCAACCTTTCTCTTGTAAATGTTTTGTTTGCTTTTATCTTGTCCTTACGAAAGGATGAGCAAAACAATAAGGAGATCAAGTGGATGTGAAATTTGAGGTAACAATCTTGTTAGTTAATTGTTTTCCTGTTTAAGAAAAGTTTGTTTTTATTTGATATATCTATTGCTTTTGCTTGAACGAAATTGTCGGTACAATTGATGTGTTTATTCCATTATGTATATGTGATGCAATTGGTTCCGGTTAAGTAAAACTATTGTTATCTTACTTTGTTCAATCGTCTAGTCTTACAAACGTTTGGTGCAATTGTGGTGCTTTAATGTTTATGTTGTTTCAATTGCTTCCGGTTGAGGTGAATAATTATGTAAGTTGATTTATTGGTTTGTATGAATTATTTATGGCTTAACGAATGAATATATTGACGAGATGAGTTGTTTAGTCCAATTCGATTCCGGATAAGATAAACTAAGTTAATTCTGATCTTAGTAAGACTTATCAAAGTGGAGGTTTCGGTTATTCAAGTCTAGCTGAATGCCTAAACAAGGAAATGCTAGTTAACTAACCTAGTATTTGGTTTGTTTAAAATCTAAAGGTCTAAGTTATATGGATAATTAAAACCTGATGAGAAAAATGGGTTTATCTTTGTTTTGGTCTTATCGAATGAAGCGGTTGTATTTATACAATCGGTTTAGCAAAGGAACTAAGTTGCTTAGTTGATTTTTGGTTTGATAAACTAGTTGGGAATATTGCTTCGGGCAATTATTTACATGATAACATATCAAAACATAATTACTTTGAAGTTTCGGTTTTGATATTGGTTATCAAAAATGGTATGTCAAACCCTCATGCTTGACTAAACAGGTTGCAAGTCTATTTTGAGATTTGTAAGATCATTTTCGTGGTTTCCTTTATTTTTTCGTTTCTTTGTCATTTTTGTGACAAAAAGGGGGAGAAATATATGGAGTAAACAGGTGATGCTGGTATCAATTTTATGTTGATTGGTGTCACTAGGGAAGAGGACAATGGTGCTTGAAACATTTATCTAACGAATGAGGAAAAGTACAGACTAAGGGGGAGTAACATATCATATTATTGGGATAACAAAGATGCGTGGATTGAAAATATGCCTATCTCACCTTTAGGGGGAGTATGATCCTTGTTATTGTAATGTCAACATTGGCATTTATTTTTGAATATCTCCAGGTTTTTGCGTCATTGCAAAGTGAATTTAGCGTATGTAGAATGAGTTATGCTTGTAATTCGTTTATCTCCATATGTAATAGAGTTTTGTCACTAAATTTACAAAGGGGGAGATTGTTAGAGCACTGCTCGGTTGAACCCACCAAGCATTGGTATGTCAAGATTGGTTGTCATATTTAGTTCCAAACCTCGAGTCGCTATTATGTAAACTACAGTCAACTTCGTATAGGTTAGCTTGAAAGTATTAGGGTGAGACATTACAAGTATTGCGAAGATTTTAAGAAGTGAATAAGTACGGAGCTACAACGATAACATCATCCTTCCACTTGAGGTTAGTGATATTTGACTTGAAATGTTTCATTCCCTAACGTATCTTTCAAGTCGTGCATATTGAAAACATAAAATTGTGAAGCATGAACACTCCAGATAGACATAGTATTAAGGAATACAATATGAAATTTCTTTCTTAACCATTAAACTTTGTATATAAGATATCGACATAATCATATGAATGCTATTGTGATTATGTATGGGTATGAGGTGAGGATTTCATCTTAGGGAACAATGTTTTCATGTGTTCTAAGGAAGTAAGTTCATGATATATGTTGTGAACTGAAAAGGAAATCGCCAGGCATTATTGGGGATGTTCTTCATTGCATATCTTATGAACGACCAATTTGTGTGATTAGTATAACCGCTCATGACTAGTTTATGTTCTTGGTAAAACTATTCACATGAGGCCTGACTTATGTATTGGTATGACTTTTATTAGTGAAACCGATCTTAAGTAATCACCTGAGGTATGATCGGGTTGTGAGTGTCTGTACTTATTACTGGGAAGAGGGGAACGATCCTAGTAAGAGGAGCAGTGCATCACAAGGGGAACCGATCCTTGTATGAGGTGCATCAAGGTTTATGGAAGAAAGGGGAACCGATCCTTTGAACATGTACAACACGTTTTTGGGAAGGGGGGACCGATCCTATGGACATGTGCAGTGCGTACAAGTTAGATACCAAATATATGTGGGGAACCAATCCTAGTACCTAGTCAGCCGTATCTTTGGTAAGCTAGTGTAACTATGCACAATACTCACATGGAGGTAGAACCGAAACTTGTTTTGGTAGATTCGTAAACCCATGAGTTGTGATTGAGTGGTACTTGATCAATCACATAGTTTTTGAAAGTTATATGAACCAATTCTAAACTTGTTTGGAAGTGTGGTAAATCGGCTTCAAGTGAGCAAGCATGGAAAAGACTTAAAAGAGTAAGATGTCGACACACTTTGAACATGGTGCATTAATGCTTATTCTATATTGTTCAAAGATATTCCTTAACGGCTAAGAAGGAAATAAATCCCAAGATCTAATTTAAATAAGTTAAGAATCTTTTTAATTAAGGGTTTTAATTATATATGGAAAATAAGAATTAGTAATGTGCATTTACTAGTTAAAGATTTTCCAAGGAGATTTCGATCATATTTTTGGAAAGTGCATTCACATGAATTATGAAAACTGAATTTGGGTTAATATGGAAAAATATCTTGAGTATATTTTCGGTTTTGGAAATTCCTTGGTGTCCAAACTTCCTTGTCTATAAATACCTTGAGTTTGCATTTCTAGCAAACTAATCTTGTGTAACATTAGACTTACTCTTTTGTCTTTGTTACTGGTGAAGCCGCCTATCGGGGAGGATAGTAATATAATTAGTTGAAATCTCTTATGGCCGCTCAATTTAAAGTCTTCTTTGGGATTAAGAAGCTCTAGAACGACCCATTGGTGGGAAACTAGATATTGCGGTTTATCTTTAGTTTTCGTATTAATTTGATTGACTAACGGTGGTTGAACTTTGATTGCACCTAGTTTGTTTATGCTTGAGAATCTTCTCTTCTGATATAAGATTCACTCAAACTAGTTCAAGGTTTCGACAAGGATCTTTAGACTGTTGTTAGATCTAAAGACGATCTTGTGATAATCCATTGTTAACATACTCCGTTCTGTGTATGATTGATCACAAGAGATTCAAGTAGTTGTGTGTAGGTGTTTATTGAAGATCAAAGAAGATTTGAAGACAAAAAAGATATTGAAGATTTATGACTTGGTTTTTACAATCTTTGGTGTGCACAATACTTGTTTGGGAAAAAGAGGATCCAATTAATAATCGGTGAATCCTTGTGGTAGATTAGATTGATTAATTTAGGAAGATCGGCATCAATACAATTCCTTGTGATTAAAGGTATTGATTGGCTTAATCTTAACGATTACCTTTGGGTGATTAAACATAAGATAGATCTTGGAACCTGGCAAAGGAGTTTATGTTAAGATAAACAAGGGAACCTTTGCGCAACTCATATCACTTGGTTGAAGAGAGTTGATACCAAACAGATTTGTTGTTCCTTTACTATTTGGAATACGAACCAAATGAATTGGTCCAAGTAGGTGACTTGTTTACAGGTTGGAGGCATGGGAATACAGACGGAACTAGGTGAACTATAGGTTTAGTTGCTTGGTCTCAACTATACGAAGTTATCTTATTTTGTATAGCGGCTTAATCCTGAGAGTATTCAATTCTGGACTAGGTCACGGGGTTTTCTGCATATGCGGTTTCCTCGTTAATGAAATCTTGCTATGTCATTTACTTTATATTTCGCATTATAATTGTTTTATTATAATTAAAGTAAATTGCCCAAACGTTAATTCATATTTACTTGATACGTGAATCCTATTGAGTTTAATTAAGTATGAACCTTTGTATCAAGTAAACACACTTTGTTGTTGTATTGTCTCGATCTCGTATCCGTAGACGATCACACAAAGTGTGAACCGATTTGTTGTATTGTCTCGATTCAGTCCATAGACAATCACTTTCGGGGAAAGGACTTATAGGAAGGAAAAGTAATGGCTTGAGGTATATTTGAGGTACCCTCGCCTTTTTAATTCCCACACCATTGTGCCAATGGAAAACCATGACATCCACATCTATCGCGCCAAGGCATGCCAACCATGCTAGACACACCACTATACCAATGGCAAACCATGACAACCACATCTACCGCGCCAAGGCAAGACAACCATGCTAGCCACACCACTGTGCCAATGGAAAACTGTGTCAGCCACATATACCATGCCAAGGAATGCCAACCATGCTAGCCGCACCATTGTGCCAATGTAAAGCCATGCCAGCCACACCTACCGCACCAAGGCATGCCAACTATGCTAGCCATACCACTATGTCAATGGAAAACCATGCCAGCCACATCTACCGCGCCAAGGCATGCCAACCATGCTAGCCGCACCACTGTGCCAATGGCAAACCGTGCCATCCACATATACCGCGCCAAGGCATGCCAACCATGCTAGCCACACCATTGTGCCAATGGAAAACCATGCCAGCCATACCTACCGCACCAAGGCATGCCAACCATGCAAGCCGCACCACTGTACCAATGGAAAACCATGCCAGCCACATCTACCGCGCCAAGGCATGCCAACCATGCTAGCCGCACCACTTTGCCAATGGTAAACCATGTCAGCCACACCTACCGCGCCAAGGCATGCCAATCATGCTAACCAAGCCAATCTCACCTTGCCTTGCCCCACCATGCCAAACCGTCCATACCGAACCCTTGGCCCCACATGTGCCAATGGCATGCCATGCCAGCCACCTTGCCGCGCTATACCGTGTTGGCCTCCCCATGCGGCTACCAAAACAAAGGCCTGCAACAATCAACGACCATCCTTTCATCTAAGATGCAAATCTTAGCCATCCAAGGTCTCCAACCAACGCATGGTAACCTTTGGCCCAACGCCAAAACCCTAATTTTGGCCACGCCTAAACCACGCCAAGGCATGTCGACCATGCCACATGTGCCAATGGCATGCCGTGCTAGAAACCTTGTCGCGCCATACCGTGTTGGCCTCCCCATGCGGCTACCAAAATTACGGCCTGCAACAATCAACGGCCATCCTTCCATCTAAGATGCAAATCTTAGCCGTCCAAGGTCACCAACCAACGCATGGTAACCTTTTCCCAACGCTAAAACCCTAATTTTGGCCACGCCTAAACCACGTCAAGGAATTCAGACCATGCCACATGTGTCAATGTCATGTCGTGCCAGCCACCTTGTCGCGCCATACCATGTTGGACTCCCCAAGCGGATACCAAAACAAAGGCCTACAACAATCAATGGCCATCCCTCCATCTAAGATGCAAATCTTAGCCATCCAAGGTCACCAACCAACGCATGGTAACCTTTGGCCCAATGCCAAAAACCTAATTTTTGCCACGCCTAAACCACGCCAAGGCATGCCGACCATGCCACATGTGCCAATGGCATGCCGTAATAACCACCTTGTCACGCCATACCTTGTTGGCCTCCCCATGCGGCTACCAAAACAAAGGCCTGCAACAATCAACGACTATCCCTCCATCTAAGATGCAAATATTAGTCGTCCAAGCTCATCAACCAACGTATGGTAACCTTTGGCCCAACACCAAAACCCTAATTTTGGCCACGCCTAAACTGCGCCAAGGCATGCCGACCATGCCACATGTGCCAATGGCATGTCGTGCCAGCCACCTTGTCGCACCTTACCGTGTTGGCCTTCCCCATGCGGCTACCAAAACAAAGTCATGCAACAATCAACAGTCATCTTTCCATCTAAGATACAAATCTTAGCCGTCCAAGGTCACCAACCAACGCATAGTAACCTTTGGCCCAACGCCCAAACCGCGCCAAGGCATGCCGACCATGCTACATGTGCCAAAGGCATGCCATGCCAGCCACCTTGCCACACCTAACCCATACCATACCGACCTTCCCATTACGACGCCAAAACGAAGGACTGCAACAATCGACGACCACTTTTTCATCTAAGGTGCAGATCTTAGCCGTCCAAGGTTACCAGCTAGCGCATGGTAACCTTTGGCCCTAGTTTGGTCACGCCTAAACAAAGCCAAAACCCTAATTTTGGCTGCGCCTAAACTAGGCCATATTAAGGCCATGTTGATCATGCTTCCATCAAGCGAAGGGTTGCAATAATCAATGGCTACCTTTCCTCTTAAGATGCAAAATCTCGACCGTCGAAGGTCACCACGCAAGTCTCACAAGATCAACTTGCCATACAACAACAAACGTGCTACATGTTTTCCACAAAAACATTCCAGACATCAACACATGTCCCAAACTGGGGGATGCTCACTGGGTATTGGTTTGGAGGTTTACAGCGTGCGGCATATACTACGCCCGTTATAAGAGAGTGTCATAAGGATGAAGCGGTTAGTAAACACATGAAGTAATGGTGAAACGCTTTCTTTTATGGAACATCAATTCCATGCGTTACCGGTTACCACCTCCTCCCATTTACTCACCCATTTTCCATTTCTTAATGAGACCAGAGTACGTTTCACTTTGACTTGTATAAATAGGCATTACCTATTTCCACCGCACAACAAGTTCAGGTCAGGAATATATAATACTCAAAAAACATTTGCTAGCTCTCCATCTGTTAGCTTTCCACTTTCTGATACAAGTCGTAAAATAACTACTCCTCCAGAATAAACTACTCTGGTCTCAACACTTTCTTCGCTTCCCTCACCAAAACCAACCCTTCTCCTCCACTTTGTGACTGAAGCAAGTCTGGAACGACCATTTCTTGGTTTAGGCCGGATTTTTACAGATTGATCTCTCGAATCTAAAGTACTCCCTTGCAGTATATTATTTAGGGTTTAAATTCGTTTCTCACCCACGCACCCGAAATTACCAAAATTAGCAGAAACTGTTTTCACCCTCAAACAAATACACATCAAAATCCACAACATCCCATTACAATGTTGATGCTTCGCTACTTGTGATTATATTACCATAAAAATTACGGATTACGGTTCTAAAATATAACTTTAGTATTGCAAACAAGATATCTAATTGGCCTTTTAAATACCCAGCAAACAATCCATGGTCATATGCATAGTAAAAGACAAGCAATAAAACGATATTGTGGATTAAAAATCAAGTCATATAGCTTCTGAAATATCCCTAATCAAACAAGTATTTAGCTACTGGAGTTCATGGTGAAGAAACAATAAATTAAAAATCAATTAAGCAAACCCATAACAAGTAGCAGGTGGACTGGTGGAGTGGTATTGTTGCAGCACAAACAGGTGGAAGTGGTGTTGTATGTACTGCAGATGCGAGTGTTGACTGTTGTTGGTGGATGGAACGATGACTGCGAAGTAGGAACTACTGCTATCGTGGTGTTGTAACTTGCAATGGTCTGTGAACTTATGAAGCTTGTTGATGCTTGTGAAGTGCTGGTGCAGTTCAGGTACTTGTATTACTGCATACTGATAAGAATGATTGATGGTTCTGCGAACTGGAGATGGATGTGTGCAGGTGGTATGCGATGGAATGGTGATGAGTGTATGCATGTGTAGTGGTGGTATGCACTAGTAGAAGGTGGTATGTAGTTGATGGATGTGAAAGTAGTATGCAGGTGGAGATGCAAGTGATATGAATTGAACTGGTGGTGGTGATGATAAGAGGTGAAAACAATCGATAGGGGGTATTGGAGATGATTCTTCTGTAGCTTTTAGGTCTTCTTATATAGCTCTCTGTTTCTTGTTCTCCAATCTTGCGACAGAGACCCAACAATCCATAACTTTTATTACTCTAAATCTCCACCATTGTTACACATGAATATGATGGCAACAACTTCCTTGTCATCTGTTTTCTCGCAAAGAAATTATTTCTAAAACCAATTGAGCAGTGATGTCCCGTGCATTTGCGCGAGACTGATTAATAAGCAAGCGGGTTCAAAACCCTTTGATGATTATAGACACACATTTTTAGCCATTGAGATTAAAGCACAGCTGTGTCACAGATATAATTACAGATAAATCCTTTGCCTTAATTTAATAAAATCAAAACAATCCTTGCAGAATTCTACGTTTCATTTATAGGGACGTTTTTCATTGAGAAGAAAATCAAAAAGTTTCTTTCACCACCACAATTTTCATTTTCTTCTCCTTGTCATAACGACTTAACAATAAAAACAACAGCAGTAACATCCTTTCGAATAACTCCTTTTGTTATCATTATCATCTCCGCCTAATCAAATCAAACAAATAAAAAATACTCAAATAAATTCATGAATCTTAAATTAAATAAATACAGTATATTCAATCCATTAATAACTTGATTAACACGCAGATTTTTCCACTGTAGAATGTTGAATTCTCAGAAACATTTCTACACCAAAAGAAAAATCAAAGGAAAATTGAAAGGGATCGGGTAATTTATTTCTCTTAGGAGTAAAAGTCACAAATAAAGTTAAGCCATTTACACGAATAAAAGAGCCAGTAATTCAACAACGTCAATTTCAAGGAACGGAAAAACACAAATAGAACTTAACCCATTAATCGTCGATACTTAGAATCAAAGAAAACCTAAAATTATTACAAGTAACTAAGAATTAAACCAAAAATAATGATTAGCTGATTGAAAATATAATCCCATACTTGAAAATTCTTTAACTATTGATCGCACGCGACATAAAAACTTATCTATAAATATCATAAATTGTGGTGACTATAGTGGCGGTAGAGGTAGTTGCTAGAAATATTATGTCAAGTCAATTCAAGTCTGTTTGACTTGACATGATGAGTCACACCAATAGAGATGTTCTAGATGTACCTTTCTGTCTCTCTCATATTAATATTGTCCAAATCAGTCTGTAATTGGTTAATCAGAAAATATCTGACAATAATTTCAATATCATTTTTCTTCATTTACTGTGCCATATTTTACATGGTATCAAATACCAAAATCGATCCATACATTCATCAATATTTGATTCAACCTTCATCAGAAATCAATTCAACATCATAAATCATTTCAACATCTTCATTGTTTTTCAATATCTTTTACTATTTCGATCATTCAATTGAATATTCATCTTTTAGTTCTTGATTTTCTTGAAATTAGATCTACTTTGTTTTAATCTTTTTTCTTTGATTCTTCATCTTCTTCAATGGAAACTACTAGAAGTATGGCACAACACAATCTTAACAACAATATCAACAATTTTACTCAAAATCCATGGGGAACCCAATCAAATTCTTCCGATGCAAATCAATCAGATCACCCTCTTTAATTTTCTTTACCTTTTACCAATATAACCAATTTTGTTTCATCAAAACTTGGTCCTGACAACTACCTTATCTGGCGAGATCAGTTCGAGTTAATTTTAATCTCAGTAGATTTGTTTGGATATGTTAATGGTGAAATTCATGAGCCACCTAAAGAAATTTTTGTTGATGGATCTGTTGTCACTAATCCTAGATGGCTGTATTGGCACAAGGTTGATCGGTTTGTTGCAAATTGTTTCAAAGCTACGTTTACGGATATTATCTCAGGTGATGTCCTTGCTATTTCTTCTACTCGAGAAATATGGATTTATTTGCAAACTAGCTTTAGAAATTAATTCTCTGCTCGTAGAACTTTGCTTCGCAATCAATTGAGTGGTGTTAGAAAAGGAAATTTGTTAATTCTTGTTTACTTGCACAACATCAAATCCCTGGTTGATTCTCTAGCGGCTATTTGTGAAAGAGTGAGTGAAACTTATCTTACAATGTATGTTCTTAATGGTCTGGGAAGAACATATGATAATTTTGTTATATCTGCAAATAATAGAAAAACTCCTTTCACTTTTGTTGAACTCAAACCTCGTCTACTGAATCATGATCAGTGGTTACTTGATCAAGAACAAGATATGTCTATCAGTTTTGATTCACAACATCCTTCAGCTTTTTATAGTCGAAATGGTAATAATTTTGGTGGTGGAAATAAAAATAAACCCAAGTTTAATCCCAGTAACTTTGTCAATAGTCAATTTCAATCTGGTTCCTCTTCAAATTCCCATTTGCAAGGTGGTTACAATGGTGGCTATTCTGGTGGAGTTCCAAATATGGGTGGTTCTTCAAATTCTGGTGGCAGAAGAACTCAAATTGATTTTTCAAAAGTTGAGTTTCAAATATGTAGAAAATTTGGTCATTTTGCAAATAGGTGCTATTATAAATATGCTCCAGATAAGAAGCAAAATCATTCTGCACATCTTGCTTCAGAAGAAGATGGTTTTCATTATATGGATCCTTCTGCAAATATAGCTACTATGGATCAAGCTTTCTCTACAATGACAATGCAAAATCCTACAATGAGTGATCCTTCTTCAAGTTCTGGTGCTTCTAGTTCTACTTGGATGTCTAATTCTGGTGCTACTACACATATAACTGGAGATCAAACCTTAATGTAAACTGCTTCTCCTTATGCTGGCAAGGAGAGAGTTATGGTTGAAAATGGTAAGTCCTTATCCATCTCCCTAACTGGAACTTCAGCTTTATTTACACCAACTGCTTCTTTCATGTTGAAGAATATTCTACATGTTCCTATGGTGAAACATAATTTGTTATTTGTTGCTAGGTTTACTAGAGAGATAACAATTGTTACTTCAAATTTTATCCATATAGCTATGAAATTAGGGATATACAACATGATACTCTTTTGGCTCAGGGTTCTATGCTCAATAATTTCTATCCCATTTCAAATCATCATAAATTTTCATCTCCTCGTTATTCATTAACATCTACTTTGTCTGCTTCTCCTACTTTGTGGCATGAAAGATTAGGTAATCCATCTCATCACATTGTTAAAATTTTACATGTGTTTGTACCATAAGTAAAAATACCACCTAATGGGCCAAATTGATACTTAAATCATCTTTTGGTCCTCATTCAAACCCGCTAACCATTCAACCAAGGTAGCCCACCAGTCTGCACAGACCGATCAATGGTCAAAGTCGGTCAACTTCCAAAGCCAGCATCCGATCAAGGTCAATGGTCAAAGTCAACGGTCTTTCAACGGTCAAAGTCAACCGTCGGTCAACTATCGAAGTCAGTCGCACCCCTAGCCAATTTTCAGTCTTGTATCCAACAATGCTGCTAACCAATTCCCAGCCAAAAAATCTTCTGCACTTCCCTAGCTTGCTCTACCCATGCGATCAATTGTTCGCGACAAGTGTCCACCAATACTGCCAGCCATCATTCATCCAAAAATTATTCAAAGAAGCATGCAAACAGTTTCATGCAGAATTGAAGATAGAGGCATGCAGAATTAATGCCAGCTGTTTCATACATAATTTATCACAAAGGCATAAAGGGGCAGTTTCATGCAGAATTTATCACAAAGGCATAAAGTGGCAGTTTCATGTAGAATTCATGATGGAAGCATAAATGGGCAGTTTCATGCAAAATTCATGATGGAAGCATAAATGGGCAGTTTCATGCCATTTAAGTTAATATCAAAAATTAGATGTTGAACTGTATAAATAGTGAGGAGCATAAATCATTTAAGGGGGAGTAGCCAATAGGAGAGAAAAACATACTTTGTAATACAAAAGTCAATAAAACATTTCTCCCCGAGGGGATTCATCCGTGGATGTAGGCAAACAATGCCGAACCACATTAAACCTCTATGTCTCTTTATTTGCTTTCTAATCCGTCTCCAAACCCTAATTCACACCAAACTACTTGTTCATCGTGTTTCGTGCCCAAAAGTAATTTTGGGTACAAACATTGGCGCCGGCTAAGAGGAATTACGAGAAAAGAAATAGTGTTTTCCCATTGAGAAAAGTTGTAGAAAATGCTTCAAATCATGTCCGTCAAAAAGAAGTTTGAAAGGCTTGAAAATCATTGCTGCAGTCCAGTTGAACATAACTGCTGCAGTCTAGTTTGTTCGTAATTGGTGCAGATCCAATGATCGCAAATGCTGCCGACTATGTAATCGCAGATATCTGCAGTCAAGTTGATCGCAACTTCTCGCTATCCAGATTCGAGGTTCGAGATTTGCTGAAATCATTACCTTCAAACCACCAAGTTGCATCACTACGAAGTCTGATGAAAATGTTGCCAAAATAATCAGTCCGCTGTAAAAATTTGGGGTGGAATACCATCAAAACTATTGGTAGTATGTACGATATGCTACACGTTACATGGAGAAAAATCGCTATTAAGACTGGTGAAACCCCCCTTAAGAACGTTCGATCCACAGTGAAAGATGTCGCAAAAACATCATCAAAATTGTTGATGGATGTTCGATCTGCAACATGGCTTGGTCCAGTTTTGTTTCCAATCACTGCAGTCCAGCTGATCGCAGCTGCTGCAGACCAGTTAATTATAATTACTGAAGTCCAGGTGATCGTAACTGCTGCAGTACAACATCGCAGTCGGTAGCCACCACAGCTGACTCACTGCAAAAATCATCAAGATTGTTGTCAGGATGTTCGATCCGCAGCATGTATAAGTCCAAAGTTCAGAAAAATTTGTTTCTCAAATAACGCATTACCCACCTGTTCGAGTCTTCCAAGCGTCAAAATCAATACTGTCATGATCGCCAAGTTGTCAAGTTGTCTACATTTCAAGGTGCTTGAATACCCAAGGGAAAACCTCCAGAAAAGCATCTCAGAAAATTCCATAAAGAGCCACAAAAGTGCAGCAAAATCATGGTGAAAATTCCAGGAGAAACAACAACAATCCCTACAACCGTTGCTAAAAATCCACAGGGCTGTTACGAGAAGTTTTCAAGGAAAAGAAAACAAGTCAATGAAACTTGTCACCAAAAGTTAGGAGGAAATATCACAGTTCGTAGAAAAAGTGTTGCGAAAAGTTTCAAATTCCAAAGCCGGCGGCCAAGCCTCGCGGCAATCGGGAGATTAATTACCGATTAATCGGATGTGGATATAAATCGCGAGCAGATCCGTTCATCACTCAAGGGTTTTGTTCACCCACTTCAGTTTCTATCACATGTGTTAAGGTCTTCATCACCCACTTTAGTTTCTGTCACCCGCGTTAAGGTCTTCATCACCGTCTTCAGTTTCTGTCACCCAGTTTATCATAACCCACGTTATTTGCGATACCGACACATCAGCGTGCCTTGTCAGCGTTCTACGCCAGCACATAGATGCCGCATCATCAGAAGTTTGCCACGTCAGTGAAGTGGTCCAGTCAGCATGCCACATCAGCGAGGTGATCTAGTCAACTGTGCACGTCAGCTCCCGCACGCGCGCTATGAGAAAATCTTGTTTCATCAATAACTTCTTCGTTGCAAGTCCGAATTGAGTGATTTTTGGCTCGTTGGAATCGATTTTCAATTTCCTACAATATGGAGGTGAAAAATATTCAGTTTAAAAAAAATATTATTTTTTGGCATTCCGAACGACACATCAACGACTATCACTACATATCATATTCGAAGTTGGCGAACGTTGTTGTGTCGAGTTTCAACCCACAAAATGCATGTGTACAAGTTTGTGGGTGATGGTTCGATTCATAAACATCAAAACGCACATATTCGGTGCTAGTTAAAACTGCTACAATCCGATTGATCGAGCCGCTGACATCTAGTTCCTCAGCAATACTGCAGTCCAGTTGATCGAACTGCTGAAATCTTTTTCCACATAACTGCTGCAGTCATTTGATCGAACTGTTGTAATCCAGTTTCATAGCAACAACTACTTGCATGTTGATCGAACTGCCGCAGTCCTTTTTAATTCCTACAGTCCAGTTGGTCGAGCTGCTGTAGTCCGATTTTCCCAAAATATGTTTCAATACAGTTTTCCTCACAACTTCTTCAATCCAGTTTTATGTATAACTGTTATAGTACAGCTGATCGCAGCTGCTGAAATACAGTTCTGTGGCAACTTTCTTCAATCGAGTTTAGACTTAATTGGTGCATTCCGGTCCCACAGACAAATCAATTTACTAAGTCGAGATGAGACGCTAAGGAAACTATACTAGTCATCATTTCTGGAAAACACCAACATAGCCAGTGGGCATCCTAGTCACTTCATAAACGAAGTCGGAATAACATTTTCAATCTGGTAAGTATACAATTATTTATGGGTAAAAAAGGTTTCTGCCGATTTTGTTAAATTTGGTAAGTGAGTGAGAAACCGGTTTAAACCCTAAACAAATGTGATGCACGTGAGTACTTTCTAGATTCGAGAGATCAATTTGTACAAGTCAGGCCTAAACCAAGAAATGGCCGTTCCAGACTTGCTTCGGTCACAAAGTGGAGGTGAAGGGTTGATTTGGGGAGGATAGCGAAGAAATGTGATGAGACCAGAGAATTATGGTTGGGTAGTGTCTCGACTTGTATCAGAAAAAGTAGAAGCTTAGGAAGATTACAAGAGATGTAAGCCTTTTGGGTGAGCTTGCAAAAGTTGTTTTCTGATAGTGTTGTATTTTTCCCCTGACCAAGACTTGTTTTCTGGTAGAAAATAGGTGAGACCTATTTATACAAGTTGAGATTGAAACGTACCCTGGCCTCATTACGGAAGCAAATAAAATATAGTTAAATGGGGGGAGGTGGTAACCGGCGTGTTTAAGAGTGAAACGTTTTTCATTTTTATTTCCCCATTTAATTGACCGCTTTTATTCCTTTTCACGCTTTCCTAATACAAGCATAGTGTACGCTACATGCTGTGACCGCCAAACCAAAACTCTGAGAAATCATCCCCCAATTTTGTGTTGATGTCTCAAGAGTTGGTTGCACTTTGGGTTCAAGTGGCAATGCCAAGATGCTAGGGGAGCGTGTGGCATGTGCCAATGACATGTGTGGAATGCCTTGACCGCAAGTTACACCTTGAATGTAAGTGGCAATGCCAAAGCTGCTTGGGGAGCGTGTGGCATGTGCCAATAGCATGTGCGGAATGCCTTGGTCGTGGGTTGCACTTGAGTGCAATAGGCAAATCCAAAGCTGCTAGGGGAGCGTGTGGCATGTGCGGAATGCCTTGGTCACGGGTTGCACTTGGAGTGCAAGTGGCAATGCCAAAGATGTTAGGGAGCGTGTGGTATGTGCGGAATGCCTTGGTCGCGGGTTGCACTTGGAGTGCAAGTGGCAATTCCAAAGGTGCTAGGGGAGCGTGTGGCATGTGCGGAATGCCTTGGTCGCGGGTTGCACTTGGAGTGCAAGCGGCAATGCCAAAGATGCTAGGGGAGCGTGTGGCATATGCGACTTGGTAAGGAAAGCTGCTAGTGGTGCGTGTTGGCATTTGCCAATGGCACGCACGGCCACTTGGGCCTAGGTTGCGCGGTTTTCAAGCCTAGGGCGCGGGCGCTACTTTGGCATGTTTCAATGGCATAACGGCTCGGAAAGTGGCTAGCGGTGAGTGTTGGCATGTGCCAATGGCACGCACGGCCATATTATCCTAGGTTGCACGGTTTGCAAGCCTAGGGCGCGGGCGCTACTTTGGCATGTGCCAATGGCATAACGGCTTGGAAAGTGGCTAGCGGTGCATGTTGGCATGTGCCAATGGCACGCACGGCCATATTAGACAAGGTTGCACAGTTTGCAAGCCTAGGGCGCGGGCGCTACTTTGGCATGTACCAATGGCATAGCGGCTTGGTAAGGAAAGTGGCTAGCGGTGCGTGTTGGCATGTGCCAATGGCACGCACGGCCATATTAGCCTAGGTTGCACGGTTTACAAGCCTAGGGCGCGGGAGCTTCTTTGGCATGTGCCAATGGCATAGCGGCTTGTTAAGGAAAGTGGCTAGCATAGCTAGGGCCAAGGCAAAGTGCGTTTGGCATGGCGCGGCTAGCTTGGGCTAGGTGTGGCTGGCATGATTTTCCATTGGCACGGAGGTGCGGCTAGCATGGTTGGCATGCTTTGGCACGTTTGGTGTGACTAGCATATCTAGGGCCAGGCAGAGTGCGTTTGGCATGGCGTGGATAGCTTGGGCTAGGTGTGCCTGGTAGGATTAGCTATTGGAACGGAGGTGCGGCTAGCATGGTGGGCATGCTTTGGCGCGTTTAGTGTGACTAGCATAGCTAGGTCCAGGCAGAGTGTGTTTGGCATGGTGCAACTAGCTTGGGATAGGTGTGGCTGGCATGATTTGTCATTGGCACGGAGGTGCGACTAGCATGGTTGGCATGCTTTGGCGTGTTTTGTGTGACTATCATATCTAGGGCCAGGCAGAGTGCGTTTGGCATGGCGCGGCTAGCTTGGACTAAGTGTGGCTGGCATGATTTGCCATTGGCACGGAGGTGCGGATAGCATGGTTGTCATGCTTTGGCACGTTTTTTATGACTAGCATAGCTAGGGCCAAGGCAGAGTGCGTTTGGCATGGCGCGGCTAGCTTGTGCTAGGTGTGGATGGCATGATTTTCCATTAGCACGGAGGTGAGACTAGCATGGTTGGCTTGCTTTGGCGTGTTTGGTGTGACTAGCATAGCTAGGGCCAAGGCAGAGTACGTTTGGCATGGCGCGACTAGCTTGGGCTAGGTGTGGATGGCATGATTTTCCATTGGCACGGAGGTGCGGCTAGCATGGTAGGCATGCTTTGTCGCGTTTGGT
Source organism: Papaver bracteatum (assembly GCA_023529315.1). Taxonomy (NCBI): domain Eukaryota; kingdom Viridiplantae; phylum Streptophyta; class Magnoliopsida; order Ranunculales; family Papaveraceae; genus Papaver; species Papaver bracteatum. Next base: position 5,236,454 of record JAJJWX010002058.1, on the reverse strand, counting down.
GTGGCTGACATGATTTTCCGTTGGCACAGGGATGCGGCTAGCATGGTTGTCATTCTTTTGCGCATTTGGTGTAGCTAGCATAGCTAGGGCCAAGGCAGAGTGTGTTTGGCATGGCACGGCTAACTTGGGCTAGGTGTGGCTGGCATGGAGGGGAATTAGGGTTTTGCTCATTGTAACCCTAATTTGAAAAAATACCCCCCATTAATTACTGACTATATGCATTAATTGTTCTAATAAATGTGTCACCAGTGACATTAGGTTATTCGGGGTTTTACAATTTTACCCCCTATCTAAAAACCACCATCAACATTAAGTCCCCTTCTTAGCTCGTAACAGGAGCTTTGTTGCGAGGTAAGAATATGATGGTGACAAACTATCAGGAGTAAATCGTAAAGAGAATTGAGGAGGCTTGTCTGACCTTTTTATAGATAGGATTTGGAATCCTTGCCTCTGGCAGTTTTGTACAAATCGGGAGGCTGGCACGATTGGAAATTCAGCATCATTGAGAGACAGGAAGCTGAGCGTCATTGAGAATTTGACGCTAGTTGGGAAACTGAACGTGCTAGCTGGTGGGATCGACTCAAGGTGGGGAAACTGAGCGTGCTAGCTTGGCGCGACTTGGGCGGTCATTGGGAAGTTGGCGCAATTGGTGGGACCGGAGAAATTGAGAGACTGGGAAGATGGGCGCGAGCTTAGTAGGACCGGTGCAAACAAGGCGGGAGTAGCAACGTTTCCTTATTTTTCCTTTATTCACACGCGGCTTCAATCAGGGCATCATCCATGCTAAAAATATGGATGCGTTATGTCTCTCATTGTTTCCTTTCCTTTTTAAGGCTCTGTATTCATACCCAGCGCAATTGTACCGTCTCCCTTGTTTGAGAAAATCTTCTTCTTGTTGAGTTTATCTCTTTGTCATGCCACATAGAGACGAATTATCCTTTAACCGGCCAGATTCCCCAGGTGAAGGCGCGAGGTCTGACTCTTGCAAAAGCATCCCGACTAAGGTTGTTTGGGCTAAAAAGATCATACCGGTGTGTTTTCTTCTTCTTCTCCTTTCATGTTATCCTCTTTTATATGTGTATAGATAGGATGGAACTTGATCATTTTCCCTATTTTTTGCAGTGTATGATGGGATCCTCCGGGGATGATCACGCCCTTAAGTCTTCGGAGAAGGACTTAAGAATTAGCGGAGATCGACCTTCTTTTCTCGAGGAGGCATTGGCTGGGATTGGATCTCTGTTCCATGAATTTTGGCATATTGAGAAGTTCCAGTGCGGTATAGCTTTTTCTCGGCCCAGGTATGGGGTGGATCGAACTATTTTTAGGTTGAAGCGATGGAAAAACGAACGTGTGAAGATCTTGGAGGAGAGCGCCATGGTTCTTGATTTTGATGCGGATGAATCAAAAGATTTTCTCTGAAGTGTCAAAGAAAACCTTCAAAGTAGCATCCGACAGAAACGAAGTATTCCTCGAAGTTGATGCTAGAGGTGTCATTAGCGATACCGGAGGGGTCATGGTGGCATATGCTGGACCGGTCGTCGGGGCGGACACTATTGTTGCTGTGGTTTCTTCGGGATGGGATGTTGAGGTTGCTGCTGCTAACACCGTTGAATGGAACCTTTGTTGTCCGAGGGATTGCTAGGGGAAGTGCTTGAAGATAGACTTGACCGAGGGGACTTGTGCTCCATCCTTCGAGGGCTAGTTCCTCCTTTTTGTCGTTTCTGTTAGCTGCTTAGTTCCCCTGATTTTTTTTTTTTTTCGTAAACTCATCTTTACCTTCTTCTTCATCAGTCAACATTTTGCTTTATATATATATATATATATATATATATATATATATATATATTTTGAAAGAGGTTGTGGTATGATGGCTCTGTAATGGTTTTTCTGAGTTAATCTGATGCATTTCTCTGATATCTGGAGAACTTATTTGGAAAGAGATGTATTTATGCTCTCTTTTTTTTGACGGGAAAAGGAATCCCCAAGGAAAAATACGGTGTATTCATCTTTGGGGGAATACAACTACTAAGAGGAATTGTAAAAGGAAATACCAAAAGGGGGGCGACTGGGAAGTACATCATTTTAGGGATTGGAGGCCTTGAGCCATCGCGAGTGAATTATCACGCCTTCGGATGTGTCTGTGTTGATGAGCTTGCAATATCCTCCCAAAAGGGTGTCCGCCACCAGATACTGCTTGTCTTCTCTTTCATTGGGAGAATCAGTCTGAATAGCCATTTTTACTGTCATCCTCCCAACTTGAAACGAGCTTTCCTTAACTACTACATCTTCGATTGAAAACGGGTTCAAACATCGTGCAAACATTTCAGTATTGGCTTCGTTGGCTTCAATTGAGGTTTCCAAGTTTTTTGCAAAGTGATCAAATGGTCTGGCGCCCCATTCACATTTCTTGACATCGTCTGTGCCAATAATTGCGCCGAATCCCCATGACGGAATGGGGGGAGGAATGAATGGTTGTAGAAAAGGTTTCTCGGTCAGACTTACTTGCATTTGAAAACCATGAGATAGCGCCATCAGGTCCTCTCCGGATGTCTGGGTTACTTTGATAGTTCGTCGACGCGATAACCAGTGGGATGATTTGTTGGAAGTTCCCTCGGGCGTGGGTGTCGGCAAAGGGTGCACATCTAATTTCGCTTTGTTTTCGAGCACCCATAAGTGTCCCAATATCATGTCATGACCCAGTTCTTTGATAATTTAGAATTTGTTATACGTTATAGCATCTCCCACCCTGACCTCTAGGTTGATGTAGCCATGCGTGTTCATAGCTTCTCCTCTCGAGTTCTTAATCACAGACAGGGAATAGGTAGCATCTTGCTTTGTAAATCCTGCTGCCTTTAGTGTCTTGAGAGATTGGGCCGCGTCGATGTGCATGTTGTCAAATTCGTTACCTCTTAAATGGGACGTGGTCAACAATCCCCAGTTCTCCCTTTTGGTTCCGCCTGTTTGGAAAGATTGGGCCCTTGGAGTGGTTTCTAAGGAGAGAAAAAGTCGTTTGCCGGATACAACACGATTGAGAGCTGCGAAAATATCTTGGCACTGCACCTTGGAAAGATAGATAATTTCGCATATATGCTGCATCATGGATCGTACAGTCTCGTGCACGGAGTCCCCAGAGGACCCGCAGTTTCTTATTGGGAGTGGGTCTCGATGCACTCTCTCGTCTCCTAGTTGGAGTTCTCCCGCTTCTATCCTTTCTCTTAAAATATGCTTTAGTCTATTGCAATCGCTAATTGGGTAGTGAATGAACCTGTGGTAATGGCAATACTTGGGGTTCACCATCTCAGCCTCAGTTGGTGGACGTCTAGGAGGTGGCAATCTGATAACATCATCTTGAACCCAGGATTCTAGGAGGTCAATCACCTCCTCGATGGGAAATGGGAAATCAAGGGTATTTCTTTCGGTCTCATGATGTTGCATAGGAGTTTTAATGACGGTTTTTCGTGGCTGGGGTTCCCGTTGCGCCGACGCTTCATGTTTTGGCTGGTGGCCCATAGTTGGGGCCTTCCTTTTTCCTCTTTCGTTTATTATGTTCATGGAGGATAAGCCGGCATTAAATTGCTTGCTGATAAGGCGTCTATTCCCGCGAGTTTCACGTGTGTCTTCGGTTCGAGTTGGCCTAGTTTTTTCCAGTAATGCTGGTGATGTCGTTGCGGATCGTCTGGCGGCTTCATGGAGTTCGGAGAAAGTTTGGAAGCGTAAGTTCTCTAGCAAGGCGTGATAAATAGGAACCATACCATTGATTCATGCGTTCACCAGCTGTTGCTCGGTCACGTTCGGGTCGTGACAGTCGAGTGCTTGAACCCTGAACCTTTTGATGAAATCATTCGGATGTTCGTTATCCCACTGGTACATTATTCTGAGGTCCGAGAAAGTAACTTATTCAAACACGAAGAAGTATTTATTGTAAAATGCAGTGTCCATGCTACTCCAGTTGGGAATGTTGTTTGGCGGGATGTTGTTGTACCATGTATAGGCCCTTCTGGTAAGTGATTTTGAGAATTCCCTTAAACGAAGAACGTGATTATATTCATGTTCACCTAGGGATTCTAGGAAATGAGAGACATGCTCATGTGCATTCCCGGTACCATCGTACAGTGTAAATTGAGGAGAGGAGTACCCCCTTGGAAGAGGGATTCTCTGCATTTCGGATGGGTAAGGAGGTTGGTGATGATGTATGTCCAATTCATCATTCTTGATTCGGTTACGGAGAAGTTGTTACAAATTTTCTCGTGTGACGAAATTAGACGGCGGATTTCTTTCCAACGATATTCTAGCGCGAGTTTCCTCGTCCGCGGAGGCGTGCTGCGTCGAGGTGCTGGTGTTGGGGTTGTTGGAGACATTCCTAAGCGGCTCTGGAGGATGAGACTCACGTGGTAGTCGTTCTGTCAGGGTCTTGAGAAAAACAAGTACCTCTTTCTGTGTTGAAACCATATCTGTCTGGGCTCTGGTGAGCATCTCCTGTCATTCCATCAAATCAGCGATGGTGACATAAGGACGGTTTCCTCTGGTCCCTCCTGTCTCTCGTCCCGTCGGTGGGGTAGTTGGAACCTTAGTTATGGTCGGAGGTGCCATGCTAGATGAAGCATTAGGGGCCGTAGCTGCGGCTCTGGCCCTGGTGACCGGTGGCGTGACACCCGAAGAGGTATTTCCGTTGTCGTGATTAGAAGGTTGTGCAGAGACACTAGAGGAGGTAGCGGCTTTGAACCTGGTGATTGGCGGTGTTGCGCTCTAGGGAGTGCATTCGGAGTTACTGTAGTCAGCAGGTGATGCTACAACGTCATTGGGAGAGACGCTAACATCATGGACATGCTCTATGCTGGTATTCTCGGCAGCCGCTCCAGAACTGAGTTCCACCATGTTGGAATTGGCGTTTGGGAAACGAAATCAGGAGTCGGAGTTAGTATTGTAACCGATATATCAATCATCCCATTGTGGTTGCCAATTATTTATGGGTAAAAATCGTTTCTGCCGATTTTGGTAAATTAGGTAAGTGAGTGAGAAACTGGTTTAAACCCTAAACAAATGTGATGCACGTGAGCACTTTCTAGATTCGAGAGATCAATCTGTACAAGTCCGGCCTAAACCAAGAAATGGCCATTCCAGACTTGCTTCGGTCACAAAGTGGAGGAGAAGGGTTGATTTGGGGAGGATAGCGAAGAAAGGTGATGAGACCAGAGAATTCTAGTTGGGTAGTGTCTCGACTTGTATCAGAAAAAGTAGAAGCTTAGGAAGCTTGCAAGAGATGGAAGCCTTTTGGGTGAGCTTGCAAAAATTGCTTTCTGATAGTGTTGTATTTTTCCCTTGACCAAGACTTGTTTTCTGGTAGAAAATAGGTGAGACTTATCTATACAAGTTGAGATTGAAACGTACCCTGGCCTCATTACGGAAGGAAATAAAAGTTAGTTAAATGGGAGGAGGTGGTAACCGGCGCGTTTAAGAGTGAAACGTTTTTCACTTTTATTTTCCCATTTAATTGACCGCTTTTATTCCTTTTCACGCTTTCTTAATACGAGCGTTGTGTACGCTGCATGCTGTGACCGCCAAACCAAAACCATGAGAAAGCATCCCCCAATTTTGTGTTGATGTCTCGAGAGTTGGTTGCACTTAGGGTTCAAGTGGCAATGCCAAGCTTCTAGGGGGCGTGTGGCATGTGCCAATGGCATGTGTGGAATGCCTTGACCGCAAGTTACACCTTGAATGTTAGTGGCAATTCCAAAGCTGCTAGGGGAGCGTGTGGCATGTGCGGAATGCCTTGGTCGCGGATTCCATTTTGAGTGCAAGAGGAAAATCCAAAGCTGCTAGGGGAGCGTGTGGCATGTGCCAATGGCATGTGCGGAATGCCTTAGTCATGGGTTGCACTTGGAGTGGAAGTGGCAATGCCAAAGCTGCTAGGGGAGTGTGTGGCATGTGCGGAATTCCTTGGTCGCGGGTTGCACTTGGAGTGCAAGTGGTAATGCCAAAGCTGCTAGGGGACAGTGTGTCATGTACCAATGGCATGTGCGTAATGACTTGGTCGCGGGTTTCACTTGGAGTGCAAGCGACAATGCCAAAGCTGCTAGGGGAGCGTGTGGCATGTGCCAATGGCATGTGCGGAATTCCTTGGTCGCGGGTTGTACTTGGAGTGCAAGCGGCAATGCCAAAGCTGCTAGGGGAGCGTGTGGCATGTGCCAATCACATGTGCGACTTGGTAAGGAAAGCTTCTAGTTGTGCGTGTTGGCATGTGCCAATGGAACGCACGACCACTTGGGCCTAGGTTGCGCGGTTTGAAAGCCTAGGGCGCTGACGCTACTTTGGCATGTGCCAATGGCATAGCGGCTTGGAAAGTGGCTAGCGGTGTGTGTTGGCATGTGCCAATGGCACGCACGTCCATATTAGCCTAGGTTGCACGGTTTGCAAGCCTAGGGCGCGGGCGCTACTTTGGCATGTGCCAATGGCATAGCGGTTGGGTAAGGAAAGTGGCTAGCGGTGCGTGTTGTCATGTGCCAATGGCACGCACGGCCATATTAGCCTAGGTTGCACGGTTTGCAAGCCTAGGGCGTGGGCGCTTCTTTAGCATGTTCCAATGGCATAGCGACTTGGTAAGGAAAGTGGCTAGCATAGCTAGGGCCAAGGAAGAGTGCGTTTGGCATGGCGCGGCTAGCTTGGGCTAGGTGTGGCTGGCATGATTTTCTATTGGCACAGAGGTGCGGCTAGCATGGTTGGCATGCTTTGGCGCGTTTGGTGTGACTAGCATAGCTTGGGACAGGCAGAGTGTGTTTGGCATGGCGCGGCTAGCTTGGGTTAGGTCTGGCTGGCATGATTTTCCATTGGCACGGAGGTGCGACTATCATGGTTGGCATGATTTGGAGCGTTTGGTGTGACTAGCATAGCTAGGTCCAGGAAGAGTGCATTTGGCATGGCGCGGCTAGCTTGGGCTAGGTGTGGCTGGCATGATTTTCCATTGGCACGGAGGTGCGGCTAGTATGGTTGGCATGCTTTGGCGCGTTTGGTGTGACTAGCATAGCTAGGGCCATGCAGAGTGCGTTTGGCATGGCGCGTCTAGCTTGGGCTAGGTGTGGCTGGCATGATTTGACATTGGCACGGAGGTGCGGCTAGAACGGTTGGCATGCTTTGGCGCGTTTGGTGGGACTAGCATAGCTAGGGACAAGGCATGGTGTGTTTGGCATGGCGCAGCTAGCTTGGGCTAGGTGTGGCTGGCATGATTTGCTATTGACATGGAGGTGCGTCTAGCATGGTAGGCATGCTTTGGCGCGTTTGGTGTGACTAGCATAGCTGGGGCTAAGGCAGAGTGCGTTTGGCATGGCGCGGCTAGCTTGGGCGTGGTGTGGCTGGCATGATTTTCCATTGGCACGAAGGTGCGGCTAGCATGGTTTGCATGATTTGGCGCGTTTGGTGTAACTAGCACAGCTAGGTCCATGGCAGAGTGCGTTTGGCATGGCGCGGATAACTTGGGCTAGGTGTGGCTGACATGATTTGCCATTGGCACATAGCGGAATTAGGGTTTTGCTCATTGTAACCCTAATTTGAAAAAATACACCCCCCCCCCATTAATTACTGACTATATGCATTAAGTGTTCTAATAAATGTGTCACCGATGACATTAGGTTATTCGGGGTTTTACGATTTTACCCCTTGTCTAAAAACCACCATCAACAACAATTTACATATTTTTGCATCTTTTCATATAATCGTGCATACTTTTATTCACTGAGACACCTATAATGTGGCGAGCATTTTCTCATGAGGAGATGCACATATTTCAATTCTGCGCGCATATGGAATAGTAGGATTGGTCCCCCGCGCGAATTCTAGATAGCAGACATCTTCAAAGTCCTATGCGCGAGCAAAATGCAGCAAGGAAGTGCACCCTTGTGCGAGCATTGAGCAGCATGACAATCACTATCTTCTGGGGGCGAGTTGCATATCACTTCAACGTGACTGACAATCAGTTGGGGGAAAAATATGTAACACCTCATGGTCTGAAATAACTCTTTTGGGGCGAGCTGTGTAACACTCCATACACTTGGGGGCGAGTTACATAGCACCTAATTGCAATGCGTAATTAAGCTTCTGAAAATCGAAACTTCAGGTAACCCGAACTTCTTAATCCTCCAACGAGTTGCAAGATTAAGAGGGGGCGAGCATACACCATAATATTTTTACGCAATTATTACAATCAGTAATGTTAAACTGCTATAGTTATGATGATTGAATTATTGTACTCCAGTTCAAAGGAAACTGCTGCACTCGGTTGGACGCAACTGATGCAGTCCAGTTTTGCTTACGATGCAGTCGATTGGACGCTTATGCATTTTGGTTGTACTCTCGATTGGACGAATCGATGATGTCTAGTTTTATTTGTAACTGTTACACCTAGGTTTATCGAACTGTTTAAGTCCAGTCCCTCAGTAGCTGCTGCAGTCCGGCTGATCAAAGCTATTGCAGTCTAGCTCTGTTTGTATTCCTGCAGTCCAGCTGATCGCAGCTGCTGAAATCATGTTCGCATCTCCTGCAGTCCAGCCGGTCGCAGTTTCCGCATTGGGGCTCATCGTTCCTGCAGTCCAGCTGATCGTAGCTGCTGCAGTATAACTTTGCTCGTTGTTGTTGCAGTCCAGCTGATCGAAGCTGATGCAGTCCAGCTGATCGCAGCTGCTGTAGTGCATCTTTGTTCGTTGCTTCTGCATTGCAGCTGATCGCAGCTGCTGCAGTGAGGCTCGTCGCTCTTGCAGTCCAACTGATCGTAGATGATGCAGTGTAACTCTGCTCGTTGTTGCAGCAGTCCAGCTGATTGAAGCTGTTGCAATCCAATTATGTTCGCAATCCCTGCAGTCCAGCTGATCGCAGCTGCTGCAGTTTAACTTTGATCGTCGCTGATGCACACCAGCTGCTCAAAGCTGCTGCAGTCCATCTATGTTCGTCGTTCCTGCAGTCCATCTGACCGCAGCTGCTGTAGTGTTGCTCGTCATTGCTGCAATCCAGCTGATCGCAGCTGTTGCAGTTCAACTTTGCTCGTCTCTGTTGCACACCAGCTGATCAAAGCTGCTGCAGTCCAGCTCCGTTCGTCGTTCCTGCAGTCCAGCTGACCGTAACTGATGTAGTGTTACTCGTCGTTGTTGCAATCCAGCTAATCGCAGTTGTTGCAGTTCAACTTTGCTCATCGCTGCTGCACACCAGCTGATCGAAGTTGCTGCATTCCAGATCCGTTCTTCGTTCCTGCAGTCCAACTGACCGCATTTATTGTAGTGTTGCTAGTCAATCCAGCTGATCGAAGCTGTTGCAGTCCAGCTGTTCATTGCTGCTGCATTTCAGCTGATCGCGGCTACTGCAATCCAGTCATTTTCGCAAATCCTGCAGTCCAGCTGATCGAAGCTGCTGCAGACCATTTTTTCTCCAGGATGTTACTACCCAATTTTGCTCATTACTGTAGCGGATGATTTTTTGTGGCTGTCGCAGTCAAAGTCCGACGCCACAACCGCAGTTTAGTTTTACATCAGCAATTATCGCTCACTCACAATACCACTCCGCTCAAGCATCACGCTTCTGTTATAGAGCAGATCAGCCTTCGGTCCTGATTTTGCATACAACAGTGGTTCATGCTCGACTGTTTCTCGCTGACCTCCCAGTCATAATAGCCACACTTGGGGGCGTCTTGATTGTGATATCCGCAAACAATAAGGGAAGTTCGCCAATCGCCCCAACATCAATAATCCACACTTGGGGGCGAGTTTTGTCATTGATTAAGGAAAACGAGATTTTCTTAACCCCCAACAAGTTGGAGGTTAAGAGGGGGCGATGTTTGTACCATAAGTAAAAATACCACCTAATAGGCCAAATTGATACTTAAATCATCTTTGGGTCCTCATCCAATCCCGCTAACCAGTCTGTACAGACCGGTCAATGGTCAAAGTCGGTCAACTGCCAAAGTCAACATCCGGTCAAAGTCAATCGTCGGTCAACTATCGAAGTCAGCCGCACCCCTAGCCAATTTTCAGTCTTTTATCCAGCAATGTTGCAAACTAATTCCCAGCCAAAAACTATTCCGCACTGCTAGCCAGCCAGTCTCTACCCATGCAGTCAGCTGTTCTGCCAGCAAGTGTCCACCAATACTGCCAGCCATCATTCATCCAGAAATTATTCAAAGAAGCATGCAAACAGTTTCATGCAGAATTGAAGATAGAGGCATGCAGAATTAATTCCAGCTGTTTCATACAGAATTTATCACAAAGGCATAAAGGGGCAGTTTCATGCAGAATTCATGATGGAAGCATAAATGGGCAGTTTCATGCAGAATTCATGATGGAAGCATAAATGGGCAGTTTCATGCCATTTAAGTTAATATTAAAAATTAGATGTTGAACTGTATAAATAGTGAGGAGAATAAATCATTTAAGGGGGGTAGCCAATAGGAGAGAAAAACATACTTTGTAATACAAAAGTCAATAAAACATTTCTCCCCAAGGGGATTCATCCGTGGACGTAGGAAAACAATGCCGAACCACATTAAACCTCTGTGTCTCTTTATTTGCTTTCTAATCCATCTCCAAACCCTAATTCACACCAAACTACCCATTCATCGTGTTTCGTGCCCAAAAGTAATTTTGGGTACAAACAACATGATTCACATCAGATTGTTTTAAATTCATCTCCTTCATCCTCTTTGTGTGAATCTTGTCAACTTTCCAAAAGCAAAAGACTACCTTTTCCATCATCCACCACTCAATCTCTTACTCCACTTTATCTTATTCACTGTGATGTATGGGGGCCTTCTCCTGTTTCTTATATTCTTGGATATTGATATTACATTGTTTTCATTGATGACTATAGTAGATTTACTTGGGTCTATCCAATGCACCAAAAGTCTGATGTTGTTGGATGTTTCTCTCATTTTAAAAACCTCACTGAGAATCCATTTTCCACTAAAATCATTTCTTTTCAAACAGATGGTGCATCTGAGTTAGTGAAAGGTCCATTTAAATCTTTTCTTGTGTCTCATGGTATTCAACTTAGAATCTCATGTCCTAAAATACCGGAACAAAATGGTATTGTTGAACGAAAGCATCGCCATATCACTGAAATGGGCAACTCACTTTTGTTCAAAGCTTCTCGTCCTAAAGAATTTTGGTTTGATGCACTTTCTACTGCTTCTTTTCTCATAAATATCACTCCCACTAAACTCTTGAATTATAAAAGTCCCTTTGAAGTTTTGTTTAACTCTACTCCAAATTACTCTCGCTTAAAAGTGTTTGGTTCCATATGTTATCCATTCTTAGGTCATTCTAGAGCAGATAAGCTTTCACCTAAATCTACAAAATGTGTGTTTATTGGCTATAGCTTACTTCATAAAGGCTATAAGTGCTTCAATCCTATTTCTAGAAAAACACATATTTCACGCCATGTTGTTTTTGATGAGTCTAACTTTTATTTCTAATCTTCTATTTCTTATTCTTCCCTTGTTGAAGAATGTACTCCAGTTTATACCTCCCTTCCTTCTAATTATATTGTTACTAGATCTTGTACTGGTATTTCAAAACCAAAGCAATTTCCTGATCATATTGCTCATACCTATGTTCTGTATCCAATGTGCTATGCCTTTACTTCTCTTCTTACTAGTAACCCTGAGCCCAAATCCTTTAAAGAAGTTGCTAAGAATCCCAACTGGTTAGTTTCTATGAAGGAAGAGAAAACTGCTTTGGATGAAAACGGAACATGGGATTTGGTTAAGCATACACCTAATTTGAACATTATGGGTTGTAAATGGGTATACAGGGTTAAACTTAAAGCATATGGCACCATAGATAGACTTAAGTCTAGACTAGTTGCAAAGGGATATAATCAACTTGACGGTATAGACTATACAGAGACATTCAGTCCTGTAGTTAAATCCACTACTATCAAGATTGTTCTGACATTTGATATCACCAACAATTGGCACATCAAGCAATTAGATGTGTCAAATGCCTTTTTACATGGTGAGTTAAATGAAAATGTCTACATGCAACAACCTCCAGGGTTTGTGGATCCACAATTTCCTGATCATGTGTGTCATCTAAAGAAAAGTCTTTATGGCTTGAAACAAGCACCAAGACAATGGTTTCCCAAGTCTAGAACTTTTTTGTTGTCTGCTGGGTTTGTTAAGTATGTGAATGATCACTCTATGTTTGTTCTTCATTCTGCTTCAGATATCTTGGTTTTACTTCTTTATGTGAAAGACATAATTTTGACTGGTAATTCTGAGTACTTGATGGATAAACTTATTGCTTCTCTCAAAAATACTTTTGCTATGAAAAAATTGGGAAATCTGAGTTTCTTTCTGGGTATTGAAACTGTGAGACATTCATATTCTTTAGTTTTAACATATAAGAAGTATACTCTGGAACTATTGGAAAGGGTCAACATGTTATACAGTAAACCATGTGCTACTCCAGTAGCTAAGACGCACAGAGCTTCCATTCATGATGGTACATTATTGAAGGATCCTCTTGAATGTAGGACCATTGTATGAGGCTTGCAGTATCTTACTCATACTAGACCTGACATCTGTTTTGGTGTTAACTATGTCAGTCAATTTATGCATGCACCTACAGATTGTCATCTTCTTCTTTTCAAGAGGATTCCCAGGTATTTAAAAGGGAGTATTGGTCAAGATCTTACCATTCATTCTGGTGATGTAACTTCACTTAGAGCATAAACTGATTCTGATTGGGCTGGATGCCCTGATACTAGAAGATCTACTAGTGGATATGTTGTATTCTTAGGTTCATCTCTGATCTCTTGGTCCTCTAAAAAGAAACCCACAGTCTCCAATTCATTTGCTGAGGCTGAGTATAAAGCATTATCTGTTGCCACTATTGAGCTTAAATGGGTTTATTATGTACTGAATGATATACAAGTTCCTCTTAAATTACCAGTTCAGCTACATTGTGATAATACAAGTGCTATTGCTTTGTCATCTAATCCTATTTTTCATGCCAGGACAAAACACATAGAAATTGAATACCACACTGTCAGGGAGCTAGTAGATTCTGGATTTCTTGATGTTACTTATGTTTCCAGTGAAGAGAAGATAGCTGATATATTCACAAAGGGCCTGTGCTTTCCATATTGCTTTATTTGTTGTTGAATGTTCAAGCTGCTTAGTGATTTGCTTCTTTTGCTGTTCAAGCTGCTTAGTGAAATTGCTTCAGTTACTTGGTACTATTACTTTGATTTTTTGTTCTTTAGTTTTTCTGCACATTGTTTCCTGATCTCAGGGTGTTGCTTTCTTGTTTTTTGTTTAGTTTTTCAAACTTCACAGTCTGCACCTGTATCTGTTTGCAGGGACATGTTAGAAATATTATGTCAAGTCAAGTCTAGTCTGTTTGACTTGACTTGATGAGTTACACCAATACAGGCTAGTTTAATTGGGGGACTCAAGAATTAATTAGGGGCCCTCACTAGAGGAAAAAAAAGGTCACCCAAACCTAAATTGGGATACCCCTTATCTAAGTATTTTAAGTAATTACTAATTTACCCTTATTTAATTAGTGATAATTATATTTAATTAGTGATAATTATATTTAATTAGTGTTAATTTTATTTAATTAGAGTTTAATAAAAAACCTTTTTTAAAAGTTTTGTTTGCAAATTTTTTTTTTTACAGATTTCTATGAAAAGTCGTCATGATATGGTAGAGTCGTTATAGTTTTAGTGACGACACTAAAGAGTCGTTATTGTTTCAATGACAACTCTAAGATGTCGTTATTAAAGGGTCGTCATTGTAACAATAACGACTCTTTAGAGTCGTCACTAAAACATTTAACGACTCTTTAAAATCGTCATTAAAACAACAACTCTATATTAACACTAATCAATGACGACTCTTTAGAGTCGTTATAGTTTTAGTGACGACTCTAAAGAGTCGTTATTGTTCCAATGACGACCCTTCAATAACGACTCTTCCATGTCGTTGAAGAGTCGTTATTCTTAGAAAAATAATAATATAATAAAAAAAATTAAAAAAAAAAATTATTAAAAAAAAAATTTAAAATTTATTTAATTTTTTTTTATTAATAAATTTTAATAAAATAAATATTAAAAGGGTTGACATGTGTCACCGTCTTAGGGATTAGGATAATTTAGTCTTTTTCTTATTTTTGTCCTCTAGTGAGAGGCCCCAATTAAACTAGCCAATACAGCTGTTCCAGCTGTACCTATCTGTCTCTCTCATATTAATATTTTCCAAATCAGTCTGTAATTGGTTAATCCGAAAATATCTGACAATAATTTCAATCGCCAATGCTATTCCCCTCTCCTATTAGCGCTCTACTCACCACTCGAGCCTAGGTGTCATGCTGAATTGGACGTCCCATTATGTTTGACTAATTATTATCTTTTTATTTTTCTTTGTCTTTAAATTTCCTTTCTTCTCATTCTGGTTCACCTGCCCGCACCAGTGAGTGAAAATTGATACTGAGAGAGAATGCATGAAATCTGAAAGACTAGATGTACTGAGATATGTTAAGAGAGGGAGATGATGTTGGGTGGAAGAAGGGAAGAATCGATGGAGATGTTAGGGTTTTTAAAATTGATTGAGGATTTGTGTGGAATTGATAAAATCAAGCAGTTAAGGTTGGGTGATCAGTGTCGAGAGCGAAGAATAAGAACTAATTATTGATTCTCAACTACTATGATGAATCGATGAATTAGGGTTTTTGTGAGATGAACTTTTAGGATTGATATTAAGAGGAGAAGAGTTGAATCAAGAGTAGATGATGTTGATGCAACTGAAGAATTCAAACAGCTCCTTTCTTTATTTAATAACACCATTGAATCTCAACCTAAAAGATTATTCCACTGAAAGGAAAGAATAACCCTTGATCTCCATGCTTCAAGGGTTTGCAGAGAGAAATTCATCCAAAATCTCAAACCATATGCTTAAGAAAAAAAGAAAAAAAAAATTCAAACCCATATCACATGGAAGTACGGGTATTTTTATAAATAACCAAAAATTAAAATTGTTTATCAATGGATTCATCATCCTACAGATCAAACTGTTTCACCAAAAATAAAAGAAGATCTACCAAATGTTCATTAAGTTTTACTGAACTCTTTCCATCCCCTGAATTTTGTGGGTATGATACTATTTTTGATATTTATCTAACGGGGGTTTACTCAATAAATACATTTGTAGATTTGTAGAGATTTAAAAAGAGTCATGAAAATTAATAACTTTGCGAGAATTATACAGAATTGAGCAAACTTTTGCGGAGTTATGCAGAGTTGTCTAATGTCTTGCAGACATTTGTAAAGTCTTGAAGAGTTGTATAAACAAATTTTATATGGAAATATGCATGATAGACATAAATATAAAATTTATTGTAGCTTATTTATTATAGTAACTTCAACTATATTAAACTAAATTATTATTATTTTATATATATAACTTATTTTTTTGGTTCAATGAAATACAATAAAGTGTAACAATAAATTAAAAAATTTATTATTGTACATTTGTACATAATAATTAAAATTACAAAAAATATTTAATCATATCATATAATTTATACTCATCTATAATAGGAGTTTTATAGATTGTGTATTCATGAAAAAAAATAAGATAGAGTAAAAAATATCTTTATAAAAAAATTGGAAGTCTTCCAAAATCTTACATATTTTGCAAGACTTTTATCAAGGCAAATATATACCCAAAAGTCACTCAAAGTCTTGAAAATAGATAAGTATGCAAAGTCTTTGAATTTTCAAGTTTACAACGAGTAACACAAACTTTAGAAGACCTTTTGACAATCTACAACGAGTAACATAAACTTTGAAAGAAATTTTAAAAGTATACAACCAATAACACAATACTTTGTAAATCCATTATACTCTTTGGAAATCGATAAAAGTATTTATTGAGTAAACCCCCGTAAGAGTCCTTTTCAATTTTGGGTTTAGAGCAGTTGAGAACTGGGTTTGTTCCAAGTTGAGAGAAATAAAATGATTTGGTTAGAATTATAATGAAAATTAATTCTAATTTTAAGAAAATAGAAAAGGATTCATAGACATCATAAAGAGACAAGTTACAGATACAGAGGAAGGGGAGAATTTTTCTCAAAAAGAGAAGCGAAAGTTGGAGAGAGAAAAAGTCTTGATAGGAAGCATATGACGTGGTGTATAGGTGCTCTTCTTTTTGGAACAGCTCACCCCGCCACGTCGTACAGTGTGCAGAATAGAGCACTTGAACGAGTTGGGGAATAGCATTTCCGAATTTCAATTTCATTTTTCATTCATTTACTGTGCCATATTTTACAATAGTGTTAGAGTTGTACTTCTTTATTTTGGAAGTAGACGAGAAATAAAATAGGGACAGGGAATGATTAAGTTGTGTGATTCCCGAAATACCCATGAAAAAGGACATAGGATGAATCGAAAAACCATTACAAGGACCAATTTTTAATATAAATTTTTTTGCCAGCTGTAATTATTAAATCGAATGTAATCCAACGGCCACAAGTACAATCCTAGGGATAATAAGCTGCTTGCTTATTAATTTGTCCCGCGCAACTGCTCAAACCCATTTCAATCCCTGACTTTTCGAATCTGATACAACCCAACTTTCCTTATCGAACACAAATTCTAAAACAAACCAAATATAATGTATAACCACAAATTCAACGGCAAGACCTCATTGTAATAACTCGATCTCACTGATTTTCCGGCCAAGACTCTCACCCATTGTGGCGTGTTCCTCTCAGCTTCCTAAGATGTTCCTTGTACTTCTTAAATCCATGTTCTACCTGAACTTCAAGTTCTGAACTCTGTCAGGCATTTCCTCGAACAGTAATTGTGCATCACCTAAACTGGGAAAGGATAGAGCTATGTTGAGTTTATAACCTTTCACATCTCCTTCCCTGCATTCATATTCTCATTCAACAACAAACCCATTCATTTCAGGACTCAAAATCTCTTTAATCTGCTCTGTTAATCACTATCTATCAATGGCATTGAACCCGTCTTCTTCCCTGTTTTTCCCAGCTTCAAACTTTTTCAAAATCATCACAAAGTCGACTCCAATTCTGTTTATAACTTGTACCCACTCTTCCTTGACTTGGATTCTGCAATAGAGCCCCGGAAAGAAGGACTTAGTGCAATGGTCTTGGCTTCTACGTGAGAAAAGAAAAGTGGAAATTGAATAATTGTCACTACTTTTAATGGGCCTTCACAAATATCCTTAACAGACTTTACAAATATCCCTGATGGCAGAATTGAAATTTTCTTTAGAATCATAACTTTTATAATTCCTCTTTTAGCCTTTCCATCTTGTGTGCTTCTGCGTCTTTATTTCTGTTGAAACGCTCTTCCATCGCTCCCAACCACCACCATCTCCATCGCTCCCACCACATCCACAATCTCTATTGCCGCCACCACAACCAGCATCACCTCCTCCTCCAGCACGATTGATTTAGATCGTTTTCCTTTTGATTCAGCTACAAATATTACAGCTGGTGATGAATCAACCAGAAACTAATCTCTAAAACCTAATCTCGAGCATCAAAAACGTTAGATTCATTTCGATTTCGACTGGATTTGACTTGAAAACCCTAAAATCAATTACATCAATGTTAGTTCTTAAAAATTGTTTGCATCGGTTGGGAAGTGAGACAATAAAAAAACTTCATAAGTAAATGGATCTAAAGATTCAGGGTAAGTTCAATGTCTTATTTTTAATTTTAATTACTTGGTTGATTATTGAAATTTGACATAAACTCTTTTGTTGCTAATTTAATTTCGACCATGATGCGTCTGTCTTGAGTTATTGATGTGAGGAATGATTGTCAATTGTTTCCTTTTGCTTGTTTGGATTCATGAAGATTATTCTGGTGCTTTTAAACCCGGAATTGACTTTAGGGAGTTTGTTGGTTGTGGATGTTGTTGTTGTGGTGGTGGTGGCAGGTGGTTTTACAAAGGTGACGGTGGTTGCTGTGTTTACATTTGGTGGTGGATGTTGCGTCATTGTTGTTGGTGCCTTTTATTGTGGTGGTGGTGGTGGATGTTGTTGCTGTGGAGGTGATGGTGGTGGCTTTTGTTGTAGTAATTCATGGTGTGTATGCTACTAATTGGATTTAGCTTTTTAATTTGTTGGTACTCATGGTGGTGGTGGTAGTTATTCAAAGAATGTTTTTTTTAAGATGATATTTTTGTTTCATTTGGAGGTGGTGCTCATGATATTATTGAAATGGTGAACATTTGTTGGATTCCAGTGAGTTACAGTTATACTCAAGTTGTGTTTTGGGTCCAGCTTACTCATATTCACTTTTTTTTTCTTTCATAACATAACCTGATACTTGGCGTACTCTTTTACACACAGAGAGACATACTTGTCTTTTTTGCTTATGTACCTTTTAACATTTTATTTGGTCCAATTTACAAGGTGGAAGATCTCTCATCGGAATCGCGGGATACTTGTCAAACTCAATGATAATGAAAATAAACGTTCAGAGGTAACTATTGTCCCTAAATGTCATCTCTTTAGAATTCTGATTTGAGGACCAACAATACCTAGTTTAATTGTTAAGTTACCTTTCGACAGTATGTCAGTCTTGGGACCAAGTCCCGTAGTGTTTCTATGCATACAAGTAGAAATGGTTCCCCTTTCTCATTGAACCTTATCTGAATCCCAAGAGGCTCCCTAAATATCACTTGGGGAAAAAAAATTGGTCGATCAGAAAATGTGGTTCTTACCTTTGTTTTTGTTTCAGGTGCTAACTACAGAGGTGCTTATAAAAGTTCTATTGAGGATCGCCCAACTATAGAGGTGCCTATGAAAGTTCAATTTTTTTTATCGATTCTTTATTTCATGCATTCTCCTGTTATCAATGTATCTTAGAAAGTAGCATTTGGTTTCACGATAGATATGTGCACGAGTAGTTGTTGGACAAAATGAATATAAACGGCTAGTACTTAGAGAAATTAATGGTTGATTTTGACACGACATTCTTTGGACAATTTATCTTATTATGTTATATTATTCCTATTAGAACCACATCGTCAAGCAAAGAGAAATTGTGCACAGCCCCGGCATCATCTCTGATTTTCATTAGTCCTTTATTATATTGTTCATTTTGTCGATGTCCTAGTTTGAATGGTGATTTTATATGTGCATTCTAAAGTTAGTGAAAATTAGTATGAACTATGAACTACTATCTGTAAGGACTTTGATGAATTATGGTTGCATTATTAATGAAAATTATAGGTGGAAGTAAGTATTTGAATAGTGGCTTTAGATGGAATGTTGAACTGACATGTACATGGCTTGGTTTGTGTAAAAACCATTAATATATTAGTATACCAACTACTAATATTATGGATCAACTCCTGTTGTTGATCCCATTTATGGATCAACTCCTGTTGTTGACCCAATTTTTTATGGGATCAACTACTGTTGTTGATCCCATTTATTGGATCAACTCCTGTTGTTGACCCAATTTTTTATGGGATCAACTACTGTTGTTGATCCTTTCAACTCCTATTGTTGACAATATTTCCTTTGGATAAGTATAATCATGCTTGTAGTTTAAATCATGCTTATAGTTTAAATCATGTAATTTTCTTCCAATGTTGAACTTGTGGTGTAATGGTAGCATGACTGACTCCATGTCAGATGATGCATGTTCGACTCACGCCAAGTTCACTCCATTTACATGGATCAAATTTCATTGTTGATCCAATTTAATGGATCAACTATTGCTGTTGATCCCCTAATTTGGATCAACTTCGACTGTTGATCCTTTTTTATTTTTGGATCAACTACTGTTATTGATCCCCTAATTTGGATCAACTTCTGCTGCTGATACAAAATATCTAAAACCAGTGGTGGTGGCAGCGACAGAGGTGGTGGCGGTAGCGGACTGATGGCAACGTTAGTGGTGGTGGAGGTGGATTAGTGGTGGCGGCGGGGATGGCGACGACGGCGGTGGAGTAGTGATGGTGGCGGCGGTGGCAGTGGTGGTGGTGGTGCAATAGTGGTGATGGCAGGGGTGAACCGGCTGTGGTGGCGTCAGTGGTGGTGACGGACAGGTGGTGGTGGTGGTGGTGGCGGACTGGTGGTGGTGGTGCAATGGTGGTGGAGTGGTGGTGGAATATTAGTGGTGGTGGCGGTTGGTAGGTGGTTGTCTTTGAAGGTTGGTGATGTAATGGTAGTTGAATGTTGGTGGTGAGGGTATTAATGTAATCTAATATTAAATTGATAAGGTTATTAAAAAGTAGGGACATATTTATTGTTGTATAAGGATATATTTATTGGGTGTGAAAAGTAGGGACATATAAATAATATACCCAAAAGAAAATGGCAGAAGAAACTGGTCGTGATTATAGTCTTGACCCAAGGCAAGCAGTCAGCAGACCCACGACTAGATCGGTGGAAGATTCTGGCTCTTGAACTAACCACATGAGTGAACTGAAAGTCTTCACCTTCTTGCACAGATTGGTTTATGATTTCTTCTTACAAAACTGAAGCAATATATCTTCTTCTTTGCCAGCAAACACGCGTTCCCTTGGTACTCAGCAATCGGACCCATGGGTTAAGCTGGCAGTGAACTTGCAGCAAAGCTGGTCTTGAACTGTGAATGAAATAGTCGACCCAGATGCTAGGTTAAATAAGAAGGAGGTAGCCCTAAGTACTAGTTATGACTTCCTTTAATAGATCTAAATTGTAATTCCTAGGCATCTTCTTTCTTTGACACATTAGAGTGTTGTGTCTTTACACGATTCAAATCTGTCAATTCAAAGTACACGATTTTAATCCGTCAATTCCAAGTTCTCCAAGCAATGAATTAAGCTCCGGTTTACCTTATTTCACATCACATGACTCTAAGATACCTAAAAAATGAAAAACAAGCATAATACCCGAAAATACAAGAGAAAATAGTAAAGAAAAATATATGAAATTGATATTCAAATGATGTATTTTAAGCTCCTATCACCAATCAGGTCATTCTAAACCCTCCACACGCATAAAAAGGCCAAACCATGCCAAACGGCCACCATTCTACATGCTAATCATCATGCCAAACGTGCCATGCCACGCCAAAGTGCTAATCGGCATGCAAACATGCCACTCCGCCGCAGTAACATGCCAATGTGCCACAAATAGCGCAGCTGCGTGCTAACCCACTTTCTGTTCGTGGACAACGCCATAACGGACAACAACTAGGGCATTGTAATCGGAAACATGACTTTTGTTTAGTGGCATTAGTCAAAATCCTAATTTCCAATCATAGCCCAAATTATGCCACTTTGGGCCCCACAACATGCCATGAGCCATGCGGGAAACATGAAACCCTAAAAATGGCGCCATGCAATAGCCACTCATAGCTTCACTTGCTCATATGGCCGTCCCGACGTTATGGACCTTCCATGATTCCTTTGGCGTGGCCATGGCACCATTTTCCCCAAAAACGTCATCGTGCCGCCGCCACGTGCCACACGTGCCAATTAGGGTTTCGGTATGCCAAACCCTAATTTAGGTAAGGTTTCTACACCAATCAAGCCAAGTAATGCTACCTAGGGCATTAAGTTTGATGTGGGAACTCGAACTAATGTTGTCGAGCCATATTTGGGTCTAACACCAATTTTCCAGGATATAACGACCGCGGATACGCCAGGCGCTATTCGTACCACCATGTCACTGGCATATACCAACCATGTCGTTGCGCCACTGGCATACACTAAAATGCCACTATGCCACTAGCATGTGCCAATGGCGCCACTATGCTATTAACATGTGCCAACGGAATGTGGCCATAATCAACGGCCACCCTCTCTCCTGAATTACAATCTCATATGTCCAAATTCTCTACAGAATTGATCGACCTATGGTAAGTCTTAGGCAACCAACCAAGACTAACCTAATAGCATCACACGGTATTCTCTTGTGTCAAGTCACCTGACTTTGACTTGACACACATCGCTATCTGCTACACATTTTCCACGAAAATACTCGAGACATCAAACATGTCACAAAATGGGGGATGCTCATCAGGGTATTGGTCTTGCGGTTTACAGCGTGCGGCGTGCAACATGCCCATTATAAGAAAGTGTCAGGAAAGCAGGGCAGTTAGTGGAGGCAATAAGTAGTGGGTGTAAACAAACTCGTTTCCTTAAAAGTGGGGGCGTGGTTTCTGGCACTTACACATTACCTCACTTCACCATCACTCAACCACTCCCACTTCCTACGAGATCAGGGTGCATTCAATTATGACTTGTATAAATAGGTTTCTACCTATTTCGTCCGGACAACACAGTTTTGGTTAACAACAACAAAGTATCCAGAAAAAATCAAGAACTGATAGCTTACACTCCGCAAGCCAGATGCATATTTTGATACAAGTCATAAAATAGACACACCTTTAGAATTAACCATTCTGGTCTCAACACCTTCTTCGCTTCCCTCCCTAAGACCAACCCTTCTCCTTCACTTTGTGACCGAAGTAAGATTGGAATGGAAATTTCTTGGTTTAGGCCAGGATTGTATAGATTGATCTCTCGAATCTAAATTACTCCCGTGCAGTGAATTTGTTTAGGTATAAATTCGTTTCTCATCAAACACACCCAAATTTACCAAAACCGGCAGAAACAGTTTTTACCCCAAAACAAGAGTATATGAACAAGTTGTCATACTTACCGATTTTAGAACCTAACCACCGAGTTCGCAAACTTAATTCACGAACTATCGTTCTGAACCTTTCATAGTTTTTCTTTTCACAAACCATAGTTCCAGACCCATTACAGATAAACTCGTTCGCAAACACAGTTCAAGAGTTCCATACCCAAACTAGCACTTCACAGTTCGCATACTGGGTACACACACTGTGATGTATCCATACGTTGGTAGTACTTCTAAAACTCTCGTTAGTCGATTTGAAACATCCTTATAAGATAACAATGGTAATATTACATATACCACTAGCTTCAAGTAATTTTTAAATAATTATTTGATCAATACGAAACATCTCAAGTTAACATCAAATGATTGTCTCACACAGATCATATAAGATGTTTAAGGTGATTTTCACATGATCATCTTGACTTAATATTTAGTTTCCAACAAATGAATTATTTACAACCAAATTTGTCAAGTAGATGAAGCATTCTAAGCTTTAAACTCATATTTCGAGAATTATATAAATGAGATAAACTCGACTCGAAATTTCAAATGTGTATAACATAAAGTCTATGTAGGTATACGACTTAGTCTCATTAGTAGATAGAATTGAATAGACTTCTGAGTGATAGATAAGATTTAGTCTCCACAAACATTTTGTCATCGAAGTTTCTCCAAGCTCTTTAGTAGATCTTCTTCTTCAATTGGTGAATGCCGTGAAGTATAATGCTCAACTACACACTTATATCCTAATTCGAAACATAGCTATAAGTAGACCAAAAATCAAGATATAGTTTTGATCAACTAAACTTGACAAAAATATTGAGAGAGTAACGCTTGCGAGTTCGACCGAGCAATGCTCTAACAATCTCCCCATTTTTCAATTTTAGTGATAAAACTATCAATACAAACGGATTACAAATAAATAAACTTTGTAGCTTCTGATCTATCATGCTTGATTTCCTTGGCTCTTAAACTTCCTTAAATTCTTCGTAACTTCAAGTTCTTCATCGATTCTGAATGTGTTCAACTCAGCATCATTGTTGTTGAAGATCCATAGCAATAACAATAAGAAAACAAATGTTTTCAATCATTGTTATCCATTTTTATAGTATTATTATGTTGATCAAAGTCCAATTGTATCATAACTTTGAAATAATACAATGGTGATATGTATCACTCCCCCTTAGTCAATACATCCATCTTTTTCACAATAGGTGAAACTTATGGATTGGAATCCACTCCCCCTTACATAATGATCTGTAAACCATATGTATGTAGTGTGAACTACTAAATAATTCTCCTCTCTTTTGTCAATATAAATTGGAAAAGGTAAGAAAACTATGGGATCCTTATGAATTCTCAAAAGATAATTCATGACTAAAGAAGCATATCAACTTTACTTTTAGATAATTTCACATATTCGAAACTTAGTGTATTCATAAACGAGTTTATTAAGTTACAAGTTAACCCCTGCAAATTCCACAATCGCTCTCCCCACAAACATATAACAATTAAGTACAAGTTCATTTAAGAACTCTCTCACATTTGATGTCATTCCAAAGAGAATAGCGTGAGCGACCTTACTTTTACGAAAAAAGAAGGATTTATTTGGACATTAACAAATCACATGGATTTGTATCCAGTAAACATCGAGTAAACTAACCATAAGAAAATATTTTTTGTTTATTTAACCGGTATCAATCATCATAAGAAAACTTACGGAGTAAATACAGTACTTTCACATAAAGTAGATAAGGGAAAGATCAATACTGTGGAATATCTCAAAAGTTCATTCTATCTTTTATCAATATATGCATAAAGACATAATAGACTTGACTTTTGAGTATTTATGAGATAATAGCACAATGCACAAAACATAAAGGCACATATTTCATAAAACATTTGCAATATACGAACCTTTTTGACTGTTGTCGAACCAGGGCCTTTTGAGTTTCCAGATATCTTAGTACAATAGATTTTATTTCCTAAATCTCAATTCTAGTTTGCTTTATCTGTTCAAGAACAATATAAAACTTTTGAATATTTTAGTTGTTAGCTCTGGGTTTCTTCATATTCTTCCTTTTTCTTTTCAAAATGGAATTAGAGGAATGAAATTTCCCCTTTCCCTTCATGATTAAAGAATTGAAAATCATATGGACATCTTTTCCATCAGAAGAAATAGTGCTGAGAGTCTCCATAATTTTGAAATATGGATTTGTGAATACACAAATAAAACAGCTCTATAAGCAACTTTCGATGAAACAAGTTTTGATGAAGGAATAGGAATGAATAAATATGGAACCTATATATAGGCCGAATATGGTTCACGTACAATCAATACAAATAACCTAAAAGTTATAAATATCGAATTTGACCTTTTATTCATATAGGGTGAAATCTTTTCAATACCATTACTTGAAAAATAGAAAACTATAAATAAAAGAGATGGAAATTCAAGTAATAATATTCAAGATGCAAACTAGAATAGTTTTTAACTCTAACGCCCAGTTGTACAATGTTCTTGTCTCTTTTCTATCGGGCACATGAGACAAGATGCACTATCAACACAATTAAGTTATGTTGGGGTGAACAATAATTTGTTCACCACAAGGTTCCTGCACGATCAACGTCCCTCTTTATGGGTCGTTTAGAAAAAGTAAGATCAGGATATATAACTACAAAGAAAATAGTTAGACCTGGCTTCACAAATCCCAAGCGAAGTCTTTAAGTCTTTAAACCTAGTAATGGTTTTCAGAAAAATGGGAAACCTAGGTTAAGATAGAATCGACTCTAGTTTACAACTAGGACACACAAAAGTGTCGGGATTAGGTTTCCCAGATGCTAGAGCTTTTCCTTATACAGGCTCTCAAATCAGGGTTGCTTAAAATTAAAGCTAAGATAGCTTATTAACAAAGAAATTAATATCCACTGTTAGATGAACTCCTGACTTAAGATTCAAGCTAAGTTCGCTTAAAAAATAATCAATCTCCACCATCAGATGGTTTAGCTTAATACACACACTTGAAATATACTTATATTTAGATATGGATGAACCGTACCTAAATTTATAACGAGTTATCTCAGTAATAGATAACCGAAATTAGCCATATGAATATTTTTAGCTTAGCAATATTCATCTAACACTTCTAGACTCAATATGATAATCAACCAATTATGATGGATAATCAAATGTATCTAAATATTTTTTAAGAGAGTTGTTCAAATGTTCAATATCTCATAGAAATATATATGAAGCATTTGAAACAAATTCGGCTTGGTTTGTAAGTGTACAAAGTACGTATTGAAGAACCAAAACATGAACATAATGCCACGGTTTGCAAACCGAGTTCGCATACCTTAACTCATTAAGAATCCAGGGACTTCAGTTCGCAAATAGGGTTCGCAAACGAACCTGAGTTCATGAGTATAGACAATATTTTGCATACAAAGTATGTGAACAAGTTGTCATACTTACCGATTTTAAAACCTAACTACTGATTTCGCGAACTACCGTTCCTTACCTTGCCTAGTTTTTCTGTTTGCAAACCATAGTTCCGGACCCATTAAAGATAAACTTGTTCGCAAATAGAGTTCGAAAACAAGAGTTCCTGACCCAAACTAGCACTTCACATTTCACATACTAGGTACGCATACTATGTTGTATCCAGACATAGGTAGTAGTTCTAAAACTCTCGTTAATCGATTTGAAACATCCTTAGAAGAATAAAATGGTAATCTTACACCTACCACTAGCTTCAAGATCATATTTCTCATACCTCTGTTTTGTATCCAATCTGCTCTGCCTTTACTTCTCTTCTTACTAGTAACCCTGAGCCCAAATTCTTTAAAGAAGCTGCTAAGAATCCCAATTGGTTAGTTTCTATGAAGGAAGAGAAGACTTCTTTGGATGAAAATGGAACATGGGATTTGGTTAAGCATACACCTGATATGAACATTCTGCGTTGTAAATGGG